>OX371193.1:0-1463750 GCA_947310845.1 Yponomeuta plumbellus | reverse complement strand
CCCGATGGCATCCTGCGCCTCCTCCCACGCATCAAAGATGTGATTCATCAACGCCACACCTGCGTCTGTCGTTGAACGACCCTTAGTGAAACCGAATTGTTTTTTATGGAAGAGTTTATTTAATGTGAAGTGTGTCAGCAATTGGCGTAAAATGATTTTTTCAAATACTTTACTAAATACTGGAAGTATTGCTACGGGTCTAAAATTGTTCGGATCATCACTGTCACCTGACTTAAATAAAGGAACAATTTTACTAAACTTTAATAGATCAGGGAACGTCCCCTGATCAATACATTTATTAAAAATTATAGCAAGGTGTGGTGCCATGATATGAATTACCGTGGATATCAATTTAACTGATAGTCCCCAGAGATCTTCGGTTTTCTTTATATTTATTTGTTTAAATGCTTTCAAAATGGTTTGGGGGCTAACGTGGGAGAATTGAAATGCTATTGTGCACGGTTTTATATTTTCTAACATCAAGGATTCTGCTGACTCTGGGGAAGAATTTAAACACGCTGTTATATTGAAGGGGATGTTTGTAAAGAAATTTTCGAATATTTTTGCGATATCCTCACTTGTGTCAACTACTTTCCCATCTACCCTTAGTACAAAATTTTTTTGATCCCTAGGTTTAGTTTTGCCTGTCTCCTTGTTAATTATTTGCCAAACCGTTTTTATTTTATTCGATGACGCTTCTATTTTTTTACTTATACTGAGAGCTTTAGCTATAGAGCAGGTTTTTTAAAGGTTTTAGAATATTTCTTTACATATTCTTTAAAACTCGGATCCTGATTTGATTGTTTTTCTTCATACAATTCATACAATTTCTTTCTACTTTTATGTATACCAGGAGTGGCCCATTCTGAAAAAAAGACCTTTAACGCCTTTAATTTTTTTAATTTTAAAAATCTGTTCGAATCCGTTTGCTATTGTGGTAAACAATTCTTTATATAATGTGTTGGGATCATTGCTATCAAATTTTAGTAAGCCTATGTGGGTACTTAATTTCCTTTTAAATAATTTAATTTTTCTCTCTGTTATGGGCCTACAAATTATTTCTTGGCATTCTTTTTCTACTGTTGTAGGCAAAACAATGAATAAACCACTATGATCTGACTGTAGATTATTTATAATTTTCTTTTCAAGATGCTCACAGTTGCAAAACACATTATCTATACCTGTAGCACTAGTTGCCGTTGTTCTAGTGGGTTCTTTAAACTGGTTTTGTAAGTTAAATGATCTAAGTAAGCTAATAATTTTGGTGTGTAGTGGGCTCTCAACTAACAGATCAATATTAAAATCGCCACATATCACTATGCGCTTATTGCTCGCAAACAGACGTTTTAATGCCTCTTCTACGACTGCCTCAAAGTCATTGTAGTTAGTTTGAGGTGGCCTGTAAACGCACATAACAATATACCTGTCCAATTCCACACACGAGATCTCAAATAATCGCTCAACAGAAAGGCTTACAATGTCTTTGCGTTCCTTACTTCTTAAAGTATTTTGTACAATTATCATAGAACCTCCTCTTAATGCTTTACTTCTATTATAAGTACTAATAGGCTGGTAGTCTTTTAAATTAAATACCATTTCTGATTTTTTTAGCCAATGTTCTGTTAAGCATAATATATCTATATTAAAATCTTTTAAAAAAAGTTCTGTCATATTTTCCTTGCCGGAAAAGCCCTGAATATTTTGTGCTACTATGTTAAGACCTACTTTGGGCTTTTCCGTTGTCTGCATTGGCAGTTTAAAGCCAATGATTCGTTTGTGTGTGAGCCCGTTGAAATTTTAATGCTACTGCTAGTATCACGGTTGTCATTATTGTGTGACTGTGTTATAATTCCTATAACTGAGTCAAAAATATTATAAGCTAATAGACTAGCTAGCTTACGTCGACTGTTTTTAGAAAGATACACAGTATCTCTCGCCATAAAATAATTCTTAACAAAGCTGTTAAGGTCGAAAAATGATACGTCACTATGACGACATGTCAAATGCTGTATATGCATGTTCAGACTATGGATGTCTCTGTTATCCTCTTCAGAAAGGGATTAAGAGTATGGGAACGAACAGAAAAATAATTTTCCCACCTCCGGATGGACATCCCTAGCCCGACCATACAAGTCAAAAACATTATTTATGTCAGTTTTTTTGACATCAAGTTTCCTGCGTCGACTGGAAGTACTATATTTATTGTTTGTAAGTGATCGATCAGTTATAAAGACTTATAGAGTTATTCTCTTTGAATTAGAATTTTTTATACGAGTATCATGAGTAAAGAAAATGTCATCATGATCATCACCATCAGCCATTTGACGCCTACTGTTCACTGTAGTGACTACAGCGTCTCGATTCTGTTACTGGATTATAGTACGATGACAGATACACGGTCGGGTCACGTGGCGTGTTTTTTTCATACCATTGGCGCCTAGAAGATTTGATTTAAATATGTGCACTCGTAAACAAAACATAACATTTTTAACATAACATTTACATACAGGCACATACATTGCTTCTGGCCCCACACTAGAATACCCTGTGTCGTGGGAACCAGAAACGGCGACGTCACAAACATGTAAACATCCAAGACCTGGAGTTTTTTTTTTCTTTCTCTAGCCGGGGATCGAACCCGAGACCTCTCGCATAGTAAGCGCGGTAAGATGCGCTAACCACTACGCCACAAAGGTCGTCGAAAACTCGAAGGGGCAATGGAACTAAATCGCCACGTTCATGCAGTTGTCATGTCAATGCATTAAGAGAACCAAGGTCCCGATTCCTGTTTTATTTATTGTCTTTGTAGTTGAAGATTGGTCGTTGAAGGAATTTCAATTGTTTTTCATTAAGGCAATATGTAATTTCTTCAACATTGTTTTTAATTTTACTGCCATGGACATTTTACTGCCGTTTCGGTTGATAACATTCCAATAATTGCAATTATTACGCGCAAAAAGAAAACTATGGAACATTTGGAATGTTTCCTTGTATACTTATTTACGTTTATTTGCTACACTATATTATGTTTGCTTGACTGCCTACATACAATCATAAACATTTTAGAAAAAATATCCGCGACCTAGAGTTAAAATAATACTATGTTTATTAAATTTAAAATACAATCTAGCCTACGTACCCGTCCGGAATACAGGCGTGATGTTCCTTGTTTGTTTCAATGCCTGTCTCGTTGATCTAGCCCTTAAGGCCCTCACCTAATAAGACAGAGGTCGTGGGTTTGATTCCAACTGGGGACCGCCGTACATTTGTACAAAATATCCTGAGTGTAGCTGTTTTTCCATGTTTGTAATGTCCTTGCCTGGTTACCATAGCACAGGGTATCCTAGCTTGGGACCAGGTCAAGTGATTGTGTTGTGTGGGAGTTGTTTATTATGATTTTGCAGAGACAATGCTACTGCGCACTTTACAGTTTGTTAGCTTTTTGAATATTCCTGGACTACTATCGGATAAAATCGATTATATGTTGTCACGGGTAAAGTCTGTTCTACTTAATTAATGTTCCTATTCCTATGGAATGGAATTTAAGTAAAACAAAGACTCGTGCATAAAAATGTATAATTAAAATAATAGATTAAAATTAAAAGCAGGTTAAAATTTAGAATTTGGAAGAGCGGGTCGTAATCAAAAATGACTAGGGTTTTTAATATAAATTCACACACTCCCGGGTTCTTTCAACGGTTAGGTACGCTCGCCTGGGAAATGCCGTGTTGTGTGCACAGGCGCTCGTAATCGGGACGGACTGTACTTCTGCGGCGGCCCGGTGATGGCGAATCTTGATTTTCCCAACCAAATGGCGGCGTAACGTTGGTGTAGGCAGGGCTACGGTGGCACCTCCACCCAGATCGTAAGCCCGAACTTAGGACCCTGGAACGCGTCATCCAAATCCATTACGAGAAGGTCCGAAAGCGATTTGTGAGCATCCCGGCGTACGCCAGTAGAAGAAAAAGGTACCTACATGTAGCAGTGATGCCGTGGATGTTCACAATCAGATACGGAGATAACAATTTAGAAAGATGATGCAATAATTTACTTTTATTTTTGTATGCCAAAATGAGGGTGGAAATAAAAAGTGCATCGATTAAGCTGTGCTCGGATGATGGTGCAAAATCAACGAAATAGAATTAAGCACAAGCATTACAATTATCTTAATAACTAAATCTAATTGCTAAAGTTCCCAAAGCGTTATTAAAATGTACCACTTACCCGATATGGGGTTGAATAACACTCGCGACAAACAATACTTAGGGATTCATTACTATTTGTATCGAGGAACGTTTAGTGACGAACACTTTTATATATTTCGGTTTCGTTTAAAAAATAATATTAAATGGTATGGAGTACGTCTTCACGCATTAGAGACCGAGGATATGTGACGTGCGTTCAACTCAATCTATTCGGTAGTGTCACGAATAAATGAAGATCCGCAAATTCAGTTCACTCATTAGAAACAATAGGAACAAGTTCCGTGAGCGCTAAAATTGCGCTTCGTGAGTGGCGGCGGGAGCGCTAAGACGGCGCCGATGAATTCAAGTAGCATTTTAACATTTTAGTATTGTTTTTATATTAATAATTTGTAAATAGTTTAGGATAAAATTAGTTTTAAGATTGTATATATGTTTTTAAAGTGTTAGTTTTAATAATAGTATCGTACACGTAACATGACAATGTTACAATGTATTGCAATAAGGTAAGGTTTATTTTATATTATTATTTATAACTACATTACATTTACATTACATTACATTTACATACAGGTACATACATTGCTTCTGGCCCCACACTAGGATGCCCTGTGTTGTGGGAACCAGAATCAGCGACGTCACTAACATGTAAACATCCAAGACCTGGGTTTCCTTTTTTTTATCTCCAGCCGGGATTCGAACCCGGGACTTCTCGCGTGGTAGGCAGATGCGCTAACCACTGCGCCACAGAGGTCGTCAGTTACATAACTTTTCAAAATAGTGAAGAAAAGTTTTATACAGAGCAGGAAGTAGTATTACACTCGTGAGCTTTCGGCAAAAACTTAAGCCTACTCTAGAGCCCGAGGTATATTCTAAAAGCTAACAGACTCTACACAGTTTTGTATTTCCTTTTTTAAATAATATCCAGCAGTGAACTACAGTCTGTTAGCTTTTAGAATATACCTCGGCTACTAACGGATAGAATCGGATATAGGTATTCGTTAATAGAAATATCGGAACTTCATCATCAACCCATTATGTTCCCACCAAGGGGCACGGATATTTTCCCTGATAAAGTTATAGGCCATACTCCACCACGGGGGCCAAGTCCGGATTGGTGGAGGCTTGTAAGACTAGTGGCTGGTCTTACTGTCAGAAGTTTTCAAGCCGCCCTATAGCCTCTGACTTGGCTTAACGACTGCCATCTTTCGACGGCAGCCGGCACCAACTGCTTAACGTGTCTTGCGAAGCACGGAACCGCTCGGAAAAATGCCACTAGCGTTAGTCATAGACGGTGACCCATCCATGGACTGAACGCGCCGTATGTTGCTTAACCTTAGTGATGGTTTAAGATCACTCAGGCAGCCCAGGCTATGAGCGATTCATATATATTCGTTAGAAAGGATAGAATCGGATATATTCGTTAATAGAAATATCGGAACTTAATTTCTAATTATATGACACTTATTTCAAAATCGGAACTAATATGCCACTTAATTTCACTTATACAGAGCAGGAAGTAGTATTACACTCGTGTGCTTTCGGCGAAAACCGAAGCCTACTCTACAGTAAAACTCTAAAAGCTAGACTGTAAAAAAAATAGCTTTAAAAACAGCAGGTTCCGTTCCGTTTACCAGGCAGCGCTATTTGTGTTAGTAAACAAGGAAAATAAAAACCTGATATCGAATAAAAAGCCCGCATATTTTGACGGTTTACTACGGAACCCTACAATGTGCGTGGCCCGACACGCACTTGGCCAATTCTAAGTACTATGGTGCTATGAAATAATAAAAAAGGAACCGGAAAAATGGAAGAAAAATGTCATAATAATAGGAGTAAATGTTCAAAGAGTTGTACGTAGCTGATAAGGGAACCTTTTCGTTCTCACGTCATCCATCAATGTCACGCAAATGTTTAGTCTACCTACTGTGGCTTTGAACTTGAGCCCATATTCAGATTTACCCAGTATTGAGAATCGCTTGTAGCCTGGGCTGCCTGAGTGATCTTAAACGATCACTAAGGTTAAGCAACATACCGCGCGTTCAGTCCATGGATGTGTCACTGTCTATGAATGACGCTAGTGGCATTTTTCCGAGCGGTTCCGTGCTTCGCAAGGCACGTTAAGCAGATGGTGCCGGCTGCCGTCGATAGATGGTAGTCGTTAAGCCAAGTCAGTACAGTCAGGACAGTAAGACCAGCCTCTAGTCTTACAAGCCTCCACCAATCCGGACTTGGCCTCCGTGGTGGAGTATGGCCTTTACCTTCCTCAGGGAAGAGACTCGTGCCCCTCAGTGGGGACATAATGGGTTGATGATGAGATTTCCTACTACAGTGGACGTCAACTGACTGATGATCATCCAACGCGTAGCACTAAACGAAAAAAAGTGAAATTTGAAATACCTAAGCACTCTAATTATTATGGATCTAGGCTAGTAATTGTTTGGTAGGTACCTGCCATTTACCAAACCCTCCCAGAGGAATTATATACCTAATAAGGACCTCAGAAAAGCACGAGTTCCGCGCAAAATTCCCGGGGTAGTAACTTTTTTAAACCTTGCGTTCATTAGCCTAAGTAATAATTATGTCACTTGTAACCTATTGGTAAATAAATAATTTGTATTTGTTCATTATTCCACATTTTGTACGGAACCCTAAACTTTCTTAAAACCCAATGATGGTGAAAGAATTATAAAATCGGCCCAGTTGTTTCTGAGCCTATTCATACAATACAAACAACATCATCATTATCAACCCATTATGTCCCCACCGAGGGGCACGGGTCTCTTCCCTGAGGAAGCTATAGGCCATACTCCACCACGAGGGCCAAGACCGGATTGGTGGAGGCTTGTAAGACTAGTGGCTTCTCTTACTGTCAGAAGTTTTCAAGCCGCCTTCTAAGGCCTCTGACTTGGCTTAACGACGGCCATCAATCGTCGGCAGCCGGCACCAACTGCTTAACGTGCCTTGCGAAGCACGGAACCGCTCGGAAAAATGCCATTAGCGTTAGTCATAGACGCTGATTCATCCATGGACTGAACGCGCCGTATGTTGCTTAACCTTAGTGATCGTTTAAAATCACTCAGGCAGCCCATGCTACGAGCGATTCAAACAACATACACATACACAATCATACACACACACAAAAATACAAATCATTCCTCTTTATAATATTAGTTTAGATTACTAGGCAGACACAACATCAATATTTTAAAATATTCGAATAATTCTAGGTCAATCAAGCCGGACAGTCTCAAAATTCTTTAACTTTCACAATGACTCATTATTAAGAAAAACAGACACTAACAGACGAATTTGGGAATTTCCATTCCACGGAAAGGTGTTATTACTGTTAAGACAGGTGTTTATATCTTAAAATACTGCTGGGGTTTCGAAAACAATATCTGTAGGTTTAGTTATAATTTAAGAGCAATTTCAATAGTTATTGACTTAAAATAATTTTACAATTATACTAATAATAACTTCCACACAAAACAATTACTTGCCCTGGTCCCTAACTAGGATACCCTATGATTTAGTGACCAGACAAGGATAGAGGTATACTTCATAATAAATTGTTTAGGTACCTACTTAACTAAAGGTAAACAATCTTGATACGCCTTTTTATTGAAATGCACACTGATTAAACCAAAATCTTTACACATTACCAATTCAATGTGAAATTAAATGTAATTTCATAAAAACACATTTAATTTGTAAAAAGGTTGATTTAAAAAGTGTATATTTCAATAAAAAGACTTATCCAGATTGTTTACCTTTAGTCATGTACCTAAACATCGGCCTTACTAATAATAAGTTATACACTCTAAATAACTATTTGACATATATCAATTTATACTGGTTTAGTCGCATTTAACGTACAAATATAACCAGTTTGTCAGACCTCGCATAACGGCTGTATACACAGCTCATAACCTTTATTAGTAGGGCCGAAGTATAGTGCTGCTGCTGTCGTAGTTAGATAGTTTGAAGGGTGCGATCCGCTGAATGACAGAGGGTATCCAGGGGCACGATAGAATTATATTTGATTTAAAAGGTAAAGGAAAGGCACCTGAGAACAATAAAAATAGAAAATCTCAAATAAGGTCTAAAAAGTAAATATAAAAACACATTAGGAATATAAAAAGAACACTTACATAATATGTGCCTTTTTTAAATATTTTTCGATGAGTGATCGTAATAATATGGAGAATAGGAATCCGGGTCGTAAAAAAAACAGAAAGAATGACAAAACAGTCCACCTTGTATGAAAGTTGAGGATGATCTGCCTCCAAGTACGTCTTACTACTGTGCCAAAAGTAAAAAAATGATCGAATTTAGAATGGATAAAGGCCGAAAATAATAATAAGCAACGAGGCAAATGCACCTCGTTACAGTGCTCAGTTATAATATGTGCGTTACACATATTATAACTGAGCACTGTTATTAAATGTTTGGTGTAATTAAATTATTGCTGTTATGTTGCAATATTTATGTAAGTAAATAAAGAAATTACAAACATTGAACCACACCAAGACTGAGGCCATTTGTACAAATGTTCGGCGGCCATTGGGAATCGAACCCACGACCTCTATCTCTGTAAGGCAGTCAATTTAAATAGTATGACGTTTCTTCAAAAATGTCTTAAAATTTGTTCAAAAGATTTTTAGGGAGCAGGGTACCACCTCTTAGTCATCAAAAGGTCAATTTACAATTGTTTTCTTGAATAAAAATCTTTATCTTCAATCCGCGATGGGCACGGGTGGTGATTAAGCCCATACTCTCTCTCTGAGAAGAAGGCATGTGGGACGTGGTAGTGGGACGTATATTAAACATTAAACATTTACACACAGGCACATACATTGCTTCTGGCCCCACTCTAGGATACCCTGTGTCGTGGGAACCAGAAACAGCGACGTCACAAACATGTAAACATCCAAGACCTGGAGTTATTTTTTTCTCTCCAGCCGGGGATCGAACCCGGGACCTCTCACATGGTAAGCAGATGTGCTAACCACTACGCCACAGAGGTCGTCAATATAGGCTACTTTCTTGGCTTTAGTAATCATAAACCCATTATGTCCCCACCGAGGGGCACGGGTCTCTTCCCTGAGGCAGGTATAGGCCATACTCCACCACGGGGGCCAAGTCCGGATTGGTAGAGGCTTGTAAGACTAGTGGTTGGTCTTACTGTCAGAAGTTTGAAGCCGCCCTAAGGCTTAAGAGTGTAACAAGGGTATGTTGCAAAATTGGCTAGCTTTAACTGAAATGTTAGGCAAAAGTACGCACTAAAAAATTCTGAATAAAATCTTGGGTAATAAAGGATATATCAGTGACTAATTCGTACCGAAAAAAAATGCATTTAACCTGTCTAGACGGTAAAAAAATTTTTTTTTCCGAAAGCTTTATTTTCCACAGAATCTAATTTCGCTGGTAAACGATAGTAGCTTTTCATTTAAATCTTTCATGCAAATATCGGCCACATCAATATCTGCAATCCTAACTGCTCATATATTTTTTAATGTTAATATTAAGCGTGATTAGTACAAAATTGTACGATTTCTTAATTAGCGCAGGGAACAATCGCCATCGAACATCCGCCACATCTCTTATCTGTGTAATCTTTGGATTATGGATTAGCCTTTAAAGTATTCCCCGAAGAAGTACAACAAACATTCAAGAGATTGCGCTAGTTTATTATTTTATAACTCAGAAGTCAAATGCTCAAAGTCATTCGCCCTTGTTACAGCCTTAACGACTGCCATCTATCGACGGAAGCTAGCACCAACTGCTTAACGTGCCTTGCGATGCGAATCATGGAACCGATCGGAAAAATGCCACTAGCGTTAGTCATAGACAGTGACCCATCCATGGACTGAACGCGCCCTATGTTGCTGAACCTTAGTGATCGTTTAATATCACTTAGGCAGCCCAGGCTAAGAGCAATTTAGTACCGGCTTTAGTACTGGAGTTTTTTTCGCTGCCTTTTTATTTACTACATTCGGCCCCACGGCAGCGGCTAACATTATCAGTACATTGACATTCAACCGAATAAGTATAAATTATTTACGTTGAAATACATTTCTGATTTCTTACTTACCTTTTCAATTGCGAATTCAAATATTTTTACTCACGATAAAAAACACAATGTTAATTTATGAACGTCAAAGTTGTAATTTCACAATAAATAGAAAGAAATTAACAACGAAACTCCACATTTATTATTTTCAAACCAATTTTAGCTAAGTTAACCAACAAACTTAATAATTATAACTCATCGATGTGTTGAACGCTAGACACAATTATACTTTGAATACAGTTAATAGTAACCTTCTGTTTAACAACAGACACCGGTATGACATATCTTCCAAAATAATCGTTGATTATATCACATTTTAACGCATTTTTTGCACAGAGTGTGCTCAAAACAATTCTTAAACCGCGCCGGTTACTCTAATAATATCTTGGGGAATCCTTTTCTAAATCTTGAACTGAATGTATAGTTAAGTAAATCTTTTCTTTCTAATAATCAAATTCTCGCGTTACAGTGTTAGGGGCCATCCATAAATAACGTCACAAAATTTCATGATTTTTTGGCCCTCCCCCCCTCCTTGTCACAGTCACATTTGTGAGACTTCCCCCTCCCTAGTGTGACGTCACATATTTTGCAATTTTACATGCAGATTTCTATTGGATTAAAACAGCAGTTCAGAAGTTAGTTTTATTTCCGATAGACTTAGTAATAGATAGAGTTGCAAAAGTTTTTGTAAATTTCGTTGATAGTTCTAAGTTCGTGTTTTAACACTTAGATTAAAATAGATTTTTAAATGTGACGTCCCGCCACCCCCTTGTCACACAATGTCACACTTCGTCGACCCCCTCCCTCCCCCTTAGCGTGTGACGTATTTTATGGATGGCCCCTTATGCCCGGTTCCTATAATATGCGCCTACCGGCTACGATCCGTTTTCCATACAATTTATTGACGGTTCGTAGGAAAAACGAAGCGTTTTGTGGATATTGGAACCGGGCATTAGTCAGTCATCGGTCAAGCCGTTTCGGAGGAGTATGCGCATACTCCTCCGAAACGGCTTGACCGATTTAGATGAAATTTTATAATTATGTACATTCGGCAGGTCTGAGAACAGGTTGTCATCGATTTTTCATACTCTTATCTGGCACAACAACGTTTGCCGGGTCAGCTGGTATACATTAAAATTTTCGATAGATCCACACCAAACCAAGGCGCGTTACTCCTCCGTAATATCACAGATGAGCAGTTTTTGCCAGATCCATCAGATAGGACGGTCGGTCGTACATCGTTTGTCATGTCCGTGCATCCTCGCATTATACGCGAATGACCGGGAGATGTCGGAGAAAAGTTAACAGCATTTCTTACGAGGATTTAGGTGTGCGTTGAAGTAACTTTCACCTCGTGCCAGGTGGGGAAAAAAAAGAAACCCAGGTCTTGGATGTTTACATGTTTGTGACGTCACTGTTTCTGGGTCCGACGACACAGGGTATCCTAGTGTGAGGCAATGTATGTGCCTGTATGTAAATGTTATGTTATATGTTATGTTAGAATAACTTCCATACAACAAAAATAAATGACCTGGTCTCAAACTAGGATACCCTGTGCTATGGTAACCAGGCAAGTATATTACAAACATGTAAAAACAACCAGCCTTTTTTGTGTGTAGGCAAAGACTATCCTTTGGCCAAGCTCTGATGACGTCAAAAATACCAAAGTTGTTGAAAAATATTAAAAATAGGTAGATAGAGGTATAAACTCAAAAAGGGTGATAAAACCCTCCTGAAGAACTACCGACCCATTTCACTCTTACGCCACGTCTACAAGCTGTTTTCAAGAGTGATCGCGAACCGTCTTGCGAGGAGACTCGATGAGTTTCAGCCACCTGAGCAGGCCGGCTTTCGGTCGGGTTACGGCACCATAGACCACATTCACACAGTGCGGCAGATTATACAGAAGACCGAAGAGTATAATCGGCCCCTGTGCTTAGCGTTTGTGGACTATGAAAAGGCCTTTGACTCGGTCGAAACCTGGTCTGTTCTGGAATCTTTGCAGCGATGCCAAGTCGACTGGCGATACATCCAAGTGTTGAAAGGTCTATACAACGCCGCTACTATGGCCGTCCAAATCCAGAACCGGCAGTCTGAACCTATCCCTATACATCGTGGTGTGAGACAAGGGGATGTTATTTCCCCCAAATTGTTCACAAATGCTATGGAGGATATGTTTAAGACGCTGGACTGGAAGGGGTACGGCATTAATATTAGCGGCGAGTACCTTTCACACTTGCGGTTTGCAGACGATATTGTCATCATGGCGGAAACGCTCCAAGATTTACAACATCTGAGTAGCCTAGCTGATTCTTCTCAACGCATTGGTCTCCGGATGAACTTGGATAAAACCAAGATTATGTTCAATGAACACGTAAATCCGGAGCCAATTGCAGTTCAAGGCAGTACTCTCGAAGTTGTAAAGGAGTATGTTTACCTCGGGCAAACCATGCAGTTAGGTAAAAACAACTTCGAGAAAGAGGCCAATAGAAGAATTCAGCTGGGCTGGGCAGCTTATGGGAAACTACGTCGAGTCTTCACATCGCCAATCCCACAGAGTCTAAAGACGAAAGTCTTCAATCAGTGCGTCCTATCCGTCATGACATACGGTGCCGAAACGTGGACACTCACGGTGGGGCTGATCCACAAATTTAAAGTCGCTCAGCGTGCTATGGAAAGGGCTATGCTCGGGGTTTCTCTGAAAGATCGAATTCGAAACGAAGTCATCCGACAGAGAACCAAAGTCACCGACATAGCCCACCGAATTAGCATGCTGAAGTGGCAGTGGGCCGGCCATATCACCCGAAGAACTGATAACCGATGGGGTAGAAGAGTTCTTGAGTGGAGACCGCGGATCGGTAAACGTAGTGTAGGACGTCCTCAGACTCGGTGGAGCGATGATCTTCGCAGGGCGGCTGGCAAGAGCTGGATGAGAGTAGCCGAGGACCGTGTTCAGTGGCGTGCAATGGGAGAGGCCTATGTCCAGCAGTGGACAACCATAGGCCGATGATGATGATGATGATGATGAGATAGAGGTATAAAGAATGTTGTCTAATTTTTTGAAACTTAAAATAAATACTCTTCAACACAATTGATTGAATACGTTTTCGCCGTTTTTCTAAATTTTACCCTTAAGGGAGTGAATGGGGTTGCAAAATTTTGAACTGAAGTTCACGCGGACGGAGTCGCGGGCGAAAGCTAGTTTAAAATAAATCTGCTAGAGGTCCCGAATTCGACCCCGGCTGGGGACCAAAAACCCCAGGTCTTGGATATTTACATGTTCGTGTGAACATTCAAGACATTCCCACGACACAGGGTATCCTAGTGTGGGGCCAGAAGCAATGTATGAGCCTGTATGTAGTTTTTTATGTCTATATTTAAGTGTATTTTCAAAATAAATTAAAAAAATCATCGTAAATAAATTGCATGGCCAATGGCATATGAAGGAATTAATCACTTTTGTTTAGCTCACCACTTTCCCTATGTTGAAACACGGCAAGAAACTACTTCTGCATTTTAGCTGCGCAGTTTGTCACGAAACCACAATCACTTGGTGATCTGTTGTTATAAGGCCTTTATATGAAATAGCAGAACCACCACAAATATTATTTAGAATGTAATACCTACCTACTAAGTTAAATTATGGTGATATTGAGAAATCATTGTTTACTTTCTTTGCCTTGAGTCACCGTTTCTGAGTCATCGGCCTTATCTAACAGTTAAAGGTAGCTGCGTAAAGTTATGACACAAAGTTTATGCTGATTTAATTTATTTTACTTTTTAATATTTAAGCCTGTGGCCAATTAGGCTATTTGACCGATTTCTGAAAACCATCTCATATTTTTTGGTGTTCATGGAGTCCTCAGAAAGTGATCATTTTAAATTCTTTCGTGTATTTCTTCTATGAAAGCCAAGGAAAATTAATTTACTTTTGAAATAAGCCGCCAAAACGCTATCTTGGGCAATATGGCGTCGCACAGGAATTATGACGTCATTTGCCAGTAAACCAACCAAAGACAGACGACATTTTTACTGACATGTGACGTCATCATAGAATGGGCCAACCCAGGCCGTGTTCGATACAATAACTGCAGATACATAATTATCAAAGGAGACGGATACGCTTTCATACATTCTTGGGCCCAGATGTAAAAAGATGAGAGTGGTGTCAATTAACGGCTTATATACTGTCATCCCATCTTTAAAAATTTTGCGTATTTTGGCAATTTGAGAGCAAAGTTAAAAGAGATTTAGTAAAAGTGAGGTTATGCAACAAATTGACAACATATACTTAACAGCTGATTTTTTAAAAATATGATTGCTATTTTGTTGTAATAGACATTTATTTACTACATTAATTGTAGTTCTTATTGTATTGTATTGAGTGGGAGAATGTAACGAAACTTAAAAATTGATTAAAAGATAGGGAAGACCAGGATTTGTGTCATTTCATCATCTAAAACTCATCGGCCCAGTGTATTACATCGACTAGTCGCTATGCCACAGTCGTAGAAGTTAAACAATATACTAGAAGTCCGTAGAGAGAAAACACTGGTCGAGGAATATAATTGAAATACGCAAACGATCCGATACAAGGCGAGTATAATCTGGTGACCAATGATCATCATAGATTGAAAGTCCAGGAGCTGTCACTGTCATCACAGATTAAATACATTTGAAAAACTTATATATCTTATATAACTTATATAGAAACTTACATATTAACAAATAAATCGATCTGTAAACGAGAATCTACGAGAATCGATTTTAAAGTTGATATTCTGTTTTATTTTAATTTATTGACCGTATGATTATTTATTCCGTAGCATATTTTGTTCACTTTGATTGAATCCATCATCCGGTGCAAGTGTATTTAAGTTCAATATAATTGTTGAAATCATTCACAGTAATCGATTATAGTAATTGATACTCTATTTTCATCAGTGCAATAAACTTGTTTTTAAGATGTCTCGTCTCCCAGATTGTGGATTGAGCAGATTTTTTTATATTTTGAAACAAAAAAATATTGCTTTTTTTAAACCATATTTCAGCTTATTACAATTGGGCCCAGAGATCCCCGTCTCCTTTTATCTTGTGTTTTTTTCACAATAATAATTGTGTTTTAGTTAAAATGCCTTAAAACGGTTTTAAGACACATAATTTATACGAATACGTATAAATAATACCTACTATTTTATTCACACTGTCAAATAGCCTATTCATCATTGTGATGTGCGCTTGTGTGATTAATGAAGCGTTACAATAAATATAGATATATACAGGGTGTTGATTTGTACAGTTTAATCCGACTCAGGGGTGGTTCTTTATATGATAGGTACTAAAGCAAAAAAAAATATAAATAAAAAATATTTTATTTAGTGAAAATCACCTAAAATAGCCGTCAAGTGCAAACGATAGAAGCTATTGTGCGGTCGCTGGGAGTATACGATCCTGACAGATGTCTGTTTCATATGACTAGTGATGGGAGAAAAGCAACGTTATCATTCCTTACGTTATTCTTAACTAGCTTTTGCTACTGACTCACGATTAAGTAGTTTTGTTTTTTAGACGACCTTCACTCAGTCATCTCTTGTGCCATTTTCGCAGGCATTTTAGAAGGGTCATCATATTTTTTGTGCCGAATGGCGGTAGTGTTGTGGCGAGCTGTGCGACCTTTTATTTGAGCCCTGATCAGCTCAATCGCTTTGAACGGCAGTGGTACTGATGATCTTGATCAATGGTGATCTTTTTCTAAAGCCTGTTCATCAACTTCGTATCGTTAAAGGGACCGTTATTATTTTCATTATTTTTGGTAATGGGTATTGTGTATTTTTTGTAAATTAACCTTGTGACAGCGTAGTAAGGATTTTACGCACGAATATTAAATATTGATTTCTTCTTATTTAACATTTAAATCACTGTGCAAAATATAACATTGATTGTAAGTTTACACAATGATATAGTTTCAATGACAATTATTTGCTAGTAGGATAAATAGGACATAAAAATATTTTAATCGAAAATTTAACGCCACTTCAAGGTTACGTCTTCCGTTCTAACATGACCTGTCAGGATCGTATACTCCCAGCGGCCGGAAGGTAAGCCACATAACTTTATGATTTTTAGGTGATTTTCACTAAAAAAAATTTTTTTTATATATTTTTGCTTCAGTATCATGCAAATAACCACCCCTGAGTCGGACGAAACTGTACAAATCAACACCCAGTAGTTGAATGCAGCGGACGGACGGCCGAGATTTTCTGCTGGTGTTCATTATAGGTACTGTGTCACGACCTCTGTGCTGGCAGTCAATATCACAGTCAATATCAGTGGAATCGGAGCGCAGAATGCAATCGGAGCATTCTGCGCTCCGATTCCAATATCTACGTAATATGATTATTCTCAGTACTCACACACGCAAGAAAACATGCATTATTATATCCTCGTAAGGCCCGACCTTGAAAAGAACAATTGATTTTGTGATCACTTGAAGACATTGGGCCTCACGAGGATAAAAATCAGCACAAAAATAAATAAATTTTATAAAAAAAAAACTAAAAACCTGCCAAGTGCGTGTCGGGCCACGCAGTAGGTTTTCGCAGGTGGCCTTCAAAATATGCGAACTAAGAACAAGAGATTAAGAAAAAAGAAATTGAGTAAAATGCATTAGAATAAAATGCAAGTCATTTCCAAGTCCCGTACCAACAAACAAACAAAAAAAAACAAACAAACAAACGAGCGAACGACCGAACGGACAGACCGTTCGCGCGTTCGGACGTTCGGAAGGATCGGACGAACGGACAGACAGACAGAACAAGGGATTAAGAAAAAAGAAATTGAGTAAAATGCATTAGAATAAAATGCAAGTCACTTGCAAGTCCCGTACCAACAAGTAAAAAAAAAAACCAAACAAACAAACAAGCGAACGAACGAACGGACAGACCGTTCGCGCGTTCGGACGTTCGGACGGAACGGACGGACGGACAGACAGACAGACATTCAGATAGTAACACAGACAGTCTTCATAATTAATTCATAATGCAATTTGTAATTTGTAATTTTAATAATTTATAATTTAATAATTTGAACTTCACTATCGCAATAGGTCAGCCTGTAATGATAGTTGTAAGTGTTATGAAATAAATAAATAAATAAACAAAAAAATAATAAGGTTTATTACAATTTGTGTATGGATCCCGAATATATGATCTTTGAGTATTCCGCTACCATTTTTTCCACCAGCAAATATTTCAAGGCCTTAATATAGTACCTGGCACGGGCTTACGTTCAAGCAAGTATAAAATCGTTCCTTTGAGGCTGAATGTTTAATTAGACGAGCTATTTCCACCCTTAAATCATCGCTGGCCTTGATCTCCACAAAATTATTTCATTTAATTTCGGGTTTCTGCGGCGTTTTAAGAAGCAATTACTCTCCGGAATCTTTCTTCGGGGTTTGAGGGCTCCGTCAATAGAGCGTTCTTTAATTAATTAAGGTGTAGTATGGGGGATGTATCGCTCGTAGCCTGGGCTGCCGGAGTGATCTTAAACGATCACTAAGGTTAAGCAACATATGATGCGTTCAGTCCATGGATGGCTCACCGCCTATGACTACCGCTAGTGGCATTACTTCTATGCCATACCATTAACTAAAAATTGCTGCGACGATATACCATCAACTTTACAAGTCCTGGGAGCGTCAAGAGTCCTCTGCCAATGTTTTTTTCTAGTTAGTGTAAGTGCTATCCGGCAGGGGCACCTGTTGATTGAATGATTGGTCCTTAATCCATTTGCAACACACACTAGCGTTGCCTTGTAACATGTAGATTGGCTCATACCACTGCCTCAATGCCTCACGTAGCTTAGCCTTAACAAAACTAGGGTTGGAGGTTTGATTCTCTTGGAGAGCCGCCGTACCTACCGCTCATATTCGCCGACCTCGTTATTCGAAATCAACGATATTTAGAAGACAAAGATGGCTGTTGTCAAACAGTTCATTAATATTAAATGTGTTCATAGGAGAATTGTGTCTAGTGTTCAACACATCCACGATATTTATAGTATTTATTTTTTAAGATTGAAAGTTTGTTTATTAAGCTAAAACTGATTTCAACAAAAAGTCAAGTTTCTTAGTTAGTTATATTAACACTCTTAAACTAATCCTCAAACTAAATCATATAAACAATACTTAATAAAACTAATATAAACTACAGATTTTTTAAATAAATATATAAACCAGATTTTTTGGACGTTCTGTTATATTTTTTTCCATTCTCTATTTTATTCTACCTCTATGGAAAGCATGCTTGAAAATCAGGAAAATATAGCCAATGTAAATCAGACCTTAGATTACGATTTCAGACTGGTCTTATTAAATAGGAAGAAAAAGCGGCCAGCTATTTCAACCTACGTTTAAACCACGAGACTCCGAGCGCTGTTAGTTTGTAAACTCATTCATTCTTCCACTTGTTATACTCAATTTTATATCCGCTCCGCCCAGTCTGAGCAGCCAGACCTGTTGATCGTTGTTTGTTTACGTTTAGTCGCAAAACCGGCAGAAAGTTCTAGTCGACTCTGTGCCTAGCGTCGCGGGCGATAGCTGGGGAAAGTCTACTTTGTTCTGCGAACTGTAGAGTCGCATTTCCTTTGACCGAGAGTGTAAGTTATGACTTTTTGCGCTGAAAGGAAATTATGATATCAGGTGCCTGCAATGGAGTAGCGTCTGCATATTAAATAATTCTTTGCTTTGCATTTTCTGTGAAAGAGAGGTGTTTTGTTTAAGCAACTCAAAAGGCGGCGCGAAGGAAAAGAGACGCTTATGTTTAAAGGATTTTATAGACAAAACGAGGCGTTTTTCAAAACATTTTGTTGAAGAAGAGGCTCAATAAAAAACAATGTTTTTGTAATAATAATATTACGTTTAATGTGTGTTGCCAGTGACGACTTATGGATCCGAGATGTGGGCCTCGATTCTGTTAGTGCATTATAGTACGATGACAGATACTCGGCCGGGTCACGTGACCTGTTTTTTTTTCATACCAATGACTCCTAGAATGTTTAATATTAAATTTTAGACAATTAAACTAAATCTCCACGTTCATGCAATTGTCATTGTAGTACAATACATTAAAAGAATCTTGGTCCTGGTCGCTTAATATGGGCAGAAATCAGAAATTTATTTCAACGTAAAGAATTTACATTCTGCTTGTTCAAAGCTAATCACACTAATATTATAAACGTGAAAGTTTGTGTGTGTGTGTTTATATGTTTGTCAGTCTTTAGCGCTGAAACGGCTGGACGGATTTTAATAAAATTTGGTATGGAGTTAGCCGATACCCTGGATTAAAACATAGGCTACGTTTTACCGCGGGGAAATATCTTATTCCTACGGGAAAATCGATGAACCGCGGGTAACACCGCGGGGCACAGCAAGTGTACTATAATGCTAATGTTAGCCGCTGCCTTGGGGCCGAATGTAGTGGAGAAAAAGGCAGCAAAAAAAAACTGCACTCTGACCATCCTTTCTCAAATCACCTAAAATCTAATACACAATTTGGTACGAATATCCATCTACCTAAGAAGGTCCAAGACCCATGAGTGCAATCAATACTTATCTCATAAGATGGCTGAAGTTCGCCCAACGAGCAATAGAGAGAGCTATGTTAGGAGTTTCACTGCGCGATCGAATCAGGAATGAGGAGATTCGCAGAAGGACTCAAGTTACTATCATAGCTTGAAGAATTGGTCAGTTGAAGTGGCAGTTGACGAAGCACTTAGCTCGGAGAACTGATGGCCGTTGGGGCGGGAAGCTGGCGAAGTTACATTTAGCCCCTTTGTACCCGGTATGTCGCAAATCCGGACCTCCACCAATCCGGACTTGGCCCCCGTGGTGGAGTATGGCCTATACCATCCTCAGGGAAGAGACCCGTGCCCTTCGGTGGAGACATAATGGGTTGATGATGATGTCACAACACCTTATGTCACTCTGTTACATTCTGGGACTTTTTTTCCCAGTAGGTATCTCATACTCCTGCTCCGAACTGCCATTATACATTCTTATTTCTATTCTTCCGAGTTGTTTAAATGCTTAACTCGATAGAGTGGAAAGCTACGTAATATAATGGCTGGTCACGGTGGCGGGGAGTCGCTGGATGTGGGCGGCAGAAGACAGGGAATATTTGAAAAACATCATCATCAACCCATTATGTCCCCACCGAGGGGCACGGGTCTCTTCCCCGAGAAAGTATAGGCCATACTCCACCACGGGGCGTAGTTCGGATTGATGGAGGCTTGTAAGACTAGCGGCTGGTCTTACTGTCAGAAGTTTTCAAGCCGCCCTAGGCCTCTGACTTGGCTTAACGACTGCCATCTGTCGACGGCAGCCGGCACCAACTGCTTAACGTGCCTTGCGAAGCACGGGACCGCTCGGAAAAATGCCTCTAGCGTTAGTCATAGACGGTCACCCATCCATGCACTGAACACACCCTATGTTGCTTAACATTCGTGATTGTTTAAGATCACTCAGGCAGCCGGGGCTACGAGCGATTCGATAACGATGTATATGCGATTCGATAAAGTAACTTGAACATCTACACATTTGCGCCTCACTCATATAATATACTGCTACCGGCTGTACCGTGCGAGTGAGAGACAAATATTTTTTCAATAACTTTCTTTAAGTAATGATGTCATACCTATTATTGGCACAATACTTCGGGCAAAGAGCGCCGCAGCTAGAAAGTTACAGCACTTTCAAAATTTCCTTTCTCATTACGTACTCTCTTTGGGACTACCTACTTTCAGAAGTTTTTTGCAACTATCTTTCAGGTAAGGAAGCACAGGTCAAATTTGATAACAAAAAAAATAGATTGTAGGCAAGCCAAATTATTATAGATATAGCTGTCTCGGCAAACGTTGTTTCGCCAGATAAAATATGTCTAGTGGACCACCGTTATCACCCAGGGATATGAAAAATAAACAACCTATTTTCAAACCTACCAAATATACGTATAAACTTTCATGAAAATCGGTCAAGCCGTTCGGAGGAGTTTGCGCACTAACACTGTGACACGAATCGCTCGTAGCCTGGGCTGCCTGAGTGATCTTAAACGATCACTAAGGTTAAGCAACATACGGCGCGTTCAGTCCATGGATGGGTCACCGTCTATGACTAACGCTAGTGGCATTTTTCCGAGCGGTTCCGTGCTTCGCAAGGCACCTTAAGCAGTTGGTGCCGGCTGCCGTCGATAAATGGTAGTCGTTAAGCCAAGTCAGAGGCCTTAGGGCGGAATGAAAACTTCTGACAGTAAGACCAGCCTCTAGTCTTACAAGCCTCCACCAATCCGGACTTGGCCCCCGTGGTGGAGTATGGCCTATACCTTCCTCAGGGAAGAGACCCGTGCCCCTTTGTGGGGACATAATGGGTTGCTGATGATGACTGTGACACGAGAATTTTATATATCGGAAGAAGATTACTTTGTTTTTGGTGTCTAGTATGCGTAGCTTGTAGGTAGGGTGTCAATATTTTAACACCTTGTATAATTAAATAAAACTATGTCACCTATATCATTTGACTACTCGTACTTATTTTTTGTGGGCAAAAAAAAGTTGGATTGTTATAAACAAAAGGATCTCGAGGAAATTAGGTGAACAAAATTAGCACATTATGTATTTTAAATATGTGTTCAAACACAGTTTTATCAATAGTAGTTTAAATGCCGGCTGCCGGTTTCCTCAATTGTA
Organism: Yponomeuta plumbellus; assembly: GCA_947310845.1. Taxonomy (NCBI): domain Eukaryota; kingdom Metazoa; phylum Arthropoda; class Insecta; order Lepidoptera; family Yponomeutidae; genus Yponomeuta; species Yponomeuta plumbellus. The sequence goes on along the minus strand of OX371193.1, from coordinate 1,441,733 downwards.
GCTAAAAACAGATCTGAGTGACCGCACGTTATGTAATTACGTAACCGATCTATATTTACAGTTAATTTGCCACGGAATCCATGATATGATACATAAACTCACTCCTGTACCCCAGAGGGGTGGGCAGAGACCATAAAGCTTGCTTGTGTACTATAATATCAAGGTATTTAAACAAATTTTTTAATGACGACCTCTGTGGCGCAGCGGTTAGCACATCTACCTACCATGCGAGAGGTCCCGGATTGGAACCCCAGCTGTACACAAAAAAACAGGTTTTGGGTGTTAACATGTTTCACGACACAGGCTATCCGAGTCTGGAGCCAGAAGCTATATCATCATCATTCAGCCACAAGAAGTCCACTGCTGGACATGGCCTATATCCATGGAGACCGGTTGGAAGCGGCTTGCATCCAGCGTCTTCCTGCCACTTGGATGAGATCGTCTGTCCATCTTGTGGCTTGTCATCCTACGCTGCGCTTGCCAATGTGTGTCTCCATTCAAGAACTTGAAGAACAAGAACAGGAAGCAATGTAAGTGCCTGTAAATGAAATAGGACCCCTTGCATGGTAGGCCGATGCGCTAATCTCTGTGCCACAGATGTCATCTAAATAATAAAATAAATAAATAAAAACCGCTCCCAGAAACTATTCCTTCGCTATTCGCTACACGCTGAAATAATATTGGCCCCAAAGTCAACAACCTTGCAATAATAGCGTTGCGTATTCCACTGAGTGCCCACATTATAATTACAGAGAAGTTGCAAAATAGCTACCTCAAGATTTCTTTTAGTGCCGTGTGGTTGAACTGGTTTTCAAAAGCGTTTGCTTTTCCAACCATTTCTCCGAGTTATCCTCACTGCAGCTAAAAGCGATGGTCTCTGGTTTGAATGCGTAGTACAGTCGACAGCACGTCAACCTTCACAATTTAGTTGCAAAGTCGCCAGTAATGCAACGGAGTAGAGTGCATAACAGTCGAAAAGACATAGGTTCTGTTAATGCATTTTAATACAGTCGAAGTTCACAACTATGACATTTTAATTTTTACGATTTTTGACATGCTTAATTCTCAATCCGTATCACGTTTTTCTGTTTTTGTACGCCTATTGGTAAAGCATAGAAGACAAATTATATAAAACTAAAATCTGGATACGCTATATTAAGTATATTCTACGCTAAATACCTATGCTTGAACAAATAAATGTATTTGATTTGATTTGACTTGATTCGACAGCACGTCAACCTTCACATTTTAGTTGCAAAGTCGCTCGTAATGCAACGGAGTAGAGTGCACGAGTGTATAGGATGATGTGCTGTCTCTCGACTGTACTATGACAACTGCGCAGTGTACGCGCGCAAACATATCGAACAATGCAGGCGTCAATGATAAGAAAAAATTACGTGTTTTTCACGGTCGTGAAAAAACACGTCACGTTACCCGACCGTATATCTGTCATCGAACTACAATGCACTAGCAGAATCGAGGCCAGGACGGTCAGTGAGCAGACCTACGGCCCGATGGTCGGACGATGTCCTTGAGTCGGCTGAAGGTCCGTGGATGCGAAAATGCCGAGAGACCGTGTGAAATGGTATTTGAGAAAAGCCCAGCACTGCAGTGGGCAGCGGTGGGCTGATGATGATGATTACTTGATTTGAGTGCGTGCGTAGACTTGAAGCAGCAATGAAACTAAATCGCCATGTTCATGCAGTTGTCATCGTACTACAATGCATTAGGAGAATCTAGGCCCTCGGCCACCACTCTGTGATTGCCTGGCAATGGCAAAACGGCGGACTTAATGCTTTAAGCATTTTCCACCAGTCAAACAAGTGGTGCAAGAAATTAACTTATACTATCCCCGAGACTACGTCCGCTCTTCAAAGAATCGCTCGGCAGTCTGTCTCCGGTCACGTGCAGAGAAAGTTCACCAATCTATCAATTCAAAACAAAACAGAGAGATACCGTAACACCTATCACTTTCAATAACACGTTCCACATCAGAGTTTATTGAACCAAAATAGGAGGCTTGTAAACTTGTAACTGACCCAGTCAAGGCGGTTCTCTTGTTGTTTAACTTTTGCGCTAACGGTACATGTGTCTACGGGCGCTGGCCGCGTGTGTGGTGTGTGGTAGTGTGTGTGCCACCTAAGCACTGCGGGCCAGGTGTCGCCAACAATTGACGGCGAAGTTTGATTACATTGACAATGTTTCGGGTCAGAGTTGAGGCAGTTTGTCGAGTGCAAGTCCACTGTGTCGCAAAGTGCAAACAGGAAATTGTAGTTGTTAATTACGCTTTGTTTGGTCCAGTTGAAGTTTTAAATGGATACGTTTTTATTATCCACAGTTTTCGAATGTTAAAAATTTGATAAGTAGCTTCCCGGACCATCTTCGTTCTGTCAACAGTTGGTAATAAAAAATATTTAAAAACACATTTACGTATTATTTCGGAGTGATTATTTATTTACACCACAACAATAACTCACGACTATTTTTTTTTTAAACTAGACTTTTGAAATAGACTTTTGTTAAGTTTCAAGTGGGATATTTTAAAAAGAGGCAATTCATAGTATTCCTATTATTGACCTAAAACTTTTGTAAGCACTAGACATTATTACGTTTATTCCGGATATACTTACTTGACTTTTTGTCGGAATCTCTTCCGTCAGAGACGAGCAACCAACGACGCATGCTCCGTCTCTGCTCTGTGAATCAGAGCGAAACCTGGTCGGACTCTATCCGTATCCAGGTAAAGTTAATAAAACCGGTACAAATTACCTTTTATATGGCTATAATGACTGCATGTGTATTTATATTATGAATAAAGAAATTAAAACTTATCTGGCTGTGGTTACAAGTAGCACAGATAATCAATTTTCTTACAATATAGTTATTTCTTCATTTCCATACAATTTCCAAATCTAAGTTGCCTTGAAAAATGTTTGGAAGACCTGTCCTCGCTTACTTTCTAAGCTAAAAGACTTAGCTTTTATACAACCTCCTATTACTCCCCGATGTGTGCGGCCAAAGAAACATCGAAAGTGGCTGAGGCAGGTCAACGGTTGCCGACCGCTGACCGGTACCGCTGCAGTTACTATCAATGAGCCGGGCCGCCTTCTCGAAGCTTCCCCCACGCTCCGCGGCAATATATAACCGCCACCGTCGCCCGGCCGCTCATACGAAAATCGACACTACGCGAACGCACTGCAGACAGAAGCAACTAAACATGAGTCTCAAATACACCGCTATCATAGCGCTAAGCATCCTGACTATCACATCGACACAGGAGACACAACGGCAGAAGTATGAAGACCCATTTGCGCTGCTTGACAAACACATCACCCACACGCTGGCACACCACTACCTCTGGCCCTGGAGTCAACTCATCAAGGCGGCAGCGGCTATAGAAGACGAAGACAGCCTGGAAGAGCCGTACATCAAGAGCGACAAGAATAAGTTCGAAGTCAACATGAACGTTAAGAGGTTCAAGCCGGACGAGTTGAAGATCAAAGTGAACAAGAACTACATCCTAGTCGAAGGGAGGCATAAGGAAAGCAACGACGACAGGCACAAGTTCGTTGCCAATCACTTCGTGCAGCGATTTGTCCTGCCAGCCGGCTGCGACCAGGACGAAGTCTCAGCGACGCTGAAGCCCAACGGAGTGCTGAGCATATCGGCACCTAAGCACGAACTCCCGCCTCCGCCACCAGAGAGGGAAGTCCCGATCGTTGTCTTACTTCCAGACGAGCCAACCACGAAGAAAGTGGTTGAAACAACTACAGAGAAAAAAGACGAGCCAGTCAAAGTCGTCGACAACGCAAATCCTACAGCCAAACCGGAAGAGTCAGACTTATCCCAAGCCACAACATACATGGGAAAGAGCAGAAAGAAGGACCTCAAGACGTCGCCAAAGACAACTAAAGACAACGAGGTTGCAAAGGGAGGTGACGGCAACGGACTAGACTACGCGTTGATAGAAGCTGACGAATGAAAATCTCGAGGCAATAAGATCGTGTGCCAAAAGACTGAAAACTGAGCTTTAACATAAGGGAGGAAGGTGCCTTTGCATTGCCAAAACTCGGTGTTGTGCTCTCTAGAATAAGCCTGTTTTATTTAGAATAAAATGTTATTTATTACAAGTAATATTTTCCTCTTTATTCCGCTTCCCAGGTATTCTTTGCATTGTTAATGAACGACGTGTAATCTTTGCGCGTATTTTACGAGGAGCGTAACATCAGGCCGCCTAATGTTGCGATGTGCCAACATAAATCAGACAAAATAACCTTTATGGCACTCGGCGGTTTCCTTAGGTACTCTCCAAAGACTTTTTAGACCGCAAACAATGTTCGCGAGGCAATGGGTTAACGTTTACTCAACTCGTGTTACGGCAATACAATCACAATGGAGTTTACTTTCTACGGAGAAAAAATGCCAGCTTAGGTCTCTTTGTGTTAGTTGGTTCGAAGCGCTCTATTTAGAGGGACAGGAGTTCTCAGGAACTGGAAAATACTTTTTCATCCCATCTATTCGAAAAGGACGACTTGGTTCGCCTCTAGTTGCACCCAAAGGTGGTGTTTTCTATGATAAACCAACTTTTAGCGGGCAGTAATGAGTTTTCAATCATCTTTATACATTCTAAGTGGGCCGCAGTTATCTTTGCCGCGCACTTTTTGAATTTGGAACATAGTGTTCAGCGCCAAAGAAATCGAACGCAAATATTGTTTGTTTAAAGACTGGGTTAAAAAAAAATCGAAGTCAAATTAAAAACGCGCGAACTACAACCCACGTTTGTCAATTTTCATGGATTGTTAGAAATTCATTATTTTGTTTTGAAAAATGAGTTCTTCAAGTGATAGTGAAAGTATAAAATTAGCTCCTGAAAGTATTAGAACTGACGCAAGAAATGTGATGAATTAAAATATAAAGCTCTTTTTATTTTCTCATAGTTAGTGGGTGATGAAAAGTAGGTAGGGATCACTCTGACGCAAAATATAGGAATTTTTGGCTCGGGTGACGTACCTACTTTGAATCCCTCGCTACGTTTAGGATTCTTATAAATAATCCCTCGCTACGCTCTGGATTTTACTCTAGAATCCCTCACTTCGCTTTGGATTTTAAAAAGCGTCCTCGCCGTAAAAATATTATTTTGCTCCCTTAGAATACAATATACTATTTCAGCTCCGTTTCCACTATTTCGAGCTTAATTGAATTGAAGAATGTGAAGAAGAATGAACGTGGCAACTGCAATGTTTTCTTTCCACCTGAATGAGATCTAAAGCTAAATTACAGCCGACGCCTGTGAAAAAAAATTAGCAACGACTGACGAACTGTTACTGTTACTGAGTTTATTGCGCTACTATTTAACTAGCCGCTGCAATTTATTTTTGAATGGTGTAATTTAACAGTGGCAAATTTTCCTACCTCTCGCCGTATACCCAAGGCTGCAATTAAGCTCTGAAGCTGGCTGGATGTCTCCAAAATGTATCCCTGGTCGCTCGTTAGTGCGTACCAACTCGATTGATCACCCGAGGCTCCTCAGAGACTCGCCCGAGTAACTTGCATTTTCTTATCTACGCCTTGAACGTTGTCAGCAGTTTATATCTTCGTACGTACATAAGTACATAAGCTTATGCCTCTATCCCAGAGGGGTAGGCAGAGACCAGGACTGCCGCCTGCCACGATCTTGACAAATCACTTTCGCTTCACCGACATTCAGTAGTCGTTGCATGCACACACGCCGGTTTCGGGTACTTTTTATCGTGCCCTTTGCTAGTACATCCCTAATTTGGTCGAAATATGTCCACCTGGGGCGTCCCTTACCGGTCTTTCTACTCAGTCTTTCCTTCATCCTCTCAATGTCTCTTCAATGTCTATTGACGAGACATATCTTGTCCACAATGTATGTCTTCGTGTTACGTATATTTCTGCCGCTACCCTCTTTACCACCAATCGTCTGATTTTGTATTTTCTGTTGACTGTTGTATAGTCTGTTAGCTTTTAGAATATACCTCGGGCTCCAGAGTAGGCTTTGGTTTTCGCCGAAAGCACACGAGTTTAATACTACTTCCTGCTCTGTATAAAACTTTTCTTCACTATTTTGAAAAGTTATGTAAAGTTATTAAATAACAATACAAAAGAAACCTTACCTTATTGCAATATAATCGGTTTTATCCGATAGTAGCCGAGGTATATTCTAAAAGCTAACAGACTGTATTATGTTGCGTGATTTTATATTCTTGAGTATTGTGTCGTCACATAAATATATTGTTCTTTATTTATTGTTTTCTTTCTTTCAAGCCCTAAAAGAAATTCACGGTAACAAAATAATGAATGTCTTGAAAAGGAAACAGACAAAACCGAAAGCTACAATGTGTGAAATTGCCTGCCGTGCCGGTCAGGCGTTAAAATATCGGAGTACGTGGACGTGAACAGAAACTGTTGAATTATAATGCGCAATATCGTGCCGCAGACAATGTAGTTTTACGGCGCAACGTGATTTTCAGCGATAGAGTTTTCCAAACAACTCCGCGCATATTTATAGTCAAGGAAATTACCGTCTGAAAAGAAAGTAATGAAATCGTTGCGAGTCGCAAACAAAAATTATTTAGCAAAACATATTCTTGAAGGCCTGAAAGAATGTGTTTTTCTATTCTAAATAAGGGCGACTTTGACAAAGCTTTATGACAATGTAAGTATTAGGTATAAATTAATGTCACAGATTTTGTAGATCTCATCATCAACCATTATGTCTCCACCGAAGGGCACGGGTCTCTTCCTTGAGGAAGGTATACCTTTCAGGCCTATAGACCATTACTCCACCACGGGGGCCAAGTCCGGATTGGAGGAGGCTTGTAAACTAGTGGCTGGTCTTACTGACTGAAGTATTCAAGCCGCCCTAAGGCCTCTGACTTGGCTTGACGACTGCCATCTATCGACGGCAGCCGGCACCAACTGCCTAACGTGCCTTGCGAAGCACGGAACCGCTCAGAAAAAGCCATTAACGTTAGTCATATACAGTCCCATCCATGGACTGAACGCACCGTATGTGGCTCAACCTTAGTGATCGTTTAAGATCACTCAGGCAGCCCAGGCTACGAGCGATTCTAAATCTAAGTAGATAAATAAACAATTTATTTTCATTTATTGTGAAGTTTAAGAAACTTACCACCGGTTTCTCGAACGCTAACAGTCTGTTAAACTATTGTTAACAGCTGTCAGTTGTCAAAGTGCATACAAAAAAAAACAACTGACAACTGTTAACAGTAGATTAACAGACTGTTAGCGTTCGACATACCGGGGATAAGTCTGGTGAAATTATTTCTACTTTTAAACACAAATATGTTTCTAGTAGGTAATCAAAATAAATTAAAAACATTGCTATTAGCAAGAAGGCCACTAATTTTACTGTTTCTTTTAACTGTAGTTACCTAACTCCATTTTGTTTTTGTTTTCAGCCTATATAGGTACGTCCAACTTCAGGACATAGGCCCTATCTCAAAAAGAGAAAAATTACACATGCATGAAGTAAAAATAAATATGTACATAAAACGATCACCAATCTCATGCAGGTGTTTATAATGCAATTTATGTAATGAAGTTCAAATTCTTTGAACGTAGGAAAATTGGAATTCAATAAGCTATTTGACAGAGTGTAAAAAAGAGTATTATTTACACGTCTTCGTATAAATTATGAGTCTTAAAACCGCTTTATGGGATTTTAAATAATAAACTATTGTTATTTGTAAAAAAACACAAGATAAAATTTGATAAAATTATGTATGATAGTATTATTACCTTTTAAGAATATTAAATAATGTTTGACTTTGCAAGTATTGATTGCACTCATGGGTCTTGAGATTCTTGCAACATTCATGCCTAATTTGTATTAGCTTTAAGGTGATTTGAAAAAAGATGGTCAGAGTGGAGTTTTTTTTCGCTGCCTTTTTCTCCACTACACACGGCCCAAGGCTAACTGTATGTACATTGACATTCAACAAACAGAATGTAAATTCTTTACGTTGAAATAATTTTTTGATTTCTGATTTCTTGATTTCTGATATCTACAGCCATTGCATCGAAAGCGGCCTGCATTGACCGATTCTATGATGACGTCACATGTCAGTAAAAAATGGCGTCTGTCATTCATTCGTTCTTACGTTCATTGGTTGGTTTACTGGGAAGTGACGTCGTAATTCCTGTGCGACGCCATATTGCCCTAGATAGCGTTTTGGCGGCTAATTTCAAAACTAAATTTTCATAGCCTTTTTTGGAAGAAATACACGAAAGGATTTAAAATTACCACTTTCTGAGTACTCCATGAACACCAACAAAAATTGTGAGTTGGTTTTCAGAAATCGGTCAAATAGCCTATTGTCTTGTCATTTCACTCAAACGTGAGGTCTCGGAGCGGAAAATTTCTTTGAGGTTATGTGAGAGGACGCAAAGGTTTCTTCAGTGAAAAAGGTTTGTTTTTGCAAGAAAATAATGGGAATGAGCCCATGTCCAATCGACTCTAGTTTACGCAGCAAAATTTTTTACCTAAGTTTCGTACACTTTAAAGACTGAAACAGCCCCCTAAGCATGAAGGCCACCGTCTGCACTCTTAGGTTTTTTTATTACAGACGTTCATGCACTCAACAGTCATGATGCGTCCTTGATCTTACGACTCGTATCATGTCTCAAATATTATATCGCTGGGAAGATCCCGCTCCTTACATTTTCTTATATAATAGTTATTAAAAAATTTAATATTCTTTTTTGCACAAAACATTTTTTTTTGTTTGTTGTTTATGTTGTTACACTTTATTGAACAAAAAAAACATTATTATTACTATATAAAGCTACAATCCGGTATACTCACTGATTAATCATCTATATGTTTTCTCAGAAACGGTGGGTTTTAGAGAAAAAAATTGTATAAGAAAGTTGTAGAGAAGGTGCGATATACAGCCATCCTATGAAGCCGATTTTTGAATTTCGAACGCAGTCTCTTATACAAATATGCTATCTCTGTGGTTTATTGTTCGATTTTGACCAAATTTTAATAGAATGTTTTTTGTATGATCCGATTGGGATTGTATGGCCGAAGGCCGAGCTCCGTCCAAGCCGAGGCCGAAGGCCGAGACGTTCCGTGTTCCGGCGGAAAACTAACAACCCAAAAGCAAAAGTGGACAACCTTGCGAGGCCGGAGGCCGAGCTCCGCGAAGCGGGCACGAGAGACCCCGCCTCGGCGAGGCCGGAGGCCGAGCTCCGTTCAGGCCGAGGCCGAAGGCCGAGACCATAAGTGTCTCCACGCGTCAAATCCCAACCAATAGTGTCTAGCGAGGCCCTAGGCCGAGCGCCGCGGAGAGCGAAGCTCGCAGCGGCTGGGGATTGGCGCGCATAAGCGCGCAGGGGGCTCGCCCCCTAGTTACCATTTATAAAACTATATTATATTATTACTATTTAAGAAATCTTTTTATCTCCATCTGTACTCTTAATGTGTACAGCTTTAGGCCCTTTCTGCACTGCTCCGGTCCGGAGTCGGAACCGAAATCACTCATGAGAAAAATATCGGATGCCGGATTATGCTTTTCCACTTCATCCGACTATAATTGGCAATGGACGTGACGCAGTGCTTTATTAAAATTCCTTGGTTTTTCTTTTCGAAGCAGGGGACGTTTTCCACACATTTTATTGATCTAGTTAAATAGTACTAGTTAAATAATAACATTTTCGGGTTGTATGCGTGGTGCAAAAACGTGTATTGTTCTTGTACGTCGATCACTTCGGTCCGATAAAATACCGTTCCGATCTAGCAAATTATCGAACCGTTAAAAACCGGATGCCGGAGTAGTGCAGAAGCTTACTAGTATTCTTTTGTGTTTGTAAATCAGACCGGTAATTAACGTTTGCCGGACCGGAGAAGTGTAGAAAGGCCCTAAGACATGCCTGTGTAAAAACTTTTTTTATGTACTCGCACCATCGCCTCTCGTCCGTTGTGAGCGCAGGATTGGCCGATTCTTTGTCTACATATATCGCGCGTGAATATAAATATACCTCATGCTAAGGGGGCAAGTCTACTGGACTGGTAAAGATTAATCTCATATTTATACTTTAGAAATCAGAAATTTATTTCAACGTAAAGAATTTACAATCTGCTTGTTGAATGTCAATGTACTTATATAATGATAATGTTAGCCGCTGCCTTTGGGCCGAATGTAGTGGAGAAATAGGCTGCAAAAAAACTCCACTCCGACCATCTTTTCTCAAATCACCTTAAATCTAATAAAAAGTTTGGTACGAATGTCCATCTACCTAAGAAAGTCAAAATTCAATATCCATTGCACTCATGGGAGTGCCATCAATACTTGCAATGTCAACATTATTTGATATTCTTAAACAAGTATGAAAACTGCAGGGCATGCGATGTCACAGACAGAAACTATGGTCTCAATTAAAACGCGTTCTTACCGTGGATGGGCAATTTCAAGCTCTGAGGTATGTGAACCCCTCTGAAACTCAGGTTTCCTCACGATATGTTTCTTTACGGTTAGCGAGTCGATTCGATAAATCTTTACATAATATGAACCTTCTGACCTTCCATTGTAAGTAACCTATAAACGTCCCACTATAGAACACAGCCCTTCTCTCAAATGTGGGCTTAATCACCACGCGTGCCCACCACAGAGAGGCGATTTCAAGTACTGAACCTTAGGTTGGTTCAGTGCTGAACCATCATCATCATCAACCCATTATGTCCCCACCGAGGCCACGGGTCTCTTCACTTTTTTTTTTTGTTAACGGGGTGAAATGCTTTGTGCACCATAACCGCCACCCTTAGGGGAGGGCGACGGCCGTGTGTCGGACTCTCCTCTCCTAATAATAGGAGAGGCATACCTCCTAAAACACCCCAGGGGCCGTCCTGTCGCTCGTGCAATGGGGCGCCGCCGGATCTCGCAAGTGGTACACCACAGTGCGAATGCTACAGCGGCGCCCCGGCGACGTCGACCCGACTCGCAAGGAGTCGGGCCCACCCTCACTGGAGAAGGGGCATGGGCCCCCACCCCATTCTCCCGTCACGATATCGGACGGCAGGTCCCCCATCCAGCCGTCTGTGACCCTCCCTCAACCGGCGGCGCAAGGTCCGCGCAGCGTCCCCCGCGCCACCGGCTCTCCCGGCGGAGAGGCGCGAGCTCCACAAGCCTCCAACTACCGAGGACCCGTTGTGGCCCTCTGCCCGGATCCTCGGCCCATCGAATGCCCTCCCAAGAAAACACCCCTCGGCCAGAGACCATATGGGGTGCCCAGTCCCTGATCCCTGGCTTACCACCCCCAATGTTCCTCCCTTAAACCCGGCTTGCGGAACACGCGCCCCTCCCCGCCCCTCCAGCCCTCTTCCATGCCCTCTGCTGGACAGAGGGACATAGAGAGGGCCCCCACCGTGTGTTTTTATAGAGGTTGTCTCCTCGCGGCCCGAAGGCCCCCGGCCCCGCTCAATGTGGGGTTACGGGTGCGGGGCCCATGGCGGGACATCCAGCAGCGCAAGCCACTGGACGTCCCCCTCCCTCTGGTTTTGGTCCGCGCCGGCCGAAGCCGGTACCCTCCATATCTGGAAGGCATTCCCCTATCCGCCACCCGGGGGACGCGTCCGATGGAAGACTAGAAACTCCGCACGGAGGGTCTCTTCCCTGAGGAAGGTAGAGGCCATACTCCACCACGGGGGCCAAGCCCGGATTGGTGGAGGCTTGTAAGACTAGTGACTGGTCTTACTGTCAGAAGTTTTGAAGCCGCCCTAAGGGCTCTGACTTGGCTTAACGACTGCCCTCTATCGACGGCAGCCGGCACCAAATGTTTAACGTACTTTGCGAAGCACGGAACCGTGACCTATCCATGGACTGAACGCGCCGTAAGTTGCTTAACCTTTGTGATCGTTTAAGATCACTCAGGCAGCCCAGGCCCAGACTGCTCATGCACTCTACCCCATCGCATTACGGCGACATTACAACTAAACTGTGAAGGTTGACCTGCTTTTGACTGTACTATACACGATTGTTTACGGGTGATTTTGCATTACAAAAAGTAAAGATTGACCTGCTATCAACTGTACATAGAGACCATAGCCCGTGATTAGAACTCTTGCAATAATTCGGCCATTTTTACTATTCGAATATTTCGAAAAGTGCATAAGTTTTCGAACAAAAAATGAGGCGAAAGTGATTTGTCAGGATAGTGGCCAGTGGTAGTCCCTGATCTTTGCCAACCCCTCTAGGATAAAGGCGTGAACCCGTCTTCGGAAAATTCGTACAGGTACATTAAGGTCCTAAAGTCCAAATTATTCGAATATTATAACAGAAACCGAACCGAAAACGACGTGCGTGCATGCAATGACTAATGATTGTCGATGAAGCGAAAGTGATTTCTCAGGATCGTGGCAGGTGGCAGTAACTGGTCTCTGCCTACCCCTCTGGGATACAGGCGTGAGCTTATCTAAGCTCTTTAAACGAGCAATTCTTGTATGTATATTTGTATATAATCAGAATCTCGGAAACGGATTTTCATGAAATTTAGTATGCAAGGGGTTTCGGGGGTGATTAGTCAATTTAGGTAGGTTTCATTTTTACAAAACGTCGTTTTAACCGTGTTTTTAGGCAAAGAAATAACTGCTACACTATAAGAAGGTAATTTTCGCATCAATAACTCAGATTGCAGTAGCTCAAGTGGGAAGTAAGACGATACCGTAATCAGAAGACCCTGGTTCGAGACTTGGCAAATAATTTTTTCTTTTTTTTTCAAGTTCTTTTTTTTTGTGTGAAAACCTATTATCAGGAGCCCTTTATCAACGCACCTAATTCGTATTCAAGTACCTTTTGTTTCTAAAATAAATACGAAAAAAAATCAGGACAACGCTCATCAGAGATTAAACTTTGTTATTTAAAACAATTTTTATTTTGTTTGTTATTTTTAAGGCGCTGTTTGATGGACAATGCCTGAAACCATACTTTTTAATCGTGTCACAACCCAAATTATTGTGGCATTTATTCGAATCAAAACAAACATTTTCCTAAAGCTGTGGCATTGGTGCAAAGCTCGAATTTATCTCGGAAACAGCTCTAACGATTTTCATGACATTTAGGATGCAGGAAGTTTCAAGGCCAATTAATTGATCCATGTAGGTTTACTTTTTAGAACATGTTCTTCTATCAGTGTTTTGTGCAATAAAAAACTGCTCATTAGAATGCGAAGGCAAATTTCTCTGAGCTACAACTTGACACCTAGTGGCATCTGTTGGAGATTTATATTAACCCAACAGGACATGTATCGCCATCTATTATCGAAAATAGGAACTAAAAATACCCCTAACTACCTATGTCGCTGAGAATCTACGTTTTTTATAGATACACTACTTGCTTGTCCGTTACCTGTTCGAGAGCTTTTGTGATCTGCTCGCTCGGTTCGGTTTATAGAACCTCGAGCCCACTGTACGAACAACTTCTACAAACCTGTTATTGATCTCGTCCACCGATGCGGCGCTTTCCAGGCATTCGAAGCGATTTGACAATTCGAGTTTAAAGTTCTCGGGGTTTTGGATATGGGCACGAGTAGGTCGGAGCGTGGACTTCATGAGACGGGACCTCTCAAGTTTGACATTGATATTCAATGTGCCTCTTACCATTCGATGATCGCTTCCGGTTTTCACCATGTTGATCACAGAGACATCATTGAATATCTGTCTCTTGGAGGTCAAGATGAAGTCTATCTCATTTCTCGTGGAACCATCGGGACTCAACCAGGTCCATTTCCTGTGAGGTGGGTTCTGAAAGAAAGAGTTCATCATAAAGAGTCCCTCTTTCTCCAGGAAGTTGGCCAACCTCTGTCCCCTTGGGTTCCGTTGCCCATGACCAAATTGCCCCACTCTCGTCTCACCTTCGCTTCTTTTGCCCAGCTTCGCATTGAAGTCCCCCATGACCACATTAAAATAGGTCTCCGAGGTATGTATGGCCCTACTAATGTCCTCATACATCGCCTCTACCTCTTCATCGGAGTGTGACGAGGTCGGCGCGTATACCTGAATGACCTTCAGCGAATACCTCTTAGATATTCTGAGTATTAGGTATACCACCCTGCTCGACACACTATCGATGGCCAAAGTGTTGTTCACGAGGGACTTGTGGGCGAGAAACCCGACACCACCCTGGGACTGACGCTCGCCCTCCTGGTAGTAGAGCAGGTTACCGGATTTCAGGGTTATCGTGTCCTCGCCCTCTCGACGGACTTCAGATAACCCTAGGATATCCCAGTGTAACCTACCCATTTCCTCTTCCAGCTCAATTAGCTTTTCCTCCGTCCTCAATGTGCGAATGTTGTGTGTAACCAGGGCCAGTCGTTTTCGCTGTTTGGGGTGGTAGCCGGATCTCTGCTGGAGATTCTTAGCACCCCTTGCTCCGCCGTTACCGTGGCCGCTACCGTGGCCAGGAATAGCGGAGCTGCCGGGGACTGGGGGCCTGGTTTATTTGTGTACTGCCATGAGGGTATTTGCCATACTCACCACGCTTGGCATGCGGGTTGGCGAGCGCAGTAAGAAGCATTTCCGCAGAAGGTGCTGCTGCCCACCTCCTGGTAACGTGTCCCTTTGCCGGTTTTTACGGCACCCACGGGCTGAGATGGGGGGGCACTATTCTAAAGCCGGCACCCCACGGCCCCAAGCCTCGGCAACTGACAAATATCAGTGCCAGCCGTTAAAAACTGTAATAACCTTGTAGAGTGTAGTAAGAAAAATAATAGGCCGGAATGTAAAAAACTGTACACTTTGTTTCACTGGGCAGGTTTACGGGCGGAAAGGTAACGTTGCGGGTGAGCGACGACGCGGTGCCAGTGTACTGCCGCGCGCGACCTTTGCGCTTTGCGCTGAAAGACAGAGTCGACGCGGAGCTGGAGGCGATGCTCAGGGACGGGGTGATCGAGCCCGTCGACTGCTCCGAGTGGGCGACGCCACTGGTGCCGGTGAGTAAGGCGGACGGTGGACTGAGAATATGTGCCAACTATAAAATCACGTTAAACCCTGCCTTGTTGGTCAATATGTACCCACTGCCTAGACTGGACGATTTATTAGTTACATTGAATGGTTCGGTAATTTTTAGCAAATGCGATCTTTCGCAAGCGTATAACCAGTTGGAACTCGATGAGTCATCAAAATACACAGTGATAAACACCCACAAAGGTCTGTTTAGATACAGTAGACTGGTATATGGCCTGTCTTCGAGCGCAGGCATCTTCCAGCGCACCTTGTCAAATTTGCTAAAGGGCATTTCGTTCACGGGCGTTTTTATCGATGACGTCATCATCGGGGGCCGAAACGAGGAGGAACATTTAAAGTCACTGAATGAGGTCATCCGCAGCTTATCCGAAAGCGGCCTGAAGTTAAAAGAAAGCAAATGCGAATTCTTGGTTGATGAAGTACGATATTTAGGGTTCATAATCTCTAAGAACGGCACTAAAACTGATCCTGACAAATTTAAGGCGATGATAGAAATGGCGCAGCCAGAAAACACGACAGAGTTGAGGGCGTTCTTAGGCTTGGTGAACTTTTACGGTAGGTTCGTCAAAAATATGAGTAGTATATTATCACCCCTATATGAATTACTGAAGAAAAACGTAACTTGGGCTTGGTCGCAGCAGTGCCAAGAAGCATTTACCACGATTAAAGAGGTTCTGGCCGGCTCGGAGGTTTTGGCCCACTACAGTGTGAACGCACCTTTAATTTTAACTTGCGATGCAAGCGCGCAGGGCGTCAGCGGGGTGTTGACTCAGCCTAGCATGCGGGGGGAGCGGCCAGCGACGCGGAGAAGAACTACTCGCAAATTCAACGGGAGGCGTTAGCGATAGTTTTCAGTCTAAAAAAATTTAATCAATACGTGTATGGCAGGAAATGTTTGCTTCGAACGGACCACAAACCGCTAGTGAGCATCTTTGGGCCTAAATCTGGTATACCATCGATGGCCGCTAGTAGGTTGCAAAGATGGGCAGTTATCCTATCAGCGTATGATTACGAAATCGACTATGTTAACACAAAGGAAGACATCGCTGATGGTTTATCTCGGCTACCGTTAAAAGTGAAACATGTTGGTGAGGGTAGGATTCCCGAACAGACCTACTTGCACCAAATTCGGGATGCTTTGCTTTTAGACTCGACTTTAATTAAAAAGGAAACTGCCAAAGACCCGATTTTAGGCAGAGTGTTGGGTTACATAACCGATGGCTGGCCTGAGGAAATAGATATACAAAATTTAAAGTCTTATTTCAATCGAAAAAGCGAACTTTATGTGGAAATGGGTTGCATAATGTGGGATTATCGGGTCGTAATTCCCGAAAGCTGCAGGCATAAGGTTCTGTCCGAGTTGCACGAGCCACACATGGGAATAGTTAAGACTAAATGTATAGCTCGTAGCTATGTGTGGTGGCCCGGGATTGACGAAGCAGTGGAGGCGGCGTGCCGCGCTTGCGCAGTGTGCGCGGCGGAGAGCGACGCGCCGCGCGCGCACCAGCCGTGCCCATGGCCGTGGCCGGGCCGTCCTTGGGCTAGGTTACATTTGGACTTTATGGGACCTATATACAATAGTTTGTACTTAGTAGTGGTAGATGCCACGTCGAAATGGTTGGAAGTATTTCAAGTTCCGAGCACTAGTGCGGGGTATACAATTGGGTTGCTGGAACAATTATTTGCACGTTTCGGCTTATGTATGTTTAACAATAGCTGGTGACAGACTAGACTTAGTTGAGACAACGGTGTTTTTAGGCATTACAATAGACTCAAAACTACAATGGGATCAACACATAGAAAAGTTAGCGGGTAGGTTGAGTTCAGCTGCATTTGCAGTTAGAAAAATTAGACAACTAACAGATGTAGAAACTGCGAGGCTAGTTTATTTCAGTTATTTCCACAGCATTATGTCATATGGTCTGCTACTATGGGGGCGGGCGGCAAATATAGAAACAATTTTTATTCTCCAAAAAAGGGCTATTAGAGGTATTTACAATTTACCTGCCAGACACTCACTACGTGAGTTTTTTAAGGAAATAGGAATTCTTACGCTAGCTTGCCAATATATATTCGATAACATAATGTATGTACGTAAAAACATAACAACATTTAAGCTAAACAGGGATATACATAACGTTAACACCAGAAATCGAAACAAAATTGCCTCATCTAGATTCAGATTAGCCAAGGTAAATACATCATTTGTAGGATTCCTGAAAGTATTCTATCCCTGCCAGGAAATAAATTTAAATTTGTTATTAAAACTGCGCTGTGTAAAAAGGCATACTACAGAATAGATGACTTTATAGATGATAAAAACCCTTGGCAGTAAACCAATTCCACAACGAGCTAGTTATTGGTATTCTAATAATATATAGGGTTTAATAAATTTCATACATATGTACAGACGCTGTGATTGCATATCAAAACTATGCTATTATTATAGATAACTGACAAGAACTTTATCACACAAGTTTGCCAAAGGCCATGCGAATGGTGGCGCGGTGGCCGGGTCGCCTATCTCCCTCTAATATGGTTGAGACTGGTGATGGCTGACCTCTGCGTTAAGCTCGTGAACGGGTGCCGTCCGTGTGTCTGGCCGCAGCATTGGTGTTTTATTACCTTTTAAGAATATTAAATGATGTTTGACTTTGCAAGTATTTATTGCACTCATGGATCTTGAGATTCTTGGTATACGAATACTCATACCTAATTTGTATTAGCTTTAAGTTGATTTGAGAAAAGATGGTCAGAGTGGAGTTTTTTTTCGCTGCCTTTTTCTCCACTACAGACGGCCCTAAGGCAGCGGCTAACATTATACATAACTGTATGTACATTGACATTCAACAAGCAGAATGTAAATTCTTTACGTTGAAATAAAAATTTTTGTATTTGTATTTGTAAACAAATCGTTTCGGACAATGGCCCCCCATTCACTAGCAAGGAATTTCAAATGCTTACATCCGCAAACGGAATAGACCACACATTTTCGGCCCCGTACCATCCGGCATCCAACGGTGCGGCAGAAAATGCGGTAAAAACACTTAAGAAAGTTATTAAAAAGGCAAAGATTGAAAACGTAAATATAATGAGCGCACTAAAACAAGTTTTTGCTGTACTACCGCAATACCGAGCATTGCACCACGGGTGACAGTCCAGCCCGAATCTTGATGGGGCGGTCCTTGCGAACTAAATTAGATATTCTGAAGCCCGATCGAGAAAAACGTATAGCGCGAGCACAGCAGAAACAAAGTGAAGCGTCAGGTGGTAGCAGTAGGCAGGTCAAAACGGGGGATATGGTTTGGTATAGAGCATACCAGGCGGGCAACAAATGGATCCCAGGGGTTGTGACAGAACAGTTGGGTAACACAGATTACACGGTTCGTTGTTCGTGTGGCAAGGAAACTCACCGACATATTGACCAACTAAGGCAGAGGTATAGGCAGTCAGGAATCAGTACACCGCCGTCTTGCGAGACGGATCAGGGGTGGGCATGCTCGGCAGCCGTATTGAGAGAGAGAGTGCGCCCGGTAACACTGATAACGGTGCAGCGGGCTCAGGTCATGACGACATAGGGAGTCGATCCCCAGACCCTTCCCGAACTGCGGAAGATACGCCCGTAGGCCTGCCGCGCTCACCTTTAACCGTAAGACCAGTGCGTTCGACGCGCAACACTAACCCTCAATATAAATTTTAGTGTTATGGAAATATATTTAAGTGTTTAGTCAGTAATTAGTATAAATAGTATAATGTCGTTTAAGTGAAGTGGATTGTAGTGTTTGTAGGTAGTTCAGTTTTATGTATTGGTTTGAATGACGGTACTCTGGTAATAAATTCAGTCTCAAATAAACGGTGTTAAATACAGACGTGTTTTAATCATTTCAGAAACAATGCAAAATCCAGATGGGATAAACTTGCGAGGCCGAAGGACGAGCCTCGCGAAGCGAGCACAAGAAACTTTGTCAAGGCAAACGATGACGTGGAACTCCACTGAGGAGAGGCCGAAGGCCGAGTTCCATCCAGTACCAGATCGAAATCTAAGACGTTGTGAGTTCCAGCGTAAAAGAAACAATGCAAAATTCAGATGGGACAAACTTGCGAGGCCGAAGGCCGAGCCCCGCGAAACGAGCACAAGAAACTTTGACAAGGCAAAACGAGGACGTGGTAACTCCACCGAGGCAAGGCTGAAGGCCGAGCTCCATTCAGTACCAGGTCGAAGGCTAAGACGAAGAAATAATGCAAAATCCAGATGTTACAAACTTGCGAGGCCGAAGGCCGAGCCTGCGACGTGAGCACGAAAAACTTTGATAAGGCAAAACGAGGACGACGAACTCCACCGAGGCGAGGCCTAAGGCCGAGCTCCATCCAGTACCAGGTCAGGTTCCGGTGTAAAAGAAACATTGCAAAATCCATATAGCACAAACTTGTGAGGCCGAAGGCCGAGCGATAGAACTCAGTTGAGGCCAAGGCTGAAAGCCAAGACGTCCCGTGTTCCGGCGTAAAATTAACAATGAAAAGCCGAATGGGACAAATTTGCGAGGCCTCAAGCTCCGCGAAGCGGGCGGGCAAGAGAAACCTCGCTGAGGCTCCGTTGAGGCTGAGGCTGAAGATCGAGACCATACATGTTTCCATGCGTCAAATCTCAATCAAAAGTGTCTAGCAAGGCCCTAGGCCGACTGCAACGGAGAGTGAAACTCGGAGCGGCTGGGGGTTGGCGTGTGAAAGCGTCCAGGGGCTTGCTTGCCCCTTAGTCTGAGTGTAATTTCCAAAAAACACGATTTATCAAAAAAATACCGAGCAAAGCTCGGTCATCCAGGTACTGTATGTATTAAAACAGGCGACCATTCGAATAAAACGAATACTCGAAGTCTAAACCTTACATGCAATACTCAATCTAGATTAAATCAGACAATACGCGATCATTATAACTAAGATTAGACGCACAGTCGTGTAATTATGTTAGCAACGTTAATTATCTCTAATAATAATGTCTCTCTAGTAATTTCATCAAGGTACCTGATACCTGAAAGGGACTCTGTTTTGCCAATTTCGTTAAATTTGATGTGCGTAAATAATCTCTTTAGCCTTTAATCACCTCTGGTACCTTAATTAATTGCTGCTACACGTATTTTTCGTTTAATTTTTTTCATCCATGCAAACAAAAAACTAATTTAGATTGGATCTCATAATTTCAAGCCCACGAGAGATATGGCGTGGAACTTGTCCTAAGAGGTTTCAACACAGATTGTGGGTTTCAAGGATCTTTTTAGCCATGTTTATGAAGCTTCTCTGTACCTAGTGGAAACATCCTGCAATCGATTCCCTGACCATCGAGTATGGATTGATTAACCTAAATATATTTAACTTACTTATTTATACACTTAATATAGGTATTTTCCGTCTTCATCATGAACATTATGTCCCCACCGAGTGGCACGGGTCTCTTCCCTGAGACCATACTCCACCACGGGGACCAAGTCCGGATTGGTGGAGGCTTGTAAGACTAGTGGCTGGTCAATTCAATTCTGTTTTATGGACTCGGTGTCCAGTACAACTTCGCCAATATCCCGTGTTAGACAAGACTATAGCCAATCACAAGCGAACGAGGCTCGGTCAGAATTTTGAGTCAATCAGAACTGTTTTTGGCCTTCTCTTTTTTTTTTTTTATTTTAAACTAAAGTTTGATATTCTTGTCTGAAAGAAATTTACCTATAATGTAAACAAGAGGGGTATTTGAATGGGCATTTTCAATCCACCCTAACTAAGGCCTCTAACTTAGCTTAAACGACTGACATCTATCGACGGCACCTGGCACTAGTGTTAGTCATAGAACAATCACCCATCCATGCACTGAATGTGCCCTATGTTGCTTAACCTTCGTGATCGTTTAAGATCAGGCAGCCGGGTGATAATCGCTTCATACATTATTACATGGCATTAAGTGCAAGTACTGACGTCATTTTTTGAGCCCGATTTGTATATACATATGTTTTTGTAGCACGTGACTGTATTAATATTTTGACTGGTTATATTATCATCATCAACCCATCATGTCCCACCGAGGGGCACGGGTCTCTTCCCTGAGGAAGGTATAGGCCATACTCCACCACGGGGGCCAAGTCCGGATTGGTGGAGGCTTGTAAGACTAGTGGCTGGTCTTACTGTCAGAAGTTTTATGACTAGGTATTCGAGACCTCAATCATTTAGTTTGACACTCGAGTTTACTTTATCAATAGAAAGTAATTTGGGGACTTTCAGAGCCTATGTCACTTTGCGAACCTAATACGAGTAATTGACTGAGCATTTCAATCAAAGGCGCAATAGCGACTATCGTATGAGAGTCTGTAGATTTTTTCTACCTCCTATACGAATTTCAAAAAATCCGTTCTTATTCCTTGCCTACATTATATTTAGATCCTTTGTGCAAAATTTCAGTTTCCTAGGTCAAACGGCTTGGGCTGGGCGTTGATGAGTGAGTCAGTCAGTCAGTCAAGACTTTGAATTTTATATATATAGATAGATATAAAAAATCCTATGTAAAACAAACAAAACAAACTGTGTCATGGGAAACAGAAACAGCGACGTCACAAACATGTAACATCCAAGACTTGGGTTTTTTTTCCCAACCGGGATTCGAACCAGGGACTTCTCACATGGTAGACGGATGCGCTAGCCGCTGCGCCACCTAGGTCGTCAAAGGAAGGGATTGAAGGAAGGAAAAGGATTGACTTTCAGTGTCATTACTATGTCAACTTTTTTTAACTATGCAAGCACAACGTCACACAATCAAAATGTACAGTCTGTTAGCTTTCAGAACATACCTCGGCTACTATCGGATAGAATCGGATATATTCGTGTAATAGAAATATCGGAACTAATATGACACTTAATTTCACTTATACAGAGCAAGAAATAGTATTACACTCGTGTGCTTTCGGCGAAAACCGAAGCCTACTCTAGAGCCTGAGGTATATTCTAAAAGCTAACAGACTGTAATGTGTATTATCAGAATTCGAAAAAAGGTATGTCGAATATTCGGCTTTGAATAAAAAAATCCCTGTTGGGTATTTGGTAGTTTATAAAAAAGTCTGTCGTGCCCTTACATTTGCCGTAGTTTTATTATCTCAGAAATGCTCTAGAGCACAGATTTGCGATTTACCCTTTGACAACCTCCCCCGACGATGGATAGATAAGCAAAAAATACTGTTGAAGCAGAAATGAAATCCACCTGCGATCGGTAGTAATAATCACTGGAAATGCACGAGTGTGTTTGACTGTTAGTTACATTTTTATGAAGTCTCATCATCAACCCATTATGTCTCCACCGAGGGGCACGGGTCTCTTCCCTGAGGAAGGTATAGGCTATACTCCACCACAGGGGCCAAGTCCGGATTGGCGGAGGCTTGTAAGACTAGTGGCTGGTCTTGCTGTCAGAAGTTTTCAAGCCGCCCTAAGGCATCTGACTTGGCTTAACGACTGCCATCTATCGACGGCAGCACTGGAGACGGCGGCACCAACTGCTTAACGTGCCTTGCGAAGCACGGAACCGCTGGGAATCATGAAGTCTACCTAAGACTAAACTTCTTTTTAACTCAGTATGCTCAATTGCTCATTCACGATAGATATTTGCAGTAATTATATCTTAGAACAATGAAAGTGAATTTCTTTACCTTTATTTACATAGATTTTTTTTCTTATGACTAGCTCGATGGTCGAGCCGTTAAGCTTAAAGCCGCGTATCCATTACGCGCTCCAAGAGGGCGAACATTGGCGCGCGTTCCAGCCTCGCGAAATGGATACCATTTTGGAACGTGCGCCAATGTGTTCGTTGGAGCACGCGAACACGGAGCGGTCCGTTCCGACTGGTGTCGGTTTTTTAACGCGCATCAATCGTGGCGCTAGTTCTAAAAGAATCCCTAGGTGGCGCAGCCGTACCGTAATAATAAACGTCAAAGCAAAAAATAATACTATGGTTCTGTGGAATTTGTGATAGTTGATTACGGAAAAAAAAATGCTGTTGTCGTTTGGTGATAAGTGCGATTTTGGATATTTTGGAGTCTTTGCTGTGGATTGTGGGTTTGAATTTTTATTTTTATTACGAGAAACCTCGTCCAAATAGCAACCCTGGTTCTTTCTCTTGTTTAGTAATCTGTGGACTAACTTTGACATTGATTGCTACGAATCACAATTTTGTACGTAGAAACGAATAACGCCATCTAGATTATCTCAAGGAACTAAGAAAAAAAAAAGAAAAAACGATCAATGAGACGGTCGTTGTATTTTTTCTCGAACACGACTGGCTTCCATGATGAAGGGTCGAACACTGGAACGGTTGGCACGCGCGCCAGGCGCGCTTAGTTGATATACTTCAAATGTTTGGAACGCGTTCCGCGGAGCGCTCTCTCTTCGCGGTCATTCATGGCGCGCGCTCCAGGAGCGCGTAATGTATACACGGCTTTAGGCGCTTACCTACCATGAATGAGATCGTGGGTTCGAGTCCTACTGGTTACCGCAGTAATTTTGTACAAATGGCCACAGTGTGGGTGTTTTTCCATGTTTGTAACGTCCTAGCTTGGTTACCATAGCACAGGGTATCCTTGTTCGGGAGGTCAAGTGATGTGTTGTGTGGAAGTTAATAGACGACCTCTGTGGCGGAGTGGTTATCGCATCTGCCTACCATGCGAGAGGTCCCGGGTTCGAATCCAAAAAAAAGAAACCCAGCTCTTGGATGTTTACATGTTTGTGACTTGCTGTTTCTGGTTCCCACGATACAGGGTATCCTAGTGTGGGGCCAGAAGCAATGTCTGTGCCTGTATGTAAATGTTATGTTATCATCATCAACCCACAATGTCCCCACCAAAGGGCACGGGTCTCTTCCCTGAGGAAGGCATAGGCCATACTCCACCACGGGGGCCAAGTCCGTTTGTAAGACTAGTGGCTAGTCTTACTGTCAGAAGTTTTCAAACCGCCAAGGCCTCTGACTTGGCTTAACGAATGTTAAGTTCATCATCATCATCATCAACCCATCATGTCCCCACCGAGGGGCACGGGTACTTCCCTGAGGAAGGTATAGGCCATACTCCACCACGGAGGCCAAGTCCGGATTGGTGGAGGCTTGTAAGACTAGTGGCTGGTCTTACTGTCAGAAGTTTTCAAGCCGCCCTAAGGCCTCTGACTTGGCTTAACGACTGCCATCTATCGACGGCAGCCGGCACCAACTGCTTAACGTGCCTTGCGAAGCACGGAATCGCTCGGAAAAATGCCACTAGCGTTAGTCATAGACGGTGACCCATCCATGGACTGAACGCGCCGTATGTTGCTTAACCTTAGTGATCGTTTAAGATCACTCAGGCAGCCCAGGCTACGAGCGATTCGTTACATACCTTATGTATGTATGTAACTAATAATTTTGAGAAGAACGAATGTTAAGTTATGTTATGTTAATTTATTATTCCACAGATTTTAAAATTTTCAATATCAGACTAGCCACTGGTTTCGCGTACGCTGACAGTCTGTTAATCTATTGTTAACAGCTGTCAGTTGGCAAAAAAACATGCATTGTTTAGAATCAGGCGTTACTTTGCGGAAATCCATAATAGCATTAAAATGAGAAAATTACTTTGCTAAATTCCGCCAATATCCCACAAGCACCATGCGGTTAGATAATGCACCGCCCTCCCTCCCACTTTTACAAGCGGAAGCAAGACACGAACACACCACCACCGACAACAATACTTGTGTGAGATAATGCGCAATGCGCATGGTGCTTGTGGGATATTGGCGGAATTTAGCAAAGTAATTTTCTCATTTTAATGCTAAAAAAAACATGCGAAAAAACAGCTGACAGCTGTTAACAGTTGATTAACAGACTGTTAACTTTCTAGTAACTGGAATGCTTATACTGAGTTTTTTCCTTCACTTTCGATAGCGAGAGCGTTTGCAATTTGTATAGGAGTGACAAAGCGCGCCACCTAGTTGTCCCTTTGTCGCTCCTATACATAGTACTTTATTTGTAATATAAAATATGTAATATAAAATTAAAATAATCCTTTTCCAACAAAAAAAGAACTTGGAAAAAAAACATCATGACTCGAACCGGGTCTCTTGAAATCGGCCCGAAACGGGTCGCGCGTTTTTCCGTCAGGCAGGACTATCCTAACCTTGCAGATAGACGCGAAATTTACCTCTGTATGTTATTATAGCAAATTTCAATTGCCTTAAAACACGGATAAAACAACGTTTTCTAAAAATGTAACTTAGTTAGATCAATTAAACGCCCCCGAAAGCATCTGCCTACAAAATTTCCTGAAAATCGTTGGAGCCTTTTCCGAGATTCTGATTATATATAAATATATATACAAGAATTGCTCTTTAAAGAGATTAGATTGCAAGCGCTCTCGCTATCGAAAGTGAATGAAAAAACTCGGTATAAGCACTCAGAGTGCGTATACTGAGTTTTGTCATTCACTTTCGATAGCGAGAGCGTTTGCGATTTGCATAGGAGTGACAAAGCGCGCCACATAGTTGTCTCTTTGTCACTCCTATGCAAATCGCAAATGCTCTCGCATGAAATGAATTTCGAACGAATGAAAAAACTCGGGATTACCTAGATTAGTTTAAAACGTATTTTGTTTCGTAAGTGTGTTCCATTTTCCTTATCTCACGTGTGTGTGTGCTTTGTGTGATATTCTAGATCTACACCATGAAGCTTTCTCTGTTTGTTATTAATTCAGCCACAAGAAGTCCACTGCTGGACATAGGCCTCCTCCATGGATTTCCAAAAAGACCGGTTGGAAGCGGCTTGCATCCAGCGTCTTCCTGCCACTTTGATGCTGCTGTATATAGCCAATTAAAAATATTATGACTATTTTAACTACCACGAAATACCAAAGTCACGGGTGAAAGCCAGTCTCGCTCAAATAATACAGAAAGAGGCAAAATTTTCTCATTTTCATATCGGTACGTGATTCTGTTTGTGTATTTGTGCCTTCGGTCTTTTGAGGATCTTTTTCGTAATAAGTGCTTTTGGTACACTCTGACTTCTCCAGTACCAAATGATAGTGCCGTTATGGTTAAAAAGAACTCACTGAGGTCTCTGGAGATTGTAACAAACCGGACTTGGTCCCGCTGGAGTATGGCCTATACCTTCCTCAGGGAAGTGACCCATGCCCCTCGATGGGGACATAATGGGTTGATGATGAGTTGTACGAGCTAATGTGCTGACATCACAATGTCCAGTCCAGCAAACTTACCTTTTAGTGATAAAGACGCGCCAGGGTCGACGCGCTTTGTAATTCGAATTCGATATTGCCACATTTAAATACGTATTCACAAACCTGTTAAATCAATTTCCCACAGATGGTTGACGACCTCTGTGGCTCAGTGGTTAGCACATCTGCTTCTGCATGAGACCCCGGCTTCGAGTCTCGGCTGGGGAGAGAAAAAACCCAGGTCTTGGATGTTTAAATGTAAACGAACCCGGGACCTCTCGCATGGTAGGCAGATGCGCTAACCTGTGCTCCACAAAGTTCGTCAAAACATCTTCATGCATTTGTCACAAGAAGTTGTTAAACAATCATTTTGAGTCTTCTAAGCTACGGAAAAAAAAGCCTTTTTCTTTGTAATACCTTTCAAATTATATTTATAGTCCATTCCTGGTGTACATACAATTAAGAATATTCTATCTATCTATCTATCTATTAATTTGCGATTCATCGTCAACGAATTATTCACAAACAGACCAGCACAGGTCGCAAAATTTAGATACATTTTAATTTTGCTTTTATACGATCATTATGATCAGCTAACGTAAATCAGTAATACAGACAAAAATCAGATAAGAGTTGTTGTGCCCTGAGTGAGTATAATGTATCACTTTGAGATAAACAATTTATTTAGTCCTTTGATTGATTTGTCTTACAAGCCTCCACCAATCTGAACTTGCCCCCCGTGGTGGCCTATGCCTTCCTCAGGGAAGAGACCCGTGCCCCTCGCTGGGGACATAATGGGTTCATGATGAATCACCGTATTGCCATGCTACCAATTGACAGCAAATGACAATGGATGATTTTGTATCGAACCCGTAGTCAACCTAGTTTGTAGCATTAGGGCTGATAGTCAATTTAAAAAAAATTCAAACCTACTTCGGAACTCTCCACCACTAAAAACGCAGAAATAGTGAAATACGTACATGTAGATATCGCAGGAGTACAGTCGACAGCACATTATGCTATACGCCCATTCACTCTACACTGTTGCATTACGGGCGACTGTGCAACTAAAATGTATGTAATAGGTTGACGTGTTGTCGACTATACTACTAAGGTTTAATAAATAGTGAGAATGAATATGATGCAATTAACTTTTATCAAATGTTACTCCAATTTTTGTGTCGGCTAAAAAGAGACTCGTTTGGAACACTCAAAAATAACGAAAGATTGAATGATTAAATCTGAGAAACAACTTACGTTTATATCATACTAGTTTTCGCCCGCGACTCCGTCCGCGAGGACTTTAGTTCAAAATTTTGCAACCCCGTTCACTCTCTTAAGGGTTAAATTTAGAAAAAACGGCGAAACACGTGTTCAATCAATTGTGCTGAAGAGTATTTATTTTAAGTTTCAAGAAAATTAGACTACATTTTTTATACCTCCCATACAAATTTCGGCAACCGTTTTCGCCCCCTTCGGGGTTGAATTTAAAAAAATCCGGTCTTATTCATTGCCTACATTATATATAGACCCTCTGTGCAAAATTTCAGCTTCCTAGGTCCAACAGCTTGGGCTGGGCGTTGATGAGTGCATGAATCAGTCAGTCAGGACTTTGAATTTTATATACCGGGTGTCCCAAAACTCGACGTCAACCCGAAGCCGGGTGAAAAGGCAAGTCAAGCTGGTTGTCAGAAAAATAAAAAAAAATCTAAGTTGTATGATTTCAAAATTATAGGCATTTTTTTTTAAAATCGCAAAATTACACATCCTGTGACAGTCTTTTTACTCCTGTTGCCACAAATCTTTACTTTTTCCAATTATTTTTTTTCCTGTGTAACCCTGAATAATGCTTCTCTAAACTGTAATCAAAATTTTGAAACCAGCTGCTCTAGCTTGCATAAAAAATAGGACTTATTTCCTAGAAAAACTTTCAAAATAAAAAATTGCCTAGTTTTAACTGACTGTATTGAAAAAAAAAACATACAACTTAGATTTTTTTTATATTTTTCTGACAACCAGCTTGACTTGCCTTTTCACCCGGCTCCGGGTTGACGTCGAGTTTTGGGACACCCGGTATAATATATAGATTTGCATCAAAGCGCGCGTCGATGGCGCGGGTTTAAATTTACAGAGGATTTCGGCGTATTTAAATGCCAAAGAACTTTTATTACATCTAGATACAAAATCACCGTTCTATAAAAATTTATACAGGATGTCCAAAAATTTAAGGATATCCTTGCAATTGGTGAAAGGTCACCTACTATTTCGAAAATTGATGACTTTTTTAACCATTTTTTTTTAAATACTCTTCAATTCGTGACTCATGTGAATCAATGCTTCTTTTTTCTTTAAAATCTTAAGAAAGATGGTTACAAAAATAAATTAGAGAATTGTTATAATATTTATTTAAATTACTAAAGCAAAAAAAAAATTATATTATTCTCTATTTGGAAATCCAACAGCACAAAATAACATAAATTAGAGAATAATTAAAATATGACCATATCTCCAAAATAGTGAGACTTTTACTAAAACGAAATTTAGGCATATATAATAGGTAATGATATGACCTTTCACCAGTTGCAAGGATATCCTTCGATTTTCGGACACCCTGTATATGTTCAAAGAACTTTTTAATGGTGGTAATATCAACTTGCTACAAGGGTACACTAACCACCGGTTTCTCACATGCTAACAGTCAGTTAACCTATTGTTATCAGCTGTCAGTTGTCAAAAGTGCATACAAAAAGAAACTGACATCTGTTAACAGTAGATTAACAAACTATTAGCGTTCGAGAAACCGGGCGTAAGACTTATGGGCTCATTTCTGAATTTAGAATTTCGCTAAGTAACTACTTAACTCTAGTGCTGTCTCGTCAAATTTCTCACAAAAGAGCGTGACAGAACGTTACTTAAGTATTTACTTACGTGAAATTCTCAATTCAGAAATCGGCCCTAACTCATAATTTAAGAATAATTCTTGAAAATTATTTCGCGTAAGCCTTCATATTTCACGAAAACCCTTATGTTTTTCTGCCATTGGTAGATGTAGGAAAATATAGGTAGGTAAGTGAATTTACACGGTCAGTAGGTACCCCACGTCATTTATCGTTATTGGCAATTTCTTTCAATGATAAGTTGGTTCTCTGACTGCCCGGAACGGATCGAAAGGAGAGTAGAATTTGATTCGTTTTCAAATAACGTATGTATAATGATTAATGACATAGCTGGCAAGAACATAGTCAAAGTCATTCAAATTGTAGAATTCTGTTTCAGGAATTTACACCAACAAATCGGTTCTGATCTGACACAACTACAAACGAAATAAGAATAAAATGCTTTACATGACATTGTAAAAAACAACAACAGCTTTTTAGCCCGAACTTTTAATAAATCGTGAAAATTTAAAACGCTCACTAAAGTTAAAAAAGGTTTTTTTTTTAAAAAAAGACTCTAAGAGAGGCATCACTTTACTTTTTTTATCAATGTGTCCCGGGGATAAGTGACCGCCCGAATTTTTTTGAATATTTGTACAAAATTAAGGATAATTTCTTTTATATTTGGAACTTACCGCCTTTGCTTTTTTTTTAATGATTTTTTTAATTTTTTTTGCTAATACGCGTGACGTGCTGCAGTTTTTTTAAGATATTTGCTAAGTTTTTACATCTTTTTTCATTCTTTTTTCTTTATTGACTAGCCGACATCATAGTTTATCAATTAAAATTATCAAACATAACTAAAATGTAATAAAACATTTATTAAAAAAAAAAGAAAATAAAAATTCAAAGAAAATAACGCCTTTTTTTTCAGTTTTTTCAAAATAAGTCTAATAAATGCCCCCTTAATATCACTTTTTTTTAATTTATTAATAAACTACATGATATTTCCTACAATAGCTCAGAACAATGTTTGCTGCTATTTCAAACATGCACCAAATTGCAAACTCTTGAATCTGACCCTTTTTTCGTAACAAAACATAAAAAATAACGCAGGTAAAAAAAAACCGGTCTTTATTATCTACCACGATGAGCGCGCGTCCCTTTTGTACTTTCGGCTTTGGTTTGTTTAGTCGATCGTTCATTGTGCTCGTGACGCTACGCATTTCGTGATCTCTCAAGTTTTAAAGCATTGTGAGAATTTTT
The DNA here is from genome assembly GCA_947310845.1 of Yponomeuta plumbellus. Classification (NCBI taxonomy): domain Eukaryota; kingdom Metazoa; phylum Arthropoda; class Insecta; order Lepidoptera; family Yponomeutidae; genus Yponomeuta; species Yponomeuta plumbellus. The sequence goes on along the minus strand of OX371193.1, from coordinate 1,411,371 downwards.
GTGGCTTTGGCTTCAAAATGTCTAGACTTTCTAATTTGAAACCTTCCCATATTGCTGACATGCATTTTATGTATGGATTTTGTAACGGGAACGCGAGACGGGCTGCAGTGAAATACAGACGACGATATCCTAATAGGGTTGCCCTTGGATATCGCTCATTTATTGCGATACATCGCCAAATCAGCGAACTGGGTTTACCTTCAAGACGTGACAGCTGATCCAATGTTAAGCGTTCGCCGAATAGCAGTTAGGCTGGGTATTTCAAAAATGAGAGTCTGGCGTGTATTGAAAAAAGAAGGTCTTCACCCTTACCATTTCCGACGCGCTCAAAATTTAAGAGATGAAAACATTGTGCCTAGGTTAGTGTTTTGCACATGGATCTTACGACAGCACAGACTTAATCCAAACTTCTTAAGACAGATTTTGTGGACGGACGAAGCAACGTTTACAAGAGCGGGAATAACGAATCATCGAAATTTGCACATTTGGGCTGCCGAAAATCCGTACGCTGTCCGAGAAACAACCTTTCAACACGAATTTTCGATAAACATGTGGGCTGGAATTATTGATGACTTAATAATTGGACCTTTCGAATTGCCAAATCGGCTTACCCAAGAGGTAATGCTCAATTTTTTACGCAACGATTTGCCTCTGTTGTTGGAAGACGTCCCTTTGTTAACAAGGCGAAACATGTACTTTCAATTAGATGGAGCCCCAGCACACTACGCGCTAACTGTTAGAGAGTACTTAAACGAAAACTACCGAAGGTGGATCGGCAGGGGTGGTCCAGTGGCATGGCCCCCAAGGTCTCCAGATTTAACGCCACTGGATTACTATTTTTGGGGCTACATGAAACAAAAGGTTTACGCTGTGCCGATAATTTCAAGAAACCAATTAAAAGAAAGGATCGATGCAGCTGCGGCAGAGATTTCGGCAAACCATTCTGAAATAAGAAGGACAACACAAAGTATGTCATTTAGAGCTCTGGCGTGCATTACTGCTAATGGCAGTCATTTTGAAAACTTAATTAATTAATCATCTGTTTCTTTTTAATAAATAATAATTTGATTGTAACTTTGTTTTAATTAATTTAATTTTAAAATAAAACAGGCCTGAAAGTGTCAACAGCGGGTTTAGTTAGCTATGAAGACTTTGCTCTTTTTTCACCGAGTAGGAGTCAAATTTCAACTGACTGTACTTTTGCATTTGTTTGAAATAGCAGCAAACATTGTTCTGAGCTATTGTAGGAAATATCATATAGTTTATTAATAAATTAAAAAAAAGTGATATAAAGGGGGCATTTATTAGACTTATTTTGAAAAAACTGAAAAAAAAGGCGTTACTTTCTTTGTCATTATCAAATCATTAAAAAAAAAGCAAAGGCGGTAAGTTCCAAATATAAAAGAAATTATCCTTAATTTTGTACAAATATTCAAAAAAATTCGGGCGGACACTTATCCCCGGGACACATAGACCATTAGAATTTGGAATTTGCTTGTAACGCCTTCCCGATTAGCTAACGGGTAGGTATATTAGGGTAGGTGGTCTGGAAGAGATAACTTTAGTGATAAGGCCACCGTCTGTACTCTTAAATAATTAAATGAAATCTCCTTTTTTATGTACATTAACCTCTTCAGTCCTGACCTTGAAAGTAGCAATAGAAAACCATCGTTATTTTCGAGGTCAGGCCAGTACTGAGAAGTATGAAGCCTCGTATCCATTAGGCAACATTTAGCGCGCAACCTGTTTTTTTTTAAATCTTTTATTTTATTGAAGGTTTGGTACACAAAGTGACTATGTCACCTTCGTAATTTGGGTAAATAAAACCACATTTGGGACATGGGACATTTGTTGCGACGCGAAACTAGGCGGGCGTCATGTTACGCTGGCAACGTCGCGCGCTGTTGGACAGCGTTGCCGAACATGTTGAGCGGCATGTGTTGCGCGCCAAATGTTGCCTAGTGGATACGTGGCTTGAAGGTGTTCGACTATTTGTCTTCTATACTGAAAAGGCTGTCAATTGTATATAAAAACCTTTGAAATTACAGTTTGTTTATTTCCGGTGTACAATAAATATTCTTATCCTATATTTTTCTTATTCTATAAGTATTGCTACGTATGAGAAGTTTACAAGTAGGTACATTATCTACATTTAGGACTGAAACCACTCTGTTAAGTAGCTGCAACGTAGACCTATGTTTCTCCTCGTGTTTTCTTATAAATTGCAAAAGTTAATCGAAAATGACATCTAGGCCCTTTACCAATAATTATTTGAAATTACTTAGAAGGCAAATTTAAGCGTGCACTTTGGATAATACCTAAATTAAGTAAATTAAAATTAAAATTGTGCCCGGATAACGGCGACAGGCTTGCCACTTGTCACGTTTGGGACCTAATAAACTCGGCAAAACGTGGGTCCAGTTCTAGAGACTGGTGCCTCTGCCTACCCCTTCGGGGATAACGGGCGTGAGTTTATTATTATTATTATTATTATTATTAAGTAAATTAATTCTAAGAAATATCAATATTATTACAGATCACTTTCTTAGTAGTACCTAAGTACAATCATCATCAACCCATTATGTCCCCACCGAGGGGTACAGGTCTCTTCCCTGAGGAAGGTATAGGCCATACTCCACGATGGGGGCCAAGTCCGGATTGGTGGAGTACAATAATTCTGCCAAATTCTAAGCTAATTAGGAATGGACGATGCAACAAAAAAAAAATTATTATTATTAAATTCTTTATTGCAATAAAACACAAGTTTTGCACATAGGCGAGCTTAATGCTATTTAGCATTCTCTTCCAACTAACCTAGAAAATGGTGAAACATTTACAGGTAGTGCAACTTAAAATATTTAGTTATACTATTTACTTACTTAGTCCTAGGTACATAATTATGTATATTATATATAAAAATGCTTGCCTTCTTACATTAATTTTGAGTAGAGGGGGGAAAAAAGAAAAGACCCGTATCTTTTGGATTTCTTCCTGGACACATATTTAATAAGATAAAGATTTTAGAAAAAATAAATTATTTAACCGGAAGTGACTCTGAGACCTGTATGAATATTGTGTTAATGCCGCACTTTGCCAAGTTAAAAAAAAACTGAAACCAATAGGATGCTCATCTGTCAAACATAACTACACTGACATTTTTTTTTTTTGGTGGCGACAAAGCGAGCTAAGGAAACTTGCCTATTGTGGTCGAGCTGTGAGGTAACATAGGTTTTCGAATTTAATCTTTTTTCTCCATAAGTGAAAATTTACAAAATATTTTTCCTGTACTCTATAGAGGTCACTCTATAGAGAGAGAAACGATATTTTTTGTTTCAGCAACATATTTTTTGTCGTATTGTCCATTTCATCGAATTTCCATAGATAGACAATACAATGGGTTGTTGATATTGCAAAATGGCTGCGGGGGACTCCCGCGCAAGCCGGCCACGGATTTGCTGTTTCCTCGTCCTTTCTCGTTTTAAAAACACATAATATCAATCAGCAGTACATAGTTTATGTACAATAAAGGGTCACCGTCTATGACTAACGCTAGTGGCATTTTTCCGAGCGGTTCCGTGCTTCGCAAGGCACGTTAAGCAGTTGGTGCCGGCTGCCGTCGATAGATGGCAGTCGTTAAGCCAAGTCAGAGGCCTCAGGGCGGCTTGAAAACTTCTGACCGTAAGACCAGCCACTAGTCTTACAAACCTCCAATGATCCGGACTTGGCCTCCGTGGTGGAGTATGGCCTATACCTTCCTCAGGGAAGAGACCCGTGCCCCTTGGTGGGGACATAATGGGTTGATGATTATGATGAAAGTGTTCTCTATCTATCTAATTATGTCGAACAAATCCTTAAAAAAATTCTAGTATTCCAGAATTTCAGGCATTATTGGTACCAAATTCTGGAATCCTAAAATTACAGCGTGCTTTTCTTCGTCTTAGGGAACGTATGTATATTCGATTTTTTTTGTTTTTTTCAATTTCTATGTTTATGTACTGTTTACGTTTACATATGGATGAATGAATGCTTGCCAAATTCCATACCAATTGCTCGCAAACGTCAGGATTTCAGCAAAATTTGGTACCCGTAATATGGAGAACTATCGCTCCTGATACTTAACAGAATAAGATCCATCAGAATCATACACCTTCCTCTTATAAGGATACAAATCATCAGGCCTCCCATGATCCTGATACTCTTCAAAGTGGCCATGATCTTTGTAGCCGTGGTCATGGTCGAAGTGTGGATGTGGATCGAACTCGACATGCTCGTGATGATGCTCTTGCTTCTTCAAGTAGTGGACGAACCAGATGACGAAGTGCCAAGCCTTGTGGATGAGAACGAAGAACAATCCGCCGTAGATGAGTTTCAAGACGAAGAGCTTCGTCAGAGCTACCCAGGCGAAGTGGACTGGGGACAAAAGAAAAGTTTACCTTTAATAACACAACACACATGAACAAACACACATACTTTACAATCAATTTACGCACATTTTTCACTAATTGTAAACTATTGTACTATTTATATTGTTATATGTATATCTCATTCACATCTATGTCCATAGTGTGATACATAAATAAATAAAGAACTACCTAATTATATTTGTGACAATATTTTTCCTACATACCCGCATTAGGTAATGTCCTCTCATGTCATTAGTAGGTACCTACCTACATAAGCTTTTTGGAAATAAATTATTTGATTTCATTTGACTATTAAATAGACTTAGTTTTCCCTGATTTTATTTTTTACATTATGACAACGCACCTAAACTTCAAACTTGCTTGTAGTATATTTTATCCACAAGTCCAGCAGGGCATTCTTGTCTTCAAACTTAGCTCCGTAGGGGTCTCTAAGATTATAAGTATGCCCGGACTTCTCATATGCTGGCCACAGATCTGGAGCATACTTAGCTATGCTTAGAGCCCAGGCCATGATCACCATAGCTTTCATAGCGGCTATTGTGAGGCCGATTCCTAGGAGTATCTTCAAAAGGCCAACTTTCGCAGCCGCTAACGTGGTGAGATGGACTGAAAAGAGAAAATTTTCATTCATAATTTTAAAAATTTGGCGTTTGCGTCTGCGTAACGAGATGATTTTACAGCGCATTGAATTACTATGGGATAAAAACGGCTCCGCTACGTCTCGAAAGCCGTTGTTTCGACAAACGCTGTTGCGAATTTTTTTCCCGCTGCCTCATAGGTTCGAAAGCTTATAGACTCGAATGATGTAGTCGCGAAAGACGCTGTTTCGAAAAACATTTTCACTGCCTCGTACGCTCGAATGCTTGTTATTTCGATTCATTCAGTCTTAATGTGTATGAAAAATAAGTTCAAGTAGTGAATAAAACACCACAAATTCGGTCGACAATCAAGTCAATGTTTTGTTGCCACCTACCTTAACATTTTGAATTATTAATGGCTTTGGCTTTGTATAGAAGTCGATAACATAACATTTAAATACAGGCACATACATTGCTTCTGGTCCCACACTAGGATACCCTGTGTCGTGGGACCCAGAAACAGCGACTTCACAAACACTTAAGCATCCAAGACCTGGGTTTCTTTTTTTTTGTCCCCAGCCGGGATTTGAATCCGGGACCTCACGCATGGTAGGCAGATGCGCTAACTACTGCGCCACCGAGGTCGTTAATGGGTATGAAAAAAAGTTCAAGTAGTGAATAAAACACAACAAATTCGTTATCAATCAAGACGATGTTTTGTTGCCACCTACCCTAACATTTTGAATCGATGATCGGTCTAATCGGTATATTTGCGTTTATTATATTATGCATTATGCGAATCGCTCGTAGCCCCGGCTGCCTGAGTGATCATAAACGATTACGAAGGTAAAGCAACATTGGGCGCGTTCAGTCCATGGATCTCACCAACTGCTTAACGTGCCTTGTGAAGCACGGAACCAAAACGGAAAAATGTTATCAAAAGTTAGTCATAGACGGTCACCCATCCATGCACTGACTAAATAATTACAAAAATATTTCTTAATTTCTTAATTGCACGACTACCCGTCTCTAATTTCTTTCTTGTCTCCGTTTATGGTTGCCAGGAAATAAAAATACTTATAGTAATAGATTTATAACGGAGAACCCACCCTTAAATTCTGTAACGCCGTCGGGCTGGGACGTGAACAGCAGTTGAAAATTAAATTTTCAAGAGTTTTCTATGAAAAACAACGCTTGCAGGCGATCTTAAAGGAAATTGCTTTAAGCTCTCAGTTTTTTTTGTTAGTTTTCAGTATTTTCATCTCTAACAACTTTCTTCCGTACGTTTAAGGGAGTACATGTAAGATTCCGACAAGGATGTGTGGCATTAAACAGTAGTTTAATATAAAAATTTAATCAGAGGATAACTGTGTCTAGTGTTCAACACATCCATGAGTATTTTTTTTTAAGTTTGAAAGTTTGTTAATTAGGCTAAAGCTGTTTTGAAAAGAATAAGTGTGGAGTTTCTTTGTGAGTTTCCTCTCCATGTAATCTATTTATTGTAAATCTAACAACTTTGACGTTCATGAAACATTTTGTTTGTACTATGAATAAAATATTTGATTTTGATTTTGTACGTTTCATATTTAAGAACTAAACATTACATAATGTTTTTCATTATTTAGTTTACTGACCGAACCTGTTTTATTGCAATATAATCCGTAAGACGTACTTAGTAAAGAGTAAACACGAGAAATTTTATATTCTGTCGGTGAACTGCGATACCGATGGACAGATTGATGACCGAGTTCCACCTCTACAATTAAATTAGATTCATTTTTTACAATAACTTTGATAATAATATACCTACCTAAAGTAATATTGACGTCCGCACAACACAATCCTTCGACCTGGTACTAAACTAAGATATCCTGTGCTACAGTAACCAGGCAAAGACATCACAAACATTTAATTACATCCAGACTAATGTAATTCGTACAAATGTACGGTGGCCTTCTAAGGGAATCGAACCTAGGACCAGTCTTGCTAATCAAGCGCCTTAACGGCGAGATCAACGTGTAATTCAGTCACCCTGAGAATGACGATGATGTCTAATTTTAATTAGGTGTAGAATTTAAATACCACTGAAAAATCATTTCATCATGATCAACCCATTATGTCCCCACCGAGGGGCACGGATCTCTTCCCTGAGGAAGGTATATGCCATACTCCACCACGGGGCCAAGTTCGGATTGGTGGAGGCTTGTAAGACTAGTGGCTGGTCTTACTGTCAGAAGTTTTCGAGCCGCCCCCTAAGGCCTTTGACCTGGCTTAACGACTGCCATCTATCGACGGCAGCCGGCACCAACTGCTTAACGTGCCTTGCGAAGCACGGAACCGCTCGGAAAAATGCCACTAGCGTTAGTCATAGACAGTGACCCATCCATGGACTGAACGCGGCGTATGTTGCTTAACCTTAGTGATCGTTTAAGATCACTGAGGCAGCCCAGGCTACGAGCGATTCAAAAAAATCATTTATATTTTGTAAATAAATAAGTTTTAGTGGGAATGGCCTTTTAAAAATTACACCGTGTGTCTTTTACACGACCACAAATGTAGGCAAAAGCGCTGGAAAACAATTTGTAAATTGAAACCTCAGTTGAAACCCTTGAGTCGAATTAGATTGGCTGTGAACTCGACTGAACAGAGCACCTGGGACAGACGTAACATCCATATTTTGAGGCCGACATATTTTCTACTCGCACAAATTGAATTATGTTAATCAAATTCATTAGCCTAGTGCCACGTGAAGGGCCTGAAAGCCTCCCCTTCAAAAAGGTCGTTTAAGAGATAATTAATACGCTAACTGGATTACATACGAACGTTTATTTAGATGCTCCGCGTTAGATCTGTAGGTTGTTGGCACCAGCCTAAAGCCAAATGTAATATGAAATGAATATATTCGTATTCGAATCCTCGTGCTCCGGCCGCCTGAGTGATTTTAAGCGATCACGAAGGGTAAGCAACATAATGTGCATGGATGGGTCACCGTTCTATGACTAATGCTAGTGGCATTTTTCCGACCAGTTCCGTGCTTCACAAGGCAAGTTAAGAAGTTGGTGCCGGCTGCCGTCGATAGATGGCAGTCGTTAAGCCAAGTTAGGGCGGCTTGAAAAAGTTCTGACGGTAAGACCAGCCACTGGTCTTACAAGCCTCCACCAATCCGGACTTGGCCCCCGTGGTGCAGTATGGCCTATACCTTTCTCAGGGAAGAGACCCGTGCCCCTCGGTGGGGACATAATGGGTTGACGATGAGGATTTTCGTATTCGGAGCTGAGATAGCCTAGTGGTTTGAACACTGGACATGACACCTATAACTTTTTTTTAAGTTATGTACATTTAACTTCACAAATATTAGCAATACCACTCGCTACCTGTGAAAGTGAAACGTGGTCTCACCCTTTGGGCCTCATAAGAAAGCTCAAGTTCACGCAACGAGCTATGAAGAGGGCTATGCTCGGAATTTCTCTACGAGATCGAATCGGAAATGATGAGACAGAACGTAGACAAACGAAAGTCGTCGACATAGCCCAGCGGATGAAGTGGATGGGCGGGGCACATAGCACGCATAAAATAGGGCCGAAAAGTTCTCGAATGGAGACTACATATCGGCAAGTGCAACGTAGGACGACCAGCCACAAGATGGACGGACGATCTCATCCAAAAGGCAGGAAGACGCTGAATGCAAGCCGCTTCCAACCGGTCTTTTTGAAAATCCACGGAGGAGACCTATGTACAGCAGTGGATTTCTGAGGCTGAATGATGATGATGCCTAACAAAGAGCTCTATTTAAGGGCTTTTTAGATAGATATAAAGTATGATATCAATATCAATGTCAATGAAGCGAAAGTGACATGTCAGGAAGAAAATCCTTCCGTAATACGGACCTCAGCTGTTTCTCGAAACATATAATGACCGATTAATAAATTGATCGGATGACTTTGACTTGGGCTGAACCTATTTCGGGTTTCATTGGCAGGGAACACGAAATTTTACTTAGCATTCTCCAGAATTCACTTAAAAAGTCTGAAAGTAAAAAAATACAGTCGAAGTGGGAACCTCCTTCTTTTTTCGAGTTGGTTCTTTCGTGTTCATGGTAATCCCATAATGGTATGGGCTGGTAAAAATGTTTTTTTTTTTTTTAAGTTATCTGCCCGGCACTATACAAACTGTTAAAATTTGCACCACAGTCAGTTTTCATCAAATAATTTTGTAAAACTTTACTTTTAGATACAAAATTAGATAGTTTGGAAAATCTCTTCTACTACAAAAAACCTCATAGCAAGTACGATTTTATTAAAAAACTAGTAATACAAGTGTCAATCCCCGAAGAGACTATCAAGCCTTAACACCGAAACATTCTCAGTAACCGCAAAAAAAGCTTTACTTACTTAGCAGAGCGTATTTCCCTTTCCCTCTGGGCTCAATCGACCCCGTTGCCTCGGCAGCCTCCGCGTGGTACGAACACAGAATCACTATTAGGACAATCAACTTCATTCCGCCCTTCGCCGGAAAACTGAGAAAATATCCGAAAATCCTTCGGAGAATCCAGTGGCCGAATTCCTTAGAAAAAAGTGAATATCAGCGACCACGAATTGGAAGTTAACTAATCGTCTTTTTCTTAGCTTGTCGACGACAAAATGGATTTTATTGAAAGTTTTTGCTTCGGAAAATAGTTTTTACTGATCAGGATTATAATATATATAAGTGTGTGATTTTTTTCTAATCCAACGTTTCCGGGCAGAGGTTGTATGTTAAATGGAAGAAGTTAGTTCTGCTCGGAGACAGGATGCTTTGGGACTCGATAATTGGCGTTAAAAGTCTGTGAAAGTGGGAGACTGAGTTACTCGGGTGTCGAGATGTTGACTCTAGAAATTTTCATGTAATAAGAAAAGGCGCGATTTTTCTTACGCGTAATGTTAATGTTAAATATTTTGTAATAAGTATAGTGTCATCGTGAGTTTCCAAAAACGGTATGCCCTATGTAAATACTTCGTCTCACGCAGTGAAGACGATACAGAAGTACTGATGAACACTTAAGGGTAGTGCATACTTACATACATAAGCTCACGCCTGTATCCCAAAGAGGTAGGCAGAGACTAGGAACTGCCACCTGCCACTATTCTGACAAATAACTTTCGCTTCATCGACATTCATTTCTCGTTGCAAACACGCACGTCGGTTTCGGATGCTTTTTATCTTGCCCTTTGCTAATATATCCCCTATTTGGTCGAAGTATTATTAAATTATATTAATGTACTAATGTAACTCTTGGTGTTGATACATAAAACAACATTCTAGGTAGTATTAGAATATTGTTTTATGTATCCACACCAAGAGGTACATTAATAAATTAATAAACTTAAATTTTAAGAGAAATCATCATCATCATCATTCAGCCACAAGAAGTCCTCTGCTGGAAATAGGCCTCCTCGATGGATTTCCAAAAAGACCGGTTGGAAGCGGCTTGCATCCAGCGTCTGCATCAGCATTTTTTCTTATATTCATTATTAACTTTATTCCGGATTCAAGGTTTCGCTGTGATTTGCAGAGCAGACGTCACGCTGCTGCCGCGCGGCTAACGACCTATAATATTGTGAAAGAGCCCTTAATCATGGTGAGCAGAGACGGAGCTCGCAACGCGAGCGAAATCTGGCCGGACTCTTCCGACAAAAAGTCAAGTAAGTGTATCCGGATTAAAGTATTTACTTCGATAATTTTTACAATCTCTTTGGATTTACACGTGTTGCTCTTAAGTGACATATTTGAGTTAAACTATCAACACAGTACCGAGGAGGCAGCTTCATATGCAATAATTGCTGTGTGGTCCCTTATATCGTGTTCTGAAGCCGTGACCGCAACGAGACTTGTTAAAAGGCGAATAAGTCAGTGGAAATGAAAATCCGTATCATCATCGTACGTGCGTTTTAGGCCCATGTTAGTGGGGAAAAACGTGTATTTAGGTATATGCACCATAGTGATCTACTTTATTCAGCCAAATACTTTTTATTTCTTCTTTTCGTCGTCCATCGCCAAGCCAAGCTTAGGATCGATTGACTCCTAAGCAAAAACGTAATGATTCCCTTCAAGTATTATAAAATCACCCTAGACGGCTGTGCCAGCCACCTACTATAAAAAGGAATCGCTACATTTCCCCCTCATCAAATTTTAATTACAATTAAAATTTACCCTAGCTAAAACACTTGTAATATGAAGGGAGAGCAAACAGACTTGCATCCTGGAATCAAGCACCCAGTCAGGCTTCCTATTCTTTATCATTTTATTACGGTCTTGCAACCCTCGGGTTCTGGAACATTTTATCCAAATGGTCCCGCCTCGCTGCTTCCCTCTGCAGCTGCTTCGCCACCTACCAAATGTAGCGATCAACTTTATTGAAAAGTAGTTTATTGGGAAAAATACTTGTTATTTCACCTTTTCGTCGTGCATTATTCATCATCGTGAATAAACAAATATGAATTTGAAATAGAAAAATCAAATTTTAAATTCCAAATTTGAATTTGGAAAGTAAGTAAGTATTCGAAACTGTGCGTACACGCAACGACTAATGAATGTCGATGAAGAAAAAATGATTTGTCAGGATCGTGGCAAGTTGCAGTCCCTGTTCCCTGCCTACCCCTCCGGAATATTTTGCAATAAACTCGATAAAAAATATTCGTCTAGAAAACCCACCGATTTAAACCACGATCTGTATTCCACGCTCGTCACTTTTCTCTACGCAAATTGAGGAACAAGGAATTCTAGTGAATTTCTGAAACGGTGACGCGGCCTAACCCCCTTAACGAGACAGTTTACGCGCTCTTGACATTCGGCAAAATGGCGGCAAAGAATGTCGCCCGGCAGTTTGCATAGGCCTTGAGAACGCCAAGGGGGCTACTCCAAAGCTTCAGGTCGGGGTTTACAGAAATCAGAAATTTATTTCAACGTAGACAATTTACATTCTGTTTGTTGAATGTCAATGTGCATAAGTACTTTTAATGTTGTCAAGAAAAAGACAGCGAAAAAAAACTCCACCCTGACTGTCTTTTCTCAAATCACCTTAAATCTAATACATAAGGTTGGTATGAAAATCTAAGAATAGAAGACCTATATAAGAAGCTCGTGACCCCTGAATGTACTCAACACTTGCTAATAGGTAATAACAAAACAATAATAGCACAGTTTTTGTTATGCAGTCACAGCGTCTGTACATTCATTAAAAAATTATTAATCACTATAAAACTATGAAGTTCCAATGAAATGCTCGTTGTGGAATTGGTTTACTGCTGGCTTTTATCATTTAAGAAGTCGTCAATACAATGTTTGTAAAAGTAAAGTAAAGTAAAAATCGTTTATTTCGTAATATGTGTTTGACAGTAATACAATTTTTGGTGGGCCCCACACTAGGTATATCCTGTATCGTGGGCTCCCGTTTGTGGGTTTCTAATTGTAGAAACACCCTATCTGCGATTTTGTGATTTCGCTGTTTGTGGTTCTCACGACACTCCTAGTGTGTTGCCAGAAGCAATGTATATGTGCCTGTATGTAAATGTTTATTATGTTTGTCATCATCATCAACCCATTATGTCCCCACCGAGGGGCACGGGTCTCTTCCCTGAGGAAGGTATAGACCATACTCCACCACGGGGGCCAAGTCCGGATTGGTGGAGGCTTGTAAGACTAGTGGCTGGTCTTACTGTCAGAAGTTTTCAAGCCGCCCTAAGGCCTCTGTCTTTTGTTTATGCTACAGAAGATATATACGTGTATTCATCTTGAATTTCAGGTACTTAAAAAGCTTTAACGATAAATCAAATCAAACGGTTGAAATCCTCACCCTGAGCTTCAGGTCTTTTTCCGCTGCATCGACATACAGCGTACATCTACTGTACTCTTACGGCCTTACTAATCTAATCTCTTTAAACGAGCAATTCTTGTATCTATATTTGTATATAATCAGAATCTCGGAAACGGCTCCAACGATTTTCATGAAATTTAGTATGCAAGGGGTTTCGGGGGTGATTAGTCGATTTAGGTAGGTTTCATTTTTACAAAACGTCGTGTTTTTAGGCAAAGAAATAACTGCTACACTATAAGAAGGTAATTTTCGCAACAATATGTCGGATTGCAGTAGCTCAAGTGGGAAGTAAGACGATACCGTAATCAGAAGACCCCGGTTCGAGACTTCGACACATAAATTTTTCTTTTTTTTTTCAAGTTCCTTTTTTTGTGTGAAAACCTATTATCAGGAGCCCTTCATCAACGCACCTTATTCGTATCCAAGTACCTTTTGTTTCTAAAAGAAATACTAAAAAAAATCTGGACAATGCTCATCAGAGATTAAACTTTGTTATTTAGAACCATTGAATTTAGAAGGAAATTCAATGTTTAGAACAATTTTTATTTTGTTTGATATTTTTTAAGGCGCTGTTTGATTGACAATGCTTGAAACCATACTTTTTAATCGTGTCACAACCCAAATTATTGTGGCATTTATTCGAAGCAAAACAAACATTTTCGTAAAGCTGTGGCATTGGTGCAAAGCTCGAATTTATCTCGGAAACAGCTCTAACGATTTTCATGAAATTTAGGATGCAGGGAGTTTCAGGGCCAATTAATTGATCCATGTAGGTTTAATTTTTAGAAAATGTTCTTTTATCAGTGTTTTGGGCAATAAGTAACTGTTTATTAGAATGCGAAGGAAAAATTTCTCTGAGCTACAACTTGACATCTGTTGGAGATTTATATCAACCCAACAGGACATGTATCGCCATCTATTATGAAAAATAAGAACTAAAAATACCCCTATGTACCTATGTCGCTGAGAATCTACAGCGCCACCAAGTTACCTGTTCAGGTGGGCAAAATAGTAGCTAACTAACTAATTGTAAATCCTGTTCCCCATTTTTTGTTTTATTTATTCACTTACTAAGATTTATAGATCAATTTTCATTACAATCAAAAGACGGGTTAAAATATTCTCATTTTTCTAGGTAAATTTCTTAAAGGTTACTACTACGAGTAAATTCTCCATAGCGCCGCTATCAACTGAACAGATAAGATGGTGGCACTGTACGTTTTTTATAGATACACTACTTGCTTGTCTGTTATGCTACGTTCACACGCGCGTGTTCAACTCGACATTCAACGTGCACATTCACATTCCCGAGCGTGTAAACGGTACGCCCGAGCCCGTAAACGCGCTTGTGAACGTGAATGCCGCGAACCGGGCGAGTGTCGGTTTTTTGGCAAAGTTCAAAGGATGAATGTGCGGGCGCACGGTGATTGTTTTCACGCGCGCGGGCAGTCAGTCCAGCTTTGCCAGAATGTTACAAAAGTAACATTTTACGTTACTTTTGACCTTCTTATGTTACCTCCATGATACACGACTCAATATGTTACTTTTGTGTTACTTTTTAGATTTTCTAGCAAACAAAAAAATACCGTGAATCAAAACGCATCGAAAAATTATAATTTTTTTTGTTCGTCATGTTAGCGTATTTGATTTTGTGGACTTTTACCAATAAAAATAAGTTAAGCCAAAGGATATGGCAGCAACAACACCGAGATCCTCGCTGCTCGCCATGCTGGCACTGACTGACACGACGGCGTGCGTGTGAACAGCTTTAATTTTCGCCGGCCTGGGACGGGCTGCATGCCGCGCAGCCCGCCAGGCAGCCCATCGGGCTGCACGGCGTGCATGTGAACATATCATTTCCTGTTCGAAGCTACGTTAGTAGCTTGAAATAAACCGTTTTGCATTTATAACGAATAAAATAAAATTATTGGCGAAGCGAGCACAAGAAATTTGCCAAGGCAAAACGAGGACGTGGAACTCCACCGAGGCGAGGCTGAAGTCCGAGCTCCATCCAGTACCAGGTCGAAGGCTAAGACGTTGCGAGGCCCAGCGTAAAAGAAACAATGCCAAATCCAGATGGGACAAACTTGCGAGGCCGAAGGCCGAGCCTCGCGAAGCGAGCACAAAAAGCTTTGTCAAGGCAGAACGATGACGTGGAACTCCACTGAGGCGAGGCCGAAGGTCGAGCTCCATCCAGTACCAGGTCGAAGGCTAAGACGAAGAAACAATGCAAAGTCCAGATGGGACAAACTTGCGAGGCCGAAGGCCGAGCCTGCAAAGCGAGCACGAAAAACTTTGATAAGGCAAAATGAAGACGAGGAACTCCACCGAGGCGAGGCCTAAGGCCGTGCTCCATCCAGTACCAGGTCAGGTTTCGGTGTAAAAGAAACAATACAAAATCCAGATTGCACAAACTTGCGGGGCCGAAGGCCGAGCGATAAAACTCAGTTCAGGCCAAGGCTGAAAGCCAAGACGTCCCGAGTTCCGGCGTAAAATTAACAATGAAAAACCGGCTTGAAAAAAGCTTCGCGACGCGGGCGGGCAAGAGAAACCTCGCTGAGGCTCCGTTGAGGCTGAGGCTGAAGGCCGAGACCATACATGTTCCCATGCGTCAAATCTCAATCAAAAGTGTCTAGCGAGGCCCTAGGCCGACTGCAACGGAGAGTGAAACTCGGAGCGGCTGGGGGTTGGCGCGTGAAAGCGTGCAGGGGTTTGCCCCTTAGTCTGAGTGTAATTTCCAAAAAACACGATATATAAAAAAAAATTGACTATTACTATTACTATGATTATTTGACATATGTCAATTTATACTGGTTTAATCGCATTTAGCGTACAAATAATCAGTTTGTCAGACCTCGCATAACGGCTGTATACACAGCTCATAACCTTTATTAGTAAGGCCGTTAAGTTTTATTTTTGTCACTGTAGCTTCACATTTATTGTATTTTTGTCCTATATGTGTATTTTTCTGTATTTACTTTTCCAGTATAATTATGTATGTCTATGTGGCCTTAAAGGAATGTTTTTTCGTTCTTCTTCTATTCTTATTCATAATAAAAACATAATGTTTACTTTATGAACGTCATCGTTGTTAATTTCACAATTAATAGATTATGCGAGAAGAAGCTCTCAAAGAAATACACATGTATTATTTTCGTAACAGTCGTTAAATTTTTTTTTATCTATCTATTTAGCCAGCATTTTCCCATTCATACCTTCAATCTCGCTGAAAGCCAAAACAAACTACAACTCGTAATACTGTTAAAAATATTTAAGGCATTTTGAGATAATATTTACGTTGTTTATTTATAAAAAGTTACAATACTTATATTATTTGTCGTCTTGTGTACTGTATGTACTTTTTGATGAGTAAGCAATTTTAGTTTAAGTGCTACATAGGAAGATAATTATTAAATACATCCATAATCCTGTTATTAATTCAGCTTCATCGTCATCATCATCAACCCATTATGTCCCCACCGAGGGGCACAGGTCTCTTCCCTGAGGAAGGTATAGGCCATACTCCACCACGGGGGCCAAGTCCGGATTGGCGGAGGCTTGTAAGACTAGTGGCTGGTCTTAGTGTCAGAAGTTTTCAAGCCGCCCTAAGGCCTCTCATCATCATCACCATCATCATTCAGCCACAAGAAGTCCACTGCTGGACATAGGCCTCCTCTATGGATTTCCAAAAAGACCGGTCGGTAGCGGCTTGCATCCAGCGTCTTCCCGCCACTTGGATGAGATCGTCTGTCCATCTTGTGGCTGGTCGTCCTACGCTGCGCTTGCCGATATGTGGTCTCTATTCGAGAACTTTTCGGCCCCATCGGCCATCAGTTCTGCGTGCTATGTGCCCGCCGGGCTATGTCGAAGACTTTCGTTCGTCTACGGTCTAAGGCCTCTGACTTGGCTTAACGACTGCCATATATCGACGGCAGCCGGCATTGCGAAGCACGGAAGCGCTCGCTCGGAAAAATGCCACTAGCGTTAGTCATAGACGGTGACCCATCCATGGACTGAACGCACCGTATGTTGCTTAACCGTAGTGATCGTTTAAGATCACTCAGGCAGCCCAGGCTACGAGCGATTCAGCTTACATCCAATTAATTCATCTGTCCTTTAATATTAAATATTGTATTCAGAGGAGAAACTGTGTCTAGGGTTCAACACATCATGAGTAATATTTTTAAAGTTGAAAGTTTGTAAAGTAGGCCAAAACTGTTTTGAAAATAATAAATCTATTAGCTTCTCCATATAATCCAAAAAAAAAACAAAAAAACTTACAAAAACTTTGACGTTCATAAAGTATAATCATTTTGTTTTTATTGCGAATAAAAATATTGGAACTTTAATTTGTGTTGTCAAGTATGATTATTTTTTAAATATTATTATTATCTCTCTCTCTTTCCTCTCCAAAACTTAGAAATTCTCACAGAAGGAGACGGAGTACGGGCTCCATCACCACGCGCGGAAGAAAAAAGAATAGCATTCGTGCTTGGCGACTTCAAGAGCTTTTCAAGGTACGCACCTCAAGTGTTGTACCGTTTGAAGAAAGACCCCTTTATTTATTTTTATGTGGCGAGTGACATTTGAGTGCGACGCACGTCTGACGCCTGTCACGCCGTGAAGCTTTCGGTTTGTTCACGGATTGTCACGCTGGAAAGCATCCCCTTTCTGTGTTATCCGTACCTAATACTAAACGATTCCAGTCGTCTGTTTTTGAGCTATCATCATCAACCTATCATGTCCCCACCCAGAGGCACAGGTCTCTTCCCTGAGGAAGGTATAGGCCATACTCTACCACGGGGGCCAAGTCCAGATTGGTGGAGGCTTGTACTCTTTCTCGTAGCCCCTCTGGCCGGGAATGGAATCAGAAACAGCGACTTCACAAACATGTAAACATCCAAGACCTGGTTTTCGCGTTAGTTCGCAATGTTCGCATAGTAGTCAGATGCGCTAGCCGCTGCGCCACAGAGGTCGTCAAATAAAGATAATTTATTTAAGGGCCCTTAGTAAGTGAATATGCCGAAATTCGATGTTTTCTATTAGCTGTAATTCAAAAAACTTTACGATTTTTCGCATTGAAATTTGGAATGTGTATTACAGACCGTATGTGTGAGGGGATGGCTGTTTCCAAAACGCGATTGGAAAAACTTTGCTCGATAGAAAAAAATCCAGAAGTCACGTCTAAAATTTTAGGTAAATGCTTATTACGGACGTGTTTTACAATACGAATTCCTGTAAAATCACAAACAGATAAGTATTTACCTTTTCCATTTCTTGGCTGTTGTAGATTTCCAAAACACAAGACATTTCTATTAACTTTTGACAAATATGTGGATGGCGCTTACGATGTTTAGTTTCGAACTCGCTGATTCCATACTAAAAGTCCACCCCGAACGGCGCACCTCCGCGAGGCCCAGTTTCGCTTCGGCATTCGCACGTGGGGGCTGTGTCGCTTGTCACTCTGCACGCGCAAAAATTACGAGTCCAAAACACGAGTACACAACTAATTTAAAATTGAGTACTTACAGAAAAAGGTCGCCTAAAGTTATAAATGAGTTGCTATGGTACATACCTACGCTGCCTATTGACTTACATAATAGTAAGTACAGTCGACAGCACGTCAATCTTCACATTTTAGTTGCAAAGTCGCCCTTAAGCCAACGGAGTAGAGTGCATGGTTGTATACCTGCAATAAGTACTATACTTGAGCCATTACAAACGTGCGAACCTAGTCACAAAAGTGCGAGCGAGAGTTCAGATATGCGGATATGCCTGAATTGCCTGATATGCCTCCTATATGTGTGAGGAGTAGTCTGAATGGTCTGATACAAATGCTTATGAATTAGTTCGCACGTTTGTAATGGCTCAAGTATAGTTACTTGATTGATGCTTTAGACTGATGCTTTAGACGACTACATACTTCTATTTAAACTCGGCAAAACGTGGCGCAGTTCTTAGTGATTGGTGCCTCTGCCTACCCCCTCGGGGATAACGGGCGTGAGCTTTTTTTTTATTTTTTTATTTAGCTACCCAATTATTTCAGAAAACGACGATGCATGGCAACCAAATAAAATTTTGAACTGGGGGGGTTGATAAATATTACGATTAGTTATGTCTATTACCTATACGATATATTTTTTGGGCTTGTTGAAAAATAGGGTAAAATGCCCTATTTCGGGTCTCGTATTTTTTAAACATAGTTAGGTGTAGTTATCTAGCTGCGTACTTATTCATATTTTTTTGGTTTTATAACAACAGGGTAAATGCATCAACAACGGACATACCAGGGGGATTTAACCTATGCGATCAAACTACGTCTGTATCATCTTAGTATACTCTAATTACATAATTCCTCGAAATATAACCACAATTTTGCTTTTTACCCTAATGAGCGTTTTCCTTATGTCAAATTTAGTTTTAAAAGATTCACTAGGTGGCGCTGCCTTACCTTAGTAATAAACGTCAAAGCAAAAAAATACTATCGTTCTGTGGAATTTGTGATGGATGATTACCTAAAAAAAACATGTTTTAGTTAGGTGATAAGTGCGCCTACGTCATATTTAGATATTTTGGAATCTTTGCTGTGGATTGTGGGTTTTTATTTTTCATTACGAGAAACTTCGTACGAAGGGCAAACCTGGTTCCTTTTCTTTTTTAGTAATCTGTGAACTGACATTGACATTGACTGCCACCACCAATCACAAATTTGTATGTAGAAACGAATGATGCCATCTAGATTATCTCATAGAACTAAAAAAAAAGAGAATAAAAACGCACATTGCACAATTTACCCATTTATCAATGACTTGGTTACAGAAAAACTTCAACTGAATGAGCCGTTTTCAGAAGAACTAAAAAAAACTATTAGCTGTCAAAGGAATGCAATTTTGGACCTTGGCCCAATAGCCATGTGTGATACATCATCGAATAGGTCTCAGCGAGCTGTACAAAAGTTACTATGACGCCAACAGCCAAATATTTTTCCTTTCGGAGTTATATTGTATTGAAAAAAAACTAACATTTTCAATACAATATGACTCCGAAAGGACTACAAAACTGTTGGCTGTTGGCGTCATAGTAACTTTTATTCATCTCGCTGAGACCTATTTGATGATTTGGCTATTGGACTGAGGTCCAAAATTGCACTCCTTTGACAGTCATTAGATATTTTTTTTAGTTCTTCTGAAAACGGCTTCTTGCGGAATGTAGCTGAAGCATCCAAACACTTAGAAATATCATGTAAAACCATCAGAAATTTACAAAGCAACTAAATACACTGTGATGAAAGCACTTACTTTACGTACTTTACTTACGTAAATCTATTTTATGCATTGTCATTTTCAATGCTCAATTTTTTACTATTTAAATGGGTGTTATTTAAATGGTTAGCATAGTATAGGTATTTTTGTGAGAAGAAATAGCTAATTGATCAGCAATTCATTGCCAGCAATCATTTAAAAATCAATCAGCTATTATTTTTGTACAGCATATAAATTATACAGGGTGTTGATTTGCCCAGTTTCGTCTTACTCGGGGGTGGTTATTCACATAATACTGAAGCAAAAAAAAGTATTAAAAAACTTACTCTTTTGTGAAAAACACCTAAATATCATGAAGTTATATGGATTAGCTTCTATCGTTTGCACTTGACAGGTCCGGCGGGGGTTTTGGGGGGTGAAGCAGGAGAGTGCGCCCGCGAGCTCGCTGCCGGCGCCGCAAAACCGGCGACTTTAGGTGATTTTCACTAAAAAAACTAATTTTCATATTTTTTTTTCTTTAGTATCATGTACCAGTGAGCGGACGAAACTGTACAAATTAACACCCTGCATAAGATGCAATGAGCTATTATGTTTAATAAAATTCTGGTAAGCACTTAAAGGGTAATAAAAAAAAAGTTGTGAAAGGTTATTTAATTTATTTATTCTCAGAGTGTTTGATGTGATGTGTTTGTTTCGATATAAATTATTTAAAGAAGCGTAAATGAATAAAAAAAATCCATTCTTATAAAATATAATTGAGATAAATCAAAAAATATAAAACAATTAAGTAGGTAACTAAGTACATACTTAAGCTATATTTTTATTCGTCATAAAGATATAGCTTAAAATAAAGATAAAGGGAAAATTATATGATCTTGCCCCGCCCACTTTGAACGTACATTGCTGTTTTTTTTAACAAAAATGCAATCTTTTTATTTTGCTCAACATGTTTTAAATATCCATATCAATCAAATACAATTCTCTGCTGATCAATAATTAAATTTTGCTGATCAAGTAGTTTTTTTGCGGACTGAATGTTTATCATGGTATTGTAGCTGCCTATTTACGATTTAATTTTTACCATCATCAAAACTATTTGCGGAGCCAGGATTGCTGTCTGATTTTATTTATTGTAAGCAAAATCTTGTATCTAGAGTATCCAGACCAAATTATTTAAATGCTGTTTTTTGTGGCTCACCAAATTTTATAATAGCTAAACAATTTAATTACTTCTCTCTTAAATTAGACTTTTTGTGCTTGACATATCAATAAATTCACTTTTTGGCAAAAATAATCAGTTTTCTGGATATGTGCAAAAGTATTTCGTTACAGATACTTATGCTGATACCTAGAAAACTGAGGTATCGATATACGAATTAATTTTTATTTGTTATTTTTTAGCTTAGTGAATACAAAAGATTGATTCAATGTACCACAGAGTGTAACAGAAGCTGAATTTGAAATTGAAACTGGCAGCCGCTCCTCGATAAGCAAATTAAATGGATGGACGAAGAATTGTGTCTAATAATTTTTTGCGACAAAACTCAAGCAAATTTCAATGCGCACTCCGACTTTTTGTTGCGACCTTTTTACTTATTTAGAAAGCTTCCACTATTACTTTTCGGGATCATTTTTTTTTATGTATGGTCAGCGATTACTCGAAGACCCGTGAACAGATTAAAAAATATTTTTTTCATTTCGAAAGGTGTCACGGGTGGATGTTAAAATTTTTATTTTTTGGTTGAGATGTTTTTTTAGTATGTAATTGCTTCTGAGCCATTATAAGCGAATAAATATAACAAATATTATTTTGTTTGACCCGATATGTTCGTAGGCAAAATAAAAAAAAAATGAAATATTAAATTAGGTACATAATTATGTACCTAATTTAATAATTTTGTTTTATTTTGCCTTTTTAATTTTATTAGTCAGCTACAATGAAATAAAAGAAGTATTTAGAATCAGTCATACAACTGTTTATTTCTAAATAAAAATACATAAAAAAAATTAAAACACTTACTTCTTTTATTTAATTGTAGCTGGCTACTAACCTTCACTCGGTTAAGGTCAGATTCTGAGTGAAGGACTGCTAATGCCTACATTCATCATTTTTTTTATTTTGCCTACAAACATATTTGGTTTTATGTAATAGGTACCCAAATGTTGTTTGTATCCAAATTGCAGACGGGTTCAATAATTGGGTCGTTTACCCTAGTATTACATACGTATGTTGACTTTTTATAATTTACTTCCAATAATTCCTAACGTTTAACGTTTACATTATCAATTTTTCAAAATGTACCTACCTACAATATTACAAGTACATAGATAAGTAGACTATCTACTTAACGATAAGCACTAACATTACTTGGCTTTTGGTTTTTTATAACTTGGATACCTAAATGATTTCGTACCAAGGTATATTATATATTCTAATAAATGATTGTTAGGTGACCCACCTTTATTCGATGTACACCTATTACAACTAGAAGCCAACTGTCAAGCTAATCTGCCCTATGCAACATGGTAGTGGTTATAATAATAGCATCAAAATTCGGAGAACGGTAGCTCGATTTGTTGGCTATTGTACTCGCTTCTGTCTGCACCGCGTGCGCCTCCCCGCGCGCCCGCCGCTGCCCCCGCTGATTAAACACGCGGATCGTCGCGAAATCTAAATTTTCGCTGACAGCCTAACCCCCCTAAAGAAACGAAAAAAAAAGCAAAAAGAAACGGACGTAAAATAAGGTAAATGGTAAATGACTCCCTGAAGGTATAGTGCCTACCTGTGGTTTAGGATTGAAATAGTGCCCTTCCTTAATTTTAAAATTAAGTTATCCTTAATCACAATTTTAAAGGATAACAGATTGTAGCTAGGTTAGAATTTGACAACAATTTATAATTTTACCTGTTACATTCCGTACTCAAGGCCCTTAGTGCGAGTTTTTTCGTTCACTTTCGATAGCGAGAGCGTTTGCAATTTGTATAGGAGTGACAGAGAGACAACTAGCTGGCGCGCTTTGCCACTCCTATAGAATGTGAGTTTACGTTAATGCGATCGAGTAGTTAAAAAAACTCGCACTAAGCACACGGAATTTCGAAAGCAGCGTGCACGTAAGTACAGTCTGTTAGCTTTTATAATAATATTTTCTTAAAGCCATTTCTAGAGCCCATACCTAAACACACCCCCTCTACTTTCTTCTGTCGTTATTTCTAGAAAAAGGACAATAAAAAGGAAGATACAGGTCTGTGTCTTGGTAAAAAGGAAGATACAGGTCTGTATCTTCCTTTTTATTGACTTTTGTCCTTTTTCTGAAAGATTTTGGAATAAATATCTATCTTAACTTGTTACGTGTTTTTGAAATGGCTTCGGTTTTCGCCGAAAGCACACGGGTGTAATACTACTTCCTGCTCTGTTTATAAGTGAAATTAAGTGTCATATTAATTCCGATATTTCTATTAACTACATGAAAAATTATATCCGATTCTATCCCATAGTAGCCGAGGTATATTCTAAAAGAGAGACTGTATACAGCAAGCACGCACATAACTGCAGTGTATGCTCGGTAGGCCTACAGAGGATGAACACTACTTGCCCTCTCTCTAGTATTTAATGCTCTGAGGAGTAGATGGTGTAAAATGGATAGGGCTGTAAGTGAACTCTTAAGAAAACTACGGAATCAGGTAAACTTTCCCCTTGACAATGCAGCTTCACTACATCAAAGGAAACGATGCGCTTATTAGTTTGAAGAAAACTCTCTTCGCATTTCACTTTGTTACATTCTTGAAAAGTTAGGGAACAGTATTAATTGCACAGCTTCATAATTTGATAAGAAAGAGGAGCGCATGCTTTTTAGTAGTTTGGTTTTTCACTGGTTTAGCTCGCCTTTATAAGATTGATGTCTTGTTTTTTTCTAATGAAGAGAAAATCAAATTCTGTAGCGATTAACGAATGTTCATATTTTAACTACAATGAGAAACTTGAGTCAAACATAAAGTGTATAGGTATTGATTTTATACTATAGAAATCGCTCGTACGAGTAGCCCCGGCCGCCGGTGATCGTAAACGATCACGAAAGTCTTTAAGCAGCATAGGGCGCGTTCAGTGCATGGATGGGTGACCGTTCTATGTCTATGACTAACGCTAGTGGAATTTTTCTGAGCAGTTCCGTGCTTCGCAAAGCACATTAAGCAGTTGGTGCCGGCTGCCGAGGTTATAAGTAACGTAAATAAACAATCACGGAATAAAACCATTGTTATATTGAACCCTTTGGCCCGCCAAGCCCAATAGGCTAAAAAGACTCTTATTACTTTTTATAAATATGACCGTTACACGTCAGAACTTCTGGAGAACAGAGTTTTTTCACTATATTCCACTTTATCTAATTTTTCTTTCTTGTGGTGTTATTTTTATATAACCTGCTGTATTAGATGGAAACCTGTAAGGACAGGCGGGTGTTTTTTATTAATAAATAAAAAATAAAAAATTCTACGTCGAAAAACGAAATAAAAATAGAGTATGTTCACCTTTGGTCGAACAACACGTACGAATCGCGTGTTGGAGATTAATCTCCTTAATTATAACATAGTGGATCATCTGCAGCAGATGTTATAGCCCTTTGTGCGAGATAGAGATGCTACGAGTATGAGTTATCGATAATAAAAACACGTAACAAGTTAAGATAGATATTTATTCCAAAATCTTTCAGAAAAAGGACAAAAGTCAATAAAAAGGAACCAAGACACAGACCTGTATCTTCCTTTTTATTGACTTTTGTCCTTTTTCTAGAAATAACGACAGAAGAAAGTAGAGGGGGTGTGTTTAGGTATGGGCACCCACGTGCACCAACGACACCACGACTGACAAACCACACTTCACACCACCAAAAAGAAAGAGCGCTTACTTAGTACAACGCTTGCCTCATATTCGAGATGACGGTTGATAGAACGCTTTGAAGATCAGATTAGCGTTCTACCAACCGATGTCCCAAATATGAGACAAGCGTTCTGACAACCAACCTGTCAGACAAGCTTTTTGCCAACCAACCTCTTGAATACGAGACAAGCGTTCTACCAATCGACCTCTCGATTATGAGATATGCGTTCTACCAACCAATCTTTCAAATAAGAGACATAAGCGTTCGACCAACTGCCCTCTTAAATATGAGACAAGCGTTATGTTAACCGATCTTTTAAATGAGACAAGCCTTCGACCATACAACCTCTCAAGCGCGGACAAGCTCTCTACCAACCAACATTTTCAAATATGAAACAAGCATTCTACCAACCGACCTCTCAAATATGAGACAAGCGTTCTACCCACCGATCTTTCAAATATGAGACAAGCGTTCGACCTTCCATTGTGTTCCAACCTCTCAAACACGGGGCAAACTTTCTACCAACCAACCCTCTCAAATATGAGACAAGCATCCTGCCAACCGATCTCTCAATTATGAGCCAAGCTTTTTGCCAACCGATTTTTCAAATATGAAACAAGCATTCGACCAACCACCTTCTCAAACACGATACAAGAATCTCAATTGGTCGGCTTATAGAAAGCTTATCTCATAATCGAGAGGTTGGTTGGTAGAACGCTCGTGTCATATTCAAGTAATAGGTTGGTAGAGAGCCCGTGTCATATTCAAAGCGTGCTAACAACCGAATGCTCGATATGATATTTAATAAGCGTTCTATAAGCCGACCAATTGCAATTCGAGAAAACGCTCGACGTAGAAAGCTTGTATCGTATTCGAGAGGTTGGTTGGTCGAAGTCGCAGCACTAAGAGCGACATAGTTAAACCCATAAAACCGGTACTGCTCATTATTTTCAAAATTTTACGATGATTGCCGTCGCACGTTCGCGGCCATTCCACGATATTAGTTCGACGTCTGTCGCGTAACTACGCTGTACTTTCAGCAGAAAATGTTATTAATTAACCTTCAGATGTTATACGTTACGTCATCGCCGACATGTTTAAGTGACTACAATCGACAGCAGATCGTGTTATTATATTAGGTATATCGAGTTATCTACTAATCTAGTAGTTACATTAAACGAGGGTAATCGCGATTATTTATTAGGTGATAAAAACCTAAAGTGACTATTAAGCGCTTAACCACTCTAGAACTTTTTTCTTTGCTTCGTTTGTGGTGGACAGTTCTATATTACATTCTTTGGTGGCTTTATTGTAGATGAATGGTTGTAGGAAAGCCGAGAATTTTTGTGCGAAGGCCGTTTTGAATAATGCGAAGACCACGTGATGCAGTTCCACAAGAACTGCCCGCGACACCGTCCGTGTGGACTTTAGTCAAAATTGCAACCCCGTTCACTCCCTTAAAGGTTAAATTTAGAAAAACGGCAAAACACGTGTTCAATCAAATTATTGTGTTGAAAAGTATTTATTTTAAGTTTCAAGAAAATTAGACAACATTCTTTATACGTCCCATACAAATTTTGGCAACCCTTTTCGCCCCCTTAGGGGTTGAATTTCAAAAAATCCGGTCTTATTCATTGCCTACATTACGCAAAATTTCAGCTTCCTAGGTCCAACGGCTTGGGATAGGCGTTGATGAGTGAGTCAGTCAGGACATTTAATTTTATTTAATTTATTTACTACGTACAATTCTTAATCCTTGGCCTCAGTCTGGGGGTTTTTCCATGTTCGTAACGTCCTTGCCTGGTTACCATAACAGGGTATCCTAGTTTGGGACTAAGTAAAGTTATCGCTCCACCAATCTGGACTTGGCCCCGTGGTGGAGTATGGCCTACACCTTCCTCAGGGAAGAGAGCCGTGCCCCTCAGTGGGGACATAAAGGGTTGATGATGAAAGTTATCGTGTTGTGTGGAAGTTGTTATTATTATTTTTGAACTTACGTAAGCACTTTTATTTTCTATCTTTTGCAACTTTACTGCAACATTGCTGAATCGTCGGGAATTAAGGTAAGGTAATTAAATTTTACGGAATAACTAAAATGTTGTTTTGCCAAATTTATTATCCTTATTACTTAGCACTATTAAAAATAGATAACAACCTATTCTCAAACCTACCGAATATAGGTACATGTAAATATTTCATCAAAATTGGTCCAGCTGATTCGGAGGAGTATGCGCTAACACAGTGACACGAGAATTTTATATGTTAGAAGAAAGAAGAAGAAAGACTATTCGAATTCAAATCGCGATTAGGCTCAATTCCCACTGGCGCAGAGTCGAAGCGTCGCGTCGCGAAGCGAAGCGTCACGTTTTTCAACTGTTCTGAATTCATCTCTATTTCTCTATCAATACGGTACGAATTTCTGTTGCCAAAATTTAAAAACGCTCAGAGACGCGCGACGCGTCTTCGACCGCTAGGGTCGCAAATTCATACCGTATTAATAGAGAAATAGAGATGAATTTAGAACAGTTGAAAAACGTGACGCTTCGCTTCGACTCTGCGTCAGTGGGAATTGAGCCTTAGAGTCGTTTGACGTTCCGTTCCAATGTATGGAACCATAGTTTCCAACTAATATTTTAGATATTTTAAGTATTTGTAAATGACGAGTTTATTTCCTCATTGACTCTCGTTTGCATTTCTATGAAAAGGGCCAGGTTCGATACCAGGACAGTTTGTCTATCAAAATAACTGTGACCTAATCAACTTTCCTCGCTCATTTTAAAGACAATCGCTACAGAATATCCAAAATAGCAAGGCGTTTATTTATTACATTAACACGGGTATCTTTCTAAAACATTTTGATGAAATTGTTCACCAAAAAAGAAATAAGCTTACGCGGCAAAAGATGCCGGAGAAAACGTCTACCTGAGCGATATTGTATTTTGAATATCCGAAGAAATCTGTATCAATTTGTCTTTGTTTCAGGGTCCCGTGGGGGGAAACTTGGCGATATTAAAATTTTGAGGGAGACAGTATGCAGGTAATATTTATATTGCTGGGATAGAAAATTGGTTTAAAAATTTCTCATATAGTTTGGTCTTGATCTTATTATCGTACACGGCTTACATGTATTTCATTTACATAAACTTATATATCTGATCTCTGATGATAACTGAATTACATACAAATAGACGTGTATGATCGATGTAAGTCTAGTAGACCAAGACTAATAATGAAATCGCAGTGGAACTCACTGCGATTTAGGAATTACTGCAAGTTCAATCCTAAGCACACGGAGCCTATTGAAAAATTCAAAATTAAAATTCAAATATTTTATTCATAGTACAAATAGAATATTTACTTCATGAACGTCAAAGTTGTTAGTTTCACAATTAATAGATTACATGGAGAAGAAACTAACAAAGAAACTCAATATTTATTACCATGCAAAGGGCTCCGATTTACACGTCAAAAAGTACAGCAGCGAGTTAACTTGCGCCGTCGGCGAGTCAGCTCTCCATTGTGTGCTTAGTGCGAGTTTTTTTAACTACTCGATCGCGTTAACGTAAACTCATATTCTATAGGAGTGACAAAGCGCGCCACCTAGTTGTCTCTCTGTCACTCCTATACAAATTGCAAACGCTCTCGCTATCGAAAGTGAATGAAAAAACTCGCACTAAGGGCCCTGTTCTTACTGAAGTGTAAATCGGGCTTAAGACAAAGCCCCATATTAGTATCCACGAAGGATTGCCGAATTCGTCCACGACCTAGAAAAACGCGCGAGTGGATCCCGAAGATTTATGGAGCGAGATCAGGAGGGTGTCTGGACTCACTGACCCGGTGACTACTGATTCATTGGCTGTGCTTTATATACTCACCTCACTTCACTTGCTTTTAGGAGCGGCTGCAGGTACTCTATCTAGATCTAGATATCTAGATCTCCATCTTTTGCTACTAGTTATTAAGTTTTTTTTTTCATTACTAATCAGCCCCGACTGCCTGAGTGATCTTAAGTGATCACGAAGGTTAAGCAACATTGGGCGCGTTCAATCCATGGATGGCTGACCGTCTATGACTAACGCTAGTGGCATTTTTCCGAGAGGTTCCGTGCTTCGCAAGGCACGTTAAGCAGTTGGTGCCGGCTGTCGTCGATAGATGGCAGTCGTTAAGCCAAGTCAGACTTGAAAACTGCTGACAGTAAGGCCAGCCACTAGTCTTACAAGCCTCCACCAATCCGGACTTGGCCCCCGTGGTAGAGTATGGCCTATGCCTTCCTCATGGAAGAGACCCATGCCCCTCGGTGGGAACAAAATGGGTTGATAATAATGTCAGCTGCAATCCAGTATATTTTCTTATATCTTACATCCTAAATATCCATAATAGTTACCGACTACGTTCTTCCTGAAATTCTCTCTATCCGAAGGTTGTTTGGAAAAGATCGCTCATGCGATACGACCTCCAATTGTATACCATTACTTAGATATAAGGAAATTATAATAATTATGTATCCTGGTTGAGCAATAAAATGTTATCTATCTATCTTGTATTTTGTTCTTATGCCTTTTTTGTGGTACATCCTATCCAACTCCAACACAAAAGATTTTTTTGCTCTTTCTTCAGTGTGTCATTAAGTACAACCTGATCCTTCCTCCAGTGCGATCTCATCATCATCAACCCATTATGTCCCCACCGAGAGGCACGGGTCTCTTCCCTGAGGAAGATATAGGCCATACTCCACCACTTGGCTTAACGACTGCCATCTGATATATCGACGGCAGCCGGCACCAACTGCTTAGCGTGCCTTGCTAAGCACGGAACCGGTCGGAAAAATGCCACTAGCGTTAGTCATAGACGGTGACCCACCCATGCACTGAACGCGCCCTACGTTGCTTAACCTTCGTGATCGTTTAAGATCACTCAGGTGGCCGAGGCTACGAGCGATTCCAACTCCAACACAAAACAATTCTAGGCTCTTTGATCAATTGTGTCATTAGGCACGACCTGATCATCTTTCCTCCAGTGCGATGCAGACAACAATAAAAGAAACCAAAGACTGTACAAAAGAATTAATAACGCACAACTCAGGGCCCCGGGAAATTGCAAGGGGTCCCCAAAGAAAAACTTAGGCCATAAACTCGCCGAAGCTTGGGACAAATTGGGGGACATATTGTACGGAGCCCTATTAGATAAATAATAAAATGTACACGGGCTTCCCAGCGCGCGTGGTTGTGTGTAATTGGATTCGTTTCATGTAAAATGCAGCCGAGCTTCGCGCCAATATCGGCGTAGTAGGCCGTGTAAGGGCGCCGTCAGACGGTCCCCTGTAAAAAAAATACTGCTAGAGAATAAGGTAATGTAAGCTAAGATACGATAATTGATATTGATTTATTTGTAAAACATACGTATACATTGGTACTGTAGCGATTCCTCTTTATAGTAACTGGCTGGCACAGCTGTCTAGTATGAATTTAAATATTTGAAAGAGAATCGCTACGTTTTTGTGGAGATGTCAGTCGAGGACTTTTTCGATAAATATAAAAAAAAGATAAAGAAAAAAATAAATATAAAATAAAAGTGTATTATTGCTAAAAAGCATCTTTTAATCAAGTAGTGCGCTACAGTACTATAAAAAATATTATATAGATGACAATGACGTCTGGAAGTAGAGCCACAACATAATGCATGAGTTCTAGATCGTTATCAATTACGTAAACTCTGTTAATGAAGAATGAATGCTTTGAAAAAACGAATTTGGAGTTTTTTTGTCCATTTTTCTAAGGTTTAATCTAGATTTTGAACTGAACACCTAGTTTAACTTGTAGGAATACAATAGAATATAAATGGTTTATTACCAAAAACCCAATTTTACACATTTGACAATTAAAAAAAAGCAATATCAAAATCAAACAAGTCACAGTTTCTGTAATATTTTGAGTAAAACGTTTTTTATTGATATTATTGTTTTGTTCCATGTAGTTATTTGTTTATTGTTTAGACGTTTTAGGAAACGGAAAAAATATAACATAAAACTTACCTACAACAAAAGTACTTCCGTTAGATATTTCGTGAACTTTAAAAAAAATGTTTCAACGTTTATTTTTAATAAAAAATACAGCGCTGTTTTTCTTGGGTCAGGAATGTAAACTAAGTCTGGATTCTGTTAGTACATAATGGCGATGAGAGACGTTAAAGTTAGACTATTTTTTCATACTCAACCATTTCTTAAGTCCTCAATGATGCCACCGCCTTTATCGGGGGGCCCGCGGGGCGGGCGGGGAGCGCGGCGAGGGGGCAATAAATATGTAAAATCCCTTTCATCGTCTCGTTTTAAATACCTCTTTGAGATGTCTCTGAGACGTGACTATTTTTTTCAAGGGGTTGAGATTTACAATTTCTTCCTTAGCGTAGGCTTCAAGGTGATTTGAGAGAGGGCGTTTTTCACGGCTCTGTACTCTTAAAGTAAAAAGAAGAAGAGTTTGTCCGTCCATCTGTTTGTGATTTCGCTGTTTCTGGTTTCCAAAACACAGGGTATCATAATGTGGAGCCAGAGGCAACTTTTACTTTACTTTCATTACCTACCCGTTTGCAATATCCGTGCCCGGTTACTAGCATAGAGAGACCTAGCTTCGGATCAGAAAAAGTGATTGTGTTTTGTGTAAGTTATTTTTTATTAAGTTTCGTTTGGTCGCCCGTATTCTGATAAATTTAAAATTCAGTTATTCAAATATTTTTTATGTGAACATTATTTTGAATATTATTTTGCTGAAGACAGGGCGCTATGGCGCTCATTAGGGGAGGGCTATGTCCAGCAGTGGACGAATATAGCCTGATGATGATGACAATGATGATCACAGTAAAAACGTAATTTTTACGTTATAAAGGTCAATGTTGTTGGTTTCACAATTCTTCACATTTATTCTTTTCAACACTGATTTTTCATCTTTAATAAAATTTCAAACTTAAAGATTATAACAGTAATTTTAATTTTAAGAACAGCCACTAGTCTTACATGCCTCCACCAATCCGGACTCGGCCCCCGTGGTGGAGTATGGCCTATACCTTCCTCAGGGAAGAGACCCGTGCACCTCAGTGGGGTCATAATGGGTTGATGAGGATGATGAATTTAATTTAATAATAATAATAATAAACTCACGCCCGCTATCCCCGAAGGGGTAGGCAGAGGCACCAGTCTCTAGAACTGGACCCACGTTTTGCCGAGTTTATTAGGTTCCAAACGTAACAAGTGGCAAGCCTGTCGCTGTTATCCGGGCACAATTTATCAGAATTTAATTTTATCAACACAATTCGATGTGTGAGTGTACACTGTCCCTATTGCCACTAGTCTATCCCACTGAACTATGATAATAAAAGTGGAATTCTATCCAATAAACAAACGAGATTTAGATGCCGCAGACAGTGATTTAGGGCGTGTGACAAACATAACTTAATCGTTGGCACAACACCCGAGAATATAAAAACTGACCAAGTGCAAGTCGCACTCGCGCGACGAGGGTTCCGTAACGAAAAACATTAAATTCATTTACATTTGCATACAGGCACATACATTGCTTTTGGCCCCACACTAGGATACCCTGTGACGTGGGACAGAAACAGCGACATCACAAACATGTAAACATCCAATATCCCCAGCCGGGGATCGAACCCGGGACCTCTCGCATGGTAGGCAGATGCGCTAACTGTTCCGTCACAGAGATCGTAAATTTAATTCAATTAAAACATTTATTTGGATAGTTTTTTTTTGTTTGAATTATTATTTTATTATTATTGTTATTGCCTTGAAATTCTTTTAATTTAATTATTTTCGGCGAAGATTTATGTGAATTTTGATTATGTTTGTAATTTTTTTTTTATGTCTATGTAAATAATGTATGTAAATGTTATGTTAAGTGTTTGCAGAATTAAATTAAAACATTATTTAGTGTTCATTATTAAGCTCTGCAAATCAGAGCGAAACCTGGTCGGACTCTTCCGACGAAAGTTCAAGTAGTGTATCCGGAATAAAGTTAATTACCTACGTCTAGTGCTTACGAAAGGTTTAGTTCAAATAACAGGCGAGATCGATAATAATTATATTTCGTACCACTTTTTTTGCTAATACGCAAACGATACGTATTCCATCCTACGGACCCCATCAAAATTAATTAATTCCAAAATAAATTAAAACTTAGACGGTGCACCAGGGTTAGATGGAATAAACAACTAAAATAAAAACCTCTTTTGCTCAGAAATTCGGCCATTTAATATAACGTAAACATTTACCATTCCCTTCTGCCTATCATGAAATTCTAGCCCCACACTAGGATACAGCGACATCACAAACGTGTAAGCTCTTGGATGTAGCTGGGGTTTTTTTACTGTCCCCCGCCGGGGTTCGAACCCGGGACCTCTTCATGGTAGGCAGTTGCGTTAACCGCTGCGCTACAGAGGTCGTCATTTCATTCTTTTAATGACGCATTTACAGTAGAGTAGTTAAACATTGTGATATAAAACATAACACTATAACAAAAGCAAAGTATGATGTAACCGTAACTCGTGAGTAAACCTGAGTGTCTGAGTTATTCTCATACCTCAGTGCTTTAAATCGCCAACCCGTGTTGGGCACGCGTGGCGTTTTAAGCCCTCTTCTAAAGATACTCTTTCTCAGAGAGAAGGACCGCGCCCTACATTGAGACGTATATAGGCCTCTTACATACTGGGTGTTGATTTGTACAGTATAATCCGACTCAGGGGTGGTTATTTACATGATACTAAAGCAAAAAAAAAATATTTTTTTAGTGAAAATCACCAAAAAATCATAAGCTTAGCTTCTATCGTTTGCACTTGACGGGTCCGGCGGGGGTTTCGCGGGGCGGGGCGGGAGAGTGCGCCCGCGCGCTCGCCGCCGGGCGCCGCAAAACCGGGGATTTTAGGTGATTTTCACAAAAAAAAAGTTTTTTTTATTTTGCTTCAGTATCATTTATTTATTTATTTATTTATTTGACATACAATAAGAACTTACAGTAAAACCAAAACGCTCTTAATGTTACTTAAATATTTAACACAATAATTAACTAGGTACCTAAGTGTAATCTTAAATGAACTATTATATATGGCATATAATCAACAAAGATGTCGACATGTTGGACATCGCTTAAAAACTCATTGAGTAGGGCGAGGGCCCTAGCCGTGGGTGCGTTGCTGGCGCGGCGCGTGCGCAGCGCGGGCGGCGCGAACATCAGGTGCCGGCGGCGACCGCAGCGCAGGTATCTATCTGGGATGAATATTCTGATGCTGCCCAGTATGCCAGGATTATAGATTTTATTCCGCAGCAGCAAACAGTAATGGATGCCTAGCTGCAGTTTCCGCCTCAAATCCAATGTATCGAAGCCTACCATACCATATACATCATGTAAATAACCACCCCTGAGTCGGATGAAACTGTACAAATCAACAATCTGTACAAAGTGTAATTTCGAATACTACCCATTTAACAGATTATAACCTGGTAACTTAAACCTAGCTTTGGTTGAGGGCCCCTGAAAAGAACAAATTTACGTTCCATTGGAACCCCTTGGTCACGGAATCCTAAAAACACTGAGAACATTTTACAATGAAAAATGGCCTGACCAAAATAATGAGTTCCCTAAACTGTTTTGAATATTTTTTCGGCGTTTCGCTTTTGAAGAATTATAGCGGTTTGCATTGTACAATGAACATGATCTATTTGGTTCAGATTACAGGCCTAAGTTTGCTTTACGAAGCTTTACTTAGAACGGCGTCTTGAGTTCAATATTGATATTAGATAAATAAAATTAGTCAGTACAAAAAAATACCTAAACTACTTGAACTAAAGCGTCAAAGTCATCATCAACCTATTATGGGCACAGGTCTCTTCACTTTTTTTTTTTGTTTTTTTTTTTTGTTAACGGGGTGAAATGCTTTGTGCACCATAACCGCCACCCTTGGGGGAGGGCGACGGCCGTGTGTCGGACTCTCCTCTCCTAATAATAGGAGAGGCATACCTCCTAAAACACCCCGGGGGCCGTCCTGTCGCTCGTGCAATGGGGCATACCTCCTAAAACACCCCGGGGGCCGTCCTGTCGCTCGTGCAATGGGGCATACCTCCTAAAACACCCCGGGGGCCGTCCTGTCGCTAGTGCAATGGGGCATACCTCCTAAAACACCCCGGGGGCCGTCCTGTTGCTCGTGCAATGGGGCATACCTCCTAAAACACCCCGGGGGCCGTCCTGTCGCTCGTGCAATGTCGCCCGTGCAGCCGCCGGATCTCGCAAGTGGTGCAACCACAACGCGAATGCGACAGCGGCGCCCCGGCGACGTCGACCCGACTCGCAAGGAGTCGGGCCCACCCTCACTGGCGAAGGAGGATGGGCCCCCCACCCCCTTCTCCCGTCACGATGTCGGACGGCAGGTCCCCCAACCTGCCGTCAGTGACCCTCACTCAACCGGCGGCGCAAGGTCCGCGCGGCGTCCCCCGCACCACCGGCTCTCCCGGCGGAGAGGCGCGAGCTCCCCAAGCCTCCAGCTACCGAGGACCCGTTGTGGCCCTCTGCCCGGATCCTGGGCCCATCTAAATTCCCTCCCATAAAAACGCCCCTCGGCCAGAGACCATATGGGGTGCCCAGTCCCTGGTCCCTGGCTTACCTCCCTCAAAATACCTCCCTCCCAAGCCCGGCTTGCGGAGCCCGCGCCCCTCCCCGCCCATCCGGCCCTCTTCCATGCCCTCTGCTGGACAGAGGGACATAGAGAGGGCCCCCACCGTGTGTTTTTTATAGAGGTTGTCTCCTCGCGGCCCGAAGGCCCCCGGCCCCGCTCAATGTGGGGTTACGGATGCGGGGTCCATGGTGGACCCCGCAGGACATCCAGCAGCGCAAGCCACTGGACGTCCCCCTCCCTCTGGTTTTGGTCCGCGCCGGCCGAAGCCGGTACCCTCCGTATCTGGAGGGCGTTCCCCTATCCGCCACCCGGGGGACGCGTCCGATGGAAGATCCAGAAAATCCACACGGACAGGTCTCTTCCCTGAGGAAGGTATAGGCCATAGTCCACCACGGGGGCCAAGACTGGATTGGTGGAGGCTTGTAAGGCTAGTGGCTGGTCTTACTGTCAGAAGATTTTAAGCCGCCCTAAGGCCTCTGACTTGGCTTAACGACTGCCATCTATCGACGGCAGCCGGCACCAACTGCTTAACGTGCCTTACGAGGCACGGAACCGCTTGGAAAAATGCCACTAGCGTTAGTCACAGACGATCACCCATCCGTGGACTGAACGCGCCCTATGTTGCTTAACCTTCGTGATCGGTTAAGATCACTCAGGCAGCCGGGGCTACGAGCGATTCTTACTGGCCTAGATATCACACTGGCCACGATGATCTAGATGACAGTTTATGTAAATAATCTACTGTTTCGTTAATAGAAAAAGTTTAGGCTACATACCTAGGGATTTCAATCCGAAGCTATTTCGAATGTTCACTGTTTGTTCCCCACAGCAAACTAAGCAACCCTTGTCAAACATCCAACTATAATAGTGTGGCAGATACGCAAATTTAGTTTTGGAAAGGATTCTCAATATTTTGATACGCAAAATAAATAGACGCGGTTGAAAACCCTCGAGAGCGTATTGATAGAATTTGGTTGGCTGCCCTGCTGCTGTATGTTATACAAAGCGTAACAAAATCCACGAAAGTATACTTTTTGATTTATTTATTATACTAAATATAAGAACTTACAGTTGCCCAAAACGCTCTTATGGTTACTTTAGCTAAGTATTACGAGTATTTCTATCTAATTTCGATAGAAATAAGTGAGTTTTTGCGGCCAACCTTTAAAAAAGCAGTTAATGATTTTTTGCAGTTAATGACTTCTTGCAATATGCCGACGATATTTTAGTATTTATTTTGAGGACCTCTATGTATGTGCCTGTATGTAAATTTAAAATTTAATATGACAACAATGAGCGACTTTCTGACAGTCTTAAAAAATGGTTCCAAACTACTACTATAGGTCTGTTATCTAAAGCTGGCACGTTCACAGTACTCACACTTATGCAATTTCACTATAGAAACAGGATGTTTAAAAATATATGATTTTGATTCAAAATGCGACTCTAGTTTAAGTGTAGACTAGAGTTAGGTTTTAGTAAGATAGGTGCGTTGTAGATAAATAAATACTTCTTATAATATATTTTTAGCAAATTCGAGCGAAAAGTATTAAAAACAAGGTGGAATCAATGGTTACAAAATAGTTTTAAATTTCAATAAATTTTCACATGAACAAAAATAATTTCACCTAAGAAAATCTTTACCAAAACAGAAAATAATTATCCCAGAAATCCTCAACAATTTAATTATAATTTAATTATGTAACAAAGGGTAACGGACGCTCAGTGGTCAGTTACTAGATGAATTACCCTACCTTTTTTTCTAATTGCTTGCCACAGATAAAAACTTTATTACTGTTCTGTAATTTCATCAACTGGAAGGAATCTGTGATCAACTGAGCAACATCATTCGGTTTCCATGATTTTAGCACCAGTAGCAGTTGTTCGAAGTCCAATCACAATCAAATGCAAGAGCCAAAAAAAAGAGGAAAGACCACAGAATAAACTGGCAATTCCCATTAGAAAAACAAAAATCCTCTCTTAAAAATGCCATCTACTGACTAATGAGCCGTTTTCAGAAGAAAAAAAAACGAATGGCTGTCAAAGGAATGCAGTTTTGGACCTCAGCCCAATAGCCATGTGTGAAACATGTTATTTTTTGAAATTGAAAATGTTCGTTTTTTTTCAATACAATATAACTCCGAAAGGACAAACATTTGGCTGTTGACGTCATAGTAACTTTTATCCAGCTCGCTGAGACCTATTCGATGACGTATCACACATGGCTATTGGACTGAGGTCCAAATTGCATTCCTTTGACAGCCATTCGTTTTTTTTTTTAGTTCTTCTGAAAGCGGCTCATTTGGAACTACTTTTAGCTGTCAGAAAAATCCCTCATTGAAACGCACATGCGGTTGTATACCAAAAAGATCACGCTGTATATATAAACAGTAGTAAAAGTAAAACTATAACTGTCCCCTTCACACTCATAAGCTAGACCGCGCGCAAGAGAGACGGGCAGACTTTTCATGATGCGCATGCAGTACACGTCACGCCGCGCGCTATTCACAGACACTACACAAGCGCAACGTGTAAATGTGTTGAACGTGCCAGCTTTACTTAACTGACCTATACTTCCTATTTGACCTATTTTCTTCTTCTTCTATACTCGTTATTTTAAAATATATTTAAAATCGTTTAAGGAATTACATAACATTTAGTTGTTATTATAATGTTTTTTTCATACATTTCGTAAGCTTTTCGTTCTTAAAATACAACCAATCACTTCTCAGAAGTCTACGCCGTTCGTCTGTCCTTCCAGCCAAGTGCAAATCGTGTAATCTAGTAATCATCGTTGAGGTCAGCTTACTCAAATGTGTATTAATATAAAGTTACACTAATAACGCACAACATCTAATCTCAGGCAATTGTATTTTTTGGTTTATTTTGGATGCATGAATTAATGAAAAAAAAAAGGTAATTGTGTCCAAGGTACAACGAACCTGTTTTACCTTGGCCAGTGTCCTTTGTACCTTGGACATATAGTCATTTTACATACATATATACATAATATTTCATACCTGTCTTCCAGGAAAGCAGGCAGATACCAAGGTATGCCACGTGCCACGATCATTCAGCCATTAGATTATAAAACCACATATATTTTTTAGACAAAGTTTATTTCAACAAAAAAAAAAAGCTTAACTTTTAGGTCTCAATCACAAATTATTGCATATATGTATTAAAAACTAAAAAAAATACTCTACTAAACAAAAATAATAATGACATAATATTATTGTCATTTTAGTGGCCAAAAAATTTTTTTAATAATCTTCTCTACAGATACTCTACTGAACAGTGTCCAAGTACACATTATAAGTTGTGGCAGAGGTACGACATCGGGCCAGTTTGAATTAGCGAACTTCGAAAAGG
Source organism: Yponomeuta plumbellus (assembly GCA_947310845.1). Lineage (NCBI taxonomy): Eukaryota > Metazoa > Arthropoda > Insecta > Lepidoptera > Yponomeutidae > Yponomeuta > Yponomeuta plumbellus. The sequence goes on along the minus strand of OX371193.1, from coordinate 1,372,338 downwards.
CAGTTTAAAATTAGTTAGGTTAGGAACGCTCAGGTTCTTTGGTAGCTATCTTCTCTAGTTATAATATTACAGCTAATAGTTTTTTTCCTAATTATGTCATGTCATAAGTAAACTGGCTCAAAGGGAAATGTAAATTACTTACTTTTTGCACTAGTAAAACTATTTTTCCGTTTTTTGACGCACTCACTGGCAACCGGTGTTTCGGAACTAATTTCACACTTGAGGTAGCAAATGACGTTTCAGATGCCTTATACAAAATTAATGAAAAGCGTGTGGGTTTCGAAAAATTTACGATTGACCAAGGTACAACTATGTCCAAGGTTGAACAGGTTCCCCTATATTGGATGTAACTTTTAGTGCCAAATCACTACTCTAACCGGCTGGTTTACTACTTATTAGAAAAATAAGTACGAAAAGAATCTTTGTGAACAAGGTACCTATTTAATTTTCAAATAAACAGACTTCGGAGCAAAAAAAAACCCTTATTAGGACCAAAGATAATGTGGCAGGAAATAATGGAGAAACCGTATCGCCAATACTGTCCTTTAAAATTTTACGAAGGCAGGTGCTCAGCGTTCACAGATTACAGATATATTGTGAAAAAAAATCAAGTCACTTTTTATCCTCAGAATATTATTCTGAGGTTTTATCAGAGCCATCTATCGCACTACTACTATAATTTTAAACATAACATAATATTTAACATAACATTTACATACAGGCACATACATTGGTTCTGGCCCCACACTAGGATACCCTGTGTCGTGGGACCCAGAAACAGTGACGTCACAAACATGTAAACATCCAATACCTGGGTTTCTTTTTTTTTGTCCCCAGCCGAGAATTCGAACCCGGGACCTCTCGCATGGTAGGCAGAAGCACTAACCACTGCGCCACAGAGGTCGTCATACTGACTATTTTTTAATGAGCACTAAGAAAATCCCTCATTATGAGTGAAATGTTAAATCGATAGTAGGCACGCGAACCTATTTATTAGTTAACAAAGTAATTAATATATGTAACTAACAGGCTGCTAAAAATTAACGCTTACTTATAAGCGTTTTAGGTTAAGCCAACGGCCTATAACCCGTCAAAGTCCACCTGGTTTTTTAAATTTAAATGCACACTAACCTCGTTCACAACAAACATGGCGCTAACCCTTTCAAATTAAAGGGGAAAACTAGTTTGTACAGTTTCCACCCCTGCGGTGGGGCGTTCACGGCCCTCGCTATTCGCAAATAGGGTTGTCACTGGTTGCCGCTTCATTGCGCTACCGGTTTACCGATTAGGCGACCACGAGGATTCAATTTATTTTATGTATCTTTTTCTTATTCTTCGATCCTTAAACTCCTAGGGGAGCATAGGGCCTCAACCACAGATCTCCTCTTTCTTGGCCTCTTAGGATATAAAAAATTCCAGGTGATCTTTGGCCGCCCCCGTGATTTATGTGGGTGATAGTTAAAAATATAGTTGAATGACTAGCGAAAAATATGGCCTGACGTTTTTTTCTTTCTTTCTTCCTACCTTTGTGAAGCAAAATACCACTCGCTGAGTGAAGGAAAACATCGTAAATAAACAGTGTCTGAGGTATTAAGTTACCGGCCAAACCCGATTTCAGAACAAACTAGTTTTGCCTAGGCTAAACTAGTTCTTCCTATACGCGATAGGATTAACTAGTATAGCCCAGTCTTAACTAATTTGTCCTAAGCTCGATACGATAAACCAGTTTAGAGCAAGCCATAACAGTTTATCCTAGAGTGTGCGTGTTTAAATCAGGAGTTTGGCCTAGCCTAAACTGGTTTATCCTATCAGGCTGAGGATAAATTAGTTTTTTTTTTTATATAGTGTTCGCCAGTCTCTCCACAGACGTGAGTCCGTGCTCTTTTTACCACAATGCAATATTTTCCTACGCTACATTACATACTTACATTATTTATCCATTATCTAAATTATCCATTATACATTATCCAAATACATACATTAATTTTCTATTGACATTATTATTTCTATTTATAACTTTTAAATGGTCTGCACTTTTATTTATCTATTATTTGTTTCGCTTCACCACACATCCCATGATTTTTGTAAGAAATGTAAACAAGGTATTCCTGTCCTGTTGGTCCGCCATGATGTTTGGTAAGTTTTCTTTCACAAATTTGGTTTCCATTTCAACTTCCAGGTCCACCCTCCACCGACCAAATCTTGGGCAATCGAGCATTACGTGCCACACAGTCTCCTCCACGTCGGGGTCGCATACGCAAGATGGACTGTCCTTCACTTTGAACCTGTAGGCGAGTCCACCGTGCCCTGTTAGGGCTTGTACCAGGAGAGGCGACAGTTTGGTCTTCCTCAAGACACTGTGTGCGATGACTACGTCTGGGAGGAAGACCTTCGTCACCGCTCCCGTACTTGAAAACTCGTACCTCTCCTGCCAGGTACGGACAGTCCCCTCGCGTATCGCCCTCTTTATATAGGAGATCGGTATGGCATCATAGTCTGCCGACGATTTTTTGCGGAGAGCGGCGTCCTTTGCCAGTACGTCAGCCCGTTCGTTGCCGGGTGTGCCGGCGTGTGCTCTGAGCCAGAAGAGTCTCACGTCACGGCCCTGCTGCCGGATTTGATACACGCACTGAGCAATATCGTGTGCCAGGGGATGTTGCTGCCCACACTGGCTTCGGAGCAGGTCCAGCGACGATCTGGAGTCGCTTAAAATGTTGACGAGTGGCTCCTTACTCTTCCGAACCTGCTCTACGGCCCTGCTCAGTGCGTACATCTCCGACTGGAAGACCGTGCAGTAAGACTCCAGGCGGAACTTCGAGTGCTTGATTTCACTGCCCTCCGTCCACCATGTAAGCGCTGCACCCACCCTTCCCTGTATCTTGCTTCCGTCAGTATAGATACAAGGGCCGACGATATGGTGAGCACTCACGGTGTCGGGTTTTAGATCTTCCAAGCACTCGAAGTCCAAAGCCTGCCGGTCCGCCGGGTGCGGAGAGTCCCTGAAAGGCACTCTTCGCTCGACGGGTCGGTCCGCTGGGATGTGTGCGAATTCTTCTCCTCGCTTGGCTCTGAATAGCGTGGCTGCCTCCTGGACTCTGAGGTCGAGAGGGAGCACATCTGCCAGGACGAGCGCCGATGATAGATACACCGTGCGGTATGCCTTGCACAGCTTTTGTGCGAACCCCCGCTGCAAGGACTCTAGTTGATTTATGATCATCAATTTCTTCGCAGCCGGGGCCCACACACTGGCCGCATACAGCACGATGGGCTCAATCACCGACACGTATATCGTCCTGATGACCTCCGGAGTCAGACCCCAGCTCACCCTGGCCGCCCTCGCCAGCTGCCTATAGATGTCAGTGACTTTTGCACAGACAGCCGACACGTGCGCGTTAAAGGTGAGTTTGTTGTCAATGACAACACCCAGCAGGCGGATTTGCTGTACTAGCGGCAACGTCACCCCGTCCATGCTGATGACTGGAGTCTCAAATTTCAGCTTCCGCGTAAGTACCATCGCAAAAGTTTTATGCGGTGCGAATTTCAGCTTATTTTTGAGACCCCAGCCCAGCACTTTGTGGAGGGCCGCATTCACTCTCACCTGCAGGGGAGGCGTGGTGAGTCCGGAGAACAGCAGGACAACATCGTCCGCATACGCCTGGCAGTGCACCCCATCCTGCTCAAGCTCCACCAGCAAGGTGTTAAGAATCAGGTTCCAAAAGAGGGGCCCAGCTATCGATCCCTGGACACACCCCTTATTGGTTCCCTTTTCAAAACTTTCCCTCGCGTAGTGGACCCTGATCGTCCGATCGCGCAAATAGGAGGCCACCAATCCGTAAATGTTTGCAGGGCATTTGTGCGCGAGGAGTTCCGTCTTTAACGCCGGCCACCAAGCGTTGTCCAAGGCTCCCTCTATGTCTAGTGAGATCATGACTACAATCTTTTTGTGATTAATTTCAGTTCTCACATGACTCACTAGATCATAGAGGGAGTCCTCCGTACCTCTTTGAGGCGTAAAGCCGTACTGTTGCAGGGACAGCGAAGGCAGTATATGCCATCTTATCCGGGATACCAGAAGCTTTTCCACAGTTTTGCCCATAACAGACAGGAGCCCTATGGGCCTGTACGCTTTTGGCTTGGTGTAGTCGTCCCTCCCGGGCTTGCACAGAATGCATACGTGGGCGGACTTCCATCTCGCCGGGAAGTGTCCTAGAGCCAAGCATTTGTTGGCGATCTCCAGGAACACTTCTCTGCGAATCCGGATTGCCCTCCCACATATGTCCGCGGTCCACCCATCCGGCCCTGGAGCTTTCTTTGGGTTGAGTTGCCTCAGCACCAGCTCCAGCTCCGTGTCCGTAAAGGGTGGATCGTCGGGTTTCAAACGCTCCCGGAGAAGTTCCACTGGCACCACCGAGTTTTCGCGTACAAGCCTCTGGGCAGGGGTCTCGTCGTCCGCAGAGTCATCAGGATAGAACGTAAGAGCCAGGAGCTTAGCCGATTCTTGAGGACTTAATGTCCCAGTTGAGTCGCACAAGAGCTGGTCCTCTTGTCTTTTTACGGTTCTCCTGATAACTCTGTAGACGCCATCCCACAGACTTTCCCTGTCTTGCTTTGAGCAAAACTGCTTCCAACTGGAGGTTTACGCTATTTGAGCCGCCTCTCTGTATCGCTCATTTGCTTCTAGGTATTGGTCAACGACGTGCTGTCTCCTGCACGCCGCCGCGTTTCTGATGCGTCGCTTCTTGGTAGTAACGTCTCGTTTGAGACGACCCAGAGCGGCGTTCCACCACGGCAACGGCTTTCTTCCCTTTTGGACTCCCACCTTCGGTATGTTCTCTTCACAGGCGTGAGATATTTTCGATAGGTAGGAGTCTAGGAAAGTCTCCAGCTCTCTAGATGTGGCAATGGCCTCCACTTCCGAAGCGGTCAGGTTGCTCTCGTCAAGTCCGGTGCGAAGGGAGCGGTCCAAATATGACCACCTGGCCTTGCTTGTGTTGTACACACGTGTCGTTTGGGGTTTTAGGATTTCGAGTTCCCTGCCCAGACGCACGTGGTAGGTAATAGCATTGTGGTCCGAAGTGGTTAGATCCCGTTCCACTCTCCATCCGTCCGTCCTTTCTAAGAGCGGGAGACTGCATGCTGTAACATCTACAATACTTGTGCACCATGCGACCTCCCCTGTGCACCTCTAAAGTGGGGACACTGCCTGTATTCAGAATTTGGAGATCCATTTCCTCTAGGAAGGAACTATAGACAGCGCCCCGGTGGTTTTCGGAATTGCTTCCCCACCAAGGGCTCCACGCGTTGACGTCTTCTCCTAAAATGACATTTTCGGACTGCAGTTTCACGCAGACGTGGCGTATCCGGTCGAGGTAAGGATCCAGGTCTTGGTCCCCCTCCAAGTAGACGGACAGCACGGCCAATTTGAGGTCACCTGCCTTCAACAGGACTGCTGCCACGTTCTCGGTGACGATTTGAGGGTCGTGAATGACCTCCAACTCACCACCGAAAACCACCACCGCGGCCTTTACAGGCTTTTGGCGAGCTGCGGTGAGCTAGATCACTCTTGTATCCGGGTACTGTTTGAGTTCGCCCTTCGAGCCGACGTAAGGTTCTTGGAGAAGGGCGACAGATACCCGGTCTGAGTAAGCTCTCTCCATCAGCTCCGCAGTTGCCAATCGAGATCGCTGCAAATTGGACTGGATAAAACGAAGCTTGCCGTCCCTGGTCTTGCCCGGGGGATAGACGTTTCCGCCGCCTACCATGGTGCCCTCAGCAATATGCCACGCGAGACCTCGCTATTGAGTCCCACTTTTGTCTGATCGGGCATTCGCTATTAAATGCACGATGTGCCCGGTCGGCTTCTGGAACTTTCGCCCTTCTGCAGTTATACAATCTGCCGGCGAAGTCTTCGCCGGGCAGACTGTATACATATTTGCCCCACCACAGTGACTGCACGAGATGTCGTTGACCATACATGCTCTTTTCGTGTGGCCATACTCAAGACATCCCGTGCATTGCACCAGAGGTGTTTGGTCCTCGATGGGGCACCTTTGGAGGCCTAGATATGGTTTGCCAGCCTCCACAAACCGCTTCCAGAGGGAGGGAGTCAGTTCCAGAACGAGGTGGCACTCTAGGGGGTTTCGCGTTTTACGGCGGTACACTACTCGGAGGGCCTCCTGTTTCAAGTCCACTCCTCGCAGAAGATGGACGCTCTGCTTGAGGAGCAACTCGGCAACATCTTGGTCTGTGTGGTATGCCAAGACGTTTCTGACCCGAGCTAGCGGCATCCTATTCCTGGCCTCTTTGACCGTCAGTCCCTGTCCGCTCGAATCTATGCTGGAAGATATTTTGAGGGCATCCTCCTTGCTTCTGCAGCCCAGTACTACCTTCCTGTTCGCGACTTTTCTGCACCGGTCCACCCGTATCCCGGACGATTTGACATCCAGTGCTAACTCTAATTTCTTAACAACCTGATCGCCGGTCAACAACGGGTCTGTTGCCGTTACGATCAAACTGTGCGCCGGTCTGTCTTGACCCGGCTTTTTCAGGGTCTCCGCGTATGTCTGCGGGGATTCAATGCTGAGGACTTCACTTTTTAATTCGCAGATTGACTCTTTGACATCAGTGAGGGCCAACTCCAAGTTGAGGTTCGGTGGCCTCTTTTCCTCTTTTCCATGTCCTCACTCATGGCCCTCACGTCAGAGCCAACCTGCTCAATGCCTCTCAGCACCGGGTTCATTAAATCCCGTAGATCTCGCTCGCTGATCGGGGGCACCTGTTCGACCCGGCACGGGGGCCTCCCGTTGATGTTTTCGACAAGAGACCTCACAACCGCTAAAGTCTCGCAGATGTCCCCGAGCCTATGGTCTGAAATCGCCGTTTTTGGGGGGGACCGGACCTCCCGGTCCACTACCACTCCCTTTTCAGATTTGTCCAGTTGACGCCGCAGCGAGTCGAGCTGCCCGGAGACCGTCGCCACTCTGCCCGACAAAATGGCCAGCTCTTGTAAGAGGGCCGGCTCGGGCTGTTGACTGTGGGCAGTTGGGGCTCCGACACTCTTCGCCGATTCTGTCAGCCGGAGGACTCTTTCCCTGGTTTGCTCTATCGTCTTGAGAGGGCCGTCCATCTCGAAGCCAAGCCATGCCCTTATTGACTTCGACTCGGCAAGTGTGCTTGAGATGTCGGCCCTAGCTTGTTGTAGCTCGACCGCGTGTGTGGCATGGAGTTCGCTCATCTGCTTTGTATGAGCTCGCTCCACGAGCACCAGTTCAGAGTGAACAGAATGAACAGAAATAAATTAGTTTGAACTAAGCTATACTAGTTAATCCTATCGAGTAGAGGAAGAACTAGTTTAGCCAAGGCAAAACTAGTTGTCTTGAAATCGGGTTTGGCCGGTAACATTTATATGCCTCAGCGCTTGCTGCGTACAATGGCTTAACTTTGAGGCTAAGCCCCGGTTTCTCGTACGCCAACAATCTGATAATCTACTGTCAACAGCTGTCAAATGTTCTTTCTGTATGCACTTTGGCCATCTGACAACTGTTAACAGAAGATTAACAGCTTGTTAGTGTACGAGAAATTGGGGGTTAGTGCGGAAATGTAAGATGTAACTAGAACATGGGAAGTTTTTTGCACGAAATTATTTGGGGTATCCATGGGCCCTGAAGGCCACTTGCACCCAAATTACACGGACAGGGGCGATAAAACAAAATCATGCGGAAAGAACCTCGACCGCCTTGGACCCTTCTGTTACGTCCACACGATGGACCAACTCACTCAATACGAGTTGTTAATCGAAGAAAGAAACTAAACAAGTAGCTAATTCTGTAATTTCGACTAATATCTCAAAGTGCAAAAAATTCTATACAGACAACCTCTGTGGCTTAGCGGTTAGGGTATTTGCCTACCATGCGAAAGGTCACGGGTTCAAATCCCGGCTGGGGACAAAAAACCCCAGGTCTGGATATCTACATGTTTGTGATGTCGCTGTTTGTGGTTCCTACGTCACAGGGTATTCTAGTGTGGAGTCCGAAGTAATGCCTGTATGTGCCTGTATAAATGTTTATGCTATGTTACATACAAAAGGTCTCGCCTGTATCCCAAAGGGTTAGGCAGAGACCAGCGACTGCCACTTGCCACGATCCGGACAGATCACTTTCGCTTCATCGACATTATAGTCTGTTAGCTTTTAGAATATACCTCAACTGAGCAATCAAGAACCGATTATATATTATTGGTATTTGTATTGATATTTATAACTTTACATAACTTTTCAAATCAGGGAAGAAAAGTTTGATACAGCATGAAGTAGTATTACAATCGTGTGCTTTCGGCGAAAACCGAAGCCTACTCTAGAGTCCGAGGTATATTCTAAAAGCTAATAGACTGTAATTAGTCGTGACACGTTGTTTGGGTACTTTTTATTTTTGTAAGTTTGTATGTAAGCGTAGACTACAGTCTTCGGAAGTACCTACATATCCGATCTCAACAACTTTTTCACCAGTATTTACAATGGACTTTCAGGGTGGACGAAATTGGTCGTGATCTCTACTAAAGAATTGTGAATTTCAAGAACCTTGAGAATAACCTAAAAGCTCCCGGGAACAAAAATCAAGAACAAAAATGTTGAGCCAACGTGTGGGCGCGGCGTAAAGGCTGCGGTGTTGTACAAAATGCCTTGTGACTTTTCCCGCTGTTTTGTCTCGGTCCTGTTGAATGCGAGGGTATAATGAAAACGAGATATTTATAGAAACTGTAAAGGTTAATTCAATTAACTTGGTAAGCAGCTTATAAACGTTCCACTATAGGACACAGTGCTTTTAGAGAGATAGAGAGAGTATTGGCTTTAATCGCCACGCGAGTCTACCCCGGACTGATGATTTCAAGCGCTGAGGTATTGAATAGCTCAGACACTCAGGTTTCCTCACGATGGTTTCCTTCACAGTTCATCATCAACCCATTATGTCCCCACTGAGGGGCACTGGTCTCTTCCCTGAGGAAGATATAGGCCATACTCCACCACGGGGGCCAAGTCCGGATTGGTGGAGGCTTGTAAGACTAAGTAAGTGTAAGCGTAAGTGGCTGGTCTTACTTTCAGAAGTTTACAAGCCGCCCTAAGGCCTCTGACTTGGCTTAACGACTGCCATCTATCGACGGCAGCCGGCACCAACTGCTTAAAGTGCCTTAATTGCGAAGCACGGAACCGCTCGAAAAAATGCCACTAGCGTTAGTCATAGACGGTCACCCATCCATGAACTGAGCGCGCACGACGTTGCTTAACTTTCGTGATCGTTTAAGATCAGGCGGCCAGGGCTATGAGCGACCGATGAACATGCGTTGATTGAATTACACCACTGACGAGCCAGTTATGGTTTTCGTTAGGAGTTCCGAATCCACTTATCCCCTTAATCATAATAGTCTGCTAACATTGCATTGCTAATTCTCACTCTGTCTTCTTCTATTTACCTAAGTTAGAATGAAAAATAACATTCTATAGCAGCTGTTTTAAGTTAGCGGACCATTATGAATAAGGGGGTTAATCAGTAGGTACAGTCGACAGCAGATCCTACTATACACCCATGCACTCTACTCCATTGCATTACGGGCGACTTTGCAACTAAAATGTGAAGGTGGTGTTAACCTTAATAAATAACCATCATTAACTTATTACCTCAATAATTTACTACTAATTACGTTTTAATACAATATACCTAGGTGTATTTTATTAAGAACTCTCAGTGGCATAGCCCACCAAAAACATTCTGTAAAAAACTAGCCGAGTCTCGGTGGAGCTGCTTGTTTATCTCTAAAAAGTAATGAAATCTAGACAAAGTCGTGTCTAAGGTTCTTTACTGCGATTTCTTTATTATTATAGTTAATGTTGTGTGACTTGGCCGTTGAAGGGTACACAAGGGTACAAAACCAGGTGCTCCATGACACCATTGCTCCAATCTGTCGCCAGAACCGCCACCTATTGACGATTGACAATTGCTACTTGGAAAACGTTGATTCAATAACCAGTCAATGAGCCGTTTTCAGAAGAACTAAAAAAAAAAAAATATTACGGCTGTCAAAAGAATGCAATTTTGGTTCTCAGCCCAATAGCCATGTGTGATACATCACAAAATAGGTTTCAGCGAGCTGAACAAAAGTTACTATTACGCCAATAGCCAAATGTTTGTCCTTTCGGAGTTATATTGTATTGAAAAAAAACTAAAATTTTCAATAAAATATAACTCCGAAACGACAAACATTTGGCTGTTGGCGTCATAGTAACTTTTGTTCAGCTCGCTGAGACCTATTCGATGATGTATCACACATGGCTATTGGGCTGAGGTCCAAAATTGCATTACTTTGACAGCCGTAATATATTTTTTTTTTTAGTGCTTCTGAAAACGGCTCATTGTAGGCTTGATAATGCTGCGTATTTCAATAATACTTATGTATAGGCGAGCCTGAAACAAACAGTATAAAAAAATATTTCTAGTACAGCCGGACTTCTAATCATTGATAGAAGTACGTCTATTTTATGTTAGATCGGTGGTCGATTTGAATTGTTACTTTATTTTAATGTGCTCCATTTGAATTGAATACTCATTATAACTAACAGTCTCTTTGCATTCTGGCGCTAATTATGTAGCGCAGTAACTTCAACTTAACTTCAAGTCGAACTAAGCGTTTTCATCATTTTCTATAGATGGGACATTTATAATTATTGTAACATAATTAGGTTTTTAGACTGTCATTTTTAAGAAAAAGAAAATTGAAAATTCCATCTTTGCATTTTTGACGGTAAAATGACATTTTATTTTCGTTGCACTGCATGCAAACGGCGTCGTCGAATATATTACGTATTATTTATTATCTTATATGTAAGCTTAAGTATAATAAATAAATGTGTAATAAAGAACGTATCAAAAAATAAATCTATAGTCAAAAATCAACTGCAAACATCACCTTCTAAAACTAGATAATAAATTAATGTTCATGAATACAACTTGACAGTGACATCAACGCAAATAGCTCGTGTAAGTTATTATAATTGAATTAATTGGTGGGCAGCAATTGTAATACAACTCCACAATACACTTGCACGATACCCCGCGCTACGGCTATCGTAGGACGAGGACATCCATTACAAACATGAAAATATACAGATACTAGCTTATTTTTCCAGATAAGGGTATGAAAAATAGATAACAACCTATCCTCAGACCTACCAACTATACATATAAAATTTTATCAAAATCGGCCAAGCCATACCGCACTAACACGTGACTTTTTTAGAAGAGAATTTTAGAGAATTATACATATTAGAAGAAAGAAGATGAATGTAAGTACGTCACAAACATGGAAATGTACTGAAGTTAAGTGAAGTTATAATAAATGCTTCAAAACTTAGTATATATATTAATTATTTATGATTGGGTAACGACTATAACAAGCTATATTTTAAAAACTATAGCAACCGATAAAAATACTTTTTTTATTTCTCTTAAAAAGTCATTCTATCGCCGCTTTGGACCACAAATAAATCTTTGAACTGAAACTTTCGTAAGCACAAGACATCATTATTCCGGATACACTTACTTGAAGTTTTGTCGGAAGAGTCCGACCAAGCTTCGCGGGGGTGCCCCGCAGTCCGAGACGAGCAACCGACGACGCGAGCTCAGTCTCTGCTCACCTTGATTAAGCTCCGCGAATCCGAGCAAAACCTGGTCGGACTCTTCCGTCAAAAAGTCAAGTAAGTGTGTCCGGAATAAAATGAATAAATCAATCTTTCAGACTCCGTCTATTGTACGGCCAACTATTGTATGGAGCGCCGTAATTCGTGGACTCCGCGTTTCCTGCCGGGGGAGCACTTTCCGGACTCGCGTAAGAGCTCTCTGGAACTCCGTAGCTGTATCCAAGAGTGTTGTAGTCACTGAAGGCAGGCGGGGCAGGCTCCGGACTTGACTTAGCCTCCTTCTTATAAGTCATGAGGAAGTTGACGAGGAGACCGATGAGGTAGCAGAACTTCTGGAACAGGCCCCAGAAGAAGAGGGCGGTCGCTGTTTTGCCGAGCGCCAGCTTGGATACTAGCACCAGGAGGATGATGCCTGCAAAAGAGGTAAGGGAAATTAAATAAATAGTTGCGTTTTTTGTCAGCCTAAGCTGGTGTGGAATTGCAAAGTAAGTTCATTGCAACAGCCTCATTAACATGCCCGATCTCAGTAACCCCTATTATTTGTCGTTAGTTTCAATCTGAGAAATAATAATATTTTAAATGTTTCCGCAAAAATATTGGCCTAGCAACGTCACATTCGAAATAACGGTATTTGAATAGAAAAAAAGGAGATTTTTCAGATAGGTAGGTACCTATTTGAAACCACATTCATAATTTCTGGATTCATTCCGTAATGAACCTATGAAATTTCCATAAATTTTAGACAAGCAGCATTAAGCTGCTGTGAAAAGTTTACGAATACGTTTTCATATATCAAGAAGTGGTAGACAGAATCCAGAATAATTATGACACTTGCCACGATCCAGATAATCTCTTTAGCTTTATTATTCATTTATCAGTCCTTACATGCAAGCTCACTCAATTCGGGTACTTTTAATCTTGCGAATATGTACTAATATTTTCCTTTTTTTGTACGGCCCATAAAAGTACATTACTATTCGAGAAAAAATTAAAATCAACAAACGTATAAAAGAATTGAACCCACGAACTCTGGTAATGACCAACGAGGCAGTCAACGAAAGACAAACTCAACGTTTTTCACTCAAGAGCACATCCATATTATCGCTAAAAGTGATCAAATCAAGACGACCTAGGTCTATATAGGATTACGCTATTGGAGCAACTTTTAATGCTAAATTATGAACTGAAATGTAAAACAATAAATCGGCGGGTGGATAGAAACCATTCCTTTGTCTCACAAATCCACCGAAGCCCAAAAAGATAATCATTTTACAAAACTAGAGAGCACAATCTGAAACGGGCCGTCGACGGTTAATTACTAGAAAAGATTAACGCCTGAGATATAAAATGAAACAAACAGAATGCCTATCAAGAGATATCGAAATAAATCAAATCAAAGGGCCACTTCGTTCCTCACTTTATTTGGAATTATTTATTGAACAATCATAAGCATAATAAAGCATATTCAATGAATATATGAGAACACTCGTTTGTAGGGCAGAAATTTTCTGCCAGACTGCATTTGCAGTGCTCCAGAGCATGTTTTTGTTCCGTTAATGTTGATGACTTAGTTTTTCAGTTACAAACGAGTGTTCTCATTTCTTTACAATGGGTTCATCATCATCAGCCCACTGTTGCCCACTGCTGGGCCTTTTCTCCCATATGCCATCTCACACGGTCTCTCGCCATTACAACTGGAAATTGTATCAGAGATAACAATTGCCAATCTACTGAGTGTAAGGCACTAAGTAGACGGGCTTCATTTCAACTGCTTACCGACTGCAAGGTTGCAGTTCAGTTGCAGGCCCTCAGTTCTGCTAGTGCATTATAGTTTAATGACAGAAACTCGATCGGGTCACGCGACATGATTTTTTACACCATTGACGCCTTGAAGGATTGATTGATTGATTGTGCGTAGATTAAAAGCGGCAATGAAATTAAATCGCCACATTCATGCAGTTGTCATTGTACTACAATGCATTAACAGAATCTAGGCCCATCATCATCATCATCATCGGCCTATGCTTATCCACTGCTGGACATAGACCTCTCCCATAGCACGCCACTGAGCATGGTCCTCGGCTATTCTCATCAAGTTCTTGCCAGCCGCCTTGCGAAGATCATCGCCCCACAGAGTCTGAGGACGTCCTACACTACGTTTACCGATCCTCAAGAACTCGTCTACCCCATCGAATATCAGTTCTTCGGGTGATATGGCCGGCCCTCTGTCACTTCAGCATCCTAATTCGACGGCCCAAGTTAGCATGACTGTAATGACACTGACAACCAATCGGGCAGACAGGTTGCAGTAGCTCTGCAGTTGGCGTGCAGATCCGACAACGAATGGCATTGCAGTCGGGCCAACTGCATTCAATGGCTTAAACCCTAAATATGTGAAAATTGTAGTCTGTCAAAATTTGAACTGAAAAAATCAAAGTTTGCATCTGTGATCATCTGGATCTTCTTAGTTAGCTGGCAGAGTCCAGAATTTCGCAATTTCGGAGACTCTAAATTGACGCGAACTTTCTCCTGCTAATTGAAATTCTTTGAACTTGCGAATTGTTGATACAATGCCTCGAAACCGTGGTATTAGGGATTTCATTCTTAGGGGTTGACAATATCAAAAGTTTCTCGAATGAATTTTATACATAATTTTACATATTTAGGCGAAACGACATGAAATAAAACAATAGTTTAATTGTTAGTTAACGTCGTTCAAAATAAAGACCTCACATTCTAAAATATCACTTATCTACGTGTACAGAATTTCTTATAGATATCTTCATTTTTAAAGCTCTCCCCTGAATCGAAATGAGTCAGAAATTCAAATTAATGTTCCTAAAATTTTACATAAAATAACTGTTATTTATTTTGTTACAAATCCTTTGAAATCCCCCATCGACATAAAAACCAGGTTAAATAAAAATAGTTTCATAGAAAAAAAGAGGAAAATCTAGTACATTACCATTAAATATTTTTAACAAGTTAAGTCAAGTGATTGTGTTGTGTGGTAGTTATTATTATTATTATTTACGCAATCAAAATCTATACTAATACTAGCTTTTGCCCGCGACTCCGTCCGCGTGGACTTTAGTTCAAAATTTTGCAACCCCGTTCACTCCCCTTAAGGGTTAAATTTAGAAAAACGGGGAAACACGTGTTCAATCAATTGTGTTGAAGAGTATTTATTTTAAGTTTCAAGAAAATTAGACAACATTATTTGTACCTCCCATATAAATTTTGGCAACCCTTTTCGCCCACTTAGGGGTTGAATTTCGAAAAATCCGGTCTTATTCCTTGCCTACATTAAATGCAGACCCTCTGTGCAAAATTTCAGCTTCCTAGGTCCAACGGCTTGGGCTGGGCGTTGATGAGTGAATGAATCAGTCAGTCAGGACTTTGAATTTTATATATATAGATTATAGAGAGGAAAGTTTTGTATTTTTGTGTGTGTGTATGTTTGTAATGAAAACTATTGGGCCGATTTTAAAAATTCTTTAACCATTAGAAAGCTACATTCTTCGTGAGTAACATAGGGTATATTGGATTTTCAAAAAGTTTAGAGTTCCGTACGAAATTTCAAATAATGTAACCCAAGGTGTAAAAAAATACTACCTACCCCCAAGCTATTTATATAGCTATTTCCACGGAAACGTTTATGCTATTAATATATTATTTAAGTTATTAATATATTAGTTTACGTCAATTCATTACTTAGCAAAATATCAGGGTCCATAAATAATTTTATTGAAATCGCACTGTACGCTATCTATAAATTTTTTAAACTCTGGTCCCCACTCAATGGCAGCAAAGGTTTTCAATGCTCTACCATATCACATACAAGATATAAAAGACGATAATTTATTTAAAATAACCCTTAATAAGTACTTAGGCCACAAATGTTACTATTCTCTTCAAGAATTTTTCAATGATAAATGTTAAAATACACAATAGAAAAGAAAAAAAAAAAATTAAAATAATATTAGTAATAGATAGTTGTAAGTCAGCAATTAAGGAATTAGTTAAGTTATATTGTAGTGCCCTTACAGGGTGTCATGTACCTGTTGAATTACATATAAGAACTGTAATGGCACATGATTATTGCAATAAAGAAATCTGAAATCTGAAATATCTATTTATAGTTGTGACCTCTTTTCTAGACTTTTTTAAAGAACTAGCTTTTACCAAAAATTTCTAACAAAAGCAGACAGTCCATTACCTGATCCATTCAGCTTCTTTTTCACGGCATTTTTATTAGCAGTAATTTAAAGGGGCCTCTCTTCGCATCCTGTAGAACAACTTAATGACATTTTTGAACCCTTCCGCTCCCTAACTAATGAAAGTAATATTTCCACTCACCCCAGATGCGGAGGTTGTTTTTTTTCTTTTTTGCCCGACTCTCGCCCGCCATCGCTACGTTCGAAGCATTTTCCACACAATAAACCGCCGCTAAGAGCGTGAAGAATAGCAAAGCCTTCTTGAACATGAACATGCCTATTAGGTTATGATTTTAACGCGTCTTAGCAGAATACGCGGGAATTCGGAATTCGCCGCTTTTTTTAATTTTGACTTTTTTCTTTTTCTTTTCTTTGCACTGAATTTGGCGGTTGCGGCCAGGACGTCCGGACGATAAATGCAAGTGGGCTGTGGATGAGTTACCAAGTTATGTGTAAATTAGGAAGAAAGTGTCCTTTTGTTCTCGTTGCCGTGACTAAAGCGCTTGTACGGACAATTATGCTAAGTTATTTTGGTATTTTTTTCACGTGCCTCGCGTGGCTTTTGTTCCAGTGGTCTTTTGGAGGATTTCGAGCAGCGTGTTTGAAATATTTGGGTTTAGCTGAAACAATGGAGAGTGTTGGGCGAAACTAATTCCTGCTTTCTTTTTCACTTTGCTTACGCGTTGCTAACGACGGATTCTTCCTGTATATGCTATTTTTTATTCGGTAGTTACTATGCTATTTTAATAGGTAGGACTTCCTCGTTGGTCTAGATTTAGATTTAGATTTATTTATTGAGCTACCTAGAGGTATAATTTCTGATTACCATGCTGGAGGTCGTGAATTCGATTCCCACTGAGGGCCGCTGTACATTTTACTACGTTTGTAATATCCGTGCCTGATTACCACAACACAGGGTATCCTGCTGTATTGAAGTCATTATTATAGGTAGGTACTGATAATCTCAGGAACAGAAGTCTGTTGTTTTTATTGTATGCATTCTGGCCAAGAAAAATCTGTCAACAGTTCATCGATAGTTTCGCGCCGGGGTCCTTAAAGACACTATGCCAAAATGCACTGACGGTACAATGGAACAAACGACAAACAAAACTTTCAGTTGGGATTCAGCGATTCATTGGTAACGCCATGTTTGAAGACAATAAACATTTTCTATTCTAGTTTACTCAAATGTGTCCATTGCAGTTTCCGTCACATTGCTTTTCAAACCTTGCACATAAGTCCTAGAAACATTATAGTGTAATGATCATTCTGACGCTGGAGCATTTCATCGCAGATACATTCATGGCATTTGCTCGTTTTGTCGTTGAAGATTGCAAATTTTGTCGTTTGTACCTTTGGACCGTCAGTGCATTTTGGCATAGTTTATAGTGTACTAGAAAATGCGGGTAAACTGCTCACGATATTTCCTAAAGTTGTAACTAAGGACCGGTTTCTGAATTAGGAATTTCAGTAAGTTAATACTTAGATGACTTTTTGTCACGCTTTTCTCTGAGAAATTTGACGAGACAGCACTACAGTTGAGTAGTTACTTAGCAAAATTCTCAATTCGGAAACTGGCCCTTATTTTTGTTACATTTAAGACTATGAATTGTATCTACTTATGTCTGAACAACGTTCCTATTGGTTAAATACGAACTAAACGCGAAAACGTTAAAGACCCAACCACCAAAACAAAGAACAAAACGCAATTTAAAAGAGAATAGTGCCATTGTTGTAGTGCGAATAAACGCGGGAGAAAATGATAGGAGAATTGGATGACATCGGGAACGGCTGTGTTACAGCTTGAAGGCGAATAGAACATTTAGAAGGTTCACTGTAAGTACATACATACACACCTATAGTCCGTTTTTTAATTCAATGCAAAAAAAAATGACGCGGTGTTACCGTTATAAAATATAAGCTAGGTTTACTCGGTAGATTTTTTTTTACCTTGAATAGAAGACTTGTGTGACCAAAATCCTCATCACATCAAAGACATTAAAGTTTAATTCCTCATAAGAGCAAAGTAAAAAAAAAAACATTGTAGCACAAACAATTTTTACTTGGAAGTAAAATGGAGTAATTTGGTTTTTGCGTACTAGCAACATTCAGACATTGGATTGTATTGAGATGTCAACGTGACTGTTTTATTTTTTTGCATTGAACTAAAAAAGCAGACTTTAGGGTAATGGTAAGTGCAGGTGACAGTTGATAAATGGGAAACAATTTGTGTATACTTTAGGATAAGTGTCACAACGTAAGCCCTATTTTTTTTACAGGCACATACATTGCTTCTGACCCCACACCTGTATCGTGGAAACCAGAAACAGCGACATCACAAACACGTAAACATCCAAGGACTGGGGTTTTCTTTTTTTGTCCCCAGCCGGGGTTCGAACCAGGGACCTCTTGCACTAACCGCTACACCACAGAGATTCGTAAATTTTATACGTTAAAATAGATTTTGGAATAAGCTATTTGACAGTGTGAAAAAAACAGTAGGTATTACAGTACGTATTCGTATAAGTTATGTGTCTTAAAACCGCTTTAAGGCGTTTTAACTACAAAAACAATTATGATTTATAAAAAACACGAGATAAAATTTGATAATTTGTATCTGCCGCCATTGTATCGAAAACGGCCTGGATTGGCCGATTCTATGATGACGTCACATGCTAGTAAAAATGGCGCCTATCATTCATTCTTTCTTACGATCATTGGTTGGTTTACCGGGAAGCCGGAAGTGACGTCATAAGCCTGTGCCACGCCATATTCCCTAAGATAGCGTTTTGGCGGTTTATTTGAAAAGTAAATTTTCGTCTGCCTTTTTTAGAAGAAATACATGGATGAATTTAAAATTACCACTTTCTGAGGTCTCCATGAACACCAACAAACAATATGAGATGGCTTTAAAAAATCGGTCTAATAGCCTATTCTGATTTCTGGACATTCGAAATCAAAATCAGATATTTTATTCATAATCCAAATATAATATTTACTTTATGAACGTCAATGTTGTTAGTTTCACAATTAATAGATTACATGGAGAAGAAACTAACAAAGAAACTCCACATTTATTCTTTTCAAAACAGTTTTAGCCTAAAACTTTCGTAAGCACAACACATTGTCACCTTTTAGTCCGGATTTACTTAAAACCGGTTCTACGAAAACACAGTGAAAGTGAATATCGAGACCGACACTGCAAGAACGAAGACGTCGTGAGCTGTGTCTGTGCCGTCATGCCCAGCGACATTGACGACGGGAAAGCAGCAGGCGCCGCGTCGCAAGCCAGCGGGAGTCCCCCGCAGCCAGTGCCGGCACCCGCCCCACCCATCTCGGCGCGGGCGCGCCGCGCGCTTGCCCGCAGTGTGAGACGAGCAACCGACGACGCGAGCTCCGTCTCTGCTCACCATGATTAAGCTCTGCGAATCGGAGCGAAACCTGGTCGGACTCTTCCGATATAACAACACCCGTAAGTAAATCCAGACTAAAAGGTGACAAAGTTTTAGCCTAAATTACAAAATAAAAAATTTGTGTGAAATTGTGAAATTTGTGCGAATTGTGTCAAAGGATTACAGGCCAAGTCGACTCTCTATCGCAACCTAATCTGTGACATCGGGCGACTGCATGAAAGCCTCGCAACGACCTTTTCTTGTAAATGTTAAAGCCACTGTTGCAGTTAACTTGGTGCCGGGGGTGGCAATAACAGCTTTATTCTATGTCCCTTTGTTTCCTAAAATTAGATAATATTATTCTTTTTTTTCGCTGTCTTTTCTCCTAAAAGTCGACCTGTAGACAGCGGAGAACATTTTACATTGACATTCAACGAACAGAATGTAATAATTATAATTTTCTCTGTTAATTCTTGTTGCTAGACTAGGATAAAATAACTCACACACAACACAATCACTAGACGTGGTCCCAAACTAGGATACCCTGCGCTATGGTAACCAGGCAAGGACATTACAGAATGCGGCCATTTGTACAAATGTACGGCGGCCCCCAATGGGAATCGAACTCACGACCTGTTTCATGGTAGCTAAGCGCCTTAATGGCGTAGGTGTGTTTACAATAAAGGTCACAGTATATTTCAGAGCGCTATGTTCTACTCAAAATAAATGTAGGTATACAAATATGTTTCAGCATGCATACGCATAATTAATTCAGAAATTATAGCATTAAAATGTGAAAATTACTTTGCTAAATTCCTCCAAAATCCCACAAGCACCATGCGGTTAGTTAATGCACACTTTTTCAAGCAGAAGCAGGACATGAACACACCACCACCGACACCATTACTTGTGTGAGAAAATGCGACGCATTTCGCCTCTAATACGAGGCATCCTCAGGCTCATTTGTGAAGGGCCGGTAAGGGACAAAGCAGGCTGACATATTTCGACCAAATGGGGGATGTATTAGCAAAAAGTAAGATAAAAAGTACCCGGAACCGCGTGCCTGCATGCAACGACTAATGAATGTAGATGAAGCGAAAGTAAATTTGTCAGGATCGTGGCAGATGGCAGTCCCTGGTATCTGCCTACCCCTTTGGGATACAAGCTTCAGCTTATGTGAGTATACATACATACATCATCATCAACCCATTATGTCCCCACCGAGGGGCACGGGTCTCTTCCCTGAGGAAGGTATAGGCCATACTCCACCACGGGGGCCAAGTCTGGACTGGTGGAGGCTTGTAAGACTAGTGGCTGGTATTACTGTCGAAAGTTTTCAAGCCGCCATAAGGCCTCTGACTTGGCTTAACGACTGCCATCTATCGACGACAGCCGGTACCAACTGCTTAACGTGCCTTGCGAAGCACGGAACCGCTCGGAAAAATAACACTTAAAGCAGTTCGAAGACTCATAATTTAGACGAATATATATAAATAATACTTTTTTTTCACACTGTCAAATAGCCTATTGTATTTACAAATATGAAACTCTGCCTAGGATTCCAAACTTTACTTTCGCGTATGCAAGTGACGTGTATTATATTACAAATCCAGCTCGTAGAGTAAACATCTCCAAACTTTACTCCATTCAGACCGGATGAAGTCGAGTGCAGTCCGAAATCGCGAGTTTTGCAAACATTTGGAACTTGTTCAAATATACACTCCACACGTACCTGAACGGCCATTGTACCATAGAGAACTGGCACTGGGATTGGCGCAAGCGACAAGCGGAAGCGGAATAATTTTAGTCCAGTCGAGGGCATGATCGATGCCGATCCGTCCGTCACCGACACACCGACACTGACACGACAGTGGTCGTACCACTCGTACCACTATCGGTGAAGGACGACGCAAATTATGCGTAATTTAATAATAATATATATTTAATACACTGCGTTATATATGCACACGTACATTTGGCTTTGTAACGGTGTTAATTTTCTTACACCACTTTTTAAACTAAAATGCAAAATTAGTTTACCCATTTCTAGCTTTAATTCGACATCCATTGGAATTATATATTTCCTATTTTTTTTTTCTATTTAACTGTTGTTTCTTTTCTATATATTTTTTCTTTCTTTTATATATGTCTATTACTTTCTTTTTTGCCACTTTTCGTTGAAAAAAAACCACAATCCTTCGAAATCGTGTACATTTTTATTTATCTACTTCAAGAACTCTAGCACTTTGTGCTCGCCACAACCTAATAATTTTATGCCCGCTAAATGCTTATCCTTTAAGCGTTCACAAGCTTCAATTTATATCGCTCGGTTCCAGTGCAGTCCAATGGTGTCCAATAGAGATCAAATTTAATTTTCAGTGAGTATTAAAACGGAAATATTAAGAAAGGAGTGTTGCGTTCGTTTAGACTTGTGGAGAGGATAAAGGAAGAAAGACTGACGAAACAAATTTATCGAGCGAATGTGGGTTGAAGAGCCGGTAAAGGAGGCCCAGGCAGGCATACTTCGACCAAATAAGGAGTGTGTTAGAGAAGAGCAAGATAAAAAGTACCCAAAACCAAGGTGCGTGCATGCAACCACTGATGAATGGCGATGAAGCAACAGTGACCTGCCAGAATCGTGACGAGTGGCAGTCCCTGATCTCTGGCGTGAGCCTATGTATGTATTTAAAAAATCCACATATCAGTTGGTTAACTCAATGCTCAACTCTCTAAGGATGTTGAACCCTCTATCGGGTAGAGTATAGAGTACTTCTCCATCTGAATATGTCGATAGCTGCGTGGACAGTCTGGTGGAGTTTTAGTGTGATTCCTTGGTGATGTTGTCCCTCCAATCTTGGTGGTCTGCCTCGAGCTCTCTTCACTCTCCACCCCACAGCCTGCCATTACATAAACCGCGATGCGGTCGCTAGCTGTGTGCCCTCGCCCACGTAACCACGCTTCTGTCGCGATGCGAACGCGCCACCGTCGCGTCGCGCGGCCGTAGCGCTGCTAACGCGCGTTAGTAGCGATGCAAGCGCGCGTTAGCATCGCTACAGCCGCGCGCTTGCATCGCTACAGCAAGTCTCGAGTGACATTGGGTTCAATCGATCGTGGGTCAAATTAACATAGTATTTGGTTTTTCTTACCTTATGGTTATTGTTAGTCGTTCTTCAGCTGATATGATTGTCTCATCACTGTATTCTGCGTGTCAACTCTGGTTTTACAATCGAAAGCAATTCACAAAACGTCAAATATGCCTTGACATTTTAGAACAACTTCTGAATTTACGCTCTTACTTTTTTATAGTATTTTAGACGTTGTTACATAATTTTCACCAAGTAATCTCTCTTTATTAAATTAGTTCAGTCATTATAGATTTTAGTTTAGATTAGTTCAGAGAATCATATCAGCTGAAGAACGACTAACAATAACCATAAGGTAAGAAAAACCAAATACTATGTTAATTTATTATCCTTATAGTTTTTGCACTGTGGTATTGACCCCCGATCGATTGAACCCAATGTCACTCGAAACTTGCTGTAGCGATGCTAACGCGCGCTTGCATCGCTACGGTGGCGCGTTAGCAGCGCTACAGCCGCGCGCTTGCATCGCTACGGTGGCGCGTTGCAAAAGCGACCTACGTGCGTTAGTAGCGATGCCGCGCGTTACAAAAAGCCGCCGTGGGCGAGTGCCCTTAAGCGATCAGGTTGGGGTGACCGTCTGTGACTAACGCTAGTGGCATTTTTCCGAGCGGTTCGGTGCTTCGCTAGGCACGTTATGCAGTTGGTGCGGGTGCCGGCTGCTGTCGATAGATGGCAGTCGTTAAGCTAAGTCAGAGGCCTTAGAGCGGCTTGAAAACTTCTGACAGTAGGACCAGCCACTAGTCTTACAAGCCTCCACCAATCCGGACTAGGCGCCCGTGGTGGAGTATGGCCTATACCTTCCTCAGGGAAGAGACCCGTGCTCCTCGGTGCGGACAAAATGGGTTGATTATGATTTTAGAATAAAGCCGGATGACTTGGCTTAACGACTGCCATCTATCGACGGCAGCCGGCAACCGCACCAACTGCATAACGTGCCTTGCGCCAGTCGCCAAGTCAAGTCGCCAGAATTCCTGAAAAAACCTTCCAACCACAAATCTTTTCTATCTCACTAGTTGCTATCGTGACTGAAATCCCACAGGTCTGCGCAGAATAAGCAATAAGGTGCGATATTAAAACTAGCGAAGCCAATTTTTTAGTCTAAAAATAGCAATATTGAATCGTGAGCACTCGGGTCACGAAGCTCGGTTGGACGTGAAAATCGCATTTGGCCGGTATTGGCTGCGGAATTCCAGTACTAAGAAAGTACAGCGTCTGTATTTCATCTGTTACAGGATGCTCCTTCACAGTGTAAGTAGTCCTGGGAGCCGATTCTTACTTCATTAGCAAATAATACGTATACGACTCTAAGGCGTATGACTTGAATTCTACATAAAAAAGTCGAACGGTAGCCAAACTTTGTATTCTGAACCCCATGCTACATTGAATTCGAACGAAAATTATTACCAAATAAGTGTTTCTGTTTTCTTAATAAATTGTCATAATTAGAATATAATAACTACTAAGCTAGCATACGGAAGTAGCCTGGCTACCCATAGCACAGGGAATCCTAGTTTGGGAGCCAGGACACAAAATGTAACACTTTTACATACATTAAAGTTTTCTTATTCTTAATAAAATTTGCGTAAACGACTTTGTGAGAATACATGAAACTGATTTTCATGCGACAAATGTCTAATCCTTCGAATATTTGGCGTCTGCGCTTTCAATTCGCATGGGCAAGAATAAGCTCCCTGGGAGTCTCTGGAATGATCTACGGGTAGAGGTGAGGAAAGCCAAGTCACTGCCCATTTTTTAGAATAATTGGTAAATTGTCACTATCTCGCTGGTGTACAGTAACACTGTGACTGTTGTTGGTGTTTTATTTATGTTTTGTGTGTAATGCTTAAGTTATAAATTTATGTATCTCTATAAAATATATATTTTCACATTATTTGTATGTATGTCCATTGATAGTTTATATATAATTTAACTTGGTTAATTTAGGCATTTATTGTATATTTTTAAATATATCTCGGATATTATTTTTAACTTCTTTTGTACATTTACTTCCTTCGCCGTTTTGCTTCAGACCACCAAAGTCTGGAAGAAATAGAATACCTGTGTTATCTCCTTTTTTAATGGAAAGTTTCTATCTATATTCTGCACACCAAATACTGAGCTATTTACCTACCTGTAAAACACTATAACTAACCTGCTCAGATGTAACTTATTAAATACAATACTCTTTGCCTTCCGATTTATTTACCAGATTCATAAAGAGATATCTTCAAAGAAACCAACATCTTAACAGTTGCAAACCAATACATTTATGAAGATATTATTAATGTTTGAAAAAATATTAAAGACTTCGAAAATATTGGTATCGGGTAATAGCCACCATAATTTTAACTCTAGAACCAACATAAATTGTCATTTCCACGATTTCATCATCATCATCATCAGGCTATATTAGTCCACTGCTGGATATAGTCCTCCCCTAATGAGCGCCATAGCGCCTTGTCTTCAGCTTGCCGCATCCAGCATTTGCCTGCAGACGATTTAGACTCTCAAAAGTTATTAATAAGACCTATACAAGTATACATACATGGGGGTGATTTGAGTACCCCTAAAGGTGCCCTATCTCTGGACTTCCGCTTGACAATATTTTTGGAACGCCCACTGTATACGGCACTGTATAAGGTTCTACAACCAGATTCCCCAAGACATATTAGAGATACCTTTGATGCGGTTTAGGAAATTGCTAAGCAAACTGTGCAAAAAGCTTATTATAAAGTTAGAAGACAAATATATCTGACAGACGGCATTTGTAACGGCTAAACCAACAAGATAATTAATCACCATAACATGCTTATCGCTGATTTACCATTTCAAGCGCTAAAGTATTTGAACACCTAAAATACTAAGAATAATTTCCTCACGATGTTTTTTGGAAATTCTAAAGTAGGAGTCTAGCTACTGTAACCCTAAATAAGACCATTCCACGGCCCATAGGCGTGAAGCCGGCAAAGTCGCCATTTAGAACCGTACGCATAATATAATATTACAATGACTTCGCGTGGTGTAACAAAATTACACTGGGCTGTATTACAAAATCGAGAGTACGAAATATTAGTAAAAAAAAACAAAAACCTTCAAATACAAATCAGATTAGTTAATCAGAAGAGTTAGAAGCAAGAGAACTAAAAGCTTATGGCATTAAGTATCAATAAATTTATTGTAAGTCTCGTCTGTTGAAAATTTGATCTTACCAACACTTTTTCAAACAGTTAATTATTGTTCTTAGAACAGGTTCTATTGAAGTACACAAAATGTTAGACAGGAGCTACGACTATCATATTATTGGTAAAAAGTCGCCAAAAAGAATCAAATTGGTACTTTTTAAAATTTATTTATACTTCTATTACACTAACATGTAAAACAAAAATATTGTACAATTTTATGTTGCAAAAATATTGTAGCATTTTTGGTCACTTTCTATACTGCGTTGTGACTAGCCTTCATTTGTCATTTCGTTCCTCAGTAGTCATAAAGAGACATACATACATGCATAAGACACAATCCTCCTTTGATTTCGCAGTCGAATAAAAAATAGGCCCGAAGGTGTGAAAATAATCAGATATTTCTCCTGTAGAAGTTGAGTTTGAAATCGTTAGCAGTACAATTTTACAAGAATGTTTATTTTGTCTTGATAGATATTTTATATGAAGGCTATTGTGATGTCCGATGCCGTTAATACATTTTTATTATCTAACATATAAAATTATCGTGTCACAATGTTAGTGCGCAAACTCCTCCGAAACGGCTTGATCGATTTTGATGAAATTTCATATGTTTATTTGGTAGGCCCGAAAATCAGACCCCTATCTGACAAAACAACGTTTGCTGGGTCAGCTAGTCTTCTTCTTCTTCTTTCTCTTTCTAATATATAAAATTCTCATGCCACAATGTTAGTGCGCAAACTCCTCCAAAACGGCTTCACCGATTTTGATGAAATTTTGCATGTATATTCAGTAGGTTTGAGAATAGGTTGTTATCTATTTTTTATACCCATATTTGGCAGAACAACGTTCGCCGGGTCAGCTAGTCTTAATAGAAAGTTTGGCCGGGAGATCCGATCAGCACCATATTCCGGAACGCAATGGCCTCCCGCCGCCAGCGTGCGACGTGAAGCCATTTGCAAACCCCTCTTTAGTTTCCGTTTCCTTTTACAACTACCCTTCAATATTTTTACTATTTAATGCTTGTCAATGTAATGTTCACATATCCCACGATTCACGATTCTCCAATTAAATGGTGACGGATGGGACTAATCTTATGATAAAACTTACTTAAATATACGTATTTACGTATAAAGTTAGATATATTTCAATAAAATCATGACATTCGGCCATCCGACTTCGTGCAGCCTCCGGCGCACGAGCACACACACAAACCGGACATGTAATTAGAACTTAATAGCTGTAACAAATTCTCGAACATGTTTATTGTACTTAAAGAGTTGTAAATTTGTAAATGAACACAATTGTTAAATCCCTTCGTATTAGGTAAATTAATTAAATTTGGGGAATACATTTGGTTTTGTTTTTCTCGATAACTTCTACCTATTCAGCTTTTATCTACTTAACTATTACTACCTCTGTTCTGCGTGTCTGTATCACAATCATGACATTCGGTTACTATGATTCTCATTTAGTTTTTTAAGAACGGAACGGAACGTCACTTTGACATGTAAACAGAGTTACTATTGGTTCGCTCAATCATTAATTTATTAGTTTTAAATGGTAATCATGCATGACCCAAAATAAATTGCAAATATGAGTGACGCTTCAAAATAAAGGCGACACTGTTACATCTTCACTTTTTGTTTCCTGGTTCTCAACCGAGATCGTACTGCAATTAATAAATTAATTAAATATGCAGAACTTCCCCGAAAATATCACTTTTTCACGCCAGGCCACCACCCAGAATCAGAGTCAAATAATAGTCATGTCATAGACGACCTCTGTGGCGTAATGGTTAGCGCTTCTGCTTACCATGTGAGAGGTCCCGGGTTCGATCCCCGGCTGGGGAGAAAAAAAAAACTCCAGGTCTTGGATGTTTACATGTTTGTGACGTCGCTGTTTCTGGTTCCCACGATACAGGGTATCCTAGTGTGGGGCCAGAAGCAATGTATGTGCCTGTATGTAAATGTAAATGTTTATGTTTATAGAACGGACATTAGACGGCACAGCGAGTAGTCTACCCAATATATCAGAAGACGACGATTATAGCGAGCAATTAAACAAATGAGAAAGAGGATTGAAAGATTAACTAACGAATTGCAAAGCGCTCATTTTCAACTTTAAATCTAGAAAACACCGAATCGCGAACAAGAAAATATGAATTAATTGGACAAAACGAACTTCTGAAAACTGTTACATGATCTCTTACAACTCTAAGAACACCTTCGAAAAACAGAAGCCAATCAGCAGAAGCCAATCAGTTAAACTGCAAGCGCAAAAAAAAAAAAGGTCAAGGTGGAATCTGAAAACAATAACTCGCCTTTATCAACATGTGACTTAAAAAAAAACACAAAACACGAAAGCTAAAAAATTAAGAAAACTTACAAAAAAAAACTTTCTTACAAAAAGCCGACCCAAAACAGACTGAATGTAAAGCTAATGATCAAACACAGACCAACCAAGTAAAATAAGAAGAAAACCCAGACTATTCGTAATTAGTGATAGAAATAGAAACATCCTGCAAAATCTGGAAGACTTACCTATATGCAAAAGAGTTTTCTTTCTGTCACTTTTCCAAACCTACAGCACATATTTCTGAGCTTCTAATGGGATTAGAGGTCAAACTGTCCAATCTTACAAAGGAACATTTGCAAAACTACATAGAGATTGTACACTTATTGAGAAGTGTCCTAGAAAAAGAACACATAGGTACAAATGTAATAATTTGCCCACCTACATATATCTGTGGAGCTCTGATGTTTAATTATAGAGCTGAACAATTCTTAAATCTACTGTACCTTTATGTGGAAAAACCCAAACACTGCTGGTTTTTAGATACAAATCTGAATCTGTCACTGCATATGTTCTCTAGTACCACCGGCAACTTAATAAAGATGACATGAGGCAAATAGTAAATTTAAGAACATAAAACAGTTTATTGAAATTGTAAATTCAATACAAAAAAAATGATCATTCAACAGAAAAGGGTAATATTATGTTTTTTTTTCGAGACTAAATTTCTGAGAATAATTCATCAAAACATAGCCGGGCTCTTAAATAAATCAGATCTATTGACAATTAACCTAGAGGAACTAAGAGATAAAAACATAAATATAGATTTTGTATGTATAACAGAACATTTTATGATGACGGGACAAGAATTATTCATAAATATACCGAACTATGCTCTGGTGGCTTGCTGTATATAGTAGAAATAAGAGCAAGCGGGGTGGATCTTGTGTACTTGTGCATAAACAATATAAACACAATGACCTCCCGGAAACTAGAAAAATGTCGTTATTGAACATATTTGAGTGCAGTGGAATTAGTTGACCTTAAAATTACAGTTATTTGTGTGTACAGAATTCCAAAACATAATAATTTGAACCTATTTTTCTAATGGTTAGAGAAAGTGTTAGACTACGCTTCTAAATTTAAAGTCTCATGAAATTGTAATTGCTGGAGACTTTAATATTGTCGTGCTAAAGAATAATAATATTACTCTCGATTGAATCTCGATGAAATTGGCAATCAGGCAGCCTACACGCCTTGTCAGTAAAACTTGCATAGATAATTTTGCAATCAGCTATAAAAAATGTAAGACCGAGGTGTAAGAATTCGGACTCTCTGATCAAAGTGATCATACTGCGCAAATAATAACCATTCCAGTAAAAAAAAACACTAACATCAAAAAAAAAGACTACAAAAAGGAAACATTAATTAAATTTGTAGAATGCATAAAATCAATTTCCTTCTCAGATGTTTACCACACGACTAATCCTACATTATCATATCGTCGCTAGACAATGGAGACGGGGATCTCTGGGCCCAATCGTAATAAGCTGAAATAAGGTTTAAAAAAAACAGTTTTTTTTTCTGTTTCAAGATATAAAAAATTAGCTCAATTCACAATCTGGGGACGAGAAATCTTGAAAACAAGTTTATTGCACTGATGAAATAGAGTTTCGATTACTATAATCGATTACTGTGAATGATTTCAACAATTGAAGTGAACAAATTCTTCAGAATAAATAGTTATGTTGTCAATAATTGAAAATAAAACAGAATATCAACTATAAAATCGATTCTCGTAGATTCTCGTTTACAGATCGATTTATTACTTATGTTTGTCAAATGTATTTAATCTGTGCTGACAGTGACAGCTCCCGGACTTTCATTCTATGATCATTGATCACCGGATTACCTACCACTCGTCTTGTATCGTTTGCGTATTTCAATTAAATTCCTCGACCAGTGTTTTATCTCTACGGACTTCTAGTATATCCTCGTGAGGCCCAATGTCCTCAGGTGATCACAAAATCAATTGTTCTTTTCAAGGTCGGGCCTCACGAGGATAGTGTTAAGTCGCACGACTGTGGCACAGCGACTAATCGATGTAATACACTGGGCAGACGAGTTTTAGATGATGAAATGACACAAATCCTGGTCTTCCCTATCTTTTAATCTATTTGTGAGTTTCGTTACATTCTCCCACTCAATACAATACAATAAGAACTACAATAATGTAGTTCATTACTGTCTTTTATAATAAAATAGCAATCATAGTTAAAAAATCAGCTGTTAAGAATAGGTTACTGTCAATTTGTCGCATAACCTCAATTTTACCAATTTTCTTAACTTTGCTCTCAGATTGCCAAAATTCGCAAAATTTTCAAAAATGATTTGACAACATATAAGCTGTTAATTGGCACCACTCTCATCTCTTTACATCTAGGCCCAAGAATGTACGAAAGCGTATCGGTCTCCTTTAACACATTCTATGACTTGTGCTTTCCAAAAAATAAAAGTATAATAAAGGTATGTTCAAAGCCCAATCGGGTCTCCCGAGGCACAAAATATGCAGCAAAAAAAAATTTGGAAATTCAGATTACAGCCCAATATTGAAATTAAATAAAATCTTAAAAATTGTACTAAGTTATTTAAAAAATATTTAAATATCTGACAAAAAGGGCACAAAACAGTAATAAAATAAAATCATCAATAAATATATCAAAAACAACATGGCAAATTATTAATCAAACAAGACAAAACCTTCATAAAGAACAAATTACAAAAATAAAGGTTGTGTCCTTAACATAATTAAACCTTCCAATATAGCAACAGCTTTTAATGACTATTTTATTGAAAAAATTTACACCTATACCAGGTGCGTGAAAAAAAGTGACACGTCTCATAAATAGTCAAACTATATCTATGTTTATGGCACCGAGTTACTTCTTAAGGTATTGATAAAATAATAAGAAATCTTAAAAACACAAATAGTGTGGGTGTAGACGATATATCCACAAAATAATTAAGGCGGTATGTCAATATATTATATGTCACTCTTATACGGTGCTATATTATAAATCTGAGCATAGTGATGGGCATACTTCCACAGGATTTCAAACTCACACTTATTACACCGCTATTTAAGAAAATAAAGAATTGATGGAGTACTACCGGCCGATTGTTCTGATTTCGGTATTTTCTAAAATATTTGAAAAATACTACTACATTCAAATAAATACATATTTAGAGAAAAAATAAGATCCTGTGCGTGGCCAAAAGGGTTTCCGTCGAAATGAGACTATTAATATGGCAGTATACAACTTCCTAAAGACATGAAACAAGCGTTTGACTATGTGGACCACAATATCCAAATAAACAAGCTTGACGCTTACGACTTAAGAGGTAACAATTTGGATTTAATACACTCGTACTTAACACATAGATTTCAAATTACAGAAATCTCTAGATTAAACTATAAAACGAAGACAGAACAATCTTACAGACGCAAAGCGCGTAAAACGCAGTGTTATGGGACCTATGTTATTTATTTTATACATTAATGACATGCCTAAATCAATCGATCATCCGATATCTCTTCTTGCTGATAATAGTACAGTTACTATGAAACATATTGACAGTAACTACGCATTATACTCGTGCTTCGTTCTCGAGATTAGTAAGCTGAAATAATAAACTTATTATATATTCACACTTGTAGTTTCACCCAGGATTCACCACATAGCACTGTATTTGAGAGAAGAGGTTTTTTTTTTTTTTTGCTGTAGGTAGTTGTGCCCTATGACACCACCTGTCATTCACGTTACAGTGCTTCACCACTGCACAGCTTTATTTTTTCCTTCGTGAGTAGTGATTGTTTTACAGTGTCTTTTTCCCAAAACAATTATGCTGACGAGAAAGTGTGATAGTGATATTAAGAAATTAAGCAAGATATTTTGACGATTGGAAAGAAAACTTAAACGTGCCAGAAGGAAAAGATCGTCGTCGCGAGAGGATTCCATTTTATCCGTGCATAAAAATGAAGGTATGAAAAAGGGTTCCCATTACGGTTGACTATTAAACTATTGGCCATAAAATATTTAAACTAAGGTTCGTAAAATTCAATGGAGTTTTACACATACCTACTTCCCTATCGAACTCGAATAGTACAAAGGGCTATTCACGTCGTTATTATGGTGCGTTCAATTCATTGGAATTGTAACATCTACCATTCGACAAGGAAAGACGTTCAATTCATAGGAATTGCAACCTTTTGTTTCGACTTATAGCAACGAATAATTCCCTATCGAACTCGAATAGTACAAAGGGCTATTCACTTCGTTATTATGGTGCGTTCAATTCATTGGAATTGTAACATCTACCATCCGACAAGGAAAGACGTTCAATTCATAGGAATTGTTTCGACTTATAGCAACGAATAATCTAACGTCCAATGGCTATATTGATATCAGTTGATAAGGCACCAAATGAGTCAGGTGAGCAGAGCGCGCATTCCATCAAAACAACATCGCCGCGCGCACATTCCCTCGAGCCGCCATCACAGGCGTTGCTACCATCACAGCCGCCAGCAGTCCCTCTGCCGCCTCTTCAAGACACTGAATCTTGCCCGGTGGCCGAAACTTCCATGGTCATTGACCGTAGCACATCCATTGTCACCACGAACGATGCAAGTATTACTGCCGATGATGACGTCATAATTATATTGGGTGATGATCCAACACAGGCCACAGAGTTTGGTAAGGATATCCACAACTGCCTAGCTAACCGTCTCGGTCACATCATTGTCAATGCATTGCACAATGATACCCGGAGAGATATCTATCTTTCCCTATTTCTATCTAGAGAGATAGACAACACTTTATTGTACATAAAAATAGAAATTACACAGATATTTCTCTAAGAATCCAGACGGCGGCCTTATCACTAAAAATGAACTCTTCCAGAAAACCTTTGGATGTACTGGAGTTAAACATTGGCGAAGGAACTAGATGTAAAAAATAAGTAAAATAATAATTTCTGAGATAATCATTAAACAAATAAACATGCCTAACTAAACAAGTTATATGATACATAAACTATCAATAGATACATGGGTACAAATAATATACAAAAGTAAATAATAATTTAAAAACATAAATACATAAAATTAGAAAGAATTATGTAAAAAGCACTTGATTCCAGCCAACTGCCCTAGAATGAGAAAGATAAACGGTCTGTACTTTTAAAACAACTTATAGACGCACCAAAGTGGATATGCGATGCTCTGCATTCTGATTCGGTCAAGTGACGCTATTTTGCTCTGTGTACCCTAAAAAAAGATGTAAATGATCGTTTATTGCAGACTAAAATAGACAAGTATCTTTTTGGAGAAACTTAGTATGGAACCTTTAAGAC
This sequence comes from Yponomeuta plumbellus, assembly GCA_947310845.1. Taxonomy (NCBI): domain Eukaryota; kingdom Metazoa; phylum Arthropoda; class Insecta; order Lepidoptera; family Yponomeutidae; genus Yponomeuta; species Yponomeuta plumbellus. Next base: position 1,339,014 of record OX371193.1, on the reverse strand, counting down.
TGCAAAAGCAGTGACTATGTCTGGCGCTGACATTAATTGATATTATTTTTATCGTAAGAAAATAAAAATCAGAAGACGCATCAGCCACGACCACGGATTTGATGTGGTTTAAGCTGGAAGGCTCTCCCTCTGACTGGCAGGCAGTCGGGGCCGCAGATGAGCGACCGACCTTCACGCCTGCTGCAGCGAGGCTGGCGCCGCCGGCGATCAGGGTGCTGCCGCCGCCGCACGCCAGCTTGTCGAGGACAAAACGCCCTCAGCCGCGGCAAACCCGCCGCCACTAAATGAGGTACATTATGCTGGTCATCTAGCGTCATTTGCAAGACAATAGCGTCTTCTGAAGATAAAACTATATTATTTCCTTAACTGACCGATATAATTTACAATTTTGTACAAGTTTCACCAAAAAAGTACCTGCCACTCCTGTTTTAACACAAAGAGAGATTAATTATTATCGCGAAATTACGCAAATCGGTGCTGTAACTGTACATTATTAAGTGTTTCGTGCGCTGATCAGTTTATTTCAAGTGTGTTTCTCGTGACCAAACCATTTGGCAAGAAAAGATTTATTTCAATTTTAAAACATTTAAATGAGAATATAAAACCTGAACACTTTAAATTTAGAAGATCTATGAACAGCAGTCCAATTGGCTATAAAGTGTTATATACAATGTTAAGAATGCGTATTCTTTGTTGAAAAACTATTAAACTTGCAAAAAAAAAAACTTTGTTTTCAGTTCGACGAAAAAAAAATTTTTATTCAATATTTTTGAACTGAAACTTTCGGACTAAAAGTTTACAATTTAATATTTTACCATTCGGGTTGAATACAGCGGTTTGTTAAACCTATGGTTAAATTGCTCAGATTAGCCGGCCTTATGTCTACAGTATATTCTTCTAAATTTAGAAGATTTATATTCCATTGGACATTCATATAATGATTACATGGATAAAATTAATACAACAGTTAAATTGAGCAGTGTTTATAATAAATTACGACAAAAATTGTTTAGGTACAACCTTACATGACATGCAAATTGTTGGGATTTGTTCTAGATTTAAACAATTCTTTATTACTGTACTAAGATGACTGTACTAAGACGGTCTAATAAAAGAGTTTATTGCATTTATGAAAATAAAACGGAGCAAAATTAAATATTTTGCGAAATCAGTTGGTTTATTAGTCTCAGCATGCCTAGCCGTAGAATACGGCTAGCGTTATACAAAGGATTTAGAGCGTTGCAAAATTACGTTAATTTAAAATCACGATGATTACAATTATTGCTACATGAATGTTTCTGATTATTTATTTGCATGACGACTTAAGATGGTGCCTACAGGCCATGGTAAAGCCTGGAGCTTCGTATCAAAGATGATACCTATTCGGTGAAGATACTCTCTGACGCCTCAACTACGGGGTGGGGCTTGTGGCTCAGAGACGGCGTGTGGCCGGTGGTCGTACGCAGAGCAAACACAACACATTAATTACCTCGAACTTTTGGCTGCCTTCTTTGCTTTAAAAGTCTTTGTAAGAGATTTTCACGATTACCAAATACAAGTGCGAGTCCCGCAAAATGTTCATATTTTCATACTATATCAAATCATGCGATATTTACATAGCGGGTAAATAATCAAGGCGAGACGATCCAGATATAGAATCGTCCTTAACAGATAGTATGTTTTGTTATATCACTCAAAAGTTTAGTGTGTCAGAAGTAGACTTATTCGCAAGTCGTACTAACAAAACATGTAAAAATACATTATTTGGCATCGAGATGCAGACGCATTCGCGACAAACGCCTGTAGAATTAGCCGGTCAAAGATGTTCTTGTATGCATTTCCGCCTTTTCCTCTTATTTTAAAGTACCATTATGGCCTGCGCAGCCTTAGTTTCCTTTGTTAAAAAAAAAATACTAGTTTCGGAATTAATCACTTTGAAATAAGACCGTTACAATATAGTTTTTTATCATTCCGACCACGTCAATATTAAAAGCCATCTTACACTGGCTGCAGGGATTTTATCAGGGCAGTCTTATCACGAAGAAGCGTCCCGTAGGTGGCCATTGGAACATATCATACCAGTTTCCTTAGGTGACAGTTCTCTAAAACCTTAGAATGTATGGTTTAAGATATGGTTCGATTTTTGCATTCTCGTAATAAAAATACCAGATTTAATTAAAACTTCGAAAACAGGAATCAACTAACTTGTTGTTACCATACTTCTTAAGAGTAATAGTTACATTAATAAAATTATATTACAAAGTAAAACAGAAATCCTGTTCATAAGGTGCAAAAGGCCCCATAAAGCAGCGACCACACAGACGCTGTGCCGCTGGATAAAGAGCACGCTTTACAACAGTGGCGTTACCGTGTCGATATTCTCGGCCTGTATCTGGGTGTCAATATCGACCTCATCAGAAAAACTGTTGGCTAGAGTAACAAATTATTATTCTGATACGTTTTTTAAATTTTATCAGAGAAACATAACTAAACATGACTCGACAGGCTTAGCAAGAGCTATCATTAACAACAAGATGAGGGATTAAATTTGCTTACAATTTATTTTGTAAAATTATTTGATTAATTTCCTTATACATATTATTTATGGAAAAATATGTATAAGGAATACATATTATTTATGGAAAAATATGTTTATTTACATTTTGTTAAATAATTCAATAATATGAAATCCATTTACAGTATGATTTTGATGGAGCGATTAAACATTCATTGAGTCTGATATGGGCGTCGATATTTTCAGAATTAACTCTCAAAGTCTACAAGTGTGAATATATAATAAGTTTATTATTTCAGCTTACTAATCTCGAGAACGAAGCACGAGTATAATCTATGATTAAACGAACTTACCTGTACGTGAAGTTCTATCATAACTATACGAAGTGCTTCGTTCGAAGAGATTAGTAAGTCCCGCCCACCCACCCTGTATCATTCTAAAAATATCAACGATGCAAGTTGGGTATAATTACTCTAAACTAAATGACAGGTGGTGTCATAGGGCACAACTACCTATAGCAATAAAAAAAAACCTCTTCTCTCAAATACAGTGCTATGTGGTGAATCCTGGGTGAAACTACAAGTGTGAATATATAATAAGTTTATTATTTCAGCTTCGAACGAAGCACTTCGTATAATTATGATAGAACTTCACGTACAGGTAAGTTCGTTTAATCATAAATTTGACACAATTCTCCGACATCTTTAGTAAAATGGCTTGACAATAATAATCTAAAAATTAATCCTAATTAAACCAACGTAGCACTTTAGCCAAAGGAAAAAAAAAATGGCATACAATTAAAACGTCAAAATAATACCAAAAATGAAGTCGAAAGTGCCAGTTTTTTTTTGGGGTTGAATATAAACAATACTGGATTGACATTAATGGACATTAATCACATTAATGGACTGACAAAAAGGTCAGCAGTTCATCCTATGTTCTACATAAACTGTCGACCATTGTTAGCATCGAAGCATTGCTTACGGCATATTACGGTTTAGTAGGATCGGGCCTTAGATATGGAATTATATTCTGGGGCAATTCAACTGACAAAGAAATATTTTTTAAAACGCAGAAACGATGCTTACGACCTATGTTTCATATCAGGACCGTCGAATCCTGTAAGCCCCTTTTACCAAGCACCGAATTATTACAATTTCCGTCATTATACCTACTGACGCCAAAAATCGAAGCTATCAAATCTGACCAAACAGAGGCCAAACCGCGCTCACACATTCAAAATTCACTTCCACTGAGTGACTATAAAAATAAACTGGTGTGTCCTTTATGCCCTTACGAAGTTACATTGACAAACAAAAAAAATATATAAGAAACTAAGAAAAGAGTTTTAATTCTTTCTTTTCCTCTTTTACCTTTTGTGATTAATCACGAATCTTCTTTGCCAGCCTTTTTTTTTACACATATCATTAAAAGAACAGGCTACGTTCTACTGAGATTGGTCTTGTGCTGTAAACCGAAAGGAAATATTGTTGTATATTCTAGTCTATAATAAAATAACATAAAATAAATAGCAGTTAGATTCTCATACTAAAACTGCTTGTTTCTCACAATGTCACATACAATCGACAGCACATTGGTATTTACTAAAACCAACTTAATAACTTTTGTATAAATGTAAAAAAAACCTGATCAGACGTGAAATTTTAACAGTCGTATCTTCACATTCTTTCCAGTACTTTCAATAATCCGAATTCTAACTTTTTTTTAATTTTATTTATTGCTTGTTATTAACTTGGCAATCAAATTTCACAGTCTCATCATTTCAATTTAGTCTGAAATCCCACAAAGTAAATCAAACAGACTCAAGATTTTTAATATCGAAGACTCGTCACATTTTGACCACAAATTTTACACAAAAAAAAAACATCTTTCCCGACACATTCATTACTTAGACAGTGACGCCCTAAGGCCACAGTAATTAAAATGTTAATTCTAGAGAAATGTCTCATTTTTGATATTTTATAGATGCCAATCTCACGTCTTATGAAAAAAAAAATCGTACGTTCTCTCGCATATAGAGAACATCAGACGTTCTCTCACGTCAAAAAAACATCAGACGCTCTCTCACGTCAAACATCAGACGCTCTCTCACGTCAAAAAACATCAGACGCTCTCTGACGTCAAAAATATCAGACGCTCTCTCACGTCAAAAATATCAGACGCTCTCTCACGTCAAAAAAAACATCAGACGCTCTCTCACGTCAAAAAACATCAGACGCTCTCTCACGTCAAAAAACATCAGACGCTCTCTCACGTCAAAAACATCAGACACTCTCTCACGTCAAAAAACATCACACGCTCTCTCACGTCAAAAAACATCAGACGCTCTCTCACGTCAAAAACATCAGACGCTCTCTCACGTCTAAAAACTCTAGACGCTCTCTCACGTCAAAAACATCAGACGCACTCTCTCGTCAAAAAAAACTCAAGACGCACTCTCACGTCAAAAACATCAGACGCACTCTCACGTCAAAAACATCAGACGCACGCTCACGTCAAAAAAACTCAAGACGCACTCTCACGTCAAAAACATCAGACGCACGCTCACGTCAAAAAAAACTCCAGATGGTCTGTCTTCTAGGCTCGATGTAGATGTCTTGAGTCTCGCCTCGTGGTGGTCATACTCTACCACGGGGCCTAGTCCGGAACATGTGAACATACTTAAATAAAATCGGAATTAAAACAATATCAAACTTCAAAACCTTTATTCATTGTAGCGCAGAAAATGTCGCTTAGTGAACATTAAATGAAACATAGGTGTACATTTCAAGATCTAGAATGCTAGGGTGAAAAACCGGTCAAGTGCGTGTCAGGCCACGTCCAGTGTAGGGCTCCGCCCTGTAGCGGGACGTATTTACATACATACTATCGGCGGCCTTGTTACTAAAAGTATCATAAGATAAGATTTTTTAGATAAGATTTTTTTTTAATGTTCCAGGAAAAACACATACAAAACATTTACGAATATATAATCATCATCATCATCATCATCAGCCCACTGCTGCGCTGCTGGGTATAGGCCTTTTCCCCCAATTGCCATTTCACACGGTCTCTCGCCACCCTCATCCACGGACCTTCCGCCGACTCAACGACATCGTCCGACCATCGGGCTGCAGGTCTGCCATTGACCGTCGCCTCGTTCATTACAGTTGTTACAGTACAATAACAAAAAGTAATTTCTTCGTCCTTATTCGGGTTAATTAAGCAATAATCCTTGGAAATAAGCTACTGAAAAATTAAAAGTAGTACAATTAAATAGGATTCAAGATTTTTCAATGTGCATTGGTTTTTTATTCTCGGTTCATCTAAGCGGAACTAAATATTGCATTGTAATTTTATTCAGTGATCATTAACAGCTCAATTATCGAAATTTTATGTCACATCATTGTTTTCTTGTAATAATTTTTGCATTTTTTTATGGTAATAGAACTTTGGACTTTCTTTTGCACTGGAATATTGTGGCTAATGGCTCATCGATATTACCATTTTGATAGTGGTTGAAATGTTACTATGTGGTAATTTTATTCGCAAAACTATTTAAGTAATAAAAACTTCGAATATGTACTATTGAATTATTTTATAACTTCATTGGTAACGACAAAAAAAAATATGAAAAAATTGTAAGGCTCCATTAAACTCTAGTAAGGTATAACATTAACATCAACATTTTAGTATGACTGTTTGCATTTCAGTATTAGTATAATTGAATCATGTGTTGCTAAAACAACACAAGCAACCATTTTTTCAAATTTCACTTTTCAACGGTATTCGATTGTATGACCATAAAGCCACATTTGCTTCAAATATCACACAAATTCCATGGGGTTTTCACAGTAGAAACGTGTTGCTCTTAGCACAGAATTGTGCCAAAACAACAAACCTCCTGCCATTGTGTTTTGCCATCACATGGCAAAACCAAAATTTCTGCCGCAAGTTTTGATGACTGCCTATCCCGATGGTTATCATTAAATATACCATTAAATATAAAAAAAAAGAAAAATAAATTCAGAAAATTAAAGAATTACATGCCGGACGAGGACCATATTAAAAACTTCTATGAAGAAATTTTCAACTGGCCTGTTGAGGTGTCTTAGATTTTAATTACATGAAGTACATACTTATTTCTTAAGTTATGGTTTCTAGTAAAAAAATTGTGACCTTTTCTTTCAATTATAAGTAGTGTTGTTGCAAAACAACACATATCCAGTTCATAAAATGCTCAAAAAAACACATCACACTAAAATATTTTTACAAAATGTGACTCAAAATTGTAAGTGGTAGTTACGTGAACGGTTTCGCGACAAAAAAAGTAAAAATACAGCAGGATTTTGAATCTTCTATCCTTTTTTCCTCTTCCCCAAAAATTTGGTTCAATGGATTTGTGTTGTTTTAGCAACACATGATTCAATTATAATTTTGTTTAGCTTTTGCGTTGGCTTTTCGCATTTATTTTATGTATAAATGTGGGTATCTGTTATTGGCCCTATTTGTTGTATTTTAGAATGAGTACTATCATTAATTAAGTTCACTGTTGATACCCCTAAGATATAATAAAAAAATAAAATAAATCAAGCGATTGACATTTTGTTCTCCGGGGGCGGCGATATGTCTATTAGGCTGAATTCACCTTAAGTTGCCTTTAGAGAGCATCGGTAGAATTGGCTCCATTACGGTTAATTACAATCGGTTCCGTTAACGGCAGGATCAGCCTGTCTTCCGTTGTGATGAGCTCAGCGCCAGAGCTTGGAACTATACAGCTCTTTATATGCACTGCTTTGTAGACGACAGCACATCGACCATTACACACAAGCACTCAGTTAAGTAGCCCCTAGGCTACTTTGCAACAAAGAGGTAAAGGATGCCCTGCTGCCGACTCTGCAGCTGTTAAGGCTCTTGCTCATCATCATCAACCCATTATGTCCCGACCGAAGGGCATAGGTCTCTTCCCTGAGGAAGGTTTAGGCCATACTCCACCACGTGGGCCAAGTCTGGATTGGTGGAGGCTGGTAAGAGTAGTGGCTGGTCTTACTGTCAGAAGTTTTCAGGCCGCCTTATTAACGCCTCTGACTTGGCTTAACGACTGCCATTTATCGACGGCAGCCGGCACCAACTGCTTAACGTGCCTTGCGAAGCACGGAACCGGATGGGTAACCGTCTATGACTATACTTGAGCCATTACAAACGTGCGAACTGAGTCATAAACATTTGTGTCAGACCTCTCTCTTATACATATAGGAGGTATATCAGGCATATCGGAACTCTCGCTCGCACTTGTATGACTCGGTTCGCACGTTTGTACTGACTCAAGTATAGTCATAGACGGTTACCCATCCATGCAATGAACGCGTCCAATGTTGCTTAACATTCGTGATCGCTTAAGACCACTCAGGCAGCCGGGGCTACGAGCTCTTGCTCAAACATTCTAATAAAGAAATCAGAAATCGATTTCCACGTCAATAATGTACAATATTAATGTACATTCACATCCAACAAAAGGAATCCTTTTGTTGGATGTCAATGTACTCACAATGTTAGGCGCTGCATTGCTGCCGAATGTAGTGGGAAAAAGGCAGCAAAAAATATAAAAAAAATATTACATTGCAATCACAAACACAGCTTTTCAGCGGAGACGAATTGCAGATACACGTTGGACTATTTTTAGCAATGATAAAATGTTCCCACCAAATAAGCTAAGATAAAAATAAATAAATACCTAAATAACTTCCACACTATAGAATCACTCGTCCAGGTGTGCAATTACGTTAGACTATACAGGGTTACAGGGAAAGTCGTACACAATATTAAAGGAGGTCATTATTTAGGTCATTTCTGATGGATTTTATTCTATTATATAGGGTCCGAAAATTAACCGTTATGGACATATTGACTGTTAAAGATTTTAAAAAAATATCAAATTTTTTTGGCTTTGGAATAGAGCTCATAAAGTGTTTTTTTTTATGTATTTAGTTAAAAGGCATGTCAATTGATAAAAAAATATCAGCTAAGCTGTACCTACTACTCACAGCTTTAAAAAACTGCTTGGAAACGGTTAGAATTAAATATTTTTTCTCTAAATATTTTTCACATTGAAGCTCTTAAAAAAAATTTAAGTATGTAACTATTTCTGCAAATAATTTTAAAAACTTCTACGACTCTTTAACTATTCAAAAAGGTATAACATTTAATAGGTATGTGCATGAAATTTTAAAATAATGTTATTTGAGTAGGCTCTAGTGGTAGTACCGACATAACTGAACTTCGATACAAAAAAAAATCTTTTCCTGGCACCTTTAAACTATGTAAAAAGGTTCTGATAGGCTTTTTTGTGCTCTGGAGACATGCTGTCTCAGGTGTTCAGGTACCTACCTATTTCAGTATTTCTTTTTTAGAATATTCTATCTATCTATTATTTTTGTGTTAGTCTGCTCGTGTGATTCTTCCGTGGTAGATGTGTTAATACGTGCTCTGCAAATGATTTGCGTTTTAGAAACTTCTACGTCTCTTTAGGTATTAAAAACGTATATCACTTGCTATTACATCGAAAAAACGTTAGCCAAGTGTCACTTAAGATGGCAAACGGTAAATTTTTAGTTGAGGTAAATACGTGCTCTTTGATAATTTCCCGTAAAACGCGACTTAAATTGGATTTTGGTATTTATTCATCTTCATTGTGTGACTTGGCTTGGATTTTGAACTGATTCACCTTCGTTTTCAACATGGTTGCCTCTATTTCTAATACAAATTCTCATTTTGTTTTTTTAATTACTCTTCACTAGAGAAGTTCGCAGGTTTCTCCTTATTTTCGCAGCAATATTCTCTGTCTCAAAATTTCGACATTTTCAATTGGCGTCATTTTGTTTTAAATTATGATTTTAATATGATCTCATACATAAAAATCCATTGGCGTTAGATCAGGGCTCCTAGCCGGCCATGCAGTGGGACCGTCTTTTCTAATCCATTTGTTTGGGAAGTTCTCGTCCAACCATGCTTCCGTGGTGCGCTGGGCAGCCGTCATGTAGAAAGAACATTGTCTCGTCTCAATGCAATAGAAATGTTGTCCATCAACAAAGGTAACTCCTCCCTCAAAAAGTTTTCATATTTTATGTGTCTCCCCATTCAAGCCACAGAATGAAAATGAATCAGTCCAAAATCCAAGCCAAGTCACGGAATAAAGATGAATTAATACAAAAATCCAAACTAAATCGCATTTTACGGGAAATTATCAAAGAGCACGTATTTACCTCAACTAAAAATTTACCGTTTGCCATCTTAAGTGACACTTGGCTAACGTTTTTTCGATGTAATAGCAAGTGATATACGTTTTTTAATACCTAAAGAGACGCAGAAGTTTCTAAAACGCATATCATTTGCAGAGCACGTATTAACACAAAAATAATAGATAGATAGAATATTCTAAAAAAGAAATACTGAAATAGGTAGGTACCTGAACACCTGAGACAGCATGTCTCCAGAGCACAAAAAAGCCTATCTGACCTTTTTACATAGTTTAAAGGTGCCAGGAAGTAAAAAGATTTTTTTTGTATCGAAGTTCAGTTATGTCGGTACTACCACTAGATCCTACTCAAATAACATTATTTTAAAATTTCATGCACATACCTATTAAATGTTATACATTTTTGAATAGTTAAAGAGTCGTCGATTTTTTTAAATTATTTGCCGAATAAGTTCCATACGTAATTTTTTTTTAAGAGCTTCAATGTGAAAAATATTTAGAGAAAAAATATTTAATTCTAACCGTTGCCGAGCAGTTTTTTAAAGCTGTTAGTAGTAGGTGCAGCTTTTGCTGATATTTTTTTATCAATTGACATGCCTTTTAACTAAATACATTAGAAAAAAACACTTTATGAGCTCTATTCTGAGAAAAAATCAATCAAAAAGCCAAAAAAATTTGATATTTTTTTTAATCTTTAACAGTCAATATCTCCATAACGGTTAATTTTCGGACCATATATAATAGAATAAAATCCATCAGAAATGACCTAAATAATGACCTCCTTTAATATTGTGTACGACTTTCCCTGTAACCCTGTATACAAAAAATATATACTTCACTGACTTCACTGAGTTGTCTTATTTATATTTAACCCTTTTGTTCCCGGTATGTCACACCACCTTATGTCACACTGTTACATTCTGGGACTTTTTTCCCAGTAGGTATCTCATACTCCTACTCCGAACTGTCATATACATTCTTATTTTGACTCTTTCGAGTTGTCTAAATGATCAGCCCGATAGAGTGGAAAGTTACGTAATATAAGGGCAGGTCCTAAACTAGGAAACCCTGTGCCATGGCAACCAGGCATGGACAATAGGGAATGGATGAAAAAATCAGAAGTGCTTGATATTTTTTTTGGTGATAAAATTTTTGGTAAAGATTTGGTAAAAAAAAAATCTGGTGACAATGACAGCTTTTCCAGGTGGATTTTTTTTTATACGTAGCGGACTAAGGAATATGTCTGATATGCCGTACTAAGCCCAGAACTACGAATGGAAGAATATTAAGTATATTTAAAAATTAACTACGGGGCCAAAAAAATTGAAACTTTTTTCCCGCGTTAAGGAAGGTTATTCCTATCACCAAAAAAAATATCAAGCACTTCTGATATTTTCATCCATTCCCTATTGGACATTACAAACGTGGCAATACACCTAGGGAGGCTATTAGTTCAAGTCAGGTACGGCGGCTTCCATTGGGAATCGAACACACGTCTGTTATGATAGTCAAGCGTGTTAACCGAGGTAGTCGGAAAGTTAAGTACAGTAGCTGTTACCACGTAGCCATGTCAGGGCACACCAGAGAGAGATCGTGTGGGGGCGTTCCATTATACGGCCACTTTTGGGCTCTCATCGGCGCGGCAAGGACGATGGTTCAAGTTACAAACTTTCGACTGCTGTTACTTACGTCTGGCAATGTGTCTCGCTCGCACAATATAAATTATCTATCTATATATATAAAAGGAGAAGCTCACTGACTGACTGACTGACTGACTGACATATCAACGCAGCGCCTAAACTATGAAGGGTTAGAAACTTCTATAAGGGTTAGAAACTTGAAATTTTGCACAAGGGTTTCTTTTGTAACGTAGGGGAGCACTAAGAAAGGATTTTTAAAAATTCATCTCCTAAGGGGGTAAAATGGGGGTTCAAAGTTAGTATGAAACTTTGCCGTTTTTGAAGTTATTCGAATGAAATTTGGTACGAAGGTTCTTCAATAAAAGTCATGAAATACATGTATAATAGTTTTTCGAAAATCATCCCTGTAGGGGGTAAAAAGGGGGTGCAATATTAGTATGAAACTTTGCCGTTTTTGAAGTTGTTCGAATGAAATTTTATGCGAAGGTTCTTCATTGAAAATTATGAAACACGTGTAAAATAGTTTTTAAAAACTCATCCCTTAAGGGGGTAAAAAGGGGGCTGCAAAGTTAGTATGAAACTTTGCCGTTTTTGAAGTTATTCGAATGAAATTCAGAATAAAGATTTTTCATTGAAAGTCATGAAACACACATAAAATAGTTTTTTAAAACCATCTCTTAAGGGGGGTAACAGGAGGGTGCAAAGTTAGTATGAAACTTTGCTGTTTTTGAAGTTATTCGAATGAAATTTGGTACGAAGGTTCTTCATTAAAAGTCATGAAATACATGTAAAAACAATTAAAAACTCATCCCTTAAGGGCGTAAAAGAGGGGTGCAATGTTAGTATGAAACTTTGCCGTTTTTGGAAGTTATTCGAATGAAATTATATATATAATACATGTAAAATAGTTTTTCGAAAATCATCCCTTAAGGGGGTAAGAGGGGGGTGCAAAGTTAGTATGAAACTTTGCCGTTTATGAAGTTATTTGAATGAAATTCAGCATGAAGGTCCTTCATTGAAATTCATGAAAGACGTGTAAAGTAGTTGTAGTGTGGTGAAACCTCACCCACACATTCATAGTCCTATATGTATGTAACATGCTCTCTCCTCGATAGTAGAATACACGACGTCACTTCATACAGTCGCTGTTTTAATAAACACCCATTACTAAATAGTTACATCATTACATGGCGATCCTGCCAGGCCAGCCTGCCGGAGGCAGTGCCAGAAGGCATAAAAAATTAAGATAACGTTTAAAATAATACATAAAAAAACAATCATAGCTATATAATAAATAAATAATAAGGAAAGCTATAATCATATATTAAACGTGAGACCAGCCCAAATATATTGTAAGTAAATGACATGAAAGGTATCGTAAACAAAAAAGGACTTTGAAATTTGAAATATGACTTGTATTATTAGTCTTAAAATTAATTTTAATATAAGTACAGTTTAAAACCTAAGTTTAATGAAAAAGCATCGTCAACAATGCGAGAAAATTGTAAAAAATACTAGCAGTTGATAATTATTATTTTTTTGTTAATAAAAAGCGGGGAGGTGTAGTGTGGTGACACCTCACCCACACATTCATAGTCCTATATGTATGTAACATGCTCTCTCCTCGGCAGTAGAATACACGACGTCACTTCATACAGTCGCTGTTTTAATAAAAACCCATTACTAAATAGTTACATCATTACATAGTTTTTCGAAAATCATTCCTTGAGCGGGTAAGAGGGGCTTGCGAAGTTAGTATGAAAGCTCTTTCGCATGCGCTAAAATTATCCCTATCTTATTTGCAAACACTTTACTCAGCTAAAGCCCATGCGGACGTAGTCGCGGGCAACAGCTAGTTTATGATACAAAAATAGTTTAATTTTCGTTCTTTTATATTTTCTATAATAGGTATATGAGGTATCTATAAATATATGAGGAAAAATTGCTCAGTTGAAGCGGGTGTGGGCTGTGTAGGTACATAGCTCGGAGAACTGATGGCCGTTGGGGCGAAAAATTTGTGAGCTGGCGACACGCGAAGCGGACGACGCAGCGTGTTTAGGCCCCCCACCAGATGGTTTGACGACCGGTATAGGTAGTACGACGACGCAAGTCACGCGCCATAACGTCAAAAATCGCGACTTTCCAACTGTCAAATTCTGAAGTAAAACTTAAAGAAACTAGCTATATTCATCTATACAAACAACTTTTGAATTTGTTGGCATATTGGATAGAGATTACTTTTCACCGACTCCACACTCGTTTTATTGCAAAAACCGTTAAAAATAACGTATTAGAAAACCGTTTGAATAACAAACAAGTGAAACATCAGCGAAAAATAGTTTCAATTTCAACGATCGCTTTAGTACCGCGCCCCAATCCTAGGACCGCGCGGCCATTACAAGTTTCGTGCGCGATTGAAGACAATGCACTGAGACTCGCACCAGTTTCGTCAAGCGCTCATAACTTAAGACGCTACCTGGAACAATAATGCCACCGAACAATTCAGTATCAGTTATACATCCGCTCGGGCGGAACGGGAACCAACAAAATGGTTTCGGCAATCATTGTAGAATTAACTCACGCTGTAAATACGAGCTATAGAAAATGGAGATGAGAGTTGGGATTAGAAGGGGGCATTTTAATGTTTATGTTTAATACTTTGTCGTTTGGATGTTAGGCCACAGGTTGATAGCTACTGTTTGGAGTACCTAGTGAACGAGTGATATAGATATAGATATAGGAAGAGAGACATATCATTTCACAAATGTTTAATCATCTTTCGAACAACTCAATCTTTATAAAGAAAGGTAAATGTATCGATGAGTCCTTCCAAAAGTCCTTAATTAACAGATGATCTAATGATCTAGAACTCATGCATTCTGGCTGTCATTCTAGACGTCATTGTCATCTAAATGATCTTTATTCCGGATATAGGTACACTTAGGTACTTGACTTTTAGTCGGAAGAGTCCGACCAAGTTTCGCTCTGATTCGCAGAGCTTAATCATGGTTCGACTCTGACTGCTGCAGCCAAGCGCGCGGCGCGCTGATTTATTTCAAACTTTCATGCCACCAAAACCTACAAATACGTTACAATACAATCTTCAGGGCCAAAAAGCCTACAGTATATTATGTTACTTTTTATTGAGTTAATATTAAACAAAATGTGCCAAAGAAATTATGCAGTTCGTGCCATTCTCTGAGAATCACCCTAAGCTGCTTTTAGCCCCACACTAACATACCCGGTATCGTGGGAACCAGAAACAGCGACATCATAAACATGTAAACATCCAAGTCCTGGGGATCTTTTGTTGCCCCACCCGGGGTTCGAACCCGCGACCTCTCGCATGGTAGGCAGATGCGCTAACCGCTGCGCCACAAATGTCGTCTGTTACTTCTATAGTAGACGATTAAGATTATTTTTATAACACGTTACGGGTAGCTGGAACAGTTTTCCAATAACATTTTCCGAAATGTCCACGTAGAACAGCCTCAAATCCTTATCATCTCTCCATCGGCATCGGCCATACAATTTTACTAGACACTCAAGCGGCTTATAATCGCCCTTAAGCTGAAATTGGTCGACGCTCGTTAGCGCGTGACACGATATCTATTTAAATGTGATGGCTTTAACCTTTGCTACAAAATAAGATGTTTAATATAAAAATCAAATTAAAAAAGAACAAAAAAACCGACTGCAGAGTGAGTAGGGGGACCAACCTTAGGCAAATGAGTCACGATGTTAATTTTGGGTCCTGTCTGCTTAGTAGTTAACGCATAGCAGTCCGATTTTTGTATTTCAGTACAAATCTTGTGTTTTTAATTGTAGCAACAGTAGCGACACCTAGTGACGCCTTTGCCAGCGGTACCTAGAGCCTACGATGTAATTGGCTATTTGACAGGATGTCAAATGAGTTACTTTTAAAACGGAATTTTGTATGAAAATACTTGCTTGTGACGTCACATTTCAGAGCACTCTTTTTTTGTTTTATCTATTTAAAAATTGTAATAACTAGTAAATGATTAAAAGAAATACATATTTCGAATTATTTTGCATTTTTTGTTTTAATCGAGCATCTCAAATAATTTATTGTTGATAGTGTCAAATACCGTAATTGATCAGGCAAAAAATTTAGTTTTTTTGTTAGATGTATGCAGGTTTTATGTTGCCTATGTACAAGTATGTATGCCTGTCATAAATTGTACAATAAAATGTTCTTTATCTGTCTGCCTATTGTTTTGTATTTTTTCCAATAAATATCTTCCGGCCTATATACCTATCAGGAAAGGTTAGCTGGAGGAAAATACTTATTAGGATTAAGCTTGCCTATGTACAAATGTTTTATTGTGCAATGAAGAATTTTCAAGCAAAAAGAATTTATTTCAACGTAAAGATTTTAGGTACATTCGGCTTGCTGAATGTCAACGTACTACACATGATAGCCGCTGCCCCCGAGCTATATTTGTGGTGAAGAAAAAGGCAAGCGGGAAAAAAAACTCCACACTGACCAATAAATCAATCAAATCGAAGCAATGTACTAGTGCCTGTATGTAAATGTTAATATTTAATTATGACGAATGGTCTTATGAGAGTACATTAGAAAACGGTCATACATTAATAAGTACAAACATTCCAAACACATTAACCCCTTCTAATGGCTCCGTCTTTGTCGGATAAAAAACTGGCGTATGCCCTGTAGCGGATCGTTATAGCTTGCCTGCGCTCTTTAAAGATTTGTGCAATAAGAAAATGTCTACATTTGCGATATAAAAGTTAGTGTTAATATTCAAAGCTCTCTTTGTAATCCCAGCGACACTTCTCTTGTTTTGGTTTCGTTTCAATGTTATTATGAAAGTTATTCTGGGCGACAAAGTAGCTTTTAGCTCTTGATTTAATTAGGCGCACTTTGTGCTCCATACAAATGCTCTTCCTTCATCATTCCGCTCAACGACCTGGGCGCCGACTCTGTTAGCGCATTATAATACGATGATAGATACTGGATACGATGACAGATGAATCACGGGACTTAATTTTTTTTCATACAATGAGCCGTTTTCAGAAGAACTAAAAAATAATAATAATACGGCTGTCAAAGGAATGCATTTTTGGACCTCAGCCCAATAGCCATTTGTGATACATCATAAAATAGGTCTCAGCGAGTTGAACAAAAGTTACTACTACGCCAACAGCCAAATGTTTGTCGTTTCGGAGTTATATTTTGTTGAAAATGTTAGTTTTTTTTTTCAATACTATATAACTCCGAAAGGACAAACATTTGGCTGTTGGCGTCATAGTAACTTTTGTTCAGCTCGCTGAGACCTATTTTATGACGTATCACACATGGCTATTGGGCTGAGGTCCAAAATTGCATTCCTTTGACAGCCATATTTTTTTTTTTTTTTTAGTTCTTCTGAAAACGGCTCATTAACGCCTTGATGGTTTGTTTGATAGTGTGCGAGAGTCGCCTTGCAGCGGCAATGAAACTGAATCGCCACTTTCATACATTTGTCATTGTACTACAATGCAGAATAACAGTTGTCAACGAACTCAACTTTGATTTATTTAATACTTTTTTGAGTGAGGCCAGAAGTGCGTTGACTCCATTGCTAGTTGATAACCTGATATGGTTCGTATGTTTAATCATAACTTGTGATTTGAATGTGGATAAATTATTTAATTAGTCTTTATATTAGTTTTATTACCAAATTTATAACGGACTTCATAAAAGGAAGAGGTTTTCTATGTTAAGTAACTTTAGCTGTAAGTTATCCTTAGGGTTATAGTAAATAAATAAATTATGAATAGTTTAATATATTTTATTAATGACTCGTGTATCACAATGCTCATTAGATATGCCTGTGTCGACACAGCCACTGCAGCGTTATGCCGGTGGCAGCCAATATAATGAAAACATATGGTTTTTGAAACCCGGAAAACGAGCCAATGAATCGGTTAGCGAAACTGTTCAATATTTTTGATAAATAGTTTCACCAAAATTATTTTGGCATTGTGATATTCATATTAGTTATTGATGTGTAATAAAAATGTACTTTGTATGAAAATCACTTGTCATTATGCTTATCACTTCCCTTGGCTATCCGTATTCGCATATTTGCTGACGATTTATAATACATTGCAGTTTGAACAGGATCATTGCTAGTTATTCTTCGGAAAACCCTACTGTGGAAGGGGCAGATACAAAAGTAGGCAAATAAAAAAAGTATGCCCAAGAAAAAACGAACAAACGATGTTATGGTTATTTACTTATTTATTATTATTTATCGCTATTTATTAAGCGTTGCGTGAAAATCGGCAACTAGTTGCACAGTGGTGTACAGTAGTTACAACCCGAGGCCCAGATCTTGTTGTCTTCATATTTAAATAACTAATATAAGCATTTATTAGATTGTTACAAATAATATTTGATTACATGCAAAAAATAAATAACATACTCACTATCAACTAATCTATAAACTAACTAAAATAAGTAATTACTTAATAAAACTAATATAAACTAAATTCCTAATGTAAGTAATAATATAGCTTATATATAAAACTATGCTAAAAATATATATTTACAAATAAAACACGTGCCCCAGGTCACCATCCCGCGGCAAGGAGCCCAGAACGCTGGCGACGTTGCCTCTTTGAATGGCCAGGCTTATTATTTGGCCGAGGTACGCGCCGGCCCTCTGGTCTCCTGATGCGTCGATTAGGCGCGCCGCTAGGTCCTTAACCCTTAGCTGTAGTGGTGAAAAAATATCACGGTTCTATAGCGGTGGGTCCATTGGACCCAGCGATTTTCAAATGTATGTGAAAAAAACTTTAAAGTTGATTAAGTGTTTTTTCTTTAATTATATCTATTAACGTTTATGATTAACACAATGTTTCACGCAAACAACAATAGGAACATCTTTTTCTTAGGTAATTGGCACTTAAAAGAACCAGTCTCTTTAACTTAATCACAAAACAGAGTCACAAAAAATATTAATTAAAAATAGGACAAACAATCCAAAAATTCAACTCTTCACTTTATAAAACGTTATCATAATGTTCTTTCTGAAAATAGTAAAATAGTAACGAAATAACCTCATTTAAAAAAAAAGATTCTTTCGTTGCTATAGTGGTGGGTCCAATGGACCCAGGCGAAAGCCAGTGCTTGCCTTTCCAGCAGCAAGCGTAGCATGTCCGTTCTACACAATGCGCCTCGGTTTACTAACGGAAGGTACTGAGACGCGGAGGGACCTTCCTCACTCCAATCGTTTTCTACGCCTAGTTGAAAATGTTGCCTGGGTCCAATAGACCCACAACTATAGTTAAGGGTTAAACAGCAGGCGTGCCTCTGGGCCCCATGTGCCCATCGTTTCGACCCCAAACGGTGCAAATATGTAACCGTTGCCAATAGAACTGTATTTGCGCCGTTTGAGGCTTTCGGCCTTATTTTCTTTTACATGCTATAAATTTAATATAAAAATTGAATAAATTGAAAAGTCATCTAGACTTAATTAATTTGTGAAAATTGTAAAAATTTATGTACAGTCACCAGCATAAATATATGACGGTGGGCAGTAGTGCAAAAATATCTGATTCACCATTGAGATCATAAGAATATGATGACACTTTGCCGGTAAAAATATGTGATGCTTTGTGGGCGGTGTAAATATCGTATCTCACTAATTGCATAAATATCGGACCAGGTAGCTTAAAAATATTTGATCACTGCTAAAATCAAAATTATGTGACTGCACTTGCTGGAATATTTATCTATTAACTATGAAGGAATAAATATCAAGTGATGGCAGGCATCAAAAATATGTGTTACATAAACACAAGCAAAAATATGTCGATTTGTAATTGTCCATTATCCGTGTAGGTACCGATATCTTTTTTTACTGAGATGACATTTATATTCACCTCCTTACAGGCAAATCTTTACTGACATCGTAAAAAACATTTTATCCGTCAACTATCTAGTCTGTCAAAATAAAATATATGTCAATATATACAGGGTGTCCCAAAACTCAACGTTAAGCCGGTACCGGGTGATAAGGTAGGTCATATTGGCTAAAATGGAAAAATAGAAAACAAAATTCAATGTTTACAAAATTATAGGCATTTAAAAAATTTAAAATCCTGTTGCCATAAATCTTTACTCTTTCCAATTTTTTTTCGTAACTCTGAATAACGCTTCTTTAAATTGTTAACAAAATTTCAACACCAGCTGCTCCTCGTGAACAACATTTTGGCCGTCGACAGTGTGTCGAGCAGGGTGGTATACCTAAGTGCCCTGCCTCACTGGGATGCCATGGCGACGTCGCCAGCCACGTATCCAGGCAGTTTGCATTGAATGGCGACGTCACTAACAGTCGCCAAGTGAGGCAGGCACCATACATTTCAATACTAACTGCTTGGATACGGTCGCTGACGACGTGGCCATGGCGTCCCGGTGAGGCCCTAATACTCAGAATATCTAAGAAGTATTCGCTGAAGGTCATTCAGGTATACGCAGCGACCTAGTCACACTCCGATGAGGAGGTAAAGGCGATGTATGAGGACATTAGTAGGGCCATACGTACCTTGGAGACCTATTTCAATGTGGTTATGGGGGACTTCAATGCGAAGCTGGACAAAAGAAGCGAAGGTGAGATGAGAGTGGGGCAATTTGGTCATGGGCAACGGAACCCTAGGGGACAGAGATTGGCCGACTTCCTGGAGAAAAAGGGGCTCTTTATGATGAACTCTTTCTTTCAGAAGCCACTTCACAGGAAATGGACCTGATTGAGTCCCGATGGTTCCACGAGAAACGAGATAGACATCATCCTGACCTCCAAGAGACAAATATTCAATGATGTCTCTGTGATGAACATGGTGAAAACCGGAAGCGATCACCGAATGGTAAGAGGCACATTGAATATCAATGTTAAACTTGAGAGGTCTCGTCTCATGAAGTCCGCGCTCCGACCTATACGTGTCCATATCCAAAACCCCGAGAACTTTCAACTCGAATTGTCAAATCGCTTTGAATGCCTGGAAAGCGCCGCATCGGTGGACGAGATCAATAATAGGTTTTTAGAAACTGTTAGTACAGTGGACTCGAGGTTCTATAAGCCCAACCGAGCGAGAAGACCACAAAAGCTCTCAAACTATAGGTCGAGAGACCTCATGGCTAAACGTCGCTCGTTGCAACTGCAGTCTTCCAAAAATGCTGAGTCATATATAGGGAGCTCAATAGACACAAATGTATCAAAGTCTATGCGGCACGATATTCGTTCCTTTAATACCGAACGTATTAAAGAGACTATAGAGCGGAACAAAGGCTCTAAAGTGCTCATGTCTATTGGGCAAAGCCAGCTGACGAAGCTGAAGAGAGAGGACGGGAGTGTAACGTCGACCAAGTCAGAGGTGCTGAGGGAGATTGAGGGCTTCTACGGACAGCTATACCTCAGTCGCATAACCTGTTAGCAGTTTGCACAAAGACCTAAGAGTCAAACTGACCCGACATTATACCGAAGATATCTCGGACGTCAGCCTGTACGATATTAGAATGGCCCTGAAACAGCTCAAGAATAACAAGGCACCAGGAGAGGACGGAATTACATCAGAGCTTCAGAAAGCGGGTAGAACACCAGTACTGAAAGTCCTTCAGAGGCTCTTCAATTCCGTCGTGCTCGAAGGAACAACGCCAGAAGCATGGAACAGAATCGTGGTGACACTGTTCTTCAAGAAAGGGTGAACAAGCCGGTTTCCGAAAGGGCTATAGTACCATAGACCACATCCACACGCCGCGGCAAATTATACAGAAGACTGAGGAGTATAATGTGCCATTATGCTTAGCGTTTGTGGACTATGAGAAAGCTTTCGATTCGATTGAGACATGGGCGGTGCTTGAGTCTCTCCAGCGTTGCCATATTGACTATCGGTATATCGAGGTGCCGAAGTGCTTGTACGCCACCATGTCAGTCCGAGTGCAGGAGCAGAATTCGGAGGCAATTCCACTGAAAAGAGGCTTAGGACAGGGAGATGTCATATATCCCCGAAACTGTTCAAGAACCGACTGAAAGATGCCTTCAAGCTTCTGGAATGGCAGGAACGCGGCATAAATATCAATGGCGAGTACATCAGTCACCTTCGATTTGCCGACGATATAGTAGTCATGGCAGAGATGCTGGAGGGCCCCGGCATAATGCTCGAAGACCTCAGTCGAGTCTCCCAACGGGTGGGCCTTAAAATGAACCTGGACAAAAATAACACTCGACTCTCGAAGTTGTACACGAATACGTCTACTTAGGACATACAGTCCAACTAGGCCGGCCAACTTCGTGAAAGAGGTCAGTCGTCGAATCCAACTCGGCTGGGCAGCATTCGGGAAACTTAGAAAAGTCTTTTCCTCCGATATACCTCAATCACTCAAAACAAAATTATACAACCAGAGTGTGTTACCAGTGATGACTGGCATTGAAACGTGGTCACGCAACGAGCTATGGAAAGGGCTATACTCGGAATTTCTCCACGAGAGCAAATCAGAAATGATGAGGTCCGTAGACAAACGAAAGTCGTCGACATAGCCCACCGGATGAGTAAGTTGAAGTGGCAGTGGGCGGGGCACATAGCACGAAGAACTGATGGCCGATGGGGCCGAAAGGTTCTTGAATGGAGACCACATCGGCAAGCACAGCGTAGGACGACCAGCCACAAGATTTATTCATTTATTATGAATTTTCAAGATTTATTATTCATTTTATTGTGTTTCGTGTTATTTTCATTTAAAAATATAGGAAAACAAAACAGTATGTGGTGCAAATTTATATAATAAGGACACTTAATCCTTAGGTAATAAACTCTTAGTAGAGGAAAAACTAGTTATCTGCGGCACCCATCAAAGTAAATGCTTAATTTTACCCATTAATTAAGAGAATTTCGTTGGTCTTTCTCAACCATTTAATTATTTAATAAATGAAGTATTTAAAAATATACATACGTTCCTGATATATCAGGTTGTTAATAGAAATTGCACCGTGCAAACCTTTAATCACGTTTTTCTCAAAACTACATTTTATTCAGTTACTTGTTTTTTGCAGTAAGGGCACGATATTTGAAGAGAAATAAACATTTTCTATTCCTATTTTATTCAAAATAATTACAACTCGTATCTGTCGCAAATCAGAGCGAAACCTGGTCGGCGGCTGTTCCGGCGAAAAATCAAGTTAGTATATCCGGAATACAGTCAAAGATTGATTTACAATATTTACTTAGTACATGTTCCTGCAGTCGTGTTACGTATTATGACCTAAATACGAGGCTTGTACCAATAACAGTACTTTAATTCTACACAAAGGAAAGCAATTAGGCAGCTACAAATATTTGTAGAAATTACTTTTAGCCATAATTTAGCGTTATGGCTTTTGTTTCATTTCCCTGTCAGAGGTCGCTACAATATAATAATTAATTTAATTTAATTTAATAATAATTTAATAATAATTTATTGACCAAGTTAATTACAGTTCAGGAAGCACTTACAAAATTACAGTTTATCTTACATAGCTAGTTAAGTCCCTGACTCCCAAACTAGGAGACCCTGTATCTTAGGAGTCAGTTTCTTCCTTCAGTACATGTGGGGTTTTACCGTACAATAACTGATACTTACATTATTCTGTCTCTAGTCAATAAGTTTTATAAATTTTGAGATTGGAATGAAAATGAATTAATTTCTCGAAACCATAAAAAAAAGTAAAATTAAACAATAAGGATGCTAAATGTGTATTATGCATGCATGTGTGTGTGTGTGTGTGTCTGTGTGTGTGCGTATACTACGCACAATATACTACGTCAGGACACAAAAGAAGAGCACAGGCAAGCTGACCCCCGGTTTCCCGAATACACGCTTTTAGAGGCGATTTTCGTAAATCTAAAATCCGTACTTTATTATTACAAATCGAGGTACAATGCATAGCAACGTTTACTTATAAATTTGTGGACACCTGGACCTATATTCTGTCAATGTATTGTAGTACAACGAGAACTGCATGAACGTGGCGATTAAGAGGTAGTTTCATTGCCGCTTCAAGTCTACGCGAGCATGTGTATCAATAATTTCAGGCGTCAATGCAATTTTAAAAACCTGTCGCGTGACCCGACCATGTAACTGTAATTGGGTATTTGACAAAATCTCAAATGAGTTACTTTTAAAACGGAATTTTGTATGAAAATACTTGCTTGTGACGTCACATTTCATAGCACTCTTTTTATGTTTCATCTTTTTAAAAATTGTAATAACTAGTAAATGATTAAAAGAATACATTTTCCGAAACATTTTGTAATTTTTGTTTTAATCGAGCGTCTCAAATAATTTATTGCTGATAGTGTCAAATACCGTATTGTACTATAATGCACTAACAGAATCGAGGTGCAGGTTTCACTCTGATTCGCAGAGTGAAACGTGGTCGGGCTCTTCCGACAAAAAGTCAAATAAGTTTATCCGAAGTAAAATTAATAATATCCATCTAATATTATAAATCGTTCGTAGCCTCGGCTGCCTGAGTGATCACGAAGGTTAAGTTCTATGACTAACTCTAGTGGCATTTTTCCGAGCGGTTCCGGGCTTCGCAAGGGACGTTAAGCAGTAGTTGCCGGCTGCCGTCGATAGATGGCAATCGTTAAGCCAAGTCAAAGCCCTTAGGGCGGCTTGAAACCTTCTGACAGTAAGACCAGCCACTAGTCTTACAAGCCTCCACCAATCCGGTCTTGGCCCCCGTGGTGGAGTGTGGCCTAGACCTTCCTCAGGGAAGAGACCCGTGCCCCTCGGTAAGGACGTAATGGGATGTCTAGTGCTTACGAACCTTTTAGTTCCAAAATATGTATTAGACAGTTTTTTTCCATAGTGAGTACTTCTGTTACAGACATGCGGACAAAGAAAGGAAAACACAGACTTAATTGTTTTTCCTTTCTTCCACTGAAAACACATTTATTCTTTCATCACCGCGAATAAATATTTACACGCGCGGCGTACCTACGTTTTCTTTTCAATGCATTCGAGATGAAACGAAATGTTTGGTCTGCCATTGTTTTCGCGAGTATGAATAAACATGAATAATTACAACAAATTAGAGTCTAAATACGCTGTTAGCATCTTTGTGACTCAGTTTTCTCCGTAAAGTCGGAAATGCTTATCTTTTCCCTGACATGAGAGACTAGCTCTACTCTCGATGTCAAAAAACATATATTATGAATTAAAATTTAATTTAATTTGGCAGAAAGAAACCTGTTACACTGTTTTTTTTTTAGTTCCACTCCCAAAGCGTAAAACGGACCCTATTAGGGCCTTTCTGAACTGCTCCGGTCCCGCAAACGTTAAATACCGATCCGATTTAGAAACACACAAGAATACTAATAAGCTTCTCCACTACTCCGGCATCCGGTTTTTAACGGCCCGATAATTTGCTAGATCGGAACGGTATTTTACCGGTCCGAAGTGATCGACACACAAAAACAATAGGTACACGTTTTCGCACCGCGCATACAACCCAAAAATGTTCGCATACTATTTAATTAGATTAATGGAATGTGTGGAAAACGTCCCCTGCCCCGAATAGAAAAACCGAGAGAAGCACTGCGTCACGTCACATTGCCGATTATAGTCGGATGAAGTGGATAAGCATAATCCGGCATCCGGTATTTTTCTCATGACTGATTCCGGTTCCGACGCCGGACCGGAGCAGTGGAGAAAGGGCCTTTCTGATACTCCGCTGTCTGTCCGTCCGTCCGTCTGTCTGTCACCAGGCTGTATCTCATGAACCGTAAAAGTTAAACAGTTGAACTTTTCACAGATGATGTATTTCTGTTGCTGCTATAGCAACAAATACTAAAAAACAGAATAAAATTAATATTTAAGGGGGCAACCAGAAACGTGATTTTTTTTGGTCGATATTGATAACGACAACAGATATGCGCTTGAAATATTCACAAAATATTGAGTTATCTATATTCACTTTAAAAACAAATAATTAAATTAAAATAAATATAGAGTAGGTAACCCATATTTAAGGCGCCGTCCCATCCAGTAGACGTGATTTTTTGCCATTTTTATAGATAATGATAGGGAATAATCCTTAGTGCGCGAGTCCGACTCGCGCTTTTTTTTTTATTTCACCGGGTTTTTTTATTTCAAATACATAAGTAGATTATCTCCAAAAGAGCAAGATTGCTATCCATGTGTGGTGGTCGCAACACTGATGAACGGTAGCGAGATTTAGGCATGGCAGAAGACTCATGGTACTAACTCACGTGCTCATTAGTAGCACGAAAGCATGATTATATTGAGCAAGTGTTTTACTCCCAATCTTTTCTGTATGTAGAATTCTTTACGTTGAAATAAGTTTATGATTTTTTAAGACAGTAACACTGACAACAACAATGCAGTCTTAGGTTATCAAACCTCAAAAAAAGGAAGACGGATAGATTAAAACATCGAATACAAAAATACAGAAAAGATTGGGAGTAAAGCATTTGCTCAATAAAAGCATGCTTTCGTGCTACTAATGAGCACGTGTGTCAGTACCATCACGAAAGGAGGTCCTTGAGAAATAAGTACCTATGTGTGGTGTTACTTTGAATGACAGAATACGTAATAGTTTAATTAGTGAACGTTGTGTATTCAGTACTTGTTTTAGTATTTACTTTAATATTAAAATATGACTTAGGAGGTCTGCTACTTTTTAGGTCGGACGTATGAGAACGTTTTGCACAACACAATCATTGAATTAGTAATATGTGACAGGACGTCCAACCAAGTCCGACATTTGTAGCCGCCCGTCACATCACAATCCTATCAATCCTACTACGTAACAAGACGTTCCAGGACGTCGTCGTTGTCATTTGTATGGGGAAAAAAGTGTCACATCACTAGGACCAGGCCTGACCGAAATGTCCACTAATAAATATAATAATAAAAGTTAATAATATCTAGTTCTTACGAAAGTTTTAGTTCAAAAAATGAAACAAACTCCATAGCTTCTTATCTATCCAACTATTCAGCCCATAAATGGAGCACATTGCTGTGCCTAGATTCTGCTTATGCATTGTAGTACAATGACAGTTGCATGACCGCGGCGATTTAACTTCATTGCCGTGTCAAGATAATGCGCGCACGCGCATTCGTAATTCTAGGCGTCAATGGAATTAAAGAACATGTCACGTGACCCGACCATATAACTGTAATTGAACTCTAATGCGCTAACAGAATTGAGTTCCTGGTCATAGGAATATGGTTGCTAGGACCAAAAATTCGGTCCTCAATTATTTATTCTGTTTCTCTTTACCTATTTCCTTCTCATATCGACGGTTAAAAGGTAATAGGGCATAAGCGACATTTTGGCCCAAAATGGCTTTTGAATGCCATCTTACTTAAAAAAAAAAATCTGCGTCGAATGCGCTTACTCCCGCGGCTCTACGATGACTTTTTTGTATCGTAAAGCCGCGGGAGTAAGCGCATTCGACGCAGATTTTTTTTTTAAGTAAGATGGCATTCAAAAGTCATTTTGGGCCAAAATGTCGCTTATACCCTATTACCTTTTAACCGTCGATATGAGAAGGAAATAGGTAAAGAGAAACAGAATAAATAATTGAAAACACGAAGACAAATATAACTTCTTTAATTATTTTCTTGGCAACAAAGACAATTTCAATGTGACGTCATAGGGAACTTAGTATCTAACATAAACGCCAAATGTGATATGGACGCAATTTAACTTCCAAACGTAATATTTCTGAAAACCTTTGTTTTATAAGCAAATCAAAGGACAGTTTTTTTATAACTATACACACTAATAACTAACTTATTCAAACAACCAATAATTTTATGTTCAAGAAATAAATATTGCAATCATCTTATAGTAATGACTTCCAGACAACACAATCAGTTGACTTGGACCCAAACTATGATAGTGCAGTAGTAACCAGGCATGTAATGGGCTAGTTGCCCTAAAAAATTTAATTAGTCCATCTTTTAGATTATTCAAAAGTAAGGGACACGTATTTTTTTATTTGTAAATTAGACCAAAAATGACAAAGATATAGCCCATTAAAATTACGTGTGACGTCACGCCGTGCTGAATTTTTTAGCACGGAGTGACGTCACACGTAACTTTAATGGGCTATATCTTATTTTTTGTTTAATCGAAAAAAGAAAAATATGTGTCCAATATTTTTTTATAATCTAAAATACGGACTAAATTAAATTCAATTATTTTGACCCTGGAAACTACCCTATTACAAACATGGAAATATACCCAGAGTAAGGTTTTTTGTGCAAATTTATTCCCCCACTCTGGCAATTGGTTCTCAATTTTCATCACCGAAAGTCACCAAGTTACGCTGGGATTTCTTACGATATAAAAGGATTATAACGAGGTGCAATTCGCCTCGTTGCTTATTTTTATTTTTGGCCATTATCTATTCTAAATTTAATTATTTTTTGACATTTGCCACAGTGGTTGGACGTAGCTGAGCCAGATAATCTTCAGCTTACATCTAAGGTGGACCTGAACGTCATTATTTTACCACAATGTAGTATAATTTGCATATTATTCAGTTAGAATCATTCAATTAATATTTAAAAGAGAAATATTGTTATGTAAGTCTTCCTGCTTTCTTTTATACTCCTAGTGTATTTTATATTTATTTTTAGACCTTGGCTAAGACTTTTTATTTCGTTGTTCTCAGATGCCTTTCTTTTACCTTATAAAATATTATTCTTCTCTGCCTTTGGATACCCTACTTTTATTCTACTGACCGCACCCCGGTTTCCAATATTGTGACAGGATAATCAAGATCATCGGCTAAGACTGGATGTTTGAGGTTATCTTAAAAAGAAAAAAAAACGTTTTGAATTAAAAAACTATTCTTTTTTTGAAGTCAGTTAAAAATAATATGAATTACATGCAGAAATTAACAATTAAAAAAAAATACAGTTGCAATTCAATTCTGTAGACTGCTTAGAAGCTATCTCATCCTAACTGTAAAATCATCTCTGGATAAGCCATATTTTAATTTAATTATAAATAATGATCTCACTGCATGCGCTCACAATAGTTTCCAGAAGTTTTTTATAGAATTCCGGACTCATTACTCGGTACTACATACTAACCAACTATTCCGAACTCCTTGCATAATACGAGTACGGCGACAGATTGCTACTAGAGGCACTCAAATACTCCTGTTTTGTTTGGTGACTAGTTCTCTTGTACGGTCCGTAGCTGGAATATTCGTGAGAAGGTCCATATTCATGATGATGAGACGGATAGTGTTCTACCGGATGCTCCTTCTTCTGCTTGATGAGGTAGGTGATGAACCAACTCAAGAAGTAGCCAGCTTTGTGGATGAGAAGCCCGAATATGATGGCGTAGACTATTTTGAAGATGAAGATCTTCTTCAGCACTATGTCGGCGAAGAATACTGAAAAGAGGATTAAAAACATAAACAAATCAACATAATAATATAGTTCGATCAAATAGGGAATGTATCAGCAAAGGGCAAGATATAAAGTACCCGAAATCGACGTGCATGCATGCAACGACTAGTGAATGTCGATGAAGTGATTTGTTAGGATCGTGGCAGGTGGCAGTCCCTGGTATCGCCTATCCCTCTGGGATACAGGCGTGATGTTAAAATCTAAGACCTGGGCTTCTTTTTCCCCAGCCGGGATTCGAACCCCTGACCTCTCGCTTAGTATGCAGATGAATTAACCGTTGCACCACAGAGGTCAATTAACCGGGTGAATGTTAAAAAAAAAATTGATTATAAAAAATATCATTATTTTTTTATGAAAATAAAACAGTCTGTGACGATCGTAACATGTATGTAGTGAACCTTTGGTCTCTGCCTGGCCTAGCTCTTTGAGATAAACGCCTGAGTTTATAAAACATGTTATTTCAAAATACCCAAAAATGTAAAACATTTCTTCTGTTTGAGGATAATGTTTAAAAGTATTTCAAAAGTAGGAAAAACATTAATGCTGCGACCAAACAGTACGACTAGTCACTTTTTCCCAAGTCAATCGTAATAAACAATAATCAATAAAATACATTACATAATTACTACAAACACATGCACCAAAGCAACCAAATATTTCGTCGACAACACACATGTATAAAAATAGTTAAGGCACACAAAAAAAACTTACCTAACCTAAAAAATTTAATCAGATTTAATCATAATTAGATTAATTAAGGCCGACTTGCACCACCGACTAAAATCCATTTAGCGTAAAATTAAATAGAATTTTGACAGATAGTGTATGGCGGAACTGTCAAAATTCTGTTTAACTTAAAGCTTAATGGATTTTAGTCGGTGGTGCAAGTCGGCCTAAGTCGTGGACACTGTAAAATTAAATTTATGTTCTCAACTTACCCAGTAAGCCAATTTTCTTCTTTTTCTTCCCGCGAGATTCCTCCACACTCGCACCGAAACCCGAGGCGTCGCACAAAGTTATTAAAGAGAGAGAAAATATTATTAAAATTCCCATTATTTCGGCGCGCTTTTTGCTAGGCATTTTTCCGCGGAGCAACTTTTTAAACTGTGTTAATATTTTCCAGCCAATAACTTTTTATGCAGGCAGAGCCGACACTTTTTTTTTTTTGACAACACTATATGAAAAATATTTCAAATTTCGAACTGTTTTTTCTCTAAAAGACAATGAAGTTATGAGATTTCGGCCAGCATTCCGAGCACTTGAAGGCTCGCCTCAGATTACCTACTGCCGGACCTTCCTACGTGTGTTAAATAAGTGCTAATAAATGGAAAGCGGTAACTTTCATTGGCACTAACCTTCTAACTATATTTCTTATGAGGTATTGACTGTGAAATAAGTAACATGTTGACTGACACTGAATAATTTCACTTTCATGAAAGGTCTTCTGCAATACTGATTCCAGCCCGTGAGACGCTTGTATAACAACTTAGGGTTGAATCCGGCAGGAAAATGCTGGAACAACTTTGATTTGGATAATTTTATTGGTCTCAGTTTGTATGATTTCAATAATAGGTACCTTATAATAACAATAATAAACTTTATATTACGAGTATGTCCACACAGGTGATACAAAAATTAAAATTTTATGTATTTCGATGTTTGAGATCTATTAGTGTTTACTAATGAAGACTTACTTTATAATTATTCTTATACTTATTCTACACAAAAGATTTAACTGGATATTATGAATATCATAAGAAACAGCATTTACAAAGGCTAGCTTATCTCTGTTAGAGATTTCTTCCACCAAGCCAGTAAATAATTGCGATTAGACCCGTTTCAAATGTTGATAACTACATTATGTTTGAGTTTTTGCTGGTATCCTAGGCCTGATAAACCGTTATCATTCCTGTGGTCACCCATTTTAAGAAGTTCATCATCATCATTCAGCCACAAGAAGTCCACTGCTGGACATAGGCCTCTTCCATGGATTTCTAAAAAGACCGGTCGGAAGCGGCTTGCATCCAGCGTCTTCCCGCCACTTGGATGAGATCGTCTGTCCATCTTGTGGCTGGACGTCCTACGCTGCACTTGCCGATATGTGGTCTCCATTCGAGAACTTTTCGGCCCCTTTAGAAATTGTTTGTTTATTTAAATGACATCTTCTATTCCTGGTGAATGTACTAGACTTACGCACGGTTGTCCACATGTAATGTGTTAATTGGCTGTTAGCAGCAGAAAGTCGGCTAAATGAAAAAAAATAGCTGACCCTGGAGCCGATTCTCGCCCATGCGAATTGAAAGCGTAGACGCCAAACATTCGAAGGATTAGACATTTGTCGCATAAAAATCAGCTTCAGGGAGCCGATTCTCGCCCATGCGAATTGAAAGCGTAGGCGCCAAACATTCGAAGGATTAGACATTTGTCGCATAAAAATCAGTTTCATGTATTCTCACAAGGTCGTATACGCAAATTTGCTAATAATTTTCGTTCGCTTTGAGGTGTCATCTTGTCGCATGGTAATTACCATGCGACTCGCAAAAGGCGTATGAAATTTGAACGCATTCATTGATAGTTGAGGGTGGGTGTATTCCGAAATGCGATAAAATCGATTACAGCGCGAATCCACTTAAGTGCAGCAGGCACAAAAACCCTACTCCGTGCGAGATACTTTGGGACTACTAAATTTGGTCGGATTCGCGCTGTTATTGATTTTATTACGTTGACGTTTCGTTATAAGTAAAATTTCAGTTGAAAATTTTAAGAGTTAAGTGTATTAAACTTTTAAATAACGTATATTTTGTACCTAAACAGTTTCTTAGTTTATAAAATAACACTTAAAGTAATAATTTGCCGCAAAATGTATCAATTTAAAAGTGAAATTGTAAATGTTTTAAGATTCGACTAACTTTCAATTTACAATCGAGAAAATGGAACGTAGGATTCACAGATTACTGTTTCAGTCGTTAGACATTTCTTTTTTCATTCGAATTCAATGTCGCATGGTGTTCAGAATACAGAATTTGGGTGTCGTTCGACTTTTTTATGTAGAATTCCAGTCATACGCCTTAGAGTCGTATACGTCTTATTTGTGAATGAAGTGAGAATTGGCTCCCTGCACAACTTCCTAAGCGTCACTGTGGGCATTTAAATTTACTTTTATATGAATTAAGTTTCATGCTGTTCAAGCCACATTTAGGAAGTGGGTGCTCTAATTTTTAATGTGGTCAACCTTCATGTTTTACTTTACCATTAAAAAAAAAGTGACAGCTGTCAAATAAGGTGCCCAAAGGGCATACTGAGACAACAGTGGACAACAGTCTCTTATCAGCCTGTCAACGTTTGAGAAACCGGGAGTACAGTCTGTTAGCTTTTAGAATATATTATCTCAACTGAGCAATCAAAACCGATTACAGTGCAATAAGGTAAGATTTATTTTGTTTTGTTATTTATAACTTTTCAAAATAGTGAAGAAAAGTTTTATACAGAGCAGGAAGTGCAACACTCGTGTGCTTTCGGCGAAAACCGAAGCCTACTCTAGAGCCCGAGGTATATTCTAAAAGCTAACAGACTGTAGCTCTCGTAATACAACTAAAATTTGGCGTACGCGTGAAGGTAGATGGAAAATACGAAAATAAACAATAAAAAGCCCGGAAGGAAAACAACGAAAAAAATCAAGCCATTCCACTACATTAGATGACATTTCGAAAGCTTCCACACATCATCTGCGAAAACTGCCTGCTATACATCTTCACATTTCGTGAGCCTATCTAAGAAATGGCAAATCTTACATAACCACTCAATCGTGGCCTCGCGATCTTTTCACATGTGTTTCTGTGACGTCTATTTTGCGGGGGCGATGAGGGGGGTGGCAGGTCAAGGTGGACTGGTGGATTTTTACCTGAAGGTGGAATTCTTGACCGTCATCGTTCATTTTTATGAACACTTTCGTTTTGGGGCTTTGTGGAGGCCGAGTTGATAGCCCACTGTTTCACACTGCCGTTAGGTCCATCGGGGTGGGAGGCAAGACGCCGTTTTCCTATGCTTTGCTTTATTATTTATGGTAATATTGTGAATTGAGGCTTGGAGCGGATTGGTTGAATTTATTGTCAAATAAAAATTTGTTGATTGAAGGTGTGTACAGATGCCGGCAAACATCTTATGTAATAGTCAGTTGTCGATTTTTGGGACGTTGGCGGACGATGGTGGCGCAGTGGATCGTTTCAGTCGCAGGGTTAGATTTTCCTTTCGTGCTGTTTTCTCGCTGTTTTCTCTTTTTAATCGCTCCAGATTTGGTGCGCGTAGTATAGCGGCAGATACCATCTCACAACAAGATCTCCGTCCTCTCGGCACATTAATATTCTCACAAATTAGCACTGCACTCTGCAGCCCCTTTGAGACGCTGCTTTTAGCAGGGCACACATAATTAAAGCACTAATTAGGGTTCCATGAAGTATAATGCCCGACAAATAACTTGAGCAAATGACTTTGACGTAGCATGGACGTATTTCGGTTCTTATTGGGGAGAAAAGCGATGTGCTACTTTAGTTACAGTGACTAGCCAAATGTTCAACATATTTCCAAAAAAATGTGAAATTTTAATTTTTAAATGAAAACTGACTTTAAAAGCGTCAAACAGTTAGTCTGTTAGCTTTTAGAATTATACCTCGGCTACTATCGGATATATTCGTGTAAGGTAAGGTTTATTATGTATTGTTATTTATAACTTTACAAGTTATGTAACACTTCAAAATAGTGAAGAAAAGTTTTATACAGAGCAGGAAGTAGTATAACACTCGTGTGCTTTCGGCAAAAACGGAAGCCTACTCTAGAGCCCGAGGTATATTCTAAAAGCTAACAGACTGTACTGTCTGATATACGTCGAATCATGTGCCGCCCGCGTCCAGCCGCTTCCCGATACCATAATCGGGTTTTCAGACCATCATTATTTGTTTTACGACAGACAATTCGATCTAAGTTAGCTATACATAATTGGACGTAGCTTAGCAACAAGATTCCAACCCAAAACATGGTAATTTTTTAGTTAATTATACCAAAATGACCACTATGATCTATATTTTAAGAATCAAAGACTTTCATGGCGATCCGATGAGTACATATGTGCCAAGTTTTGGCACATGGTAGCCCAACCCACATTGGAGAGCGTAAATCAGCTTACACCTAAAAACTCAAATATCTCAAAACTCAGCTGTGTGTGTTGGAACCTTTTTGCTAAACTACGTGCAATTATAATAATTACTAGCTGTGCCCCGCGGTGTTACCCGCGGTTCATCGATTTTCCCGTAGGAATAAGATATTTCCCCGTGGTAAAACGTAGCCTATGTTTTAATCCAGGGTATCGGCTAACTCCATACCAAATTTTATTAAAATCCGTCCAGCCGTTTCAGCGCTAAAGACTGACAAACATATAAACACACACACAAACTTTCACGTTTATAATATTAGTGTGATTGTTAATCACGCTGACAAAACGGTAGGAGAAAATGTAAAAATAATTTTCCTACATCTAAATTAGGATATTTTTTTTCTCATCTAGGTACAATTCAATCATGACTGTATAGTGTAGATTGAAGAACATTTTTAGTTTTGTAGGCGATCAACTTGTAAAAGGAAAACATACAAAATCAGTTGAGAATTACTTTGGTCAAGTTGTTAGTTCTATAACCACTTTAGTACTGACCTTGAAAATAACAATGGTTTTTTATTGTTATTTTTACGGTCAGGCAGGACTGAGGAGGATAAACAGACAAAACTTCCTCTCTCTACTCAATCAACGCTCTCTACGATACCGTGGAGGGACTCAATCAAAGTACGAAACCGTGGAGTACGAAACCCTTGGTTGCTTTTTAAAATATGTTGGGTTTTGCTATGTCAGACACAACGGCCAGCATTAGACCTTCGTGGTCGAAGCTCTTCCATGTTCGACCTCTTTCAGTTCCCTAAGGCTGCAAGTAGGTCGTAAAGTGCACAACTGGATGCCATAAGTGCGGCGGTTGGCACGAGCTGAACTGCAACTGCACGTAGGTAAATCCGACTCTGGGCTGGGCTGACGGATAATTTTCATATGGAAAACTCCCGCTTCCGTTGCTATGGTGACCGTGACGGCGAGAAAACTTGGGACTGCGTGTGTAAATATATACGTAACTAATATTTCGTGCTATTATGTTGTGTGTTACTTTGGTTTAATGTATAAGTAACACAAAATACAAATACTTCATTTTCTAAGAACTTATAGGTATAAGCTAATTAAAAAAACCATTCGAGTTGTTACGCATGTTGTAAAATAATGTATATGACAATGCTTTTATAGTTTTACAACGGTGACCTACGCTGTGGGTAGTAATAGTAATATTAGTATGTTTTATATTCAATTAAAGTTACATTCACAGCCACTCACTATAAATAAAATAAAATAAAATAAATAAGTACCGAAAAAAAAACATTTTTGTATACAGAACCCCGAAATTCGGGACGGTTGGTAACCCTACTTCGCACGCCTATCGAGTATGCATCGTAGCGTTCCAGATCGATTTAGAATTCACGACTACAGCCGCTGCCTGCAACTTGCAGCGATTTAACTTAGCCCCGGGCTTACTTTGGCTCGAGTTGGGCCAAGTTGGCCCGGCTAAACGACTGCACTATACCCAGAAGCGACTCATAATTGGACCATAATTAAATTTTCTTTATTTGATATACAGGTTTCCAAGCATTTTAAGTACTAACTAGTCTCTTCTGGGAATTACATTTTCTATCTACCCGCTAATTTTAAAACTGTTGTTAATTTTAAATTATGGTTGAAATTTTTTTGAATACTAGTCTTACAAGCCTTATGTAACATACATAACATACATACAACAACATGTTCTACATGATGAACATGATGTTCTATACCTTCTTCAGGGAAGAGACCCGTGCCCCTCGGTAGGGACATAATGGGTTGATGATGAATTGCCTGAGAAAGGTATAGATCACAATCCACCACGGGGGCCTAGTTGGTGTATATGGTAATTTGTATTTAAAATTGCTACTTTTAACGTTTCATTTCTTCTGCTAGTTTAATATGAATAGTTTTAAGGATTGACCTCCGATCTTAATATGAGTATCTTGGTACAATACGACGATCTGACATAAACAGAACTGCTACGACTTCCCTTGAATATAGTTAGGTCTAATGGCGAATACATATTAGGTTTATAATTATAAATATGATTTATATTAAATTAGCATCGCTAGCCATTAAAGAAAATACTATGCCATAGACAGGCAGCAATTCCACGGAAGAGTAAAAGGATTGTAAAACGACAATGATTTGCGTCGTTAACCTGAAACTCTTTGCAAAGATTCCACTCGGCTTGGCCACCCTACACAATACATTCGCATCCGTAAAAACAACACATCGGAATGGTACGATAAGATAAGAATATTATTATTATCAAACAAACATTTTGAAAAAAACGTTGGCTTTGATATCTACTTTTTAAGCAGCCTATACACGTCCGACTTTAGAGCACAGGCCTCCTCTCAGAGAGAGAGTATGGGATTTAATCACCACGCGTGCCCACCACGGATTGAAGATTTCATTCGCTGAGGTATTGAATGGGTCCGACACTCAGGTTTCCTCACGATATTTTCCTTCGCGGTTAGAGAGTGGTATTGCTAATACAACTTCACAAATGTAGGTATATAACTTAGAAAACAAAAATGCATCTACATAGTGATGATTTATAAAGAAGATGGACCAGCGGTGGTGGCGTAGTGGGGTTGACTCTTGCTTCTCGATCATGAGGGTCTGGGTTCGAACCACGCATGTACCAATGACTTTTAGTTACGTACATTTGCTTGTACAGCAACACCATTCGCTGATAAATTGTGCCCGGATAACGGCGACAGGCTTGCCACTTGTCACGTTTGGGACCTAATAAACTCGGCAAAACGTGGGTCCAGTTCTAGAGACTGGTGCCTCTGCCTACCCCTTCGGGGATAACGGGCGTGAGTTTATTATTATTATTATTATATGGACCAGCAAATAAGTTCTGTGGCCCTGGTGCTAAAAGAGCCAAAGTCAGATTTTGCCCACAATCAGCTTTTGATGCCAAAGTATTGAAAAATGTATGTATTTATGTGTGCTAAAAGGGCGTGAGTGTAATGACAATATTTTCAAAGATGATATGTAGTAAGGCAAATGTAGAGTGTATGATTTCTTAAGGCGCGTCCATTCTTCTCGGGCTCATTACTGCAAATGAGGATTACTGACATTGGCTCTATTAGCACCAAGCCACAGAATTAAAAACAAAACCATAGATCTGCCCTCACAACGAGAAACACAGTAATAGCCATTACTGCGTTTTTTGTTTGAATGCCAAAATAAGCTATTTGGCTCCTGTGCCTGTGTGTAATTTTTTTTTTTAATTCTTCGAGCTATATTAGGTTACTCGGGGTCTTCTGGTGGCTTATTTAATGTAAATAAAATGTTAGTGAAAATTTTCCGGCACGTAGGTAGTTATCTCGGTCGTGACCATGGCGCCGCGCCAGAATCCCCGAGATTCACTTCCCCCGGGATCCGGGCCTTGGGGCACTAATTTGAATTTTCCCTTTATAAGAAGAAGAAATATTATAGAGCTGACCGTGTATCTGTCATCGTACTACAATGCACCAACAGAATCAAGGGCCTCGTCGGACCCTTTCGACAAAAAAATCAAGTAAATATATCCAGATAATATAGTTTAGGAGGGATCACTGATGGACCGCCAGATGGAGTGGACTTTCCCAGCCCCTTCAAACTACTGAGTCGCCAAAATGTAACAGTCCCTATCCACGAAAGTTGAACTCCAACTGATAACTTTCTATGTTCTCACCTAGAATAAACAAAACGCCTCTTAGGACCTAACAAGTTTTATGAATAGTGATCGGTGGGCTTAGTGCGAGTTTTTTTAACTACTCGATCGCGTTAACGTAAACTCATATTCTATAGGAGTGACAAGGCGCGCCACCTAATTGTCTCTCTGTCACTCCTATACAAATTGCAAACGCTCTCGCTATCGAAAGTGAATGAAAAAACTCGCACTAAGGGCCCTGAATCGGTAGAGTACAAAATAAATACGTTTACAAATGGCAAGGAGACGTAATTATGTGTTTTTAACCTGGACGAAGGAAAATTTTCATACAGCTTCGAGCAAGGGTAATGAATATAAAAAAATGTTGCAGAGTATTTATTCTCTATTCCCTCTTAAGTATTCATTTGTTTTTTAAAGTAAATAATATAACTAAATATTCTGTCAATATAGTGTATAAGTGCCGTTACCAATCGAACAAAAACGAGCAAAAGAATCACATATTTGTGGTTGGGAGCCGCCTTAAATATTTATTTTATTCTGCTTTTTAGTATTTGTTATTATAACGGCAACAGAAATACATCATCTGTGAAATTTTCAACTGTCTAACTATCACGGTTCATGAGATACAGCCTGGTGACAGATGGACGGACGGACGGACTCTGTAAACTCTAAAAATTACTTGGAATTACTACCCCTCCGGGATACAGGCGTGTATTTATGGATATGAAAAATTAATTGACGTATGTAGTTATATTTTCAACGGGTCTTATCGCAATCAAATCAAATCAAAATAATTTATTTCGACGCAAAGAAGTTACAATATGTTTGGTGACTGTCTATGTATTATGTTAGCCGCTATTATGTTAGCAGCGAGTAAAAAAAATCCTCTCTGACCATCTGTACTACAATAATTTTAAACTTAATCAGAGACCAAATAAGTGATAAAACTCCATGATCTCTATAGATAACTTTAAAAGTCAAAACATTAATTAATTAGCTGATATCTCTTTGATAGTCACATTGTTTTCTTTTTTTCAACCATCTGTGGTTTTTTATGATTGCTGTCATTATTAAAGAATTAATTACTTAACTTGTCTTAACTGTTAGTATTTATACTCTACCTGTTCCGATCCAAACATTGGTAATAACATAAACTCACGCTTTAAGCCCGGAGGACTGGGCAGAGGGCAAGCATGACCACAATTCACAATAACAAAGTTTAATAAGGCAAGACAGCCAAGTTATATTCGACAATATTGCGAACTACAATATTTGGGTTACTGATTCACACGACCAAATTCAATTTAGAAAGGTTTTCAACCGCTTGTTGTCTAGTTTTGCCACAAACCACCTAAAATATAATATTTCCATGTTAGAATATAAAATCCCGATCCAAGAAATATACCTAGAGAAGTGGATAATATCTAGAGAGGTGATGGTAGGATTTCACTACGATGTCGAATCACACTAAAGCTACTGACAGACGTGCTCAATTGCTCATTAGTATCACGAAAGCATGCTTTTATTGAGCAAGTGCTTTACTCCCAATCTTTTCTGTATGTAGGCACTTTGACATTAAACAAACGGAATGTGAATTCTTTACGTTGAAATAAGTTTATGATTTTTTAAGACAGTAACACTGACAACAACAATGCAGTTTTAGGTTATCAAACCTAAATAAAAGGAAGAGGGATAGATTAAAACATCGAATACAAAAATACAGAAAAGATTGGGAGTAAAGCACTTGCTCAATAAAAGCATGCTTTCGTGCTACTAATGTGCACGTCTGTCAGTAACTTAACGATGTAAAGGGGAAGTTCTTATTAACTGGTTTAGGGCTGATTTTTCAATAGTCAAATAACTTTTATCTGAGGAATAAAAATGGCGGTTTGACATAACTTTCATACAGAAGCTGTCAAACCACCATTTTTATTTCACAGATAAAAGTTATCTAACTACTGAAAAATCAGCCCTTAGTAGATTTGGCTGCGAGGAGAAAACTATTGGGCAAATTACTGTGGCTTGCTCTCCTTCGTGAGTAGACAAACTATCTCCAAAGAGCAAGATTGTCTCCCCATAATGGAGTGCTGGTCCCGACATTGATATACCCTAAACTTCGGTATTGAAAAATAATCGAGAAAGTAGGATTAATGCAGCAGAAATGAGATCCTTGATAAATATGTGACTGTAGGTATTTTACAGAAATCAAAAATGTATTTCAACGTAAAAAAATTATATTCTGTTTGTTGAATATCAATGTACTTATAATGTTAATGTTAGCCGCTGCCTTGGGGCCGATGTCCATCTACGTAAGAAGGTCGAGACCTTTGAGTGCAATCAATACTTGCAAAGTCAAACATTATTTAATATTCTTACAAAGTAATAAAACACCAATGCTGCGGCCAGACACACGGACGGCACCCGTTCACGAGCGTAACGCAGAGGTCAGCCATCGCCAGTCTCAACCATATTAGAGGGAGATAGGCGACCCGACCACCGCGCCACCATTCGCATGGCCCTTGGCAAACTTTGAATGACAGGATACGCAATAGTTTGATCAAAGAATGTTGTGGGCTGAAATAGGATGTAGTGACTAGAATTGAAACAAGAATGTTGCGTCGGTTTGGACATTTGGAGAGGTTGAAGGGAGAAAGACTTACGAGACAAATTACATGAATCGAATGTGACTGGAAGAGCGGGTAAGGAACGCCCCAGGCGGACATACTTCGACCAAATAGAGGATATACTACCCGAAACCGGCGCGAAGCGATGAAGCGAAAGTAATCTGTCAGTGTGGAGAGGTTGAAGGAAGAAAGACTGGAGCGAATGTTGATGGAAGGGCAAGTGAGGGATGCCCCAGGTGGATGTACTGGACCGAATAGGGTATATTGTCTAATTTTGGTCTCGTTACTTATTCGGGTGGTTGGTTATTTTATATTCCTGTTTTTATTTTTGTCTTTTTAGGTATTTTTTTCTATTTTTTATTTTTGTGTTATACTCATTTCATATAGCCTATGACAATCGCCCCAACAATGTGCACTTTATACACACACACACGAGACCCCACTGAGTAATGACTTTCAAAGCCAACAAAAGTAAATGGCGAGGTAACACAGACATAATAAATGGTAGCCTGTCTCCGCGCGCAGCGGAAGGGTATTATTCATATCCACGGCAACAACGCCATCGCTTGGGAATCAAAAGCCTGCGTGCAACTGCAAAGTCAACATTCCTGGGAAGATGCTGAAAATCAAGAGACAGCACAGAAGGTTCAGCTGCACTCACTCACACTGTCGTGGAGATTGTCAAATCAGAAATCAGAAATTTATTTCAACGCAAAGAATTTACATTCTGCTTGTTGAATGTCAATATACATAAAATGATAATGTTAGCCGTCTTTAGACAGGAACTCTTTTAATTTCATTTTTGGTGAAACTTTCTCAACACCAAAATGGTTAGTGATTTCAAATGTATTTATTCCGCCAAAAATATCAATAGGTGCTTAATCTGGACTAGGCCAGGTGCCATTCGTGCAGGTGCTATTTAGGCGGGTGCTCAAACTGGGCTACCTCGTCGACCTTTGGCGTAGCGGTATCGCGGTCGAATCCTAGCTGGGACAAAAAAACCCCACGTCTTGGATACTTACACTTTTGATGTCGCTGTTTCTGGTTCCCACGACATAGGGTATCCTAGCGTGGGGCCACAGGACATGCATTCCGTATGACATCATGTTGAAAACTAACAATCATCATCATCATCAACCCATTATGTCCCCACCGAGGGGCACGGGTCTCTTCCATGAAGAAAGTATAGGCATACTCCACCAAGGGGGCCAAGTCCGGATTGGTGGAGGCTTGTAAGACTAGTGGCTGGTCTTACTGTCTATTATATCTGCCATACTAAATTGTTATTCTGAAGTTCCTATGCAATAACAGTCATGAGGAAGCCGAGAGAAAAAAACGCTTTAACAAAAGCAGTTTTATTCAGCGTAGAAAAATTCAGAATCCGTCTCGGAAACCATAATATACGCGGTTGCCTCGTGCTGCAGTGCGAGATAAATCTGGGTACTTCCAACCTCAGTCTACATCACAGTGCTTAAATTCTTTTAATGCTTAGTTTATTCAATACACCTTATTCATTGAATATATTTTTTAATTTTCCATGTTTCCGAGCGATTCCTTGCTTCGCAAGGCACGTTAAGCAGTTGTTGCCGGCTGCCGTCGATGGATGGCCGTCGTTAAGCCAATTCAGAGGCCTTAATAGGGCGGCTTGAAAACTTCTGACAATAAGACCAGCCACTCACTAGTCTTATAAGCCTCCACCAATCCGGACTTGGCCCCCGTGGTGGAGTATGGCTCTATACCTTCCTCAGGGAAGAGACCCGTGCCCCTCGGTGGGGACATAATGGGTTGATGATGAAACTACGGCGCATTCCGTCAGGCCCCGTAGACCCGCCGGCGCCGGCGCCGGCGCGGGTGTCTTGCAACGGCACTTTCGGGAGGGTCACGACCCTCGGTGGGGACATAACGGGTTGATGATGAATTATCTACTTTTCTTTCGATTTGAGTGATTTGTCAGGATCGTGGCAGGTGACAGTCCCTGGTCTCTGCCTACCCCCCTGGGATACAGGGCTTTGAGCTTTATGTATGTATGTATGTACTTTTCTTTTGCACGCCTACCAACTCTTCCCTCTACCTCCTGCGGTTGACTGGTAGAAAATGCTTATGACATTAAGTCTGCTGCATTGTGCTATCATCATAAGTATTTTATTTTTTAATGTAAGTTCAATAAAAGTAGCAATTAATTAATTAATTAATATAAGTATGAGTATCTCTATATACTTACGCAGCTATGTACACATTTCCGTGTAAGCTTTTTCAAAGGAAAGGATATTACGAGTTTGTCACCAAGTTCCAGTTTGAAATTTGAAATTTGAATAATTTGAAAAACCATAAAAACGCAACCTTACCAGCCCCGGCCTGTTCCTCAGTAGGACATTTTTTGCGATTTTTTTTGTAAATAATAAAATATTTTTTACATAGCGTCTTTTGTGTCCGGCTGCTGAGCAAAGACCTCCCCCTCCTGCTTTCCATCTCTCTCTGTCTCCAGCCACCCCGCACCATCCCGGCAAGAATAAATAAATAAATAAATAAATCTAATATATAAAATTCTCGTGACTCAATGCTAGTGCGCATACTACTCCGAAACGGCTTAGCCGATTTCGATGAAATTTTACATATATATTCAATAGGTTTGAGAATACGTTGTTATCTATTTTTCATATCAATATCTGGCCAAACAACGTTTGCCTGGTCAGCTAGTCTAATGTATAAAATTCTCATGTCTCAATGTTAGTGCGCATACTCCTCCGAAACGGCTTCACCGATTTTCATGAAACTTTACATGTATATTAGGTAGGTTTGAGAATATGTTGTTATCTATTTTTCATAGCCCTAAGTGAAAAAAAAATATAGCGAAACAAAGTTCGCCGGGTCAGCTGGTAATTAATAAATATTAATATATAATAATAGATATTTTTCATTCTAATTTAAAACTTTCTGCGCTTGTGCTGTTGTGGGAGTGGCCCGCGACGCGGCCCGGCGACTGGTCAGAAGCGTCCCCTTGCGAATTAATTAAATTAAAATTTAAGAGCGCCCCGCACCCGGACACAAGTTTAATTTACGGGCCCCGCCGCCGCAGGGTTGTCACTTCAAGGACTTGCTCGGTTCTTGCGGCCGGCTGGCCAGGGCCGGCCTCAGGCCATCTGCTCTTGCCGGTTTGGTCATAAATACTTTTTTTTTGTGCGTACATGCAACGACTAATGAATGTCGATGAAGCGAAAGGGATTTGTCAGGATCGTGGCAGATGGCAATCTCTGGTCTCTGCCTACCTCTCT
The DNA here is from genome assembly GCA_947310845.1 of Yponomeuta plumbellus. NCBI lineage: Eukaryota > Metazoa > Arthropoda > Insecta > Lepidoptera > Yponomeutidae > Yponomeuta > Yponomeuta plumbellus. Next base: position 1,295,389 of record OX371193.1, on the reverse strand, counting down.
GGGATACAGGCATGAGCTTATGTATGTATGTGGTTTTTTAACTTTACAAAATTATCCAATGTGGCCGCTGGATACTGGGGGGACTGGATACTCTCTACTAAAGTGGGCAAGACCTTTGCTGAGACACAACCTAACCTAACTAAATAGAGGAATTTTGAATGGATATTTGTATATTTGTATTTGTATTTATACATATTTTTTCTTGTGCAATAAATAATTCTCAATATAAGTCAGAAATAATAATTAGCCAGATTTCGTTTCAAGAGTTCATTTTAAACGCCAGTGAAAGAGTTTTTTAAATCAGATAAGGAACTTCGAAGATCAACGTAACTTCCAAAAAAACGTTCAAAATTACGAACTTTTCCTATTTGTAATAATTGAATAATATTGTATGCAGCGTTTATTAATACTAGAGTTATTTCGTAAAATAATATTCTTACGCATCTGTGTTTTTGCTGTTCGTTTCAAATGCGTTTACAGTTAACTGAAAACACAAAATCTGATAAGTTTTTTTTTTTAATAAAGTATTTTTACACATTTTCATTGATCTAGAAAACTTTGAAGAAAAAATATTATGTTTTTTTTCATTGTTCTTATTTTATATGTCTGTTATATCACTCCAACCTAAGTGAGTTTCCATTTAGTACATTAAATTACATAGTGGAGCATATTAGTATTTAGTCGATATACACATGAGTCATGCCGACAAACCGGTAGAATAAAATAATTAAAATATACTTTTGGAGCGCCTCCGCTGCAACTAAATTGGGTGTGAAAGTTTTTTTTAGTAACTGCCTAGTGTGTGGTATCATTCGAAGGTAAAACGATTACTTAAAAATATCAAATTTGGATTTCATATGCATAATTTTCAATTAAAAAGATACCAGTTTACGGCAAACATTTTATTGTTTAAATTTTAACATTTAAATTTTTAATGTTCTTAGGTGCATACAATAATAGTTAAGGAAAACAAAATAAATAAATAATACATGTAATGTTTACATAAAGATATTTTTAAACTAAATGTATATCCTGAAACAAACATTTTTTGCCCATGTTTAAGGAAAGTAAGTAAAATGAGCAATAAATAATAATGAGTATACCTTTTTAATGAATTTTTTATCGGTGGCAACCCTCAATTTACGATGTAGGCCAAAAGCTCCGTAATTAATTGAAGAACTGAAGGTGTTTTTCAATTTGTTTCCGGGCTTGTTTACGTCTTGCCAAAAGAATATTTATCCGACTCTTAAGGCTTGCAATATGAAAGAAATAAAGTATCTTCAGAAGAAAACAAATTACCAGAGTATCTGCAGAATATTTTGGGGCGAAGAAGCGCCGTTTTCCGTATCAAATTAATTTTATCCAGATGTGTTTGAATTTACAAAACTTGATAAATTAACTTTATCCTATACTAATATTATAAAGAGGAAAAAATTGTTTTTTTGTATTTTTAAGTGTATGTTTGTAAAGAATAGGCTCAGAAACTACTGGGCTGATTTAAAAAAGTTAGTTTGATACGGACATTTTTCAATGCGTAGACCTCAGGATTTGATATTAATTTCGTGTCCGTATAGTTGGCTTTCACATGGTCGATTTCAGTAATTTCTAGTATGTCACAGAACTGTGTATTAATAGTGCCTAATAGTGCTACATGGCACAATTAGCTAGGAAAAATATTTCCCGAGATATTAAGGCGACTCACTGAGGCAGCCAACGAGACGTCTAGTTAGCAGACACATCACGAACGGCTGTATATAGAGTTATGATTTGTATGCCAGATAATTGTGCGCTAATAGTGCTCCCTACATGCCAAGTTTCCAGAATAGTGCTTCAATACAAGCTGAGAAAACATAACCTATTGTTGAGGCAGCCAACTAGCCGCTTTTTCTTACCATGATTTCTTCGTAACGGCGTAGAGTTTTAAAACAAAAACTATACCAAATAACTGTGCGTTAATAGTGCCTCTTAATGAAACACAAATGCCCCCGAATCACCTATGCGTTTAGCCAAGAAATTAATGCAAACTTTTACATACATTACGGTTCTGGTACATGTAAGGACAAAAGTGAAAAAATAGTATCAATGAGCAAATATGGCAAGGACTAAAGTATCCGGAGTTGGTTCAACGCTTTTAAAAAAGTTAGCAAGAGGGTGGTCTCGGTAATTTGCCTGTTGCGTATTGGGACACTGCACACCCGGTTTCTTGAGATTTCCGTTCATTTTCAAAAATATAGCGTGGCCATCTGCCATCCTGTAAATACTGTGTAAAATGTTGTATGTTACTGAAAATACCTAATCATGCTTTATTGTATTCTTCACACATCTTGTGTACGTCTTGCATGCAAAGTCCACAAAAAGGAAGTTTCCTCTTTACTTACTCTCTTTTATTCTTTTATTTTTTTTAAACTCATGTCATATCGAAACGTGACTTTGGCAGGATTAGTTGATAGCGGCATATTGCCAAAATGCCAAAAAATGAATTGAATCGAATTATTTTACAGGTAACTACTCCACTTAGTTAATTTTTCCAGTATCTGGCAATATAGTGTTAGGCGCATATATTTTTTCCTCAGAAAGGATTTGTTCTTTTATCAAGTAATTTTGGCTTATTTGCTTTTTTTATTTGCGTTAAGTTAAAGTGCCTATGAGGTACATTTTATTTTAATTGTTACTGAGCATCGTGTTGTGACTGAAATGTTACTAGTTTTCTAAACATATTCACATTTTGTATTGATTATAATAATAAATTATTAATATAATATTATTATAATAATGAATAGGACTAAATACTTAAATTTGTGATCTCAATGTTCTTAAAACACATAGTTTATACTATATTGTGATATACGAGTAGATTTATAATACCTAACTTATCCTAATACTGTGTACCTGTTGCTTTGTTAAAATTAATAAAACTCAAGACAGTTTAAGTGCATCTTATTTACATTCTTTAATAAAATATTAATCCAATTTTCTATTAAAATTTAATTTAGGTCAAAGTTACAGAAAAAAAATTAATTAATATTTAGTTGGTTTTGCCTCAACTTCCACATGTTTTTTATTTTGTTAAGGCAACTTTTAGATATGTATTATATTTTTACGATACCTTCCTTAATCAAAGCTTGTCGGTTAGTCAATTTTTCCCATCTCTACTTTTACGGAAAATCTTTAAAACTAAGCATTTAAGAGTGTAGGACGCTTCAAAATTAGAGTTAGAATTACAGAAAAACGAACGAACGAAGCCTTCGACACTAACTAGTACAACATTACGCCGAAGAGCTCGCGCCATCGCACGCCTAGTTAAAAAAGTATTATATCTCAGAAATTACAAGATATACCTAAAAGAACTTAATCTTCAAATAAAATAAAAAAAAATAATTTTTTTAGGTAATCAGCCATAACATAACATACCTATTCTGTGAAAATTTCGACTGGTTACTGCTAAGTTACAGCCCTTTAAAGGTTGGATAGGGAAAGACAGACAGTGAAGGCAGAGTAGGTAAAAGAGTCTCGATAGGCACCCTGGAAACAATACCCTAAAACCAGGAACATCCCACTAAAGCGGGTCATCTGGACATACGGTACAACATTTGAAATATTATTCTCCTTTTGAGCTTCGCCATCGCAGTCGTACACAATTTGTGAGGTAGAACGTAAACGAATACCGTGTCTTGTTCATCATTAGCCCACTATTGACCACCAATGCCCAAGACACGCAGTGTACGCAGCGCAGCCTGCTTTGGAGCAACTAGCCACTAAGTGGACGGCAGTGAGTGTAATAATAACTTTTCTGCTTGACGGTATCATATAATTGTTGCAAACAATTTTCACCCTAATTGCGTTTTCATAAGACTTCATTTTAATTGTTGTTTAGTACGTAGCAGTTCGCATTAATTTCTTGGCGAAACGCATAGGTGTTTCGGGGACATTTGTGTTTCACTAAGAGGCACTATTAACGCACAGTTATTTGGTATAGTTTTTGTTTTAAAACTCTACGCCGTTACGAAGAAATCATGGTAAGAAAAAGCGTCTAGTTGGCTGCCTCAACAATAGGGTATGTTTTCTCAGCTTGTATTGAAGCACTATTCTGGAAACTTGGCATGTAGGGAGCACTATTAATTATCTGGCATACAAACCATAACTCTATATACAGCCGTTCGTGATGTGTCTGCTAAGTACACGTCTAGTTGGCTGCCTCAGTGAGTCGCCTGAATATCTCCGGAAATACTAGAGTCCTAGCTAATTGTGCCTTGTAGCACTATTAGGCACTATTAATACACAGTTCGGTGGCATACTTGAAATTACTAAATTCGACCACGTGAAAGCCAACTATGCGGACACTTAATTTCTACTTGATAGCTTACCCACCGGTTTATCTTACACTAAAACGTTGTTAATCCACTGTTAACGGCGGTCTGTTGGATAGAATGCATAAAAAAACATTTGATTGCGTTTAAGAGTAGATTGACAGATTGTTAGCGTACAAGAAACCGGGGGTTACCCGTTGCTGAGAGATAGACTCTTGATACCCGACCAGACAGATGGATTGACAGGTATATAGACGCTGTCATCAGATATCACTTGGCCAAGTACATACGAAAACAATGATAGTATTAAACATAATATCTCTGATGGTAGAATCCCGACTTGGGACATAAAAAACCCAGGTCCTGGATGTTTACATGTTTGTGACGTACGAGCGACGTCGCTGTTTCTAGTTCCCACGACACAGGGTATCCTAGTTTGAGGTCAGATGGTAACTAACTAAACTTAATTAAACTAAAGAGTAATCTCCGTTTTTAGCCGACTTCAACAAGAAGGATCTCAATTCGACTATATTTTGTTATGTTTGTTATTTTAGAACTTTTGACCCAGTAGACCGATTTTGATTATTCTTTTCTTATTTAAAAGCTGGTGCTTTTGGTGTGGTCTCATTTCAATTTGGTCCTTCTCTGACATGGCATCCATGAGAAAACCATATACCTAAGTCTCAGATTTGCCTGTTCGGCACTTGCCTTTTTCTTTATACTCGTAGTAACAAATCACGTATGTTCGCTAATCGTCATGTGGTCTATTGAATGGTTTGTTGTCGTCCAATTAGTTAGTGTATTTTAGATTCAATAAAAATAAAAACCAAATTAAAGTTTTAACAAAAAAAAAGCGACTTCAAACAAAAAAGTTGAAAATAATTGCGTATACTTACTATCTTTTTTTTTAAGTCGGTTTTTTTTATTAATTGTTTTATGTATGCTGCAAGGACCTTATTATTACGTCCATGGTATGCTGTGCCCCGCAGTGTTACCCGCGGTTCATCGATTTTCCCATGGAAATAAGATATTTTCTCACAGTAAAATGTAGCATATGTGTTAATACAGGGTGTCAGCTAACTCCATACCAAATTTGTGTGGAGTGGAGATTTTTGCTCTGCCTTTTTCTCCACTACATTTGGCCCGAAGGCAGCGTCAACATTACATTGACATTCCACAAACAGAATGTAAATTCTTTACGACGAAATTAATTACTGATTTCTCAAAATATAATACAAAAGTGCCTTAAGAGTTTCTTTATTGATTTGATATCGAAAGTTTCCCTTTCGGAGCTAAAAAAATGATTTTCTGACTAAGGAGTCATTTGACTATACCTGAAAGGAAATGTTTTTTTTTTTTAAATGTATTTGTATGGAGCAAGGAGAATTAAGGAGGTAGATTCTGTCTTTGTATGGAGGTAGATTATCCCGTCATTCTAGTGTTGCAATTATCAGTTTACGAGAAATCGAGGGAAATATTCTCGTAATTCCAAAGTAGGCAGGTGCTAGGTCTGCCAAACAACGATTTGAATTCACTGAATAATGGAGTAATGAGTGAGCTAACAAGATATTGTAGAGCAAACTTTATTAACAGGAGGGCGGTCGATGTAAGCTGGAAGTCGCGGAACAATTTATTGTACTTCGTACAGTACTTAGATTGATGAACTTGCTGTATTTAGTAAGTTTTGATCTCATTTGCGTTTGACTTCGAGTAGTATTTTACTGTTATATATTTGATATGTTTATAGAATTGCTGATGACCGATCCCAGACTGCTGCATAAGCTCATAATTTGTAATGGCTGAACCAGAGTGCGCTGGGGCAGTCAGTTCTACTCAATCTCTGTTTCGGGACGGTCACGTCTTAAGATACTATATTTCTATTTCTATTTTACGGTGTTCCAAGTCTATTTTCTATTTTCTTTGTGCCATGTTTTAAATTGAGGGAATGAAATACTTTTTAATTAATAAATGTGTTTTTAAAAACAATAAAATCAGATCCCGTCTAACAGTACGAAACGTGTTTTACCTTCTTAACGTTTGCTAAAAGATAAATGGAATACTCTTTATTGTGTGTTACCAGAAATTGCACATGGGATTTGGCAATAACGTAGGACAGTACACTTGGAGACCTTATTACTAATCAATGGTTGTCTGGAAGAAATTATTTTAGTAATAAGGCCGCCAATGGTACTGTACCTACTATGTTATTGTCAGATTTCATGTGTAATTCCTGGTGTGCATACAATAAAGAATATTCTATTTATCTATCTATAATATTATTGAAAGCGATTTCTTCCAGACAAACATGACGGAATAATAGAGACGCTCAATGACGGGTAGTCGGTGCAACTAGACAATATTACACAACATATTTGTATGTATCGAGCGAGTGTATATTTCTATATCTAACACACATAAATATACATATACATGTGAAATCAATGCAAAATTACTACAGAATAAAGGTACATAAATAAAAAAATATCATGGAAGGAGGAGATGAACGGAAACATAGACCTACATAATACTAGAGAAAAAAAAAGAAAAACATACTTAAATTAAGGAAAATCTATGTAGATAGATAGAGAACACTTTATTGTACATAAAAAAGAAAATGTAATAATGTAATTTGTAATGTAATACCTAATGTATAACTTCCACACAACGCAATCACTTGACCTGCTCAGAAACTAGGATACGCTATGCTATGGTCACCAGGCAAGGATATTAGATAGATAGATAGAGAACACTTTATTGTACATAAAAAAGAAATAACACAGGTATTTTTTAATCTAAGAGTACAGACGGCGGCCTTATCACTAAAAGTGATCTCTTCCAGACAACCTTTGGATGGGCTGGAGCAAAATATTGGAGAAGGAAGCAAATGTACCAAATAAGTAAAATAATAATTATTGAGATAATATCAATTTTATTATACATGCCTAGGCAACCAAACTGCTATAGTTATAAATGTAATATAAATACAAACATCAAGAACCCAGACTGAAGACATTTTTGTATAAATGTACGGCAGCCCCCAGTGGGAATCGAACCTATGACCTCAAGCACCTTAACAGCTCAGCCAACGAGGCAGGCTTTGGGCCGATTTCTGAATTGAGGATTTTCACTAAGTAAATACTTAAGTAACGTTCTGTCACGCTCTTTTCTGAGAAATTTGACGAGACAGCACTACAATTAAGTAGTACTTAGCGAAAATTCTCAATTCAGCAATTTTCCTTTTGAGACTTAGATGTAAAATGTCTAACCAGCAATTGGTGATTGCTCAAAATGGTCAGTCTCTGTGATAAGGCGGCTCAATTGAAGCTGCAACTCAGTTCAACCCAGAACTCGTGCCAATCGGTCCGCTAGTCTGGAATATAGGTCTGATATACGCAGAAGGCTTTTATTGTAGGTTCAATGTTAATAAGTCTCAAGATTTTTATTGTACCGAACACCGGCGCGCGTGCACGCAACGGGGACTCATCCCCTAGATGGGGCAGAGGGCGCCCACAGTGTAAAAGTATAGGTGTGGCTAATTCAAACGACGGCATGATTGAGACTGGTTTTATTATCGTTTGATTTATTATTTTACATTTATTTTTATTTAATTTTATATTTATCTCCTGGCATCTTTGTAATACCCTTTTTAGTATGTAGTCATGTTTTTCTTTTGTTTCTGCGTAAATTAAAAGATCGTCTGCAAACAAAGTTACGCCCTAAGTGTCATCAAAATGTTCATTGAGTTTTTTGTGAAATATTTCTGACGCCGACGATATGCCGTACGGCATACGCAAAAATTTGTACCTACCAAATACGGTATTGAAGGTGCAAGTCTGTGCTCTCTTTACTTAACTGCACTTGCCAAAATCCTTGTTTGGCGTCAAGCGTACTGAAATATTTAGCTCCCTTCAAGTTCACAGTTATTCCGTCTAACGTTGGTAATATGAAATGTTCTCTTTTTATTACTTTATTGAGCTCCTGCGGATCTAGGCAAATGCGAATATCGCCGTCGGCTTTTTTAGCCACGGTCATGCTGTTTACCCAGTCCGTAGGACCTTCGACCTTGGCAATTATGCCTTGGTCAATCATTTCTTTCAATTTTGATTTTACTTGATCCCTAATCGCAATTGGCAGTTTTCTTGGTGCGTGTACAACCGGGCATGCATCTTCTTTCAACTGGATGTTATACTCACCTGGCAAGCAACCTATGCCTTCAAAAACATTTTGAATCTCATTTAAAATTTGACATGTTAAATTTGAATTTATACTCATGACACGTTTTACTAAATTCAACTCTTCACATGTTTTTCTACTAAGTATGGGAGAAGAATTTACTTCAGCGATAACAAAATTTAACAGAAATAAATTGCCCTTGTAATGTGCTTTTAAATAACATTTTCCCAGGACCTCAATGTTACTTCCTGAGTAACCCTGCAATTTCATTGACGTCGGCATTAAATTTTTAGGTAAAAAACCCAATTTTTCTAACTGTACACGAGGTATTATGTTTACATCAGCTCCTGTGTCTAATTTAAATTGAATATTATTTCCTAGTATTTCTAATTGAACCGTCCAATCACCACCCTGATGATTATCTGTGAATCGTACCTGATCGGTGGAGTCCTCCTGAACTGCGTACACGTAGCTTCGGCACACTCGCGAGTAATGGTTCAGCTTATTACACTTAACACATTTTTGACCATACGCAGGGCAGTGGCTTCGCGCGTGCTTTGTACCACATTTGGAACAAGACCCCGGGCGACGTCGCGGAGGGGCGGGCGACGGTTGTTCGTAGCGCTGGCTGCGGCTACTCTTAGCGAAATCTTCATAGCGAAACTTGGGGTGCATTTACGCAAGTACTCCACTGTATGGAGTTGTCTGATTTAGCCCGTTTGTTCCCGGTATGTCACACCACCTTATGTTACACTGTTACATTCTGGGATTGAGTTTGTCGTTCGAGTCGTTCCCCTACTCCGAACTGTCATATACATACATAATTTTGACTCGTTCGAGTTGTCTAAATGCTTAATCCGATGTGGAAAGTTACGTAATATAGGAGTAGGTAGGTAAGGGCCGGTCGGACTCTTCCGACAAAAAGTCAAGTATAAGTGTGTTCGGAAGGAAATGAATAGGAGGTAAGCAGTGGCGTAGCGTAGTGGGGGCGGAGGGGGCGGTCCGCCCCGGGCGGCACTTTTAGGGGCGGCAAAACTTCACATTTCATTTTAAAAAAATGTAAGCCTTTAAACCGATAGAAATAAGAGGTATTCTGTACAAGACGGAGACGCTGAATTAAAAATTTCAAATATAAATAATATCACCGATACAGCTAGCTACTGATTTGGTAATCTAGAAGAATAACATTTTTAAATTTGTATTTGTAAAAAAATTGGTTCACACTTCTTTTATATAGGACTTCTGACATAGTTTTTTTGGTTATTTTCTGCAATAAGTGTCGGAGCCAATAATGGACTGGACTAATAAGAGGGCGGCAAATTATACCGCCCCGGGCGGCTGATACCCACGCTACGCCACTGGACGTAAGGAAGCTATATATGTATTGTAAAATTATGAAAGCAAAAGTACTTTAAAGAATAAAAGACCTTAGGTTCTTTATAAAAGTACTTTTTTTGCTTCACTCTAAAAACAGACCTCCGAAACGTCCTTAGCCACTCCGGTCCATCTAGACGGCCCCGTTTAGATCCCTTCAGTCTAACTTGCCAGTAGTAACTCCCCAGTTAAAGCTGGATGCATAATTTGGGCTACAAATTCCCCGAGCACTTTGGCTCTGCGGTTTAGTTGGTCAACGGAAGTAGTTTGCACTGGAAAAGTGAAAACAGATGGCACAGGCTGGTCCTAGCCACCGCTTTGGTCGTAAATTCTTTTGATATTCTGCTTGTTGCCCGGCCAACGTTGTTTTGCAGTCAAGCAAAGTCAAATATTTCAAATAAACATTTAGATACAGGCACATACATTGGTTCTGGCCCCACACTAGGATACCCTGTGTCGTGGGAACTAGAAACAGCTACGTCACAAACATGTAAACATCCATGACCAGATTGACCAGGGGTTGTTTCACAGTAAAAACAACTTTATGAACATCAAAGTTGTTAGTTACACAATTAATACCTAAACTTCTTATTTATTGTTTTTAAAACAATTTAGCTCAATTAACAAACTTACAAATTATTACTCATGGATGTGTTGAACACTAGTGCTAGTGAGGCGAAAGTGATTTGTCGGGATCTTGGCAAGTGGCAGTCCCTAGCTTCTGCTTACTCCTCCGAGATGGAGGCGTGAACTTATGTATGTATGTATGTACTTTAGGTAGGCACATTTGTCATAAATATTAATAGATTAGATTGAAACTCTTTATTGTACATACAAGAAAAACAAACAAATACATTATGAGACTTGTATATCAAATCAAGAATATGAGAGAAAGTGCGGTGCGTGCAAGAAACGCTTGACTTTTTTAAAAGTAGCAGCCCTCACCAACGACTGTCGTCGGGTTGCTGAATACATGCATTGGGATCGGTGTGGCATGCCATCAATATTCAGGGCCTTTGCCTCAAGTTATGTGATTCTGCACAGGGTTGAATCACGTCCAATTTTTTAAGCCTCCCCTCTGTCAAATATCGTCCCTTAGCTTACAACACCGCTCAAGTCGAAAATAGGCGGTTTTCACATTTGAATGCCATTAGATGGAGCTGCTCATTGCGCGTCTAACCATTGGTCACACCTTTGTTGGTAAAAATGACTTATGCGGTGTTGTAAGCTAAGGGACGATATGTCATTTGGACGATATTGGGATAGGTGTGTAGGTGGATAGGTTACAAAGAGGAGAATGGATCATCACATTGAAAATTAGATTACTTACTACTAACAAAAACTGCGACCAACAATAGAAGTTAACCCCTCGAGCCCCGAGGACCCGCCGGCGTCGGCGGGTCCAATATACCGATGTAAACTACGGCGCTCGCTCGTAGCCTGGGCTGCCTGAGTGATCGTAAACGATCACAAAGGTTAAGCAACATACGGCACGTTCAGTCCATGGATGGGTCACCGTCTATGACTAACGCTAGTGGCATTTTTTCCGAGCGATTCCGTGCTTCGCAAGGTACGTTAAGCAGTTGGTGCCGGCTGCCGTCGACAGATGGTAGTCGTTAAGCCAAGTCAGAGGCCTTAGGGCGGCTTGAAAACTTCTGACAGTAAGACCAGCCACTAGTCTTACAAGCCTCCACCAATCCGGACTTGGCCCCCGTGGTGGAGTATGGCCTATACCTTCCTCAGGGAAGAGACCCGTGCCACTCGATGGGGACATAATGGGTTGATGATGAAACTACGGCGCATTCCGTCAGGCCCCGTAGACCCGCCGGCGCCGGCGCCGGCGCGGGTGTCTTGCAACGGCACTTTGAATCGAATTTTGTAGACGATACAGACCACATTTGTGTAAGTATGTTTTATTCTTTAAATCTATATCTATACATATATAAGGAGAAGCTGACTGACTGACATATCAACGCAGGGCCTAAACTATAAGGGTTAGAAACTTGAAATTTTGCACAGGGGTTTCTTCTGTAACGTAGGGGAGCACTAAGAAAGGATTTTTGAAAATTCATCCCCTAAGGGGGTAAAATGGGGGTTCAAAGTTAGTATGAAACTTTGCCGTTTTTGAAGTTACTCGAATGTAATTCAGTACTAAGGTTCTTCATTTAAAATTATGAAACACGTGTAAAATAGTTTTATTTTAAATCATCCCTTAAGGGCGTAAGAGGGGGGTGCAAAGTTAGTATGAAACTTTGCCGTTTTTGAAGTTATTCAAATGAAATTTGGTACGAAGGTTCTTCATTAAAAGTCATGAAATACATGTAAAATAGTTTTTCAAAAATTATCCCTTAAGGGAGTAAAAGGGGGGTGCAAAGTTAGTATGAAACTTTGCCGTTTATGAAGATATTCGAATGAAATTCAGCATGAAGGTCCTTCATTGAAAGTCATGAAAGACGTGTAAAGTAGTTCTTCGAAAATCATCCCTTAAGGGGGTAAGAGGGGGTTGCGAAGTTTGTATGAAAGCTCTTTTGCATGCGCTAAAAGTATCCCTATCTTATTTGCAAATACTTTACTCAGCTAAAGCCCACGCGGACGTAGTCGCGGGCAACAGCTAGTACTGCGATAAAATTCAAACATTACTCTGTGAATAATTAACTTAGCTGTAAATAAAAAATGTTCTAGGGTTCTAGGCCTGAGAACTATTGTTCGGCCGCTGGGAGTATACGATCCTGACACATATGACTAGTGATGGGAGAAAGTCAACGTTATCATTCCTTACGTTATTCTTAACTAGCTTTTGCTACTGACTCACGATTAAGTAGTTTTGTTTTTTAGACGACCTTCACTCAGTCAGCTCTTGTGCCATTTTCGCAGGCATTTTAGAAGGGTCATCATCTTTTTTGTGCCGAATGGCGGTGAAGTGTTGTGGCGAGCTGTGTGACCTTTTATTTGAGCCCAGATCAGCTCAATCGCTTTGTACGGCAGTGGTACGGAGAGATTCTGAGAACGCGATGATCATTTTCCAAAGCCTGTTCATCAACATCGTATCGTTAAAGGGACCGTTATTATTTTCGTTTTTTGTGGTACGTCACTACAAAACAATACGGTTGACATAACCTTGTGACAGCGTAGTAAGGATTATACGCACGAACATTAAATATTGATTTCTTCTTATTTAACATTTAAATCACTGTGCAAAATATAACATTGATTGTAAGTTTACACAATGATATAGTTTCAATGACAATTATTTGCTAGTAGGATAAATAGGACATAAAAATATTTTAATCAAAAATTTAACGCCACTTCAAGGTTACGTCGTCCGTTCTAACATGACCTGTCAGGATCGTATTCTCCCAGCGGCCGGACCGTAGGTATCCTTTACAACAGAAAAGACTCTAAAGTGTACGTCATTAAAATTTACGTACCAACATTGTATTTTTTTTTTCTCGTAGCCTGGGCTGCCGGAGTGATCTTAAACGATCACTACGGTTAAGCAACATACGGCGCGTTCAGTCCATGGATGGGTGACCGTTCTATGACTAACGCTAGTGGCATTTTTCCGAGCGGTTCCGTGCTTCGCAAGGCACGTTAAGCAGTTGGTGCCGACTGCCGTCCATAGATGGCAGTCGTTAAGTCATGTATCGGCCAAGTCGCCTAAGTTTTCAAGCCGCCTTAGGGCGGCTTGAAAACTTCTGACAGTAAGACCAGCCACTAGTCTTACAAGCCTCCACCAATCCGGACTAGTCCCCCGTGGTGTAGTATGGCCTATTAGATACCTTCCTCAGGGAAGAGACCCGTGCCCCTCGGTAGGGACATAATGTTAATGATGATGATGCACTTCGCCTGTTAGTGTTCGAGGGACTGGGGGTGAGTGACAGTTATGAGAGTCACTCTTATACATCTTGAGCAGACTTTCTGTATGGGCCATTCTGGCACTGTTTATCGAACCAGACGCGATACACCCCTTGAAATAACACCTTAGTTCACACTTGAACGACCAACGTTACCTTTTTTGTGGGAAAAAAGAGGAGTTTTTCGAACATATTTTGTGAAGCGCGAATTAGCGAGGATCTTAAAAACAAGGGATCCGCTTTTTCCGTTCGGCCGACTGGAAAATGTGATTTCACATGATATCACTTAGATGTGTAGGTAGGTAATTAGGTACTTACCTGAGTAAGTTGTTTAGAAACCGGGGAGTTTTTTTTAAAATTATTTATTCAAGAAATTTCACAATAATACATATTATAATTCAGAAAACCGTCACTCAAACCTGTGTAGGTTTATCTGTGAGGTTAGTTACTCTTTGTTATAAGTACAACTACATTTTAATCACCTTAAGAAGTATTGTTTTAGGGCATTTCGGCACTTATTTGGTTCACACAAGATCATTTGAGAGCCGACGCAAGTTAACTCACTATTGCCACGCTACTGTATTTGAAGTATCAAGCTTTACAGTCAAAATATTTTAAGTAAAAAAAAGGTAAAAATATTAATTTTAAATATCACAGTCTTATACAGATTTTGATGCACAGAAATACAGTTTTATGTTTTACTTAATAACAGATTAAGTAAGGAAACCTGTCATACCTTGAGAGTAATTGAGGTTACATACCTTGCGCTTGAAATTTACAACCCAAACAAACTCCCTCTCTGAGTGGAAGCCAGGATATGTTCGAAGGAACAAATTAATTCATTTAGCCTTCACAAATTCGGATGAGGTCATCGTGTTTGTCACAAACAGTGCTGAGGAAGTGACTACTTACTGCCAGGCATGTTTCACTTTGCGTGGCGGTATCGAAAGCGTAAGTACATGCGGCCACCGCATCGGATGGGAATGGTGGGGACTCACGAGCGAGCAGTGACGCGCGCACGAGTTTTGTTCGTAAACTACTTCACCGGTCGGATGACTGATGTTTTAAAAATGGAGAAACATAAAAAGGCAAAAAAATACTTTGCAGTGTTTAACTGCTTAAACACGGATTGCGAGTGGTTATTATGAAGGTTGGTAAAGGTTCCAAAACACGAGTTTATTAGAATTAAAGGAATTTCTCATGTCAGAAATTGACGATCTGTTTCGTTGTAAGTTACATAATTGGTTAGAGAAATAAGTATAAATTATACTTAGTACAACCGATAGCCAGTAGTTCAGTCATTATAGATTTAGACCCGTGAATAATTAGTTCTTGGATTTTTTTTTCATAGGTCCCTCGGTGGGTCACTGGGAGTATAAATTCAAAGAGTATACTGAATGCTCGTGCGTATATTCAACAACGGTTTTTCTTGAATAACTCGGCCATTTTTGATTTTACGGTTTTAACCGTTAGTACAGAAATTGTAGGAAATTTGATTCGAGAGTGGTTATTATGAAGGTTGGTAAAGGTTCCAAAACACGAGTTTATTAGAATTAAAGGAATTTCTCATGTCAGAAATTGACGATCTGTTTCGTTGTAAGTTACATAATTGGTTAGAGAAATAAGTATAAATTATACTTAGTACAACCGATAGCCAGTAGTTCAGTCATTATAGATTTAGACCCGTGAATAATTAGTTCTTGGATTTTTTTTTCATAGGTCCCTCGGTGGGTCACTGGGAGTCTAGATTCAAAATGTAGACTGAATCAGGCTCCTGCGTATATTAGAAATTTTTTTGAATAACTCGTCCATTTTTGATTATAAAGTAAAACTGCGAGGACAAAAATTGTAGGAAATTTGATTCTCTACAAGTTTAGTTCTGATAATTTTTCTTCTAGGATCGATATTTTGGAAATTAAACCTGAAAAACCCGGCTAATTCAAACTATTATCATTATCTCCTATATTCCACGTTTTACGGCATGAATGAAGAGAAGCAAAGTTATAGAAATTAAAATTTTGAACAATTTTGGTTCCCACTTTTTTCCCCCAAAATCGATATTTTGGAAATTAAAACTTAAAAACGCGATAAATTCAAAATATTATCATTATCTCCTATGTTCCACTGTTTACGGCATGACTGAAGAGAAACAAAGTTGTAGAGAATCAAATTATGAACAATTTCGGTTCCTACCTTTTTCCCCGAAAATTGATATTTTGGAAATAAAAATTTATAATAATAAGAAAAATTGTGAGGACCAAACTTGTAGAGAATCAAATTTCCTACAATTTCTGTACTCACGGTTAAAACCGTAAAATCAAAAATGGCCGAGTTATTCAAGAAAAACCGTTGTTGAATATACGCACGAGCATTCAGTATACTCTTTGAATTTATACTCCCAGTGACCCCTCCGACGGGACCTATGAAAAAAAATCCAAGAACTGATTATTCACGGGTAGGGTCGGTTTTTTGGATATAATGACTGGACTATAAGTATACCTAAATGTTTTATGAATTCCGTACCGGTTAAATTTAAAGACTATGTTTTAGCTAGTTGCTTGCAACACGTGCAAAA
Source organism: Yponomeuta plumbellus (assembly GCA_947310845.1). Classification (NCBI taxonomy): domain Eukaryota; kingdom Metazoa; phylum Arthropoda; class Insecta; order Lepidoptera; family Yponomeutidae; genus Yponomeuta; species Yponomeuta plumbellus. The sequence continues at coordinate 1,279,106 of OX371193.1, read as the reverse complement.
TAGTTCGTGTTTCGTTTGTTGTAGCTACTTATACCGCAAAAAAGTTATTAAATGTTTCATATGTATTGTTATTATATTTTGTGTACCTGCCTACAAGTGCGATTTGATATGCATGTACCTACATACATAACACCTAAATAAGATATTTAGTTTCCTAAACAAGGTACACACTAACGTATTCCGTATGGGTATCTTTTTAGGTTGAAGTACTACAAATATTGTAAAAGTAAAATAGTTTCCTGATCTACCACTATTAAGACCTAGCCTAGGTTTATTTGAAACGTCATTTGTTCACAAAAGTTAACTGGTAATAAAAGATTCAGATGTGATTATTCTTTGAATGAAGACAACCCTAATGTGTCAGACGAGTAAGAGTTACGCGATAGAAAGAGAGGCAACATCTAGGTGAATATAGCTGTAGGTTTTTTAGCGCCGTGCAATCTGAATTGCACCTAGGTAATTGTATGGCTGCTACAGTTTCTTTTTCTTTAATTGATTTCGCGGAGTGAATCTTCTGTACTTGTACTATTATGTATTCTGTGCTACTGCGCCCACATTGTGTCAGATCATTACATTATTTGGACGATCATCGCCCAGAATTGGGCAAATGCAGCGTGCCTCGACTCTGTTTCATTGTCGTGTAATCAATGCGTGCATTGTTTTTACAATTCAGACATTGCAAGTGCAGGAAGGCATTGAATTTCATGCATTTGTTGATGAAATTATTATCACGGAACTACTTTTACGAGGGCTGCTACTTATGTATGCGGAATAGAAAAAATAAACAAATGTATATGGCTAAATATGCTTTTATTGTTTTTCAAAGTATTCTCCACTATGATCGATGCACTTTTGCATTCGATGAAACCAATTTGTAAAACGCTTTTTCAACTCTGATTGAGGTATCTCCAAAACGTGCTGTTTGAACGCATCTACGGCATCTTCACGGGTCGAAAATCGTTGACCACGTAGTTTATTCTTTACATTTGGGAATAAATAGAATCATTGGGAGCCAAATCAGGGCTGCACGGTGGATGACCCTATGACAGCTGGCATTGTCATGGTGAAGTATGATTCTGCGTCGCTGGTTGTTTTGGCGTATTTCTTGAAATACTTCCGGCAAACAAATGGTCGTGTACCACTCCGAATTAACCGTTCTACGATTCTCCAGTGGTATTGTAGCCACATGGCCATTAATACCAAAAAAGCAGGCCACCATTTGCTTTACAGTGCTTTTTGCACGAGCCACTTTCGTAGGGTTCGGCTCATTTTGAAACACCCAAACTGTTGATTGTTGTTTAGTTTCAGTATCGTACGCGTAGATCCAGGATTCGTCACCTGTGTAGATATTATAAACAGATTTTGAGTCGCCTCCGTTGAATTTTTTTAAGGTTTTCTTGCACCATTCGACGCGAGCATCTTTTTGATCCTGAGTTAAGTTGTGCGGGATCCAACGCGAACAAATTTTTTTTACAGACAAATGTTCATGTAATATCCTATGAATGCTCGTCATACATATGCCCAGAATAGCCTCTATCTCGCGATACGTAACATGGCGGTCTTGCATTATTCGTTTTCGCACAGCTTCAATATTTTGTGGCACAACCACCGATTTCGGGCGACCTTCTTTAACTTCGTCCGTGAGCTTACTGCGTCCGAGATTAAACTGTTGCGTTAAACCACGTCGAAAATCGTAATAAATCATAGCACGAATATTTTCACGAGTGAGTTCCATTTTTTCAGCGATATGACATTTTAAACCCAACAAAAACAAAACACTAACGTATATAAGAGAAAAATATTAGCGGCCAGTATTTAAAAAAAGAACGAGTTTGACCATGGAGGTCAGATATTGCGCTTAAAATTATTGGAATCCCAGATTCCGCATACATAAGTAGCAGCCTATGTATGGCACTAGCTAGTTACGTAATGTAATTTCAGTGTTGTGTAACTTTAATTGGAGCGAGAAAACAACCCTCTCCTGAATTTAATTTCACGACAGAAATTAATTATGAAAAACTGTTTATTTTATTGCGAGATGCTGCGAAAGGATTCTTTTCAACTTTTTAACCGACTTCAAAAAAGGAGGAGGCTCTCAATTCGAGTGTATTTTTTTTATGTTTGTTACCTCACAATTTTTGACTGGGTGGACCGATTTTGCTGATGCTTTTTTATTTGAAATCTGGTGCTTAACGTGTAGTCCCATTTCAATTAGGTCCAGTTCTGACAATGGCATCCATGAGAAAACCATAATGTCTTAAATTTGCGTTAAATATGTGCGCGACAAATGGACAAATAACTCAATATCACTCTAGCCGATTTCGATGATTCTTATTTTTTTATTGGAAATGATGTATTTCAAAGGTAGTTTGGTTAGATTCCGATCGTGCGATCCATATCAAAGCAACGGAACTCTTCAATTCTTAAGAACAAAATATTAACGGTACTCGGCCGAATCTTTTATAAGTATGTATCGTCGTGTGGTAGACAAGAGTGAATAATTTTTTGGTGTCCAATTAGTTAGTTCAGATTCACTAAAAAAATTCCAAAAAAAAACACTGACTTGAAACAAAAAACACTATTCCAACACAAATTAGAAAGTTAAAAATCATTGCGTATTGTTGCTTACTTGCCTTAAATCATTAGTTTAGGAGTCGGTGTTATTATGGTTAGGTATTTGGCTGATACTGACTTGAAAAGTAGTAGAACTACTCGTAACGCCAGTAAGAATACGCAATTATTTGAAATTTTTTAGTGCATATAATTTGCTTTGGAATAGTTTTTTGTTTGAAGTCGGTTTTGTTTTTGTTAAAATTTTTATTATTCTATTCCAATCCGTGTCGCACTGAATGCCCCGGTGCCCGTAATAAGTTGAATAACACATGGCAAACTTAGTGAAATACCCTTTAAATCTCGTCAGTGGAACTACTTTTATATTCACTGGGATATAATTAATTTAAGAGAGTCGTTGCCATGGTAACCTACGTACAAGTGAAGCAGAAAAGCGTATTTATTTTTGTTTGATTGTTGAATATTATTGTTGTAACAAACAGTCATTTTATACCATAAATTATTATATAATACTTTAAGCTTAACAAATAGCACTTGGTGCCGAAAATGTAAGTATAAAGATTACAATTGCGTAATCACAATTAAAAGAATTAGAAGAACAATTTATAAACCATAGCTCCCATACCATCCCAGTTTCGGAGATAGTAATCATTTTTTGTCATCGTTTTAAAATAAAGTTTTTTCCTTTCATTGTCATGGTGACCCGATCTCACCAAAAATGTTAACCGGTTAAATCACATCATGATGAAGTTATCTCGCTTACACTTCCTAGCGAGAGATCTTGCGAAATCTAAGGGCTACAAATTCTGCTGGACAGCCTATGGCAAAGTTTATCTCCGAAAAAACGATAACTCACCTTATATAACAATAAGAAGCGAGGAGCAAATACACAAGCTGTTACTGGAAGAATGACTATGTTATCTATACATTATTTTATACGGGCCAGATTACTGTCAGAGCGGCTCTGAGAAAGTCACTACATTTTGCATGCTTAAAAATGTATTTCTTTTGTATTTTTTTGAATCTAGTTATATGCTCTATTTTACTTTGTCTCAGCTAAACCAAATTCACACATACTTATATTACACCACAAAACAAAAACACAATAACGCAAATACACGAATACACCATAAATTATGTAAAAAAATATAAAAACAAGTTGATTGATGCACCTTACTATCTAAAGCTCTGTTTTACTTTGTCTCAGCTAAATCAAATTCACACATACTTATATTACACCACAAAACAAAAACACAATAACGCTATTACACATGTCGCTACACAAATACACGAATACAACATAAATTATGTAAAAAAAAATATAAAAATAAGTTGATTGATGCACCTTACTATCTAAAACTATTTTTTCTTACAAGCTACGCAGTGACGACTGAACATTTTTACTCACTACAAAATGTATGAAAGTCTAAAGGAAATTGACAGCCTAAATGTAGCGCGGTCAATCGAATGTAATTGTAAAGAGCTTTCAAAATACATACAAACTAAAAATTACGATCTCAAAATCATCTCCCAAAATATTAGAAGTAGGTATATACTGCAACTTCGATGACTTTTTGCTTACTCTTTCAAGTCTTAAATTTGAAACTGACATAATAATTTTTACAGAATGCAGACTAAATAAAAACAAACCTATACCTGAATTAAAAGACTACAGCTCCTACTCCACTACATGCCATTTAAATCAGAATGATGGAGTAGCAGTGTACATAAAAAATACTCTAAAGCATAATATTAAAGAAATCAAACTCACTCACGCCGCCTCTTGTACTGCATCTTATTGTTAATGTTCTGTATTAATGTTTTTCCTGGTACAATAAAGAATATTCTTATCTTATCTTATCTTATCACGCATCTTGTCTTCAACTAAACATACTCGGCAATATTTTTCTATGTATTTATCGATCACCCTCGAACAGAAACGCTGATGGATTCACCAACTCACTTAATGCTCTCCTACATACACTAAAAACTCAAAATAACATTGTGGTCGTGGGAGATATAAACATAAACATCAAACCTAAGCCCATTGAACTATCTTTAGAACATAATAACAGACAATATTTGTGCGGGACAGGATAAAATTTGCTGTAAAATAAACTTAAACTAATTAAAACTAGAATTTACTCACCTAAATTACTTACCTTGATTGTAATATGATTATATACACATAGAAATATAATTCTGTTAACATAAGAACAGTGTCAAAGTTTGCATTTAAGTTTTTCCCTTATAGCGCTCGGGCTAGCCACGCCCCTTTCTGAATAGCGCGTCGCGCTATCTTCTAATTGCGATGTAAACCTTTTGTCTATGAGTTTTTCTGTATAAGCGCTCAGGCTAGCCACGCCCCTTTCTGAATGGCGCGTCGCGTGACCTTCTAGTTGCGATGTAAATTTTGAGTATAAGTATAAGCAAGCAACAAATAAACCTCTCTCTGACTGATTTGTCTCTCAAACTTCAAATGTGTGTTTCATTTCGAATCATCTCCGAACCCGTCTACAAAATACATCAGTGTGGTCGTGTAGCACTATCGAAGGGGCAGCCACAATATTATCTCAATACACTCGCGAAACACGGCATACTCCCGGGCGATACTCTACCTACAAGAGAACACAATTGTTTAGATCATTTTATGTTGAAAATAAACAAAAAGAAGTTCAAAGCATTCATAGCCATTTTACACACTACTACTTCAGACCACTATACTACTTTCCTATCTATATCAGAGCAAAAATCAAGACAAACTATAAATAAAACTACTAAGAAACTAGATTTTGAGAGAGCTGCTAAATCCCTACAAGAATCTAACTTACCCGAGTTACTACTCTGTGATGACCCACAGTTAATAACTCATCAACTGATAAGTGAACTAGTAGACTCAATGAATAAAAATATTACAACACTACAAATTCCAAAAAGTAAACGTACAATTAAACCTTGGATTACACCTGGTATTCTCCGATGTATTAGAAATAGAAATAAATTACAGAAAAAACTTCGTAACGACCCATTAAATCAAATTTTAAAAATAACTTACACGCGCTATAGGAACCACTGCAACAACCTTATCAAAAAACTTAAAAGAAAATATGAAAGGGAACTACTTGCTAAGTCGACGAAAGACAATAAATCTTTATGGAAAAATATTAAACTTATCACTTACACTAATAAAACTAAAAACCAAAATAATGACTTAATTAACTCAAAACCATCACCATCAGAGGCAACTGAACATGTAAATAAATATTTCACAAATATAGGAAAGGAACTTGCGCAAAAAATTGGGGTCCTGCTGTTTGACCAAAAGTCATTTGGCAAAACAATGTTACACTTGACAAACAATGTTTGACAAAAAATGCTTTCGCCAATTGATCATTTTACTACTAATCATTTTACAAATGACTCACTTATCCAAATGATCAACACTTAAATTTACATTTTACAAATAATTATTTTACTTAATGAACATTTAACAACTGAGTTATCAGACAAAACTACTATTGGTCTAAAAACGTTTGATAAAATGTATTATTTGACAAATGTTTCGTTTATTAATCAATCTTACGAACGGGGGGTCCGCGATGTAAAGAATACGTGACAACAGAAATATAGGTGCGACGACGCGCGTAGCGAAGCGGAGCGCGTCGGAGCGTTAGGTTGGTTCTCTATGTAAGATCGAAAACAGACTCGACTTTGATGCGTTCAACATTTTGTTAAATGACATTTGGACAAATGCTTCATTTGCGAAACATATTATTTGGTGAAATTAAAAAAGGTCAATTGACATTTTAATATTCAAAACATTTAACAAATGTAGTGTTTGCTAATGGATCATTTGCTAAGTGAGTTTTTGTAAGATGATACTTTTGTCAAATGTCTCGTTTGCCAAATGAACATTCGGTTAAACGTTGTTTGTCGAATGACCATTTGTCAATAATTTTTTGGTCAACCATTAGTAATCCCAAAAAATTAAATCAAGGTTAAAACAAAACACAAACGATTATTTCAAGAGACTAGAGTCCCATTCCAGTTCTTTCGCTCTGATAGATACGGACCCTGAAGATGTGAACAGAGTTCTATTGAGTCTTAAATCTAATAGTGCCCCTGGGTATGACAGTGTAACAACCAAATATCTAAAGTTTGTTAGTAAGGAAGTTACAAACATCATATCACATTTGGCCAACCTTTGTTTCGCTAAGGGTATCTTCCCGGAACCATTAAAGTGTTCGTTAGTTACCCCTGTGTTCAAGGATGGGGAGAGAAATGATGTCAACAATTACCGGCCTATTTCAGTGCACCCTGCGATTTCAAAAATTTCGGAAAAATTAATTAACATCAGACTATTAAATTACCTTGACAAATTTCACATAATTTCATCATCACAGTTTGGATTTAGACAGCGAAGGTCAACCGAAGACGCGGTTCTGGCACTGACCTCTCTTGTAACTGCACAGCTTGATAAAGGGCTTAAATGTATTTCAGTGTTCTTAGACCTAAAAAAAGCCTTTGACATCGTCTCTCTTCCAATCCTTATAAGAAAACTGGAAGCAATTGGAATTAGAGGCATTCCTCTCGAACTCTTCAAAGACTACCTAACAAATAGAAAACAGAGAGTAAAGCTGGAACAACACATAAGTGAGGACGCAGCTATTACATACGGTGTTCCTCAACGAAGCGTGCTTGGTCCAACTTTATTCTTAGTCTATATAAATGACCTCTGCAACCTTAGTATTGAAAACGCCGCAACATTTGCGTACGCTGATGACACAGCTGTTGTTTTTCGCGGTGACTCTTGGAAAACCGTGAGAGATAGTGTCGAAAGGGGAATGTCTCTGATATCACAGTGGCTGGAAAATAACCTGCTTACACTGAACACGTCAAAAACAAACTACATCTGCTTTAGCTTAAATAATCGTGCACAGCCAAGCAATGACTTTAAAATCAAGCTTCATAGTTGTGATAACATCACCACAGGAATCTGTAACTGCCCGCATCTGGAAAAGGTCATGCACACTAAATACCTCGGCGTTATTGTAGATCACAGATTATCATGGCACCTACACCTTGAACACGTCGCCACTAGACTAAGGAAACTAATCTGGATATTTAAAATACTGAGACATGTTGTGCCCCGAAATATATGTAAAATTAAAAATCAAGACCCACCCAGAAATCTTTTAAATGAGATATACATTGCTCTGGTGCAATCAGTTCTAATGTATTGTCTACCGATTTGGGGAGGTGCATCAAAGACCAAATTTCTTGAGTTGGAAAGAGTGCAGCGTAGTTTAATTAAAGTGATGTATTTTAAAAAAACACGCTATTCAACGCACAAATTATATCAAGAAAGTAATTTACTTTCTATTAGAAAATTATATGTATTGCAAATTGTTTTAAATAAGCACAAAAACACTCCATATGACCCTAAAATACAAAATAAAAGAAATAAGGATATCGTAGTAAAAACACCTGTGATACGAACTAAATTTGCTAGGATGCAGTTCAATGCACAGTCATCTTTCACATACAATAAAATAAATAAGAATATAAAAATTTACGATAAAACTTACTTTGAATGTAAAAAGTGTATTATAGAATGGTTGTATAGCTTGAATTATAATGAAACAGAAAACTACTAGAATGAATAAAATAATGTAAATACACGTGTTAATAAATACGGATGTACACCGACACGCATACATAATATACAACGAACACGAACACACACACACTCACACACAGACAAACACACCCTCACACACACACACACACACACACACGCACACACACACACGCACATGCACACGCACACACACACATAATTGGCTAAGTTTATTTTTATTTTTCTCTTATAATAATAACGTTATAAACTTAATATGATTAATGATATGGAAGAGCGGAGTCATCTAGTACAGGCATTGCATGCTTAAAAGGTGACTCCATTTACTATGTACGGAAAAAAATGAAGTTAAAGAATAAATATTTTGTATTTTGTATTTTTGTATTTTGTTATTTGACTTATAGTAAGATTGGTAACTTTATTGCGCACAAGTCTATTAATAAACAAATAAAAATATTGACTACCTCGTTTGTCTCCGCATATTACGTTTGATTGGCAATCCCGAGTTAACCGAGTCTCGGTTTATTCCTTGTTCAATTTGGTGAAGTCATTGTCGATTCGTCGATGCAACAATTTGTTTTGGAAACTGTAACCAGTTTGTTCCTATCATTTTTTTTTAGATTTGAACTAGAACTTTCGTAAGCACTACACATTATTAACTTTATTGAGCACCGTCTCTACTCACCATGATCAAGCTCAGTGCTCAGCAACATCAGATAATGTGTAGTCCTTACGAAAGTTTTTGTTCAAAAATACTTACATATTTCGTGAAACATATACCTACATAATTTCTAAAGGACCCCCCCCCCCCCCAAACCCAATAAATAAACAAAAAAATGTCGAGATCAGTTAAAATTTGACGAAGTAGTGCGATAACACAGTCAAAAATGGAATAAAAAAATTATAAACGCGTCGAATTGAAAACCTCATCCTTTTGTGAAGTCGGTTGAAAAGCGGACCGCATTCACCCTATTGTCAGATTTTCGCTGAGGTCAGTGACTTGAATTAAACTCATGTCTTCCCATTTCAGGTCCCGGACAGTACCAAATTTAAACAATCTTTTATGTATGAAATAAGTTTACCCGATGCACTTATCGTTTGACAGGCTGTTTTAGGATTCCGTAACCCAAACGGTAAGGACAGCGGAGTCTTATTTCCAAAACTGCACTATATGTCCGTCCGTCTAGCTATAGCAACAAATACTATAAACATTATAAAATCCATATTCAATGGGGCTTGTAGATACAACAAACGTGATATTTTTGCCGTTTTTTTGCGCGATATTAATAACGGTAGAAGATAGATGGTTGAATCATTCACAGATTACTTAATTATATATTATATTAAACAAAAAACAGTCGAATTAAGAACCTCCTCCTTTTTTGAAGTCTGTTAAAAATAATTAGTTAAATTAAAATAAATATTTAGGGGGCTCCCATAAAACAAACGTGATTTTTGGCCGTTTTTTACTCGGTATTAATACCGTCAACATGTAGACGCTTCAAATGTTGAATTAAATCCTGGCTCCCCTCATGGGCCACCAGGAATGTTTGATTTTATCCTGGCTCCCCTCATGGGCCACCAGGAATGTCTGAGTTATGTCTCCTGGATCCCCTCGTGGGCCACCAGGAATGTTGTACGAACGACGCCGCCTCGTCGGCGTGACGAGACTTACCACGTCACTGGTACTGACCCCTTCGACGGCCAGTCGAAGGATCTGTTTTGGGCCACCACCGACGGCAACCGCACCACTGCACTTGCCACCGGATCCAAGGTCCAGCTTCCTCGCCGTAACCTCAGGTGGTCGGCGCCTCCTCTCCTTGCAGTTCGCCGACCCACACTCCGTGCGAACGGGTGATATTGATACCAGGTTAATTCCCAACCCAGGATCCCCTTTGATGAAGACTCCAAGACTTCGTGATCACCTTTAATGAACTTAGTAACAAAACTAACCTACAAAATAACAATTTTCGTCTTGATCCCAGACGTTGAAGCGATACAGAGCACAGAACACAATGAGCAGTGTTACCCTATCTAATTAGAAACTAATCACAATTTGAGTCCCAATATTGGGACAATGGTGCTGTCACGCCAAACACCAGTAGATTGATTAGTGGTAACACCGGGGCTAACTTAGGCGCTCAAATTGATCATAGATGGCGTTACCAGTTTCCAAATTTGAGGTACAAATATTATAATTTAAGAAATACATGTTAAATTGAGTTAACATCAAATATTCCAATTTTTTGTAGATAATGCTACGGAACCACGAAAGACGAGTCCGATTTTATTTAAGTGACGATTCAGAAAGTACGGTACGGGAAAGTACTCGCACTTTAGCAGACTAGGGGTCGGTTTCTGAATTGAGAATTTCACTAAGTAAATACCTACTTAGTACCGTTATGTCACGCTCAGATACATAGGCTACTTACTATAATAAATACATGACAAAACTTTTACCCTTTACACGTGGCTACGGGTGTTTTTGTAAATAACATTTAAACATTTAGCCTAGGCGCACACCAGGGACACGCGACAGGCGACAGCTTGGCGACTACAAGCGACGACAGGCTACGGCCATAAATTTTCATTTATTTTGTTCGAATCTCCGCACACTTGGCGTCAGAGTCGCGGAGTCGCGACGACAAGACGCCAGAAACAAATGACAACGTCGCGTCTGACGCGGCGACAAGTCGCCCTGTTTGCGATGGCTCATAATTGTGCTAAAAATAACATTTTGGTGTGCTGTACAAATCGAAGTTTGTGATCTCTCCGAGCAGTTTTAGATCAAGCCAGAAAAAGGCACCATTTTTCTGCTACCCTTCAGTAGGCAATAGGGTAGTTTCCAGGGTCAAAATAATGAAATTCGATTTAGTCCGTATTTTAGATTATAAAAAAATATTGGACACGTATTTTTTCTTTTTTCGATTAAACAAAAAATAAGAAAGATATAGCCCATTAAAGTTACGTGTGACGTCACTCCGTGCTAAAAAATGCAGCACGGCGTGACGTCACACGTAACTTTAGTGGGCTATATCTTTGTCATTTTTGGTCTAATTTACAAATAAAAAATACGTGTCCCTTATTTTTGGATAATCTAAAAGACGGACTAATTACATTTTTTAGGGCAACTAGCCTATTCAATTCCCAGCCACCAACACAGAAAACACTGAAAAGCAAAGTTATCTGGCTGAACCCATTTAGCAGTTTGCAAAGTGCAAGAGCAGACCGAGCAAACATTTTACCGATAGATTCTTAGCAGAGCCCGCACACGGCCGCAGAAACTGGAAACTACATATGGATTCGGATGTTGACCACTGCGAGCTACCTAATGGCACGCTAAAAATCTTTCGTTGCTAAACTTTGGAGGTATTATTCTAAAACCACAGCTGGCTTCGGATTTGGACCACTGCGAGCTACCTAATGGCGCGTTGAAAATCTATAATTGCTCAGCTTTGAAAATCACTATCATTGCAATGCAATGCCTGCTGCACGTAGAATTATTCTAAAACTACAGCTGGCTTCGGATTTTGACCACTACGAGCTACCTAATGGCGCGCTAAAAATCTGTTGTTGATAAGATTTACAAATTACCATCATTGCGATGTTTGCTGCATGTATTATTCTAAAACTACTGCTGGCCTCGGATTTTGATCACGAGCTATGTAATAACGCGCTGAAAATCTATAATTGCTCAGCTTTGAAAATCACTATCATTGCGATGCTTGCTGCATGTATTATTCTAAAAGCCAGCTGTAGGCTTCGGATTTTGACCACTGCGAGCTACCTAATGGCGCGCTGAAAATCTATAAATAATATAATCTGTGAAACTGGTTAACGCGATAAGGATCCCCTGTAAGGTTAGCTCTAAGTTTTTTGACAAATTAAATAAATAAATTGCTGAGCTTTGAAAATCACTATCATTGCGATGCCTGCTGCATATGTTGTTCTAAAATTACAGCTGGCTTCGGATTTTGACCACTGCGAGATACTTTATATCGTGCTGAAAATCTTTTAAAATCACTATCATTGGCGATGCCTGAGTCATGTGTTACCTAGCTACTCCTGTTTTCGTTTACATTTTTGTTGCAAGTCGTCTTTAACTTAACAGAGTAGACTGCACGTATGAAAAGGTCGATATGCTGTCGAATGCAACTAATCATAACTTATAAATAATATTTTATATTTATTGCCTCGCTGAAGTAAATTTCTGTTTAATTATGAAGGTATCAGTTATATATATATGTCTACCTTTCTGTAATTTTCTCCTGATTGTGCAAAATATAGTCTCATGTCAAAAAATGTTTTTTCAGTGTTCTATATATTTGCTCTCAGTGCAAGAAGGCCTTTAGGAATGTATCGAACATCGCTTTTCCACGAGAGAATTCCCCTTGCTGTCCAAGTGACAGCCCCAGAATTCGCTCGCTGCATAGTTATTGCCGAAATAGCAATCGCCGAATGATTCAGCCTGAATGCGGCATCATGCATCTACAATGACAGATAATATTCAATGAATAAACATTACTTTGATTTCGCATGGACTTATGGTATGAGACTGCGGTATGATGATTATAATTCCTACTTATACCTAAAACTTAAGACTTCGCTCTAGTTAAATTTAATTTCAAATATTTTATTCACAATAACATGTATAATATGTACCGACCTACATGTATTTCTTCGTCTTTTTCTTTATAATTAGGTATAACTTCTTATCCTTAGACTAATATCTACAGTTAGAGCAGGTAAAAACCTGTTGGTTCTGATGTCAACCCACTTGTTATTAAAACACGTAGAAAAATACATAATACATACCTACATAAGCTAATGCCTGTATCCCAGAGGAGTAAGCAGAGACTAGCAAAGGTAGTATGAGGACGTGAGTCGCGCGCGACAACGTCAAAAGTCGCGACTTTCCAGTACATTAACTGTCAAATTCTCGCGACTTTTGACGTTGTCGCGCGCGACTCACGTCCTCATACTACCTTTGCAGGGAGTGCCACTTGCCACGATCCTGCTAGATAAGTTAAAAAAAGATAAACAAAAATGTATTGCCATAGATTAATTACATCACTTTCGATTCATCGACATTCATTAGTCGTTACATGCACACACGCCGGTTCACAAAAGCCGGAGACAAAATAGATTAAAACAAACCTCTTGAAATATGTAAAAATACTTAAATTCAGCACAGGAAGGGTGCGTATTTAAAAAATACTATAATGGGCAAATTAGAATTTACCAGACAATAATCCACTCATAGCTAAATTGGGCACCTACTTAACTCGATACAATAATTCGTACTACGTAACAAAAAACAAATAGAGAAGACAATTGAAAATTCGTATTTTAGTGGCAGTTACCCCACGATATTAAGTATTTGGTCCTCGACACTAAGGTAGGTATATATCCATATGGATGTATTTGCATATGAGTATTACCTATCTGTGTGTATTACCTACCTAATTAATCAAAGTAAGCCACAAACCACGACTGTCAATTTAGATTATAATCAAATAGATGCCCAGTTCCCTACGTTATCGTGGCCTTTGTAAATTAAAGTGCGGAATGTACTTAATTGGGTAGGTACCTATTTATTTGAACATAAATAAAAGTATGTACAAAAAAGAATTCATTTACAAACTAATTAATACAAACTTAAAATAATAAATATAAACTTAAAATAATGAATATAAATTAATTTAATCTTTACTTATAAACATTTCTAAACATAAACATACATACAGGCACATACATAGTACATTACTTCTGGCCCCACACTAGGATACTCTGTGTCGTGGGAACCAGAAACAGCGACGTCACAAACATGTAACATCCAAAGCCTGGGGTTTTTTGTCCGCAGGCGGGGTTCGAACCCGTGCCCTCTCGCATGATAGGCAGGCGCCCTAACCGCTGCGCTACAGAGGTCATCGAGGTAGGTAATTATAAATTAAAATATATGGAAAGGTGCTTAGGTATACTTGTACAGGTAGACACGACGACGCGACGAGTGCGACGCGAGTCAAATGAAAAGGAAGTACCTACCATTTTCTATGATCAGAAACATAATGAGGTATCGCGTGTTGGTAATGTGCACGATGCACATCGGGTTCGTCGCGTTTCAATACTCAGTGATAGTATTACGGTATTTGACACTATTAACAATAAATTATTTGAGATGCTCGATTATAACAAAAATTACAAAATGATTCGGAAAATGCATTTCTTTTAATAATAGACTAGTTATTACAATTTTTAAATAGATGAAACATAAAAAGAGTGCTCTGAAATGTGACGTCAAAAGCAAGTATTTTCATACAAAATTCCGTTTTAAAAGTAACTCATTTGACATCCTGTCAAATACCCAATTTAAGTATCTGACGAAAATACAGTCGAAAATATAGTCGCGTCAAAAAGAAGCCAAACTTTTATAACAAATCGAAGCTACAAGTACGGCTACAGTAAGATACAAACTGCTGATCGCAAAAGAATTTTCTAGCAATTTTATTTTAGTAAAAAGTGTCCTATTGAAATGGACGCTGCGGGTCAGCCACATTTAATGCACACGTTTAAATTCAAAGCGGGCATCAGAAAACAGCTGTGCAAACTTTTACATACGAACCCTGTCCTCCGGCGCTCTGACACTGGGAATTCTACTGCGAAAAATATTTATTCCGTGTGACCGCTTTCACCGCTTTCTGGCGACTGGCCATTTTAAGGTTTGGAAACAATGCGAAATATAGTCTAGCGTAAAATATGTCCGTGTCTGGTTACCCTAGCACAGGGTATCCTACAACAACAGACGGAAAGGTGGCCGATATGATTAGTGTGAAGATGGTTGACAAAGATAAATCAACTGAAACTAGGTATGATCCCAAATTGAATAAAGATTGTCATCATCATGTCACCCATTATGTCCCCACCAAGGGGCAAGAAAACGTAGTGATTATATTCTCTGTGGGGGCAAGGGTCTCTTCCCTGAGGAAGGTATAGGCCATACCCCGCCCGATAGATGGCAATCGCTAAGCCAAGTCAGAGGCCTTAGGGCGGGAGAATTTACTATGTTTCGCCACTTTGGACATTATGCGAATTGGACATGTTGCTACCAACCGGGCTTGAAACCTTCTGACACTAAGACCAGCCACTAGTCTTACAAGCCTCCACCAAAGATGGTCAACATTCAAATATGTTATTCATAATAAAACATAATATTTAAGTACTTTATGAACGCCAAAGACTGTAAGGTAAAATAAGACGCACATCTATCAGAGTGGAGTTTTTTTCCCACCGCATTTTTTCTCCAATATATTCGTCCCCAAGGAAGCAGCAAACATTAGCTACATTAATATTCAACAAATATAATGTAAATTCTTTAAATTGAAATTCTGATACCTATGTCCAATCCATTCCAAGAGAATACCCTATTTTAGGCACTAGACCTCTTCAGTATCCATCCATTCCTATCGTATTCACAAATACCAACAAATTTGAAACCAACGCGGCGGTACGAATCTGATTAGAGTAATCCAACGTAGGTATTATATTCCGCGGCCATTAGGTTTGCTTATCTGAGTGGAAAATCCCGGTTGAAATTAGGGATTTCGTATTTGACTCATTTTGCCTCGATTGCTTTGAGTATCAAAAGGTTAAGAGCTATCAGAAATGGGTCAAATGGAAACCTGGAAGATTGTATAGGATAAGAGAGCTTTATCAATCAGCGGCCTCTATTCCCGACGTCAATATGTCCCTTTTACGAAATCCTTCTGAAATACCTAATGATATAAAGAGCGTTTTCTCTTGGAAACTTGATAGGTAACCAGATGAGAGTTTTACAAAATAACTCTTGTTTAACCGATAACCGTTGTTTTGACATAATTATTAATTAGCGACCTATTCTCAGACCGCTATCTAGGTCCAATTTTTCTGATTGTTTTTTTTTGTATATTTGGTAAAATATACACCAAAAAATCTGAAAAATTAGTGAAGTCGTTTCGGAGAACTACGATAACATCAAAAACTGTGATTTTTATATATTACATAAGATTATTAGTTATTTAATTTAAAAACATAAAATGCAAAAGATAGTTTTCATCAAACTAAAATTTGTAACTAAAATACTTGTAAGTTGCCCACGACACAGGCCCATTAGACACCATTAGAGAAATAAACATTTAAACATTCACATACAGGCACATTTACCTACAATGCTTCGGGCTCCACACTAGGATACCCTGCCCTGTGTCGTGGGAACCAGAAACAGCGACATCACAAACACGTAAATATCCAAGACCTGGGGTTTTGTTTTTTCTTTGTCCTTCAGCCGAGATTTGAACCCGTGATCTCTCGCAAGGTAGGCAAATATGCTAGCCGCTGCGCCAGAGGTCGTCAGTCAATATCAACAAATAATAAAAACTAGCCAAGTGCGAGTGTGATTCCCGCTAAGTGAATAACACATTTTTGTCCTGTAGATTTCATATCATTGCATAGGTACAACGAATTCTAAAATGCGGCGCGTGCGGCGCGTACGTTGCTGACAAATGTGCGACCAACTTAGGTCCCTCACTTCGTCAGTTTTTTATTTGGACGTCCATTTTGGACGTCGAAGTCGGAGATCAGAGGTAGTCGTGCAGGCAGAGGGTAGGCAGAGACCAGGGTTGGCCACGATCAGTTTGTTTGTAGTCTGTGTACGTATGTTTCTCTGCCAAGTCGCGGTCACATAGGTACCATTTGTGTACCAATGACCTCATCATTTTTCGGAGCAAAGTATCTATGAAATATCTATTCTTGATCACATCCTTGTCATCTTCTTGCAGTGCAAAATTATTTTGCTGTTCTCGTTTCCGCGATACCTATTATTCAGACCTGCTGCTGATATGAAAATCTTGAACCCTTGTCTAAACCTCAACCATTGTGGATAAAGACTGTCAGTGTCTCCAAATTCAAAGGATCCAAAAAATCCAAATTATTCAATTGAATACTTACAATTCAATGTGTGGTCCCGGCATCTACAGTTGATTGGTAGAAAAGGCGTATGTATTTTTCTTTTCACAGAAAGTCCAATAAAAGTATCAATACCTATCTAAATAAAATAAATAACTTAATTATCACAGAATAATGGCGGGACAATATGAAAATATTAAAGTTTATAAAAATCGGTCTTAATGAAGATAAAAAAAAGGTTGAAAAAGGTACAAAATAATGAAATAGACAGTTAGGGCCCTCGCCCACGGCGGCTTTTTGTAGCGCTGCCGTCGCGCGTTTATAGGTCGCTTATGCAACGCGCGACCGTAGCGCGGCTGTAGCGCTGCTAACGCGCCACCGTCGCGCGGCCGAAGCGCTACAAAAAGCCGCCGTGGGCGAGGGCCCTTAGGATTACTCAGGCAGCCGGGGCTACGTGACGTCGCTGTCGTTGTCGGCGCTTCGGCTGCTTACGTAAAAGCAGCACCAAAGACAACGTGACTAATTGACTAATGTTGCCTCAACTGAGTCCATCTTGCAACTGAGGCGATTGGAAGCGCGACAGTAGCGCGTTTGCATCACGACAGAAGCGCTACGGCCGCGACGGTGGCGCGTTCGAAGCGATACGGCCGCGCGACGGTGGCGCGTTCGCATCGCGACAGAAGCGTGGTTACGTGGGCGAGGGCACACAGCTAGCGACCGCATCGCGGCTGTAGCGCGGCGAACACGCCACCGTCGCGCGGCCGTAGCGCTACAAAAAGCCGCCGTGGGCGAGGGCCCTTATAACGCTCACGTTTATGTTTGGTGGTTCCCCAACCCACCGAACATTTAATGAACAGCTGCTAAACAGGTTTTTTTTTATTGGGTTCTATACAGAGATTTGTACGGAGAACTTTCGTAAGTACATTAACTTCATTCCGGATTAACTTAAGTACTATACTTGAGCCATTACAAACGTGCGAACTGAGTCATAAACATTTGTATCAGACCTCTCTCTCACACATATAGGAGGCATATCAGGCATATCGGAACTCTCGCTCGCACTTTTATGACTCGGTTCCCACGTTTGTAATGGCCCAAGTATAGCTTCTTTGTTGGAAGATTCAGACTGAGTCTTCCGTCTCTCGTCGTACTCACCATGATTAAGCTCTGCGAATCAGAGCGAAACGTGGTCGGACTCCTCCGACAAAAAAGCTAGTAAGTGAATCTGGAATCGAGTTAACAAAATTAATTTTTCGTGGATTTTATTAGTAAGGAAGTTTAAAAAGCACTAAACGCATGATTTATCAAATAATTTTATTATATTTCATACTTATCAACATATAAAAAAACATTGTCTATTCATTATTTAAACATTATTTAACTCATTACAAAATTGCTTTTAAATTACTTCAGCACTCTGTGTAACTTCTAACTTCGCCCGCCCAAAGGGAATTTTGCATGCTTACAGTGCTAGTCATTTTCCATTCACATTTTTTTGTTCTAGTAGCAACGATATTAATCGTCGGCTAGAAGGTACAACTTTTACTAACGAGTCTACAAGAAAAATATTTCTCATAGTCCCATTGTTGACAAATATGTACTCCGTTCCACTAGTCAAAACTCCTACGGCCTTACTAATAAATGTGTTATACACTCTGAATAACTATTTGACGTATATCAATTTATACTGGTTTAATCGCATTTAGCGTACAAATAACCAGTTTGTCAGACCTCGCATAACGGCTGTATACACAGCTCATAACCTTTATTAGTAAGGCCGTAGGTGTGTAAGTAATGGGGCCTCTACACGGGCTACACTTTTAATGAAATATGTGGCTACATCATAGCCGACTATATCCCGAAAGTACAAAAAACATTTTAATGCAGCACATGGCTTAAAAATGTATATCTTGGAAATATTTTTGCAACAGTATATGGCTCATTATTTTGTCTTTACACGGGCTACCTACGTGGCTTGGCTAGCTGCAATGGCGGACGAACTCATACGCGTGAAAAAGGGACCCACTTAGCCCGTAAAGCGACGCAGCAATAATATAGCTGAAAAATATTGCAGTATTTTCGATACTGCAATATTTTTCAGCTATATTATTGCTGCGGTGCCAAATACTCGCATCTTATTGGTCAATGCGCGCGGCTAGAGATAAGCGAAGACGATCCGCTTCGTAGGGTAGGGCAGTGCCTATTGAATGTCACGCGCATTGAGGGGGCGGGCGCACTGGATGATTTTCCTTGGGAACTCGTTTCGTGGAAGGGAGTATAAGTGAAACAGTTATCCATCGCGTACCCATTGACGAGACAAAATAATGGGACCACGACACCTCGCGGGTACAGTAGACAGCGCATCAAGGACTCTATGCACTTACATTACGGGCGGTTTCGCAACAAAATATTAATAGTTATAAGCTGTCGATTGTGCAGGGCTTATGGCGCGTACAGACTGGTGAAACGTAACATGCGATGCAACAATCTCCCTTTCATTTAACTATGAGAATCGGTTTCAAAGTGATACATTGCGGCAATGTCTATGGCAAATTCTTTCATGGCATGTTACGTTTCATCAGTCTGTACCCGCCTTTAGATTCCACTAATGCATTGTAGTAAAAATGACAGTTGCACGACTGCCTCGATTGCATTTCATTGCCGCTTCAAATCGACGCGCGCACGCGTATACGTAATTCTAGGCGTCAATGGAATTTAAAAACTTGTCACGTGTCCCGACCATGCAACTGTAATTGAACTGTAATGCACTAAAAGAATCGAGGCCCAGTTAACAGCATTCCACGCAATTGCACGCGACTTTGCAGCTAAAATGTCAAGGTTGTTATGCAATCGACTGTATATATTTGACTCTAACCACGTCAGTTAAAAATTTATTATGATACATAACTATCTATCTATGATACAATAGTGTACACAGATTAGTCAAAATATGCGGCGCTTGAGAATTTTTACAATGGTGTAGTGACTGGAGCGTTAAAAAAATCGCGGTTTTTATTAGCTAGCAATACTACTTCGTATTATACATAGTTCTGGGGTGCAATTACGTAAGACTTCATTGGATGGAGTTGTCTGATTTAGCCCTGTTATTTCTCGTATGTGAGACCACATTATGTCACACTGTTACATGCTGGAACTTTTTTCCCAGTAGGTATCTCATACAACTACTCCGAACTGTCATATACATTCCTATTTTGACTCTTTCGAGTTATCTAAATGCTGAACCCGATAGTGAAAAGTTACGTTATGTAAGGGCTAGTTTATTATACACGGTGTTAAAGTTGGATGATTCTATGATATATTAATAATCTCATTCGTTAACATTTCATTATGATATTTTCGTCTTTTTATCTGTATACATAATTTATATTGCAACTTTTACGTCATAGCATGACCCTGTAATTAGAACCATGATACTAACACTTCTGGCAATTGACAGTGTCGACAAGAAATTTACAACCCAGAAATGTCTAAGGGCTGGTTTCTGAGTTGAGAATTTCCACTGAGTAAATACTTAACTCTAGTGCTGTCTCGTCAAATTTCTAAGGAAAGAGTGTGACAGAATGTTACTTAAGTATTTACTTAGTGTAAATTCTCAATTCAGAAATCGCCCCTAAGAATCACAATCACAGACCGCGCAAATACTTCTTTTATAATATTTTCATATAAATAATACATGCTTATTAAATCAATATCACTAGTGAGGTCACAATACAATATTTCCTTTATGGCTCATCCGTTTTTTATTATTTTATTTTTAATAGTACAGTCGACAGCACATGACGGTATACACCCATGCACTCTACTCCGTTGCATTACGGGCGACTTTTTAACTAAAATGTGAAGATTGACGTGCTGTCGACTGTACATCTAGAAATAAATTAATTAAATCAGCAGTTCCACAATTTGTTTCATTTTCATTTCAATTATTTTTTAATATTATCGACATGATATCAAACTTAAATTATCCAAGCAATAATGTAAGATAAGATAAGAATATTCTTTATTGCACACAAGAAACCAGAGACAAATAAAATGTAAATGTATTTATTTTATATTTTTGAAATGCGACGTCACACATTTTAGGGTCTCTCCCACCCCTCGTCATACAATCCCCCCCCCCTCGTCATACAATCCCCCGCCTCCTCTCAACATGTGACGTACGTTATGAATGTTCCCTGAGAACGAACATTACAATGGCAAAATTTACAAGACAAATTTTCTACAAATCTACACCTAAATGGATCAAGATTGTTCGATGCGTTTACATAAATTGGCACGTCGGTGAAAAATACAAACCATTTTTATTGCTAGAATACAGCGTGGATTTACTTACTAACACAACAATGAGCACTAAAACGAAGCACCATGCTACAAAATACTTTCTATCGGACATACGTCACTGCATTTTTATTTTAATACTTATTTCTTGATAAGTAGAGGTAATTTGAAAGTGTAAAGTAAGAAAAATAGAACAAAACTAATCCAAAGAAATAGTAAAAGCAAATAAAAATGCAATTTGACTCGGCAGAAAGGAAGAAGAAAATCATGATTAAGCTCTGCAAATGAGAGCACAACTTGGTCGGACTCTTGCGACAAAAAGTCAAATTATAATCCGGAATAAAGTTAATAAGAAGAAAATTAGTTGGTGTGACATTATTTATTCTCCTATATAAAGATTTATCGATAATATTGTACAACTTCTATTGTGCGTGTACAAGAACCTTGAGGTAAATCATGACTGTCAACCAAACTAAAGTCTGGCAAAGCTAACTTTGCAACTGTCTAAATTTGGTAGATTTAAAAAAAACGAGTAAGGTATCCCTATGTTTATAACCCCAATTGTAGTCTTGATACTTGATCGGGTGTAGATAAGAATTTATATTCAACATACTAAGTATCAAAACTGTTTAAGCAATCTTAA
The DNA here is from genome assembly GCA_947310845.1 of Yponomeuta plumbellus. NCBI lineage: Eukaryota > Metazoa > Arthropoda > Insecta > Lepidoptera > Yponomeutidae > Yponomeuta > Yponomeuta plumbellus. Next base: position 1,257,015 of record OX371193.1, on the reverse strand, counting down.
CAATCAAAATTACAGAGGCGAATGTTGCTACAGTAGTCTATTCTATTCTATTCTTTCAGTGGAGTTGCCACTTAATTCCTTTGCAAAGTTAGCTAACTTTGCCATACTCTATTCAACAATAACAACGTAAACACAATCACAACACCTGGTCCCAAACTAGGATACCCTGTGCTATGGTAACCAGGCAGGGGCATCACAAACATGAAAAAACACCCATTTAGGCAACATTGTTGATAGTGTATCGCAATTAAACTACAATACACGAGTGAAACTCAGACTTACTATAATTTAATAAGTTCAAACAGTTCCGTTCCACGACGGCAATGATCATTGGCTAACCGAACCGCCGCCATCTTGATTCAACCGCTCGCTGATTGGGCGGCGTGTCTGCCAATCAGCGAGCGGTTTAATCAAGATGGCGGTTCCCTGGTGACGTCAGACAAGTGAGTCATTTTCCCCTTTAGCTTCCCTTGGACGGAGGTCCTGAATACCGTTGGATGGACGAAGTGGAATATCGCGCTAGCCAGAAAGAGATTGCTCTCTGAGCGAAGGAACTTAGCAGTAAGGCCAGATGCAGTATGAAAGCGTATGAAAGACAAATCTGAAGCTAAGACCACTGCTCAGATACACATACGCGTCCTACAAAAACGAGAAGATTGAGGTTCAGGGCCGATTTCTGAAGTGAGAATTTCACTAAGTAACTACTTCACTGTAGTGGTGTCTCGTCAAATTTCGCAGAGAAGAGCGTGAGAGAAAATGACTTAAGTATTTAATTAGTGAAATACTCAATTCAGAAACAGGCCCTTTGTGGCCAGTTAAGCATTGCTTCTAAGTTTAGTCTATACTTGATTCGAGGCTGACAGTCGGCTAGACTAAAATGTCCCTCTAGTGTGTTAGTGATTATGTCGAACGGTTTGCAATGAAGACCAAGGTGCTTCCCAGCCTATAAGTATTGGTTTACATCAATAACCTGTTTAGAAGTCTGAAAGCGCTACATTGCATGTTCCAACAGATAAGCTGTTCTAATTAAAATTTTTGTAAGCAGAGTGCTCAGTGAGAGTTGTTTCATTCACTTTCGATAGCGAGAGCGTTTGCAATTTGTATAGGAGTGACAAAGAGACAACTAGGTGGCTTAGTAGCTTTCTGTACACATTACTAACTGAAGTCCGAATTCACTCACTTGCTTACTTAACCCTTTAACTGGTTGAACTACTAGTATATATTTTTCATTGGTTTTGAACTTTATCTCAAAGTGATAAGATCCAATTTAAGGTGGTAACTACTATGCCATTGGCTGGCAAAGGGCTACACTGGAGTATTCAGTGAAAAAAGCCAGTAAGTGCATCCGGAATTTTGTTAATATGGCCTGTTCCTAGCGCACCAGTTTAGAATGGCCTGTAAGTGCTAGGATACTTAATGGGCAGCGAGCTCGTGGTGAACTGGGCGAGGTGGTCCCACCCTAGCTGCGTATAGGCCTCGATGAGTCGTTCCTCGGCGTCTTTGGAGGGTTTTTCCTCTTGTATCTTGGCCAGCAGCTTGATGGCTCGGCCCCAATGCCCCAGGGTAAAGCATAGCCACACGCCGTAGTGGATTGCCTGACGAAGGGACTTGATTGTAGTCACTTTCACAGCACAAGATGAACAATATTCGTTGTTGTATACCAGAGCGCATGGCATGAAGATGAAAAAATGTGTAAAGATACTATTTTTCTATTTGACACTCATATTTTTTTGTTGGTCTTCGTGGAGTCCTCAGAAAGTAGTCATTTTAAATTCTTTCGTGTATTTCTGGTAAAAAAGGCAAACGAAAATTTACTTTTGAAAGAAGTCGACAAAACGCTATCTTGGGCAGTAGGGCGCGTCGCACAGGAATATGGAATGGATGAAAATATCAGAAGTGCTTGATATTTTTTTTGGTGATAGGAATAACCTTCCATAACGCGAGACAAAAGTTTCAATTTTTTTGGCTTCGTAGTTAATTTTTAAATAATCTTAATATTTTTCCATTCGTAGTTCTGGGCTCAGTACGGCATATCAGACATATTCCTTGGTCCGCTTACGTATGAAAAAAAAAACTGGTGACAATGACAGCTTTTCAAGGTGGATTTTTTTTTATACGTAGCGGACTAAGGAATATGTCTGATATGCCGTACTAAGCCCAGAACTACGATTGGAAAAATATTAAGTATATTTAAAAATTAACTACGGGGCTAAAAAAATTGAAACTTTTTTCCCGCGTTAAGGAAGGTTATTCCTATCACCAAAAAAAATATCAAGCACTTCTGATATTTTCATCCATTCCCTATTATGACGTCACTTTCCAGTAAACCAGCCAATGAACGTAAGAACGAATGAATAATAGACGCCATCTTTATTGACATGTAACGTCATCATTATCATCATCATCGTCAGGCTATATTAGTCCACTGCTGGACATAGTCCTCCCTAGTGAGCGACACAGCGCCCTGTCTTCAGCTTGCCGCTGCTTGACGTCATTATAGGCCAATCTAAGCCGTTTTCGACACAACGGCTGCAGATTATCAAATTTTATCTTGTGTTATTTTACAAATAATAGTTTTTTTTAGTTTAAATGCCATGCTGCTCAGGGTATTTGCTGATAAGCCGGATGTCCCTTTTATGCGACACTGGGTGGGTGTGCAAATGGAACGAAATCAATAAATGTAAATGTCAGTGTAAATAATAAGAGGGATACATTGTGTCTGAAATAAGAAATACATTATTATTATATTCTTATTATTAACCCGTCCGGCGCGGAATCTAGACTGCCTATAGTGTGCCTATGTGCACTACCTGACTGGCCCTAATGCGCTGCCATATTTTTTTAAATTTTTTATGAGACGCCGTTCCGCATTTTTCAAATTAGAGAAAGTACTACATATTTATTTAATAAGTGTTATATATATCTAGAATCTGCAATCTTTATTATAATAAAACTTACCTGTTTTCCAAATGACGGGGTGAATTTCCACTATCCACACCATCACTTTACCACTTTGAGCGGTTGTAGGACACAGAATTTGTACGAAGACGTATAAATAATATTGTTTTTCGTCACACAGTTAAGCAGCCTATCGTCACAGTAGAGTTACCCCCAACGCGATTTAAGAATTGTGTTAAGCACACTCTTTGCAAAAAAGCTTATTATAAATCAACGATTATTTAGAAGACAAGGACGTATGGCATTAAATAGTAGTTTAATATTAAATTAAATCAGAGGATAAATGTGTCTAGTGTTCAACACATCCAAGATATTATTTTGTATGTTTTATTTGTATTAGCTTTAAGGTGATTTGAGAAGAGATGGTCAGAGTGGAGTTTTTTTTTCGCTGCCTTTTTCTCCACTACAGACGGCCCCAAGGCGGCGGCTAACATTATACATAACTGTATGTACATTGACATTCGACAAGCAGAATGTAAATTCTTTACGTTGAAATAAATTCTTGATTCTTCTAGTACCTTGGCGTCGGCTAGGTCGGTGAACTTGAGCAAGTCGGCGGTGTTGCCTTGCAGTTGCTGCGTGTACTCGGCCTTGTCGGCGGCGGCGTCGGCCACCGCGGCCACCGCGGCCACCGCGGCCACCGCGGCCATCGCGGCGAGCCGGCACAGCGCGGTGCCCCGCCGGCACAAGGCGTCAATCAAGTAGCCACGTTGCTTCTCTTGCTCCCTAGGGGGGAAACACGAGAGATAAGATATAGTACATTGTTCATCGAGAGGAGAAAGTGACCGATTACCGTCGAGGGTGTCGTTTGAAAACACCTGAGATCGGGAATCGCAGTTTATCTCGAGTGATACATAGTGCTTTATACTACACCTACGAGGAAAATAAAAAACGAAATCTTTACTAATTGAAATTTATATTGAAATTGTTGCTAGTGGCCAGTGTCATTTTGCGAACTTGGAGATAAAAACTCACTGTAAAAACTTTTTGGCTTTTGATATTTAGGTTACCGGCGCATAGTCTTACCCAAAATTAAAAAAGAAAAACCACGTAAGAAATGGATTTTCATACACTTTTCTCTCCCGCTCAGATGCGTTTTCTCCCCGCATATTTGGTCGATATGCAATGACGTACTTTCTACCGTAAATTTGATAAAGTATCAAGGTACTTTCCAAGCAGGTGTAGTATAAAGAATATTCTTTATTGTACACGAGGAGAAACACAAACATAAAATATTTACAAGATAACAGTACAATTGGCGGCCTTATTGCTAAAAGCAATTTCTTCCAGACAACCCTATGATGGAAAAAATTCTGAAGGAAAAAGGAGAGATTAAGCTTGCACAGAAGATATTCACTTGACCTATAACATAAACATAAAAATATCTTTATTACTTTAAAAACTTAGCAACTAGTGGTTTGTTTACATTTTTAAAAGGTACCTAATACGTTCTGTTCAAGGCAAAGCTGCATAATAATATAAACAATTCTCTTCTGTGCCTGAACTAGGTTCTAGACCTGTATCTATGGTTGAGATCCGTTGATATTTTCGGTCGGTACGTGGTCTTTCTTCCACCGAGTTGGTTTTTCTTTTGATCTAATGCGAAATCGTATTTTTGAAATCAGAAATCAGAAATTTATTTCAACGTAAAGAATTTACATTCTGCTTGTTGAATGTCAATGTACATAATATGATAATGTTAGCCGCTGCCTTAGGCCAAATGTAGTAGAGATAATGGCAGCAAAAAAAACTCCACTCTGACCATCTTTGTTTGACACTTCTGCATACGTGGATATGCGAAAATCCACCCCGTTGGTAGTTACATAATAAAGCCGCTGGTCGCGAATGTCTCAAGCACACTCTGTGCAAAGAAGCTTCTTATTAAATCAACATCTTATTATTTGGAAAAAAAGGATGTCTGGTGTTAAATAGTAGATTAATATTAAAGGTATTTAGAGGTGATTTTTAAATTGTAAAATTAATAATTGTGTCTAGTGTCCAACACATCCATGAGAAATATTTTTAAGTTTGAAAGTTTGTTAATTAATAAGACTGTTCTGAAAAGAATAAATGTGGAGTTTCTTTGTTGGTTTCTTCTCCACGTACTCTAATAATTGTAAAACTAACAACTTTGACGTTCATAAATTAAACATTCTGTTTGAACTTTTAATAAAAAAAAATATATTTTGCAAGCTGGGATACCCTGTGTCACGGTAACCAGGCAAGGACATTACAAACATCGAAAAACACCCAGACCGAAGCAATATTAGCAAACGTACAGCGGCCCAGTGGGAATCGCACCCAAGGCCTCTTTCTTGGTAGCTAAGCGCATTAGCGGCTCGACGAAAGAGACAGTCAATGTAGAAATATAGACTATTTAGAAATAAACATCCACCAGCCGTCCAGCTGAACCATCTTCCCATCGAAAACGAGAAGAGAAGAAGAATTTATGAAAATTGTCACAGAAACACAATGTAGAGTATGTATCATCATCAACCCATTATGTCCCCACCGAGGGGCACGGGTCTCTTCCTTGAGGAAGGTATAGGCCATACTCCACCACGGGGGCCAAGTCCGGATTGGTGGAGGCTTGTAAGACTGTCAGAAGTTTTCAAGCCGCCCTAAGGCCTCTGACTTGGCTTAACGTTAAGCCAAGTCAGAGTATGTATGTTACAAACAAAATACACAAAAGTAAACAAAACAAAAAAGACAAAGCAATCGCCATCGCCGTCCATTATCTGTACTGTACGGCAGAGCGCGAGACGCGCGCACTCCCTCTCTGCCTGTAAACTTACAGTCCAGTAACTTACACAAAAGTAATGGCCGACTGTCTCAACCCAATTAAAAGAAAAGTACTATTTGGAAGGATCGGAACACTTAAGGACACTTTCGTATTGACAAAATGTATTTATCGATGGTGCCTAAACATCAATGTTATCGTCACGGAATTTATCATTTCGGACGCTTTTTTTTGTTCCGTTTTTTCTTTCACTATCAAAACCTATTCGGTCGATTGGATCGGAGGGTCGATTTCTGAATTGAAAATTTCGCTAAGTAACTACTCAACTATAGTGTTGTCGCGTCAAAATTCTCAGAAAAGAGCGTGACAGAACGTTACTTAATGAAATTTTCAATTCAGAAACCGGCGCCTAGAATTATCGTAACTCGTAAATAAACTGAAACTCTGTCAACTTACTGTTTGATTTTACTGGCGTCTGGTCGCGAGTCATTCTTGATTCCTAAATAAGCGAGCAGCTTTTCTTGGTCTATCTGTTTTATAACCTGTAAATGAAAAAACAAAATTAAATAAAGCGGCACCGATAATTGCGGTGTGATATATAATTTTTTTTAAATCACTGGACAACTCACATTTATCAGTTAGGATAAGAAACTAGTTTATAGTTAGAGTTTAAGCAGGTGAGTGCTGAGAAACAGCGCCGCCGAAAGACATGTCATGTCTCTGGCGGCACATGTTGAGCACACACCTTTTGTTGCCAATGTAACTTAGTAATTTAATGTTTATTTTTGTGAACTTTGTATTGGTTGGTCGCAATAAACGCATTTTCACTTTACTTTACTTTTACTAAAGGACGCTATCTATCTTCTTCTATATATTTATATATATATATATATATAAAAGGAGAAGCTGACTGACTGACTTAGAATCAACGCAGAGCCCAAACTACTGAACCTAGGGGGTTGAAATTTGGCATGGGAGTTCCTTAGGGAGCCTAGGGGAGCACTAAGAAAGGATTTTTTGAAACTCACCCTCTAAAGGAGTAAACGGCGGTGTTAAAGTTTGTATGGAGGTATAAAAAAATGTTGTCAGATTTTCTTGAAACTTGAAATAAATACTCTTCAACACAATTGATTGAACACGTGTTTCACGGTTTTTCTAAATTTAACCCTTAACGGGAGTGAACGGGGTTGCAACATTTTGAACTAAAGTCCACGCGGGCGGAGTCGCGGGCGAAAGCTAGTTGAAAATAACTTGACAGAACCAATTTTATCGCCTATCAGAAAAACCTCATTCTCAGCAGGATTTCAAGAAAAATTTGTTTGTTGTTTGTTATCAATTTAGTCAAATTGTTATTAAACTCTGTGGCGCAGCGGTCAGCGCATCTGCCTTCTACGCGAGAGGTCCCGGGTTCAAAAACCGGCTGGGGACAAAAACAACTCGCAGATCTTGGATGTTTACATGTTCGTGATATCACTGTTTCTGGTTCCCACGACACAAGGTATCCTAGTGTGGGGCCAGAAAAAGTTTATGTGCCTGTAATAGAAATCATGCGTTCGAAGAGTCTGGCACTAATCGTTTACCTTATCGGAAATTTTAATAATGTGTTCGCAGGACGCCGCAGTTGCGTCGGGCGCTTGGTCCGCGTGAGGTAATCTGGAAGAAATAAATAAGAATTAATAATAATAACGTCCCAGCAGTGGGACACAATAATGGAGGCGAAATAAAAAAAACTTCCACACAACACAATAAATGGGGAACTTTCGTCTCATACCATAGAAGACGTATAGAAACATAAGAAAAAATAAAACAATTGCTTGTAAATGTTCATAATATTATTATGGAAGAAAAACTGATGCTCCATACAACAGGCCCTGCCTAGTTTGGACACCAGACGGTTCATTAAGCGTAACCTTATATAAAAAATGTACTCTATATTTATGTAACAATAACATTACTGTACCATCACTGTGTATCTCTGATTATGATGAATAAATCATCTTTATCGTCTACCCACTAGGCACCACGGGGTTCATTTCCTGCGCCCGTAGTTATTTCTGCATGGGATTCCGATGAAATGTATTCTATACATTTTTGTGGGGTTCTCTTTCAAACTTACTTCTTGGGATCCGAGGGGGGGTCCAGTCCGTGCAGATACGCGATGTGCGTCCCCAGGAAGTCGGGGAACGTTTCCTGCATTTGCTCATACACTTGCTCCAGTTTCTCGCCTTCTGATAACATAATACAAAGAAAATATTTACTTCGGGTAAATACTGTAGCGATAGAAGATAGGTAGATAACACTACATAGAAAAGGAGATCACACAGGTATGTCTAACGGTAGCGATGTACTTTTATGAACAAACGCTTATTAGATACATAAATAAACATTATGTATTCTATTTTTTTCATCGAGCATCGCCTAGTCTAGCTAGGTATATAATACAATACTATAAAGAGGAATTGCTACAGTACACAATCATCAATCACATAGAAAATATCAATACGTTTTTAAAATTACAGAAGAATAATTTGGCATAACTTAATTCACTGGACCCGAAAATATGATGTGACGATGGATGTTTACACGTTTGTGATATCGCTGTTTCCGGCTCTCACGACACAGGGTATCCTAGTGCGGGGCCAGAAGCAATGTATGAGTTTGAATGTAGGTGTTTATGTTTAAGCGTGTAGATATTTGCATCAGTAACTTTGAAGAGCTTTATTTAGGGAGCTTTTCTCTTTCCCACTAACCTAGTTTGGGCAGCCAGGTGGTGTTGAACTTCTTGAGGGCATCCAAGCAATCGTGCCCGGGCTTAGGCTTATTGGGTGGACTCAGCGGCTATATAAACCAGCACGTACTCAACGACTTTTCCGAGTCCGCTCGTCGTTAGTAGTATTGCCAGGCCTGTTTCACTACGCGTTCGGTATCGAACGCGTAAGTACATGCGTCGACCACTCCGGAGTGGCAAATAGGTAGGAATTCAGGCGCCAGAAGAGGTAAGAGAGGCAGAAAGAGAGGCAACACGTAGGTGAATATTAACGTAGCTTTTTTAGCGCCGTGCGATCTGAATTGCACCTAAGAGTTCCTTTTTTTTAATTGATTTTGCGGAGTGAATCTTCTGTACCTGTGCTATTATGTATTCGGTGGTATTGCTGCCACTCGCCAGTAACCTATAGTGGAGTTCAATAGAATCCGGCAATCATAGACAAGATAATTATTTGTCAGTTGTCTATGATCGATAGACAGTGATAGTGTTGTACCTATACTGATGTCAAAGTGAGTGATTGAGCATTGATCAATGAGATATGGGATATGGTTCACTGTTCGTTGGTTTATCCTAAGTAATTGAATAAATCCAAAATGATTATGAAGCAATTCAAATCAAGATACACTTTTTGTGTACCTATCGATTTTTTTCTATAAAATCAGGATTCACTTTTGTCCAAATGTTTAATGGGAATATTTAACTAAGTGACTATCGCACAAACATGATAAACGATCACCATGCATTAATATATCAATTATAACGGCTTAATATGCATTAAAATACGTTGTTATGTTTTAGGCTTTCAGTACATAAATTAAATTTGTAAAAGGGCTTTTGCAATATTTCAAAACTTAGGGCAAGGGTCTTTAGAAAATTTAGTAGAATATGCGGCTCACTCATTATAATTTAAAAATACTATATATTTTTTCTCTTTAAAATTATTCTTGGATTTATTCGTAGCATCTCTGAGTGATTCTGTGTATATTATCTTTATTACTTTTTAAAGAACTATTAGTTTAAGAACATACGTCCGTGTTTCTTGAGAAAGAGATCCATTCGTAAGCAAAAACAAAGTCCGTGATGTCACGCAGAAGTCGGTCGTTCCAAGAGTAAGTCCAACCAAATCTCAAAGAAAATGTCCAAAAGCGCGCCACCTGGTTGTCTCTTTGTCACTCCAATACAAATTGCAAACGCTCTCGCTATCGAAAGTGAATGAAAAAACTCGCACTAAGCACTCTGAACTCAGAACAATTCCCACTCACACAAGACGGTGACAGTGAGTGAAGTATAAACGTGTTTAATATTTACCCTTGTAAATAGTAGAACTCCCTTCACGCTTATTAGGGCTCAATAATTGATACAAAACTCTTTTTTTGAGTTATTACTAAAGAGAATGCAATTATATCCTTCATCTTAAACAAAAATGCAAACTCATTTTGTCGTTCAAAACATAAACATGACGGGTTGTTGTGGAAGAAAAAAATGCCAGATTTGAAAAGCGAGTCGTCATGGTTGATAAAAGTGGCAACAGAAAATTGTTTGTTATGAAAAATAAATACGCCTTAAAGTTAGAAAACCCACTGTGCTAAGTTTGAGTTTCAATACCTTTTGCTTTTAAAAAAATCACGCAATTCGCAACTAGAGTTTAGCCATAATTATATTAAAGTTTATTTTTTCGAACTGACTTATTGATTCAAATATTGAAACATTTGAATCAATGAGTTTTAAAATCAATTCAAAACATTGAACAACACTAACTTTCCAAAGACAAATAAGACTTTGATGAGTAAAAAATAATATGTCAGCTTTACAAACTATTGAAATTTTCGTCGTCCGAGTATTTTTTATCAAAATAACTATCATAAAGAAGTTATTTGGTATAAAAATGATTGTAAGAACAATGAATGGTTCCTTGAAATGTGATAATGATCAGGATTGATATTCAAATGTAAGTAATTACGGAGTAATCGTGATTGAATTGGTTTGTTTACATGATTGTGAGATTCTAAAGCAAGCTGGTATAGTTTGGGTAGCTAGGCGGTGTTAGAACTCATTGAGCTTGTCCACGTAATCACGCTCGTGTTTGGGCTTACCTTAACGTGCAGCCGATTTTCGCGGCGACTCCACGAGCACGTAAGTCAGCTCGTGAAGGACTTTTCCGAGCCAGCTCGTCGTTGCAAGTATTGCTGTCACCCGGCACTAACCTAGTTTGGGCAGCCAGGTGGTGTTGAACTTCTTGAGGGCATCCAAGCAATCGTGCCCGGGCTTAAGCTTATCCCGGGGAGTCGGTGCCCGGCAGTGGGGCTCCGACGGTACGTAAACCAGCTCGTACTCAACGGCTTTTCCGAGCCAGGGAGCCGATTCTCGCCCATGCGAATTGAAAGCGTAGACGCCAAACATTCGAAGGATTAGACATTTGTCGCATAAAAGTCAGTTTCATGTATTCTCACAAAGTCGTATACGCAAATTTGCTAACAATTTTTGTTCGCTTTGAGGTGTCATCTTGTCGCATGGTAATTACCATGCGACTCGCAAAAGGCGTATGAAATTTGAACGCATTCATTGACAGTTGAGGGTGGGTGTATTCCGAAATGCGATAAAATCGATTACAGCGCGAATCCACTTAAGTGCAGTAGGCACAAAAACCCTACTCCGTGCGAGATACTTTGGGACTACTAAATTTGGTCGGGTTCGCGCTGTTATTGATTTTATCGCATTACGGAACGTAGGGCAAGTCCATTATTAATGGACTCGCCCTACGTTCCCTACGTTGACGTTTCATTATAAGTAAAATTTCAGTTGAAAATTTTAAGAGTTAAGTGTATTAAAATTTTAAATAACGTATATTTTGTACCTAAACAGTTTCTTAGTTTATAAAATAACACTCAAAGTAATAATTTGCCGCAAAATGTATCAATTTAAAAGTGAAATTGTAAATGTTCTAAGATTCGACTAACTTTCAATTTACAATCGAGAAAATGGAACGTAGGATTCACAGATTACTGTTATAGTCGTTAGACATTTCTTTTTTCATTCGAATTCAATGTCGCATGGTGTTCAGAATACAGAATTTGGGTGTCGTTCGACTTTTTTATGTAGAATTCAAGTCATACGCCTTAGAGTCGTATACGTCTTATTCGCTAATGAAGTGAGAATAGGCTCCCAGGTCGTCTTTGCTAGTAAAGTATAACTCGTCTCGTCGGCACTAACCTAGTTTGGGCAGCCAGGTGGTGTTGAACTTCTTGAGGGCATCTAAGCAATCGTGCCCGGGCTTAAGCTTATCCCGGGGAGTCGGTGCCCGGCAGGGGGGCTCCTACGGTACGTAAACCAGCTCGTACTCAACGGCTTTGCTAGTAAAGTATAACTCGTCTCGTCGGCACTGACCTAGTTTGGGCAGCCATGTGGTGTTGAACTCCTTGAGCGCGTCCAAGTAGTCTTGGGGGGGCTTGGGCTTGTCCCTCGGAGCGACGGCCCGGCGCGGGGGCTCGGCGGGCACGTAGGCCAGGTCGCAGGCGTCGGCCCGGCGCGCCAGCTCGTCCTTGCCGAAGCTGGCCGTGCCCGTCAGCGTGTGCCCCACCGTCAGCGCGGACCGGCTGATCCTGGTATAGTATGGTTTTCACACTAGTGAAAGTTTGTGTGTGTGTTTATATGTTTGTCAGTCTTTAGCGCTGAAACGGCTGGACGGATTTTTATAAAATTTGGTATGGAGTTAGCCGATACCCTGGATTAAAACATAGGCTACGTTTTACCGCGGGGAAATATCTTATTCCTGCGGGAAAATCGATGAACCGCGGGTAACACCGCGGGGCACAGCTAGCATGAACTAAAACTTTCGTAAGGGGCCATCAACAAGCAGAATGTAAACTCATTGACATTCAACAAGCAGAATGTAAATTCTTTACGTTGAAATAAATTCTTGATTCTTGATTCCATAAATTACGTCACACGCTAAAGGGGAGGGAGGAGGTCGACGAAGTGTGACATTGTGTGACAAGGGGGTCTTACATTTTGTGACGTCACGTTTAAAAATCTATTTCAATCTAAGTGTTAAAACACGCACTTAGAACTATCAACGAAACGCGTGTGCCCCACGATTAGCGCGGACCGGCTGATTCTGGTATAGTATGGTTTTATGAACTAAAACTTTCGTAAGGGGCCATCCACAAATTACGTCACACGCTAAGGGGGGGGGAGGGGGTCGACGAAGTGTGACATTGTGTGACAAGGGGTCTTACATTTTGTGACGTCACATTTAAAAATCTATTTCAATCTAAGTGTTAAAACACGCACTTAGAACTATCAACGAAACGCGTGTGCCCCACGATTAGCGCGGACCGGCTGATCCTGCACGGGCATGCCCTTTTGAACTATAGTCCGTTTTTTAATTCTATGCGAAAAAAAAAATGACGCGGTGTTATGTACCGCTATAAAAGCTAAAGGTTAACTCGGTAGATTTTTTTACCGTGAATAGAAGACTCATGTGACCAAAATCCTTATCACATCAAAGACATTAAAATTGAATTACTCGTAAGAGCAAAGTCTAAAAAAAAACACCTGCGTAGCATACACAATTTTACTTGAAAGTAAAATGGGGTTATTTGGTTTTTACGTATTAGCAACATTCAGACATTGACAGTCTAAGAATTGTATGGAGATGTCAACGTGACAATATTTTTTTTTTGCATTGAATGAAAAAACAGACTGTAGAGTCTGACAAGCGAGTCGTGGGACGCGATTTATTCCGAATTCTTCATATCGTCTTCTAAAAGTGTTAAGCTGCTAACTCCAAAAGTACACATTCTCAGGAGACTAATAGAACCATCCTATTTTTACATCAGGCAATGAAATGAAAAACTGAAAATACAATTTTCGATAAAATTGGATGAAAATTTCATCCACAACAGTATTTTCAATTTTGAGCCTGATGTAAAAATAGGGTGGTTTATTAGTCTCCTGAGACTTTGTACTTTTGGAGTTAGCAGCTTAACACTTTTAGACCACGATATAGCCACACTGCTGACTGTCAAACTTAGGCATTTCAGCTGCAAGTAGTACAAACAATCTGATACTCGTCCTAGATTTAAACAAGAAAAAAACTTTTGTTTCTATTCAACATAATTTTACCTATGTTTTAGGACGTGCATACGAGTAATAATGTTTTAAACAAACATGAATTATTTCTTGTTGTAAGGTCTGTCGGATGACGAAAATTTAAACGTCAGATCGAAGACTTCGTCAAAGAACTCAAAAATGTTGAGAAAAAAGATTGATTACGTCTTAATCCAGTTATTAGGTGATAATAAACTGCCAACTAACACAATAATAATTATTCATTGGAAACTACAAACTAATTAAACAAATAATCAAGCTAAGCAAAAGTATCAAGATTATTTATTCAGACTATATGCAGGGTTAACAACTAAAAGATTTTTTAAATTTCCCACCAGAGACTTGTGCCACGACTCACTTGTCGCACTCTAAAACTTTCGCAAGCACTATGACCCTAAGCACACTACGTATTTTAAACGCGCAGACGACGCGCAGATGACTCGCGTATACGCAATTCGAATGAGATTCGAACACAGAATCAGAATCAGAATCAGAAATTTATTTCAACGTAAAGAATTTACATTCTGCTTGTTGAATGTCAATGTACATACAATTATGTATAATGTTAGCCGGTGCCTTGGGGCCGTCTGTAGTGGAGAAAAAGGCAGCGAAAAAAAAAAAACTTCACTCTGACCATCTTTTCTCAAATCAACTTAAAGCTAATACAAATAAAACTTACAAAACAATATCTTGGATGTGTTGAACACTAGACACATTTATCCTCTGATTAAATTTAATATTAAACTACTATTTAAAGCCATACGTCCTTGTCTTCTAAATAATCGTTGATTTTATAATAAGCTTTTTTGCAAAGAGTGTGCTTAACACAATTCTTAAATCGTAACATTGTTACCTAAGCACACGGGTAGATCGTGAAACGCGCCTCTACTGCGCGTATACGCGCAGATAAAGTGATACAAACGCGCTGTAACTTTGCGTTTTGATCAGACTCCTCTTCAGTTAATCAATGGCATCGGTTAAGACTACATTACCTACTGCTTTTAAAAAGAAAAAAACGTAAAAATAAACGAACCTATTGGATAGACCCATTTAGCGCGCGCCCCTCTTCCCCTTCCTCCACCCCCTTGTACCGATACAAACACGCGTATACGTGCGTTTGTATCGCATTAAACGTGCGTTTCAATCAATACAAACGCAACAATCTGTATCTACGGCGCCGAAAGCGCGCGTTTCTGATACGCGCGTCGTCTGCGCGTAAAAAATACGCAGTGTACTTAGGCTCTAACATCAAAGACACATCATCAAATCAAAGACGAGCAACCGACGCCGCGAACTCCGTCTCTGCTCACCAAGATTAAGCTCTGCAAAGCAAAACAAAACCTGGTCGGACTCTTCCGGCAAAATTCGAGTAAGTGAATCCGGAAATCCATCTATAAGAATTAGGTCTTAATCATTATTCGATTACATTATTAAAAAGACGAATACTTACTTGTCAGCAGGTAATGGAGTAATGTAAATGGGTAACAAGTTTCCATTTGATACGGTGCCCGCGCTGAATTTCTTCCCACCAGTCAATGCCTGTAGGAGGATAAACAAATAATTGAGAATGACTTAACAAATTGACTAACGCTAGTGGCATTTTTCCGAGCGGTTCCGTGTTTCGCAAGGCACGTTAAGCAGTTGGTGCCGGCTGCCGTCGATAGATGGCAGTCGTTAAGCCAAGTCAGAGGCCTTAGGGCGGCTTGACCTCCACCAATCCGGACTTGGCCCCCGTGGTAGAGTATGGCCTATAATTCCTTTCTTCCTCAGGGAAGAGTCCCGTGCTCCTCGATGGGGACATAATCGGTTGATGATAATACAAAGATTTGTTGAAGTTTTTAGTGACTGAGGAATGGAACCTTTTCCGTTAATTGATTCCCTGAATGAAAAGGTTACATTAACATTAAGTAAAATCTGTTTTTTTATTCAATGCAAAAAAATAAAACTGTCATGTTGACATCTCAATACAATTCAAAGGCTCTCAATGTCTGAGTGTTGCGGGTACATAAAAGACCAAATAACCTTATTTCACTTCAAATTAAAATTGTTTATGCTACATAGTAGGTTTTTTTTAGACTTTGCTCTTATGAGTAATTAAATTTTAATGTTTTTTTATGTGATAAAGATTTTCGTCATATGAGTCTTCTATTCACTTCGAGTTATTTTTTTTTTTCATCGAATTAAAAAACTTACTTCAATGTCCGTTAGGGACTTCACACACGGCAGCTATAATATACATTACATCCCAGGATGTATAGCGAGACCGCTCAGTACCTTTAAGATACGAAGATGTAAAGATGTATATTATAGCTGTCGTGTGTGGTCTCCTGACGATTTCTATGGAAAGATGTAATGAGATATATCGTGCTATAATATACATCTTTACCTTATAGTCTCCGTGTGTGGAGTCCCTAAAGGTCTGGCCAAACCAAAGCGTCCGGCTCGCGTCCGCGGTGGCGATAACTGCGCGTGCAAAAGTTGTTCACACTGTCGCGTTTGTTTTTGCGTTCACTGGGCTGCAGTCACGTCATTAACTACAATCCTCTGTGTTACAGATAGTAAAATTGAAGAAGTTTTACTTTGTCTGATCTCATTGGAGGTAAGAGGAACCTATTTCGTGGGTTTAGAACCAGAGTAGCAAAAGGGCAAAAATTGTAAAAAAATTTTTTTTCGCCATTCGCTTTTAAATCCTTCGTATTTTTATGTGCCAAAAAACTGGATCGATATTGTGAGTCAATTGCTTAGTACAAAAAAAAACGTATGCAAAAAAATGATTTTTGTTTACTGCCAAAATGAAGTTTGTCTGCTTGCAATAATTTTGACTTTTTTTCAATTTTTGCCCATACGCTACTCTGGTTCTTAACCCACGATTGCGTCCCACACCGATTCCTTTTTTCTAGTATTCCTATAATCAGCTCAGACTGAGACGTATCTATCATATAACAATGGGTATTTGTGAACCTTCCGGTTCCACCATACTTTAAAAATTAAAAAACACAGTTTTCCCAACAAAAATAGCTGCGTGCAGCGTCCTAACGTAACAAGCGCGATCTGATCGCCACCGCTGCGTGCAGACGCCGCGGCCAAACAGAGGACGCCTCGATGTGAACACGTCGCTACAAGTTCGTACGCAACAACTGATCGCTACCGCACACGCCACCGCGGACGCGAGCTGGACGCGTTGGTTTGGCCAGGCCTTAAGTCTTATGACAGATTACGCCCGCGATTCCGTCCACGTGGACTTTAGTTCATAATTTTGCAACCCCGTTCACTCCCGTAACTCCTGTTAAGGGTTGAATTTAGAAAAACGGTGAAACACGTGTTCAATCAATTGTGTTGAAGAGTATTTATTTTAAGTTTCAAGAAAATCAGACAACATTTTTTATGCCTCCCATGCAAATTTCGGCAACCCTTTTCGCCCCCGTAGGGGTTGAATTTCAAAAAATCCCTTCCTATTCCTTGCCTATATTATGTACAGATCCTCTGTGCAAAATTTCAGCTTCCTAGGTCAAACGGCTTGGGCTTGGCGTTGATGAGTGAATGAATCAGTCAGTCAGGACTTTGAATTTTATATATATTCTATTTACTGAAGCGAACGACTAATTGTCAACATGTCAAAAATTTGGTTTTTCAATATGCCAAATTTACAACGCTGCATAATATTTAGCAAAGTTATACAAAACGATGTGCCTAATAAATGCCATTAAGCAATAAACACAATAACACTGTTATAACCTGATTTATCCCTTACTCGCAGTTTATTTAACAAAATATTTAATTTTATCATGAAAATACCATTTGCTGAAGAGATCTGTGGCCCAAAAAATACCTAAAATTTCAGTGGTCCTCAAAATAAAAGCGATCCTACTGCTGCCAAATATGTTCGCAAAATCGCAACTAGCAAAGATGACGGAATTTTGTTCAAAGGCCGATTATGATCGATTATTTTATGCTAATGCGCTACGCGATGTGTAGGAAGAAGTATGGAGAGCTGACTACGAACCTCTTTTTTAATTAGAGGCAAAAAAAAGTAAGATAGCCACCCCGACGCCACATTTTTACTCACGACGATTGACGTTGTTAATGACGTTGTTAACTTCTCTAAGCTATTTTATTTTCTTTTGTATTTGTTTTGTCTTGTTTGGTTGTCTGTCTGTTTTCCTTAAACAGTAGGTGGGTACCTACCTTAACCTATGTGGGTATACGATGCAAGCAAAGCTGCGTGCATGAGCTATTTTGAGTGACATGTAAGTTTGAGAGATGCTATGTCTTTGTTTACCTTTAGTCGTTCGCTTCAAAAAATAGAATATAGATAGATTTAACACTGCGAAGAGATTAGGTTGTCACCTGGGGCTGGTCGGCGTAGACGTCGAGCTGCAGTGGTTGCGGCAGCCGCTGCGGCAGCTGCAGCGGCAGTTCCTGCAGTCGCTCCAGCAAACTGCGGTTATCGTGCCGCACGGCCAGACGCAGCACGTAGTCGCCCTTCTCCAACTTCACCGTGTACTGCGGGCGTCATAACAACAATCTTTACTGAATTACGGTGTCTACGACACACCGGCGCGCGGGCTCGTGCACACGCTGGCCATTCACGGCCGGCGTATGGAGGCTGCTGCGGCTTAAAAGGAACATTCATTCATTGACCGGCTCCGGGACAGACGTGTGATAGTATATTGTCGATATAATTTTTGATTATTGCTAATCAAACCGAGTGAATACAGTCCACTTTCTTTTTTTTACCATCTGGCCTATCTATACGGAACTGCGGCTATCGTGCCGCACGCACAAACGCAGCACGAGTCGCCCTTCTCCAGCTTCACAGTGTACTGCAGGCGTCATAACAACTTACTGAATCACGGAACTGCGGTTATCGTGCCGCACGGTCAGACGCAGCACGTAGTATCCTTCTCCAGCCTCACAGACAGTGGCGTAGCGTAGTGGGGGCGGAGGGGGCGGTCCGCCCCGGGCGGCACTTTTAGGGGGCGGCAAAACTTCACATTTCATTAAAAAAAATTGTAAGCTTTTAAACCGATAGAAATAAGAGGTATTCTGTACAAGACGAGACGCTGAATTAAAAATTTCAAATATAAATAATATCACCGATACAGCTAGCTACTGATTTGGTAATCTAGAAGAATAACATTTTTAAATTTGTATTTGTAAAAAAATTGGTTCACACTTCTTTTATATAGGACTTCTGACATAGTTTTTTTGGTTATTTTCTGCAATAAGTGTCGGAGCCAATAATGGACTGGACTAATAAGAGGGCGGCAAATTATACCGCCCCGGGCGGCTAATCCCACGCTACGCCACTGCTCACAGAGTACTGCGGGGGAAGGTTTAAGGTCATAGCCCACTTACACGACTCTGCTGACACCCGGCAAAAATAATATCATTCAAATATGGGCTTTAAATATTGCTGTTCAGATATATTTTACACTGGCATCATAAATTAGCTGACATCTCACAGCGAGCTAAACAGAAATATTTAAAGCCCATATTTGAATGGTATTTTTTTTGCCGGGTGGTAGCAGAGTCGTGTAAGTGGGCTATGACCTTTCGTCATAAGTCATAACAATAGTCTCAATTAATAACGCTACACAGTAACTCTCCCACAAAGATCAGAGTTTATTGTAGATGTTTTAGTTAAAATGCCGTAAAGCAATTTTAACCCGTTGGCTTAACTCTGCAAACGATAAGTTGCCTTGACACAAGGGACTTTAGAACGACGATTATTGAATATAAGGTTTAATTTCGCTTCCGAGTACCCGCTACCAGACTTGGTAGCAGCCGAGTCGAAGGATTAAGACCCATAATTTATGCGAATACGTATGGATAATTTTTTTTTTCACACTGTCGAATAGTCTATTATTAGAAACAAGCACGAGCGACACTTAGAAAAAAAAAGTAGTAATGCAGGCATCGTGGCCGGCCTTGAAGACGTCAGAGGGCGTGTCGTCTGGGGGACGCGGCGGGGACAGCTCACTTTTTTAGTTCCTTGATTTTTGTGTAATATTTAATTATCTCTAAAAATAAAGTTTATTCAGTTTGTTTTTTTTTTAAATAAGTTCACTTCTGATTCGTAAAAGAATAATAATGTCGCGGTCCTATTCCGAACCATCTAGAATAGAGCCTTCTAGAAGCCTATCGAATAGTCGCCGCATGCTGCGCTGCAAGCAATAATGACTCGTATGTCCACTAGCGTAAGGTTCAAAACTCTTTGAATAAGGTTACTGTTCGAGCGACGTAGGTACGGGAATGTTCTAGAACCCTTGCCGCCGGATATAAATAGCGGCCGCCGCGGCGCACTGTCAGTTCCGTTTGGAATAGCGAAGAGTGAACTTCGAGCGAACATACCTGCGATACGAGCGATAACCTACGACCTCAGCGATACTATTGGACTTCGATTGGACCTGCGATTGGATTCTACGTGTGGACTTCGTGTCGCGAAGACCTGCAGGCCAGACCCTGCGTGAATAAATCCTAAGAAGTTGTCATTGGCGTTTTACATCCAAATCCAGAACCCTAGCCCGTAACAATAATCTGTAGTCATTTGTCGATCCCCGGCTGGGGAGAAAAAAAAAACTCCAGGTCTTGGATGTTTACATGTTTTATGACGTCGCTGTTTCTGGTTCCCACGACACAGGGTATCCTAGTGTGGGGCCAGAAGCAATGTATGTGCTTATACGTAAATGTTTATGTTTATGTTTTTTTTTATGTTTTTACCTTCGAGGGGTAAGCGTCTCCCACGGCCACGAGCTGCTTGCAACAGTTGTATAGCATCCACAACTGGGACTCGAACTCCGACTCGTACAGCATGTCGGACAGCATGGACACCATCGGCGACACCTGCAGTGCCATCGCGACCGTGGTTGTGAATGTGTTAACAGTAGGTGCATCTTTGTGAAAGTGAATCAGAAATCAGAAGTCTACTTTTCGACGTAAAGAATTTACAGTATGTTTGTTGAATGTCAATGTAATTATAATGTGAATGTTAGCCGCTGCTTTGGGACCGAATATAGTGGAGAAAACTTACTTTAAAAGCGTCGAAGACACTGTGTGCAAAGATCGTTCTCCTAGTAATGCATGCAAGATTATTTGCAGTTTTGTGTTGCTGCTAATAATCTGGCTGTGCATTACTAGGACGATCCTCTTATTCTGTGGACCCAGTTTCTTAATCCTTTCTACAGACGATATAATTATTTTTTAACTAAAACTTTCGTTAGGACTACACATTATTTGACTACCATTATGCCCAAAAGTGGGCTCTATTTATTGGCTGATTAGATGAGTCCGGAATTAAGTTAATGACACTATTATATGACCTTGAACCTAAGGGTTACGAGAGTAGCCAAGCAAATAGGTGATCATTGGTACTGTAGTGATTCCTCTTTAGAGGAACAGGCTGGCACAGCCGTCTTGCATGAATTTAAATATTTTGAAAGAGAATCACTACGTTTTGATTAGAGATGTCAGTCGGGCGCTAGCTAGGTTAGGCGTTTCTTTGAAAAAAAAGATAATATTTGCCCAAAAAGCGTATTCTATGACAGTAATTCGTTACAGTACAGACAAAAAGAACAGAAGATCAGTGGCTTTAGTAATGTGGAAGTACAGAAGGTTACCTCAATGGTCTTCTTAAGTAGGTGGAAGTACAGAAAATTATTTTTGAACTAAAACTTTCGTAAGCACTAGGTATTACAGAAAATTACCTCAGTGGCCTTAGGTATATGGAAGTTGTATGTGTTGAGTAACTGGTATATCTGCCGCGCGGGCGGGATCACGTCTCGCGCCGTCAACGCAGACAGCTTGGACTCGGCGGGCCTGCAATTGCAACAGACATTGGAAAATTGTGCTGATTATTTTATTTGGCGACCTCTGTGGCGCAGCGGTTAGCACATCTGCCAACCATGCGAGAGGTCCCGGGATTCAAAACCCCGGCTAGGGACAACACCAAAAACCTCAGGTCTCGGATGTTTCTGGTTCCCACGACACAGGGTATCTTAGTGTTCGACCAGAAGCAGTGTATGAATGTATGTAATGTTTATGTTTATACATAGCCTAGTTATATAGGGTTTGATTGAATAATATACAGTGATTAACTTTCCATATTGTTTAATTGATAGATAATCAGAGTCCCCTAAATGTTTATGTTCTTAAACTTATCTTTGTAGGTTCGATTGGCTTTACCAACGGTGTCGAATATATCGTAATAAACACTATTATTAAACCCTTATTCCGAAATAAAAATATGTATTGAATAGTTACTAATAACCGTTGGATCATCGTCGTTATAATATGTTTAGCGATGGTATAATCCATTCAGTAGATACGATTTCGGCTATAAGGGACAAGGGTCAAGGGAAGCAATCCGTGCAACCCCACGCTGTAACCGCAATCATGGACTATGATTTTACAACTGAAAGTGCACTCGCCTATAAGCCGGCACGGTGTGGCATAGCGAGGTGAGCCCGCTAGCGGCGTGCACGGTGAGCCCGCTAGCGGCGTGCACGGTGAGCCCGCTAGCGGCGTGCACGGTGAGCCCGCTAGCGGCGTGCACGGTGAGCCCGCTAGCGGCGTGCACGGTGAGCCCGCTAGCGGCGTGCACGGTGAGCCCGCTAGCGGCGTGCACGGTGAGCCCGCTAGCGGCGTGCACGGTGAGCCCGCTAGCGGCGTGCACGGTGAGCCCGCTAGCGGCGTGCACGGTGAGCCCGCTAGCGGCGTGCACGGTGAGCCCGCTAGCGGCGTGCACGGTGAGCCCGCTAGCGGCGTGCACGGTGAGCCCGCTAGCGGCGTGCACGGTGAGCCCGCTAGCGGCGTGCACGGTGAGCCCGCTAGCGGCGTGCACGGTGAGCCCGCTAGCGGCGTGCACGGTGAGCCCGCTAGCGGCGTGCACGGTGAGCCCGCTAGCGGCGTGCACGGTGAGCCCGCTAGCGGCGTGCACGGTGAGCCCGCTAGCGGCGTGCACGGTGAGCCCGCTAGCGGCGTGCACGGTGAGCCCGCTAGCGGCGTGCACGGTGAGCCCGCTAGCGGCGTGCACGGTGAGCCCGCTAGCGGCGTGCACGGTGAGCCCGCTAGCGGCGTGCACGGTGAGCCCGCTAGCGGCGTGCACGGTGAGCCCGCTAGCGGCGTGCACGGTGAGCCCGCTAGCGGCGTGCACGGTGAGCCCGCTAGCGGCGTGCACGGTGAGCCCGCTAGCGGCGTGCACGGTGAGCCCGCTAGCGGCGTGCACGGTGAGCCCGCTAGCGGCGTGCACGGTGAGCCCGCTAGCGGCGTGCACGGTGAGCCCGCTAGCGGCGTGCACGGTGAGCCCGCTAGCGGCGTGCACGGTGAGCCCGCTAGCGGCGTGCACGGTGAGCCCGCTAGCGGCGTGCACGGTGAGCCCGCTAGCGGCGTGCACGGTGAGCCCGCTAGCGGTGTGCACGGTGAGCCCGCTAGCGGCGTGCACGGTGAGCCCGCTAGCGGCGTGCACGGTGAGCCCGCTAGCGGCGTGCACGGTGAGCCCGCTAGCGGCGTGCACGGTGAGCCCGCTAGCGGCGTGCACAGTGAGCCCGCTAGCGGCGTGCACAGTGAGCCCGCTAGCGGCGTGCACAGTGAGCCCGCTAGCGGCGTGCACAGTGAGCCCGCTAGCGGCGTGCACAGTGAGCCGGCGGCCGCACTTTGCGCTCGTATATCTGGACTGTTGAACTATGGTTCTACAGCTGAAAGCCTGCACTCATCTACAATGTGAGTCTTCATAAAGTGCACATATCAAAATCAGGGAAACTACACCCCATTTCATCGACGGAAAAAATAAAAAATTCAATAAAAAAAATTATTTGTATTTATTATGATTTTTAAAAAATTATGAGTTGCACCTGTTGACCCTATTTAGATAAATCGTCATAATTTTTAAACTAAGTGCGTTATCGCAGTGAAATAAATTTTGTGATGATGTCTAATAATAAGCCGTACCCATAAAGTAAAAATATCCAAGAAAACTAACCCTATAAATTTACAATTAAGTGAAACTTGAAGAAAATCTGTATTTTTTTTCATCATTTTTGCATTTGTTTTACAATTTCTCCTAAAATCATGCTATTGACCCTACTTTTTTTTCATTCTAGCTTATTTTACATGGCATTAGCTTTCTAAAAGTAAAAACTGCACGTTTATTACTCAAAAACAACAGTTTTTATGACCGTTTGAAAAAAGCCCATGCGCATCGTTTTGCTACACACCATTGTTTATCACCTTGTTTACAAATATATTTTTTTATTTTTTATTTTATTTTTTCCGTCGATGAAATGGGGTGTAGTTTCCCTGATTTTGATATGTGCACTTTATGAAGACTCACACTGTATAAACAGGCGCCGTGTTCTTCAATTGCAACTGCGGAGCTACATCTACCGTCTTCAACGTCAGACACAGCGAGAGTAAGCCGGCGACCGCAGTCCGTGCACCTTCACGCCACAGCTGCGAATCATGGACTATTCTACACCCGAAAGTGCACTCACCTATAAACCGGCACGTGTTTTTCAACTGCAACTGCGGCGCGACATCTTGTCTTCAGCGCGGTCACTCACTAACTGCGTGTACAGTGACCCGGCGACCACAGTTTGCGATCACATATCTGGACTGTGGAACTACGGTTCTACATCATCATCATCATCGGCCTACGGTTGTCCACTGCTGGACATAGGCCGCTCCCATTGCGCGCCACTGAGCACGGTCCTCGGCTACTCTCATCCAGCTCTTGCCAGGCGCGATGCGAAGATCATCGCTCCACCGAGTCTGTGGACGTCCAACACTACGCTCTACGCTCGGTTTGGGATACCGCCGTTTAGCCAAAGTATTTTTCGCCAAATTTTACTTCCCAATAAACTTATGGCATCAGTTTCATTTCCCAAATGAAACGTTAGCAAGTTTTCATTTCCCATTTTATTCATTTGGTCAAATTATCATTTCGCATAATTTTACTGCGTCAAGTTTTATTAAGACAAACATTTATTATGCTACCGTTTTATTTTGGCTTTTATTCATTTGGTCAAATTATTATTTGGCATAAATATAGTTGACGATTAGGTACTAATTATTATTCAACGGGGGGTCGGCGATGTAAAGAATACGTGACAACAGAAATATAGGTGCGACGACGCGCGTAGCGAAGCGGAGCGCGTCGGAGCGTTAGGTTCTCTATGTAAGATCGAAAACAGACTCGACTTTGATGCGTTCTTACCTTGCCTCTTGTTGCCTCTTTGGTAAAATGAATTTTGACCAAGTATTTATTTGGTAAACAATAACTTGCCATAATAACTTTTGCTAACTGTTTATTTGCTTTAAGTTGTTTTGAGAAATGTTTTTTTGCCAAGTGATAATTTGCGGAAAATAGTTTGGGAAGTAATACTTTGGGAAACGATTTTTGGCAATACATTAGTAAACCGCTCGGTAATGTAATGCTCGGTTTAAACGGCGGTATCCCCTCATCCAGCTCTTGCCAGCCGCGATGCGAAGATCATCGCTCCACCGAGTCTGTGGACGTCCTACACTACGCTCACCTATAAACCGGCACCGTATTCTTCAACTGCAACTGCGGCGCGACATCTTCTGTGTTCAAAGCAGTGAGACAGAGCGAAGTGAGCCCTACACTACGCTCACCTATAAACCGGCACCGTATTCTTCAACTGCAACTGCGGCGCGACGTCTTCTGTCTTCAAAGCAGTGAGACAGAGCGAAGTGAGCCCGGCGGCGGCGTGCACGGTGACCCGGCGGCCGCAGTCGGCCCGCAGCCCTCGGAGCTCCACGCTGTAACTGCAGGTGAGCTCGCCGATGTTGGCCCAGTACTTCGCGATCACTATTTCTAGGGTCACGCCGCCCTGCGGGGGAGGAGACATTTCGAGTTGATTTCGAAAGAAATATTTTAGTGAATAATATTATAATAATAAAATAATAAATAAATAATAAACTCACGCCCGTTATCCCCGAGGGGGTAGGCAGAGGCACCAATCACTAGAACTGGGCCCACGTTTTGCCGAGTTTATTAGGTCCCAAACGTGACAAGTGGCAAGCCTGTCGCCGTTATCCGGGCACAATTTATCAGCGAATGGTGTTGCTGTACAAACAAACAAATGTACGTAACTAAAAGTCATTGGTACATGCGTGGTTCGAACCCAGACCCTCATGATCGAGAAGCAAGGGTCAATCCCACTACGCCACCATCTCTTTGATACTGATACTATAACTAGTATTAATATTGTTCAAACATTTATCATGTATATTATTATTATCTAAGTATTACGAGCGCATTAGAAATTAAGGAGTGTTTGTACAAAAGCGGCTCAGGCTTCACGCAAAAACCTAATAAGGTTTAAGTGATGCTTTAAAACAATGTAAAATCTAAATGTGTTTATCAATAAAGTGTTTAAAAAAAAAAAGAGTATGCTCGATACAGTAGAAACGCTCGAAAGACTACGGGCGAAAGACAGGGGTATAAAGGTACTTGGCATTTTTTTGGACTTTAAACGACACTGAATTAAAAACCTTTAGCGGTAGAAGATCCGATACCGTTTGCAAATTTAGCACTAGCTAGCACTAAATTTGTAAACAGTTTCGAGTTTTCTACCACTAAAGGGTTTTGGATTTAATGTCGTTTAAAGTCAGAAAAAATGCCAAGTATAGATAAATCGATTATACGTAGAAACACCCGAAAGGCTAGGAGTGGGAGGGGAAAGAGGCGGAAGAGCTTCGCTGACGACGTGATTTTGTTTGCTACAAGGCGCACTACTGACCCGCACAACGCCGGTATACTGGTCTGCACCGAGCCGGGGAAACTAACTCGCACCGTGCCGGAATAATGACCCGTATCGAGCCGAGTATACTGACCCGCACCGAGTCGGATTTACTTGCCCGCATCAAGCAGGATATACTGACCCGCACAAAGCCAGTATACTGACCCGCAGCGAGTCGGGTATATTGACCCGCACCTAGTCGGGTACACTGACCCGCACCAGGCCGGATATACTGTTTGACTCGCACCGTGCCGGGTATACTGACCGGCACACAGCCGGGTATACTGACCGGCACACAGCCGGGTAAAAACATAACTACATTTAAGCTAAACAGGGATATACATAACGTTAACACCAGAAATCGAAACAAAATTGCCTCATCTAGATTCAGATTAGCCAAGGTAAATACATCATTTGTAGGATATAGTGTACGTTTTTATAACAAAATTTCTGAAAGTATTCTATCCCTGCCAGGAAATAAATTTAAATTTGTTATTAAAACTGCGCTGTGTAAAAAGGCATACTACAGAATAGATGACTTTATAGATGATAAAAACCCTTGGCAGTAAACCAATTCCACAACGAGCTAGTTATTGGTATTCTAATAATATATAGGGTTTAATAAATTTCATACATACATTTCGTACAGACGCTGTGATTGCATATCAAAACTATGCTATTATTATAGATAACTGACAAGAACTTTATCCCACAAGTTTGCCATGCGGCCATGCGAATGGTGGCGCGGTGGCCGGGTCGCCTATCTCCCTCTAATATGGTTGAGACTGGTGATGGCTGACCTCTGCGTTACGCTCGTGAACGGGTGCCGTCCGTGTGTCTGGCCGCAGCGATGTTTGACTTTGCAAGTATTGATTGCACTCATGGATATTGAGATTCTTGGTATACGAACACTCATACCTAATTTGTATTAGCTTTAAGTTGATTTGAGAAAAGATGGTCAGGGTGGAGTTTTTTTTTCGCTGCCTTTTTCTCCACTACAGACGGCCCCAAGGCAGCGGCTAACATTATACATAACTGTGTGTACATTGACATTCAACAAGCAGAATGTAAATTCTTTACGTTAAAATAAAAATTTTTGAATTTTTGAATTTTGGTATACTGACCCGCACCGAGCCGGGTATACCGACCGCGTCGAGCCGGGTATACTCACGACAATCTGGAAGGCCAGCACGGCGGGCGAGTCGGCGGCGACGGTGAGCATTTTCTGCGTCTCCTGCGCGCGACAGCTGCGCCGCGGGAGCACTTGCATCGCGTGCACCAGAAACCTGCGCCGGCGAGGCATACACCACTCGTTACTACTTTACTAGTTACTTGGCGAAATTCTCAATTCGGAAACATACATACATACATACACATACATAAGCTCACGCCTGTATCCCAGAGGGGTAGGCAGAGACCAGGGACTGCCACCTGCCACGATCCTGACAAACCACTTTCGCTTCATCGACATTCATTAGTCGTTGCATGCACGCACGCCGGTTTCGGGTACTTTTTATCTTGCCCTTTGCTAATACATCCCTCATTTGGTCGAAGTATGTTCGCCTGGGGCGTCCCTTACCGGCCCTTCCACTCACATTCGCTCGATAAATTTGCTTCGTCAGTCTTTCTTTCTTCATCCTCTCCACATGTCCGAACCAACGCAACATTCCTTTCTCAATTCTAGTCACTACATCCTCTTTCAGTCCACAACGTTCAATTCGGAAACTGGACCGAAATAATAATAAATCGTTTATTTCAGGCTATGCCCATATAAAAGTTAGTACATTTACATTTAGAATAACATCACAAGTTAGTAATAGGTACCTATATAAAACTAAACTAAAACATAACCGAGCACTTAAAATTAATATCAGGGGTGTGAGAGACAGCGACGGTTAGTTACCTATCTTTTGGTTTTATATTTTATGTAACTTAGCCACGTATTATGTCACTAGATCTTTTAAAGAAAAAAAAAGAATTTTTTAATGTAACCTGCTTTGTCAATCTGTGGAAGCCCATTATTGGCCTTTGAACATTGTCACTACATTATATTTAAAATAAAATAAAATAATATAATATAGATAGATAGATAGAACATTGTACATAATAAGGAAATTAAATTAAAATATTTAATAAACTTCAAATAAAATACTGCGTGGGGTGACTTTGTAGAGAGCCTACTATACCAGAGGTGTCCAATAAGTTGTGAGAATGAGGATAACTCCTTGGATAAACAAAAATACAATACTGGCAGGCACAGCCCGCTTATTTGGCCTCAAATGGCTTCAGTTGGGGTGTTTTTCGATGTTTGTAATGTCCTTGCCTGGTTACCATAGCACAGGGGATTCTGTTGTATGAAAGTTATTATTATTATTTATTTGTCGATATCTTATAACTAAAAAATAATTCGTTAGTTTTGCTAAAACTCGAGAACGGCTGGACCCATTTATTTACTTTTTGGTTTTCTGTATTCGTAGAATTCCAGGGAAGGTTTAATTGGAGAGAAAATTACGAAATCAACGATTATTTAGAAGACAAGCACGTATGGCATTAAATAGTAGTTTAATATTAAATTTAATCAGAGGATAAATGTGTCTAGTGTTCAACACATCCAAGATATTATTTTGTCAGTTTGATTTGTATTAGCTTTAAGGTGATTTGAGAAAAAATGGTCAGAGTGGAGTTTTTTTTCGCTGCCTTTTTCTCCACTACAGACGGCCCCAAGGCAGCGGCTAGCATTATACATAACTGTATGTACATTGACATTCAACAAGCAGAATGTAAATTCTTTACGTTTAAAAAAATTTTTGATTTCTGATTTCTGAAAACTTTTGCGGTACAAAGTTTGCCAGGACAGCTAGTAATAAAATAAATAAAGTTTGATGTTCTGTTGTTTTATCAATCAAAAAAGATTCTTACTTGGGTTTTATCCGACGAATAATCGAAAATGGAGAAAATAGATGTATTAATATCAAGCCATATTACTATCTAAGTGCTGCAAGTACTTAACAACCAAATAACCCCATTTTACTTCCACGTAAAAATTGTGTCTGCTACGTAGGTGTTTTTTTTAGTCTTTGCTTTTATATGAAAAAATGTATTACTTATACGTTTTCGCATAAACTATGGCTGACATACAGAGACGAATCCTAAGGTCACGCTTAGATCAGTCTTAGCAAAGTAAACTAAAGTCGTACTTAGTAAAGCGCCGTAATTTTCGTATTCACAGTACTTAAGAAAGTCATCTATACTGTCTATCATTTTTTAGTGATGTAGTTCTTACCGGTTTTTTTAAATTTGACATTGCTACACGAGAGCAGGACAACATCATACAATTTTATATATGTCAGAGTGAATAAAAAAATCACACAGATAATGCTCGTAGAACATCAGTGAAATGACGTTTGGAGTAGTCTGTGAACAAAAGGCTTAGAAGTGACAGTTCTAAGTTCACGTAAAGTCACCGATATTGACTACTTACACTTAGCTAAGCACCATTTCATACTAAACTTGCTAAGATTCGATTCTGAATACGAAATGTTTTTAAGTACGTGATTTTGACATTTCTGAGACCAGTCTTTGCTTAGTTTTCGTCTCTGAATTTCAGCCTTATAATAATAATAAATAATAATAAACTCACGCCCGTTATCCCCGAAGGGGTAGGCAGAGGCACTAGTCTCTAGAACTGGACCCACGTTTTGCCGAGTTTATTAGGTCCCAAACGTGACAAGTGGCAAGCCTGTCGCCGTTATCCGCGACAATAGTATAGTAATAAAACCGCTGTAAGGCACTTTAACTAAAAAAAAATTGATCATTTATCTAAAACTTCAGGTCAAAATTTAATAATTATGTATCTGCAGTCATTTTATTGAAAACGACCTGGATTAGTAGAATCTATGACGTCGCAGATCAGCAAATATAGCGTCGGTCATTTATGTTGTTCTTACGTTCATTCGTTTCGTTTACTGATCAGTGACGTCACGATTCCTGTGCGACGCCATCTTGCCCAAGATAGCGTTTTTGCGGCCTATTTCACAAGTTAATTTTTGTTTGCTTTTTTTAGAAAAAATACACGAAAGAATTTAAAATTACCACTTTTGAGCACTCAATGGATATCAACAAAAAATAGGTTCCAAATAGGCTACTCACCGGCCAGTGTTATCCTTGTCCTGAGTGGTGATCCGGAGCACGGCCCACGTGGCGTCGGGCGGCGGGAGCACCACGTGGCGGCGCACGGCGGCCGCGCGGAACGTGCTCCGCGACACCAGCACGGCCGGGGCCCCGCCCGGGGCCGTGCCCAGTGGTTCGGGCTGCAGTACGGTCACGGGCACGCGGAACACGGGGCCCTTCTCGGGGCACGACACGTCGTACGCGTTCAGGCTGCCGGCGGGGTGGACGTGTTACGAATGTGAATGTCACGGGTTCGAACCGAGGCAGTCGTATCGCAGAATTAGTTACATAATAGTTTATTTCATTACGAGTGCTGAAAGCCTGTCATTGCAAAGAGTTCCGACAGATGTCTACCCGAGCCGAGGCGCAGCCGAAGATGCTTTTTCTTTACCTTTTCCGAACTCGTGCGTTCTCTTTCCCAACTGTCAAAATAATGTCTAAACGCTTACAAAAGTTACACACAGCATTACCGCTACCATCTCATTGCATTGATGGAGTTCTGCGCAAAATGTTCGTAGACAAATGTGCTGCACTTTATTTTTGCGGAATCGTATCGTGATAGCACATGTAAGTGTAAATATCACCCTGGTGTAGTGGGGGCCAGGCGGCAAGCCCGCGGGGTCAAGGCGCACGGAGACGGGGCATGGAGCATTCATCATGTCAAGATGCGCCGAAAGCCTCGTCGCCCGCCCCGCCACACTGTGGACTGGATTTCGGCTTTCATAGACATCCGATCAGTAATGTCTTTTATGCCAGCATATGTTTTAAAAGACCAAATACATACCACAAAATAGTATCATTATAGTACAGACTTACAAAAGGGTGACTGAGAAATTTTTATTAAAAAAATTGTATGGAGCCGACATAATAATTCAATATATCTCCGGTCTCGCACGATTGGGGCTAATTATTTTTCAGGGAGTCAATCTTTGAATTATTTGGATTTTTTTGACATTTTTTTTAAATAATCGAATCCTTTTTTTTATTGTATCAATAGTTTAACTTTATTCCAGCTTCACGTCTATAACTAGCGCAATAAAAATAATACGACCACAAAAATATATGAATATATAAAAAAAAATATGTTTAAGTCACAATTATTGAACTTTTTACAGAATCGTTTTTTGCGTTTTGTAAGTCTTAGTTATTACAGTTTGGCGTCTATGACTATGGCATAATAATGAGTACGATCACCATTATTAAATATCTATGTTGAACAAATAATTTAAACATTAATCATTATCGGCTTAAATCTGTACTGTGATATTTGCAAACAAGTAGCTAATTACATATTAATCTTATCAATAATATTAATGTCTCAAAGTACCTATTAATTAATCACCTTTTAATCTGTTAACCTTAATGACCCCATCGTTACTTCAATATCATTTACAGATTACGTTGAGGGTAGTTAGCAAATTGCTCGCAATTAGAGTGGATATTTGTATGCTACCCTAATATCTCACTACTCAGTTGGCTTTGACGATTACAAGTGAATACATTTATCTAAAGAAAATGGAGAGTATCGTATCGTTACAAACTTAGATTTATTCGTGATATTAAGAAGTGCAAACAAAATAACAGCCTACCAATTTTTGCTCGAATCAGTGTTGTCCGATTGGACTGCAATTTATCCGAAGCGGAAGCTAGCAACCTCAGTCCATACAACGACACAGCCACTCACCTAGTGAAGTCGGGTCCGGGCGGCAGCCCCGTGGCGTCGAGTCGCACGGAGACGGGGCATGGAGCATTCATCATATCAAGATGCGGCGAAAGCCCCGTCCCGCCCCGCCAGCAGCAACCTAAGTCCGTACACGGATACAGCCACTTACCTGGTAAAGTGGGGTCCGGGCGGCAGCCCCGTGGTGTCGATGCGCACGGAGAGGGGGCGTGAAGCGTTCATCATGTCGAGGTGTGCGGGGGCCGACAGCCATGCCGCCTGCCCCGCCAGCGCCAGCCGCATGCCGAACGCGATCTGACGGGGCTGCGAGCGCGCCGCTGGACGGGGAGCGTGGTTACAGGCGGGATTCGTTTACTGGACTAAAGTAAAGCCCGCAAAACCGAGACTACAGAGTGCTTATACTGAGTTTTTTCATTCACTTTCGATAGCGAGAGCGTTTGCAATTTTTATAGGAGTGACAAAGACACAACTAGGTGGAGCGCTTTGTCACTCCTATACAAATCGCAAACGCTCTCGCTATCGAAAGTGAATGAAAAAACTCAGTATAAGCACTCAGGTGGGTTGTTACTTATTACAAGTGAGTTGTTACTTATTGGGCAAAGGAAACGCCCGCAATACTGCGATTACAAGTTAGCGAGTTGTAACTAATTGGACAAAAGAATTACATGTTACTTGTTAGTAATTGGACAAAAGAAACGCCCGTGAAACTGCGATTAGATTTGATTTGTTACTAGTTGGACAAAGGAAACGCCCGTAAAACGGCGATTACATGTGATTTGTTACTAATTGGACAAAGAAACGGCCATAAAACTGTGATTACATGTGATTTGTTACTAATTGGACAAAATAAACGCCCGTAAAAATACGATTACAGGTGGGTGGTAACTAATTGGACAAGTGAAACAGCCGCCCGAAAAATCCGATCAATACATTCTGCAACCCTACGCTACACTAACACTCGTATTCCGTAAGACTTTCCTTAGTCTCCTCGACTCAATACTCAACGGTGGCGCTGTCGAGGAGACATTTACTTTAGGTAGTATTATCATCAGTCAGTATTCCGAGTGTACTCGCGTGAGAGCTTGGTTTTTATATTATGTTGACAATGGCGTTGTAATTTAAGAGACGAATAATTTTAGAGGCTCTTTAAAAATAATAAATATCACTATTACAAATAAATATTTTATCTATCTATCTATCTAAAGATATTTATTTGTCAAACATGAGTTTCGAAGATGATGGTATAGAATCGAATATTTGTCCTGCAGGCTTTGCCAGTGTAGACGTACAAATTTTTGTTTTGAGAGAGCGCCGTTAAAGTTGTCTTAGTTTTAAAACAATGACTCGTGCGAAAAAATGACATTCTAATGACTGAGCTTCCTCGATTGGAGTGGCAAATTTACTTGAGTGGAGGAAATCCGTTTTATAATACCGTTTTCCTTAGGCGAGGAAGAGTGCAGTTGAGAGAGGCCTTGAGGAAAGTTTTGGAATACGGATGTTACTTTATCCTGTATACTTGTAAGGTATCTTTAAAAGGACTCTACAAATACGCTCGCTTCAACGTACCGTGTGAGAAATGTATCGAGTTCGTCTTACACACGTACGCTTGTATCGGATGGCTCACTTTCGACTCCTTGGCCTTCAGTGTTTTCATAGACTCTTTAAGCTTGAGACATTTATCTGACTTTTCTATGAACAAAAAGTTAGAGAAGTACATTGGATGATAAATAAAATAATGGTTTTATCTGTCTATCGACAAGCGCCATCTGGTTTTAAGCAATGTATGGCGCACTGGGTAATGCAAGTGCATTGCATTGGGGCGAACTGAATTGACGAACTGAAACTGAGGGCGAAGGAAATTAATTTCTCCCATCGCAACTCTATAAGCTCTTAAAAGTTTTCTTGATTCGCAACTGGTTGCGAACAAGGAATAAACATTCTGGTTTCGCAGCCAGTTACGAAACGCAGTTGCGAAAAAGGCCGGAGGGGAAGAAAGTTTCGCAACGGCGGCACTTTGAATAGAAGTTTGAAGATGATATAGACCACAGTTGTATGAGCATGTTTTATACTTTGAGAACTGGGATAAATATTACACTGAGAATAACTAACTTAGCTGTGAAAGAAAAAGTGTTCTAGGACTGAGGGGTCAATTTAACTCTTTCTCTTTCTCCCTCAGAGGAAGCCGTTCCCTACAGTGGGACATATACATGCTGCATTATTGTGAACAGAATGTGAATTCTTTACGTTGAAACAAATGTCTAATTTATTGAATAAAGCGTGCGACTCACTCTCTCTATCCTCGTGGGTCTGAAGGAACTGCGGCTCGATAGTGATCCCTATGTCCTTGGGCACATCGTCGAGTTTGGGTCGCAGCAGTATGCCCTTGGCGTGGCCGGTGCCACACTGGATGCTGAACGTGACGTCACGCTCCGGCTGGCTGTGGTACGTTGTTAAGTGCTCGAACGCCTGTAACCAGGTGGGGGTTTAGTTTGCTGGTGGCAAGTGGTCAGGTGGTCGAACGCATATAACACGATGGAAGTTTCGTTTGCTGTAGTACGAGGTCAGGTGGTCGAACGCCTGTTACCAGGTGGGGGTTTAGTTTGCTGGTGGCAAGTGGTCAGGTGGTCGAACGCATATAACACGATGGAAGTTTCGTTTGCTGTAGTACGAGGTCAGGTGGTCGAACGCCTGTTACCAGGTGGGGGTTTAGTTTGCTGGTGGCAAGTGGTCAGGTGGTCGAACGCATATAACACGATGGAAGTTTCGTTTGCTGTAGTACGAGGTCAGGTGGTCGAACGCCTGTAACCAGGTGGGGGTTTAGTTTGCTGGTGGCAAGTGGTCAGGTGGTCGAACGCATATAACACGATGGAAGTTTCGTTTGCTGTAGTACGAGGTCAGGTGGTCGAACGCCTGTAACCAGGTGGGGGTTTAGTTTGCTGGTGGCAAGTGGTCAGGTGGTCGAACGCATATAACACGATGGAAGTTTCGTTTGCTGTAGTACGAGGTCAGGTGGTCGAACGCTTGTTACCAGGTGGGTGTATAATTAGCTATGGTACGAGGTCAGGTGGTCGAACTCCTGTAACCAAGTAGGAGTTTAGTTAACCGCGGTTATTGTAAGTCCAACCTTTACTTTACTTTATAAAGGACATACCCATTTCCCATACAAGCTTGGGCCTGACGTTATAGCTCTGAAAATTAGTCAGCACTTCAACCATTCATTAAAACTTTTAGATCCCAAGTTTCAAGTCACTCAGCAATGGCCAAATGGGAAAAAACTTTGTCTCAATGAAGTCATTAGAGGTTATGTTTACGTTGACATAGTAATATGAGTATACAGTCAAGAAGAATTTATTAGACAACTAATGTATACTAATATTATAAAGAGGAAATATTTTTATTTTTGTGTGTGTGTATGTTTGTAATGAATAGACTCGGACACTACTGGGCTGAGATTTTCAAAAAGTTGAGGGTTCTGAACGAAATCTCGAATAATGAAAACCAAGGTGTAAAATTACTACCCTGGGTAAATTACTACTAAAATTAAACGCCTGGTAAGAGGCGTTTGGTCAGGTTGTCAAACGCCTCTTACCAGGCGGAGGTTTAGTCAGTTGTGGTACGTGGTTAAGTGGTCGAACGCTGTTAACCAAGTGGGGGCTTTGGTACTAGGTCGGGTGGACGGACGGCTGTTACCAGGTGGGATTTACAAACGTGTAAAAATGTGTAAGCCTTTACAAGAGGACCCGCATGCAACTAATGAACGGCGATGAAGAGAAAGTGATCTATCAGGATCATGGGAAGTGGCGGACCCTGGTGTCTGCCTACCGCGGGGTACATAACAGGTGTGAGTTTACGTATGTCTGTAAACGGAGGACAAGCCTAAGATTAGATTGGAACCAGACTTACCCTTTCAATATTGAGCAAGCCGCATCCCTGCGCCCACGGCTCGACGTGATCCAAATAGTTGGCGGAGTTCTCCAACGCTCGTTTGACGGAATATGGCGAATACGGCAGGCTTTTGGCCTTCAGGCCCGAGATCAGTGCCGCTGCGAGGGAGATACGGCGTTAGTGCTACGGGATTAGGGTGTACAATGCCGTGCTAGGCAAGACGGCTTACCTACAGCGCCGGCGACGTGCGGTGCCGCCATGGACGTCCCGTTCATTAGTTGACAATTTCTTAGTGTAAACCTGAAATTAGAGGGAACTGAGTTAGTAGTTATATAAAACACGTCACATCCCTCTACATTAATCTCGTGTTAGAGTGTTTGTTATCGTACTCTTCCGAAACGGCTTTACCGATTTTTTTGTTTGTTTTATGAATATTTGGTACGCCTGAGAATAGGTTATAGGCTATTAATATGGCCAAACAAGCGTTTTCTGGTTCAGCTAGTAATACATAATAATATACACCAGGGTTTTGTGCAACCAATATGTAAGCACCGGAATGGTTGGAATAAAAACAATACTTACACTAAAGTTAAGAATATTCTTTAGTTCTTCTTTCTTTTTTTACAAACAACAAACCTGACCTTTCTTGAACCTTTTGTATCTCATCTGGCGACGGAGTGCCCATCGACCTAGTCTCACTTAGCGACCGATTGTCTCCCCTACCGACTCAGTGTCTCACCTAGCGACCGAGTGTCTCACCTAGCGACCGAGTGTCTCACCCAGCGACCGAGTGTCTCACCTAGCGACCGTGTATCTCACCTACCGACCGAGTGTCTCACCCAGCGAGCGATTGTCTCACCTAGCGACCGATTGTCTCACCCAGCGACCGAGCGTCTCACCTAGCGACCGTGTGTCACACCTAGCAATCGAGTGTCTCACCTAGCGACCGAGTGTCTCACCTAACAACGGCAGCGACGGCACCGCCGGGCGCGCACACGCTAAGGCCGAGCGCCCCGTTGGCGGTGGGCCCGCGCGACGACCAGCTGACCGAGTGTCTCACCTAACGACCGAGTGATTCTCTTAAACACTGAATGTCACCTAGCGACCAAGATTCTCTCCCTTCGTTCTCTTCCTTCCCAAGATTATCGACACAGCGACCGGGTGTCTCACCCAGCGGCCGAGTGTCTCACCTAGCGACCGAGTGTCTCACCCAGCGACCGAGTGTCTCATATAGCGACGGAAGCGACGGCGCCGCCGGGCGTGCACATGCTGACACCAAGCGCCCCGTCGGGGGCGGGCCCGCGTGATGACCAGCTGACCGAGTGTCGAACCTAACGGCCGAGTGTCTCTCCTAAACACCGAATGTCACCTAGCAGCCAAGATTCTCTTACTTCCCTCGACCCAGCGACCGAGTGTCTCACCCAGCGACCGAGTGTCTCACCCAGCGACCGAGTGTCTCACCCAGCGACCGAGTGTCTCACCCAGCGACCGAGTGTCTCACCCAGCGACCGAGTGTCTCACCTAGCGACCGTGTATCTCACCTAGCGATCGAGTGTCTTACCCAGCGAGCGAGTGTCTCACCTAGCGACGGAAGCGACGGCGCCGCCGGGCGCGCACACGCTGACGCCGAGCGCCCCGTCGGCGGCGGGCCCGCGCGACGACCAGCTGAATGCGCCGCCGCCGATCCGCGCGCGCATGGAATACGCCGCCGACATCATCTCGGGCGACACATAGGCGCCTACGCCTATGTTGGAAGAAACATTTATTTTTATTATTTACTAAGGACGATTTATTAATGCATAATAAGTAGTAATATACGATTTTTTTAACAACAGTTACTTTATTGTTTATATGTTTTATAATACGCCTCTTTAGCAGGCGCCGACAACTTTTGTCTTTACAATCCTTACTAACGTGAAATCAAAACCTGTCGAAAATTAGAAGTATAATTTATTTATTTTGCTCCAGTCCATCCAAAGGTTGTTTGGAAGAGATCACTTTTAGTGATAAGGCCGCCGTTTGTACTCATAGATTAAGAAATACCTGTGTAATTTCCTTTTTTATGTATAATAAAGTGTTCTCTATCTATCTATTTCTGTATCTTTCAAAATAGAAGAAATAAATTTACTTATCGCCACATCATCATCATCATCATCATCAACCTATTATGTCCCCACCGAGGGGCACGGGTCTCTTCCCTGAGGAAGGTATAGGCCATACTCCACAACGGGGGCTAAGTCCGGATTGATGGAGGCTTGTAAGACTAATGACTGGTCTTGCTATCAGAAGTTTTCAAGCCGCCTAAGAGCCGGTTTTTTGATCCGTAGTTAAATACACTTTAACCTTTTGTTATCTCAACTATCAGTTACAGGCTAACTAATGGTTAAATCGAAATTGCATTTTTTTATTCATATCCTAACCATAGTCAATGGTAACCATTAGTTATTTTGTTGCCAGTGAAATTATGACCCAGATTTCCGAATTCAGCGTGGGTAATTTTTTTTCGAGTAGCAACACCATGAATGTTACGTTAAATTCCGCATGACATTGACATCTTGTTGTTGTTTGTTTACTTGGTTTACTCTCTCATGACCAAGGACCTTCATGACTCTCTCTGATCAGTTGTGCCAGATTAGGCGATTTATCGCCATTTGGGCTATCTCTGAGGGTGAAATGGCGACCTGAAATGGCAATCGGCGACCAGTCGCCCTTTGGGCTATAATGTAATTTTTTTTGGCGACTTTTGGGCTACTTTGAAACCGTGATGCGTTCAGACTAGCCATCTTTTACTGCAGTAAAGCCAGTAAAGGCCGGGCTCACTACGAAAGTATATTACAAAAGCCATGATCGAGCTACACAATTCAAAAACGATCTATAAAATGTACTCCAGAAGGTGCTGGACCCTCTAGTGCACCTCAGGCTGATTATGAGGAAGGCTTGAAAGGCTTAATTGTATTAACAGCTGAAAGGCAGAGTCGCTTGCTCGTAGCCCCGGCCGCCTGAATGATCTTAAACGATCACGAAGGTTAAGCAACATAGGGCGCGTTCAGTGCATGGATGGGTGACCGTTGTATGACTAACGCTAGTGGAATTTTTCCGAGCGGTTCCGTGCTACGCAAGGCACGTTTAGCAGCTGGTGTAGGCTGCCGCGATATATTGCAGTCGTTAAGCCAAGTCAAAGGCCTTAGGGTTAGGGCGGCGTGAAAACTTCTGACAGTAAGACGAACACTAGTCTCACTACAAGCATCCACCAATCCGGACTTGGCCCCCGTGGAGGAGTATGGGCTATGCTTTCCTCAGGGAAGAGACCCGTGCTCCTCGGTGGGAACATAATGGGTTGATGATGATGAGGCGGAGTAATTTTTGATTGTGGTTGACAGCGATGGCGTGTTATCTAATAATTTCTACGAATAAAGTATAGTTTTGGTTGAACTGAAGTTTATTTGCCCTGTTTTTCATCTCAATAGTCTAGATTTTGAAATGGTGCCTTAATACTTAACATTAATTACATCGTACCTGCGCCTTATTACACTCTTCCCGGTGATTATAAAGGCTTGTGTTAATAAGTTAGCGATTTGCGAGACGATAGAGTTGGCAAAAGTCTTCGTCATCCCATATTTCTAGGGGTGGGTTGCGTGATCTGAATGTTTTCGGTCTTCTCATCAGCACGTACTGGATAACAACATCTTCATCTGACGAACTTTCTGACTCGTTAAAGTGTCTTGCCACGTTCAAATCCATATTTATTTTGAAAATTATAGCCACAACGAAATTATTTTGCGATATCAACTGACAGGACTCACCGGTTAATCCGCCATATTGTTTAACCGCTCAGAATCGGGTGGTTAGATATTTCAACCAATGGTTACGAATCTAACTATTGGTCTTGTTGACCATTTGTCAAAAAACACGTTTTGCTGATATTTAACATTGGTAGCATTTTTTAGCCATTAGTTGCGTTAACTACGGATCAAAAAACCGGGCCTAAGGCCTCTTACGCCTAAGGACTTGGCTTAACGACCGCCATCCATCGAAGGCATCAACTGTTTAAAGGGCCTAGCGAAGCACGGAACCGCTCGCAAAATACCACTAGCGATAGTCATAGAACGGTCACCCATCCATTCAACCTATGTTGCTTAACCTTCGTGATCGTTTAAGATCACTCAGGCGGCCGAGGCTACGAGCGATTCCATACCACTTGCTAAATTTGAAGGAAAACATCATGAGGAAACAAGGGCGACTGAGGTTTTCACATTAACCGCGCTGGCAGGAGTGGCGATTAACATCTTAGTCTCCGAGTCCAAGTATCTTTGTCTCTCAAAAGACATGAGTGATCTTAAGTCGGCTTCCCACCGTCCGCGCGATCGCGGACCGTGGGAAGGGTCTCAGTCCGCGGTAGCACAGACGTCTGTGGCGGTGCGCCGTACCGGTAGTGGGTACGTGGTCACATCGATATCCGCAGAATCGCGCACCGTGGGAAGAGCCTCGTGCGTGGTGCATGGCTGTCCGTGGTCGTCTGCCGTCGGCAGCTTTAAGCTGGCTTCCCACGGTCCGCGATATTGGGGAAGGACGCGGACCAGCTCACACGACACATAGTGGGAAGGGTCTCGGTCCGCGGTAGCACAGACAGACGACACAGGTCAGTTGGAAGAGCCTCTCGTGGTGCGTGTCTATCCGTGGTCGTCGGCCGTCCTCGTTCGTCCGCGATATCGCGGATCGTGGGAAGCCAGCTTCAGTCAAGAGCATCGCAAACTAAAACAGTTTGGGAGCCCCTGACTTACAACTTACAATAACGTGGATTTGAAGCGGCGATGAAATTAAATCGACGCGTTCATAGAACTGTCATTGTACTACAATGCATTAGCAGAAACTAGGCCCAGGACAGAACTTCCGCTCAACGGTTCTCCGATCTACGAACCCCGCCCACTGCCACATCGACTGAGCAATAGGGAATGGATGAAAATATCAGAAGTGCTTGATATTTTTTTTGGTGATAGGAATAACCTTCCTTAGCGCGATAAAAAAGTTTCAATTTTTTTGGCTTCGTAGTTAATTTTTAAATAATCTTATTATTTTTCCATTCGTAGTTCTGGGCTCAGTACGGCATATCAGACATATTCCATAAATTCGTACCTGTCGTTTCCTAAATTTTTGGTAACCTTGTAAGGTCCAATAAATTTAGGGAGCAATTTCTTGCTTTTGCCTAGGTTTTCATTGAACGATACTCGTTATTTTAACTAAATCGTTTAATTGATACTGCTTAGCTGGGGTCGTTTTTGAATTATGGGCTTCCTTTAACTTATCTTGTGTATTTTTTATATTCTGTGATACTTTGTTTCGAACTTCATTAATGTCTCGATCTCCGTTCGTAGTTTCTCTCAAAGCATCTTGTAAAAGATTATCAGAATCTCCTCTTAGTCTTATCCCAAATAAAACCTCTGATGCAGATTTACCTGTGACAGAGTGTATGGTATTGTTTATACCAAATTGAACTTTTGATGCTGCCAAATCCCAGTCTTTTTAAAAAATATTAAGTATATTTAAAAATTAACTACGGGTCCTAAAAAATTGAAACTTTTTTCCAGCGTTAAGGAAGGTTATTCCTATCACCAAAAAAAATATAAAGCACTTCTGATATTTTCATCCATTCCCTATTCTTCGAGAGCAAATCTTCTAATTATTGCTAGGGATATCTTTGAACAATAGTCATAAAAAGATATCACACAATTACCTACTTACATTACGTCTCACTAAGCTGGCGGACCGATTTGTTGCACGGCAAACAACCGTCAACATGATCATCAAAACTGGTTTTCTCACATAAATTATTCTACTGCAATGATTCGCATAGAAACACCGGTTTACATAACATGTAGCATCTATTTTTAACTCGCGATGCTCCACTCATAGTTTTAGGTATATTGAACGTGTCTAAATTAATCGCGATTAGGCCTGGTTTACATTTGCTTTATTTTCATGCTTTTTATCATGCTTTCCATAGAGCTAGAATAGAATAGTGACGCCAATTCCTTTTATAAGTACATAAGCCAATAATAAATCAGTAATGGTTGGTTGTATACTATCCATCTTATTCATAATGGTCCGCTAACTTAAAACAGGTGCTACAGTGTTATTTTTCATTCTGACTTAGGTCATTAGAAGAAGACAGAGTGAGAATTAGCAATGCTTTAAGTTAGCAGACTATTATGAATAAGGGGGTATGTATTTAGGATTTTTTGAAAGTACGTGTATAATTATAGTGCTTTATAAAAG
The DNA here is from genome assembly GCA_947310845.1 of Yponomeuta plumbellus. Lineage (NCBI taxonomy): Eukaryota > Metazoa > Arthropoda > Insecta > Lepidoptera > Yponomeutidae > Yponomeuta > Yponomeuta plumbellus. The sequence goes on along the minus strand of OX371193.1, from coordinate 1,214,671 downwards.
CTATGAATGGACATACATTTTTGCTGTCTCTATTTTATTCCACCTGACATTTCAGTCTAATATTCAGTCTAACAGATTGAAAAACTCCGTCAACAGAAATAAAACATAAACTACAGATTTAATTAAACTCAAAAGACTGAGAGACGGAGATGGGCTGCCCACGTGACAAGAGGACGCAACAAATAGAGCCAGAGTGAACCAGTGGTATCTTAGAGAGGGAAATAGGAGTAGGGTTGCCATAACTTCTGGGAAGCAATACGGGACGTTTTCTCTTCCAATGCCCAGAACTCATAACACATTCAACGCCGACACGCGGCGTTTCAACTACACAATACTTACATAGCACGCATGTGTAATCACATAGTGAGAGAGGACAAACTATGTCGTGACAGTCCCGTATATACGGGACGTATGGCTACTCTAAATAGGCGGCCTTTGCAAACAGATCTGGGAAAGATAACCAAGAGACAGATACTAGATTAAATAGTTTATTCAGTTCAAGAGTCTAGAGTTGTATGTTGTAAGTTTAAATGCATATATTTACTTAAGGGATCTGAATATAAGACTATAATAATAATAAAAAGACCCGTTTATCGCCTGAAGCCCCGAGGACCCGCCGGCGGGTCCGATGTAAACTACGGCGCATTCCAATAGGCCCCTAGACTGGCCGGCGAGTCGGTCTTGCAACAGCACTTTGAATCGAATTTTGAAGATTATATAGACCACAGTTTTATTAGCATGTGTTATTCTTTAAAAACTGTGATAAATTTCAAATATTACTCTGTGAATAACTAATTTATCTGAAAGAAAAAGTGTTCTGGGCCTGAGGGGTAAATATATAACAATAAAAAACATGTAAAAAAAGCACAGGGTATCCTAGTGTGATAAATATTCATGTTTATGCAAAAATATTATATATAATATCAATTGCACGAATACCCGTCTCTAATTTCTTTGTTGTCTCGGTCTATGGTTGCCTGAAAGAAATTGCTTATAGGGCCGCCAATTGTACTTAGATTTATAAAAAATCTGTAAATGTAATTTATGAGTACAATATGGAATATTCTATCTAACTATCTATATCTTAGCGAACTAGCGCCACCAATGAAATAAAATCATATCTTTATGCAAAAAGTGTGTTCAATCTCTCAATCATGTTAACGGTGATTTTCAGGACCCACAAAGAACCTAGACTTAAAGAGAAAGAGACAAAGAGCGTGGGAGTTGACATCTAGTCCTGGGTTTTTTGCTTTACGGTCACGGCCACGACACCAACTGCTACCAGCTGCAGAATCGCAGGCGCTGGTTGTTAGGATGCCCGAAGATGGTCGCGAGCATCCGGCTCGAAGGACCATTATTTACGAGCAGAGGAGAGCGTGTGCAGCCCTCGCTCTGTCGCACAGCAGATGTTGTTTGTTGGACGGTGGTGGAAGAAGAAGAAGTCGTAGTTTATCTCTTCATTGCAGTAGTTTAATCGTGACACAGAATTACATTGTTTAGTATATAAGTGTGTATTGGGCGAGTGGCTCGAGCCGACTGGCGGGCGGTAGCGGTGTGCTGGACAATGCCAAGTCAGCACACGCAGCGATGCACGGTGCTTAGCCCGTACACTATGTGTTATTCTGATGTATAAGCTATATTATTGTAAAGTTTCATTAAAATCCATTCAGTAGTTTTTACGTGAAAGAGGTACAAACATCCATCCATACTTACAAACTATCGCGTTTATAATATTAGTAGCATTATGTAATAAATAAGTATGAAAGAATTTGCTTGTAAGATTTCTTAAAATAAAAGATGTTCCTCAGAGGTCCTTAACAATGATGATGCTAATGATTCTTCAGAGGGTTGAAAGTAATCCTTGTCAGCCCTCGGGAGACTAGAGACAGCTGTCAAATTGTAAAAAAAAACTACAGTTCTATTTTCGAACTTTCTATACAGCCACCTAATTACAGCGCGATATAAAGTTACGGACAACATAAATATATTGTAAACTTCTTATTACAACATAAATACATTTTCAACTATCTTTAAAATAACATAGATTTGGGCAAAATATTTACCAATTTTTCAATAACGACATAACGACAATGAAAAAATAACCTTAATAGCTGGCCAGCCACAGAAAAAAGATTGGCGGGAAAGCGCTAATCCGATCTTCATCTGTTTTGCCGAGTAGTTGAGTTTACAGCCGTGTAGCAGAGATTTACTTTAATTAACAATTTACTATCCTAATGTTTGTAATGAAAAGCAGTGTTTACCTTGGATTAAAGACTTATTTAGTCCGTCGAACTAATGGCGCCCCCGCTACGCGCGAAACACCGTCTCGGGACTAAATAAGTTACTTTCTCCCCTAGGTTAACAATGTACTATTTAGTATCCAAATTAAAAGTTATTTTTTATTCAATACACGTTTTTTTTGTTCTTTTAAATTAGTAATTGCTTCTTTTTCATTCCACGACGCGTACAATACAATGTAATAATTAGAGTTAAGATTTAGTGTTTAAAACAATATACAGAAACGTTTATCTAGGTGGCCGGCGGGTGCGTGACGAGTAGCGGGCAGTGTATTGTGGCCTCCGCTCTGTTAGGCGAATACGTTAGGTGTGGAGAGGCACTTCGTCATACGTCGTCCAGCCTCGAGTGTGTAGCTATACTTCGGTCAACGTTCCGAGTACTTTGTCGAGGAACTTCGCGAGTAGGCTGGAGCAGGGATAACACTTACCCTGCTTACTTTGACGACCTCTGTGGCGTAACGGTTGGCGCATCTGCTTACCATGCGAGATCTAAAAAAAACTCCAGGTCCTGGATGTTTACATGTTTGTGACGTCGCTGTTTCTGGTTCCCGCGACACAGGGTATCCTAGTGTGGGGCCAGAAGCAATGTATGTGCCTGTATGTGAATGTGATGTTATGTTACTTACCGATGAGCACGGGGCGCGCGATGTCGGGCGGCGCGCCAACTGTGCAGAGCGCGGGCCCGTGGTTGCCGGCCGACACAGTCCACGACACGCCGTAGCGCTCCACCACCGAGCTGATTATGTCTCCCACGCGGCTGCAAACAGAAAATTCAACTCTTTCGTTGTAGCTCGAGATAAACAAAACAAGAGGCTGAAAGTAGATCATTGAGGCAGCAAGAACGGGCGGTTACTACTTATTCGAACTGGCTCAGCATTTTGATAGCTGGGCCAACGAGAATGATGCATAGTGAAATGTTTGCACCGGACCTAGAATGTAGAAACCCAGCGTTGACCTAGTGGGTGTCCCCTCATTACAGGATAAGAAACAATAATAAATATTCGAAAAATTTGACAGGTTAAAAATAAATTTCAAACTAACTAAAACTAACTAACTAAAAAGAAGAATTAGGCCCATACTTTCAAAATTATCTATTTTCAAGAAAACAGGAGAAATTCCCTTTTTTAGGACAATGCCAATAGGCTATTATACAGTATAAAAAAAACTGTATTATTTACATGTATTCATATAAATTATGAGTCTAATACCACAAGGCATTTTAACTAAAAAAACGTTTGGGACCTAATAAACTCGGCAAAACGTGAGCCCAATTCTAGTGATTGGTGCCTCTGCCTTGGGGATAACGGGCGTGAGTTTATTATTATAACTAAAAAAATATTATTAAATATGTATTACTGCAGCCATTGTATCGAAAACGGCCTGGATTGGCCGATTCTATGATGACGTCACATGCCAGTAAAAATGGCGTCTGTCATTAATTTTTTCTTACACTCATTGGTTGGTTTACTGGCAAGTGACGTCATAATCCTGTGCAATGCCATATTGCCCAAGATACGCTATCTTGGGCAATATGGCTTTGCATAGGATTGGCGGCTTATTTAAAAAGTAAATTTTCGTTTGCCTTTTTTAGAAGAATACACGAAAGAATTTCAAAGGTGTTCACAACAAAAAATATGAGAAAATGGGTCAAATAGCCTATTGAGCTAACAAACTCACCCAGCGTTGGCCCAATGCGCGTGCTCCCCGTAGCTCATATTGACGACGTCGATCTTGAGCCGCTCGGACAGCTCCATGACCTTAATGCAGGCACGCACCAGCGCCGTGCCCGTCTCCATGGAGCCCAGCCGGCTGTCTCCGATGGTCAGGGACACGATCCGTGCCCCCGGGGCCACGCCGTTCTTGTCGGGCTCATCGGGGAAGTAGCCCGCCGCTATGGCGGCGACGTGGGTGCCGTGCGTCGCTGGAAGAGAAGTCATATTTTATTCAAACTGGACGTGATAAACCAGACCTTTTGGTATGCCTTAAAGCATAGGTTCCCAAAGTGGCCCAGGTGGACCCCCAGGGGTCCATAGGAGACCACACGGGGGTCCACGCAGACGTGAAAAGAAAACAGGGGTTCGAAAGTTGTAAATAGGGGTCCATGAAAACATGTTTTTCATGGTTTTCATATTGAAGAACAAAAATTTTGGCTTGGATTTACCTATCAACGTCAATTGTTGTTTGTAAAAATAAACCTTCATAATTTTGTGTAACCACAAGTATTACTTTAATAACTTCGTGAGGCCCAATGTCTTCAAGTGATCACAAAATCAATTGTTATTTTCAAGGTCGGGCCTTACGAAGAGACAAAGAAAATTTGCTACTTTTTTTCTTAACAATCCCAATTTAGAGTGTTTTTTTTTAGAAGTTTTGGGAATACAGTACAAATGTAACGGCAGAGGGTCTACCGAAAATAGTAAAACATTGAAAGTACATGAGAAAAAAGTTTGGGAACCTCTGCCTTAAATACCTAAACTAACCACTGAGATCGCCGGCAGCGCATCCTCGCGCGGCTGACTATTGAAATAAGCACAACACAACGAAAAATTAAAATGTGTAAGTACTATGCAATTTATTGTGGATCTTGTAAGTGTTTAGTATTTGTTTTATCTATACTATAACTATAATAAACTAGTTTTTGGTTTATCTATACTATAAGTATAATAAACTAAGCTAGCATCCAGAAGTAGCCTGGCTACCCAAAGCACAGGGAATCCTAGTTTGGGAGCCAGGACACAAATTGTAACACTTTTACTTGAAATAAAGTTTTCTTATTCTTATTAAACTCACAGCACATCCCGACGACCTCCAACACGGCGCCGCCGTCGTGGACATTTACGCTGACGGTCATCTCGTCTAAGGGGGTGAGGTGCGCGTGCTCGCGGGTCGCACTATACTCGCCCAGCAAGGGGCCTTCCGACAGCGCGCCGCGCTCTGAAGTGTCGATGCAGGCTCTGGGGAATGGGAAAGTTAACCTCAATAGTGCAGTCATAAAATATACATACATACATACATAAGCTCACGCCTGCTCTACGCAAAGTAGACTAATTATTTTTTTTATCTAATTTTTTACGAGCCTTTGACTACCATTGAGCAGTCATGTTTAGCTTAAAGGAGCTATTGCGATGCCTGACCCTGACATGGCTTCATTAGTCTAAAAGAAGCATGAACAAAGTCATACATCGCAACAGCTCCCATAGAAAGTGTATTAGTATCATTGGATTTATGGTGAAGTTTGAGATAAGATGGTCTGATATTTTTGCGGCCTTTTTCTCCACTAGATTCGTCCCCAAGGCAGCTTCTAGCATTAAAATTATAAGTAGATTGACATTCAGCAAACAGAATTTCTTTATGTAAAAATAAATTTCTGATTTCAGGTGATGTTTATTACACAACATTTGTCTATGCAATTATTAATTTTGTTGACTCTGACCTCCAAACTGTTCCATCATGGAAAAGTACACAGTCGTAGGTCGGCCCAAGGTCTGTGTACTTCTTTTCGGCGGTTGAAAGCACTTCCACTCTTGCCTCCAATTCCTCTTTCAGCAGCTTGTCTTCTAGGGACAATGTTGTGGGTATCCCTGAAAATACAAGATGAAGACACTCTTTACTGGACACCAGAAAAGCATATTGGAACATTTATTTATATAAAGATGTAGAAGTTTTATGTCCCACTAAGGACACAGTTCTTAGGGAAAAACTTTACTGGACAGTACTTGGTTCCTAGTAGGTATAATATTAGTTCTAGCAGGGATTTCCCACATCAAGATGATATGGTTTTTTTATTGGTAACCAAGATACCAATACCATGTTTTTTCTCACGAAATATTGTGCAAGTACGCAAGATATACCAAACCATTATCACAAGCTTACCACAATATCCTGTCATTCCAGTTTGTGGAAAAGATATTCCATAAAGAAACAAAAATTTTATTTATAATGTCACAGTATTATTAATTTATACTTGGTAGATAAATTTTCAATTAGCATAAAAACTAGTTTCACGAAACGATGCATGAAGTGCCAGTTTAATTATAATATACGTAAAACAAATCATTAAACATAAATAAAACAAATTGGCACCTGGATAACTGGTTTTCTTCTACTATGACGTAAAACATCAATTAAGAAATCTTTATAGCTCCTAAAGCATTTCACTTATAATGGTTTTCTGGTAGATGGTCTATTGACTTACCATTCTCAGTGTCAAAGTCCTGCAGCTGCTTGTTAGCCGCAGCATATGCAGACTTATGGCCAACATCCCAGCGGTGCTCACGGCGGTGCTCCTGTACACGTTCCTTTAGCTTACTTGGGTAGAGAGTGAACGGATGGAGGACACCAATGCGCCATTCTCCTGTTGGGTTCATCCATGTCTCTGGGATCTGGCAAATTGAGGTTTAGGAGCACTAGTTCATTACAACATTATTACAATAATGAGTGAATATCACAATAGCAACTCAGTGCTGAATCTTATCACTCCAGTAATAAGTACCTGGGTGACCGAGCTTTGCTCGGTACTTTTTTTGTAATATAAAATATATAATATAAAATTGAAATAATCCTTTTCCATCAAAAAAAGAACATGATGACTCAAACCGGGTCTCTAGAAATCGGCCCGAAACGGGTCGCCCGTTTTCCCATCAGGACTATCCCAACCTTGCAGATAGACGCGAAATTTACCTCTGTATGTTATTATAGCAAATTTCAATTGCCTTAAAACACGGATAAAACAACGTTTTCTAAAAATGTAACCTAGTTAGATCAATTAAACGCCCCCGAAAGCATCTGCCTACAAAATTTCGTGAAAATCGTTGGAGCCGTTTCCGAGATTCTGATTATATATAAATATATGTACAAGAATTGCTCGTTTGAAGAGATTAGATAATACCAATAATATTTTATAAGGGCCACACTAATACAGTACTTTCATACAAAGATATTATTATATATGTATAAGAGTGCTTGACCCACTCAAGCCATCCATCCCACATTCATCTGCTGGATGGTGGAAGGTTGGTTAGCCATAACCATAGTCACCTGGGATCAGCTTTGTTATCAAGAACTACAACAGTTTCAGAGAAAGCTTAGGCAATTATATTATTATGTAGGGTAAATTTTGTCAAGTGATGGATCAAGTTGGATCTGATGATGTCAGGTGAAACAAGAACGTCGTGTTCTGTGGACGTCGGCGGTGGACAAGCAGCGTAAGAGAGGCAGCATGATATTTTCATTAGAAAAGCATTAAGCAAGAATGCGAGGGCGGATGTTTGGTTAAGAAAGGTCAATGACCGTATAAGGAAACCAACAAAGCGAGTCAATACTGTAAGGCGACGTAACTACAGAGCAAAATGAGGGCATTTCCTTGCGTGTTTCAGTTAGAAACCGCTTATTTACCGTCAGTTTTCGCCCAGTGAGACCGGTAATGCTGCCGTCAACAACTTTCGTTATCAGAGTAGATGTGTCCACATCGCCGCACCCGCTGCAATCGAATCTTTCGATCACCTTCGTCTCACCCGTGCTCGTCACCTGCAACCAAAAACATCTGTGCAAACAAACAAAGAAACCTAGAAGACCGAGCTAAACAAATCGTGACAACACGGTTTTTTTACCTTGAGCCCTGCGGCCGCCGGGTCAACTCCGGAGTCAAATATAGCAATAATCGTGTCCCTGCCATCGTAAGTTGGATTTTTATTCAGAAAAGAGACGACTCCTGTTTCTTTTTTCGGCAATAAACCCCAAACGGGAAAATCGCAGTCGATGGGGACGTCTGCCATTTTTGATAATTTGATGTCTATTGAATGTTGCCATGAAAATGAAAACAGAAAAAAATAAAACACGTCATTCAAATAGGTCTGACAAGCGAGTCGTGGGACGCGATTTATTTCGAATATTTTTAATGCTGGCTGGGAGCTGCTTAAGTTTATTTTTTATTAGTATTATATTATTTTCTAAAGTCATTTCAACGTCACTGTAGCTCATGGACTCCATGCTGTAGCTCTTGTGAAACAATAATTTTGCTTAAAATTTTTGTTTTTGCCTTGCAATGTGGTATGAGCTCCTGATGCCTATCACTATAATATGGGGTGCTCTAGCAGGCCCTGGGTTTTTGCAGTATCACCTCCATAATTGGGTTATTGGAAATGTAAGTTTAGTATTTATTTTAAATAGGTACTTCACAAGGTGAGCAACACGCCATAAAGGTACACTGATGGCATGGATTACACCGATCCGAAAATTCATTTCAGCTACATATGTACTTAATTATTCAGATAAAATCTGGTAGACGGGTCTCAGATCTTGGTATAATGAATAATCGGCAGTTTTTTCGATATTTCAATTTACACCATTTTAGTGTTTTACAGTTTGTCCAGAAAAAGTAGAAAAGAGTACGGTTTTGTTTCGACTTTTTCTGTGTTTGTGGACTACAATCTATTTACTGCAGCGAACGACTAAAGGTAAACAAAGACACAGCATCTCTCAAACCTGCATGTCACTCAAAATAGCTCATGCACGCAGCTTTGCTTGCATCGTATACCCACATAGGTTTAGGTAGGTACTGTTTAAGGAAAACAGACAGACAACCAAACAAGACAAGACAAACAATAAAGAAAATAAAATAGTTTAGAGAAGTTGCACTCGCATCAACGACGTCAATCGTGAGTAAATATGGCGTCGGGGTAGCTATCTTACTTTTTTTTTTACTTAATTAAAAAAGAGGTTCATAGTCAGCTCCCCATACTTCTTCCTACACTTCGCGTAGCGCATTAGCATAAAATAATAGATCATAATCGACCTTTAAACAAAAGTCATACGTCTTTGCTAGTTGCGAATATATTTGGCAGCAGTAGGATCGCTTTTATTTGAGGACCACTGAATTTTTAGGTATTTTTTGGGGCATAGATCTCTTACGCAAACGGTATTTTCATGATAAAACAAAATATTTAGTTAAATAAACTGCGAGTGAGGGATAAATCAGGTAATAACAGTGTTATTGTGTTTATTGCTCATTGGCATTTATTAGCCATATCGCTTTGTATAACTTAGCTAAATATTATGCAATGTTATAAATGTGGCATTTTGAAAAACCAAATTTTTGACATGTTGACACTTACTCGTTCGCTTCAGTAAATAGGGTGTAGTCATAGAAAGCGCCCGGGGCGCGCGCCCGAAACGCTGCGCTTTGGGCGCGCGTCGAGAGAGCGTTGGACTAGCGTATGCTAGGATGAGCACTCTTTTCTAATCCGTGAAGGAGGGGCGCTCGTCGTACGCGCGTATGACGCGCGCACCACGGACGCGGGCGCTTGATGTAATCCGTTGCATAGAACTTCATACATTAGCTATGTCCACACTGTGCCCTTTTTATCTTCAACTTTCCCTTCATCATTCTATTCAATTTCCCTTAAGGCAAGCAACTGTTGAATGCATCATGTCCGTGCGCCATCCGACAGGAGTCGTTAATTATCGTTCAGTATAAGAACATGTGTGACGAGATGATTCTATGTGCGTGCGGCTTACTTGGTGATAAGAAAATCTAGAAAACAAAAGAGAACCAAGCTCAAGATGTGGGCCCGAAAATATTTTATGGATCGAACTAATGTAATTAAGCGTGAACTGCGAGAAGATAAAGATATTCTTTTTAAAAACTTTACACGCATGTCCAAAAACAATTTCGATCGACTTTTGAAATTGGTTGAACCAAGAATTGCAAAGCAGTCAACCAATTTCCATCTTGATGTTGAACGCTATGTTGCACAGAAATCCACGGACCGCGGGAACGCGTGCATCGCAGCGCGCGCTGTGCTTATAACTCATTTAAGGCATGCGTCAAGGGCATGCCTCACGTGCGCTGTTGACTGCGCTACGGCGCATGCCCTTGTTGAACGAAAAAAGGCAGTGTGGACATAGCTATTGGGCGTTTTTCCTTTTTTTTTTTTTCTTAGTTCCCTGAGATACACTAGATGGCGTCATTCGTTTCTTCATACGAATTTGTGATTCGTAGCAATCAATGTCAAAGCCAGTCCATCTCTTTAAAATGAGCGTGTTTCCTTATGACAAATTTAGTTTTAAAAGGATCCTTAGGTGGCGCTGCCGTACCGTAATAACAAACGTCAAAGCAAAAAATAATACTATGGTTCTGTGGAATTTGTGATGGTTGGTTACCTAGAAGAAAAAATGCTGTTGTCGTTTGGTGATAAGCGCGCTTTTGGATACTTTGGAGTCTTTGCTATGGATTGAACGAATTTTGGTCGACGAGTTTTCATATTATTAGATACTTTAATGTACACAAAGAAATGCTACATCTATCTATCTATATTTAAAAAAGGAGAAGCTGACTGACTGACTGACTGACTGACTGACTGACATATCAACGCAGGGCCTAAACTATAAGGGTTAGAAACTTGAAATTTTGCACAAGGGTTTCTTTTGTAACGTAGGGGAGCACTAAGAAAGGATTTTTGAAAATTCATCCCCTAATGGGGCGAAATGGGGGTTCAAAGTTAGTATGAAACTGTTCCGTTTTTGAAGTTATTCGAATGAAATTTGATACGAAGGTTCTTAATTTAAAATTATGAAACACGTGTAAAATAGTTTTTTAAAAATCATCCCTTAAGGGGGAAAAAAGGGGGTGTAAAGTTAGTATGAAACTTTGCCGTTTTTGAAGTTATTCGAATGAAATTCAATACGAAATTCCTTCATTTAAAGTCATGAAATATATGTAAAATAGTTTTTTGAAAATCATCCCTTAAGGGGGTAAAAGGGGGGTGCAAAGTTAGTATGAAACTTTGCCGTTAATGAAGTTATTCGAATGAAATTCAGCATGAAGGTCCTTCCTTGAAAGTCATGAAAGACATGTAAAGTAGTTTTTGGAAAATCATCCCTTAAGAGGGTAAGAGGGGGTTGCGACGTTAGTATGAAATCTCTTTCGCATGAAAAGTATCCCTATCTTATTTGCAAACACTTTACTCAGCTAAAGCCCACGCGGACGTAGTCGCGGGCAACAGCTAGTAAAATATAATAAAGTACTACATAAAATAGAAAAGCTACATAAATATTACGCCTTACAATGGGTTGATGATGATGATAGGCGAATACATAGGCGAGCATAGGTAAAAATTAAAAAATGTTTCGGAGCGGTATGGGGCGTCCGTCACCAACGCCTAAAAATAAAATAATGTTTTCTTTCATACTCTGAAAACTTCTAAACGTACCTTGATGGTAGATTTTTTCTTCATTATCTGGAAACACACAATCTAATGTCAATCTTCGTACAAAATTGATCTTGCATTATTTTCGCTTTGCGCTACATTTGTACGTTAAAATGTGGTACGAGATCCTGCCGAGTTTCTGCATTATAATAGCCGGAGTAGGCCTGCCAGGCTGGGGGCTATATCACATCCACAATCTTGTTCTAGGCAACGTAAGTCCAGACACGCTCACTATTAGATAACACCTCTTTGGTCTTGCCTGTACACTGCTGCTATCTCTCGGTTGGGTACCCAAAATAACGGCTCATCCTTGAGTGTGTTGTGTTTAGAATATTCATTCACACTCACATAAAAGGTTTTTTTTATGCACAATAAAGTGTTTTCTATCTAAGCACCAGTAAACTTCCTGGGTTCATGTCACAGTTTTCAAGAAATCCTCGACCAAAGTTGTTGACCAACCTAGTGTGATTTAATTCCCAAAACCTTTAATGTATGTAGACATATATACCTAGTAAGTATTTTCGTACCTAAAATGTTAGATACGCTCGAAGACCTACCTTTTGTGTATTGTTTCAGCATTTCAGACGCTCTTTGATTGACCGGTGGGACCGCCACACATACCAGCGGGACTTCAGACTGACTGGCAACCCGTATGATGTTCATGTGAGTTCTCTTACGAAGGAAAATTGTTATAACGTAACATATACTATTTTTAAACTGAATCTTTAGTAAGCACTGATGTAATTACATCAGGATTTGAACCAGGGTCTTTTCATTCCCGGACCGCCCGATTTTCCACCGGAGGTATTACAACCTTACAGATTGATGCGAATTTTGCCTTTGTAATGAAATGATCAATGTTTAACTGAATAACACACGGATAAAACATAGTTTTATAAAAATGACACCTATCAATTGATCACCCCCGAAATCATATGCATACTAAATTTCGTGAAAATCGTTGGAGCCGTTTCCGAGATCCCAATTATAGAGAATTGCTCGTTTAAAGAGATTAGATTAGGTAGTTAGTACAGTTAATAACAAATACAACCTTGAAAAGAACAATTTAAAATGTGAGCCGATTGGCCACCAAAAATTTTATTAGGTTAATTTGTTTTAAGCATTGCTGTTTTGTTTCAGGGCCTTGACCATATCCCAGATGAAGAAAAGAAGCAGTAAAGTGAAATATTGTGGTATGGTTACAAGTAGCTATTATGTTCTATCTAGTGTTAAATAAAATCTCTGTAAGATAGAGTGGTTTTTCAAAGTCAAATCCTTTTTTTTTTCGCTTGGTTACCAAGGTCTATTCTTTACTCGAAGCATCTAAATCGAACGCATCCATTTTAGTCCTTTGTTGAAGAACATATAAACATAAACACATAGTGTAGTGTGCAGTGCGTAAAACAAGAAAGTGAAAATTAAACAAAGACATGGCCCAAAGGACTAGTATCCAGGCCAAAACCTTAATAAAAAAACTCAAAACAATACAGACAGCTGTTTTTGACAGTTTCTGCGCGAGGCGAGACCAGCGTTGCCAACTTAGTGGAATTTCCACTAGATCTGGTGGTTTCGACCTTCGTCTAGTGGGAAAAAGATGTGTCTGGTGGTTTTGAGTCTAATATTTAAAGTTACACTGTATCATATTTTTTGGGTGGGTTTGAGACAAAAAAACCGCAAATGAAAGAAAACGGTCTCTCTCTTGAGTAACAAAACTTTATGCGGCATCGGTGCATGCAGTTCATTATTAATCTGACGAATGAATTAAAGAATAGAATGCCTAGACTTATGCATGGACGTAATACACAAACAAGACTGATATAATATAAAGTCCTTGGTATTATGAGACAAATTTAAAAAAAACACTATGGCATAACAAGGAGTGGAGTTACTTTTGATCCTCAAAAAAGGTCTTATTTTGGGGCTGAAGTCGATGACCAATGCAATCACATCCACCTTTTAGGTTGGAGTGAAAAAAAAATCTCGCCCATGAAGGGTTCTTCAAATGTTTTTTTTTTATTTTTATATTTGAGTTAATTGAAAATAAGCTAAATTAGATCTCGTTCGAATCGAGTTTCGGTGTTTTTTTTTTTAGTTTTATCATTTGCTTATTTTAAAAGTTACACGGAGGGGGAGCACATTTTACCACTTTGGAAGTGTCTCTCACGCTAACTATTCAGTTTATTAAAAAATTATATTAAAAATCTCAATATCATTTTTGGAAACCTATTCCACCCACACCTATACAAAAAAAAAATATTTTCAGTTCCAAATATGGGGAACCCCCTAAATTCATTTATTTTATTTTGTGTCTTCTTTTTTTTGTATGTACTTTTGACTAAGAGCGTTCGAGAAATTGGGGTTTAGTTGATTTGACTTTGTAAAGTATATAAAGTATAATATTGTACTTCAAATAAGTACTTTTGGAAATATATAATTGATCTAGTGGAATTTCTGGTGGTTTAGCGTGTTGAGTTTAGTGGTTTTGGAAAAATAAAGTTGGCAACACTGGGCGAAATGCGCGCCCAGCGTTGCCAGACGTACGGTAATTATCGTATTTGTACGGTATTTTCAAGCCTTGTACGGTAATCTATCGTGGTACCAAAAACGTACGGTAATTCTGAGAACATTGCCTAAATTCGACAAATTGTACGGTAATTTGAAATTGGCGCCTAATCTCAGTCTATATTTCGCTATTTTCTTTCTTCATTCACGAATGATTGTACGAATACGAACAATCCGAATCCGAAACTAAAACTGAAAATGAACTAAATCTGAATATAACGACAAAATCTGCTTTTTCTTGGGTAAGAAATATCTCTGAATCATCAAATTGGGGCATTAAACCAACTATGTACTGGTAAAGCAGTTTCACTTTCATTAGCAAAAAGTTTTGAGTTACTTTTACCGAATAATACTACATTATTATTTAAGAAACAAAACTTACTACGTAATTTACGACTAGTTTTCTGTTTAATAGAAAATAAGTAATTATCCCATTTTTATAGCAACTCATCATAAAATCAGTGTGTACGATTACATACATGGTACGGTAATTTGTACGGTAATTTTGGGGTACATTTTACGGTAATTCTGGCAGCACAGTCTGGCAACGCTACGCGCGCCGCACCGCACCGCGCCGCGCCGCGATGTGCTGCGATCCGCGTAATCAGCGTTGCCAAACATGCGATAATTATCCGAGATCCACGATATTTTCGAATATCATGCGATACAAAATAAAATTTACGTATCGCACGATAGTTTATCCACATTCTAAGATTTTTACGTTAAAAACAGGATAATTTTGGATTATAATCTGTGTATATTAATAGACAAGAGAAAAAATTTCATTTAAAGAAAAACCGGTTCATTCATTCCTAATACTAATCTGTGATTCTTAATATTCAGTTATTCATGATTCCGTTTTCAGCCATCATGGCGTAAAGTTAAATTTTTTGTAACAAATGTTTTCCGAACATCCGTTAGGGCTAAAGTTTCGTGCAGGCCCTGTAAAAATAAATATATAATAATAAATAAATCAGTTATTCATTCATTCATCCATTCCTCTTTCGTTCACTTTCAAACTGACAGAATTTTGACATTTCCTATTTTTAGAACTAAAAGTTGGCTCTTTTTCAGATGTCACTAATCTGTTTAAAGTTCCTAGTTTAATATTTTTTGATGCGATAAAAACACGATAATTTTGCATTACATCTAGGATTATTCTTAACCCTTCGATCTGGCAACACTGCGCGTAATAGATACCTATAATTTGTTTTGTTTGTTGCCGTTAAAAAATATGGCAGCGGAAGCTTGTTTCATCGACTTAACTTTGGATTTTCTCGACGTTGCCTTTCACAACATCTTGTATTACGCTTCGGTGTACCCACAAAGTATTTTTGAAACTCGAAAGAAATACAGCGTTGTCGTTCATCACTCCATCCATCCTGAAGTTAATCAGTACATAAACCTGTGCCTCAAAAGTATCGCGGAGTGCCTGAAGAGTTCCCAGCTGAGTCGTATAGAGTTTGCCGTTACTGACAGTTCATATAAAACTTTGATCAAGTTTGTTTTTGACCTCGATAAAAATGAGTACTTTGACCAGAATGAAGATCCCTATCTAGTGCAATGTGAACAAAATTTACGCGCCTTTTGCTTGAAGTTGTCATGTTTGAGCGATAAGTTGCCGAAATTAGAGGAGGACTGCTGTTTCAAAATATTGCTCCATACAAATGAATCTAGTGCTGTAGCCTTAGCTACAAATGCTGATTTGGAAGACTTCCCCTTAGTGGAGGTGCAAGAAAAGCCGGAAGACAGCAGCAGTATACTTCCAGTACGACGGTTTTCTATAAGAAACTTTAATTTTGATGCTTACATAGAACTTTAAAATGTTCACTTTCACTGGAAGCATAATTAGAGGGGTGAGGGGACAGAATCCAGTGGGTTGGTGATACTGAGCAGAGATTTTCTAGCAAAATTCATTTATTACTGTACATAATAAAATCAATTTAGGGAATTATCTTGTTGTTCTCATTGTTTAGTTTTACTTGAAGGCATCTCAGTCTAGAATAAATCTCATCCCAATCAATGTAAGTTCCGATTAGTTTCCGAACATTCTCTGAGCTATCTTCATAGGCGTTCCGTCCATGCAAAAGCCTTATATTGTCAAACACAAGTATGTCCCCAGGGTTTGTTTTGAATTTCGCAGAGAACTTGTGATTTAGTTCCAGAAATAAACCATGGGCTTCATACCAAGGTTTAACATCATCTATGTGGCCCGGGAAGTGACAGCCTCTTTGTGGAATAGAGAAGTTAATTCTAGTTATTTCTTTCTGTTTATTAAGGCACACAACTGGTGAACGGTATAGCTTGAAGAACTCGTTACCATGTTCTGTACCAATGTCACTCCATTCCACTTCTATTTCTGACAAGACGTTGAACTGCTCTGGGTAATTTTTCTTCATAAAGTTGGCTGTGTAATGTGCATCAGACAGTAGATTTTTACCACCTTTGCTTGCTGTTTGCACCAGGCAATGCAGCAAGTTAACTCCAGGGCAATATTCATAATAAGGCAAGTCTATGTGCAATGGGAGATTACTCGATAAGTAAGCAACATTGCTAGTATTTGGTACGTTTTGAACTACAAAACTAACACCATAGTGTGTCTGTTTTGGAAATGCGACTTTTTGGACAATTTTATTCAAAGCTGTGTCTGAGTTTGGTGTATTCTCAATCAATGCTACTCCGTAGACTGATAACTTGTACAGCCAGTCATAGAGAGCTTTATCGTTTGCCAATATATCTTCATAATTATGCTTGGTACAAATTGTCTGAAAGTCGTCACCATGCCAAGTGGTTTTGGGTGGTTGGTAAATTGTGTCAGAGTACAATTTCTGTTGATATGGACTAAAGCTTCTGAACTTCAACCAGTCAAGCTGGTACTCGGACTTGTGGCCATCGTTCCACGATATCTGCACAGAGTCACAAGCTTCTTTGACTTCTAAAGCCTTGACATTAACATCAAACTTGGTCCAATCTATGATGCGGCTTCTAGCAGACTGATGAAAGCACTTTTCACATTGACAGTTTTCACGCAACCACACTGAGGGGAACTTCACACTATCTCCATGAATAGTTAACTTGACACAGTCATAATCACTTTGGTCATGAAGTTGGCTGATCGCTCTCAAATAATTCTTAGTGATTTGTCGGACAATCAGTTTGCTTGAACTTTGGACTTGCTGGAGGGCCAACATGTTGCTCTGTAGCGAGTTCACTTGCTAATACAAGTGATGAGATAATAATGAAATGTGTTCCTGTTCGTTGACATATTGTACAAAGCTTGTACCTACAAAGAAACAGCCATGTGTTAACATCTGTTATCAATTATTTATCAGTAGAGTTGGTGGGTAGGTATAATTCGAAGTACCATTTATTTACGTATACCTAATTACTTAAATAGTAGGGTCTTTTATTTGATTTGAGTAGGTATATTAAAACAAGTACGAAATTCGAGGAAAAAAACTTTTATTTTGAAGCAAGATTCTATTACCATTCATTAAACTTGAGTTTATGATATTATGCGTTGCCTGTTAAATATTATGAAATTCAACTTACATCAATCCTAATTAAAATTCCTAATAGCTTGACATTACCATTCATTAAACTTGAGTTTATAATATTATGCGTTGCCTGTTAAATATTATGAAATTCAACTTACATCAATCCTAATTAAAATTCCTAATAGCTTGACTAAAAAATTCTCTTAGCTATCTAAAGTAATTAAAACATTGCAATTGTTTATTCGTCGGTTCTTTTTATATCTGTTTGCATTGAGTTTTCAAACTGTAATTTATTCGACGTATCCTTATCATAAGTTATTACTGAGTGCTACTTATTTAAATAAATAAAGAATATTAAAAAGTTCCAAAAGCAGACTACAAAAGTGGATTCAAGGTAATTACCTATTGTAGAATTATCTTATAATTGTAATTATATGTAAGCAGCCTATATACATCCCACTATAGGGCTCAGGCCTTCTTTTAGAGAGAGTATAATCTAATTCCAGATAAATTGTTGGGTATTATAATAACACATTTCCTCTTAAACCGTCTTCAGACCTATTTTATTAAAATCTGTGGTTATGGTTACGTTTTTCCTGTTGCCAAAGACGATTTAAACTGCCTTTGATGAGCGTTTTAACCCTTTAGGCGCACCAAGGGACTTTATAACGACGGTTAATGAATATAAGGTTTAATTTCGCTACCGAGTTAAGGGAACATGTTTTTATATTTCTTATTAAATATAACCACGGTTCCTCTAAAATCAATCTAAATCTCTGTTTTTTCAATCTGTCGTTACATCTTTTCCTTGTAAAATCTTCACCACAGACTATTTTAATCTGCGTTTTTTTAGAGGGTTTTAAGCAATAGTGTTTATCAAGTAAACCATTTGTTTATAAGTAAATTTTCCCGTGTGTAACACTAACAATCGAGCTTCTATCTGCCTTTCGATTTTGACGCCGATAGCAGCTCAAATAGCCGTTTTGACCAAGTCTTGGTATCGAGGAATGAAATATAAAATGGACGATGAGTCTGGTGAAATTGATCCGAGAGCCTGTAGGCTCAGGTCATCCAGGGCAGCTTTTATCCTCAGCGGGAAGCATGGTTACCCTTCAGCTGCACCTTGATCCTGTGGTAGGCGTTGCCGAGGATCCCTCGGATGTTCCAGATGTCGTTGAACCGCTCCGGCTGTGTGTTGAAATTGCTGTCGGTCGCCTTCACCCACAGTTCCACCTGGAACAAAGGATCCCTCTAAATACAAATTAAGAACTCCCACAACGTCCACTAGTGGTGCCTTCCGTCCACAGCCGCGGTGTTGGCCTCGCCCTAACCTAAGCTCACCTTGTCCTACCCCCTCTGAACCGGCGGCCGAGCCTCGCACAGCGACTACGAAGAGCACCCCCGTCCGCAGCCACGGTATTGGTTTCGGCTTAACCTAACCTCACCTCGTTCACCGGCAGCCGTGCGTCCCACAGCGTCCACGAGTAGCGCCCCCGCGTCCATGCTCTATTATTTAGCCGGTACAGAGAAGAGAAGTCGAAGAGAACGAATTTCAGTTGTATAGTCCACACTATGGTATAACCAAGAATAGGAAAACAGTCGCAGAGTTCAAGAAAATAGTTAAGAAAGCTCACAGAAAGAAGGTGAAGTTTAAAAGCGGAAGGCAAGACTGTTCACGTAAAGTGAAAATAAGGGCGGGCGACATGGGCTGCAACGGGAGCGGATTAGTTGCAAGTAGTCCGTCAGAAGGCCCGGCAAGTACCGAGGCACTCCGTGGAAACGGAGCGCCTTGAGGATGGTGGGGTGGGGAACGGAGTTGAAAGCGTCCACGGCCTCCTTTACCTGGCCCTTTAGCCCCTGCTAGTTCGAAATTGTTATTATAGATAACTGACAAGAACTTTATCACACAAGTTTGCCAAAGGCCATGCGAATGGTGGCGCGGTGGCCGGGTCGCCTATCTCCCTCTAATATGGTTGAGACTGGTGATGGCTGACCTCTGCGTTACGCTCGTGAACGGGTGCCGTCCGTGTGTCTGGCCGCAGCATTGGTGTTTTATTACCTTTTAAGCATATTAAATGATGTTTGACTTTGCAAGTATTGATTGCATTTGTATTAGCTTTAAGTTGATTTGAGAAAAGATGGTCAGAGTGGAGTTTTTTTGCTGCCTTTTTCTCCACTACAGACGGCCCTAAGGCAGCGGCTAACATTATACATAACTGTATGTACATTGACATTCAACAAGCAGAATTTAAATTCTTTACGTTGAAATAAAATCCACCTTGAAAAGCTGTCATTGTCACCAGGTTTTTTTTTTCATACGTAGCGGACTAAGGAATATGTCTGATATGCCGTACTAAGCCCAGAACTACGAATGGAAAAATATTAAGTTTATTTAAAAATTAACTAACAACTAACTTCTGATATTTTCATCCATTCCCTATTGCCACCATCCTCGCGGGGACGCCATCCGGCCCGGGGGCCGTCTTTTTTGCGTGGAGGCGAAGAACTCGGCCTCCGTAAGAGGAGGGACCGCCTCCTGAGCGGCGGCCCGGGGCTCCGTCCGCGGCCTACCTAACGTAAACTCACCTCGGTCTGACCAGTCAGATGTAGCCCCCGCTCCCAACAGTGTCCCTGGGGACACTACTCTCACTTAATTTTTCCTTTTGTCACTATGTGACGAATCCCCCTAAGCGGTAGCTCTAGTGAGCTCCGCTGTGCGCCCTCCTCGGCCTCGAGGGGGGTCGCTCATGATGTAGGTTTAGGGGTCCTTAGGACCAAACCAGCCCCAAGGTGGTGTTTAGTGGGTAGGCGCACTCTGTGAGTCCCACATTGGCAGCACCGCCGGGCCCGTGCTGTTATGCATGAGCATTCACCACCTCCCTCCCCCGTGTCCTCCGGAGGGTGCCCTTTATAGGGCTAAAAAAAAAATCGGGTGGATCGGGTGTGTCCCGGGGCGGTATTTTTGATTTGACTTGTTACATACTGCTAGTGTGTTAGTTTGCCTGATGTTTGTTGTTATTTTTGACGAAGCTTTATGTGAATTTTTATTCTGTTTAAATTTTTTTTTTTAATGTAAAGTCAAGTTGTCTCAAAAAATAACACTTTTGGAAGTTATCACACGACCCGATCCTGGTAAAACACCAAAACTGAGGCCATTTGTACAAATGTATGGCGGCCCCAGTAGGGACCGAACCCACCCTCCATAAGATAAACTCATAGTAAGCTAAAGAGACTCCAGTTACGTACCTATTCGATGTTTTTTCTATTTTTACAATTCTACCTAGAACTGCTAGCAGATAGAGGTTTTTAAAACAAACCTCGGTCTGCCCGCTTGGCACCGGCAGGCCCGGGGCCGTCTTTTTTGCGTGGAGGCGAAGAACTCAGCCTCCGTAAGAGGGACCGCCTCCCGAGAGGCGGCCCGGGGCTCCGTCCGCGGCCTACCTAACGTAAACTCACCTCGGTCTGCCCGCTTGGCACCGGCAGGCGCGCCTCCCACAGCGTCCACGAGTAATGTCTCGCGGGCGGCGCCGCGTCGGCGGCGGCGGCGTCGGCCTCGGCCCAGGTGGCGCCGCCGTCCGCCGTCACGTCCACGCGGAGAATCTGGGCGCCGCCGCCCGAGTACGCGTAGCCTTAGGGCAGATGAAAATGAATTTATTGTTAGACTAGCTGTGCCCCGCGGTGTTACCCGCGGTTCATCGATTTTCCCGTAGGAATAAGATATTTCCCCGCGGTAAAACGTAGCCTATGTTTTAATCCAGGGTATCGGCTAACTCCATACCAAATTTTATTAAAATCCGTCCAGCCGTTTCAGCGCTAAAGACTGACAAACATATAAACACACACAAACTTTCACGTTTATAATATTAGTGTGATAAGATAAGATACCAATGACTTTTAGTTACGTACATTTGTTTGTACAGCAACACCATTCGCTGATAAATTGTGCCCGGATAACGGCGACAGGCTTGCCACTTGTCACGTTTGGGACCTAATAAACTCGGCAAAACGTGGGTCCAGTTCTAGAGACTGGCGCCTCTGCCTACCCCTTCGGGGATAACGGGCGTGAGTTTATTATTATTATTTTTTATTATTATTAAGATAAGATAAAGATAAAAAAAAATATTTGGTAAAGCATTACAGTAGGTGCTAAATAACTTATAAGAATTTTATTGCTCTACCGGCTAAGGTGTGCAAATATTAGACTTGAGTAATCTAAATAACAAATTTAGAATTTTCGGATAAATATATTTGTAACCTGTTTCTAAAAACAGATTACAAATATGATAGAAAACAGCGTAAAACAATTATGAAAAACATGGCAATTAAACTATTAGGAACTTTTGTTGTTGTTACACTTGATTGCACAATAAAAGAAAACATAATGACATGTAACCAAACATGTACGTATCATCATCATCAACCCATTATGTCCCCATCGAGGGGCACGGGTCTCCTCCTTCCCGAGGTAGTCCAGTTTGCGCACCCGCCTAAGTAGCACCTGCACAAATAGCACCTGGCCTAGTCCAGATTAGGCACCTATTGATAATTTTGGCAGGTGCTGTTAGTGAATTCAAATATATTTAATTTCATTCTGCCAAAAATATCAATAGCTAGGCCAGGTGCTATTTGCGCAGGTGCTATTTAGGCGGACGCGCAAACTGGACTACCTCCTCTTCCCTGAGGAAGGTATAGGCCATACTCCATCACGAGGGCCTAGTCAGGACCGGTGGAGGCTTATAAGACTAGTGGCTGGTCTTACTGTCAGAAGTTTTCAAGCCGCCCTAAGGCCTCTTATATCCTTACTAATATTATAAACGCGAAAGTTTGTACGTATAATAATAATAACTCCCACACAACACAATCACTACACCGGATCCTGACCCCGTGCTGTGGTAACCAGACAAGGTCACTACAAACATCGACTAACACGTACTGTTTGCGCTGTAAGAAGTTAGCTCAAAGTAGGTACCAAACCTGCGCAGATGACGTCGGAGGCACCAGCTAATCAGCAATAAAATAAACAGTACCACCCAACTAACCTTTCACGGTGACACAGCCATCTTTGACCTCGACCTCATCGCCGTCTTGAGGGTCACAGAAGGCGGAGGTGACGGGCAGGCTATAGACGGGCGGAGCCGTGGCGAAGTCGGCCGTCTCCCAAGTCTTAGACGGGTTGAAGCCGCGGTAGTCCTTCTGGTGCCAGTGCGACGGGCTCTCGTCCTTAGAGACTACGATCTTTTCTAAGAGAAAAAAGAAAAAAATGCTTAAATTAAAAAAAAGAACACATTGTGGCAACACTCGTCCTTAAAGACTACGGTTTTTTTCTAAAGAAAAGTGCGAGTCGGACTCGCGCATGAAGGGTTCCGCACTATAAAAACGGCAAAAAAATCATGTCTGTAGTATGGAGCCCCCTTAGATTTATTTTATTGTTTTTTAGTATAAAATAAAATAAAAAAATAATAAACTCACGCCCGTTATCCCCGAAGGGGTAGGCAGAGGCACCAGTCTCTAGAACTGGACCCACGTTTTGCCGAGTTTATTAGGTCCCAAACGTGACAAGTGGCAAGCCTGTCGCCGTTATCCGGGCACAATTTATCAGCGAATGGTGTTGCTGTACAAACAAATGTACATAACTAAAAGTCATTGGTACATGCGTGGTTCGAACCCAGACCCTCATGATCGAGAAGCAAGGGTCAACCCCACTACGCCACCACCGCTTTTTTTTTTGTTATAGCAACAACAGAAATACATCATCTGTGTGAACATTTCAACTGTCTAACTATTCCGATTCATGAGATACAGCCTGGTGAATGGTCGGACGGACGGACAGCGGAGTCTCAGTAATACAGTCCGTTTTACTCTTTGGGTACGGAACCCCTTAGGGTTCTTAAAGTAGAAGGGTTCTTGGTTATTGGGTGCTTCTTAAAGTAGAAATTACAAAAAAATGTGCCAACACTCGTTCTCTGAGGGTGACTTAGTTTGATTTTAGACGTGTCAAAATATTAAACATACTGTTTATCACACATTTCCGAAATGTTATTAGTTTTCATAAGCATGTAAGACGTTTGTAAGTGCAATAAACTTTTTTTTTACTTTTCTTTTCTGAGACTACGGCCTTTTCTAAAACGGGTCAAATTTACAAAAAAAAAAAACACAAAAGGACGGACGAGCGCTTACCCAGCCATTTGACGCTCCTGACCGCGGGTGCTCCCGGCACGAGCGCCCGCAGCGGGTGCCCATGGTCGGGCGGCAGCGGCACGCCGTTCATCTCGGTGACCAGCATCACCGCGGCAGTGGGGTTCAGTGCCATGTGCAGCGGGATCGACGTCGAGAAGTTCTCGCCCGTCGCGTCGATGTCCGCGCCTTGGAACTGATAAAATAGAAAATGAAATAAAAAGTAAGCAACAGCAGATAAAACAATGTGCCTACTCGGGAATGGAAGCGGGAGACCCAGTGCGGGGATAGTACCTATGACTTGGTTTTCTAAGTTATGAATATTTGCCGGACTTGACCGCCGTGGTGGAGTATGGCCTATACCTTCCTCAGGGAAGAGACCCGTGCCCCTCGGTGGGGACATAATCGGTTGTTGATGATGATGATGAGGGGCCATCCATAAATTACGTCACATGCTAAGGGGGAGGGAGGGGATCGACGAAGTGTGAAATTGTGTGACAAGGGGGTGGGTGGGGGTGGGTGAGACCCCCTTACATTTTGTGACGTCACATTTATAAATCTATTTTAATCTAAGTGTTAAAACACGAACTTAGAACTACCTATCAACGAAAAATACAAAAACTTTGGCAACTCTATCTATTCCTAACTCTATCGGAAATAAGACTAACTTCGGAACTGCTGTTTTAATCCAATAGAAATCTACATGTAAAATTGCAATATATGTGACGTCACACTAGGGAGGAGGAGGGGGGGAGTCTCACAAATGTGACCAGCTGTGACAAGGAGGGGGGAGGGTTCAAAAAATCATAAAATTCGTGTGATGCCCCTGATGATTATGACACATCACAAACCAGAAAATGGTGGTCCGTTAGTCAACAAGCCGGAAACCAATCATCGGAGAGCTGGTCTGATTATATTAGACCAGCGGCGATTCGCGTATCACATTCCGCACTTCCAGCGATCTCATGCGTTCGAAAAAAAATCTAGAAAATGTAAGAAATTATACATGGACTAATTCACAGATCGGCTCGACAATTTCAAAAACTGTATGAAAACCACATCTAAGAAAAAACGGGTTTTCTTTTACATTTTGCAGATTACTAGACTACAAAGCATCGATCTGCATTTTGCAGGTCTAAAAAGATCTTGGAAAGTTGGATTTTGAAGATTGAAAATCTAGCAAGGGCATAGAGTTGTAATGCTGAAAGTAGCAGAAAACGATTTTCAAACCTAAGTGTCCCTTGCTAGGTTTTAAAGTGGTTTGGCACCTTGCTAGGAATCAAGAATCAAGAATCAAGAATTTATTTCAACGTAAAGAATTTACATTCTGCTTGTTGAATGTCAATGTACATACAGTTATGTATAACGTTAGCCGCTGCCTTGGGGCCGTCTGTAGTGGAGAAAAAGGCAGCGAAAAAAAAAACTCCACTCTGACCATCTTTTCTCAAATCACCTTAAAGCTAATACAAATAAAACATACAAAATAATATCTTGGATGTGTTGAACACTAGACACATTTATCCTCTGATTTAATTTAATATTAAACTACTATTTAATGTCATATGTCCTTGTCTTCTAAATAATCGTTGATTTTATAATAAGCTTTTTTGCAAAGAGTGTGCTTAACACAATTCTTAAATCGCGTTGGGGGTAACTCTAATATATCTTGGGGTATCTTGTTGTAGAACCTTATACAGTGCCCCATAAAGGAAGTATTAACTTTTGCAAGTCTAAATCGTGGAAATGACAATTTATGTTTATTCCTAGTATTAACGTTATGATGGCTACCAAGAGTTTCGAAGTCCTTAATATTTTTCCGAACGTACATAATATTTTCATAAATGTATTGGCTTGCAACTGTTAAGATGTTAGTTTCTTTGAAAAAATCTCTTAGCGAGTCCCTACTACCTAGCTTGTAAATAAATCGGATCGCTCTCTTCTGCAAGATGAAGATAGTCTCAATGTCTGCTGCCCGGCCCCATAGTATTATACCATAGGACATAATACTATGGAAGTAACTAAAATAAACAAGCCTAGCAGTTGCAACGTCAGTAAGTTCTCGGATTCTTTTCCGCATATATTTCATGAGGTCTGGAAATACTCCTTCATCTACGCATTTATTGAAAATCTGTGCTAACGGCAAAGCTAGGATATTTATCACTGAACTAACTATTGTTACTGACATACCCCATAAGTCCTCGGTTTTTTTAAGATTTAATAATTTAAAATTCTTAACAATGTCATGGGGCTCAATGTAATTAAACGTAAAATCGTGTTCGCATGCGGGGACATTGTCCCTTAATAATGTCGCCGCACGATCAGGTGACGAGTCTAACGGAGCTGTAGTTATGATTGGGACATTAGTGAAGAACTGTTCGAAAACTGCAGCAATACCTTCATTTGATGTTATTATTTTGTCATCAATCTTAAGTGAAATATCTCGGTCTCCTAACTTTGCTTTACCCGTTTCTCTATTTATTATGGTCCAAATTGTTTTTACTTTATTCGGTGATTGTAGGATTTTACCTTTTATATGATCGCATTTAGCTTTATGGCAGACGGCCTTAAATAATTTTGAATATTTTTTTACGTACTGTATGAAGTTGGCGTCATATGTATAAGTCTTTTTGTCATATAATTCATAAAGTGTGTCTCTGCTCTTTCGAATACCTGACGTAGCCCATTCACTGAATCCTACTCTATTGTCCTTGCTTTTTAGATGGCGCAATTTAAAAATCTCATTAAAACTACCCGACACCACTTCGAATAACTCTTTGTAATGATCATTAGCATTTTCATAATTTTCTTGAGTCCTTATACTACTTTCTAGGTCTGATTTAAATGAAACTAATTTTTTACTTGTTACGGGCCGGCAGAG
The DNA here is from genome assembly GCA_947310845.1 of Yponomeuta plumbellus. Lineage (NCBI taxonomy): Eukaryota > Metazoa > Arthropoda > Insecta > Lepidoptera > Yponomeutidae > Yponomeuta > Yponomeuta plumbellus. Next base: position 1,188,057 of record OX371193.1, on the reverse strand, counting down.
GATAACAGGTTCGGCCTTTTTTGTATCTATTTCAAAATGCACAACTAGACCGCTGTGGTCTGACTTTAGACAATTTACTGTAGAATAATCGGAAAAATCGCAATCGCAGTAAACATTATCTAGGCAGGTGGCAGTAGTTTCAGTTATCCTGGAAGGCTCCAAAAAAATATTTGCTAGATTAAACGACTTGAAAATAATTGTCAATTTTGTATTTAAAGTGGTGTCTGCCATCAAGACAATGTTGAAGTCACCACAGACTATGACTTTCTTATTGCTGCTAGAAGCTACCTTTAAAACATCCTCTAATATGGTTTCAAATAAACTGCAATCACTGGTAGGGGGCCTGTACAAGGCTACTACAATGTGTCCAGACAGTTCAACACACGATATTTCAATTACTTTTTCAACAGAAAGTCTGCAAATATCATTCCGTTCTTTAAATTTCAAATTATTTTTTGCTAGTATCAAGGACCCCCCCACGCCTTGCAGACTTTCTATTGAAGCAACTGGCTATTTGATCATTATTCACAGAAAAATTCATTTGAGTCTCTAGTAGCCAGTGCTCTGTGACACAAAGTATATCCACTCTGTGTTGTTCTAAAAACAACTCTAGTTCTAATAATTTTCCAGAAAAGCCACCCTGTATATTCTGATTAGCTAAAATAAGTTTTTTTAAGGAGGGCTTTTCCTTTGTCTGCGCTGGCAGTTTAAATCAGCGGTCAAATTTAACCTACTACTAGTTCTTTTCACAACCTCTGAGTACAGAGGTTGGCAAGTGTCACTTGTCTTACAATTTGTATGACCTGGAGGTCCCTGTGCTATTGTATTAACAATAATAGGGTCATAAACATTGAATGCCAACATTTTGGCAATTAGTCGCTTAGAAGAGAGGGGCACACTCATTGTGTCCCGGGTTAAAATAAAGTCTTGAATAAATTTATTCGTATCAAAGAAATGGACTTGGTCTCTATGACCAAAGGTCAAATTATGTAATAGCCGGTTTAATTTGTATATCCGGTAATTTTGCACTTCTGAAAGAGTTTTTGAATAGGGAAAAGCACAGATGATAATTTTCCTTATGTGCAGAGCTACTATGGACTCATAATAATTTATTAAGTCCCTTTCTTTTATTCCTGTGCTGTTCCCCATTAATAGTACAATAGTTGTGTTTCTATCATATTTTTTGTTAAGTAAAACATTCACTATTTGAATATAAGATGCATTTGGCATACATACATTTTCTACATGCTGTAGGTTTTGAAATTGTCAAAGGTATATATGATCTCAGCGCCGCTGCAATATTAAATAAATAAATACATCATCATCAACCCATCATGTCCCCACCGAGGAGCACGGGTCTCTTCCGTGAGGAAGGTATAGGCTATACTCCACCACGGGGGCCAAGTCCGGATTGGTGGAGGCTTGTAAGACTAGTGGCTGGTCTTACTGTCAGAAGTTTTCAAGCCGCCCTAAGGCCTCTGACTTGGCTTAACGACTGCCATCTATCGACGGCAGCCGGCACCAACTGCTTAACGTGCCTCGCGAAGCGCGGAATCGCTCGGAAAAATGCCACTAGCGTTAGTCAAAGACGGTGACCCATCCATGGACTAAACGCGCCGTATGTTGCTTATCCTTAGCGATCGTTTAAGATCACTCAGGCGGCCTAGGCTACTACGAATAAATACATATCGGGTCGTAAGTAACAACAGAGGTGCGCTCACAATGACGTGCTTCCCCGCCGTGTCAGTGGTGTCGTCGACGCCGCAATGGCGCAAAACGTCTCGCAGGTACACGCCGCGCCATCGCGCGTTGCTGATGGCGCCGCCAGCCCAGCTGATGCCTTTCACCGGCTTCACCTGCTTTTGAACACGGCTGTTAAGACAAAACCAACTTCAAGTTGTTGCTGTGTTGAACTAAACTGAACCCTTGTAGTTGTAAATTTGTTTTTTTTTTTTTTTTCATTTAAATGTATTTATTCTAACTTATTAACTAATAAAAAAAAAACATTACAAACATAATCAAAATTCACATAAAGCTTCGTCAAAAAGAATTAAATTAAAAGAATGTCAAGCCAATAACAATAATAATAAATAATTTGTTAATGATGCTAAAACTTTGAACTAAAACTTTCGTAAGCACAACACATTGTAAACTTTAACAACACCCGTAAGTAAATCCGGACAAAAAGTTTACGATGCTAAAACTGTTTTGAAAAGAATAGATGTGGATTTCCTTTGTCCTCTCCACATAAAACATTTACGTACAGGCACATTATGTTGCTTCTGGCTCCTCACTAGGATACCCCGTGTCGTGGGAACCAGAAACAGCGACATCACAAACATGTAAGCATCCAAGGTTTTTTTTAACCTTCCTGTATATTTATTTTTAGTATTAGTACCTAATGTTCAACAGAGTTTTTTTTATCATCGTCATCGGGCCACCTGTGCCCACTGCGGCCCAAGCCCAGGGATTACACAAGAACCGAGTAATTTTTAACTTTAAAACTTTGTCAATAAAGCGTTAACTGCTTTGGAAAGAATAAATGTGGATATTATTCTTGGATGTGTTGGACACTAGACACAGTTACCTATCATCTGATTAAAATATTAAACTACTGCTTAATGCCAGACATCCTTAAAAGAATACTCTCATCTAACAACCAACAATAGAAACTGAAGAAACCTTATCCATCTCGCTGCGACGATTCCCGGCGCACATTAAGGCGGCTCGAACTTCGTGCCTCTCGAACTGATCCAGGTCCTTCAGAGAGAACTCAGTGACGCGACTCGAGCCGCCATCTTTGACAACGACGCGGAACCTGTGGCTGTTCGCGTCTATTTCTGGAACAGGCATGTGTTGGCGGACGTAAAATAACTCACTGAAAGCAGAACGCATTGGACCGGTGTTAGCTGGTCAGTGACGAGATGAATGCGACTTCATACGTCACGGTTGACGAGATCATTCAACCGCCACGGTTGTTGTATCTTCCTCCGTGTCTTTTTGCGAGGTTATGTTACGGCTTATGGAATGTAGCAAATAAACCCTCTGATTATGTTATTAAATGCTGACGTTCTGCTGCTGCTGCTATCAATTACTTTTAGGATTCATCATCATCAACCCATTATGTCCCCACCGAGAGGCGGGTCACTTCCTTGAGGAAGGTATAGGCCATACTCCACCACGGGGGCCAAGTCCGGATTGGTGGAGGCTTGTAAGACTAGTGGCTGGTGTTACTGTCAGAAGTTTTCAAGCCGTCCTAAGGTCTCCGACGTGGCTTAACGACTGCCATCTATCGACGGCACCCCACACCAACTGCTTAACGTGCCTTGCGAACCGCTCAGAAAAATGCCACTGGCGTTAGTCGTAGAACGGTCACCTATCATGCACTGAACGCGCCCTATGTTGCTTAACCTTCGTTAGCGTTACAGTAATTAAAATGTATGCACCTATCAAGAGACACAGTAAGAAGATACAACAGAATCATGGCGTGAAGACTTATTAATTAGTGAAGATTTACTAATTACTTTTTTTTTTCAAAGTTACATTTGTGAAGTTGTGAATAATTCTCAGGTCTAACTAGAACTGGATCCTGCACTTCCTATCATCATCTCGTCTTCATACCATGAAAAATAACAAACTCTACTCTTGAAACATGCGGAACCGCTTCATTTTTGCGTCAGTCTTCGGTTGATTTTTCTCTTGGCCAAGTGGTCTTTCTGTGGTCTTTATTGCACTCACCAGAAAATAATATGAAAAAGCCCAAACCTGCAAAGACGCAATGGAGAACTGGTTCTAACGTTTCAAGAGACATGGGCCTCGATTGTCTTAGTGCATTGTAGTTCAATTACAGTTAACCTGTCATTTAAGTCATATTAATGTATTTTTTGCTCAATAAAGTGTAACAACAACAACACGGTCGGATAATGTGACATGTTTTTCAATTCCATTGACGACTACAATAGGGTAGTTTCCAGGGTCAAAATAATTAAATTCTATTTATTCCGTATTTTAGATTATAAAAAAATATTGGACACGTATTTTTTCTTTTTTCGATTAAACAAAAAATAACAAAGATATAGCCCATTAAAGTTACGTGTGACGTCACTCCGTGCCAAAAAATGCAGCACGGCGTGACGTCACACGTAACTTTAATGGGCTATATCTTTGTCATTTTAGGTCTAATTTACAAATAAAAAAATACGTGTCCCTTATTTTTGAATAATCTAAAAGACGGACTAATTAAATTTTTTAGGGCAACTAGCCCATTACGAATACGCCGGTTCAAATCAACGTGCGAACTGATTTGAACTGTCAATGAAATTGAGTCGACCCAGTCGTGCAACTGTCATTATACTTCAATGGGCCTAGATTCTGTTAATGATTTATCGTACTATGACAACTGCATGAACATGGCGATTTAGTTTCATTGCCGTTTCAAGTGAACGCGCGCACACATATTAAACAATCTAGGCGTCCATGGTATGGAAAAACACGTCACGTTACGCGACCGTGTATCTGTCATCTATCTTCTATCTCTATATATATATATATATAAAAGGAGAAGCTGACTGACTTAGAATCAACGCAGAGCCCAAACTACTGAACCTAGGGGGTTGAAATTTGGCATGGGAGTTCCTTAGGGAGCCTAGGGGAGCACTAAGAAAGGATTTTTTGAAACTCACCCTCTAAAGGGGTAAACGGCGGTGTTAAAGTTTGTATGGAGGTATAAAAAAATGTTGTCAGATTTTCTTGAAACTTGAAATAAATACTCTTCAACACAATTGATTGAACACGTGTTTCACGGTTTTTCACGGGGTTGCAACATTTTGAACTAAAGTCCACGCGGACGGAGTCGCGGGCGAAAGCTAGTCGTACTATAATGCCCTAACAGAATCGAAGCCCATACGTACCGAGTGGAGCACTTACTTAGGCGTGTCGAAGTGTTCTATCTGGGCTTCGGGCGGGATCTCGGCGTTAAACGGCTTGGCCGTCTTCACTATCAGCCGCTTGCAACGCACGGGCTCCTTCACCCAAAGCTCTTCATCAGAGTGGTCCAAGATATCCTCCTCGCGTAAGTTGCCTGGAATAGGTTATTTGACAGTGTGAAAAGAAAAAATATTTATACGCAGGGTGTTGATTTGTATAGTTTAATCCGACTCAGGGGTGATTATTTACATGATACTAAAGCAAAAAAAAAATATTAAAAAAATATTTGTTTTTAGTGAAAATCACCAAAAAGTCATAAAGTTATATGGCTTAGCTTCTAACGTTTGCACTTGACGGGCCCGGCGGGTGTTTTGCGTATATACTCGTATAAATTAGTTTTAAAACCGGTACAATGCATTTTAACTAAAAGAAGCGGACAAAATTTGATAATTATGTATCTGCAGCCATTTTACCGAAAACGGCCTGGATTGGCCGAATCTATGATGACGTCACAGGTCAGTAAATATGGCGTCTGTCATTCATGTAGTTCTTACGTTCATTGGTTTGTTAACTGGCCACTCTGGCCAGTGACGTAACTCGTGTGCGACGCCATATTGCCCAAAATAGCGTTTTGGCGGCTTATTTATTTAAAGTAAACTTTTGTTTGTTTTTTTAGAAGATTTTTTGCATTTAAATGATACTTCCTTCTTTTTTTGAGAGAGTTTTAAAATTGCTGAGGCTAATCTCTTCTTCTGGTCTCCGATAAACGAGAATTACTGGATGAACTACCAAGGGGTCTCACCTATTCTATAGCTCTCCAGCAGACTTAAGACCTCCTTGGTCTTGTGCATTCCGTAGACGTTCCAGAAAGGCTCGATGCTGTGACCGCCCGCGTTTAGGATCTGCTCTCCTCCGGGATGTGAGGGGAGGAATGACGTCACGTCGTACACGCCGCACTTGTAGATCACCCAAAAACTCTCCCTGCAGAAGTTTGCGAGTGATTTATCCTCCTAAGTCCCGACAGCAAAAATTGCAATCGAAAATATTGTTCGAAGACAGGTTAGGATAGGAGGTTATATATGGGCTTTGCCTGAAATAAATAAATAATAATAATAATAATAATGAAAGTACATAACATAACATTTACCTACAGGCACATACATTGCTTCTGGCCCCACACTAGGATACCCTTTGTCGTGGGACCCAGAAACAGCGACGTCACAAACATGTAAACATCAAAGACCTGGGTTTAATTTTTTTTGTCCCCAGCCGGGATTCGCACCCTGGACCTCTGGCATGGTAGGCAGATGCACTAACCACTGCGCCACAGAGGTCGTCTATGGAATGTAATTTTTAATATTATGAGGTATAGCTTCAATCAGATTTCTTCAGTGTTTCGTTGTACTCACTTGGAGTCATGTTTTTCGACATCTTCAGCACTGTATGTGGGCAAGTCTGGTCGCTTATGGTCAGCGGCAAATACTTTTTCTTCTTCTGGGCTTGGATTCTGCAGTTTTGATTCTTTTATATTTTCTGTAAAAGAGTAACCGAATCATGAAATTATATCAACCTTAACAAGGTATCATAACTTAACCTCTTACAGGAATATATTTATTCTTAACCTGTAGAATTTTCGGCGGGCCGATCGGCTCACTTAACAATGATTTTTAATTGTTCTTTGCTTGTTCTTTTCAAGGTCATATACAAATTATTAAGAAAGTGATATCTACAGAGTAAGGGGCTTGAGAGTCTTTGAGACTATAGTAATTATGTATTTTACTCATGAGTCTTGCATAGTTAGACCCGACCGCACTTAGCCTCGTAGATGGGCCATTGTGTGAAGCAGGCGCTAAGGTAGGTAATACCTCAGACACTATGGTCTGCTCGTGATCTTCACCGTTAGCGAGTAGTATTGCTACTACAAATTCCAAGAGCATCAGCCACCAAACTGTTATGCAGTTTGGCAGAAATATAACTTACATTTTTTTTCTGACTAAATGCCAGCAGTTTTTTCAGTAGTCAGAATAGCTTTAATCCAGCGACATAAAGTATAACATTTCAAACAACAAGTCTCCTGCCTACTTTTTTTAATAACATAAATATTTATATACACATACATACATACATTGCTTCTGGCCCCACACTAGGACACAGGGGTGTCATGGGAACCAGAAACAGCGACATCACAAACAATCTAACATCTGGAGTTTTTTTTTGTCCTCAGCCGGGATTCGAACCCGGGATCTCTCGCATGGAAGGCGCGCTAACCATTGCGCCACAGAGGTCGTCAAGTAAAGTAAATTTTATACTTCATAGTTCAGATTTAGTTTATCAGTTACATTATAACCTTGTAAGGAACAATTAAAAATCATCACCCTCAGATTGGCCTACCGAAAATTCTACAGGTTAAAAGTTCATACCTCCGAGCGCAGCGCCAATAATAACCGATCCGAACAAGATACCAGAGGATGTAAGTCGTTTTTTAAGCCCAAATGGACCCCTGGACTCTTTGTGATATTCCTCATTTTTCAGTCGTTTCACGGCGACGTACGCGAAGTTGACAAACCTCTGTCTGTGTGCCAGTGAACTGAAGTGCAAAATTCAATGTATCACTCAAGTGAAGCTTTATATATGAGGCTCAAAAGGATGTTCAGGGATCTACCTTAAAAAAGCAGCTTTGAGCGCCATTCCGGATGATGTTGTTAACGTGTTACGTTGAAAAATGATGAAATAACATAATTTAACAATTCAAGATACTGTTATCTCAGTAAATACGCAATTGACCTACGGTTTTTGAAGTTAAAAGGGGGTCAGCTGAACAAACAAATAAATAGCAATGACGACCTTGCCAGCTGACTGACATGACCAGTGTTGCCAGTGGCAGATAGTCAAATATAACACGAGGCAGATCAAAAAGTAACATTTTCTCGAGAAAAGTAACATAACCTTTTTTTATTGTACTAACCGACACAATAATTTATTATGGCAGTTTATTACACAAAAAGTAAAATAAGTTTCTTGTCCCATTCGAAAAAATCTTAATAATTAAAGAGTGAGTGGATGAAGATGATAAGTGCTTTTTTTTAGATTTTAAAGTTTTACTACAATTTTCTACAAATTTTTTCACACAAAAAAAACACTGAAAACTGAAAATACGACATATCACCCTGGCGATGTTGAAAAAAGAAAATACCTAATATATGTACAATCAATGATGTTTGTCTAATATATGTACCAACGAATTTAAGAATGTCTTTCAATACTATAACCTGCTTTGTCATCAACGAATATGAAAAAAACGCCATCATCTATATATATAAAAGGAGAAGCTGACTGACTGACTGACTGACTGACTGACTGACTGACTGACTGACTGACTGACATATCAACGCAGGGCCTAAACTATAAGGGTTAGAAACTTGAAATTTTGCACAGAGGTTTCTTTTGTAACGTAGGGGAGCATTTAGAAAGGATTTTTGAAAATTCATCCCCGAAAGGGGTAAAATGGGGGTTCAAAGTCAGTATGAAACTTTGCCGTTTTTGAAGTTATTCGAATGAAATTTGGTACGAAGGTTCTTCATTTAAAATAATGAAAGACGTGTAAAATAGTTTTTTAAAAATCATCCCTTAAGGGGGAAAAAGGGGGGTGCAAACTTAGTATGAAACTTTGCCGTTTTTGAATTTATTCGAATGAGATTCAATATGAAGGTTTTTCATTAAATGTTATGGAAAATAATAAATATTTTTTCGAAAATCATCCCTTAAGGGGGTGAAAAAGGTGGGGCAAAGTTAGTATGAAACTTTGCCGTTTTTGAAGTTATTCAAACGAAATTTAGAAGAAAGAGTCTTCATTGAAGGTCATGAAACACAAGTAAAATAGTTTTTCGAAAATCATCCCTTAAGGGGGTAAAGGGGGGGTACAAAGTTAATATGAAACTTTGCCGTTTATGAAGTTATTCAAATGAAATTCAGTATGAAGGTCCTTCATTGAAAGTCATGAAATAGTCTTTCGTAAATCATCCCTTACAGGGAAAGAGGGGGTTGCGAAGTTAGTATGAAAGCCCTTTCGCGCTAAAGGTATCCCTATCTTATTTGCAAACACTTTACTCAACTAAAGCCCACGCGGACGTAGTCGCGGGCAACAGCTAGTAATATATTAATGGAGATGAAGTATGTAACACAAAAGTAACATATTGAGTCATGTAACATGGAGGTAACATAAGAGGGTCAAAAGTAACGTAAAATGTTACTTTTGTAACATTCTGGCAACGCTGGACATGACAGATGATTGACAGTGACAGATAGATTTAGTGAATTATTGAAGACTTGGCTACTTTGCCTTTTTGAGAAATGTTAGAAGGTCTTGGCCATTTGGCCTCGGCTACTGAAAATGACTGAACATTAATGACAAGGCTGTATGGTCATAAACCTTTGCCTCCTGTAAAAAGCGAATGAAACAAAAAAAAATAGTTTTAGTGAATCAATGGTTCGACAAAAACCGTAAAAAAAGGTTTATTGAAAACCGCTATTAACAGATATTTAAAAAAGGAATCGATTACATTTTATAGTTTATTTTTTAGTTTTTATTTATAGTTTAGTTTATTATAGTTTACTACAGTCCAGACGAGAAGAAAGACAAATTTACGTTTTAAAGTAAAATTCTTATTTTCAAACGAAACCATCAATAAGAATCCATCCCACGAATAAGACCGCTAACTCACCGGGACCCCATTGCGTCAACGCCAGCAACGTATCCAAGCATTTAATATTGAAGTGTATGGTGACGTCACTTGGTGACGGTCTGGCAACGTCGCTTTTCAATATTAGCTGCCTGGATACGTGGCTGCCGACGTTGTCATGGCGTCCTAGCGAGTTAGCGGCCTAACAATAAAAGCTATTTTAATTATCTTTATGTTTTAGTTACCTTGGCTGACAGTTATTAGTATTTTCGAAGTTGAAAAGATTGTAATATTATGCCGTTCACTTGTTTTTGCAGCAAATTACGATCAATTACATAAAACAGACTTAATATTAAGTATGTTATGTAATTGAATGGTAAATACTTTACTGAAAGTCTTTAACAATGCTTAAACGCGATTTTTTCATAAATTATAAGACTTTTATGATGAAAAGAAAAACTTCATAATACCGGTTCTTTGTAAAGGTAATTGGAAAATACCGGTTCCAATATTGTAATCGGTTCACATCACTAAGATGTATGAACTTGACAGTCATGTTGACCACAGACTAATGTTGACATCGACTTAATCTGACAGGTTTTTTTTTTAAGAAGGTTTTGGCCTGGATACTAGTCCTTCAGTACGCGATAATGTTGCCATGTTTCGGTTCCTATTTAGGGCTCGTTTCAACTTGGTTTCAACAACAAAATATTGCCCGACGCGCCTTGTCTTTACACCCCATAACAAAAGATTCATGGGGCTGACATGCGTCCATAAGGTGCCTAAGCCCCTAATTAAAATAAAGAAAAAAAATAATAACAAAAGACTCGATGGTACCAGCCCCCTCCAAACGATGGCCCATGATGGACAATCACAGAATGGGCCATGATTGCCACCATGATTGCGCAGCCGTGGGCCATGATGGACAATCACAGAATGGGCTATGATTGCCACTTCATTTTTCCACAGATAAAAAATTATTAAATTATTTATGGATTCCAATTTGTAGGCTCCTGTTGGTATAACTCAATAAAGTTGAAGGTCTCCTCATTGCTCCATTTCAGCTCCGACATTGTAATGCGTAAAATCGTAGGTCTCAAACGTAGGTAGATATTTAGCTACAAAATCATACCTACTACAAAAATACTCTTAGCACGCGTCCGCACCGCACCGTAAGATGATACGAACTGACTGAGTGATCGGCGATCGTATGGACACGCTTACAATCATGGCCGCGATCTCCTTTGATGTTTGTCCGAAAAACCGTACAGTACAGGGCCACCAAGTTATCTGTTCTGGTGTTCAAAATTGTAACTAACTAATTAATTGTAAATCCTTTTCCCCATTTTTTGTTTCATTTATTCACTTACTAAGATTTATAGATATATATTCATTAAAATTGTGAAAGACGGTTTAAAATATTCTCCTTTTTCTAGGTAAATTTCTTAAATGTTACTACTGTATTCTCCACTAGCGCCGCTATCAACTGAAGAGATAAGATGGTGGCACTGTACACGCCAACGTCGCCCATCATGGGCCATTGCAGACGATTATGCCCTCTACACGTTCATAATCGCCTGTATGTGCCTATTATGGGCCATCGTTTAGAGGCGGCTTAAATGTCAACTTGGAAAAGATAAAATTTATGAGAATCACGTGGCATTACCTACTTGCACGCGCTGCAACGTGCAACTGCTGCAGCAAAACTTTGAGACAACCTGGAGTAGACTGAAGTTGCTTTACGCCTCGGAATGCTACCTTTAAGCTACTTGGCTACTATTTATCCACTGGAGTAACCTTCGCCTCTTTGAGTAGGTATTTCATCATCATCAATCCATTTTGTCTCCACCGAGGGGCACGGGTCTCTTATCTTAGGAAGGTATAGGTCATACTCCACCACGGGGGCCAAGCCCGGATTGGTGGAGGCTTGTATGACTTGTGGCAGGTCTTACTGTCAGACGTTTACAAGCTGCCCTAAGGCCTCCCGGCACCAACTGCTTAACGTGCCTTGCGAAGCTCGGAAAAATGCCACTAGCGTCATCAGACATAATTAGAGGGTCACCCATCCATGCACTGAACGCGCCTATAGTATTGCTTAACTTTTGTGTACGTTTAAGATCACTCAGGCAGTCGGTGCTGCGAGCGATTCGTAGATATTTAATTTCACTTATTTGACGTACTTACATACAAAACAGGCCACACTAAGATTACGCATGTCCAATTTCCGGCACTCACAAACTGACATATTGATATATGAATTACCTACCAAGATAGAGGTCTTGGGCTCGATTCCCACTGGGGGCCGCGTATATCTGTGCAAATGGCCGTAGTCTGGAAGTTATTCCATTTTTGTAATTGCATGGTTACCATAGCACAGGGTATCTTAGTTTGGGAACAGGTTAAGTGATTGTTTTGCGTGAAAGTTATTATTATTATAGATTACATAGATACATAAGCTCACGCCTGTATCCCAGAGAGGTAGGCAAGGCAGAGACCAGGGACTGCCACCTGCCACGATCCTGACAAATCACTCGCTCCGTCGACGACCTCTGTGGCGCAGCGGTTAGCGCATCGCATAGGAGCGTTTTGCGCAACTTTAAGTTTTTATGGTGTAATAAATAAATCAAATCAAATTTCATTAGTCGTTGCATGCACCGAGTCAGTAAGCGACGCCCCAGCCGGACATACTTCGACCAAATTGGTGATGTATTAGCAAAGGGCAAGATTATTATATTTTCAAAAAAAGGTACATTGTTTTTTTTTCATTTTTTATTTATTTAACAAATAGGGAACATAGTTACTCCAATTGTATTTGGTTAGCAGACTTTGACGCAGCCTCAAATCGATAGAACGTGTGGAATGCTACAAATGAAAGCCTTCGCCACAATCAGTCGATGCCGCAACTATGTCCCGCGGGCCGCGAAGCGATATTACAACAGGCTTTAGTAAATTATTGTTAGACATAGACATTTACATGCAGATTGCTTCTGTCCCCACACTAGGATACCCTGTGTCGTGTGAACCAGAAACAGCGACATGACACACAATGTAAACATCCTAGACCTGGGTTTTTTTTTTCCTCAGCTGGGGTTCGATCCCAGGACCTTTCGCATGTTAGGCAGATGCGCTAACCGCTGCGTCGCGCCACAGAGTTCGTCATTGTCGTGTTAGGTATTGGGTCTGTGAAGGAAAACGTTGTAAGGAAGCCTGAGTATCTGACGTGTCCACATAGCTACCTCAGCGATTGAAATTGCCAACCCGTGGGCACGTGTGTGAATTAAGCCCATACACTCTATCGGAGAGAAGGCGTTTGGTCCGTAATGGGACGTATGTCCTCGTAAGGCCCGACCTTGAAAAGAACAATTGATTTTGTGATCACTTGAAGACATTGGGCCTCACGAGGATATAGGCTGCTTACAAATCTAATCAGCCTGTAAATAGAGCCCACCGCTGGGTATAGGCCTTTTCCCCCAAACGCTATTTCACACGGTCTCTCGCCATTCGCATGCACCGACGATCCGCCGAATCAACGACATCGTTCGACCATCGCGCCGCAGGTCTGCCCACTGACCGTCGTCCTGTTCTTCTCGCTCACCACTCTGTGATTGCCTTGGTTCACCTGCAGTCTTCCCGCCTTGTCCGGCCCATTTCCATTTCAGTCTCGAGACAGACTCTTTCACTAATGTCATCGACCCTTATCCGGCGACGGATGATGTGGCTGAATGCTCTTAACTTAATTACCTTTTAGGCCGGCATGACACGGACTAATCAAATTATTGGTGGCAGTGTGAGTTAATCTGAATGTTGAACTAATCGATCACTACCATGGCACGAGCCACAAAATTCGAGAATTCAGACAACCATTCGAATGGTGGCCTTACATTCCATTCCGCCTAAGCCGGAAATCCACTGTAAGGCATCCCGTTCCAGTCTGGTCGGTTTTTAGGGTTCCGTAGTGAAGAGCGAGTGAGAGATACAAGAATAAAAAAATAATAATCAAAGAAGTTAAACCATGCATGACTAGTACTTATACATTATGTGTCTTACAGCTAACAACAAGGAACCCTTATAGTTCACCGTGTCCGCCCGTCTGTCCTCTGCGGCTTAGCACAAAGACAATACGTACTAGAAAGCTAAAATTTGGCATAAATATGTAAATAATTAATTACGATGACAGAATAGTAGACCAAAATGTAAAGAAAATGTGTTAGCATTATTAATGTTTTTTGTACTTACCTTTATAAAAAATAATAACAATATGAAATTATAGATTGCCTGTCTTTACTACATACTAATCAAAATGTGACGTGTTTGTATGTGTTTTGTGCTGTTTTGTTATAGGTATCTCAACACCGGATTCAAAAAAACCTCATGATGCCATTTCCAAAACTCGACATTGGCAGAATCTAAGAATAAGAATTGCAAATTGAAATTCTTAGTTCTGGAAAGTAAGTTAAAACCCCCTCCTCCTACGGAACTCTACACTGTGCGTCCAACACGCTCTTGGCCGGTTTTTTCGTAAAAACTTTGGTACTTATCTATGGCAGCCTAGCATTACGCTCACATTATTAAAGCTCCACTATGAGTTGCAGCTTGCCGTACACGTTCAAGTTAAAATATTTTATTCTTAATACAAATATAATATTTACTTTATGAACGTCAATGTTGTCAATGTTGTTAGTTTCACAATTAATAGATTACATGGAGAACAAGCTAACAAAGAAACTCCACATTTATTCTTTTCAAAACAGTTTTAGCCTAAATTACAAACTTAAAAAAATGCTCTTGGATGTGTTGAGCACTAGACACATTTATCGTCTGATTAAATTTAATATTAAACTAGCTACTATTTAATGCCAGACATCCTTGTCTTCTAAATAATCATTGATTTTATAATAAGCTTTTTTGCAAAGAGTGCTTAACACAATTCTTAAACCGCGATGGAGGTAACTCTAATATATCTTGGGGTATCTTGTTGTAGAACCTTATACAGTACCCCATAAAGGAAGCATTAACTTTTGCAAGTCTAAATAGTGGAAAAGACAATTTGTTTATTCCTAGTATTAACGTTATGATGGCTACGAAGTGTTTCGAAGACTTTAATATTTTTCCTAACGTACATAATATTTTCATAAATGTATTGGCTTGCAACTGTTAATTAAGATGTTAGTTTCCTTGAAAAAATCTCTTATCGAGTCCCTACTACCTACTAGCTTGTAAATAAATCGGATCGCTCTATCCTCCAAATGAACATAGTCTCGTTTTCCGCCTTGAACAGAGTCCACGTTTTCTTTATTTCGATTCGAGCACGTGTAGGGGCCGGTGGGGGCGACGGTAGACATCCGATAATGCGCCGCCGATCCACGAGCGTCCGACCTAAGGCCCAGCTTAGGAGTCCATTAGCAGACCTTCAAGCAATCGTCTCTGCCCGTACAGTCGCCAACACCACCCTTTGCAGCTGTGCAATGTAATCCGTTTCTTCACAGGCGACTTTGCAATTAAAATTGTTGAGTCCGATTTTTCCCAGAATTAGTAGGTAAGATGGTAGGGTAATCCTAACCAAATTTCAAAGTTCTAGTTCAAGCGAAAGTATATGAGTTTTGATTCATACAAATAATTGTGAATTGTGTAAAATGCGAATTTTCAGCTTTTGCTTAGGTACCTATAGAAAGTAATTTCAGGTTTAGATTTTGCGGTTTGCAATATTACACTTATTACAAACGATTAAAAACTATCTAAAAAGATATCGGTTTCGTGTTTGTATATCATCAACACTTGGAGTTCAGGAAAATATAAATCCTTTGAATTCAGCAGGCGACTATACGAAGAAGTAGATTTCCATAAGAAAACACGTACAGTCGACAGCAGGACTACTTAGATTTTTAGGGTTCCGTACTCAAAGTATAACTTGTAAGCGATCTCACTACTAAGACTCCACTGGCCGTCTGTCTGTCTGACAACTGGCTGTATCTCATGGACTGTGATAGCTAGACAGTTGAAATTTTCACAGATGATGTTTTTCTCTCGCCGCCAAAACAATAAATACTACAAACAAAATAAAGTAAATATTTAAGTGGGGTTCCCATACGACAAACGTGATTTTTTTTTGCCGTTTTTTGCTTGTTATTAATAACGTCAGCAGGTAGACGCTTGAAATATTCACAGAATATTTAATTGTATATTCTTTATAAAAATAAATAGTTTAAATTGTATAAAAATTTAAGGCGGGCTCCCATACAATACGACAAAATCCCATACGTCCCATACAATACAATCGTGACTTTTTGCCGTTTTCTTTTATTAAATAAAATAAAACGGCAATAGGTAGATGCTTGAAATATTCCAATGCTGGTGGTACGTAACCCTTTGTCCGCGACTCCGTCTCGCGCTTGGCCGTTTTTTTTTATAAAGACGTTTTTGAAGTAACATGATGTGCTGTTGACTGTACTGAATAATTTTGGGGTAGTCGTGTTTTTTAGCCAAGTGTTGCCCGGCCCTTATACGAACATTACGTACCTATTTGAGTGCTGAAAGCTTACGGATCTTGAGCCGATGCAAATAAATGATAATGGTAAGTCGTTGCTGAATCAATCATTCAGCTTTACAGCATGCTCAAAAGGGGTTATTCCATAACTGTTACTTTTAGGAACAATTACTCTAAGCTCTTAGCAAAGAGCCAGATAAAAAGAACCCTAAACCGGCGCGCGTGCAAGCAACGACTTATGAATGTCGTTGAAGTGAAAGTGATTTGTCAGGATCGTGGCAGGTGGCAGTCTCATGGTCTCTGCCTACTCCTCTGGGATACAGGCGTGAGCCTAGTATGCTTACGTATTGTACTCTAAGCTCATGATAAATTGAACGTTCATACACGTTCAATACTAAAATAAGTAAAGGAGGAGATCCGATGAAATAGAGTTACTATGGCATTATACAGTAGTTTAACATTAAATTTAATCAGAGGATAACTTTACTGTGTCTAGTGTTCAACACATCCATCCATATTTTTTAAGTTTGTAATTAGGCTAAAACGGTTTTGAAAAGAATGAATGTGAAGTATCTTTCTTAGTTTCTTCTCCATGTAATCTATTAATTGTGAAACTCACAATATGTTATTTGTTTTGACTATTCTATTAAGAAGGGCCCTTTCACCTGCATTGGTTCTACATTAGTTGGTCATAAATAGATGATGGGGATGCTCAACTTTTCGAGCGACTTGGAATCTTGTAATATATTTGAGCAGTTAATTGATTACAATCAAAGTTATGGCATAATTTTGTGCAGGAGTAATTCATCAAGTAGCAGCCTTCTCGCTTCTAATGAAGAAAGTGAGAATTTAGGCTTTGAAGTTCATAAAGTAAACATTTTGTCTGTGCTATGAATAAAATATTTGAATTTGAATTTAATTAATATAGTTCGAAGAAATGCGCCGTTCAAGTGGTAGTGGGCGGAGCACACCTGTTGACCGTTGACCACACTGTTGACCGTTGTGACGGAAAAAGTTGTGAGCTGGCGACCGCGGACCGGACGACGTCGCTTGGGCATCCCCTCACCAGATGGTCTGAAGACTTGGTTACTGTGGC
This sequence comes from Yponomeuta plumbellus, assembly GCA_947310845.1. NCBI lineage: Eukaryota > Metazoa > Arthropoda > Insecta > Lepidoptera > Yponomeutidae > Yponomeuta > Yponomeuta plumbellus. The sequence continues at coordinate 1,170,872 of OX371193.1, read as the reverse complement.
GGGGAGTCGCTGGATGCGGGCGGCACTAGTTACATCGGGAAGCTTGGTAAACTATGAGGGAGACCTATTTTCTCACGGATGCCATGTCACATCTAGACCGAATTGAAATGGGACCACCAGTGCGTCCAGACGCACCATCTTTCAAACAAAAAAAGAATCATCAAAATCGGTTCACCTGGTCAAAAGTTCTGACGTAACAAACACAAAAAACAGTCTACTTGAAAACCTGTTCCTATTTTGAAATTGGTAAAAAAGGGTGGTTTCACTTGATTACCCTCTTAACTTAATTAAGCAACTTCTTTGTTCCCCAGTTTACTTACGGCTTCTCTTGTGCGGAGTCGTGTAACTTAGACATGTTTGAGTTAAAAGTTGAACCCGGTACGCATCGAGTAATTTTCGAGTAAAACAAACCAACGTGGATGTCAGTGGTTTTACAACAAGGGTAGTATTTGTACATATAATGTATAAAATGCAACCGTACAGCACCTAGATTCTGTTAATGCATTGTAGTACTATGACAACTGCATGGACGTGGCGATTTAGTTTCATTGCCTACCCGCGCATATATATCAAACAATGTAGGTGCATGCCTGGTTCACATTTGCTTTATTTTCATGCCTTTTTAGCATGCTTTTCATAGAGAAAGAATAAAATAGAGACGGCAAAAACATATGCCGATTCATAGCTTTTATTACGCACCTTAGATTATAAAAGTACTTTAAAAAAAATCCTAAATACGTAGTACCTATGCAACAAACCATTACTGATTTATTATTTGCTTATGTCCTTACTAAAGGAATTGGCATCTCTATTCTATTCTAACTCTATGGAAAGCATGCTAAAAAAGCATGAAAATAAAGCAAATAAAAACCAAGCCTAATTCAATGGTAGGCGTCAATTTTATGAAAAAACATGTCACGTGACCCGACCGAGTATCTGTCATTGTACTATAATGCACTAACAGAATCAAGACTCTGGCTGACTGTCAACGCACAGTTCAAATCGGACAGACGTCACGCGTGCCTCTACCGCGGATTGGCGATATCAAGCGCTGATGTATTGAATAGCTCAGACACTCAGGTTTCCTCACGATGTTTTCCGTCAATGAGTGGTATTGCTCCAACAACTTCCCAAATGTACATAACTTGCAAAGTCTTGGGTACATGCCCGCACAGGGGACCATCCGTGCAATTATGTTTAGCAGCAGGAAAATATTTTAAATTAACGTAGGTGGGTACCATAGATATCTGAATAGTCAAGATGTCTGTGGTAAATACCTCCATACACACTTTTCTCTTGGAAGAATCCCACCAGAATTCTGTCAATATTAGTAGATAGCATAGTTCAGTACAACTGGCGGCCTTATTACTGAAAGTAATTTCTTTCAGAAAACCTTTGGATACATAGTTATATAGATACTTATGATACAATAACTGAGACCGCATACTCCATCGGCTTCGTCAATCCACGGCAGTTCCACAGAAAACCTATCACACTACAGGGCACCGCTCAGTGAAATGGCTGCTAACTCTGCGAGTAAAACTTAATCCGCAGCACGTGAATCCCATTCACGATAAAGCTGGGTTGACATTGCCGGACGGAACCAGGGGCTTGTTCTGTAGAAGTACTTAGATTAAGAACGAACCTGGGAGTATTCTACCCCAGATACTTAATGATTAATCAACAGAAACCTTAGAAAGAATACAGAGCGGTGGTGGCGAAGTGGGGTTGAACCTTGCTTCTCGATCATGAGGGTCTGGGTTCAAATACCGCATGTACCAATGACTTTTAGTTACGTTGTGCATTTGTTTGTACAGCAACACCATTCGCTTATAAATTGTGCCCGGATAACGGCGACAGGCTTGCCACTTGCCACTTGTCACGTTGTTGGGACCTAATAAACTCGGCAAAACGTGGGTCCAGTTCTAGTGAGTGGTACCTCTGCCTACCCTATATATATATTTTTATAAACCTTAGAAAGAATACAGAAAAAGCCTCAGCAATGTAAAATGATACTAAAATCAATTTATTTGGGAACAAAAATTGTATGTAACCTAACCGAGTGATAACAGCGGCAAATAAACCTCATATGGTTTTCGCCCACTGGTAGAACAAGTACACCTAAGTTTATGTTGTGTCTATATGAAGAAAAAAAGAAGAAATAGCTGTTTAATCTCCTATTTAGACTTTCGTACACAAACAACCCGACCGATACCTATTCATTTATTTAATATCGCAGCAGTGCTGAGATCATTTACCGTCTTTGACAATATCAAAAACCTGGTTTGGAAATGGCTTTTCGCCTTGCCAGATATTTAGGGTTCCGTACCCAAAGGGTTAAACGGACCCTATTACTGAGACTCCTCTGACCGTCCGCCCGACCGTCTGTCACCAGGCTGTATTTCATGAACCGTGATAGTAATTATGGCTGCTACACACTAGCCGGCGGCACGGCCGGCGGGTTTTTGCCGCGCGGGTATGCCGTCGGGTTATTCAGGCCGCCGGCACTTGCTGCAGGCTGCCGCAGAGAATCATTGTCTCTGTGGCATCATTTTGAAGTTGTCAGCCGGGTAGACCAGTAGTATTGTACGGTTTATGTTCCTAGTTCCTATCAATTGACAAGGAAGCTGTTGACATCACCATCGCGGACTTAATATTAATTTTAATTAGCAAAAGATTCAAAAGAAAAATGAGATTTTGGGTGGGAGCTGCCGCCGGCTCATCGCGCTACCGGCTGGCACACCCCGCCGGCCAGCCGGCGGCTCGGCTCGTGCGGCATTGCCTGCGGCTTTATTTACCCGCCGTCGTAGTGTGTAGCAGCCATTACCAGTTGAAATTTTCACAGATGATGTATTTCTGTTGTCGCTATGACAACAAATACTAAAAAACTGAATAAAATAAATATTTAAGAGGGCTCCTATGCAACAAACGTGATTTTTTTGTTTGTTTTTGTCTTTGTGTCCACCTGAGGCGTCTCTTATCGGCCATTCCACTCAAGTTCACTCGAAATATTGGTTTCGTCAGTATTTCTTCCTTTATCCACATGTCCAAACCAATGCAACATTCCTTTCTCAATCCTACTCACTACATCCTCTTTCAGTCCACAACGTTATCTAATCAAACTATTGCGTATTCTGTCATTCAAAGTAACACCAAACAATATTTCTCAATTTAATATGGTATGAATAATTCATTGCAAAGATCCAATTAGTACCTAAATCACGAAACAAATGGAGACAAACAATAAGCTTCGATCTATGCAGAGTTTGTGAACATAGACTAACACGGTAGAGAACACTGTACTTATCTCACACTGACGGCTCCGAAGTCTCGCAGCTCTACAAATTACTTTGTAAGTAAAGTATAAAGCTTCTGTACGTGAAAAAAAAGGCTTATTTTATTTATTTAGGAAATAAACGGTTCAATAACAATTATTAGATATAAACATTTCGAAATACATAAACCAGTGAAGTTTCCACTAATAATTATTACATATCTCATCAAGGACAGACTTATTAATTAAAACATGCTTAATCAAGTTCAAAATTAATGTAAATTAACTAAATATATTTGAAACTATATATTACATCAATAAATTACACCATCATGTCACGTTACAACTAAATTTCAATTTTTATTATGATTCATTCATATAGCTTCTCTTAATTTAGTTTTAAAAGGACAAAAATGTGTAGTAAAATGGTCTAGATTGTTTAAATTCTTTTTATAAACATTTAATGAGCGGAACAGAAATGTGTTAGAGACATAATTATTTTTTGAAAATGGTATTCGGAACAAGGCATTATTCCATAGTTTATCTAGGTCTGTTTATGCAGTATAATATACTCAAAGCGGTTTGCGAGTATCTATATTATGTAATTTTTTTTGGAATTTTGAAGTAAAATGTACACTATATACTGTGTACATTTTAATTTGACATTCAACTTATACAATGCTTAAATTCTTCGCCTTGAACTAAATCACCGATTTATCCTTCGTTGAGTGGATAGAGGTGCGAAGGAAAGCCAACTCCATTTGAAGTTGCTTAGTTTGGTCGAAATACTAGAGAAATACCGAAATTTATTTGAGGCAAATTTTAATTGAAATAAGTGACACAAAAGAGAGAGAGAGAGAGATCGATAAAAAATAAATAGATAACATCAACACCAATCCCTTTTCCTGGTCACAAATTAGGATACACTGGGCTATGGTAATCAGACAAGGAGTCATAGAAATACATCCAGACCATTTGACTCATCCATTTGCTCAAATGTACGGCGCCCTCCAGTGAGAATCGAACCCACAACCTCTAGCATGGTAATCAGACAAGAGTCAGAGATAAATTTGGTTTTGGCATACCTACAATGGCCACATGACATGGCCTACGATAGTTCGGGATCCGTACTATAGATCCGGAACTCCCGCGGGCGTGGGATTTATTTATTGACGCAGTCCATCCTGCGTTGCCGAACGAACTCAAACATCGGCAGAAGTTTAATATCTCCTCGGATAGCTCCGATTAAAGTTTAAACTGGTTTAAATCCTCCGCCCGATCGAGTTCCACGAAGTTCCCACCGAACTGATATTAAACGCCCCTTTCAATATCTGCATTCGGTTTGAATTTAATACTTTTTCGGTGCAAAAAATGGCCAGGAGCGAGATTGGTAAAATTACGTTGGTACTGAACTTATGAAGAACTTATTAAAAACAGTTAACGGATTCTTCTCTAGCCATTATTGGTTCAAAATACTGGGTTACAGAGGTCATCGATTCGATTTGTTCCGGACTTGTCGTGTTCCAGATCTGTCGTACTCCAGATTTGTCGTATTCCAGATCTGTCGCGATCCAGATTCACCGTAGTACAAACAGTTGAGCAGGCACTTAGTAGGTAAATTACATAAGTAAGTTACAAAGTATTTTGATTCTATCGAAGAAGAGAGTTTTTTGTTCCAGTGCTTTTAATTTGTATATTGTTTTTTATTATATAGCGAGTATGTTTCTATGACGGACTGTATTACGGCGAATCTGGAGTACGACAAATCTGGAGTATGACAGATCTGGAACACGACAAGTTCGGAACAAATCGTCACTTCTTTTTGTTTTCAAAAATTAAAGAAAAACTTAGAGGCACTCGTTTTACAAGCCCTGAATCGATGATTTGTTCCGTACTTGTCGTGTTCCAGATCTGTCGTACGTATTCCAGATCTGTCGTACTCCAGATTTGCCGTAATATAGTCCGTCATATAAACATACTCGCTATAAAATAAAAAACAATATACAAATTAAAAGCACTGGAACAAAAAACTCTCTTCTTCGATAGAATCAAAAGACTTTGTAACTTACTTATGTAATTACCTACTAAGTGTCTGCTCAACTGTATGTATTAGCGTGAATCTGGATCACGACAAATCTGGAATACAACAAATCTGGAGTACGACAGATCTGGAACACGACAAGTCCGGAACGAATCGAAGTGACTGGGTCGCAGTCTGGGCTGTAATGCGGATACGTCATCAGTTCCACAATTGAAGCCTACAAATAAGCTTCAGTTACTTTGTGAGGATGCGTTATCGATGTAAAGTCGTTATCGAGTCCGACTCGCATTTGCCGGGTTTTTTCATTCTATCGTAAGTCGCCACATCCACAAACTTTAAATATATTTCACGTATTCATCTGTCGGTTAATAAACTCTGCAATGTACATAAACTTATCATAGTATACCATGAAAACACCATCTATAGCATAGGCCCAGAAATCAGAAATGAAAAATATTTCAACGTAAAGAATTTACATTGAGTTTGCAGAAGTTGCAAAAAAGGCTCATTGAGATTGAAATATAACAGTGGTGAGCCTTTTTGAAATGGTTTATTGGCACGCTTATTACTAAATAATTTTCATGAATATCGATTCGACTAGTAGGTACATAACTTTAAACCGAATTGCCTATTTGACACGATCAACGATTGGACCTCAGTGAATGGACCATGCTACATGTTTGGACATGAACGGAAACCTCAAAACCTTCAATACCATTTTAGTTATAAGATTTGAAAATCTATATTAATAATTTCGTACCGGTCTACGGTATGACCGGTCTACTGTCTACGAACGAAATGCACATCAATTTGAAGAGCGTGAAAAAAATTGTCGATCTGGGTCAACAACTTATAGGCGGAAAATTCGGATTATCGAGTATTTTCAATATAAAAATTATCTTTCTATATAATGGCGTCGCGGAAATAACATGTCAATGTCTTATCAGACTACATTTAAGTATTTCATATTTATGTACGGTTTATGTGTGTATTAGACATAAGAATATCTTATTTCAATTGTCTAATTGCACCGACTACCCGTCATTCAGCTTCTTTATTTTTTTCCGTCAATGGTTGTCTGGAAGAAATTACTTTTAGTAATAAGGCCGCCAATTGTATTGTACTATGTTATTGTCAAATCTCATGTGTAATTCCTGGTGTACATACAATAAAGAATATTCTATTATATTCTACATTCTAGCCGAGCGAAGCCAGGTTTTTATCTAGTAAGTCTATATTTTTTTAGATATTCATTAAAAAGCCTTGACCACAAATTACTTTTCAATGATGTCAGCAAACGCTATACGAGTATGAGTCCTTTGCTTTCATCATCATCATCAATCCAATATGTCCCCACCGAGGGGTACGGGTCTCTTCCCTGAGGAAGGTATAGGCCATAATCCACCACGGGGGCCAAGTCCGGATTGGTGGAGGCTTGTAAGACTAGTGGCTGGTCTTACTGTAATCCTTTGCTTTACTTAAAAAAATACAAATGACACTTGTTTTGTTTTTTGGTTTGTTTGGTATAGGCAAAGACTATCTCTTTAATCATGCTTTGATAAAGTTAAAAGTACAAAAATTTATAAAAATATTAAAAATAGTCATCTATCTATCTATCTTCTATATTATACAGGGTGGAATTTTGTAATGCCACCTGAAGGGGAAGTACTCTTAATACTGTAGGTAGAACATTTTACTCAAAGAAAACATTCCTTTATTTTTAAAAAGACAGAAAACTGCATTCAAAGATTTTTCAAAATTCGCTTGCGGCATCCGGTAATCGAACTGACTAAAATCTGTGAAAGTTGCACCCTGTACTTTTATTGCATCGATCGTTAGGGTCAATTATAAGGATGAAATCTCTCTAGTAAACTTCATAAATTAAATGAAAGGAAAACAATGAAATCTTAAATTATTAATTCAATCGGTCAAGTTAAAGCACTTTTACTCAAAGATTCGTTTCTTTATGTTTATTTTTTATTTATTTACATATGTTATTAATTAATAATTATCATTGACATCATTTATCTATTAAAATGACGAATTACTATTTAGCTAAGACGATTGCAATTTGCACGATCACCAGATCTCATCCCTTTAAATTTTTTTTTGTGGGGATATGTAAAAAATCAAATTTACATTAAATCTAATGAGAATGTAAACGAGTTGAGAGTTGAAGTTCAGATTACGATTTATAACATTCACCACAACATGTTATTAAAGGTTACTAGAAATGAATTCGTTAGAAGAATAAATTTGTGTATCCAAGAAAATGGTGCCCATTTCGAGCAATTAATTAGTTAGTTTACCATTTTTTGTAAATAATTAAAACAATTTAAGATTTCATTGTTTTCCTTTCATTTAATTTATAAAGTTTGTTAGAGAGATTTCATCCTTATAATTGACCCTAACGATCGATGCAATAAAAGTACAGGGTGCAACATTCACAGATTTTAGTCGGTTCGATTAACGGGTGAGGCAAGCGAATTTTTAAAAATCTTTGAATGCAGTTTTCTTTCTTTTTTAAAAATAAAGGAATGTTTTCTTTGAGTAAAATTTTCTATCTACAGTATTAAGAGTACTTCCCCTTCAGGTGGCATTACAAAATTCCACCCTGTATATATAAATAAAATTCAAAGTCCTGACTGACTGACTGACTCATTCATCAACGCCCAGCCCAAGCCGTTGGGCGATAATGTGGGCAAGGAATAAGACCGGATCTTTTTAAATTCAATCCCTAAGGGGGCGAAAAGGGTTGCCAAAATTTGTATGGGAGGTATAAAGAATGTTGTCTAATGTTCTTGAAACTTAAAATAAATACTCTTTTTGAATTGATTGAACACGTGTTTCGCCGTTTTTCTAAATTTAACCCTTAAGGGTGTGAACGGGGTTGTAAAATTTTGAACTAAAGTCCACGCGGACGGAGTCGCGGGCGAAAGCTAGTAATGAATAAAACTTAACAATACCGACATTAGTTTCTTAAAATGGTCAATATTTTAAAATTAATTAAAAAAAAACATATACCTAAAATAAATAGCATGGCTAAATTGGCCTCTAAGCTGAGAACGAAACAGTTGTGACGACGCACTGTGAAGGCACTGTGGACGCGTCCACCGCATCGGAATCGGAGCGTCCGCACCGTACGGGCCGTCGGCATTTACAAAATGCCGAAAGGGTGCGTCTACTAGATTCGGATTTGCCGTCGGCAGTATATTCGGTATTCGGTATATTCAAAGCAATCGAGTTCGCTTGTGCACGTGTGTTCGCAATGGAGGATAGTGACGAGGATATTGTTGTCATTAGCTGTTTGTTATCAGCTGAGGAGGAGAAAAGCAAAAGGAAACGCAAGATGTGAGTTCATAAAATAATCTCAAAAAGACTTATTTTTGGAGAATTTCATACATTATATTATTATTAGATTTATCAGAAGATGAAAATATATTTTTTGGGTACATTCATATGTTGCGAACCAAATTCTTTGAACTTTACTATATTCTCGAACCGCACCTAACTAGCCAAGACACGAATTTTAGAAAGGCGATTGGAACAAAGGAAAGGCTTTTATTTTGTTTAAGGTAAGTTTTTGTAATCTATAATTAGAGAAAAAGTAATTGTAAGACAAATGCTACATTTCATTTCCATACAGGTACACTACGTTTCCTGGTAACAGGTCATAATGAATCCTTCTAATCCAATAAACCTATTAATATTACTGTGTAAAATTCTGTAGTCAAATCAATAATACCAAAAGTATACTTTACTTTTTAGCTCGCGTTGTGCTGGCCCTAAATTGCTTTGTTTACATTTATTGTTTATCGAATTTGGCCCCAGTATAGTCATTCATGCACAAGCGTCGCAAACACGTCAGAACTCGAAGAGTTCGGAATCAGAATGGCGCGTCGGCTGCGGATGACATCATCGGCAGTAATATCGCACTCCGAAGCAAAAATGCCGATCCAGTGCACGCAGTACCATAGAAATCAATACAAAGCAACAAATCCGTCCGCTCCGTACGGAGCGGTTCAGATGCGGTGGACGCTTAGCTTAAGTGCCGCTGAAACTTCATCCTGGTACTCGGAAATACTGAGAGATATTTAACTACTTTCCAGTTTATTGTCTTAACGAGGGTTTCCATGTTTTTTCTCCCACTAATGACGGCACCGCGTCGCGTGCGCTGAGCATCTACGGATATTTTGAAGCATCTGGTTGAAGTCGTTAGCAACAGAACAGCAGACCACGCCGCAGCCTTCTGTAATTAGTATTTAATGAATGCAAGAACCTTTGACTGTCAGAATTCACGTGCAAATTCAACATATTGACATACAATAGGATAATACACAAGTTTAGGCCTTTGGGCGCTAATGCATGTGCGGCAACGTGCCATATCGTCAGCTACATTCAGGGATACCCTGAGAAGAGAAAGGGAAGAGCGCCTTATCGAAACCGGCAGATCGTTCCAGAGTCAGGCGGCCCTAACAGTAAATGAGTGCTCAGTGCTAAAGAAATACGTAGAGTTACCTCGTATACTTGATTCCTCTTTATTTACATGTGACCAGATAGTGTGGCGTGGTTGCGATGTGAGACGAGAGGGTCAAGCCTCCGGCTGTTCGGTCAAGGACACCGCTTGCGAATTTTCTATTGGTCTTCCAAGAAGGGACTCAAGGCATGAAAGAAGGGCGATTTTGGTTTTCTGTAATCACAATTCTAGCCGTCAATGTATTTAAAAAACGTGACACTTGACCCGACCATCTGACTATAATGCTCGAACAGAATCGGGACCTAGCTCTCTCCTCTCTTTAATACCACAGTCTCACTATTATCCAAGTCATCATCAACCCATTATGTCCCCACCGAGGGGCACGGGTCTCTTCCCTGAGAAAGGTATAGGCCATACTCCACCACGGGGGCCAAGTCCGGATTGGTGGAGGCTTGTAAGACTAGTGGCTGGTCTTACTGTCAGAAGTTTCATGCCGACCTAAGGCCTCCGACTTGGCTTAACGACTTCCATCTATCGAAGGCAGCCGGCACCAACTGCTTAACGTGCCTTGCGAAGCACGGAATTGCTGGGAAAAAATGCCACTAGCGTTAGTCATAGACGGTAACCCATGCTTAACCTTAGTGATCGTTCAAGATCACGCGGTTTAAGAATTGTGTTAAGCACACTATTTGCAAAAAAGCTTATTGTAAAATCAACAATTATTTAGAAGACAAGGATGCCTGTCATTAAACAGTAGTTTAATATTAAATTTAATCAGAGGATAACTGTGTGTAATGCTCAACACATCCAAGAGTAATATTTTTTAAGTTCGAAAGTTAGTTAATTAGGCTAAAACTGTTTTGAAAATAATAAATGTGGAGTTTCTTTGTTAGTTTCTTCTCCTAATTAATTAATTGATTAATTGCGAAACTAACAACTTTGACGTTCATAAAGCAAACATTTTGTCTGTACTATAAATAAAATATTTGAATTTTAATATTGAATTTCATTATTGAGTTGCATTATTATGTGCCCTCTCGGATTGGCAATTTTAAGCACCGATGTACGCGAATACCTCAAAAACTCACGATTCCTCAAAATGTCTTCCTTTAAAGTTAGCGAGCGGTATCATTGTGACTACTTTGTTCCGTGATATCTTCTATTTTTCTCGTGTTAAATCACAAAGCACCTTTGTCCCTGGATTTTACCTTTCAAAACCCTTTTCAGTATTGAAACCGCTTCCGCGCATGCCTTGCACCAGAGCTGAGTCAATTTGTTCCGGTTTCCTCCGCTGTCCTTGGCGGCGACGTTGAAGAGTGAGCGCTATCTCCAGAATTTAAATCATCTCGGCTTTACTATATACGCTGCAATGTAGACTTTTAGCAGGTAGACTACAAAATATCCCTTCATCCAGCTAACGGTCTACAAAAATACGATTCCACAAAACACTCCTCAAACTTAGTAAAAATGGTCTGAAAATGTAAAATGCAGTCTTAACTATCTCCAAAAGGATCCGGACTAAAAGTTTACAGTCTCCAAAAGGTATGTGTAAGCAGCCTATAATTATGTATGTCCCACTATGAGCCTAAGGGCATCTCTCAGAGAGAGAGAGTATGGACAAATGCTGTCCCAATAACCTATCTGCAGATAGCTAACAGTTAGCTATGACAGAATCGCTCGTAGCCCCGGCTGCCTGAGTAATCTTAAACGATCACTAAGGTTAAGCAACATACGGCGCGTTCAGTGCATGGATGGGTCACCGTCTATGACGCTAGTGGCATTTTCCGAGCGGTTCCGTGTTTCGCAAAGCACGTTAAGCAGTTGGTGCCAGCTGCCGTCGATAGATGGCAGTCGTTAAGCCAAGTCAGAGGCTATAGAGTGACTTGAAAACTTCTGACAGTAAGAAAGAAAGAAAGAAAGAGGGGTTTTATTAGAATTGTCACAGAAACACAATGAAGACACAAGTACGTAATAAGACCAGTAATAAGTACAGTAAGACTAGCCACAAGCCTCCGCCAATCCGGACTTGGCACCCGGGGTGGAGTATGGCCTATGCCTTCCTCAGGGAAGAGACCAGGGTAGGTTATTGGGACCGGGCATTAATCACCACGCGTGCCAACTGCGGATTGGCGATTAAAGTGCGGAGGTATGTGCCCCAGACACTCGGGTTTCCTCGCCATGCTTTCCTTGACGCTCAGCAAGTGGCTTCGCTACTATAACTTCACAAATGTACATGTTGGAAAACAAAGTCATGGCCGCACAGGGAATCGTAGCTATGTCTTTCGCTTCAGAGGTCATTGTTCTACACACTGGGTTAGCGCCGCTTCGGTAGCATTCGAGAGGTGGTTTAGAGGTATTATGTTTTTATAAATATGACAGTAAATGTTTACTATGCACTACGTAGTGACGGGGTATGGCGGCTTACTTGGCTGAAGTCGGCTTCCCACGGTCCGTAATATCGCGGACGGACGCGCTCGGCCGCGACCACGGACAGCCACGCACCACGAGAGGCTCTTCGCGGACCGAGACCCTTTCCACGGTATCTCGTGCGAGCTGGTCCGCGTCCGTCCATATCGCGGACCATGGGAAGCCGACTTTACACACCGCCGCAGGAGGATTACCAATAATAATAATAATAATAATAATAATAATAATAATAATAATAATAATAATAATAATAATAATAATAATAATAATAATAATAATAATAATAATAATAATAATAATAATAATAATAATAACTTTGGTCAGACGAGACCATTTCCTTTAGATTTTCCACATAATAATAATAATAATAATAATAATACAACCTTGTAGCCAGGATTCTCCATCAGGCGCTCGCTCTGAAATATAGCCTCGTCGCACAGGGATTACCGTATTACAAGTACACACCGGAAGCCGTGCTCGAAAACAACCGCGCCAAGCTCTATTGGGACCGGCCCATTATCGCAGACAGGACCATACTCGCGAATAAGCCTGATATTGTGGTGGTGGACCGGGCGCAGAATAGGGCGTTTTTGGTCGACATCACAGTTCCGTATGACGAGAACCTCGTGAAAGCCGAAACAGATAAGAAAACCAAGTATCTGGACCTGGCGCACGAGGTTACCGACATGTGGAGGGTGGTGTCGGCTGAAATCGTTCCTATAGTCCTGTCCGCGAATGGGTTAGTACCAACCAGTCTCGCTAACCATCTGAGGCGGTTGAAACTCCGTGTGGGCATACTTCCGGCTATAATGCAGAAGGCGGTGCTGCTTGATACAGCCCGGATAGTCCCGCGTTTTCTCTCGCTGTCGCCCTGACCTCCGGCCGCTTGGACTCCTCAGCCGGAGGGCGTCCGTCTGGCCACTTTGGTCAGACGAGACAATAACAATTTTTTTTCCTCATAATAATATAGCTTTTTATTTCACAAATTATTTTACATTTCTTAAAATATCTCTAAAATTCTTTATCTTCTATTTACGTGCATAATTTAAACATAATTATAATAATTTAGAAGAAATCACTGCATGTTACTTTTCGTTTCAATAAAATAAAATTAAAATTATGTATTACCAAAGGGCAAGATAAATAGTGGCCGAACCCGGCGTGCCTACATGCAACGACTAATGAATATTGATGAAACGAAAGTGTTAGGATCGTGGCAAGTGGCAGTCCCTAGTCTCTGCCTACCCCTCTGGGCTACAGGCGTGAGCTTATGTATGTGTGTGCGTATATATAGTCGTTCATAGGCACGTCACATCGCGCGTGCCGCGGTACGCCGCTTTGATTACTGCTGCTATGATGAACGATCGTGGCTCTCGTAAATATTGACTCAACTTCGAGCACAACGTCGGACAGTACAGTCGCTTACTTGTTATTGAGATTGGGGTTAGTGGTCGTCTCGAACGCTACCAAGGAAAACCATTCATTCATTTCTTATTAATTTTATTCAGAATGCACTTACTTGGCTCGGTCGAACAGTCGTTTAAATGTATCCGGAATAAAGTTTGGTCGTATGTAAATTTTGAAGCTATACTCGTCCCTTGTGGTAAACTGATAGAGACTTAGGGATAGAAACTTTCTTAAGCACTACACTACTTCAGTAGGTACCTAATTGTATCCGGAATAAAGTCAATAATGATTTGTTTTTGTTAGTGGCGCTAGGTCTATTCAGTGAATCCCTATAATCTAGGGGGATCCACTGAATAACCACTCGCGGGCGAGTTGCCTCGTTTTCAAATTGTTAGTTGTAATTTTGTCTCTATTAGTTTAACATAAAGGACGAGTATAGCTTCAACATTTACTATAGGACCGAATGGACCCCGAAACAGAGGTAGTATGTTTGGTAGTTGAGTGTTGTGTGTTATGCTCATCAATTCGACCGGTTTACTAATGTATTGCCAAAAATCGTTTCCCAAAGTATTACTTCCCAAACTATTTTCCGCAAATTATCACTTGGCAAAAAAACATTTCTCAAAACAACTTAAAGCAAATAAACAGTTAGCAAAAGTTATTATGGCAAGTTATTGTTTACCAAATAAATACTTGGTCAAAATTCATTTTACCAAAGAGGCAACAAGAGGCAGGGTAAGAACGCATCAAAGTCGAGTCTGTTTTCGATCTTACATAGAGAACCTAACGCTCCGACGCGCTCCGCTTCGCTACGCGCGTCGTCGCACCTATATTTCTGTTGTCACGTATTCTTTACATCGCCGACCCCCCGTTCCATTATTTGAAAATAACACTTGCCAAAATAAAACGTTAGCATAATAAACGTTTGTCTTAATAAAACTTGACGCAGTAAAATTATGCGAAATGATAATTTGACCAAATGAATAAAATGCGAAATGAATACTTGCTAAAGTTTCATTTGGGAAATGAAACTGATGCCATAAGTTTATTGGGAAGTAAAATTTGGCGAAAAATACTTTGGCTAAACGGTGGTATCCCCAATTCGACCATTATGTACACCGTTCAATTAACTTCGCCATGTACAGTACAACAAAATGTCGTAGTCAACCACGGTAAATATTGCATGTTACAGTGATGATACTGCCCTGTTTGTAGCTTGAAGCCATACACATTGATTACTCTGCGGCCCTGTTTACAGAGTGTCAGGACTCAGTAGCTGCGATCGTTATGGGGCGCTTTTGAAGCCACTGGCTGGCCGCTTTTTGCTGCTTAAAAACCTGGAGATCTTGGCCTAACGTACTACGGGCACTTTGATCACGACAGCAGTCACTATTATAGTGGCCCTATAATAGGGCACAGGCATTCTCTTAGTAAGAGAGTATGGGCTTAATCACCACGTGTGCCCACCGCGGATTGTCAATTTCAAGCGCTGAGATGTTAATAACTCAGACACTCAGGTTTACTCACGAGGTTTTCCCTTGACTGTTAGCGAGTGGTATTGCGACTTTAGAGCCATCGCAAACAGGGCGACTTGTCGCCGCGTCTAATCGCCGCGTCGTCAGTCATTTGCATCTGGTGCATCAGGGGCAAATAGGGCGCAAATAGGGCGACTTGTCGCCGCGTCTAGTCGCGGCGCCAAGACGCCCTATTTGCGATGGCTCTTAGCTTGTCGTCGCGGATCCGCGACTCTGACGCCAAGTCTTAGTGTGTGAAGCTTCGAACAAAATATATGAAAATTGTCGGCCGTAGCCAGTCGTCGCGTATAGTCGCCGCGCTGTCGCTGTCGCGTGTCGCTAGTGTGCGCCTAGGCTTAACTTCACAAACGTACCTAACTTAGAAATTTAAGAAACTTTGTGCCAGTTAATGAGGCGTTATTTACGCTGATAGTGGCTGCGAGGAGCTGTGTTGCTCCTCGATAAGGCGATTTGCGGCGAAGCCTCCTCGAATTGAACTTCACCTTCAGGCTTCTATATTCCATTCCAGACACGCTTTGCCTGCTTGTAAACAAACTACTACATTTCGCACACTTGCAAGAACAACGTGTTATTTCGGAAATTGTCTCATGTAACGTAAGGGACGTTACATGAGACAATTTTTTAAGGTTTCAAAGTAATGGCAGAAAGAGATAGCGCTATAACGTGATGCAGTGTCTCTTTTGCTCATTATTCCGGCGTTTTCGGAGTAAATAATACCGCGTTAAAAAAAAACTATGAATAAAAAATGGTTTCCTTCGAAGTATCACGTTGTTCTTGCAAGGGTGCGATTTGCCCCCGTACATTTGTACAAATGGCTTCAGTCTGGGTGTTTTTCGATGTTTTTAATGTTTGCCTGTTTATCGTAGCACAGGGTATCCTAGTTTGGGACCAGGTCAAGTGATTGTGTTGTATGGAAGTTATTGTTATTTCCACACAGTAGCCCCGCCGCCTGAGTCATCTCAAACAATCACGAAGGTTAAGCAACATAGGGCGCGTTCAGAGCATGGATGGGTGACCGTTCTATAACTAACGCTTGTGGCATTTTTCCGAGCGGGTTCGTGCTTCGCAAGGCACGGTTAGCAGTTGGTGCCGGCTGCCGTCGATACACAGTCGTTAAGCCAAGTCAGAGGCCTTAGGGCGGCTTGAAAACTTCTGACAGTAAGACCAGTCAATAGTCTTACAAGCCTCCACCAATCCGGACTAGTCCCCCGTGAATATGGCCTCTACCTTCCTCAGGGAAGAGACTCTTGCCCATCGGTGGGGACATAATGGGTTGATGATGATGATGATGAAATTCTGTCAAGAAAGACAAGATAGCACTACAGTTGAGTTGATTACTTAGCTAAATTGTCGATTCAGACATCGGCCCTAAGTAGTATTTCACCTTGTGTAACAACTGTTTAGTAATCTCAGCCATTAGTGATTATGCCTCAATCTAATTAGTCTATTACCTGAATCCTGTTTCATTATCAGATTTGCCGCTACAGCAGTTTGATAGGGGTTTAATCCTAGCTTTGCCGGCGGCTGTTACCCGCCGACGCACAATGGTCTGAAAATCGAGCTCCCCTTTCATAGAAAGTCAATGTGGGTTATTCATAAAACCAAATTACGATTTATTACGAAAACTATATTGGGAAAAAAAAACTAACTTAATTTAAATGCGTCACATACTTAAAATATTCAATAGCGAAAATTTGAAATTTCAAAAAATTCCTACGTGTGAAGCGGCACCCAAAGGTACACGAGTGGTATGTCAACTTAATCGCCTTAAAAGCGGCAATAGCTCGTATGAATACCAGCCCTTCAGTTTCGTTCAGTCGCAAGAAAATGTACTTTAAGTAATTTCTCCCATACAAAAAAAAAACTAATTTTTTTTTTTCTCAGGCGCGGAGTAACTAAAATCATTCATACTTCAATATACATTAAAGGAACGTATACCTGACACGTTCCATATTTTGGTTTTATGAATATCCCACATTGACTTTCTATGAAAGGGGAGCTCGATTTTCAGACCACTGTGCGACTACTAGAGAACAGGGCTTAGATTGATCTTAAAGGGCCTCAGTGATCTTAAACGATCACTAAGGTTAAGCAACATACGGCGCGTTCAGTCAGAAGCAGTTCCGTGCTTCACAAGGCACGTTAAGCAGTTGGTGCCGGCTGCCGTAAATAGATAAATAATCGTTAAGCCAAGTCAGAGGCCTTAGGGCGGCTTGAAAACTTCTGACAATAAGACCAGCCACCAGTCTTACAAGCCTCCACCAATCCGGACTTGGCCCCCGCGGCGGAGTATGGCCTATACCTTCCTCAGGGAAGAGACCCGTGCCCCTCGGTGGGGAAATAATGGGTTGATGATGAGGGCTTAGATTCTGCTAAAGCGTTGTAGTACAATGACAGTTTCATGAACCCGTCGATTTAATTTCGTTGCCGCTTCAAGTCAACGCGCGTACGCGTACCATTGATTCTAGGCGTCGCCGGAATTAAAATACATGTCACGTTACCCGGCCATGCAACTGTAATTGAACTTTAATGCGCTAACAGAATCGAGGCCCGGTAGTACTTATTTATGTAAATGAGCGACTTCGCAACTGAAATGTACAACATGATGTGCTTTCGATAATATTTCTATTGTACTTAGATTTATAAAAAATTGTAAATGTTATTTATGAGTACAATAAAGAATATTCTATCTATCTATCTATCTATATTGTATAACTGATTCTCACTTCTTCTTCTTCTTCCCACATGTCAATCTAAGGTCAATCGACTTTAGAATGTACATTGAATTGACATCGTGAACGTTACTAACTTAATTCTGTAATTAACTGTATCTTTAGAAATGTTTCGCATGTGTTTTTCCTGGTACAATAAGGATAATTCTTATTTTAAATAGTTGTGTATTTTGTAAAGTATATCATCATCAACCCATTATGTCCCCACCGAGGGGCACGGGTCTCTTCCCTGAGGAAGGTATAGGCCATACTCCAACTAAATTTTACTCTACATACAGTAAAATATATACTGGGATTGAAACCCACGACCTCTCTAATATGAGCCCGTTGCAGCGAGGAGCTACCACCTACCACAGCTTCACGTTAGGTCGATTATTTAAATTCATCATGACATTTACATATACTTACATATTATACTAGCTGTTGCCCGCGACTTCGTCCGCGTGGGCTTTAGTTGGAAAAAGTATTTGTAAATAAGTCACGTATACTTTTAGCGCATGTGAAAGAATTAAAACAAAAAAATTGTGTAATCGTTAACATTCATATTTATTACATACATTTAATTTTAGTAATTTACAGTAATTTACATTTTATTGAAATAATTTAGAAAATCAGAGAACTTACGTATTAACGTTGCACCCCCTTTTACCCCCTTAAGGTATGATTTTCGGAAAAATATATTAAACGTGTTTCATGACATCCAATTATAAACATTCAATAACAAGAATAACTTCAAAAACAGCAAAGTTTCATACTAACTTTACACCCCCCTTTTTACCCCCTTAAGGGATGATTTTCGAAAAACTATTTTACAAATTTTTCAGAACTTTTAATGAAGGACCATTCGAATAGCTTCAAAAACGGCAAAGTTTCATACTAACTTTGAACCCCCATTTTACCCTCTTAGGGGATGAATTTTCAAAAATCCTTTCTTAGTGCTCCCCTACGTTACAAAAGAAACCCCTGTGCAAAATTTCAAGTTTCTAACCCTTATAGTTTAGGCCCGGCGTTGATATGTAAGTCAGTCAGTCAGTCAGTCAGTCAGTCAGCTTCTCCTTTTCTATATATAGATTTACAATAGTCCCTACGTTTGTTTTATTGTCACTGTATTTCATGTGATGGTAATTTAGAACTACGGTCTCGGAGCCACACATTTTTTGCTAGTTTAGGGTTACTTTTGTGATTCCATAATAAAAATTGCATTCATGACTGTTACAAGATTCAGAATTCGAGACATTATATTTCCCATATCTATATATATCTATATAATATAAAAGGAGAACTATAAGGGTTAGAAATTCGAAACTTTGCACAAGGGTTTTTTTTATAATGTAGGGGAGCACTAAGAAAGGATTTTTGAAAATTCACCCCCTAAGGGAGTAAAACGGGGGGGCAAAGTTAGTATGAAACTTTGTCGTTTTTGAAGTTATTAAAATAAAATTGAATATGCAAGTTCTTCATTAAAATTCATGAAACACGTGTAAAATATTTTTCCAAATCTCATCCCCTAAAGGGGTAAAAGGGGGATGCAAAGTTAGTATGAGTCTTCTCTGATTTTCAAAGTTATCTCAATAAAAAGTTGTATTTGGGTTATAAGTTTATAATAATGAGTATTTCCGATATCTTCTTTTTGTGAATTCACCCCCTAAAAGGTGTTAAAAGGGGGTACAAAGTTAGTATGAGACTTTGCCGTTTGTGAAGTTATTCGAATGAAATTCGGTATGCCTTCATTAAAAGTCATGAAACACGTGTAAAATATTTTTCCGAAAATCATCACTTAAGAGGGTAAAAACGGGGTGCAAAGTTAGTATGACAGTTCTGTGATTTTCAAAGTTATCTCAATAAAAAAGTGGTATTTGGTTTATAAATTCCTAATAATGAGCATTTCCGATATCCCTTTTTGTGAATTTACCCCCTAAGGGGGTTAAAAGGGGGTACAAAGTTAGTATGAAAGTTCTGTGATTTTCAAAGTTATCTCAATAAAAAGTGGTATTTGGGTTATAAGTTCCTAATAATGATTACTTCCGATTTCCCTTTTTATGAATTCACCCATTAAAGAGATAATAGACGGGTGCAAATTTAGGGAGAGGCTGACTAACTTAAGCTATAAGGGTTAGAAACTTGAAATTTTGTACAGGTGTTCCTTTTATAACGTAAGGGGGCACTAAGAAATGATTTTCGCAAATTCATCCCCTACGGGAGTAGAACGGGGGTGCAACGTTAGTATGAATGTTTGCTTTTATTGAAGTTATTCGAATGAAATCCAATATGAAGGTTACTTATTGAAAGTCACGAAACTAGAGTATTTTTTTTTTATAATCATCCCCTAAGGGGATAAAAGGGGGTGCAACGTTAATATGTAAGTTCTCTGATTTTCTAAATTATTTCAATTAAATGTAAATTACGGTAAATTACTAAAATTAAATGTATGTAATAAATATGAATGTTAATGATTACACAATTTTTTTCTTTTAATTATTTCACATGCGCTACAAGTATACGTGACTTATTTGCAAATACTTTTTTCAACTAAAGCCCACGCGGACGAAGTCACGGGCAACAGCTAGTATAATATATTGAAAAACATTCAAAGGCAGATCAAGCAGGCGGAAAACGCAAATAAAACAGTCAGAAGCTGAGCCCCCCCACAAAATTTATTATATTATATTCGAAGGGGTGGTAAAAATCAAGGGCCACGAAGTTATGGGAACGGGAAGTGAAACGGTTCCATACGTCACAGACGGTGTCTACAGAATACAGAAGAGACACTTTAGTTACCTATGTATTGTGTTAATATATATTTTTTATTATCATCAACCCATTATGCTCCCACTAAGGGGCACGGGTATCTTCCCTGGGGAAGGTATGGGCCATACTCCACCACGGGGGCCAAGTCCGGATTGGTGAAGGCTTATAAGACTAATGGCTGGTCTTATTGTCAGAAGTTTTCAAGCCGCCCTATTGTGCCTTGCGAATCACGGAACCGCTCAGAAAAATGCCACTAGCGTTAGTCATAGACGGTCCACCCATACACTCAACGGTCCCTATGTTGCTTAACCTTTGTGATCGTTTAAGATCACTTGGGCAGCCGGGGCTACGAGCTATTCTTTTTATGTAGTTGTAAGTATATCCTTTAACATTGGTTTATGCCGGGACCTATACGAGCTTAATTAGGTATTTTCAGGAAGTAAAATAATATTTATTTAACGGCACAAAGCCGTACATAATTACACAGGGAAAGTTAATACAGGCATATACAGTTAATAAGGCAGATATCAGACAAAAGCAGAAGAAATATGAAGCTACAATTGAATGTGAACTTAAATTAAAACGGTCTTATTCAATTTATAAAAATACGATTCCTTGAAACAGCCGATAAACAATCGATTAAAATAGTCTATGGCGGAGATTTTACGAGGAAAGGACAAAAAGTATTGAATAAACTACCTCTAAAACTGTTTTTCTTGTAATGGTGTTTTTGTATATAAGGCTGTTAAACTGAGAATCGCCTGATACGGTTATTCAACGTTTCCATGAATATAAATATTAGTCATATACGTGGTTTGACCGAGGAACAGTCGGCCTAAGTGGACCTTCTGAGATTCGCATCTTCCAATTTCGGGGCAAAGTGTCGTAACGAGTGATTTTAATTAAAGAACCAATCTCCCGCCATTTCGATGGAATGAAATATGAAGGGGTCGTCAGAAACCGATAGGTATTACCGAACTGAAATGCAACATTCTTTGGAAACTCTGCTATTTGAAGCGATTCTGAGGAAATCTGACTGCGTTATAGTGGGTTAGGCCTTGATTTTTGCTGCTTCTGGTTGCAGCATTAATATTTTTCTTTCTTTTGTAAGAAAATGAATCAATGTTTTGACTTTTACTATAGTTAAACATTTTTTAAAACAATTACATACAGGCGCACACACCGCTTCTTGCCCCACACCAGGACACCCTGTGTCGTGGGAACCAGAATCAGCGACGTCACAAACATGTCAACATCCAAGACCTGGGGTCTTTTTTACCCCAGCCGGGATTCGAACCCGGGACCTCTCACATAGGCAGATGCGCCATAGAGGTCGTCAAAATCATGGAATTGTAACAATTATGGAAAATTATGACAATCATGGAATTTTGTCAATATTTAGGCTCTGATGTATTCTTATCTTATCTTCTCTTATGTTTAAAATTATTTTAGATAAGCTGGTCAGAGTGGAGTTTTCCCGCTGCCTTTTTCTCCACTACAAATACGTCCCGAAGGCAGCGGCTAACATAGTACATTGATATTCAGAAAACACAATGTAAATTCTTTACGTTGAAACAATTTAAATAAGATATTTTGATTTTGGCAAAGTGGTTATCATAATTTTGCGGGATATTTGTCACAATAAGACCTAGATAGTGTTTATACCCTACTTAGTGTTTTATTTTTTTGAAAATAAAACACCTTAGTATTATTACACAATTTCGCCAAACTGCAAACCAGTCTACCTACAGAAGGTCTACCTATACTTATTAGAAGCGCTGTACCTGTGTATATTACTAAGGGCTCTTACACACCACGTTTTTTCCCGGCGCGCGCCGTCGACGCACGTTGTACGCAACTGTAACGCGCGATAGCAAACGCGCGTCACCGGCGCCGGCGCCGGAACAAAACGTGGTGTGTCAGAGCTCTATCTTATATTATACTTTTATTATAGGTAGGTATTTATAAATACAAAAAAGAGCAAGCCGAGCCACCTGCAAAAGCTAGTGCGGAAACAGAGGAAAGCTCCGCTGCACAAATTCCCTCTAATGGCCTTAAGCTACTTAGCTCGTTACCTTGGAGAAACACTCGTGACCTTATTCCTAACTGCAGACGAGTGGTTTTCGAGTACCGCCTACCCTATTTGGCTTAATTTAAAGTAGCCTTTTATACAATGGCCGAGAAATAATACAACACTAATGGATAAAACAATCAGCTGGAATCTTATTTTCCCGCCTCCACATCGCCCTACGACCTTTGTCCTGGGGGAAAATGACTCAAAGATTAATGTACATTTGACTAAAGAGCTCAGTATAAGATTTATATGCTGGGTGTTGATTTGTACAGTTTAATCCGACTGGAGTAGTTATTTACATGATACTGAGGCAAAGAAAAATATAATAATAAATATATATTTTTTTTTTTAGTGAAAATCACCTAAAAATCGTAAAGTTATATGACTTTCTATCGTTTGCACTTGACGGGTCTGGCAGGGGTTTAGCGGGGCGGGGCGGGGTGGGAAAGGGCGCCCGCACCGCAAAACCGGGGATTTTAGGTGATTTTCACTAAAAAAAAAAATTTTTTAATATATTTTTTTTCCTTTAGTATCATTTAATTACCACCCCTAAGTCGGATTAAACTGTACAAATCAACACCCTGTATAGATAGTGTACACGCACGTACATATTCGACTATTTATGTTTGCCTATTTTGAGAAGGGAATACAACCGGAGCGCTCCCTTGCGGCTGTCACAGTGCAAAATATTATTAATAAAAAATATTCATTACAAGCTGACCCGGCAAACGTTGCTTTGCCATATACCTATTTGTAGGGATTGTAATTTAAAGAAATTGTAGTTTGAAAAAACCCTTATCAATTAGGGCAATGAAAAAATACATAACAACCTACTCTCACTACGTTTTAGGAAAGACGACAGCGTGGAGACCTCATAGAAACACGCAAAATCCTCACAGGTTACTATGACGTGCAAGACCTATTACGTAACAGGCCTATTACGGCCACCAATTCAAACTAAGCTAAACTAAACTCTGTGCGCAAGTAACCCTCGAAAGCATTTCCTTCCAAACCGAGTCGTGCAAGACTGGAACAAACTTCCTGACTCTATTGTCAGAGCAGACTCAGTGAACTGTTTTAAAAATAGACTGGATAATTATATAAATACTAAAAACAATCAAGTACAGTGATAAGACACACACGCGTCAGCTCTAAGCTGCTAGTGTATAAAATAATAATAAAATAAAACTTATTCTCAAATCTAACGAATATACAGTATAAAATTTCATCAAAATCAGCCGTTTCGGAGAAGTACGCGCTCTAACACTGTGATACGAGAAGAAGATAATATAACATTACGTTTTAACCCAAAAGGACGAATAATTTTATGTCAGCGTAGAGAGATAGAATAATCTTTACTGTACACAGAAATTATATTTACAGAATTTTTATAATTAACTTGTTACTATAAGCAATTTCTTTCAGGCAACCATAGACGGAAACAAGAAAGAAATTAGAGACGGGTAGTGGTGCAATTAAAAAATATTTTTATGAGTCGTTGAATTGTATAAACCTACTTAAACCATACATAAATATTTCATATTAATAGTACAGTACATACGTAATACGCACTTTAATATCAGCATGACATAAAAGAAGATTGACTCAGAAATCCAATGGAAAGTTTTAATTCCAGGCATTGTTTCCAATTGCGCGCCTGCAAGGGATTCAATCCATTTGCAGGAGAACGGTCGCCGGTTATCCGTCGCTCTATCTTAATGGACTGCCGCATTCCGATTACGTGGCCAGTCGTTATATCTAACCAAATCCGGGAACTCCCAGCCTGGGAGGCTCTGATTGGAATTGGGAGTTTTACAATTTTACCCGACTCGACTGAGCACTGCAGCCAAGTCGAAACCCATTTGCATTTGCCACACACAGGTTGCCACGTTTTATTTACTCA
Organism: Yponomeuta plumbellus; assembly: GCA_947310845.1. Lineage (NCBI taxonomy): Eukaryota > Metazoa > Arthropoda > Insecta > Lepidoptera > Yponomeutidae > Yponomeuta > Yponomeuta plumbellus. Next base: position 1,146,254 of record OX371193.1, on the reverse strand, counting down.
CATCCTACAAATAGGAACTTACCACATACAATGTCAACTTATATATTTATATTGCTTATGTTTCTGTTTCGTCAGTGTTTACAATGTGTTGTTACTGTGATTTAATTTGTTATGTTATATGTACCTACGTGTGTGTTTCCTATGGAAATAAAGCTTTTATCTATCTATCTGTCTACAATTCTAAGTTCCCTTGTAATCTCTTAAGGCTGTGCTGCTATAGACAATCATCATAATCATCAGCTTACTGTGGCCCACTGCTGGGCCTTTTCACCCAAATGCCGTTTCACACGGTCCCTCCCCACTCGCATCCACGGGCATATAGACAATAAGTGCAAACTATTATTTGAAGAAGAAATACATTTATTACACCAACTAGACACATCAGAGAAACAAAAAAAAAACAATAGTGAAAAAACTAAAAACGCAACAGACAACACAATTAAATAAACAAAACCTTAGATAGATAAATTAAGTGTGTCCGGAATAGTCAATAATGTGTAGTGCTTACGAAAGTTCTAGTTCAAAAATTATCGTCACAAAGGCCCATGATGACGCGTGTCGCGTTCGGCCGTGTCCAAGGACATAGAATGTCTTTCACTATATTATTATCCGTGTACTCTAAACTTTTACTATACTGTTGAATTAAAGCTCCGTCTCTGTTGACTCTTTTGACGGAATCCTCCGTCAAAAAAGTCAAGTAGGTGTTCCTATCCAGAATAAAGTTAATAATAGGCTATTTGACAGTGTGAAGAAAACAGTATTATTTATACGAATTCGTATAAATTATGAGTCTTAAAACCGCTATAAAGCATTTTAACTAAAAAAAAAGATTTTTTATAAAAGAAACACAGGATAAAGGAGAATGGCAGGCTTCAGTGGAAGTCTAGTACACCTACAAAAAGTCGTGTTGAAACATGAAATATTTACATTTAATAGATCATTGTACCTATAAGAATTTGTTGCATTAATTTTCTTTTTTTTATAAAGTTGGGAGTCATGTGTTATGCTCGTTTTTTTAAGAAGTTTGGAGGTTATGTTACGACCCCGTTTACTTGACTGTTAGAGATAAATACCTACACAAATAATTGAAACAAAATCATTCTATTGTACACACATACGCACATACCTATGTACATACATATATGTATAAATAAACCGTCAGATAAAAATCCAGAAACATAATTTGAACCAAATACATACTACTTACTGCTCATCTAGCAACAGCAGTTTTCGACGTGTAGTCACTTTCTCATGTTCTAGGATGCTTTAGAACTCTCACCATAGTCATAGTCTACTATTACTACATAATACACTACATATGTACTTGTATAACTCGAATAACAAAAACAACTTTTTCTTTCAATGGTGTTTATCTACATGTAGTTAGTACAGAAACGTATAGATAGCGGCGCCTTTTCAATCAACTACACTCTTAAAATAACGTCATCCAAGAAGTTAGCTGGTTGCGTCACTCCCTCATGGCGAGCATAGCCCAGGTACCAGATGATACTCATCACATGGGAGCAACACCCCACAGTTCTCAGCTCTATAATGCAGTTGCAACAATAACTTATTATTGCTTCTTTGCCACGATTACTTCTTTCAGTACAATAAAAACAACGACGACGAGACTTCAATTCAATTAAATTATTTTTCAATGGCACCCCTAGGATTCTGCCAATGTCAAGTTTGTTGTGGAGATGGCAAGTATCTTCTTTTTTTATTTTTGCCCGAAGCAGTCCCACAGAACACCTAAAAGATCATTTCACCTGTTTGGTGTTATGTAGTTCCACGGTAAGATCCTTAATAATATAACAATAAAAGCCAAAATCGATTAACTCATGGGACTACTTTCGTGAAACGAACTCTACAAAAAAAAAAAAACAACTGTCATGTAAAAGTGAAAATCAGTACAGCGCCACCAAGGTATCTGTTCAGGTGGTCAAAATTGTAACTAATTAATTTTAAATCCTGTTCCCCATTTTTTGTTTTATTTATTCACTTACTAAGATTTATAGATGTAATTTTCATTAAAATTGAAAGATGGGTTAAATACTCTTGACTTGACTCAGCATGACTGTTGTTTTTTTTTTGGCTTGCGAGAACAATCCATGGCGTTCCGTTTCTGTTTGTAAATTGCGTTTTATTTAATTATTTTCTTATTTTCTTCCCCCTACTTTAAAAAAATATTTAAACAACTGAAAAAAGAGCCACTTGCGAAATACTAAAGTTGGGAAAATATAACCCCAAAACATTCTTTTAATAGGGCGGTACACCATTTTCCGTTGTCCTTTGATAATTATGTATCTGCAGCCATTGTATCAAAAACGGCGCCTGGATTGGCCGATTCTATGATGACGTCACAGCTCAGAAAAAATGACACCTGTCGTGTCGTCTTTACGTTCATTTTCATTGGTTTGTTTACTGACCAGTGATGTCATAATACGGTATTTGACACTATCAACAATAAATTATTTGAGATGCAATAAAACAAAAATTACAAAATGATTCGGAAAATGCATTTCTTTTAATCATTTACTAGTTATTACAATTTTTAAATAGATGAAACATAAAAAGAGTACTCTGAAATGTGACGTCACAAGCAAGTATAGTGCCACCATCTTATCTGTTCAGTTAATAGCGGCGCTAGTAGTTTTACTTTTGTAAAAACTAATATTAACCTTTTCCCACAATATACACGCCCTATAAACTTAAGACCTCATAAAAGATTAGAAACGCCCACATCAAAATTACAGTTAGTAAATTCTGGCCCCCATTCAATGGCTGCAAAAATATACAACCATATACCTGATTCAATTAAATCGAACGAAAGAACAAACATATTTAAGAACGCACTAAACAAATTCTTATTGCAAAAGAACTACTAGGTACTCGCTGAAGGAATTTTTCGATGAAAGTTATTAAATTACTAAAAGATTTATATAATTATTGTTTTTTTTGTCTTTAATGAAATGAAATAATAGCTTGTACCTACTAAATAAATATTATAGTGATTGTTATGTTTCATAATAAGAGTCTCCAAAAGGAAAGTTGTAATTATACTATGAACTAGTTATTTAAGTTAACATAATTTTATATTTACAAATTTATATTGGCAGCGCCCTAGCAGGGTTCTTGTTTGATACTTTTACTATTTAAGACATCTCATGTACAACAAGAAAGCTCAATAAATATCTTATCTTATCTTATCTTAATAAAATTTACCTAGAAGAATGTGAATATTTTAACCCGTCTTTCAATTTAATGAAAATATATCTACAAATCTTAGTAAGTGAATAAATAGAACAAAAAATGGGGAACAGGATTTACAATTGATTAGTTAGCAGGTGGAAAAAATTGTAACTAACTAATCAATTGTAAATCCTGTTCAGGTGGCAAAATAAACAGATAACTTGGTGGCGCTGTATTTTCATACGAAATTCCGTTTTAAAAGTAACTCATTTGACATCCTGTCAAATACCCAATTCCTATGCGACGCCATATTGCCCAAGATAGCGTTTTGGCGGCTTGTTTCGAAAGTAAATTATCTTTTGCCTTTTTAAAAGAAATACACGAAAGAATTTAAAATGACTTCTTACTGAGGACTCCATGTTGTCGCAGCTAGCCTTGAAGAGGCGGGAGACATAAATTAAAACAATCGGATAGAACAAAAAAAAAAGAATTTAATAAACAAACCTAGCTATTACAGAGTGTACTAGCTAGTCGTGCGGTTCAGCCCTACACACTGGTTACGGTCTTTCTATAATTATCACCACGGTCAGGTACTCCCCTGAGCCGTCCGGAAACAGATGAAAGTCCTCTCGAGGCGGCGACCAAGCGTAAGTGGAGTAGCCCAAGTCGTCACGGGAATAGAACGCCGTGGCCTCAGTCCTGACAGGATACTGGTTCGTGGCCCAGTAGGGACCGCGGTGGTTTGTGGCCCGGAACTTGGACCCTGGAAAAAACCCCTCGCATTAGTACCAGCCATCGACAGGACAATTCACCGCCTCCGGTTTAGCAAAGAAGAAGAAACCCAACTAGTCTGTTAGTGGCGGTGAAATGAAATCAGTAGCGGAGTAATGTGGGATGATAATGAAACTAATTTGATAATAAATGACAGGCCAAAAATGAGGAACAAAGGAAAATGAAATTTGTACACACTATCTGCAGTATTAATTTATAATATGTCTGTATACAATTAAATTGCAAGCTAGTGCCAAGGAGATAGTGCGTACCTATTTAAAAGCCAACGCCTTAATGATTTAATGAATAACTAATATGAAAATGTATGAAAGATGAAATGATGATGGATGAATAAATGTATAACGCAATGGTGACAAGCAGTTTTGTCAGAAGCCATTTTGTGTCGTCAAGCTGCCAAGCGATGGAGAAGCTTCTCGACACCGAGTATAAATTTGCCGGTAAACTAATTTGCACTACAACTAAGGAAAAAAAAACACAATACATTATTACAAGCACTATCAAAAACTAATCTATCGGTCCACTACTAATAATAAATAGCTGTTTGCAACTTACCCAAAAAGTGTGGGGAACGTAAACACAAAATATTTATCAATATTCAGTTATTAGATTAACTGTAAGATTAACGGTTCGCTACGCTAATATCAAAGCGTTATTTTATTATAAGACTCCGGCCGTTAGCGACGGTGAGCTGGCGATGCAAGAGCACTAGGCACACGCAGGCTCGCCGATGGTCCAGAGACAACTGCTGTGGAAGTAGTAGCGCGGAGCGCGGCCGAGTCGAGAACGTTCGCCGGCTGCCCGCGCGCAAGACCAGTTGTTTTAGGGGTCAGCAGTGCTAAAAACTAATGAACCCTTTCACAGTAAGGTTTTCATTTAGAATGTAGTGTATTTTAAATATTATAGTTGTAACTTGTTTGTAAATATAAAATAATTTGCTTATGTAATTATTTTAGAACAATAAAGATGTTCTAAAATAAATAACGTTACAATGTACACCAACAAAAATATGATAAGGTTTTCAGAAATCTGTCAAATATCAGAAACCTGTAGGTACTAAAAATACGAAAAATGCGTTTGACGCCGAGCTTCTGTGTACATATTTTCTTGGCGGCTATTGATCCTACAACCGTCTTGCGATAGGTTTTACATCATGTACTGGCGCAGTAGCTAGCTATATAAATATAACCCTTGCGGCAATCGTAAAAGGGCTTCGGGTTACTCTTTGATTTTATTTGCTTATGGATAAGGAAAATAGCTGACGCTTAAGACTGTGGGGTAGATCAAAGCACCAAACTTAACACAGAAAGATTCGAGCTTCGCGATACACCGTGAATCGCTCGTAGCCCCGGCTGCCTGAGTGATCTTAAACGATCACTAAGGTTAAGCAACATACGGCGCGTTCAGTCCATGGATGGGTTGCAAGAAGTGCAATATGAATAGGCAATGAATTAATTAATTACATTAGATTGAGTTCCATTAGATTTGATAACCGATTCAGAGTGAGTAATTGATTCAATGGACTCTAAACTACACTAAACCATTTATACAGAGTCTCAGGCACTGCAGCGTCGGAGTGGTCACTTCACCGATCTAGTGTAAGGACGCTGTATCATCATCAACCCCCCAAGTCCAGCCGGCAGCCGGCACCAATTGCTTTTATTAACGTGCCTTGCAAAGCACGGAACCGCTCGGGAAAATGCCACTAGACTTAGTCATGGAACAGTCACCCATCTGTATGCACTGAAGGCGCCCTATGTTGCTTAACCTTCGTGATCGATTAAGATCACTCAGGCGGCCGGGGCTACGAGCGATACGCGCCTCTACATTGAATTGAATGTGCTATATTTTTTTCAATAATACCTCATACGTGTCTAGAGAACTATGAAACCTTACGCCCAGATTTCTTTCACGTTTATTTTGAAAGTTATAAGCGAAGACAGGCGGCACGATTTCAATCTAAAATGATCCTGAAATCCATGTTAGCTCTGTGCCAAGATGTTCATATCCTGTCTTCGTTTTTTCTAAGCCGTGTATCTGTCGTCGTACTATAATCCACTAACAGAATTGAGGCCCTGATCTGTAAGTACTGACCGTATCAGTACTGACACAGAATACATTACAGGTGGGTCGTTCTTTAATTTTTTTACCGACAATGCACATGACTGATAAATCAATATTTAACATTTACATGTCATATTAGTAATCATTGGTATTGCCTAAATTTTTGAGTGAGATATCATTTTTCAGATGGTCTATCTTACGATGTCAAATTAATTTATAAGCAAACAATATCAATCAAAATGTACACCTCCGTCACGGTCTTCAAAAATAGTACCACTTACACCTCCGTCACGTAATGTAACTTTTTTCGTAAGTTAAATAATTAAGAGAAGTACCTACGACATGATAACATAATTTCTAATCTATCATACATCAGGAATATTTTCATAGTTTGAAGTACTCATATTTTTGTTTTTATAATTATACATTCATGTTATTGGGGACAACTTATTGTCGGTAAAAAAGAAGAACGACCCAGGTACAGAAGATTCACTCTGCAAAATCAATTAAAGGAAATGGGACTCTAGCAGCGATACAATTAGGTGCAATTCAGATCGCACGGCGATAAAAAAGCTACGTTGTATTCACCTACATGTTGCCTCTCTTTCTACCGCAAAACTCTTACCTCTTCTGGCGCCTGAATTCCTACCTATTTGCCACTCCGGAGTGGTCGCCGCATGTACTAACGCATTCGATACCGACACGCGTAGTGAAACAGGCCTGTACCGGCAAACCCGAACCGTGAAACCTGATTCTTTAGAATCGCATCCGCACTTTAATCTTAAATCTCCTCATAACCGTCGTAAAGCAAGTTACTGGGCTTTTGGCAGTTTTGTCCAGCCTGTGCACACTCACTAATTGCGGAAAATATCTGGTACAAATAGCTCCATTAATTACCACTAAACCTGGCTAAGGCGAAGCATTCCGCCAAACGTTTAGTTTTATTTTCCCTCCTCCAAGGATAAGAAACGGCCTGCCAAGAAAGAGCACACAGCTGCGTCGTATTACAATGTTCAGTTACACATTTTGCGGGTCTAATTGCGAGTATGATTTGTTGGCAGTTCACGCAACTACGTTCGTATGGTTAACTGATCAATTCACAACATTATATTTCCTTCACATAAGTATGTTTTTCCGTTTTAGGGTTCCGTACCCAAAGGGGAAACCGGACCCTATTGCTGAGTGAGACTCCGCTGTCCAGGCTGTATCACATGAACCGTGATAGTTAGAAACTTGACATTTTCACAGATGATATATTTCTGTTGCCGCTATAACAACAAATATTAAAAAACAGAATACAATAAAATGTTTAATTGTAATATTTTTTTTAATAATAATAATAATCTTTATTGACACAAATATTGTACAAACATAAATTTACATCTTGTTTTTTTATTGTTATGACATTAAATTAAGAGTAACAGACATTGATGTGTGCTTCTGATACCTGTGATCATGATTTTTTTGCTCGTTTTTGCTTGATATTGGTAACGGCAACAGATAGACGCTTGAAATATTAATAGAATATTGAGTTCTATTATTAACTTGAAAAATAACTAAAATAAAATAAATACCCATGCAAAAAACGTGATTTTTTTGCCGTTTTTATTAATAATGGTACGGAACCCTTAGTGCGCGAGTCCGACTCGCACTTGGCCGGTTTTTTCTCTCTGTTTCCACACCCCTAGTGTTCCTTATTGCCCACGGAACGCTAAAAACTAACTGCGTTCAGCGCAACAAGCAAGAGAAAATTAATTAGCATTCACTTACTTCCATTTGAATAAGGGTATTAAACCAGGCAGCAACACCCAGGCAGGTCGTGACAAGACCACCTGAATTGCTATTGAAGCCGCTAATTAAGAGGAATTCGCATTTGCGAGGAAATTAAATTGTAGCGAATTAAATGCGATACATCTACTGGGTGCAATTTCTGAGAACTCTTAGAGCGGGTACACACTAGGCGTTTTGAAGTGCGCGCTTTTGTAACGCGCGTTGTAAGCACTATGAGGTCTGATTGAAGTGTACACATGCAAACGCGCAGTAAGCGCGCTGTAAGCGCGATTAATGATCCACGATTCTACGCAGCAACTGCTGAAGACAATAATTTTCATGAAAAAGTGTCTCAATCAAAACTGAAGATTATTTCTTGATGATAAATTGATGCAGTTCACTGGAATTGACGACGTCTATGGCGCAGCGGTAGCGCATCTGCCTACCGTGCAAGAGATCCAGGGTTCGAATCCCGTCTGGGGACAAAGAAAAACCCCAGGTCTTGGACGTTTACATATTTTTGACGTCGCTTTTTCTGGTTCCCACGACACAGGGTATCCTAGTGTAGGGCCAGAAGCAATGTATGTGCCTGCATGTAAATGTTTAACCCCTCAGCCATATGACATTTTTCTTTCACGGCTAAATTAGCTAGTTACAAAGTATTATTTAAAATTTATCTCAGTTTAAAACATAAACATAAACATACATTGCTTCTGGCCCCACACTAGGATACCCTGTGTCGTGGGAACCAGAAACAGCGACGTCACAAACATGTAAACATCCAAGACCTGGAGTTTTTTTCTCCCCAGCCGGGGATCGAACTCGGGACCTCTCGCATGGAAAAAAATATTCAAAGAATATAACATGCTCATACTGTGTATATCATCTTCAAAATTCGATTCAAAATGCAGACCTACCCGCCGGAGGGTCTACGGTGTGTGACGGAATACACCGTAGTTTACATTGGACCCACCGGCAAGTCTTCGGTGCTTGTGGGGTTAAATGTTTATTTCAGTTATGATATGATTGTTGTTGACTGTACTACTGTCCGTTTTTTAATTCGATGCAAAAAAAATGACGCGGTGTTACCGCTACAAAAGCTATAGGTTTACTCGGTAGATTTTTTTTACCGTGAATAGAAGAGTCATGTGACCAAAATCCTTATCACATCAAAGACATTAAAATTGAATTACTCGTAAGAGCAAAGTCTAAAAAAACACCTGCGTAGCATACACAATTTAACTTTGAAGTAAAATGAGGTTATTTGGTATTTACGCACTAGCAACATTCAGGCATTGACATCCTAAAAATTGTATGGAGATGTCAACGTGACAATATATTTTTTTTGCATTGAATGAAAAAACAGACTTTAACTGTACAGCGCCACTAAGTTATCTGTTCAGGTGGGCAAAATTGTGACTAACTAATTAATTGTAAATCCTGTTCCCCATTTTTTCTTTTATTTATTCACTTACTAAGATTTATAGATTACATTTTCATTAAAATTGAAAGACGGGTTAAAATATTCCCATTTTTCTAGGTAAACTTCTTAAATGTTACTAATAAAATTCTCCACTAGTGCTGCTATCAACTGAACAGATAAGATGGTGGCACTGTACTTGCATGTCACTGAAGATTTTAGCAGGCAAAGCTATGCACAGTTATTGGCTTGCGGCTAAAAAGTGGGAGTAGCGGAGCGGTAGAATGTCGACTTCTCGTCCGGGACGCCTTGGGTTTGAATCCCGGCACGTGCCGAAGACATTCTATTCTAAGTTACGTACATTTGCGAAGTGTAATAGTAATCATCAACCATTACGTCCCCACCCAGGGCCACGGGTCTCTTTCCTGAGGAAGGTATAGGCCATACTCTACCAAGGGGGCCAAGTCCGGATTGGTGGAGGCTGGTAAGACTAGTGGCTGGTCTTACTATAAGAAGTTTTCAAGCCGCCCTAAGGCCTCCTTGGCTTAACGACTGCCATCTATCGACGGCAGCCGGCACCAACTGCTTAACGTGCCTTGCTAAGCACGGAACCGCTCAGAAAAATGCCGTTAGCGTAAGTCGTGGACGGTCACCCTATGTTGCTTAACATTCGTGATCGTTTAAGAGAGTCGAGTAGTAATGCCACTCAGTAACTGTGAAGGAAAACATCGTGAGGAAGCCTGAGTGTCTAAGACGTCAAATCGCGTATCCGCGTTAGGAACGCGTTTTGATTAAGCCCGTGCGCCGCGTTACTTATGTAGGCTACTTTGTGTTGTAAGCACTTACACATACATAACCTACACTAAATTACACAAAAATATTATATCTATTTACAAATAAAATAAAAACTTAAAATTAGCTTATAATATTTACATATAAAATAACTATATCTAATTATGTAAATGTATCCCTATTAATATATATCTCTATATATATATATATATATATATATATATATATATATATATATATATATATATATATATATATATATATATAAAAGGAGAAACTGACTGACTGACTTAGAATCAACGCAGAGCCCAAACTACTGAACCTAGGGGGTTGAAATTTGGCATGGGAGTTCCTTAGGGAGCCTAGGGGAGCACTAAGAAAGGATTTTTTGAAACTCACCCTCTAAAGGGGTAAACGGCGGTGTTAAAGTTTGTATGGAGGTATAAAAAAATGTTGTCAGATTTTCTTGAAACTTGAAATAAATACTCTTCAACACAATTGATTGAACACGTGTTTCACGGTTTTTCTAAATTTAACCCTTAACGGGAGTGAACGGGGTTGCAACATTTTGAACTAAAGTCCACGCGGACGGAGTCGCGGGCGAAAGCTAGTGTAGTTCTAATTACTTTATTGATATTCATGTGTCATAGCGTTAGTACTAGTTTGTCGATGTCGACAAACTTGCCATCGACCTATCGTCGTCCCATCACTAGGCAGGACTGGTTTTACGCCAGCCCTGCCGGTCTGCGGCCGCGCACCTCCACCTAGCCAGTCGGTATCTCTTTATGACGCGGAGCGCATGCCGCTCGCCTCTGTACGATAATATCTAGACGCTGTACGCTTTTTACATATAACTTCCGCTGTACTTGTTTTTCTATACCGCTACATTTCTTCTGCTTCAATCTGACTTTCGCCTGTGCTTTGTGCTTGTGTTTCGTGTACCTGTTTCGTGTTCCTTCTGTGCCTTCTGTAAATTTGGACTACTGGTGTTTAGAAATAAATATTATCTAACTGAGTGAGTCGGACTATTTACTTATTACCACATTCACCCAGTACAACCATAATTATTATAAATAATTATTCATATTAATAACAATTAGTTCATTGACTTCAATTTCTTCCTCGTACTTTTATTCGTGACGACCTCTGTGGCGCAGCGGTTAGCGCATCTGACTACTATGCGAGAGGCCCCGGGTTCGAATCCCGGCTGGGGACAAAAAACAAAAAAGAAACCCAGGTCTTGGATGTTTACATGTTTGTGTCGTCGCTGTTTATGGTTCCCACGACTCAGGGTATCCTAGTGTGGGACCAGAAGCAATGTATGGTATGTGCCTGTATATAAATGTTATGTTATGTACGTTATAATAAGTATCAAAAAACAAATATACAACCCACTATCAAGGTAGACCATACAAGGTTACCTTGAAAAGTTGCTGATCTTCCGCCAATTTATTTTCTTAATCCGCAGACGAGAGAAAAAAAGATGCCCGAAACCCCAGCCACGTCTTGTTTTCACGGGCCAGCATCTGGAGTCTTTTATATAATGTATTCAAAAAGCTCTAATAAAATGACGAATTTCGAACGTAAAATTATTATTGTGGAGGTCGACGCACTGGCTCGGTTGCCAAAGCTAAAATCAATGTTGGCGTAAAATTAAGATCTTCATAAGTTTCTGCACATCTTTGCATTAATGGCTTTTGCCCTAAATATTGATATTGAACCCCCGTGGTATTGACAATCATCATCATTCATCATCGGCCTATGCTTGTCCACTGCTGGACCATATTGTTATTGTCCAACCTCACTTGTAATTCCTGGTGTACAGTCGACGGCACATCATCGTATACACCCGTGCACTCTACTCCGTTGCATTACGGGCGACTTTTCAACTAAAATGTGAAGGTTGATGTGCTGTCCACTGTACATACAATAAAGAACACTCTATCCATCTATCTGTTTATCCGTCTATCGCATACTGAAAAAATACTGTTTTACTCTGTCGTGAATGTGAAATGTGAACAGTATAAAGTTCAACAAACTTAGTCCAGCTGAGAAAGTGTCAAAAGCTTTCTACATACGAATTTTCTTTTGAAAGTTTTCCGTGAGTATTGAAAACTGACATTATATTTCGAGGTGCTTTAGAATTTTCCTCTTTACACTCAGATTGCAGGTCAATTGTGTCGCTGTCTTCATATATGGTACGTGTGCAGGGATTCGCTTCTGTCACTGCACTGTGTAGTACAGACGACAGCTGGTCAACCTTTACTTTTTGAACTTAACCTTTCGTAAGCCCCTACACATTATTACGCCGGCAACCGCTGCGCCAGAGTGTCAAGAGTTACAATGTCATCTATATTATATTATTATTATCTATATAAATAAAATTCAAAGTCCTGACTGACTGATTCATTCACTCATCAACGCCCAGCCCAAGCCGTTGAACCTAGGAAGCTGAAATTTTGCACAGAGGGTCTATATATAATGTAGGCAAGGAATAAGATCAGATTTTTTGAAATTCAACCACTAAGGGGGCGAAAAGGGTTGATAAAATTTGTATGGGAGGTATAAAGAATGTTGTCTAATTTCCTTGAAACTTAAAATGAATACCCTTCTACACAATTGATTGAACACGTGTTTCGCCATTTTTCTAAATTTAACCCTTAAGAGAGTGAACGGGCTTGCAAAATTTTGAACTAAAGTCCGCGCGGACGGAGTCGCGGGCGAAAGCTAGTTAGTAATAAAATATTCGTTCTTTGAAATCATTCCTATAATAACTACACTTTCATCGATATAAATAAGTGTATAGTCAATAAATTATGTGATCAATTTTATGCAAATTCGAAAAAAAATCTTATAATTTATCGCATAACAGATTATACAGACTTCGTTTTTATTTAATTAAATTGAGTGATTTTACACATTTGGGGATGTGATTTAATTTTTTTGGTGCCATGCCGAAAATGGTTTTTGTCATAAGCGTAGTTTTTGTTATAAATGTAGTACAATGGAGGTTGGCCAAAAATTACAATTGTCTTTAAGTGACACCGGTGATGCTAAGAACATTAACGAAGTTGCCATACCTATCTTCTACTAGCTACAATGCTCTCATCACCACAGAGAGGTTTTAATCATCGGTACGAACAACTTTTCATAAGGTGACAACAAAGGTAGTTAGTTAAGCTATTTAAAAAATCCTTATAATATTTTTTCCTTATAATTTTTTTACACCCTGTACCTCTAACAGTTCTATTGCACCCTGTACCTCTAACAGTTCTATTGCACCCTGTACCTGTATAAGCAGCTTGAAATGTAATATTGAAGTTCAGCAGTTATTACAAATTCCAAAGGCGAAAGGTGTCGCAATATCTATTTGAAAACCTATCGACTTCTGATATAAAGTCTACAATAGAACCTTTTCAACGACTTAAAATTTAAGTTTTGACGAGTGAGTCATAAAAAAGGACTATAAAATATTCACCTTCCTAACAAAGTCCTTACCAACAGATATACCTTTAAATCAAATTTCAGGGTTATTTGTTGAGTATCCAAAAAACATTAACCTTTCTTTCTTTTCCAGCATTAACTGCTAGTCCTTCTAATGCTATCCTCCCTTGCAAAATTCGAGGTCATGTTCTACTATGTTTTAAAATGTATTCAGTTTATAAGCAATTCTCTTTAGTGTTTTATGCTATGTATCTTTTATTTCGCTCGCTATCACTAAGGTTAAGCAACATACGGCGCGTTCAGTCCATGGATGGGTCACCGTCTATGACTAACGCTAGTGGCATTTTTCCGAGCGGTTCCGTGCTTCGCAAGGCACGTTAAGCAGTTGGTGCCAGCTGCCGTCGATAGATGGCAGTCGTTAAGCCAAGTCAGAGGCCTTAGAGCGGCTTGAAAACTTCTGAGAGTAAGACCAGCCACTAGTCTTACAAGCCTCCACCAATCCGGACTTGTCCCCCGTGGTGGAGTATGGCCTATACCTTCCTCAGGGAAGAGACCCGTGCCCCTTGGTGGGGACATGATGGGTGGATGATGATCTTTTATTTTGTAAATATATTCTATTATCACTTCTCTTTTGTTTCGGTTGAAGCTCCGTGAGTCACTTAAGGCCCGTGCTGAAAATCAGTGCTGTGGTAGAACCGCAGCGTATACTGAGCTCGAGGCCATTTTTATCGCTGCATAGCATAATTATCCTGCGTCCATTTATATTTTGAGATTATTTTTTTTACGCAGAACTGACGGCCGATGATGGGCCGAAAAGTTCTGGAATTGAGACTACACATTGGCAAGCGCAGCGTAAGTCGACCAGCCACAAGATGGACAGACGATCTCATCCAAGTGGCAGGAAGACGATGGATGCAAGTCGCTTCTAACCAGCCACAAGATGGACAGACGATCTCATCCAAGTGGCAGGAAGACGATGGATGCAAGCCGCTTCTAACCAGCCACAAGATGGACAGACGATCTCATCCAAGTGGCAGGAAGACGATGGATGCAAGCCGCTTCTAACCAGCCACAAGATGGACAGACGATCTCATCCAAGTGGCAGGAAGACGATGGATGCAAGCCGCTTCTAACCAGCCACAAGATGGACAGACGATCTCATCCAAGTGGCAGGAAGACGATGGATGCAAGCCACTTCTAACCAGCCACAAGATGGACAGACGATCTCATCCAAGTGGCAGGAAGACGATGGATGCAAGCCGCTTCTAACAAGCCACAAGATGGACAGACGATCTCATCCAAGTGGCAGGAAGACGATGGATGCAAGCCGCTTCTAACCAGCCACAAGATGGACAGACGATCTCATCCAAGTGGCAGGAAGACGATGGATGCAAGCCGCTTCTAACCAGCCACAAGATGGACAGACGATCTCATCCAAGTGGCAGGAAGACGATGGATGCAAGCCGCTTCTAACCAGCCACAAGATGGACAGACGATCTCATCCAAGTGGCAGGAAGACGATGGATGCAAGCCACTTCTAACCAGCCACAAGATGGACAGACGATCTCATCCAAGTGGCAGGAAGACGATGGATGCAAGCCGCTTCTAACCAGCCACAAGATGGACAGACGATCTCATCCAAGTGGCAGGAAGACGATGGATGCAAGCCGCTTCTAACCAGCCACAAGATGGACAGACGATCTCATCCAAGTGGCAGGAAGACGATGGATGCAAGCCGCTTCTAACCAGCCACAAGATGGACAGACGATCTCATCCAAGTGGCAGGAAGACGATGGATGCAAGCCGCTTCTAACCAGCCACAAGATGGACAGACGATCTCATCCAAGTGGCAGGAAGACGATGGATGCAAGCCGCTTCTAACCGGTCTTTTCGGAAATCCGTGGAGAAGGCCTATGTCCAGCAGAGGACTTCTAGTGGCTGAATGATGATGATGATGATTTTTTTTAGGGTTTCCCCCCACATGTAAAAAAGGAGTTTTTTCTCGCCTACATCATCGCTATATTGGTCGTTTAAAAATATTGTGGGCGTAGTAAGTCCAATTGGCAAGTTGAAATTCATAGGAAATAAATTCCTACCAGTTATTCTTATCCACCTCCTGCGGTTGACTGGAAAATGTTTGTAGCATGAAGTCCGCCGCATTGCCATTGTGTTGTTTACTTATGCGCTATAATAATAATAATAACTCCCAAATAACTCAGTCGCTTGTCCTGGTCCCAAACTAGGATACCCTGTGCTATGGTAACCACGCAAGGACAGCACAAACATGTAAATACATCCAGACTGAGGCCATTTGTACAAATTGACGGCGGCCTCCAGTGGGAATCGAACCCACAACTTCAGTCTTGGTAGTTAAGCGCCTCAACGGCGAGGCCAACGAGGCAGTCAAAAGATATTAATAATTGTAATTTCGTTAAGAAAAAAATATTTGGCGTACTATTATTATTTTAAATGCTAGCATTATTATGTTTCTAAGTTATGGATAGAATGTCTCCTTAAAGTACATCGAATGAATTTAAAGCCACCCGGTATTTTACCGAGACCTACACGCCAGCCCTATCTTTCGCCAAGGGAAATAGGGAAAATTATTGACAGTACACAACATACAGTTCTAATATATCTGAGGTTAGCTGGCGAGCGTGCCGCGGCCTAGGACCCTGATTCAAGCATTATAGTGTGGGTGGTTGTTTGAAAGTCTAGGCATGAATTGAGGGCGCGGTGCTCACATCGACTGCCTCGTTGGTCTAGTGGATAAGGCGCTTACCTACCAAGACAGAGGTCGTGGGTTTGATTCCCACTGGGCGCCGCTGGGCTTTATATCCTTCACACTACAACTTGACCTTCGCCACATGTTAATTTTACTGTAATCCGAAGTTAGTAATGAAACTTTAAAACAAGTGGAAAACACTAAAAAGTGTTAAACAAAATTATCCAAACAAAATGACATTAATGTATGCGAGAGACGCTAGCCGCCGGCCAACTTATCGCCCAGACATAACTTGTGACGTCACCATACGGTGCAAGGACTGCCGGGCGCGTTTTGAAACACCTAAGTTTAAACTTTATTAACTTAGTCAATTCTTAGTGGATTTTAATAATTCAAAAAGTAATGTGTTTTATTTTTTGTACTTCATTCATCTTAGTACTTAGAAGTCCAATATTTTGATGCCTGAATGATCCTTATTGTACTGTATCTTTTTAAATCTTTTGTCTGTGTTTTTCCTGGTACAATAAAGAATATTCTTATCTTAAGCTAAGTACATGAAACTTCACATAATATAAGGCTTTAAATGCCTTGAATCAGGCAGCGAAAGGCGGATAGAGGTCGTTTTTTTATTTTCTTTATGGAAATTTAACGTCGACCGGGCTAGCCCGTTCTCATATTGTTTCTGCTTACGCAACGTTGCTGGCGGAATAAGTTGGGCTGAAACAGACGGATGGCTTCGACTTTAATTTGTATTCGGCCTTGCACACACAGAAAGTGAAGTAAAGTAAAGATTACTTAGATTACAATGAGGTCTGAAATTAAAGACATTGGCCGCATTCAGCAGAACACATCGATGAAAAATCGATTACAAAATTTCTGCTGAACGCACACAAAAATTCGTTGAAAATTGTAATCGGCGCGTAATCGATGACTTAGCGATTACTCATCGATGTGTTCTGCTGAATGCGGCCATTGACTAATGGCCGGTTCCTGAATGGAGAATTCCACTAAGTAAATGCTTAAGTAACGTTTTGTCACGCTCTTTTCTCAGAAATTTGACGAGACAGCATTACAATTATGTAGTAACTTAGCGATATTCTCAATTCAGAAACTGGCCGTAGCTGTGTCATTATCATCAATGTCCGCACCGAGGGGCGGGTATCTTCCCTGAGGAAGGTATAAGCCATACTCCACCACGGGGGCCAAGTCCGGATTGGAGGAGATACAAATATTTGAAGAAAAACAATTCTCAAAGTTCATTCGGTCAGAGGTTACCGGTTCAGTGTTTACATGGATTTTTTAGGTCGTTTAAGATCACTCAGGCAGCCGGGGCTTTCTAGCCCTGAATTCATGAGACTAAAATAAAAAAAGCCGGTACTTCTGTGCTTTTATCACAGTGCAGGCTTCAGGCTTAGCCGGGAGCCCAATAAAGTGTATTTAACACTCGAGCGGGATTAAAGAATTTCGTTGATCGCCTTTATTAAAACGGTTGCTACATCACTTGGCTCATCTTCTCGTTAAAGGCGCTCCAGCTAATTAGGCGTGGGCAAACTCTCCGGACTTAAGGTCATAGCCTACTTACACGACACTGCTCCCCTAGGTAAAAATAATATAATTCAAATATGGGCTTTAAATATTGCTCTTTAGATATATTTTACATTGGCATCAGAATTAGTAGGCAGCTCGATGTCAGCGAGCTTACCGCCGCCGTCAGACTGTTCCATAGTTGACGCCTCGCTGGCCGCACGTTATAGAGGAGCGGTCCGCGCGCTCACTGCTAGCAGTCGCCGCTCAGTCGGTCAGCGTGGTTGCCAGATGAAATTGGTGGACAGCTGGCCGTCGACTAGCTGTCGCCGCGTGGACTGCTTGGTGCCTGCTAGCTGTCGCCGCGTGGACTGCTTGGTGCCTGCTAGCTGTCGCCGCGTGGACTGCTTGGTGCCTGCTAGCTGTCGCCGCGTGGACTGCTTGGTGCCTGCTAGCTGTCGCCGCGTGCACTGTGCAGTCGTCTTAGCTTAGGGCGGTGTTGGAGTAGAGCCGTTTAAGTGTGCTATGCCTAAGCCTGTCCAGTTACTAAGTGAAAGTTACTAAGCGCTTAGCGCCACTCGCTCGTGTACATACATATATACGTTACACATCGGTATCGATCGTTGGAGTTGTAATGTAAATTTACGAATTTATAAATAGATAGATAAGATCAAGTACTGACACTGACATGCTTAATGCTTAACCAAATGAGAAAGCGGAAAACTAAACAGTAATATTTTTATTATTATTTATTTATTTCTTCACAAAGTATATGTTTAAAAAAATACAGTAAGTGCCTGAACACTTCACTAGGCTATTATGTCTCCACCGAAGGGCCCGGGTCTCTTCCCTGAGGAAGGTATAGGCCATACTCCACCACGGGGGCCGAGTCCGGATTGGTGGAGGCTTGTAAGACTATTGGCTGGTCCTATTTGTCAGACGTTTTCAAGCCGCCCTAAGGCCTCTGACTTGGCTTAACGACTGCCATCTATCGACGGCAGCCGGCACCAACTGCTTAACGTGCCTTGCGAAGCACGGAACTGCTCGGAAAAATGCCTCTAGCGTTTGTCATAGACGGTGACCCATCCATGGACTGAACGCGCCGTATGTTGTTTCACCTTAGTGATCGTTTAAGATCACTCAGGCAGCCGGGCTACGAGCGAAAATAACAATGCTTATCAATTGTTACTTCCAAAGTCCTGACCTGACCGAGGAGGTTGAACGTGGTAGGCAGCAAAGTTTCTATTAGATATTGTAGCAGAGTGTACAAGGTAAGCTGAAATTGTCGTGTAGGCCTAAGTTTGCGCCCGAACTCAAACAAGACTCCATTAGGGTCTTACAAAGGACTTCGGCAGGTGTTCCTAACCGTCTAATAACATATTCCGAACCATATTTACATTCGCAACTTCCACTCAATGGTCCCATAATGTATGCCGAAAATATTCCGAGGATTTCGCAAGTTTATTTGTTCGAAACGACATTAGGCTGATTTTGGTTCATGCAGTAAGAGATTGGAAGCTAAGAACATTCGAGGCACGTACAAGGTTCAGTGACCTTGACTAACCCGATATAAAGTCATGCTCACACCTTGCAAAAAAATGCTCCTCAGAATTTTCCTGCAAACTGTTATATATTTCTATACTACATAGATCGTTTTAAAATCCCTATGTTAAAAGTTCACAAATAAGTTATGAAACAGCATGTCACTCCTGTTGTCTTGTTACTCTTGTATATGTGTGCGTGTAAAAGTGAATAAAATGAAATAATAAATGTTTTATCTATCTATCTATGTCACAAACATGAACTGTCAAAAATGATGATCATCATTAGAATTTAACGCCCACTAAAAGATAGGCCTCCCCTAGTCCGTCGTCCCTGCTTTTCGTTATATCGGCGATCTATACTGTGTCGATTTTTCAAATCTATGAACTAACTGTCATTCCAAATAACTCTCGTTCTTAGATATAACGAAACGCAGTTAGTAAATAACACACTGACGTTTTACATCAAACCAAATTATCACCTTAAAAATACAGAGAACTATATTGATTCTTAGATTAAATAGGTAGATTGATATAAACATCGATAAGACATCGCCGTCTGTACTCTTAAATTAAGAAATACGTGTCCTTTTTTATGAACAATAAAGTGTTTTCTGTCTATCTACCAATGGCATATTTTATTATTTTCAACTCTTCATTCAGCATCATATACACAAGGCCTTAAGGGTCGCTTGATGCCTCTATCACTTTGATTTACCCTTTCAGAGTACCCCAGATCAGTTGTGGAGATCTCCATTTGAGTTCTATTAATACGGAGAGCTGTTGACCAGAGAATTCATCGTTTATTGCGTTTAAGGACCAGTCGGTTTGATGTGTCCCATCTGGGTTCATTGCTTATCGTTTGGAAGGGTGTATTTTTTAATAGTAATATTCGGGGACGTCTTTTGTACAGCGTTACTTCAAAGAGTGATCTCTTCAAGCAAATAGTGATTTCTTCACTCGATTATGATAATTTCAACTTGATACTTCTACGCGTTTCCGAGATAAAGGATTTTGACAGACAGACGGACGGACGGACAAATTGATCATATTATAACGATTCCGTTTTCTCCTTTTGAGGTACGGTACCCTAAAAAGTGGTTTTGTTTTTTTTTTGAAATCCTAATTATGGGTTCGATATTTGAATTTTTCTACATAATATTTTATTTGAAGATAGTTTGTGAATGCATGTATTTTGGTGTTACAGTATTACAGAAGTTGTAGGTTCGATTCCCACCTCGGCAAATCTGGAGTACGACAGATCTGGAATACGACAAATCTGGATTACGACAGACTGGAACACGAAATGTCCGGAAGAAATCACTGATTCTACTTAATTTTTGAGTGATAGCACATTTTTCAGGTCACCCTGTATTTACTATATTGTGCCTATTTCTTGCTGTGGCCAGTGATTTTATGAAGGACTTTTTTATACCTGACTGAGCATCTCTGGAGTAATTTAAAAAAGTTATTTTATGCATCAATAAATAGCCTTCTCCGAGCCGCCTTTTCTTTCTCTGGCCATGGCTTTTCAATATAAACCTTATTGAATACTTTATGTCTTTTATGTGTTGGATAGTAGATAATAATAACAACGGTATGTACATACATACATACAAGTTGAAAAGAGGCTGATTTTACTGTGGTTTTACTTATTGATGAAGTAAGAGGTATCTGGAAAAATGGTCTCGGTTTACCTCTGAGGAGTTTGGTTTATGTACTCGTAGAGTTAATAACATAACATAACATTTACATGCTGGCACATACATTGCTTCTGGCCTAAAATAAGCCAGAAAAGTTTAAAGAAAGAAAGAAAAAATGAAAATGGGCAGGTCTTGGATGTTTACATGTTTGTGATGTCTCTAGGTACTTCTGGTTCCCACGACACAGGGTATCCTAGTGTGGGGCCAAAAGCAATGTGTCTGCCTGTATGTAATGTAAATGTTTTTGTTTTTTGTTTATATGAGCTATTTCTGAAGCGAGCGATGTTGCAGTATTTTAAGTTTAAGAATCTTATTTTTAAATTGTTTACTATAGTGTAGATCTGTAATTGGTTTTCTGTATCCCTACGTTCCTATAAAATCTTGTTTAATTACTTGATACTTAGGTAACCGATAAATCGCTTTACATGATACAATCTCCGCTTGACCACAAATCCTAGTACGAGTAGAGCCGATGAATGCCTTTGTAGTTTCTAACCTTACTCGTTGGCAAAATAACATACGCTTAAAAATTATTGCGAAAAGGTTCGCTAATAGGCTAGTCTCGCTACTAGAATTGCTCGTAGCCCTGGCCGCCAGAGTGATCTTAGACGATCACGAAGATTAAGCAACATAGGGCGTGTTCAGTGCATGGATGGGTGAATGTCTATGACTATGTCAGAAATGATTAAGTCAAGACAGAAAATCTGATTGTGGCTGATGGCAGATAAAAAAATGTGTCAAAAAAAAAGAGAGTTATTCCACACCTGTAATTGGATGTTAGACTAAAACATATCTACACATCTGTTGGTTGTGTCTAATAAATAAATAATAAACGATAGTGGCATTTTTCCGAGCGGTTCCGTGCAGTGGTTCCCGGAAGGCACGCTAAGCTTACTTAAGCACCAGCTGCTTAGCCATATTATGGCAGTCGTTAAGCCAAGCCTTAGGGCGGCTCGAAAACTTCTGACAGTAAGACCAGTCATTAGTCTTAGTATTCTATGATAGGTTGTTACATTGGAATTTTCAACTAATTTATTTTTTAAAAGATGTCCCGACAAACTTCGTACTGCCAAAGTTTTCGAATTTTTTCCATATTTTCTGACCATTTAAACCTTCCATTCCACAAATATGAAAAAAAAACAATCAGCCAAATCGATCCGGCCGTTCTCGAGTTTTAGTGAGACTAACGAACAGCGATCCATTTTTGTATGTAAGAAGAAGATGAAGAGACTCCGAGTCTCGTTTTAGGCTTAGATACATCCGGGAAGATAAATGTTTAGTGTATCTACATATTACAAATTCCAGCACAATACGCACGAGCCCGCGTCACCGTGTTATCACGGATAATTGGTTGGGACGACTGCTCCGATATTGAATTCCAATGGGGCGCAACGTCCTCCCGATAAGTTGCGATGGTTTTGTTTGCTCTGAATTTTTCCTATTGTCCGGGTCCCGCTTAAGCTGGCTTCTCACGGTGCGCGATTCTGCCGACAGCCGCCGCCGGCCGACGACCACGGACAGCCATGCACCACGCACGAGACTCTTCCCACGGTGCGCGGTTCTGCGGATATCGATACGACCACGTACACGAGTCACGACCAGTACGGCGCACCGCCACAGACGTCTGTGCTACCGCGAACCGAGACCCTTCCCACGGTGTGTCGTGCGAGCTGGTCCGCGTCCGTCCGCGATATCGCGGAGCGTGGGAAGCCGACGTTATACTGACGTAGGGTTGGTCTCTTAATATACCTACTTCAAATACAAATTCAAATATTTTTATTTACAGTAAAAAAAAACGTTTACTATATGAACGTCAAAGTTCTTAGTTCTGGTTGTTGAAAGCGACTGATAACCTGGCCGACAAAAGTGAAGTAAGTGTATCCGAAACACAATTAATAGATCATGTAGAGATGAAGCTAACAAAGAAATTCAACATTTATTCTTAACTAGGTGACCCGGCGATCTTCGTACCGCTTAACATTAAACGAATGTCGTATTACAGATTACCTGAACTTAATTTATGATTTTAAGAAAGCAATTATACAATGAATATAAAATAATACATTCTTAGTATATAGTCGGCTAAAGTCGCAACCCTCGTAACTCCGTTGAACCAAACTTTGCTGGAGGCCCAAAAACTTCACCATGGAAATATTATTATGGCGTTGTGAAGTAAACATGTCCATGTTCCGTTGGTGTCACGTCATCACGTTCACAGGTGTCTATTGTGAACTCTAAGGTCTAATTTGTTGAAATGAAAAAGCAATTAGATGTATAAAAAATACCAAAAATATGAGGTCGATACAATATGAAATACCATTATGAGACTACATTTTAGCCGAGCGATGCCGGGTTCTCATCTAGTTAGAAATATTGTTTGACTCTGACATCTGTGCTAGACGAGAATATGTTAATTTTTTGTTGACGCGGGGAATGCATTTACGCACTACATCGCTCTGCTGTCGGGAGACAACAGAACGGCTTCGTGTGGGACTCCCAGCCCTATTGAGCCTCCTGCTCAGTGCTGGACTACCCACTAAACCCCGCGGTGTTCCTCCCGCTACTCTACCATGCCACAGGATAGGCCAAAGGTTAATTCACTGTGTCCCTACTGCCGCTCGGGCTCTACTGGTGGGGAGCCAGATTAGACGAGAATATGTGATACAGATGGACACAGGTTTCAGCGCCCTTTAAGATAAATTGACTTGTGGAATATTATTGATAATTGCGGCTTGATAAATTTAGTTCTGGAAGAAATAATCTATGTCACAAACAGCTAATTCCCATTGGATTTTAAATGCTACGAAAGGAGCATTGTTTTTACTTTGCTTTTATAATACTAGAGCAATCAGCGCAGAACAATCTGCTACAAGTTTTAATTAGTGACTTTCGCTCGAGAGCAGCCGAGGCGCCTCGTATTATCGCAGTCGGTTTGCGTTTCGTGGAAGTCTTGGAACCCAATTAGCAGTGAGATAAGATCCCTCACGTTGAATTCAACAAATAATCTTGGCTGAGTTTGCGGCAATCATCTTAACCACTGATGGCCTTTTGCCGGCAAGGCCGGTTTGGTATTTTCGATATAGGGTGTGACAAAGTCGCCATATCTTCGCCATATAGGAAAATTCGAAATACAGTCTTACAGGGAAATAAACATAAATATACAAAAATGTACATACAGGCATATAAACTAGGATAACCTGTGTCGTGGGAACCAGAAACACCGTTAAAACATGTCAATATCCAAGACCTGGGTTTTTTTTTGTCACCAGCCGGGATTTGAACCAGGGACCTCTCGCATGGTAGGCAGGTGCGCTAACCGCTTTGCCACAGAGGTCGTCGAGTTACCAATATACATCTAAGCCTAAAACGTTATTATTTTATAAATGAAATTGATTTTTAACGGGGATAACGGGCCTGAGTTTTTTTTATTTACCAACATGTTACAAGAGTTATACATATTCTAATAAGGGTACACCAAAATTAGTTTCATTTACTAAACGCTTATTGCTGGCCTCCGTACTAGGCAACCCGTTGCTAATGCCGATTGCCATAAACTATCTTGGCACTCTAGTATTTTTATGAAGCAAATTTTAAATGTGCCTATTTGTTATAATGTCTGTCGCCAAAACAAAAATGAATAAAAAATAAAGTAATAACATAAGATAAGAAAATTCTTTAACGCACACTGGATGGATTGCATATTAGCAACGTGGTGGTTCGCAGCCCAAACCAGACGCGGGTTCAGCTCGTGGATGTCGGATCGATTCGGTTATGTCCGGCTCACCTTCGTAGCGATATGACTTACGTAGTACTGTGTCTGACTACGGCGTAGTACGTGTAGTTCAACGACCTGCGTAGCAGCGGTGGCTGGCCAAGCGTCTCGTAGCCAAATGCCGATGTTTTGGTTCATCTTCGATAACATAAATTACAGTTATTTAAATGCCTACAAACAATTTTGCTCACAGCTTCGGCCCCAGTGCGAATTTAGTTGACACTGCTTAAGCCTTTAACTTGTAAAGTTAGTACATATTATTAAGTCGTATATATTATTAAATAAAGTGTTAAATTGCACCTCACCACATTTGGTAAGTACATGTAACAGACAGGCAACTGTCTGTTAAAAGAGTTAAAACAAAACATCAGAAATACCAAATTAATCAGGATGTGTGTACACTATTATTGTAATATACCGACTATAGCTACTAATTTGAGCATTTAGGTCCCAGAGATCCCAGATTGTGTAAGATGAGTGTTTTTTTTCTGTTATGTGCCCCACCCCACTCTGTTTTTTAACATTCCAAAATATCTACGCTGGCTGGAAGAAATTTCTTCAGAAATAAGTCTGCCTTTGCACGTAATTTCTATCACAAACACGTTATTTACAAGTTATTATAATATTTGTTTTTTTTTATCGTGCAATAACAAACAACGCGGCTTTACGGGCGAAGCTTGCTTTTCAGCAAAAGATTATTTAGCTCTGCTACAGTTCAGATATCATTCAAGGACTTATTGGTTTCGCAGTTCGGCTTAGGAATCTTTAAGCTAGTTCGCATCTACGTTTATAGGCTTACATAGAAATAATTGAGTCAGAGCTTAACGATCAGAAACTGGCTTGGTACAGTTAGTTAATGGCTGATCAAAATATGCATTAACAAGCGTTACTCAAGAAGACCTCTATGGCGCAGCGGTTAGAGCATCTGACTGCCATGTCAGAAGTCCCGGGTTCGAACCGCAGCTTTTTTCATTTTGAGGTACGAAACCTAAAAAAACGGAAAAGTGCGATTGACCAAAAAATAATAAAACAGTGTGTTTTATAATAACAAATACCTACTGACACTTGTCCAGCATGTAGCACATCTAAGTACCAAATGACAACAAATACATAGTATACAAACTCACGCCTGTGTCCCAGAAGGGTGCGCAGAGACCAGGGACTGCCACTTGCCAAATTGTAAATAAATTGTTGAAGAACGATTTAAGAAAAATGGGTTTAATTATTCTGTCTTTTCTATTGCCTTACGGCCTTCGTAAATGTTTGTTTATGTTGAATAGTCATACAACATAAACATTAACATACAGGTACTTACATTGCTTCTGGTCCCACTCGTCCCACCCTTTGACGTGGTAACCAGACACAGTGACATCACAAACATGTAAACAACCAGGACCTGGTTTTTTTTGTCCCCAACCGGGATTCGCACCCGGGACCTCCATGGTAGGTAGATGCGCTCACCGCTGCGCCACAGAGGTCGTCAATTCGTATTGGAAAACTATACAATTAAATTATAATAAAAGTAGTCTTCAATCTTCTCTCGGTCTCTTCCCTGAGGAAGGTATAGGCCATACTCCACCACGGAAGCCTAGTACGGATTGGTGGAGGCTTGTAAGACTAGTGGCTGGTTTTACTGTCAGAAGTTTTTAAGGCCTCTGAATTGGCTTAACGACTGCCATCTATCGACGGCAGCCGGCACCAACTGCTTAACGTGCCTTGCGAAACACGGAACTGCTCAGAAAAATGCCACTAGTCTTCCATCCGACCTTCAAAGTCACGGAAAAGACTGCGATACTCCAATCTTGAACTAATTATAGTAATTATGTAAGTACTTACAGATTTGTACGGAATCTTCGGTGGGTGAGTCGAACTAGCACTTGTTTGGTTGGTTTCTTGGTTTCTCTTGAAATTCAAATTCAAATATTTTATTTACAATAAAACAAAATCTTTACTTAATGAACGTCAAAGTTGTTAGTTTCACAATAGATTATGTGGAGAAGGAGCTTACAAAGAAACTCCACATTTATTCTTTTCAAAACAGTTCTATCTTAATTAACAAACTTTCAAACTTAAAAATTATTACTCATGGATGTGTTGATTATTGAAAACCCTAAAATACATATATACATACGCTCATGCCTGTATCCTAGAGGGGAAGACAGAGACCTGATACTGCTATCTGCCTCGATTCTGACAAATTACTTTCGCTTCATTGACATTCATTAGTCGTTGTATGCACGCAAGTCGGTTCCGGGTACTTTTTATCCCTAAAAAGAACAAGATGCATAGATATTACGTTAAAAAAGAATTTATTAGAAATCAATACAAGAAAGTAAGATTTTGCAGTTGGAGTTCTTTGTACATTTAAACAGACAACCGTCAACAATTTGCTAACTCGTGAACTCGGGAAAGGTACCAACACTTTGAACTTACGAAAATTGTTTTCGTATTTAAATCTCTGTTTTCTAGATGTAGCGCAATACATTCGGATTGTCAGGAGATTCTACGTCCAACAAACGGTGAATAAAGATAAAGCTGCAGTCTTCTTTGATACACGGAGGGATCTCCCAACGTGCCTTTTAGACCGGGAGCTTGCTCTTAGTAAATTGACGTCTTAAGACTACTTTTTCTTCGTCCGCACACTCTTATCAGTGCCGTCGTAGTCCTTATGAATGCTTTCAATGAATAAAAAACTGTCACTTGTACATACTGTTGGGAAGTGAACAGTATTTGTAAAGAAAAGTGGTGAAATTGGTAAAATAAAAATATATCAACAGAATACGAAAACAAAATGGGTGAAGATGAGGTGACAATCAGAATATTACAATAATGAGTGACATGCGATAAAAGTCATAAAGGCAAAAATATAAAAACACAAAAATGGTTCCAAGGAGTCTTCAACACATATTAAGCCAAAGGCTGTCAATGTCTGAGTAATGCAAGACGTTAAAACCAAATTACCATTTTAAATACCATAAAACCATTTTACTTCCAAGTTGAAATTGTGTGTCTCATTTTGCAAAGTCCGTACATCAAATACTCGTATTAAGCTTGCCTTTGTAGAAAATGTGCTTATTAATAATGCAACAGTGCACTATTAATAACAGTGCTTATTATTAATAGTGCAAAAAATAATTTTCATATCTCATCTTCTTAAATATACTATTTAAAACACACGAGCACTGAGCATTGTTTTAATATAGTTTTATATCTTAAGAGATTCCAAAATTATATATATTTTTTAAATAATTAAACGAAATTTTAGATGACTGCTTAAAATTCAGGCTGAGGACTGGAAAAACTAAATGTTTGAACTGATCTTTTAACTTGTGGCGACGCGCCCACGCAAATGAGTATGTATCGAAGGACCGAGAGTCAGTATTTCCCCACTGCGCCTCTCGGTCGGTCAAGCGCGCGTAACAAATTGTACTATTTCGTTTCGAGTAAATAAATAAATCAGTGTTTAGTTTACCCAAGACTTTTATTTGAACTTTGCAAGGAACACGCACCTATAAACCTAATTACATAAAGTGATATAGACATAAACTTAAACCAAAAACCTAGCAAAAGTGGTGACACTCGACGACGCCGCAAAGCAAAAGTGGTGACTTCTGCCCAACTGTGTGAGACCAGAAAAAATTTAGTGGACTGTTGAAAGTGAGTCGTGCGGTGCCGGACCTTATCGAGGGGCGAAGTGGGGACTACTCAAACGGGGAAACTCTCTTCTGGGGGGAAAGACAATACAACGTGCCACAATGAGTTTACCATCCGCGGACCCATCACCCGCCACGGCTGAAATGCCCAACATCGCGGCTGTGTCCCTGTCAGCCCGTACTCCTTCATACGGCGTCTCGGCAGTGCAACAAGGCCCAGGAGATGCAGCTAGTCGTATCATCGCGGAAATAAACAAATTAGGCGACAGGATAAAGAAGCTGGAGTTTGGGAGGTCACGATCAAAAACCCGCGGTAATTATGGAAACCGGCAGCGATCCAGGTCAGCATCGAACACCGGCCGCACAGCAAGAAGATCGCCGGCAGACCCGGATTGGCTATGTTTTTATCACTTCCGTTTCAAACATAGAGCAAGTAAGTGCGTAGAGCCGTGCAACTGGAAACAAGGCAAAAGAGATACGGAAAACTAGGAACAGTGCAGTCAGTGGCGGACCACTGCACACTAACATCCAATCACCGCCTGTGTGTAACCGACGTAAGATCCGGAATACGTTTTTTGGTCGACAGCGGAGCTAATGTATCAGTTCTACCTCGTTTAGTACTCTATGGTATAAAATGTAGGTTAAGCATAATGTGAACTACAAATTGTATGCCGCGAATGGAACTGGAATGGGAGACACGGAGGTATTTTGTAAAATGTATCATCTACGTTGATATATAGTACGAAATATATTTATATCTCTACATATAATATGAAATAGGTATATCATATCTATATTTGATGACCTCTGTGGCCCAGCGGTTAGAGCATTTGCCTACCGTGCGAGAGGTCCCGGGTTCGAACCCCAGCTGGAGGAAAAAAACCCAGGTCTTGGATGTTTACATGTTTGTGATGTCGCTGTTTCTGTTTCCCATGACACAGGGTATTCTAGTGTAGGCTTTTGTATGTTTGTGTATGCTTGAAATTACTTAACTGTAAATTGGTTCTACCTGGCTGTTCGCCGGCTTCGTTGGCTTACGAAGTTAGGTTTCCAACAGACCGCTCCCGGCCTATGCTTTATAGATGTCTAGGATTTTGCGCGTCTCTCTTTGAATAGGAATGCTCTACCCCCTCGAGTGAACAACTAATAACTTTGCCCTAGACAAAAAGCTTTTTCGTTTCTTCTTCAACACTTTCTTCTTTCTTCAACGCTGCTGCGTCTTGCACTGGAATAATATTAGTATCTTTTAAGCTGTTTATGGTGAGACCACTATAAGGTACCAGCCGTTTCTCCCAGAGTATATTATAACGGAATAATCGTTTTTTGGTAAATTTGAAAATAATATTATTTTTAGTTTGTTAATGAAGCTAAAACTATTTTGAAAATAATAGAGATGTGGAGTTTCTTTGTAAGTTTCTTTTCCCGTCGCTAATTGTGAAACAATAAATTTGACGTTCATGAAGAAAACCGTTTTAATTTTATTGTGAACTAGCTGTGCCCCACGGTGTTACCCGCGGGTTATTAGGGAAAATAAATTGTGTAATAACAGAAAAAGATAATAATTGTTCACATTTTTAGGGTTTTCTCATGGAAATACGATATTTTTCTGCAGTGAAACGTAGCTTATGTGTTAATCTAGAGTGTCAGCTACCTCCATATCAAATTTATTAAAATCGCTCCAGCCGTTTAGACGTGAAGAAGTAACAAACATACATACTCACACGCCCACAAACTTTCGCCTTTTTAATATTAGTGTAATGTGATATTGTGATAATGTTTGAATTTGAATTATTCATTACTATATGCTCGTATTACATTACGCTCGCATTACGAATCGCTCGTAGCCTGGGCTGCCTGAGTGATCTTAAACGATTACGAAGGTTAAGCAACAAACGGCGTGTCCAGTCCATGGATGGGTCACCGTCTATGACTAACGCTAGTGGCATTTTTCCGAGCGATTCCGTGCTTCGCAAGGCACGTTAAGTAGTTGGGTGCCGGAGGTCGTCGATAGATGGCAGTCGTTAAGCCAAGTCAGAAGCCTTAAAAGGGCGGCTTGTAAACTTCTGACAGTAAGAGTAGCCACTAGTCTTACAAGCCTCCACTAATCCGGGCTTCGCCCGCGTGGTAGAGTATGGCCTATACCTTCCTCAGGGAAGAGACCCGTGCCCCGATCTTAATGGTCGTTTAAGATCACTCAGGCAGCCTGGGCTACGAGCGATTCAGAAAAAAACGGACTTTAAACTATCTGACAAAAATACCTACGAGTCAATACGAAAAGCAACCAAAATAACAGACATATTAACGAGAATCAGAGAGCTAAACATTTTAAGTACAATATGGAATTCAGTCCACTGCGCGATATTTTTCACAAAACAAAAATCTAACTCGTCCTAAGCCGACCGGCGGCGTAGTATACGACCGTAGTAACTGCTCGTTTAAGCTCCCAAAGACCAGGATTTTAAATTCCCGATGAGCAAGAGCGCAGCGCAAAATGGGCGGACCGGTCGCAGGTATTTCAGTTTTATCGGCTTCAGGCGCAATGGATGCAAACCCATCGAGCTTTAACTGAAATTGTGTACAGGGTTTTGAATGCACGGTGAGCTGGCGAAGCGGCGCAGTTTCGACATTTTGTGAATACGGAAATTATTTAATGATGGACTGAACGTTATGCAAGAATTGCTCGTTTAAAGAGATTAGCTTAAAGAAAACACATTGGCTGCGTTTGATTAGAAAAAAAAACTCCTTTCCATGACACAAAGGTTTGCTGGAACAAACCCCTTGTTCCGTTGTGATCAACTATTTTGACCAACTAAAATCTGATCAACTATTTACAAACTTATAGAATTAAGCTCGCATTTGTACATGTTATTTCTTATTTATTATCCTGTTAAATATCTTGTGTGCAATAGATTATAATAATACAATAATTGTATCGCAATTTGCTATTGGACGCTTAGTATTTTCAAAAGCCCTTAATTATCAGAGTTTACATAATTAGTCTATGAATTAACGTAATGATGTATTGTAAACCTTATGCATTGAACTGGCTTTCATTCCAGACGTCATCGTCATCTAAATAATCTTTAATAGTGCTCTTTTGGCGCGATTTTGTGTGTTTTACGCAATTTTGAACTGCGTTTCTGGCAAGCTTATTATATCTTTGGGGATTTTATTGTAGAAACGTATATTGTAAACTATTATTTTTATTACGTTTATTTTTTATCGGACGAGTCCGACCAGGTTTCGCTCTGATTAGCAGAGCTTAATTATGGTGAGCAGTGGCGGAGCTCGCGTCGTCGGTTGCTCGTCTCACACTTAGTATGAAACGTATTACCTGACTCTGAGTGATCTTAAGCAATCAGGAAGTTTAAGCAACATAGAGCGGGTTCAGTGCATTAATGGGTGACCGTTCTATGACTAACGCTAGTGGGATTTTTCCGAGCGGTTCCGTGCTTCGAAAGGCACGTTAAGCAGTTGGTGCCATCTGTCGACGGCAACAGCCGTTAAGCCAAGTCAGAGGCCTTATCGTGGCTTGAAAACTTCTGACAATAAGACCAGCCAGTAGTCTTACAAGCCTCCGAAAATCCGGACTTGGCCCCCGTGATGGAGTATCAATCAATCAATCAATCAAAAAATTATGTATGGACTACACCTTGAAAAGGGAAGAGACCCGTGCCCCTTGGTGGGGACATAGTGGGTTGATGATAATTCAATGCCCCATGAAACATGTACAAACCTTACAAAATGTAGGCTGACAAACTTTGTCAGCCTACATTTTGGGAACGAAAGCTTATGATTATTTAAACATAAAACACAAAAATTTACATATAAGGACATACATACATTGCTTCTGACCCCACACTAGGACACCCTGTGTCGTGAGAACCAGAAACAGCGACATCAAAAACATGTAAACCTCCAAGACCTGGGTTTTTTTTGTTTTCGAACCCGGGACGTCTCACATAGGCAGATGCGTTAACCACGCGTTAACCGTTGCGTCAAAGGGTCGATTTGCTTCATCTGGGTTCCAACGTTGCCTGGCAATGTAATAAAGTTTGCGATGGCATCAATCCAGCGATGCAAGGTCATCAATCTTTCTCTCATTTTGAAGAAAATTGCCTCGGACGTTGGATCGATTACGTCCGCTTTATAAAAGCATTGCAGCTTACTACCCGTGACATTAAAAAAGCGAAATTTGTTACTGGAATGTGCCAGAAATAAATTGAGAAGAGATTGGCTGGTAGACTAAAAGTAAAGCAAAATATCATCATCATAGGCCTTCGCGTCCGTTACGGACGATTCAAGCAGTATCCTGTGGGACTTCGACACTTTTTTGAGTGACTGAAAAGTCCAATTCGAGAGCGGCAGCCCCTACCGCATGTGGGACATATAAAGAGAAGGTCCGGCGTCGGGTCTATACGGAGATGGTGCCTCCTGGCAAAATATATTTGCAGTATAATTCCACGAAATCGATTCGACCTCGAATATTTAAATGACAAATTTTGACACTGTACTTTTTTAATGTGTTTTTTTCTTATTTAAGTCAATTATGATATAAGAATGTCGCTGAAAATCAGCGCTGTAGGATGCCCAGCATCTATCAGCACAGGCTGAGCGACAGTCCTATTGCCAAGCAATCCAGTTCCATTTTAGATCTTCCTTAAAATTATATATATCATTAATTTAGTCTGTAATAAGATATTATTATAAGTATGAAACACTGTTCTTGGCAATAAATGGTTATTCATTCATATTCATATTCATTCATTCATTCATTCAACATTTTGACTTATTTTGTTAATACAATGTCACTATTGTTTAAAATTTCCCTTAAAGCATTTGTACGCCTTGTTGGCTAAACATAGCGTGCATTTTATATTTATAAGATCATGCATGTATTGTATACCTATCAGGATCGCGGCAAGAGTCAGTAAGTTTGTCTGTCCATCTGAGATAAAGACGTAGGTTTATGTGTGTATGTATGATATTTCATGACATGATAGCGACGCCATTATCAGGTCCAGCCAGAGTACCGTACAGCTTTAAGAAAGTCTAAGAAACGATGGAATTGTCGTCAAAGTTGTCTGGAAGAGATCACGTTTCGTTATTAAGCCTACATACGTTGGCGATCGTAGGTTGAGAATATCATCGTACGCGTATTTTATTTTTTATGTGGATGAAGCGTTCTTCATCTCTCTATCGAGAAAGAGGTCGTGGGTTTGATTCCCACTGGGGGGCGCCGTACATTAATTTTACAAATGGTTACCGTAGCACAGGGTATCCTAGTTTGGAACCACGGCCTTGATTCTATTAGTGCCTTATACTTCAATTACAGTTATATAGTCGATTCACGTGACATGTTTTTTAATTCCATTGCCGCGTAGAATTACAACTACGCGTGACCGCGTTAATTTGAAGCAGAAACGAAATTAAATTGACGCAGTCATTCAACTGTCATTGTACTGCAAAGCATTAGCAGAATCTGGGCCCAGGTCAAGTGATTGAGTTGTGTGGAAGTTATTATTACTATTATTTGGGGCTAAAAAGGTCTGACCTGGGGACCGCGGACCGGACGATGCAGTGTGGGATGCCCCCTCACCAGATAGTATGACGACCTGGTTACGGTGGTGGGAAGACCGGGAAACTTGGGAAACCACGCGGGAGGCTAATATGTCCTGCAGTGGGCGTCAAAGGGCTGATAATTACGTCGCATCTTTACTAGCGCCACTGAAGGAAAAAATCATATCTTTTTTAGTATTCATTCTTTCTTACAGATCGAATATGCAAAACGTGTCTGTACAATCTCTCAGTCATATAGAGCCACAACAAAGAATCAAGGATTATGAACCTGGGACTAGATGCATTTATGCCAACGACGGCCGCTTTTGGCGTTGCCTTGATGCTTTATAAGTTTTTTGCCATATCTTATATCCAATCCAACCAATCCGGACATGGCCCCCGTGGTGGAGTATGGCCTATACCTTCCTCAGGGACTCTTCCCTGAGGAAGGTATAGGTCTTCCGGGTCTCTACCCGTGCCCCTCGGTGGGGACACAATGGGTTGATGATGATGACATCTTATATCTACCTACCAGTACAGGCAAAAGGCATCCTTTATTGTCGTTCAGCGAAGAGAAAAGAGAAGCCAATAAATAACATTATTACATGCACGCAAAGGCTTACAATTTTCATAACAATTTGTGTGAAATTGAACCCTATTTGTCCTGCAACTCGGTAGTTATGCTTCTGGCGACAGACAAGTAATATTACTCGAGCATTTCGCAGTACATTAACTTTTGTTTTGTGGATGGTTGTTATCGATTGCGAGTCTCTCACCTGTGCTTACTCACTTTATTTACCCGTCATCTTCGTTATCGCTGCTCCCCGAAGCTTTTGCTTGCTCAGACTTCTCAGATCTTCATTTACGTAAGATTGTGTTTATATTTTTACTGATTATAGTAAGGCAACCAAGGCATCGTCAGTTTAAATAAACATTACATAAAACAAACATAAACATTTACATATAGGCACATACACCGCCTCCGCCCCCACACTAGGATACCCTGTGTCGTGGGAACCAGAAACAGCGACGTCACAAACATGTGAACATCCACCTGGAGTTTTTTTTTCTCCCCAGCCGGGGTGTTGGCAACACTAACTGTAGCAACACTGTTGCTCCTTGACTTTTTAATTGTGCCTTCGTATAGACGGTGACAGACATATTTGCTGTAATTCATTTTTGATGTACTTGCAATAAATTGAGGCAAATCAGACCCTGTGCGTTTTAAATATTTATCTACAGTCTACTGCTCAAGCTCGACCCTAACACGGGGATCGAACCCGGGATCCCTCGTGTGGTTAGTAGATGCGCTAACCACTACCCCATAGAGGTTGAGAGCTAATTCAAACATACATTGTTAATGTAAAAAGATACGGTTAAAAAATATACTGATGTGGCCAAAATATTATCAATATGATTACTTGACCACTGGCGGTTAGCGTTATGCGCCCGAAGGCTTTTTTATGCGGTATGAATTTAAGTGGACTGTATTTTTTATTTAATTTAATCGCTAGGAACGCCGATTATGGTATATCGATGCAATTAGAGCAATTATAGGATGGGCAAAGGAAATCCACGCACCTTCAAAAATCCGGTAACTCTTCTTCCTCTTCTCTTCAGTCTTCGGCCCTTGGCTGCGCGGATCGATCACCCAAACGCTCCAAAAATGCACAATTCAATAGAAGTCTAAAAGTTCACGACACTAGTATTTTTAATAGTTTTTATAATATATTTTCACGCACTCGCGGATATCACCGGTGGAAAGTATTTCACATCGGGGCGTACAGCAGTATATCAAATTTGCGACTGTTCGAAGGGCACCGATGACACGTTGCGTAGGTGCATTGTGGAAGGACTAAGGAGTTATGTGGGGGTGAAGGAGATAGGAAATCGCTCAATTAGCGTCTAATACCATGTGAAAGAAAAGGACAACTAAATGAACTAGAAAAATGCCTTCAAATCTGTTGAATACGCATTATGGCGGTAACATCACCCCCGGCCTTAAAGGGCTGCCTTTAAGAAGCTAAGAATTATGTAGAGAAAAGTGCGGGTTAAATATAATATTATATGCGGGATAAATGTAATATTGTAAGCGGTTATATGTCGTAAGCGGTTAAGATAAATATAAATTTAGCGGTTTAATAAAGTGTGTAACATAAATAAATGTTATAAAAGCGTTGCACGAAGTAGCAAACTATTGAGTAGGTATGGGGCATAATTTAACTACTGGTCGAAGGTAGCTCCCCTTCGAAGTCTTTACAGTGACAACTCGCGTAGCGCCGTCCTTAGACGGATAAACTTTTTCCACGATGCCTAAAGGCCAAGCAAAGGGTGGAACAATGTCAGTTTTAATGATAACTAACGTTCCCTCCTGTATTGGAACAGAAGGAACGTTCCACTTCGCTCGCACCTGCAACTGATGCAGATATTCAGCACGCCAACGCTTCCAAAATGACTGCACCATGCCTTCTATTAAGTTATGTCTGTCCAACAAATCTATTGGTGTAACTCTAGGCGCAGGAAGCGATGACAGTGGCGCGGTATGTAAAAAGTGCGCAGGAGTAAGAGCTGAAGGCTCGGCGGGGTCACTACTATTTTTGACTAGCGGGCGGGAGTTGACGAGAGCCTCTATCTCAGTGAGAATTGTGAGAAGCTCCTCATACGATACAATTTGTTGTCCGATGACCTTGAACAAATGGGTTTTAATTATTTTCACCATACTCTCCCAACAACCTCCCCAGTGAGGAGAAGCGGGCGGAATAAATTTCCACTCTATACGATTTTCAGCAAACTTTTCTTCCAGGTGCGGGCGTAATTCGTCTAAGAATTTATAAAAGTCGCGGAGATATGAGCGTGCCCCTACGAAACAAGTTCCGTTATCCGAATACATGCACTAATGGGTCCTCGTCTGGAAAGAAATCGCTTGAACGCATTCAGAAAACTAACTGTGCTCAAATCTGTCGCAATCTCGATGTGCGTTGCGCGTGTCGTAAGACATGTGAAGATGCATAACCAAGCTTTACGGCTCCTTATCCCCCGACCACGAGTGGGGGTGTACTGAAGAGGCCCTGCGTAGTCACACCCGACATGCGTGAAAGCTTTGTCGACTTGGTTAACGCGCTGTCTAAGCGCATCCGACATAAGCGGAGATAACGGACGTGGTTTCGATTTAAAACACACGTTGCATTTATGAATGCGATAGCGTATAATGCGTCTTGCAGCTAGGATCCAGAATCTGCTTCTCAATAAAGACATCAGGTGTTCTGGTCCAGCATGCAAGTGCTTGCGGTGATAGTGATCAACTATCAAATCTATGACTTGATCGCGACGCGGAAGAATGCAAGGATGCTTAAAAGCGTAATCCTCTGCGGAA
The DNA here is from genome assembly GCA_947310845.1 of Yponomeuta plumbellus. Lineage (NCBI taxonomy): Eukaryota > Metazoa > Arthropoda > Insecta > Lepidoptera > Yponomeutidae > Yponomeuta > Yponomeuta plumbellus. Next base: position 1,108,933 of record OX371193.1, on the reverse strand, counting down.
TTTGACAAGCGACCTCCAACACGGATTAAACCGTTATTATCTAGGAATGGTCTTAGCTTATTTAAAGCGGGTGAACAAAGTTCATTTTTAATTAAGTTTGATTTATCATGCGGGAAATGAACATCTTGCACCGCGAGTATTAATTTATTTTCTGCAAACTCTAGTTCTGCGGCGGTTATAGAATTACCACGGGGTAATATTTTAATGAAGCGGTAAACATATACGATCGCGCGTAATAGTTTAGAGTACGACGAAAATCTCAGCTGGTGAACCACGCGTAATGCGTGGAATGGACTACATTTTAGTCCGAAACAAACGCGGTTAAATTCGTATACAGTAACTGGATCCTCCGTACTGAACCGATACAAAATTCTCTGATACCTACGATCAGGTTCGCGGACTCCAATTTGGAGAAACATCTGACGACAATCAGCGGAAAGCGTTATCTCAAATAAGCGGAATTGAGTAAGGATACTAAACAAGTCTCCTTGTAAGTTAGCACCTGCGTAAAGAAGATCGTTAAGTGAGTGACCTGAGGAAGACTTGCAACTGGCGTCCAAAACACAGCGAAGCTTGGTCGACTTTTTGTCTTCACGAAACACACCGTGATGTGGAATCGTATATGAAGGTTGAGTGACGTCATCAGTATTCATATCAATAGGACTTAAGTAGCCCTTATCTAAATAGTCGCGTATTACGTCATTATACGCGGCGCGGGTCTTGAGCGAAGCGTCTAGCTTTCGTTCTAAACATTTAAGGCGACTAAGCGCAGCAGAATACGAATCACCCAACAAACACACGTCATCACGAAACGGTAATGCTACTACATACCTACCAGTCACGAACGGTAGTAGCACGAAAAAATTGTTCACACTCAAAATCATCGGGACTCTGAGCGGGCGGCGCGGTTACCTCTTCAATTTCCCAAAATCGCTTGAAGAGTGTGTCCATCGAGTCGTGAACAACGGAACAACATACAGTTGATAAATTATTGTGAACGATCTGTGACGTAGGCGCGGAACCCATAATCACAAATCCTAATACGGTTTGAATGGCGGGCGGTATATTACTATAACTGCTATGTACCACTCCGGGCAGCAGCAGATGCGAAAAAGTCGAAGCTCCGACCAAGCAGTCGACTGGTCCAGGGGTTGCGAAATCCTGGTCGGCGAGCGGGAGTGATTCGAGATGAATAAACGCAGCCTTATCAACTGCGGCCGACGGCAGGTTATCGCTTATGCGGTCAATAACAAGCGAATCGAGATCAAAATTAATATTTGAATTAAATCGCGAGCTTATATTAAGGGTAATTGAACCCCTTACGTGTTTCTCTGAACCCCCGATTCCTCTAACAACCGTGTGAGAAGGCGTCAACCTATGCAACAATCCGAGGCGTTCACAACATTCATGTGTCACGAAATTACTTTGCGATGCGCTATCGAGTAAACAGCGAATAATATGCGGTCTATTATCAGCATCGAATACTATCGCCTGAGCTGTGGCTAGCAGTACCGTTGCAGAGACAGCTACTCGTTGCGGCTTATCAGTCGGTGTCTCAACGCGCACGGGAAGCGACGCGGCAATAGATGTAGTACATAGCGAGAGGTCGCTGCATTGCACTAACTGAGACTCGACCGCGGTAGCGAGGGGCGCTTTAGGCACAGCGGTTGTATGCGAGGTTGCCGGAGGAAGGGTAGCGGGTTCAGAAGGCGGCTTATTATTATTAAAATGAAGTTTCAGATGGTGGTTACCAGAACATATACGACATTTGACCTTAGATGCACACTGAGCCGTCTTGTGAGATTTACTCGTGCAATTCACACAAGCGTTATTTTTCTTTATAAATTTAAACCTTTCAGTAGGTGTAAGTTTTTCAAATGCGGTACATTTATAGTAGTGATTATGAGGCGCAAAATTACACAGAGGGCACTTTTCGGAAGTCGAGCAAGTGACGTAAGACTGTGGATTTGGCGGACGATTAGTTCTAGCAGAAGGCTTATTAGAACCAAACTTCGTACTATTATTCTGAACAGTGGCGGTTTGCGTGCTCTCAAATATACTACATTGTTTCTTGATAAATTCGATAAATCGGTCAAGAGTGGGCAACTTCGTATCACGACAATACATTTCAAACGCACGTTTAGTTTCCGTGTCGAACTTTTGCGTTGCTATGTGCAGCAGTACAAAATCCAACAGGTCATCAATTTTTAACGCTTTAAGTGAACTGATAGCGACAACAAATCTATCTATAAACATCTGATAGTTAGTCGTAGACGGAGGACCATTCAACTTAAGACCGAGTGCCTCATTTAAATAGGTGAGTCCTAACTTTCTAACATCTTGATATTTATCGAGAAGAGTCTGGTATATCGCTTCATAATTTTCAGCGCTCGGAATAATACCAGCAAATGAGCACTGGGCGGTTGCTGACAATTTACCTAATAAATAATATAATTTATCAGAGTTTGTTAACGACGAGTTTTGGTGCACTGTGGCATGAAAACTAGCGTAAAATAGCGGCCAATTTTTGATATCACCATCAAAAGACACCAGTTCAATATTTGGAAGCTTAGGTTTAGCTTTAGCGGGCGAAGAGGACCGATTAGACGCGGGCGGGTGAATGAACTTCGACATGACCTGCTTGATATAACAATATAGATCTTCGAAGGAGGCATAACCTTGATACGAGGGAGTCGCTTCTGAGTCGAACTCGAGGAGTGCTTCGTTGTAGCTATCGAGGATTTGGTGGAAACTGGCACGTATGTCCTCGATGGTTACACATGAACCAAGAAACGACTCTCGAGCTTCTACCGAAACATGAGCACCTTTATCCAAGTCTTTAGCTTGATTATAAATAGCGTTAATTCGTTCATACAACGCATTTCGCTTAGCCTGTAGAATTGTCAAACGCGGGCTCTTCGGGCTACTTGAAGCGGCTGCCATATTGTCACGCGGCATCGTAAATTATTTTAATGCAAGAAAATATTACGTAGCGTAAATATTTACTTAGAAAGTTATACGTTAAGCGGGAAAATAAAGCGGGTATGATAACTGACTATACCAACATTAAAATTATATGATATGGCATAGGCAGTACGTAAACAAAATATATTATGTTACAAATGAGTACGTGAATATAAATAATATACTTATAAATGTGTGTACCTAAGGGGCGGGAAAGTAATTATAATATTTCTCAAAGGCAAACACTTATAAGAGCGGAGCGGGTCAATTAGAAACAATATAGTGCCGAAACTTTTATAAAAGCGGGTAGGCATAGACTTCGCGACGTTACTCGTTACGTAACGTGGTGATGTGGAATTCAATTTAGAAAAAGTGAATCTCGTATTTATACCGAGAAATGATAGGACACTAATGAAATTTCAATATGTCCGGAACGAATGGACCAAAAAAATGATGTGGCCAAAATATTATCAATATGATTACTTGACCACTGGCGGTTAGCGTTATGCGCCCGAAGGCTTTTTTATGCGGTATGAATTTAAGTGGACTGTATTTTTTATTTAATTTAATCGCTAGGAACGCCGATTATGGTATATCGATGCAATTAGAGCAATTATAGGATGGGCAAAGGAAATCCACGCACCTTCAAAAATCCGGTAACTCCTCTTCCTCTTCTCTTCAGTCTTCGGCCCTTGGCTGCGCGGATCGATCACCCAAACGCTCCAAAAATGCACAATTCAATAGAAGTCTAAAAGTTCACGACACTAGTATTTTTAATAGTTTTTATAATATATTTTCACGCACTCGCGGATATCACCGGTGGAAAGTATTTCACATCGGGGCGTACAGCAGTACATCAAATTTGCGACTGTTCGAAGGGCACCGATGACACGTTGCGTAGGTGCATTGTGGAAGGACTAAGGAGTTATGTGGGGGTGAAGGAGATAGGAAATCGCTCAATTAGCGTCTAATACCATGTGAAAGAAAAGGACAACTAAATGAACTAGAAAAATGCCTTCAAATCTGTTGAATACGCATTATGGCGGTAACATATACATTATCCATGTGTTAACTGGGTTAACTGGAAGATAATCCTTTTAGCATTAAGTTCCACCTTTGTATTTTTATTTTTAATAATACTGTGCAATAAAGAATTATGATAATAATAATTATTAGTGATTATATAGAGATAGAGTGCTTCGTCAACTAACTGCTTTGCAGTTTGTCGAAATTGTGTAATTGTATCAAGATTTTTATATGAAAAAAAAACCCTATAAAGCTGGCTCCAAATAAGTCGATTTAAGGGCCGTGTCGGTGTAAAAAGCTGGAATACCAAGTCGATTCGTTTTCAGCGTCCTGCGGGACTCATGCGTCAACGTTAATTGAGCCAGGAGCGGTCGAATCGCTGGTCAAACGGCTAAGGATCAGAAGGCCTATTTAGCAAAGAAAACGATGGTCTCCTTGACAGACACAGTTAGACCAAGGCAATCACAGAGTGGTGGCCGAGAACAGGATGACGGCAGACCTACGGCCCGATGGTCGGACGATGTCGTTAAGTCGTTGGAAGGTCCGTGGATGCGAATGGCGAGAGACCGTGTGAAATGGTATTTGGAGGAAAAGTCCTATACCCAGCGGTGGGTAGCGGTGGGCTCATGATGATAAAGGTGACGATGACCTTGACAGACAAAGGTTTTGGTCTCGATTTCCATTCAAAGCAACCCTGTTTGATTTGTTTGTGATGTCCTTGTCCGGTTACCATCACACCACAAGATATGGTAGTTAGGGACCAGAACGAGTGATTATGTTCAGTAGAAGTTATTATTAGTTAGTACATTAAGATCCTTAGTATTTTTAATGACTCGCGAACGATATACTTACTACTAAGTCACCACTTGTCTCTGTCTTGCGCGGAATCCTGCTGGTCGCCCGTTGGAGCTCGGATACTCACTGATGGAAGAAAACAAATGACTGGTTGCAGAAAAGAAAATCATGAGGAAGATTTTGGCTCTAACGAAGAGGAAAGGTAGTTGGAGAGTTATAAAGAACCGAAGGAGAAGAAGAAGAAGAAATTGAAGACCTCATTTCCAAACCCAACATCATAGGAGAAACGAAATCCTACCAAATCCGTTGGATGGAAGGATGGAAGAGCATCGAGCGGTGAAGAAAAATTATTCGGGGCTTCCAAGTGGCCGAAGCCCGGTTGGCCACCGCGGACCCGCGAACTACATATATCTCGACATCAGAAGTGTTTGGTCGGATTTGTCATTTTTATACTTTTGCAGGCGAGCGTGGCTTCAAGTCACTATAAGCCTACATATGACATAATGCACCTGAAATATACCAGGAAAAAAAATCTGTAATATAAAATGAATAGCTGAATGTGTCGCTAAGCGCAAATCTCGAGAGCAGCTGAACCGATTTCACTAATTATTTTTTTAGAATATTCCTTGAAGTACGAGGACGGTTCTTACGAAGAAAAAATTAAAAAAATGCCTAATAAAAGGGAAGGATTAAATGGTGAGAACATATGGAAAAAATAACGAAAAATTTGGCGGTACGAAGTTTGCCGGGACAGCTAGTAAGATATCTATATTAATAATTTCGTTCGGGTCTACGGTAGACTCGAACGATATGCACACCAAATGAAAGAGCGTAAAAAAATAGTTGATCTGAGTCGACAACATATGGGCGGAAAATTCGTATTATCGAGCAGCATCAATATAAAAATTATTAAATTCAACAATGGCGTTGCTCAGTAAACATGTCAATGTCATCATTGTTGTGTTAGTGTCACAAGTTTTCATTGTGAACTGTTATGGCCGGTTTACATTATTTTAGTGTTTAGGAGAGTGCTTTAATACAATTAGAGAGGCAAGTGAATTAGTACATTACTAGACGTTCGAGTGAACGTTTATATTTCTTCCAGTAGAGTGTCACTTCGTCGACGTCGCGAAATATGCGCTATCCTACTCAAAATACTATGAGTTTTAATGGAACACATAAGTAAGTTTGATAATTCGAGTTAATGAAAACAACACGCACCCGTCACGAGTCACTTGCGCACTCTCCTAAAGTTCTCACGAAATTTTTAGTTTATACACAGATAAGTAACGAGGATAGTAACGCGCTCAGGTGTTACTGGATAGAACAATAGAAACCAATTCTATTTTGATTCTAATTGAAAGGCAACTAGAACCGTACTATACCGTAAAACGTACTAAAGCAAGTGGCGCTTACACGCTTCTACAAAAGCACTCTCCTTAAGAAAGAAAGAAAGAAAGAAAGAAAGCAAGAAAGAAAGAAAGAAAGAAGGAAGGAAAGAAAGAAAGAAACAAAGAAAGAATGAAAGAAAGAAAGAATGAAAGAAAGAAAGAAAGAAAGAAAGAAAATTTATTTATTTGATACTCAAAACAAAACAAAAAAATACACACACACAGAATGCGTACAATAAGAAAAAAATAACACAGAAAGCATAAAAAGTGTAAAGAAAAATAAACTGAACAACATGAAAATAATAATATACATTTACATATTTACATTTACATACAGGCACATACATTGCTTCTGGAACCACACTAGGATACCCTGTATCGTGGGAACCAGAAACAGCGACGTCACAAATATGTAAACATCCAACACCTGGGATTATTTTTTTGTCCCCAGCCGGGATTCGAACCCGGGACCTCTCGCATGGTAGTCAGATGCGCTAACCACTACGCCACAGAGGTCGTTAATGGTTGAGCCCCCAAAATGGGCCCGATTCAGCATAATGTTGCAACAGAGTGTAAAGTAAAGCACTCTCCTAAACACTAAGATAATCTAAACCAGCCCTTTGATCTAATTTGTTAACTTCATGGTGTGTGGAATACCGTGGCATCCAAAAAGGTTATTATAATCTGTGCCAACTGAGAAGGTGTAGTAAGTAATCTGTGGTGTTTTTCATTGGCGGGAGCTCAGAAGAAGGTCCTTCTTCTGAGGGCGGGAGGGAAGACAATAATTTGACATTGAGTTTTGGAAGGGTCTGAAAAATAATTGAAAAAGGAAATCAAAGTCATAAATTGATCTTTATTGTTTTGCTCCAATAAACTTATTGAAATGAAAAAGCCACTAGATAAGAAAAATACCAAAAATTAAAATGATGAAGTAAAACATGTGGTCAATACAAAACTAAAAGCTGTAAAACCAAAGAGAGGGAGCTGTTTTTAGTTGATTAGCCAAGTGGATTCTACGTCTCATACGTCATTAGATTCACTAGCTGTTAACTAAATTCAATGCTGTTAAGTTTATGAAGGAAGCTCATTTAGTAATTTGTGATGAGGTACCCATGACGAAGTTATGATAAGTATCCGATTTTCGCCTTGCATTCCTTCGTGAGTAGCCAGAACATGTCTAAAAGAGCAAGATTGGCTATCCGTAATAGTGTGCTGGTTCCAATACTGATGTAAGCATGGTAGCGAAATTTGGGTATGGCAGAAGTCAGAAGAATCATGAAAGTAGGATTAGTGCAGTACAAATGAGATCCTTAAGAAATATGTGTGTTGTTACTTTGAATGACAGAATACGCAATAGTGTGATCAGAGACCGAGGATGTAGTGAGTGACTAGAATTGAAAAAAGGAATGTTGCATTGGTTTGGAGATATGGAGAGGATCAACGAAGAAAGACTGACAAAGCAAATATATCGGGCGAATGTGAGTGGAAGGGCCGGTGAGGGACGCCCCAGTTGAACATACTTCGACCAAATAGGGGATGTATTAGCAAAGGGCAAGATGAAAAGTACCCGAAACCGATGTGGGTACATGCAACGACTAATGGATGTCGATGAAGCGAAAGTGATTTGTCAGGATAGTGGCAGGTGACAGTCCGTGGTCTCCCTTCCTACCCCTCTGGGATACAGGTGTGAGCTTTTGTATCTGAATGTATTAAGATATTTATATCTACTGGTGGTTGATAAATACAGAGGCATCACCATATAAAAAAACATAGTGGAATATTATTTTGCATCTACATTTTACCCGAGCGAAGCCGGGTTTTCGTCTAGTATATAATAAATATGTTTCACAGATGGTTCAAAAGGGCTCGACGAGCTGAGACAAGATATAAATAACATTTTCATCAGAATCGAACATACGACTATATGCTTGTGACGTCGAGACATAAATTATAGTGTTATAATGAAGTCGTTATTCGGTTCCGTTCTATACGGCAGCCAATGGTCCACTCCGCAGACGGCGGTCGTATTTCATGATTTACCACCCCACGGAGCTTTACCTGACACGCTATAAAAAATGGCAAAGGAATTATTTTTGAATCGGAAAAAGTTGTCGGTTTCTTTTGGGAATAGTTTTATAGGGGTATTTTTAAAAGCTTTCTCATATAAACGCATAAACTCACGCTTATAACCCGAAGGCGTAAGGTGACATAATTTATTTATAAGTACCTGGATGACCGAGCTTTGCTCGGTATTTTTCTGGTAAATCGTGTTTTTTGGAAAAAAAAGAGAAACTTCATGCTCAAGTCCGACGACCTCTGTAGCGTAGTGGTTGGGGCATCTGCTTACCATGCGAGTTGTCCCGGGTTCGATCCCCGGCTGGGGAAAGAAAAAAAAAACTCCAGGTCTTGGATGTTTGCATGTTTGTGACGTCGCTGTTTCTGGTTCCCACGACACAGGGTATCCTAGTGTGGGGCCAGAAGCGGTGTATGTGCCTGTATGTAAATGTTATAAATGTTATGTTATGTTAAGTATCGAACCAGGGTCTTTTGTTTACGGTATCGTCCTATTTCCAACTACGACAACCTTACAAATTATAAAAATAAAAATAAATAAACTCACGCTCGTTATCCCCGAAGGGGTAGGCAGAGGCACCAGTCTCTAGAACTGGACCCACGTTTTGCCGAGTTTATTAGGTCCCAAACGTGACAAGTGGCAAGCCTGTCGCCGTTATCCGGGCACAATTTATCAGCGAATGGTGTTGCTGTACAAACAAATGTACGTAACTACAAATTAATGCGATATTTACGTTCTTATAGGGTAGCAGTTATTACTTTGCCCAAAAACACGGTTAAAACGACGTTTTCCTAAAATGAAACCTAGCTGGATCAATTAATCGCCCCCGAAACCCGCTGTTTACAAAATTTCATGAATTTTGTTGGAGCCGTTTCCGAGATTCTGATTATATATATATATACATACATATAACATAACATAACATTTACATACAGGCACATACATTGCTTCTGGCCCCACACTAGGATACCCTGTGTCGTGGGAACCAGAAACAGAACAGAACAGAAACATATATACAAGAATTGCTCGTTTAAAGAGATTAGATAGATAGATAGATAGATAGATTAGATAGATAGATATTTTGACGACCTCTGTGGCGCAGCGGTTAGCACATCTAACTACCATGCGAGAGAGCCCGGGTTTAAATCCCGGCTGGGGACAAAAAAACCCAGGTCTTGGATTTTTACATGTTTGTGTTGTCGCTGTTTCTGGTTCCCACGACACAGGGTATCCTAGTGTGGGGCCAGAAGCAATATATGTGCCTGTTTGTAAATGTTATGTTATGTTGTTCGTTACAAATCACAACTATATTATTAATTTAAATTTAAAATCAAATTAATAAATCTCAAAAACGTAACGTCAATATCATTTAAAATGTCAATCCTATATAATTGGTTAACATAGGGAAGAGCGGGTGATCGTGCTCTTCCACTATTTAATAAAGGGAAATTTCCCGCCATGCAGATCGTATGCCTAGGGCCGGGCCGGTCCAACCGTTGTTTGTTGGACGTTGTATTTGTGGTAAGTCATGTTGAAGAAGTGTTGTAGTCTATAGTGCGCGCCCAGAGTTGACATGTACTCGCCACAGTTAGTATAGTACGATAAGTATGAGTAAAATAGATAGATAATATAGATATATAAAAGGTTTATTTCTATAAGACACACACACGTACACATAACATCACATATTGAATTGTAAAGCAACAGCACGTAGTAAACATAGACAAAACACAAAACAGAAATATTAAATAAGGGATATAAACACTAGCACATAACATCAAGAAGATATTAAATGTTCTATTAAAAATGATTAAATTTCATGACGTGCAGGCGACATGCCTGAGCAATGAAATTTTTAAGCGAAGAATTCGTCGTAGGTATAAAACACCTCTTGATATAGGTACCATTTTTTTATTTAACTGCCCGTTACACACGTAGCTATCTTTCTCTGTGTATCCCTCCAAGATACAGGCGTGAGTTTATGTTATGTTATAAAAAATTCACAGTGTTATTTTTGTAACGTACATCAAAGCGTCCTACGTAAACGTAAACATTTACATACAGGCACATACATTGCTTCTGGCCCCACACTAGGATACCCTGTGTCGTCGGAACCAGAAATAGCGACGCCACAAACATGTAAACATCCAAGACCTGGTTTTTTTTTTGTCTCCAGCCGGGGTTCGAACCCGGGACCTCTGGCATGGTATGCAGATGCGTTAACCGCTGCTCTACAGAGGTCATACAACAACATCAGAAACGGAGAACAATAAAAAAATATAAACTATGAAAGTTTAATAGGTATATCACGGGGACCAGGTGGCAAAGTAAAGCGGTCGTATAACTACGGCATATACAATGTTATGTACACACTCTTTCTGACCTTTGACTCTGTCACCGGTTAGAGCGAGAAACGTCGAATAAGAGTATAATTTTTGGAGTAAAATTTTGGTAAGTTCTACATAATATTATTAATTTTATTCCGGATAAACTTACTAGGCGTGCAACTATCATTATTGGTACTCTAGTACCTCCATTAGCAGAATCTAGGTTCTGGTAGATCGTCCCATTGTCGGTAAATCTAAAAGTAATCCGGAAAGGCAAACTTGTTGCGCGCCGGCCAGCCTGTCTGTGAAGGTTTTACGGGCTTGCCTGGGCGCGGCGTGCGCTCACAATTTACGGTTTAACTTTTGCTCTTTGATTTTAAAATTACTGCCTCAAATATAGGCCTTTAATTAAATGCTCATTTCGCAACGGTTGCTTGTCGGTGTTAAATTAAAACATTCTAAGGCCCATATTACATTATCATAGAACTTTGATGATAGGTGATGAACAGTCACGAGCAATAATATATATACAAATCTAGGAAGAAGTGTACGACAATTTGTCCTAAATTATGTCACCAATGGATAGATTATTTAGGACAAATTGTCGTACACATGTGCAGTAGAAAACAAAATGTGTACTTCGTACAAAATGCGACAGTGTGTATATATTATTGCTCGCTACTGTACATTGCTGGCTTATTAAATAACACAATAGACATAGACAACATTTATTGGTAATATTAATTACAAGTAAGGACAAATAAGGACGTCAACACACGTGTCGACACCAGCAATGCAATTCGCCTGGGATCCTACTTATGAACTAGTGTAATATGACCCTAACAGAGTACGTTTCTACGCTAAGGGATTACAGAATTTATCTATTGATACATTGGTATACAAATCACATTTTAGTCTAAAGCTACCGCTTTGGAATGGCATGCTACGTTGCAAAGTTGAAAGCGTGTGTTTGGAATACATCTCTGGCTTAACTTTGGTTATGATTCGTTGAAAAATGTCCTGAACGGGTAGTTTTGTGGTGCTAAAATGTCAGTATTTGACAATTAACGTAATAGAAAGTCGCGAATTTTGACATTTTAAGACCCAACGACTAGCGTCGCCTTACAACTCATGCACCCACGCGGATAAAAAAAGCTTTTGACAAAAAAATATTCTTATTCAGAGAACGTTTACAAAAAAAAAAACCAGTTCTTGAGATACTTCAGATAGGTTTCTGAATTGAGTAAATACTAAGTGATCATCTGCCGTGCTCTTCTGAGAAGTTTGACGAGACAGCACTACAGTTAAATAGATAGATAGATAGATAGAATATTCTTATTGCACACTAGAAAAAACAAAAAGAAACACAAACTGTTTACAAAGGTTCATAGTACAATTGGCGGCCTTATTACTAAAACCAATTTCTTCCAGGCACCCTTACTATGGAAAGCGAAATCCTCAAAGCAGAAACTGGCTCTTAATCTGTGAATTAGGTACCTTATTACATTGAAAAATCTATTTCAACGTAAAGAATTTATACTCTGTTTGATGAGTTCTAATGTTATGGACTTTGCACTTCTAATGTTAGCCGCGCCGTTGGAGTCGAAGGTAGTAGGTAGTAGGTAGAGTAGAACAGCGGAAAAAACTCCACTCTCACCATATTTTCTTAAATCACCTTAAATCTTATACATAAGTTAGTATGTAAATCTATCTAAAGTCTGTTAGCTTTTAGAATACACCTCTGGCTCTAGAGTAGGCTTCGGTTTTCGCCGAAAGCACATGAGTGTAATACTACTTCCTGCTCTCTCTAGAAGTGTTAGTTCCGATTACAAAATTAAGTGTCATATTAGTTCCGATATTTCTATTACACGAACATATTCGATTCCATCCGATAGTAGCCGAGGTATATTCTAAAAGCTAACAGACTGTACCTAAGAAGCTAAACGAATTGTGTTTGTGTTTCAATTGTATACCCATTAAAGTCTAGCTAAGCTGCCTTGTTTTCCTTCCGTTCTGAGGAAGTTTTCATACACTAGCACTAGGGGGCGTTACGGGAGTTGTATTCTTCCCGGTCTGATATTCCCCCGGTCCTTCGATAAAAGTAAGGGGCGCGGACGTGAACAGAATGAACTGGCGGCACGCTGGGAAAGGTCTTGCCGTTTTGAAGTCACGAAATGTGGAGAAAATCACTACCTATTTGGTTTTACGGTCTTATTGTGAGTGAAATTGCGCCATTTTTTAAACTAGAACTTCCGTTAGCTCTAGACATTATTAAATATATTGCGGATTCAGTCAGAGACGAGCAGCCGATAAAATAATAGAGGACTTTATTCTCGGTACAAAATAAAATAGGTTATTTTGAGAGCCTGGTCTGAATATTTCGATTAATTTTTAAATGGTAATAAAATAGCATCACCCGAGATCGAGCTGTGTATATATACAAAACTAAAAAGACTAATATTAAAATTTAGGGCAATGATTGTATTGCCCTAAATATGCCCTAAATAAAAATAATAAAAAAATAATAAACTCACGCCCGTTATCCCCGAAGGGGTAGGCAGAGGCACCAGTCTCTAGAACTGGACCCACGTTTTGCCGAGTTTATTAGGTCCCAAACGTGACAAGTGGCAAGCCTGTCGCCATTATCCAGGCACAATTTATCAGCGAATGGTGTTGCTGTCCAAACAAATGTACGTAATAAAAGTCATTGGTACATGCGTGGTTCGAACCCAGACCCTCATGATCGAGAAGCAAAGGTCAACCCCACTACGCCACCACCGCTGTATTTTTTTGGTATTTTAAGAGAAAATTAAGTATCTAACCTTAATAAAAACGACTGTTTCTTTGTTTTGTGAGTTTTTGGTGCGTCTTTGTAAGAAAACTTTTTAGTGTATTCTAAAACAGCAAATTGAAAGTGGCGAAAGATGCGACTGCAGTTAGTGTTACACATATTGATTGCATTTACATAACATAACATTTACAAACATTTACAAACAGGCACATACATTGCTTCTGGCCTCACACTAGGATACCCTGTGTCGTGGGAACATGTAAACATCCAAGACCTGGAGTTTTTTTTTCTCCCCAGCCGGGGATCGAACCCGGGACCTCTCGCATGGTAAGCAGATGCGCTAACCACTATGCCACAGAGGTCGCCAAATTTTCCTAAAGAGATTTTCCGTCTATTTCGTGGCCACACTTTCAAGGACTATCCATTAGTTGCTGGATATATTTTTCGATTTGTCATCTCGGTTGATTTTATACTTCAATGATTCTGGAACTTGGCTGGCAGTGGATTTAATAAAATATCTGTTCTGTAACAAAGTTCTGAAACTATCAACTTGAAACATACCTCACTCGGTACCTATACCAATATTGTAAAGAGGAAAGATTTGTATTTGTGTGTGTGTGTGTGTGTGTGTGTGTGTGGGTATGTTTGTAATGGATAGGCTTAGAAAGTACTAGGCCAATTTTAAAAGTTCTTTCACCATTAGAAAGCTACATTCTTCGTGAGACATGGGCTATATTGGATTTTCAAAAAATTTTGGGTTCCGTACGTAGGGTTCCGTAAGTCTCGAATAATGTTAATGTAAAAAAAATATTACCCAGGGAATTTTCCACGGAACTAATATAGCTAGTCCCAGGGAAACGTTTTTGCAACTCGTGCGAAGCCGGGGCGGGTCGCTAGTATTTTATGTTTTTTAGGTTACCCTGGGGTTAGTCGCCTCAAGTATAGCCAGTTGCCAAGCTGGTCTAAGTTGGTAATTCATTTCATGCGCCTCTTCAGGCAATCTATTTGAGCTACAGCTATCTATTTCTATTACAGTTACATACATACATTGGCTCACGCCTGCAACCCATAGAGGCAGGCAGGTCCTGATCCATGATCCTGACAAATAATTTTCTCTTCATCGACATTCATTAGTCGTTACAGTTACAGTTATCACAGTTAATTATTAGAAGATTTGTGAAACTGCGAATTTGAAGTAGCAGTACAACACGCTAATCATGATGGAAAACTTCGTGAGGAAACCCACCACTTGGTTGGTTTGACTTTGTAATGACTGTGGGCTACGCTGACTAAACGCCCTCGGGATGGTATAGGTGCTGGTACTCTATTTAAAAAAAATTACAATGTCCCAGTCACTGCAGCGCCTGAGTGGTCCCTTCGCCCATTTAGTGTGAGTGATGATATCACTGGACGCTGTATTTTTTTTTTGCTGAAACCCCTCTTCGTTCTTTTACAAGAAAACCTATATAGTTTTGGCGGCTTTAACTATTGTTTTAAAATAAATATAAACATTTAAATGCAGGCACATACATTGCTTCTGGCCCCACACTCAGGATATCAAGGGAACCAGAAACAGCGACGGGTATCGTGGGAACCAGAAACAGCGACGGGTATCGTGGGAACCAGAAACAGCGACATCACAAACATGTAAACTTCCAAGAACTGGGGTTTTTTTTTATCCCCAGCCGGGATCTCTCGCATGGTTGGCAGATGTGCTAACCGCAAAGCTACAGAGGTCGTACAGTTCCATGTGATAGTTCTTCTAGCTTTGTTGATGATAAGATACTAGGTAACATGACATAGGGCCAATGTCTGAATTGAGTATTTTGCCAAGTAATGACTTAACTATAGTGCTGTCTCGTCAAATTAAAAATCCCAACAAAATAAAATCCCAGAAAATAGCGTGACAGAACGTCACTTAAGCATTTCCCTAGTGAAGGCTTAAAAGTAATTATTATAATAACTCACGCCCGTTATCGCCGAGGGGGTAGGCAGAGGCACCAATCACTAGAACTGGGCCCACTTTTATCGGCACAATTTATCAGCGAATGATGTTGCTGTACAAACAAACAAATGAACGTAACTAAAAGTCATTGGTACATGCGTGGTTCGAACCCAGACCCTTATGATCGAGAAGCAAGTGTCAACCCCACTACGCCACCACCACTTTAAAAAATAATAGTCCGAATAGATGGCAATTTTAATTACAAATTTCGGTGCGTGCGTTACGTCACGTTTTTGTAAATCCTAAATACCACTTTGGTGGTGAATTCATCGCAACATTCCGCCCGGCGTGGCTCTAGCCTCCTAGCGACAAAGGGTCCAGCAAAAAGCTGTCGTTTAATATGAAAAGCGTTTATGAGTTCAGCGTAAAAAATGTTGATGGAATTCCTACCTCAGTCCCACTTGTATTGAGCGAAGGCAACGTGTATGAAATGATACATTTATAAGAAAGCCCTTCCTAAGACCCTTGCACACTTAGTACCTACTTCAGACTTCACACTCGAGGATAATGTCCGTAAAATCTGTTAAAGTTCATCATCATCATCATCAACCTATTATGTCCCCACTGAAGGGCACGGGTCTCTTCTCTGAGAAAGGTACAGGCCATACTCCACCACGGGGGCCAAGTCCGGATTGGTGGAGGCTTGTAAGACTAGTGGCTGGTCTTACTGTCAGAAGTTTTTAAGCCGCCCTAAGGCCTCTGACTTGGCTTAACGACTGCCATCAATCTACCGCAGCCGGCACCAACTTCTTAATGTGCCTTGCAAAGCACGGAACCGCTCAGAAAAATACCACTAGCATTATTCATAGACAATGGACCCATCCATGGACTGAACGCACCGTATGTTGCTTAACCTTAGTGATCGTTTGAGATCACTCAGGTAGCCCAGGCTACGAGCGATTCGACTACGAGCTTTTAAAGTTGCATTATGTTTTTTTCTCTGATGACCTCTGTGGCGCAGCGGTTAGTGCATCTGCCTACCATGCGAGAGGCCCCGGGTTTGAATCCCGGCTGGGGACAAAAAAACCAGGTCTTGCATTTTTACAGGTTTGCGATGTCGGTGTTCTGGTTCCCACGACACAGGATATCCTAGTGTGGAGCCAGAAGCAATGTATGAGCCTGTATATAAATGCTTATTTATTCGTTATTTGTGTTGATTATTATGAATGAATTACGAATTAAAATTGTTTCTCAATCGTTTCTTGCGAGGTCCTCCACCAGATGGTCTGACGACCAGGGCCTCGATTCTGTTAGTGCATTACAGTTCGATTACAGTAACATGGTTGGGTCACGTGACCCGTATTTAAATTCCATTGACGCGTAGCATTACGGTATCGCGTGCGCGCGTTGATTTAAATCGGCAATGAAGTTAAATTGCCGCAGTCATGAAACTGTCATTGTACTATAATTCATTAGCATAATAGTGGCCCTGGTTACAGTGGCAGGAAGTCGTTGGATGCAAGCAGCACTACGGCAGCGGCACCGGGAAGCTTGGCAAACCACGATGGAGCCCTATGGGCTCCCACACACGATACGACGTCGCGTCATGCCACGATGCGACGTCGTTTCACGATACGATGTCGCGTCGTGGAAACCTACGACGAGCATCGTAAAAATGACGACATCGAGCCACATAATACAGGGTGAATTGTGGCAGTTTATTACGAAAAATGGACTGCGCTAGACGCGTCCTGCTTCTGTTGTTATTAAGAAGACGCATAAAGAAATACTCAGAAGATACCAGATTTATTGATTTTTTTAATCATGAATAAGGGATTCCAGCAGCTACACAATTAGGTGCAATTCACATCGCACATACAGTCATGTTGCCTCTCTTTCTACCGCGCGCGTCACTGCTCGCTCCTGCATGAGTTAATACTTAGCAGCCACTCTGGAGTGGCCGCCGCATGTACTTACGCGTTCGACATCTACGCGCGGAGTGCGACAGGCCTGCTTACGGCTTACGGCTAAAAGAACAAAACTATTTATTTACAAGTAAAATTAATAAATCAAACCATTTCTTGTAAGCAGACAGAACCACAATAAACTCAACCCAAAAAAAGTTGACAGCCTCGAAACAGTGTCGCAAAGTCCTCCTCATTGTGCAGGGTCCCTAACCCGGTGTCCCTTTTAATGTACGTTTTATATCCCGGCGGCGACCCTCCGCGCAAAAAGTCACATTATCGCATCAGCGACGCCTCCATGTATTAGAGCCAGCGGTCTTACCGTCACATCCACGAATGGCTTTATGTTTTGAAGGTTAGTTTTTGGTGCTTACGTGGACTGGACACATGAGATTTTTCATAATCTTCATCGCTAGTGATCAATTTTCATCTTCATCAGCTCTGCTCGTGGCATACAGAAGCATGCCACTTATTCTAAACTTAGATTCCTACATCCACTTGCATGGAAGCAGTGAAAATAATGATGATATTTTCTGTATTACACTAAACTCATTCAAAAATAATATTCTTCAGTTATTGGGCTGAAAGTTAGCTAACTAATTTGTTATCTGTAATTTTATTGTTGCTTTGAGTAGCCTTGCAAGCACAAGTTATTGTTTTCAAGGGATATATGTATCATTGTACTGTGTAATTTAATTTGTGAATAAAACTTTTTCTATTCTATTCTATTCTATATGATACAAAATTTTAAATTCAGAAAACTGTCGGTCTGTTTTTTCTAGTGTGCAGTAAAGAATATTCTATTCTATTTCTTTAAGATTTAACAAGACTATTGTTCATGTTTTTTGTAAGACTGTTTGTTTTCGTATAAATAGATAGAAAACATAAAACAAACACTGCAAAACATTTAATTGTTTCTCTGGTCTACGAGTACGTCTTGTCTACAATGTCTAGACGCTCGGTAGATAATGTCGTTTTAAAGGAACACTGTGTCGTATCCTACGCTTCTGGTGGCAACACGCCTTCCTGAGTAGTTCTGTGAAAAATCACCAGTCCGTGGGAGACAGGCTAAGTAGTTTTACAAGCAACGTACACAACAGAGTACATTTTGAGGACTCAAGAGGATCCAGGGGTAAAACTAGCGCTACTAAGGAAAAAAAATCGTATTTTTTTCACAGATTGACTTTGCAAAGATTGACTCTATGGAATGCTTAACCTTGATTAAGCTCTGCGAATCAGAGCGAAACTGGGTCGGACTCTTCCGACAAAAAATCAAGTCCTTGTATCCGGAATAAAGTTAATAAGTGTCGATCAATTACCTCAATCATGTTAATAGTTATTTTAAAATCTACCGAATCGCTCTTAGCCCCGGCTGCCTGAGTGATCTTAAACCATCACGAAGATTAAGCAATATAGTTCGCGTTCAGTGCATGGACGGGTGACCCCAACGCTCTAGTGGCATTTTTCCCAATAGGTAGTTCCGTGCTTCGCAAAGCAGCTTTAGAACAGCTCGAAAACTACTGACAGTAAGACCAGTCACTAATCTTATAAGCCTCCTCTAATCCGGACTTGGCCCCCGTGGTGGAGTATGGCCTATACCTTCCTCAGGGAAGATACCCGTGCCTCTCGGTGGGGACGTAATGGGTCGATAATGACGGCCGAGAACCTAGGGACATATATTTTTAAAGACTAAGTTTAGTGTTGTCAATTATTTCTCCAAAGTGACCCTACTTTTGCTTGTTATGTTCAGTTTGCCCACCGTTCTTTGCTTTGATTTTTTAAGTTCTGAATAATATCAGAAATCAGAAATTTATTTCAACGTAAACAATTTACACTCTCCAGCCTCTCACATAGGATTAAGTCTACATTATTCAAATTGTTCAAATTTGTAGTGTTTTCATACCTCTGTGAGAAGGAAATAAAATCATTTGCTTACTTATTTACTTACTTACTCTGTAGAATGTCGATGTAGGTACTTATAATCTTAGACGCAAAAAACTCCACAAACCATAATAATAACTCCCACACAACACAATGACTTGAGCTGGTCCCAAAGTAGGATACCCTGCGGTATGGTAACCAGGCAAGGACGTTACAAACATGGAAAAACACCCAGACTGGGCGATTTGTACAAATGTACGGTGCGGCGGCCCCTAGGAGGAATCGAATTCACGACCACTGTCTTGGTTGTTCTTGTCGCTTTTAAACTCTATTGCTCAGTTTAAAAAAGTTCCTGGACGACCTTTGCTCGTTTTTTTTTGTAATCTGGTCTTTCGAGCTCCTAATAATACTTTTTCTCGCAACGGAAGAAACTTGAAAAAAGGAAACAAATCTTTATCAGGATTTAAACCGGGGTACCAATTCCTCCTCCGACTTGGCCCCCGTGGTGGAGTATGGCCTATACTTTCCTCAGGGAAGAGAGCCGTGCCCCTCGGTGGGGACTAATGGGTTGATGGTAAAATCTGGATCTTTTCGTTTCCGGACCGCCCGATTTCTCACCTGAGCTGTTACAACCTTGCAGATTGATGCGAAAATTACCTCCGTAATCTAATGATCAGTGTTTCATTCCCTTTAACACGGATAAAACGGAGTTTTAGAAAAATGAAACCTAGCTTGATCAATTAATCGCGAAAATCGTTGGAGCCGTTTCCGAGATTCTGATTATGTATATAGGTAATACGACAATTGCTCGTATTAGATAAATAGATAGATAACAAATTATGACTTTAAATAACAAAGGTAAAGTAAGGTTTGGTTAAGTTTTAACGCCTAGACTAATGGGGCTGTCTTTTTGAACGTTATGTTTGTTTGAACGAGAACGCTTTGCCGGAATTATTTATAACTTGTCCCACCGCTGTAGAGCGGTGTCGGTCCGTTTATTAAACCCAGCGCGGCGGTTGCGGGACAGAACTGAGTTTAAGGACAAGACCCTTAAGTACATCTGTGAGCTAGCGACTTAATTAAAAATACCTCGTGGAGGCCGCGCACAGACTCGGGAGGGCCGGAGGGCTCGTTTTTGCGCCGCTGTAAAAACGATGGAAGGTCCGTGGAAGCGGGTGCCAAGAGATCGTGAGAGATGACGACCCCTGTGGCGCAGCGGTTTTCAAGTCATTACTACCACTAATAATAATAAAACTTCCAGACAACACCATCACTTGACCGAGTCCGAAACTACGATACTCAATGCTATGTTAACCAGGCATTACAAATATCAAACGTCGAGCCCTAACGGCTTGATACTACATAAAGTTAGTA
Source organism: Yponomeuta plumbellus (assembly GCA_947310845.1). NCBI lineage: Eukaryota > Metazoa > Arthropoda > Insecta > Lepidoptera > Yponomeutidae > Yponomeuta > Yponomeuta plumbellus. Next base: position 1,088,401 of record OX371193.1, on the reverse strand, counting down.
GCTCTAAAGTCATCAACCCATTATGTCCCCACCGAGGGGCACGGTTCTCTTCCCTGAAGAAGGTATAATAGGCCATACTCCACCACGGGGGCCAAGTCCGGATTGCTGGAGGCTTGTAAGACTAGTGGCTGGTTTTACTGCCAGAAGTTTTCAAGCTGCCCTAAGGCCTCTGACTTGGCTTAACAACTGCCATCTTTCGACTACAGCCGGCACCAACTGCTTAAAGTCTCTTGGGAAGCACGGAACTGATCGGAAAAAGTTACTAGCGTTAGTTGCAGACGGTCACCCATCCATGCACTGAACGCCCTATGTTGATTAACCTTCGTGATCGCTTAAGAACACTCAGGCGGCCGGGGCTACGAGCGGCCACGGTTTAGACTTTAGGTCTATACCGTGGACTTTTTATCCATTTCAAATTTGTGGCAAAATTCTCGAAAGACCAAAATAAACTTTGAATTGTTAGAGTCTGCATATTTTCAAAAGCCGATTGTTATAGAATTTCATTAAGTATCATTAAGTGTTTTTCATTTTAAAAGGTTGAGCAGCCTCTTGAATCTTTCGATACTTTATAATCCGCCTACATAGTGAAGGATTACATCGTGGGGTAATACGAGTATAAGTGTCTGTTCTAATACCTCAGCGCCTAAAGTAAGTAAATTAGCAAGTAAATGTGGTTCTTAAGTCCATACTGCCTCGATGGTCTAGCCGTTTAGGCGTTTACGTACCAAGATAGAGGTCGTGGGCTCGATTCCCATTGGGGGCGTCGTGAATTTGACTAAATGGCCTCAGTCTGGGTGTTTTCCATGTTTGTAATGCCCTTGCCTGACTACCATAATACAGGGTATCCTAGCTTGGGACCAGGTCAAGTGATTGTGTTGTGTGGAAGTTATTATATTATTACTATACTTTCGGTTACTTCGAATACTTCGAAGGTTAAGCAACATAGGGCGCATTTAGTCCATGGATGGTGACCGTCTATGACTAACGCTAGTGGCGTTTTTCCGAGCGGTTCCGTGCTTCGCAAGGCACGTTAAGCAGTTGGTGCCGGCTGCCGTCGATAGATGGCAGTTGTTAAGCCAACTCAGATGCCTTAGGGCGGCATGAAAACTTCTGACAGTAAGACCAGCCACTAGCCTTACAAGCCTCCACCAATGTGGACTTGGCCCCCGTGGTGGAGTATGGCCTATACGTTTCTCAGGGAAGAGACCCGTGCCCCTCGGTGGGGGGACATATTGGGTTGATGATGATGATTATACTTTCTCTTTCAGAAAAGTTCTATGCCCAGGAGTAAAATTTGAACCGTTAACACTTCAGACACTCAGGTTTCCTCACCATGTTTTCATTCACGCTTAACGACCAGTATTGCTACTATAATAAGGCTACTAATAGTAACTACGTACTAAAATAATGCCATACATATTGCGAATCGAGTCACAGCTTAACTCACAACGTAACTGAAAAACGAACTTTGTAATACATTCTCATTTCTCACAGTCTAGTCTAGGATCGGCTATCCGACAGGTCGCCCGTTTGAACTCACGCGCGATGAACACCGGAGTGCGTGTGACCCCAAGCTCACCGAGATCTCGATTTTCGTAGTTACGTATGTATACTCGTACTAAAAAGCAGATGAGAACTAAGATTTTGCATTATAATATTGTACCGTCGAGTTCTAGGTTATATCGAAATAAAATTGACATTTTTTGTGATTTCTTAAACGCAAGAAAAATGTTTGCTGCGTGCCTATTATACACCTATACTTTTATACCTATATGTAAACTGTAGAAAACGCTCTTAGTTTTACATCTAATTAACATTAATACTAATCATAAGTCACGCTAACATTTGTTGTATAACTGTTTGTTTTCTCGAATAAAATAAAATGAATAAAAATACTATAGGCATGTTTTGGTATTGGTAACTGATTCTTATTTAAACTAAGACAAACGAGGTAAGGCGAGGGCGCTATTTATGGATTGCATCACACCCTATCCTCACCCTACCTTCCTTCAGTGTGGCCAAAGGCATAGAAGCCACAACTTTATGATGAAAAACCCCTTGTCGCTAAATATTTAAGTTGAAAACTCTTCTGTACCTTCGCAATTTGCCTGATAAAGTGCCGCCAAATTAAAAAATAATCCTTAATTTCTTTGCACGTAATCCGTGGACAGGGAAAATGAAATAGAATAATTGAAATGTCACTCGGTGAGTTATGCTGAAAACGCGGGAGCGAAAACTCTAGAGATTTACCTTAAAATATCTTTGTTTAGAGTTATACAGGAGTTTGAATACTGAAATGTAACTGAAAAAGCTTTATAAAATGCATACTTACAATACACACATAATATGCATTAAAATTTCGTACCATCTATTCGTAAAGGTTGACTTAGTTCACCTTTAAGTGCACCCAAAGATACCTAGTATTTTATTTTCTATCAGAAACTTTTAGCGGACAGTAATGAGTTTTTAATCCTCTTTATAAGTGCGCCGCAATTATCTTTGCCGCACACTTTTTGAATTTGGAACATCTTCGTGTTCAGCGCCAAAGAAATCAAATGTAAATTAATATTGTTCGAATAAAGACTGGCTGGTACGACGGCCTATGGTCGCGCCGCCGGCTGAATAAAAAAAAAAGAATCAAATTAAAACGCGCGAGATACAGCCCGCCTATTCGTCAATTTTCTTTCACCGATTATTAGAAATACATGGTCTTGTTTTGTAAAATGACTTCTTCAATTGCCAGTGAAAGCATAAAATAACTCCTGAAAGTATTAGAACTGACGCAAGAAATGTGATGGATAATCTATTACCTGCGAAATCCCGGGAGAAATATAATATGAAAGCTTAAGGTAATTTTGTTGAATGGAGAAAAGCAAGAGGCGCCAAGAACTTTTCAGAATCTGTGTTTTTGGCCTACTTCCAGTACTTAGCCGAGAGTAATAAAATATGAGATATATTTTCTCATACTAAGATGTCTCATAGTCATTTTTGGTTCGGCCGACGTACTTTGAATCCCTCACTGTGTTCAGGATTTTACCAAAGAATCCCGAGTTTTGCTCTATTCAAAAAAGCGCCCTCAAGTCATCAGTCAAGTTAGTGTATTCGGAATAAAGTTTATAAATTTCTAGTGCTTACGAAAGTTTTAGTTCAAAAACAATTTGAAGCTGTTACAATACAATACAGAAAGCAATAAACTACATAACATAACATACTATCATAACATTTAACATATTATACGCTTCCTAATTAACTATTAAATTAATAAAAATAATAATAATAATAAACTCACGCCCGTTATCCCCGAGGGGGTAGGCAGAGGCACTAATCACTAGAACTGGGCCCACTTTTTGCCGAGTTTATTAGGTCCCAAACGATTAAATATTATTAGGATTAATATTACTTAAATTTCAGAATAATTTATTAACCCAGTGTCAAGGTAAGTATAAAAAATTTACTACTTAAATGTACTAAAAAGTATTATTAATCAGTTGGGTTTTGAAGAGAATAATTCAAAACGATTCCTATGGTGAGACGATCGATCCATCAATAATTCTACAGTTAATTACTACATAGTTGAAGAAAACCCGTCTTCAAAGACAACAAAGTATAATCATCATCATCATCAGCCAACCCATAAGAGGGCCACTCCCTCTTATGGGTATAGGCCTTTTACCCCAAAAGCCATCTCACACGGGTCTTATCAAGTTAAAATTTTTACCTCTTTCTTGTACGGTACCCAAAAAACATGCTAATTTGTATAAAAGCTTGCACGTTCGTAGCTTATTGGTATTTTCAAAACGCATGAGGCCAGTTTTTTAAATTAAGAATTAAACAAAATAACAACTTAACTATATGCTGTCTCGTCAAATTTCTCAGAAAACAGCTTGATAGAACGTTATCTAAGTATTTACTTATACTCCATCGGCCTTACTAAAGGTTATGAGCTGTGTAGACAGCCGTGATGCGAGGTCTGACAAACTGGTTATTTGTACTTATTAAGATAGTTTACCGTTAGTTAAGTACCTAAACATATGGAGTATCGTGAAATTCTTAATTCAGACACCGCTCCACAATGTAAATATCGAGTGACCTTTATAATATATTTGTTACTTTTAACCTAGCGCAACTTGACATTGAACTAACGTCATCATGCTGCTTGTGTTTTGAAAATCTCATCGGATTAAATTGCTTTTCAGTCTGTTTTACTTTCGACCGTCTAACGAGCGGTTGGACTTATTACTTAGTTCTATTTTGTTGACATTTGAGCGAAATACAAAATATTAATTTGATGGGAGATTTAGATTCAGGTTTCGCTCAGGAGAAACTTCAGCAATTACGTTATCTGATCAACATCACGTCAAGTGTACTGTGGCTAAGGCTAAGTTCTACATAAACATGATATTTTCTGTAGTACACTAAGCTCATTTAAGAATAAAATTCGTCAGTTATTAGGCTAAAAGTAAGCTGGTTAATTTGTTATCTGTAAGCCTTGCAGGCACATGTTCCTTTTCTAATACCTATATATTATAAAAAAAAAGAAAACGGAAAACTGTAGGTCTATTTCTTTATAAGACTATTGTCCATGTTTTTTGTAAGACTGTTTGTTTTCGTATAAATAAAAAATAAAAAAAACATTTAAATTCAGGCACATACATTGCTTTCGGCCCCACACAAGGATACCCGTCGGGGGAGCCAGAAACAGTAACATCACAAACATGTTAACATCCAAGACTTGGGGTTGTTTTAGTGAGTAAACATCCCACCTAAACTGGCTTTCCCCCAGAAAGTCGGGTATCTTTGGAAGTATTGGACGACTTGTGTGGTGGAGCGGTTAGTGCATCTGCCCACCATATGAGAGGTCCCGGGTTCAAATTCCTACTGGGGATAGAAAAAAACTGGATGTTTACACGTAGTACGTGATGTTGCTTTTTCTGGTTCCCACGACACAGAGTATCCAAGTGTGGGGCCAGAAGCAATGTATGTGCCTGTATGTAAATGGTTATGTTTATGTTTATCCCCCCCTCGACAACAAAAAAAAAAAAGGTACATAACCATGGATAATAATGCATTAGAACTTAATACCTATTGCCTAGTGGGCTCATTATGTAATTTTCGCAACGGATATTCATACGTCTTAAAAAGTCATGTATACCACTACTGTATAGCACTATCTTCTTTTAAGACCCTATGTTAGAGCGAGACAGTACTCCGTACGACGTCGGTTTTTGTGTTGACGTGACTTTTTAAGACGTATGATTATCCGTTGCGAAAATTACATAATGAGCCCACTGGTCGGAGTCTTCCATTGAGAAGAAGTCAAGTACATAAGTGTATCCTGAATAAAGTTAAAAACAATAGTAATAATAACCTGTCCCACTGTAATACCATTTATATCAAGTTTCATAATTCGCTTGATGAACTAAACGGAGATCAAATTAACTTTGACCAAATAGAGCAGTATTAGTAAAGGGCAAGATAAAAAATACTCGAAACCAGCATGCATGCATGCAACAACTAATATACGACGTCGATAATAATTTTTTGTATTTTACGAGCCTAAAAACCAAAAACCTATTTTATGTTTTAACTTCTTTCATCAACTTATCTGAGCAATTACCAAATTTTTTGTCCGTCACGTGAAGGAATTCTAAAATTGTAACAAATTCCTTTTTATTGATCGTAAAACATATCTAATTTAATGAAAATAGTAAATCTAAATAGGAAATATCTTTTCTGTAGTATAAATTTTAAGTTTTTGTTACGTATAGGCGATGAGAAGTTCCTATACGTCACAAAGTTTAGTGTATATTTAAATAAAACCCATTAGAGATTCAAATGTATCATTTATTAAGCTATCATTTAACTAAATTAGTCTTCAAGAACAAGTAACATAAAATTTGTTTTAAAATAACATAATAAACTTTTTTAACAAAATTGTTTCTAAACGCTACTATTTGGTAAGTTTAACAGCGCAATTTAGTTTGTACTTTGGTATTCAGTCAAATAACAGTGTATTTTTTACTGTAACAGATACTTCATAATCTTAATTCTTACTGTCTAAATTTTGACCGATGTTCTTAGCATAATACTATATTTTAAAATAAATTTTAATATCACACGACAATAGGACAAGTGACGTTAGTGGAACCGACGTCACGTTTAGGAACTTTAAAGCAAGGTTTACACCACACCATTCTATACTACAGTCTTTAGAACACATCACATCAATCAAACATTAAATATTTAACAGAAATAATTATTCTACAAGTATTTTAACGTCTTTTTGTTGCTTTTCCTCTTCAGATAGGTCTTTTATTTTTTTGGAATGTTTTTGCTATCTTGTAAGTTCTTTTTTTCGGTGAATTTCGCGCTTTTCTTGGTTTATTTTTTCGCGATATCTTCTGGATCTCTCAGCCGGTGTCAACGCCATGGTAAGTTCTATAAACAAAATTGCAATATTAATCATACATAACTATAATCCAGCTACGTACATGGGTCAATCAACTATTCTTTGTACTAAACAAGAGCTGCAAAATTAAGTTTTTCCAAAAAATAATAATCGAAAATATAAATTATTTTACAGCACATTTTAAAGATTAGCGAATAAAGTTGTAGATAAGATAACGGGCAGTGCAGTTTTTTAATTTTTTAGGTCATATTTTGTTAAATATGCAGAAACTATGACAGTATTCGGTCCTCTGCGTTACCGACGAGTACAATTTAGGTTGTACTCGTATAGTAGGAGTACAACTAGCATCAGTCTAGTACATTAAAGGCTTACATTTCAAATTCTTTTGATAGAACTATCATAATCATGAGTTATTGTGTCTCTTAAGTTACAGTTATCTAGTTATCTATATCATAATATATTTTATTATCCTTGTCAATGTCAAATATTATAATTATTAACTACTACTATTTAACATATATTTTGTCTGTTTCAAAGCACACTATAATAAAATATTCGCTTTGGAAGTTTGCGAAGTGGCTAAAGGGACAGCTCGAATTTGTATGGGGTGGAAACATTGTCCCCTAAGTTACAGTAAAAATAGTAAAACATTCTTAATTAAACTAATAACGGTCGCTGAAAAACTTTAAACCAATGATCTATGAATCCTTTGTAGTAAAAATACTATCCTAAAATTACCTCCTTTAAAATAAATAAATTAAGCTTATGAATGCGAGTAATGTTTGAAAATCATTTATGATTATGATTACTATTTGAAATAAAGATAAAACTGGAAAAAAATGGTTTTTTCTTTGGTCAGACAGACACGCTTTTTGGGTCGGAGAGTAAAAAACACACAAAACTTGCAATAAGCAGGTACCTACTTAAATTACAATTTATCAGCAAAATAAATAAAAGACCAACAGACAGTATGCAAATATCGCACCCCCGGTGCTAGACTGTCACTTTTGCAAAAATGCAATTATTCAGGAGAAGGTTTGAAAGATTTGATAGCTCACATATTAATGATATTTCAAGATTTAAACAACATGAATAGCTTTTACAACAGCATCAACTTTTAACTTTCTTTCTTTTATCGCACCAAGTCTAGTAAAGAGGTGCCTTAGAATAGTTATTACATATTTAACTCATTTTTGCAATTTTAGCAAAACTGACAGTCTAGCACCGGGGGTGCGATATGTCAACATCTACCAATGATTTCGCTAAAAAAGTTCGGAGCAGTTACCCATTAAATTCGTTACAAAGAACGGAAAACGTAAAGCACAAATTTTCTTCAACCCCAGGCACGGTGTAAACCATTCTTAACATTTCCATTACGTCACATTTTGCGTTCCAATACATCACGTCACGTTGTGGATGTGACGTTTGATGCCGGTAAAGAAACAGACTCAAAAAATGCATAGTTTTAATCAGATTTTACTATCATATCACATTAATCCAAATTCTAGACAACTTAAGTAATTAGAATTCGGAAGTTATTACTTATATTCATTATTAATTACCAACAAAAACAAAGTTCGTGGTGGAACATTGAAACTGCACACCGTGACGCCTATCCACTCACTGCGGTCTAAAAGACGCTACTGAAGCTAAAAAACAAAGATCGCCGTTTGTCCTGGATCAGAAAAAGCCGATTTTCAAGTTGGTAAGATAGTATTTCGTAATTAAATCCAATTTTCTACCGTAGCGTTACGGAATTTTCCACCAACACCACTTTTAGAAACATAATAAAATTGATATTTTCTATTTATTTCAACTCTAATGTGCTGTAAATAAGGTAAGATAAAGAATTTGGATCTTACGATCCTTTCATATAGGGTGACGGACCCAATTATCAGCACTCTAAGAGATCATTAAATTTAAACTCTAAATATTTTATATACTACAATATTCAATAACGTTTGTGTTGCGTTATTAATGTTGAGAATATAATCACCTGTGGTGTAAAAAAAGACTTTTTAAATATTTGTAGTTTTTATTGAGTCAAAATTTGAATTTATCAAAAAACAAGCCTGTCACCAATTATCAGCACAGTCGTCACCAATTATCAGCACCTACTGACCCAATTATCAGCACTGTGAATTGTAATACGTTTTAAGGGTAGGTAAAAAAATAAGAATGAGTACTCTTTTTAGAATCGCTCGTAGCCTAGGCTGCCTGAGTGATCTTAAATGATCACTAAGATTAAGCAACATATGGCGCGTTCAGTCCATGGATGGGTCACCGTCTATGACTAAAGCTAGTGGCATTTTTCCGAGCGGTTCCGTGCTTCGCAAGGCACGTTAAGCAGTTGGTGCCAGCTGCCGTCGATAGATGGCAGTCGTTAAGCCAAGTCAGAGGCCTTAGGGCGGCTTGAAAACTTCTGACTGTAAGACCAGCCACTAGTACAAGCCTCCACCAATCCGGACTTGGCCCCCGTGGTGGAGTATGGCCTATAATACCTTCCTCAGGGAAGAGACCCGTGCCCCTCGGTGGGGACATGACGGGTTGATGATGACTCTTTTTAGTGATAATCACTCTTTTACGTTTCTATTAATCATAGCACGTCAAAATGTGCCTTAACATCTAATTTGTTCAACTTTCAGTCGACTGTAATGGACAGATCTTTGAAATCAGGAACTTTATCTTGAAATCAAATATCAGCACGATGATGATAAATGGTAAATGGATTTTCAGCATGGGGCTAAAATTTGGAAAACAAGGCTAAAATCACTTTATACACAACACTCAACCATACTTTTAGTTACACGCAGTCCATTTTAAAAGAAGACCTTATTTTAAAAGAATTTAAAAGATAAAAGGAGACGTCTATTTTAACCTATTACCAGCAGGGTGCTGATAATTGGAAAACTTGAAATTTCTGTATCCAGTTATTGGCACCATTATGTGTCTATTGTAAGTACATAACAAATAACAAAAAAATTATTTCAATTTAGGATGCGGAAAACATTAAGAATGTGTTTAAATACCAGTATTTATAGATAGTGCTTTAATAGCAATACTCAATGATTAATAAACGTAAGCAAAATCTTACCCTTGATGGCTCAAAATGGTCGAAAATCACCTTTAATTACACAACTTCTCCTCAAGATAGAAACGCCATGATAAATGTCAAACTATACACATTGTTATTAGTACAATAATTAAACTATCAAAATTTGTTTCTTATCTTATCCAACTTTGAATTTATAGATATTGTATCTTATATTTTGAGGTTTTTTTCGGGGTGCCGATAAACTGGTGCAGTGCCAGCATTTGGGTCCGTCCCCCTAACACGAAATTCTCAACCAAAAGACGGGTTGACCTTAAAATTTTGGTTCGGAAATTTGAAAAAGTAGGGTAGGACACTAAAAAAATCGTTTCTCTTTCATCTTTTTTGGCTAATATATATGTAAGTATCCGTATACTTAAGTTGTTTTATATGTAAAACTATAGTTCGCTTATTAAGGTTTTGCTGAAAAAATTGTGTTTTGAAGTCAATAGTCAGCAGAATATCGGTACAAAGTCGTAGGACATGTCATTTTCGAGTAGACCAAAATTTTGGTAATTGCTCATCTACGTCTTTTGTGTACAAAATTACTCCAAACCAATTGTGAGGCAGGTTCCTTAATGCTCCTCAAACTCTATCAACTACGTATAACCTAGCGAAAGTTTCTCCCAAAACCCTCTTACCAATATATTTATCCAGGAAAACGTGGAAGGCAAAGCCGCAATCACACCCATCCAGATTCACGACTCTGGTTTTTGCTTGCCGTACTGATAGTATGGCAGGGAAGGTCACCAGCGGAACTTATCTGGACAAGCATCGTAGTACTACGCTGTTGTAGGAATTCCAAGCGTGGGCGTAGCACACGACGGGGAGCAATGACCGCGTGTTATGTATGGAGCAGCCCTGTTTCCTTCAGTATTAGTGAATCACAGTGTTATTGTGCAACCCAGTAGTGCAGTTTACATAAAACTAAAGTGTCGCTCAGTGTCGTGGCCTTTTCTCATTCAAACATCGAACAGAAGGGACAACCCCTAGTTTAATTAGCACCTAAGACTTTTGTAGAACGTAAATAAAGCTTTTATAAAAATAAATAGTTTTTTTTAAAACGTCCTCCGCTGCCGCTCACACATAATTGGCGCAGCCGGTAGGATAGTCGAGTCAGTGCGTCAAGAAACTATCGCAGTAGCTACCGCCTGATCACGTCTCTACGTGTACATCGACTATCGAGAACGAACATCGTGGGCAGAGCAGTGGACTCCTGAGCATCGAGTTTAGCTGTACCAGAAGATGAGGTGGTGAGTTGCACACTGTTTAATTGGTTGCTATTCCTACCCTGTCAACATTTTCCACCCGTCTTCCTCCCGTAGGGTTAATACCCATAGTGATAGGTCGAACCGCGAGCACCTTCGCATCAAGCAAAGGGACGCTTGGCGCAACCTTAGTTTAGATAGCATAGAAGAAGAAATATACAGTATGGCTAATATAGATATTATTCACAAGGCATTAAGGCATGTTCCAGATTTTGATGGCAACCCAAATGTACTTGTTAGATTTTTAAGTTTATGTGACCAGCTAGTGGAAGCATATGTAAACCCAGCAGCTGGAAATGAGTTGGCAAATTTGTATTTACTGAACGGCATTTTAAATAAAATAACTGGTGCCGCTGGCCGCACCCTTTCAACCAATGGTGTACCTACCAGTTGGCAAGGCATACGAGAAACGCTTATAAATAACTTTTCAGACCACAGAGATGAAACTGCGTTATATACCGATTTATCATTACTCACACAAGGCACAGATACACCCACAGAACAAAAAAAAAGAGTAGAAATAGTGACATGACCTATCAGTAGGAAAACCAGTGTGACCAAACTCACACACACAAATCAAAAGCACAATGTGAATACCAAGCTGCCATTGGAAAATAAAGGCAATTCTGAAAAGGTCTACATCACAAAAGTTCCAAGTAAAATATGAACCTTTTCAATCATATAAACAATGATCAAAATCAAATGATAATTATGAAATTAATTTTGACATACGATCTTTGCTTTGTAGTACCGCTACTCTACATTAGATGGAACTACCGCCGCGTGTGATCGTCGAGAAGCTTTAAGTTTTATGCCATAAAGTCGAATATTGAAAAATAACTATCTGCTATGTTGCTACTCAGGCTAAGGATGGGACATATTGCCATATCGAAAAATTATAGAACTGTTTCATAAAGCGACAGTTGAAAATGAATTTGTTATGACAATGTTTCTTAATCATTTTTTTTTTTAGTATCTACATTGACAAAGTAACATAATGTATTCCCTTCTGCCAAACTGTACCACAGTTCGATGTAAATTACGCAGCCGGCTACCATATTAACTGTCCTTCTGGATGATTAGCTACGCAATGTACCTAAAATGGAATTCTCATAATCTAACCATAGTCCCTTTATGAAACGAAGCCCAGCAAACTTATCGTGTACAATTTATAGAGAATAAGAAAGCCTATTGTATATATTTTTTTTAACTGTAACTTTTATTTGTCTCTTGCTTCTTGTGTGCAATAAGGAATATTCTTTTTTTTTACGTAGCCTCGATTGCCACAGAACAGAAAAAAAGAGTAGAAGGAGTGACATGACCTATTAGCAGGAAAACCAGTGTGACCAAACTCACACATAAGCCAAAACCCACACTATGAATGCCATTGGTAAATAAAGGCAATGCCGAAAAGGTCTACATCATAAAAGTTCCACGTAACATATGAACCTTTTGGTGATATAAACAACGATCAAAATCAAATGATAATGATGAAATTAAGTTTGACATTAGATCTTTGTTCGTAGTACCGCTACTCTACACTAGCTGGAAATCCCGCCGCGTCTGACCGTCAAGAAGTTTTATGTGATAGACCATAAAGTCGAAAATTAAAAAAACAAGTATGTGCAATGGTGCTTCTCAGCTATGGATGGCCTATCGACAAATTATAGAATTGTTTCGTAAAGCGACAGTTGATATTTAATTTAATTACAATAATAATTCGATGTAAATTACGCAGCCTGTTAGTATATTAACCTACCTTCTGGATGATCGGCTACGCAACGTATATGGAATTCTCATATGAAACTAACCATAGTCGCTTTTGAAACGAGGCCCAGCAAACTTATCGTATGTATAGTTTGTTTATTTTTTTATTTATTTATTTAAAATGACATTTGCCAACGAAAGTCACGAGACTTCCCCATAGATTTATAGAGTAAGCGTTGATTAAATTATCTAGACCCCCCCCAGATGATTTTACTACACGAGCACATAAAATCATCTAACTTTGAAATTATGCATGCTGGTTTTGTTTTGATGACAATACGCCAATCTATACTAATAAAAATGACATGTTTTTTGAACTTAAACTTTCGGCACAACACATTGTAAACATTTAGTCCGGATCTACTTACGGGTGTTGTTTTATCGGACGAGTCCGACTAGGTTTCGCTCCGATACGCAGAGCAGTGAGTGGGTGGTGAGCAGAGACGGACCTTGCGTCGTTCGGTTGCTCGTCTCAAAATGGGATGGGTAAGTTGATCCGGATTAAAAGTTTACAAAAATGACATGACACTGCAGTCAGGACCACATTCTCGCAAAGGAACTAAACAGCGTCAAGGAACATGATCAATAAATTTTGCGCAGTATCAAAAATAATTGCAACTAAAAATGTGTTAAATAATAATAATAATAATAAACACTTACATACAGGCACATACATTGCCCCTGGCCCCACCCTGGGATACCCTGTGTCGTGGGCACCAGAAACAACGACGTCACAAACATGTAAACATACAAGACCTGGGATTGTTTTTTGTCCCCAGCCGGGATTCGAACCCGGGATCTCTCGCATGGTAGTCAGATGCACTAACCACTGCGCCACAGAGGTCTTCAATTAAAATAAAATAACGACAATTATTTTCCCAAAGTACCTAATAAGACGCAGGTACTCTACCTAAAGTACCGATAATTATTTATTACTGCTAAGTCATAGACAAAATATTATCGATAGATTTGTATAATGTTGTGTCCCAGCTGAATTGAGTAGCATTTGAGTAGCATTCAAATGTTGACAGAAATTTGTAGAAAAAGTACACAGACTTCGACGAAAATTGAACATTATATTCCAGTAAATAAAGGTGGTTTTACTTTCTCACTTTCGGATTGCTTTCCTTGTTCATGTCATTGCAAATTTAATTTCTATTAAATTAAATACAATGGAAATAATACTTTCCGATGGAATGTTACGGCATGATCGGTACATTTTGGTCCCCAACTTTTATTTTTGCACTCTAACACAGCACAATAAGGCATTTTTGTAGAGTTTTCACAATTGTTTTCTTTACTAGAAGCGCACGGCAACTGAGGTAAGAAAAACTGTCATAGACTACGCTTAGGCAATACATTGCTAATTTGAGGCACGCGGGCACCGCCCACTTACGATTTCTACTCTTTTTTTTTGTTCTGTGGATACACCTCATCCGCCTTATTATAAAAACCTGAATAAGTCCTGGTTTAAACCAAGACTAAAAGATCTAGGTTTGTTACGGTATCAAAGTTAGACCCAGATCAAATGTGTGTCGTTATTACAAATAGAAGATTATTCGAGGATCAGTTAAACCAGAGATCAGCCATGGTTCAACTAATATTCACTGATTCGTTCATTCAGCTTTCATTCAATGCTCCGTTTCACTAAATGGATATTATCTTCACATTTTAAACGCAAAAATATTCATTATTGCGTTTAAAATACCTATACATCGTAAATTGTTCTTTGTTTAGGTTCCAATGTAACTAAAATGAGCACTATTCATTATTATATTGTTATTGAAGCGTTTTTATAATCAAGTGGCTACTCTCGTGTGAAATGGAGTGAAATATTCGAGCGCGCGCGCCAATCCAAGACGTCAAAAATTTTCTGATAGTTTCATACTAGGAATAGGTACCTATTATTAATGGGATACCGCCGTTTAGCCAAAGTATTTTTCGCCAAATTTTACTTCCCAATAAACTTATGGCATCAGTTTCATTTCCCAAATGAAACTTTAGCAAGTTTTCATTTCGCATTTTATTCATTTGGTCAAATTATCATTTCGCATAATTTTACTGCGTCAAGTTTTATTAAGACAAACGTTTATTATGCTAACGTTTTATTTTGGCTTTTATTAATTTGGTCAAATTATTATTTGGCATAAATATAGTTGACGATTAGGTACTAATTATTATTGAACGGGGGGTCGGCGATGTAAAGAATACGTGGCAACAGAAATACAGGTGCGACGACGCGCGTAGCGAAGCGGAGCGCGTCGGAGCGTTAGGTTCTCTATGTAAGATCGAAAACAGACTCGACTTTGTTGTGTCATTTACACACATTGCCGGCAGCGTATTCGGTATTGTATGGAAAGGTACTTTTTGCCAAACGATACTTTTGACTGAATAATGCTTGGTAAAATGACCTTTGACCAAGTATTTATTTGGTAAACAATAACTTGCCATAATAACTTTTGCTAACTGCTTATTTGCTTTAAGTTGTTTTGAGAAATGTTTTTTTGCCAAGTGATAATTTGCGGAAAATAGTTTGGGAAGTAATACTTTGGGAAACGATTTTTGGCAATACATTAGTAAACCATTATTAATTTTTAAACTTTGGGCGGTTTGTAATGTTGTTAGTTGCGTAATGCGCAAACTACTTGTACTTTAGGACTCAATGGGCATCCTCGAGAGTCATGCGCCAAATCCTCGCGTAACAAGTCAACAATTTTTTCGCTAAAACGTTTTGTGAACCTATATTTGTATCGAAAATCTTCGTCACTTAATTCGAAGGGATTCACACGATAACGAAGTCTGCTGGATTGCAGAGACGTCTCCGGCATGTCCAAATCGTCCAAATCATCGAAATCCATCATATCAATGGCGTCCATAATATCAATTATTTATTGCAATCTATCCATGGACGTAATATAAGGTCCTTGAATCTATCACACACACGAAACAAACAAATTCAAACGTCAATTTGGAGGTTAGTCCGTAGATAAACTAGGGGTATCAGAAGTTTAACTTTAGTACCATAGATAGTCCATGACGTAGCGATAAACTTCGTTTTGTAATAACATTTTACTTGGTCTATGGTTTAAACCTGGTAACAATCCCAGTACTAAATTTAGACCGCGTTTTGGAATAAGGCGGCATGTGTTCTATGAAAAATGCCAAAACTTGCTCAGCACTGTAATGGCATATGTACAGTTGCACGAGCAGGTAATAATAACCATTCATGCCAAGAGAACGCTATTTAAAAATTTAGCTTTACATACATATTACGTGAGAGGTCTTACTTAACTAACCTTTAGGATCTAGAATACGCACAGCTATATTAGTTTAGCCTATTGAGAGAATGCCCGAAATTGTATCTATAATACAGAACACCTTCAAAAATTCCTTCATAAATCTATATTTATGGTCAAGTCCGAAATTGAAAATGTAACTGGTTACCTTAACCAACAGGAAATTATCCGTAAGTACCACGAAAGCAAAACAAACCACCGAGGTATTTCCGAATCATGTTTGGCACTGTCCCGTATGTACTCTTGGCCAAAACGTCGAGAAAGTGTTGCGAAATTCAACAACGAATGCAGAGTGTGTGGTCAAGCTAAGTATGACCGAAGTCCGGTACATGCAGAATTCCAAGAAGTACCGCCACCTGCAAAACCTTTTGAAATCATATATGCTGACGTGTTTGCTGTCAAACAGCATAAGTACTTACTTAATAATAAATTGTTAATGCATTCTCGAAATATGCTCAAGCGTATTCCGTAACTGAGATATTGGCACTAGGTATAAGAGATTATTATGGTTTTATAAAAATAGGTTCTTATTTAAGTAGTAGTAGCTTAGTTATTGCCCTTCAGGTACCAATCATTATATGTATAAATCTTCCTACGAATTGTATAGATTATTTCCCTTACCTAATGAACACATGCAAGTCCTTATCCCTCCATATCCCTATATGGTAACCAATATTCAGGAACATGTGTACATAGAGGCAGAATGCCCGAAGGCCGGAGCATGGTACATCTGCGAGCAAAAGCTGAGTCATCAGATCCGGACCCAACAGGATTGTGTGCAAAAACTTATCCAGTCACAGGAGGTAGAAGAAACGTGCAAGCCTACGCCTATCTCACTGTACAAGGAAGCTCTTGTAGAGCTTGACGATTTGCACTATGCTGTAACCTTTCCAAAGCCCACTAAGGTACAACTGAAATGTCACCAGGACCAACACGTCACCCTAGAAGGCAGCTACGTCGTCACTATACTGCCGCCGTACGGAGAAAGGCCGTAACTTAGTTGAAACTAGTTTTGAGTAAATTAAAATCTTGTTTGAATTGAAGTTTGAAACATTAATATTAACTTTAAGCCGATGATAGTAGTTTTAAAATTTATAGAAAAATATGTTACATTTTTATGGTTTGTGTTTTGTTTCCGTATAGACTAGCCTTTCTAATAATTTGCAGATTTCCCTTTCACTTAAGTAAAAAAAATATTTTAAGTAATATAATGTTAAGCAAGAAAGCCATAATTAGAATGTTAAGGCTTTTCTTGTTAAATTTATCAAGTCATCAGTAATATAATTTTGGATATTTCTTCAGTTGAAAAAGCCCTAATTTCATTTTATCCAAAGAAAACTATCTATTAAGAAAACTAACTATTAATATTATGGCATGAAATTTAATTTTATGGAAAAAAGGTATCAAATTTAAAACAAAAATGATCGAAATGAACGCTATGAACAAAAAAAAAAGATTTATTTTTTGCCAGTTATTCGAATGTTTGTTTTTATTGTATGTTATAAGCAAGGAGGTTATTTTAATCTTTGTACTATAACATTCAAATAGGCTATTTGACAGTGTGAAAAAAACTGTATTATTTATACGTATTCGTAAAACCGCCTTAAGCCATTTTAACTAAAAAAATATTATTTATAAAATAGACACAGGATAAGTAAACTTTTAGTCCAGATCAACTTACGGGTGTTTTTTTTTATCGGACGAGTCCAACCAGGTTTCGCTCCGATTTGCAGTACGAAGCACCCGTAAGTTGATCCGGACTAAAAGTTTACAATGTGTTGTGCTTACGAAAGTTTTAGGATAAAATTATCAAATTTTATGTATCTGCAACTATTGTATCGAAAACGGCCTGGATTGGCCGATTCTATGATGACGTCACAGTTCAGTGAAAATGGCGTCTGTCGTTCATGTCGTTCATACGTTCATTGGTTTGTTTACTGGTATGTGACGTCATAATTCCTGTGCGATGCCATATTGCCCAAGATACCGTTTTGGCGGGTTGTTTCAAACGTAAATTTTTGTTCGCCTTTTCTACAAGAAATCCACGAAAGAATCTAAAATGACCACTTTCTGAAGACTCCATGAACACCGACCAAAAATATGAGATGGTGTTCAGAAATCTGTCAAATAGCCTATTGTGTTGTGATCGATACATTTTCCTATAATTTCCTTAAGTGTGTAGATGATTTAGTAATGTTAAAGTTAAAGATACTCATTATTATTACTATTGAAATTACTGAATTATAGTTATAATTTTTTTTTTTTTGCTTAAAAAAAATATATCTTATAATTTTATAAAGGTTAAGATATCAGATATGAAAATGACATGAAAAGCCGCAACTTGGAAATTACAGCTTTTCACATTAAGGTTTGTTGTTATTTAAAAATCTTTGGATTCAATTACGGCCTTTCATACTAGTCAAACGTGATTTATAATATGAAAAGCCATAACAATCAAAATGCGGCCTTTCATTTTAAAATTCAAGCGATTTTTGTTGGAGGATGGCTTTTTACGCCCTGTTATTTTCGCCTAGGTAGGAGTAAGACCTTATTTACACAGACCGAAAGATAGATTTTTCTTTGCTGATTCCAAATTGTACTTAACTAAATTTTGCCAAAAACTTGAGTTACGGCCTTTCTCCGTACGGCGGCAGTTTACCGCAGCACTGCTACCTGAAGACTTCAGAGTTTACCCTTGTTAACATTAACAACAAACTACGTGGACAGCCCCTGAAAATAATGTCTATACCGCTACCTTCAGAGCAACATAAACATACCCCAGTTATAAAAATGAATTCTATAAACTTGAATAACCTTAACTCTATAGAAAGACAGATTGCGTTAAAATACCCTGTCGAGATCGACCACGTGCGGACGACTAGTATCTACCACACAACTATACCAATGTATATACTCGCATTGTTTAGTGCAGGTGCACTCGTTATGTTGTATTATCGCCGCCGCCGTCGACTTACAATCGCTTCAAAGAAACAGGAAAGCATCGAGTTGGAATCAAGAGAACGCAGAGCCGCAACATTTGCCCTAGACGTAGGCAAATAGTCGCTCGACTTGTGGGGGAGGTGTTATGTATGGAGCAGCCCTGTTTCCTTCAGTATTAGTGAATCACAGTGTTATTGTGCAACCCAGTATTGCAGTTTACATAAAACTAAAGTGTCGCTCAGTGTCGTGGCCTTTTCTCATTCAAACATCGAACAGAAGGGTCAACCCCTAGTTTAATTAGCACCTAAGACTTTTGTAGAACGTAAATAAAGCTTTTATAAAAATAAATAGTTTTTTAAAACGTCCTCCGCTGTCGCTCACACATAATTCGCGCGTATAGATGCGACTAAAACTAGCATGCAACATTATGTAGACAGGTACAGAGTTAATAATACACACACCTCACATACCGCTCATATAACGCTCTCTCTCTCTGAGAGAAGGCCTGTGTCCTACAGTGGGACGTATACAGCGTGTCCCAAAAATGACACGTCACAGTGACACTGGAGGTAGACCTGCTCAAGAGGCGTCGAACCAACCTAATATGACCTCAGCAAAAGCTGCACGGTTTTCGAGATATGGCCAATTTAAACTTATTCTAAATTTTCACTCTTTTTAACAACTTACACTTACGCTAAGTTAGTAAGTTCGTGACCGAGTAAAAATAAAAAAAAACCAAACACGAGGGCTACTCTACCTACCTATCTACCTTAATGGTAGCACTAAACTTGTTAAAATAAGTGAAAATTTAGAACAAGTTTAAGTTGACCATATCTCAAAAACCGTGCAACTTTTACTGAGGTCATGTTAGGTTGGTTCGATGCCTTTTGGGCAGGTCTACCTCCGGTGTCACTATGACGTGTCATTTTTGGGACACCCCGTATAGGCTGCTTACATACCTACATTATGTCTATACTTATATTATAAAGAGGAAAGATTTGTAAGTTTGTTTATAATGAATAGGCTCAGAAACAACTGGGCCAATTTAAAAATTTCTTTCACAAAGAAAAAAGCTAAAAAGCTTCAAAAAGTTTAGGGTTCCGTAAGAAATCTCGAATAATGTAACCCAAGGTGTACAAACATTCCAACGCAATTTCCACGGAACTAATATAGCTATTCCCGTGGAAACGTTTTTGCCATCAGCACGAAACCGGGGCGGGTAGTACTTCATAAAGCTCTATTTACGACGCATGTCTCCATACAGCTTTTCCGATGAAAATAACAATGTAATGCCAAAAGTTTTTCGCGAAAACGAATGTGGGTAGAAAGGCCATTAAGGAACGTCGGCTGAAACTGACGGGCGTGGCTGCAGCGACTAATGAATGTCGACGAAGCGAAAGAGTCGCGAGAAGCGTCCCAGAGGCCTTTACGCGAACCGAAGACACGACTCTAACACGGCATAACTATGCCACCGCCATTTAGATCGTTAAAATCAGTTTAAACATCCTACATATTTACATAAAGGTACAAACATTGCTCCTGGCCTCATACTAGGATACCAGAACCAGCGAAATCGCAAACATGCAAACATCTAACATGTAAGCCTTGGTTTTTTTTTCCCTAGCCGGAGTTCGAACCCGGGACCTCTCGCATAGCAGGCAGATGCGCTAACTGCGGCGCCACAGAGGTCGTCGTTTATATACATTTAGATTCAAATTAAAAAAATGCTAATTGAAAAATATAATTATAATTTCATGGAATTTCTAACTGATTGATTTATTATTGTATGACCCCAACTACGATATCCTGCATCGTGGAAACCAGAAACAGCGACTTCACGTCGCATTTTTGGCAGGTATCGAGTTTTGGGCAGCTCCAAGCTCCAAAAAATCAATATTATAAACGTTGTGATAAAGCCTTTACGGCGTTAAATACAAACCATTTCAATTAGCGTGCACTGAATATTCATTCAAAGGTTTTTTCCGTTTAAAAAAATATCTATATCTATATTAATTGACTCGGTCGTGTTTGAGTCAAATCGTCACTGAGGCGCAAGAGATAGCTGCCGAGGATGCGCGGGGGACGTGCCAGGAATGTATTCAGGGACTGGTAATTATCTTTATTTATTCAAGAACAAATATTTGTGTTTATGTCTTTTTCATTTATTTCAATAAATGTAATAAAGTATAATAATAATAAAAAATCAATAGTTTAATGAAGTGGGAATTTGAGTCAAATTGACATGAAAAACTACGTTTGTGATAAAAAATAAATAGTGACTGTTTTCTATTGAAGAGAAAACTTAGAAAAAATTTTAACGAAGAACGTGTGGCGGCTAACTAACTGTTTCTGCTGCAATGCAGAATCAGTCTAATACAGAACCAGATTTGTTTGTGCCAGTATTTGTGGACGCCTTTAGCTATTAAGGGACATAGGATTTCATATTAAGACAATCATTAACTACTAAGATACTATAGAAACCACACGTACAACGTTGTGACACATAAAAGAACCACAAATCAAATAAAAACAATAAACTTTTATTATGTAGTATTATTGAACATTTTTATTGCATTTACTTTAAAATAATAGAACAATGTGACAATGCTTATAGCATTTTCTACCAGTCAACCGCTGGAGGAAGGCAAAGCAAAGTTTGTAGGCGTGTAAAAAGAAAAGTAATAAAAAAAACTTATTAATTTCAAAACATACTTATATCAGTCGTGCTCTGTTTGTTTGCTTGTTTTGTGCAAGATTATTGAAATTTTATTATAACAATAACATCAAAAGTTATTGTTATTATTCCTAATGTGTAATTAAATAAACTTTCACATTTTGATCTATGTATATAGCTACCTGGGTCCTGAATCGACCCTGCTTACAATCCTGTATCACATGGTTCCACAACGAATGCTAATCTCGCTTTTGTACCGAAAGGGTTGAGAGGCATGGAAAAAAAGTTCGGACGGTTTTTCAGAGAAGTTTTTCTGACAGTTAGCTGAAATGAGCGTTTTTTAAGCTGTTAATCACTTTATGAAGATGTGGCGGAAGGGTGTATCCGAGCGAATCACGTTGACCTAATTCATTATTTGTAATTAATTTTTCTTTCTTTAAGATGGGCGTGTGGGGCCTGAGGCACGTAAACTTTACAAAAAAGTATCAACGTGCCTCATCGACTCCAAAGACAACCCTAGAGCTGGTAGCAACGTCATCAGCGCATCAGCCTGGCCATCCAGAGGGGGAATGCTGCCAGTACTCGTATCTTGGGAACTCTGCCCAACGGCAGCGGCCTAGAGACTTTTTTTAACTTAGGCAATAATTACTGTAATGTTATTTTATATTTAGTTTATTTGTAATGATAATATCTATATTAAAGGTTAATTTAACTCATAAATTAGTCATTATTGAAATCCTGGGCAGGCATCCCGTTTTGTGGGTTACAAATGAGGCGTTGTAATTTAAAAACATTGTAAATTTTTGGTCCGGATCAACTTACGTGTATTTTTATTGTACGAGTCCAGCTGAATTTACAATAAGTTGCTTCTAAAAGTTTTAGTTCATAATTTTAGTTGCCTGAAATATTCGTATTTTGAAGCCTCTTATGCTGGGTTAACAACTTTTGCTCTGTAATATTATTTTCATGTTTAGGTCTTGTATCACATACGTATTTAGTTTTTGATTAAGAAAATGTGCTACTGAAACGATTTAGTGGTGACTTAAAAAAAAAAACTAAACACTTTTATTAAGAAAAACACAGAAAAGCACACACGAAATATACCAAAGGTTCCCAAATTATCTAACATAAAAATCTCATGTCACAGTGTTTGTTATCTTACTCCTCCGGCTTCACCGAATTTCATGATGTTTTTGTGTATATTTCGTCGGTCTGACTAAAGGTCGTAGGCTAATTTATATAACAAAGCCACTTTTATCGAACCAGCCTACTATAATAAATCCCATATGCGAGCACAGCGGATGTCAGAAGAAACAACAGCATAAACAAAGCAACCCCTTTCAATAAACTTCCCAATTTTGTTATACCGTTGCCATGGCAACCAAATTGGGCTACGTAGTCTTTTACAAAGAGGTTTTTTCTTCAAGAAGAAAATTTTTTTCAATAGGCTTAATAATAACATTGGGGGATGGCACAGTAGAATTAACCGGTAGGTACTTTAGGTGTTCTAGTGTGTGTAGTAAGTAAAGACGGGTGTAGGTACTTAGCTGCAGTAGGAAAACGGCGTAATAAATCCAACACTTCACAGCAAGTTCAGTCTTTAATGCACAAGCACAGAACATAAGTATTAAGAAGGAGTACAGAGCACAGCAGAGAGTCACAAACACAGAAGATGATTTAGAGCTTAGCAACACAGAGTTTTATGCAGAGAAATAACAAGTATCGAATACAGTAGTGCAAAAGCGGGCAGCGTGTGCCTAGCGTCGCGAATAGTTTCTGACTGGCTGGTCTTGAGGAGCGCGGCCAGCGCGTCATCACGCGGTATGCGCGTGCGGCGGCCGGTTTTCACACAGTGGTGGGGTGATCGGCAAGAGCACGGTTCCATGAGACCTGACAACCAGCTGATTCACAATAATAACGGATACGTTATTATCTTATGTTCTAGTGTGAATGCAATTTGTGACTGTTTCTTATTATGAAATATTAATATGTAAGTAATATGTAAATAATAAATAATGATAAATGTGTACATAGTATTTTATACGTGTTTAAGATTTAGTTTTAAGTTATATATTAATATATATTTTGAAGTTTATTGTACATTACATTATTATATTGTATTTAATACAAAATGCTCATACAATAATGTATAGTTATGTGGATATAGCCCACATCACTCCCCCCCAGAGACCAGGTTAGGGTCGATAATAATCCGGGAAACGGACGCATCTCCCAGAGCGAGTAATTTTATGAGGTTGAAGTGGTGTCGGTGAAGATATGTTAGTGTGTGTGTCAGTGCTAATGTTTGGTAATGTGTAAGTGTTGTTCGGAAGTGTATGGGTGTGAGTGTTCTTTAGCAAATCTTCCTCCTCCGAAAGCACGAACGCTGGTTTAAAACGGTCGATACTGACAGTGACAGGCCGTGTCTTGACAAGTATTTTAAATACTTTGTCACTTCTCTCTAACACTTTGTATGGACCAGAATAAGCTGGTTGGAAAGTCACGCGCGAAGCGTCTTCTCGCAGGAAGACGTGTTCGGCAGTGGCTAGCTCTTTAAAAACAAACACTTTATGTTTGCTATGTCGGGAAGCTGGAACAGGTTTAAGTTCTTCAGCGAACGAGCGTAAGCGCGCTGTAAATTCTGACAAGTCAGAGGTAGTAGGCGTGCTCTGATTGAAAAATTCGCCGGGAAGCCTTAAAGGCTCGCCGTATAGCAATTCCGCTGAAGAAGTCTGTAAGTCTTCTTTAAAAGCACTGCGGATACCAAGTAGCACAAAAGGTAGCACTTCGATCCAATTTTGCTGGGCATGACAGGTGATGAATGCTTTGAGTTGTCTGTGAAAGCGCTCTACAAGGCCGTTGCATGCCGGGTGGTACGTAGTGCGCTTATGATGAAAACCGATGGTTTTCGTGAGATACTTAAACAGCGCGGACTCAAACTGTGCGCCGCGATCTGTCACATAATCTATGGGACAACCGAATCGGGATATCCAGCCTGATATTAAAGCCTTTGCAACCGTTTCAGCGCTTATATCGGATATTGGCATAACCTCAGGCCACCGCGTAAATCGGTCGATGGCTGTCAGGCAGTATTTAAAACCTTGTGAGACAGGTTGAGACGGGGTGAACTTACGGGAGAAAAATGCTAGAGGTTCCCACACGTCGTCCTTTAGCTGTTGGAGGACGGCCCCCATAGCCAGGTCTGACGCATCTGTAACTAACGCTAGCTTAGCTCGGCAATCTGGGTGTGCCAAAAGGGCTGCGTTAGAGAGGCTTTCTTTGGTATCTGAGAAAGCCTTCAGAGCGTCACCGGCCAGGTTTATCGGGGTTGAGCCTTTTACTGCCCCCATAAGCAGGGCGTTCAAAGGTGCTTGGGTTACAGCGGCATTCGGCATGAATCGCCTGTAAAAATTGGCCATGCCTAAAAACCGCCTGAGTGACCTGACGTCCTTTGGTGTGGGAAAGTCGCGAATGGCTTGGACTTTTTGTTCCAGTAGTTTGGTTCCGCTCTCTGAGATGCGATAACCTAGAAAAGTTACCTCAGGAGCCCCGAAAACACACTTGGACACGTTGACGACCATGCCGTAGTCCCGGAGCCTGGAAAATACCTGTCTTAGGTGTGCTTCATGCTGAAGATGGTCTCTGCTATAGATCAGGAAGTCATCTAAATAGCAGTAGACAAAGTCCAGCCCCCGAGTCACCTCGTCTACAAAACGCTGAAATGTTTGGGCAGCATTCCGAAGGCCAAACGTCATATAAGGAAATTCAAACATACCAAAGGGCGTCGTGATTGCGGTCTTCGGTATGTCCTCCACGTGGACGGGTATCTGATTGTAAGCCTTTTCAAGGTCGATTGTGCTGAAGACCTTACAACCAGAGACATTGTGGGTGAAGTCATGTATATGACGTATCGGATACATGTCGGGGATTGTCCGTGCGTTGAGCTGCCTGTAGTCACCGCAGGGGCGCCAGCCGTTCTCTTTCTTCGGTGCCAGGTGCAGTGGAGAAGACCACGGGCTGTCAGAAGGCCTAGCTGTACCGTTCGCTAACATAGCATCGAACTCAGCCTTCGCCAGTTTTAGCTTGTCCGGAGCTAAACGTCTTGGTGGCGAAGAAACTGGAGGACCTGAAGTAGTGCGTATGTGGTGCTGTGTATTGTGTGGGTTGGTGCGTTGTGTCCCAGCTGGTCGTGTAATTTCGGGGAACTCGTGTGACAGTAAATGATGGTAACGCGAATCACCAGTCAGAACCTTGACAGAAAGAACATTATTACATGTATAAGCCAGTGAAGCTGGGGCAGAAAGAGTGGTCGTACTATCTACAAGATTTTTATTCTGACAATCTACTATCAAATTGTAAAAACACAAAAAGTCTACACCAATAATTGGCTTAGTAACGTCCGCCACGACAAAACGCCATGGATAAGTGCGACGCAAACCTAAGTCCAGGTCGAAGTGCTTGAAACCGTAAGTGGAGATTGTAGTCCCGTTGGCTGCGGCAAGTTGGTATCTCGTTGCCGCGCGGCGCTCTCGAAGCTGGCTGCGTGGAAAAACCCAGAGGTCGCCACCTGTGTCGACCAAAAACCGTGCGTTCGTAGTGCGGTCAGTTACGAAGAGGCGACCTGGGGAGGTGAGGCAATAGTCCGTCGCCATTACCGACTGCCTGTGGTGTTTTCCGCCATGTAATCGCATGGCTTCTGGCATCTCTTCGCGTCTGAGCCGAATTTATTGTGATACCAGCAGATTGGCTAACGCCGGTAGCTAGAGGCCGATCTCGACGCTGAACGCGAAGGTGTACGACGCTGGTGTTGAGGTGTCGACCGAGTAGTGCTGCGCGAGGATTGCGTGTGCTGGTCGAGTTTCACTGCGAGGCGCTCAACCATCTGACGGAGTTCGCTGATTTCTCTGCCAATGCTGCAGCTTGGTGTTGAACCAGAAAATGAAGCAGATGCTACTTGTGCGGGTGCCGTTATTTCCTGGATGCGATCCGCCAGGTCTGCCAGTAGCTCTAGAGAATGCGTAGGCTGGGACGCTAACTCTGTCTGGATATTCTGAGGTAGGCGACTGGTCCAAATGGATTGGATGAATTCCTTAGGAACATTTGGTCCAGCTAGGTCTTGCAAGTGTCGAAGAAACTGCGATGTTTTGCGATCTTCCAGCTCCTCGTGAGTCAGCAGTTGCCTGACCTTCTTCTCATGCGAGGCGGCGAGGCGCTTAATTAGTTCGCCCTTAATCGTCTTGTAGCGATTTTGAGACGGGGGATTTATAACAATGTCTTTCACTGCCTTAGTGTGAGTCATGTCGAGATTAGCGATGACGTGGCTGAATTTCATTGCATCATCTGTTATGCCATAAGTCTCAAATTGCGCCTCCAAAAGCGCAAACCAAATTTCGGGAT
Organism: Yponomeuta plumbellus; assembly: GCA_947310845.1. Classification (NCBI taxonomy): domain Eukaryota; kingdom Metazoa; phylum Arthropoda; class Insecta; order Lepidoptera; family Yponomeutidae; genus Yponomeuta; species Yponomeuta plumbellus. The sequence goes on along the minus strand of OX371193.1, from coordinate 1,061,559 downwards.
CATCCGGTGAAAATGTCGGAACCTTCAAGTTATATGGCAAGTTATATATCATAGGACTCACGATTCTGTCCAGTGGAAACGCGCTTTTTCTGCGGGCGCCTGGTGGCGACATTTTCGCTTCCGCCTTTGTGCGACTCGACGGCGGTTGCGGGATCACTGCTTTCGCTCATAGTAATGGGATGTCCAATGAGGGTCACCAGTTTAGGTGTTCTAGTGTGTGTAGTAAGTAAAGACGGGTGTAGGTACTTAGATGCAGTAGGAAAACGACGTAATAAATCCAACACTTCATAGCAAGTTCAGCCCGAATTCAACACCCGCATGACAAGTTCAGTCTTTAATGCACAAGCACAGAACAGAAGTATTAAGAAGGAGTACAGAGCACAGCAGAGAGTCACAAGCACAGAAGACGATTTAGAGCTTAGCAACACAGAGTTTTATGCAGAGAAATAACAAGCATCGAATACAGTAGTGCAAAAGCGGGCAGCGTGTGCCTAGCGTCGCGAATAGTTTCTGACTGGCTGGTCTTGAGGAGCGCGGCCAGCGCGTCATCACGCGGTATGCGCGTGCGGCGGCCGGTTTTCACACAGTGGGGTGATCGGCAAGAGCGCGGTTCCATGAGACCTGACAACCAGCTGATTCACAATAATAACGGATACGTTATTATCTTATGTTCTAGTGTGAATGCAATTTGTGACTGTCTCTTATTATGAAATATTAACATGTAAGTAATATATAAATAATAAATAATGACAAATGTGTACATAGTATTTTATACGTGTTTAAGATTTAGTTTTAAGTTATATATTAATATATATTTTGAAGTTTATTGTACATTACATTATTATATTGTATTTAATACAAAATACTCATACAATAATGTATAGTTATGTGGATATAGCCCACAGGTACATCGGACGAACTAATCCTTCACCGGTTCAACTGTTACCAGTTTTGAGCAAAGAAACTAAATAAGTTGTTGACATTTTAAAAAGTAAAGCTCACAGAAATCTAGAGTAACATGGAGATCGACAATGAAATTAAAAAATCACTCGATAAATTGAACGCGGGCAAAATCACTGTTAATAATTCTTCCCACGGTTGCGTATCATGTTTCCGTCGGCGGCCGAAGGGATTTTAATAGCATAACAATTGCGATTCCGATCACCAATTTACTGCCAAAGCTGAAACAATGATTTAATATCGAAGACAGTAACTAACTGCTTAACAATCACTATTAAAACCCTACCTAGTAGCACAATATAAACCTGTCATTTATCATCCGCGTGGCTTACCGTCTATAGTCATTACACTTCATGTAACGCTTTCCTTTCTAACAGTAAAACGTAGACCTGAATCGAGTCTTTGGAAACTGCTTTAGGTACCAGTCATTTCAGTATTGCCTACATAGCTTTAGCAGTTCATCGAAGACGGTCCTCCGTTGTTTTTACCGAGGTATTTCAGGTTGTTATTAGGCTTATGTATTACGGTATTTAAGATGTGTCTTAACTACATTACGATTTTTAAAGTCAAAGCTCCACGGAAGCTACAAGCTGACTAAAAAAGCTGAAAACACAAGAAGCTGACTTATTCGTACTGTGTTTCGTCTTAAAATGTATATTTTCGATATTTATTCATCGTGTTTTAAGGTTTAATTTTGAGTTTTGAAAACACTTCGCAAAACTTCGTCAGTTCGATTTTCAAAATCTACAGCAACAAATCGTTTCTGAAGGTTCATGGATGCGAATGGCGAGAGACCGTGTGAAATGGCATTTGGGGGACAAGGTCTAAACCCAGCAGTGAGCAACGGTGGACTGATGATGATGATAAAATCGTTTCTAACACAACCACAGACTATCAACATAAAAATTAATAAAATGCGTTATATGACATTTAAAAAAAACAGCGTTTTAGTTTGAACTTTTTTTAAACGTTAAAAAATTTGACTGCCCGCAAAAAGTTAAATTGTGTCTTACTTAAAGAGACTCTGAGTGAGGGATTACTTCATTTTTATAAGACAGTCTTTAGAAATTTGACAAGCCAAGTTTGTTAGACAGTTTGCAAACAAACGTTTGATGTCTTACAAAGTGCCATACAAATCTAGCCTCAATTCAGCCTGAAATCAAAGGCAACCACGAGCCGGCTACGAATTAGTTTTTATTAACTGTCGTGTGAATCCTAACATTATTCACTTTCGCAGGGACAAGACTTTGCTGCTGACACCGCTTACGATTGTGTTATTTATTTTTTTTCTCCGCCAACAGGATAATACATTATACATTAAAAATTAACACTTACAAAAATAATAATATGTACATCCCAATCCCAATCCCAATTGTGTTTCATCAAAATTAGTACTTTCGTCTTTTATATCACAGCCTAAAAGTTTATCATACATGTTTGTCATAGTCTAAGCAAATAAATTTATTTTATTTTAAGTCTAGATTTCAGACATACTTATTAGACCTAGCCAGCTAGTTTAAGACTTCTCGTACTGATTTTAGCAATGTTTTTGTATATTTCCAGTTGTTAATCTTCTTGGTAACACTGTTCTAACTCTAATTTACTTAGGTGTAGCTTACAAAATCAAGTAAAGACCAACAGGCTTTAGCTAGGTTTCTCGGGTACACAGAGTTCCAACTCTGGTCTTACTTCAATGGAGCTTAGACAGTTAATTGAACACAGAGCCCCACAGGTTCTATCGAGGTTCTCGGGTATTCAGAAAGTGTTTCGATGAAGCTTAGGCGGTTAATCGAAGACGCGGCCCCGCCGGGCCTAGCGAGGGTCCTAGGGCGAGCGTTCGCGAAAGGCTGCGGCGCCGCGCGGGGGCCGAGGCGCCGGGGGCGGGTCAGCCTCCGCCCAGACTGCCGCCTACGCTTTGCGCCGCGCGACGTGCCGCGCGCTGCGAGCCTCCAGCTCAGTCCCACAGCGGTCGGGCGCGCGCCCGCCGCGCCGCCGCGCGTTAAAAAAAACATAATATTCGAAATTTAAAAAGTAGGGAGTCTTAATTTTTTTCTCTAATGTGAACGTTTTGCTTGGATTTTTTTTCTTTTCGTTTTTCGGCCTCTTTCGTTCCGGTCCTGTGTTGGCGCGGAGACACATTGATGGGTGAGTTGTCAATTTTTTTTATTACTTGCCTCGGTGATTCGGCTTAACGATAATTTGATTAAAATTCTGGGAACTTTTTTCAATGGGAATTCGTACGTTGTGAATATCGCCAATTATCGTGCGGCCAACTTCACTCCGGCAAACTTTGAGACTTGTTACTTATATGTATGGAAACCTGCGTAGCCTGGTAGGAAATACAGTTGAGCCGTCTTTTCAGGGTATTGCAGAAGAGTCTAGTAGAACTTAAAGGCGTTCTCTCAGAGAGAGAGAAAGAAAGAGAATAGGGACTTAGTTATTACAAGCACCACAGTAGGTTGAAGATTTCAAACCTCATAATAAGTAATAACTCACTCACTTAATGAATTAAGAAATACTGTGAAGAAATACTTAAATTTGTGATCTGCTTTTTTATGTACAACTAGCGACCCACCCAGGCTTCGTATGTGTGGCAAAAATATTTCCGTGGAAATAGCATAGCTATATTAGTTCCGTGGAAATTTCTCGGGGCAGAAAATAACCTATAGCCTTCTGAAGAGTATTTTATATTTCCGCTAGTTCATTGAGCTATAAAAGAAGGTTATTTTACTGAAACAACATTATTTTGTTCTATCGTTTTACTCTATTTTGTAAATAGTTTTCGCAGCGTACGCGATGTAGGGAATTTTGTGAGTAATATTTTTGCAACTTGGGTTACATTATTCGAGATTTCTAAAAGAAGATATTTCGTACGGAACCCTAAACTTTTTGAAAATCCAATATTGCCTATGTCATTTCTGAAGAATGTAGCTTTCTAATGGTGAAAGATTTTTTAAATTCGACTCAGTAGTTTCTGAGTCTATTCATGACAAATAAACTAACAAATCTTTCCTATTTGCAATAAAATGCTCCATCTAACGATACTAATGCTCATCCTCACATCTTGGTTACGAGTAAGATATTATGAAAAAAATTGTACGTTTTTTTTTTCGTTTCTTGCAATCGACTGGTAGAAATTGCTCGTAGAAATAAGCCGTATCGACAAACTGTAAATAAACATTTTTACATAAACGTTTGCATACAGGCACATACATTGCTTCTGGCCCTACACTAGGATACCCTGTGTCGTGGGAACCAGATACAGCGACATCACAAACATGTAAACAAACATACATCCAAGATCTGGGGTTTTTTTGTCCCCAGCCGGGGTTCGAACCTGGGACCTCTCGCATGGTAGGGAGATGCGCTGCCATTACGCCACAGAGGTCATCAAATTTATTTTATACCTATATATATTTATATCTAGATATTTCAATTGTACTCATTATTTTATCAGTAACTAATAATAATCATATGTACATCAATAAAGTAATATTAGCGTCAAATATAAAAAGTTGTTAGAAAGAAAACTTCTTTAAAACTGCCTTATTGGTCCAGCCATTCAATACTGACCTACTGAGGCAGTGGTTGTGGGTTCGATTCCCATTGATAGCTGCCGTATATTAGTATAAATGGCCTCAGTCTGGATGTTTTTTTTTTCATGTTTGTAATGTCTTTGCCTGGTTACCATAGCACAGGGTATCTTAGTTTGGGACTATGGGGACTTGGGATATGTATAAAATAAATTTCACGACCTCTGTGGCGTAGTGGTAGCGCATATCCCTACCATGCGAGAGGTCCCAGGTTCTAACCCCGGCTGGGGGCAAAAAAAACCCCAGGTCTTGGATGTATGTTTGTTTACATGTTTGTGATGTCACTGTATCTGGTTCCCACGACACAGGGTATCCTAGTGTGGGGCCAGAAGCAATGTATGTGGATGTACGCAAATGTTTATCTAAAAATGTTTATTTACAGTTTGTCAATACGGCTTATTTCTACCTTTTTCTACCAGTAGATTGCAAGAAAGGGAAAAAAACGTACAATTTTTTTTATAGGTAGGATACCTATAAAAAAACTCGGATTCGTAATCAAGGTTTATGAGAATGATCATTAGCATCATTAGATAGAGAACACTTTATTGTAAATAGGAAAGATTTGTAAGTTTGTTTGTAATGAATAGGCTCAGAAACTACTGAGTAGATTTAAAAAAATCTTTCACCATTAGACAGCTACATTTTTCGTGAATAACATAGACCATATTGGATTTTCAAAAAGTTTAGGGTTCCGTACGAAATCTCGAATAATATACCCAAGGTGCAAAAAAATTACTCATAAAATTCCTTACATCGCGTACGCTGCGAAAACTGCGGGTCTCTTCCCTGAGGAAGGCAGGCCATACTCAAGTCCAAATTGATGGAGGCTTGTGGCCGGTCTTACCGTCAGAAGTTTTCAAGCCCCCTTAAGGCCTCTGACTTGGCTAAAAAACTGCCATCTATCGACGGCAGCCGGCACCAACTGCTTAACGTGCCTTGCGAAGCACTGAATCGCTCCGAAAAACGTCACTAGCGTTAGTCATAGACGGTGACCCATCCATGGACTAAACGCGCCCTATGTTGCTTAACCTTAGTGATCGTTTAAGATCACTCAGGCAGCCCAGGCTACGAGCGATTGACCAGGACATTTTTTTTAAATACAAATCCTTTAGTTGTGGAATTCAGGTAAATATATTAGTTGGTAAATATGGTAATTTATGTACTCTACATTCTGCTAAAAACGAAAAAAAGATATTTATTAAAATTGTCACAGAATTATAACGTAGACAAGTAAATAACAAACAAAATACAAGAAAGTCAACAACGTAAAAAACTAAAAATAAACAGTCGAGGAAAGACACGAATTTACATTTGACAAATATTTTAATATAAATTCTAAGACCATATCCATGTACGAGTATAAATAGAATTTGCAAGACGTACTAGGTCTATATCTACAAAGAAATAACATTTTCTTTCAATAAAATTATTTTTCAGTGTTATTGCCGATTTTTTATTCACGGTTAAATCTAAGGGACACTTCACTTCGTTACGTTGCATCAGATTTATAACCAGTTTCTCGTAAACTAACAATCTGTTAACCTAAATTTAGTGATTCTTTATTATTTTGTAAATTATTAGTTGTTTTCGCGGTTCATGTCCTTAACAAAATAAAATAAATAAACATAAGACAAGATAAAAATATTCTTTATTGTACACGAGACAAAAACACAAATATAAAAAAATTGCTAGGTAACAGTAAAATAAATTATAGATTTAGGGCGGCTTGCACCATGATTGTTAAATATGTTTAGCGGCTGAACGTATTTAGGTCAGATTTCTAACTGTACAAACACGTCACATTTAAATAAAATAAGCAACTAAACACGTTTAACGATTTTGGTGCTAACCAAAGCAAAAAAGCGTAGCAAAAAAATCCAGTGGTACCAGTTTTTAATTCTCCTTGAGTGGTACTAACCACGAATAGGTTGCTACACTTGGTAAAATATTACAGATATCATACTAAAGCTGTTTTATTATTGTATACATTTTGCACAAAGTTCTCGGCAATATGTTGCCCTAATCGAGTTCGGATTATAGAGGATCATGAAATTGCTTGGACGGACCACTTGATATTGGGATACACGTTAATGGGGGAGAAGGTTTGTGACCCGCAGAGGTCTAATATAATACTTTATTGCGCACGAAACAATTAACAGAATAATACATAAGAAATAGCATGTGCAAATGCGAGCTTATCTGCGTAAGAGATTTCTTACACCAAACCTGGAGAAGCAGTAAAGAACGGATCTATAAGCGTGTATAAAATAAACAACATAAACAATTTTGTTTATGTTGTTTATTTTATACACGCTTAGGTTTTTTTACAACGGATTTTACGCTGATACGGATTTCCGTATCAGCGTAAAATCCGTTGTAAAAAAACCTGAATGAACCAAAAAAATAATAATATGAAGAACAGTGAAGAAGAAGAAAGTTACTTTGGAAATTCCTGGGACACAATTTTTAATTGGGGAATTACCTAAAATTTCGGTTCAAGAACAACTTTTGTTCTACGAGTATATAGTAATTTCAAAACTCAGGATTACATAATGTTATTATATCCTCGTAAGGCCCGACCTTGAAAATATCAATTGTTTTTGTGATCACTTGAAGACATTGGGCCTTACGAGGATATTCGCGTTTAACTTTACTTAACAACATTGAGACTTGCGTTATATCATGGATGGTGCTACATGGAACAATATTAATTTAGTTAAACATTTAATGGTTTTAAGCAATATCTGAAGAATATAGTATCTGGAGAAATAATATCTGGAGATAGCGGTGGTGGCGTAGTGGGGTTGACCCTTGCTTCTCGATCATGAGGGTCTGGGTTCGAACCACGCATGTACCAATGACTTTTAGTTACGTACATTTGTTTGTACAGCAACACCATTCGCTGATAAATTGTGCCCGGATAACGGCGACAGGCTTGCCACTTGTCAGGTTTGGGACCTAATAAACTCGGCAAAATGTGGGCTCAGTTCTAGTGATTGGTGCCTCTGCCTACCCCCACGGGGATGACGGGCGTGAGTTAATTTAAATTTTTTTTCTGGAGAACATTGCTACTATATAATACATACATAAACTCACGCCTGTATCGCAAATAGGTAGATACCAGGGACTGCCTCTTGCCTCAATCCTGACAGATCACTTTCGCTTCATCGACATTCATTAGTTGCATTCACGCACGCCGGTTTTGACTTGTATCTTGCCCTTTGCTGATTTGGCCGTAACATGTCGGACTGGGGCGTCCTTTACCGGCCCTTCCACTTAACGAGAAGGAGTGCAAGACACCATTTACACAATTTACCACTTTTACTCTCCTTTCGATATCACCTTTACACTTTCCTCCTTTTTTTACTACAAAGCAGAAAGGTTTATAGAAAATTTTTACAATGAATAATATTTAATGTAAAATATTAAACAAAACATTTTGTACAAAAGCTGTTGAAAAATAAAAGTAAAAATTTGTGACTTAGAACTGACACGTTTCAGACATTGCGTGAGTCTTAGTTAGCTTTGTACTAAAAATAACTTAATTTTTTTTACGGAACAATAAACACGCGTTAGTCCTATTGTATTTTATAAACCCTTGACCCGTCTACCACAGCGGCATTCTAAAAACGTCCTCAAATCCCGGCTTAAAAATATTTCAGTGCGGTCTAATTCCACTGTCCAAAAATGCTTCCAACAAAGACCCAACGACGTCATAGCAGTAAAAAAATAGAAGCTTGTTGTGCTTTATTTTAGTTGTAGTTTATTGTAATTGTATTTATTGATAATAGACACACCAACAGTACAGTCTATTAAATTTTAGAATATACCTCGGGCTCTAGAGTAGGTAGGCTTCGGTTTTCGCCGAAAGCACACGAGTGTAATACTACTTCCTGCTCCGTATAAAACTTTTCTTCACTATTTTGAAAAGTTATGTAAAGTTATAAATAACAATACAAAATAAACCTTACCTTATTGCAATGTAATCGGTTTACAGACTGTACACAGATGAAAAAATACTAATATTATTCAAACAAGAAAGCTTAGGTCTGATCTGTGCACTACTATTAGGCGTGCAACAGCATTCCAGAGTGAATCGTATAATACACACTAAAAATATTAAAAAAAAGAAGTTACAAAAGACTTTAAAAAATCCATCATAAATGGGCTAGTCTTGCGGACAAATACTAACAACGGATAGTAGACAGGGGCGAAAAATACTAATAAGGCCTAAAGTGACAGTGTCATTGTTTCTATAACTCTTTTTTCTCTTTTATGTATAATAAAAGGTTCCCTATCTAATTTTTTTACTCACAAATGAGAAAAACCCGCATAAAGTTTTCAAAAACACGCAATTTTGCCGAAACTTACAGATATAGCTTGCTTATTTGTTAAAGTAACTAATCAAATAATAAAAATAACAAATATTTTGTGTTTATTAAAAAACGAATTTTTCTAGTGTGCAATAAAGAATATTCTTATCTTATCTTAACGAAAATTAAAAAAATATAATAAAGGAGATCCCAAAAAAACTTATATTGAAAAGTGCTTTTAAATTTTTTCTTCATACATAAATTAATTCATTATTTGCTATTATAATATAGCGTGATGATGATGATGATGATGATGATTTGCTATTAGCAATAAGGCCGCCAATTACTGTTACCTAGTAAATACTTTATGTTTCTGTTTCTCCTTGTGTACAATAAAGAATATTCTTATATCTTATCTTTCTTACTTTATGTAATTTTTGTGGAGTCTCGATGACGTAACAAACAATACATAATCACAGCTCTGCGAATCAGAGCGAAATCTGGTTGGACTACATAACATACACATACATACATAAGCTCACGCCTGTATCCCGGAGAGGTAGGCAGAGACCAGGTACTGCCACCTGCCACGATCCTGACAAATCACTTTCGCTTCATCGACATTCATTAGGATGGACCGGATCGGACTCATTCTGGTCGGACTCTTGATAAAAAGTGAAGTAAGTGTGTCCGGAATAAAGTTAACACTGCGTAGTAGTAAAGTTTTAGTTCAAAAAACATACAAAAGTTCACGCCGTTCACACGCTTCATCGACACTCATTAGTCGTTGCATTCGCGCAAGCCGGTTTGGGTACATCATCATCAACCCATCATGTCCCCACCAAGGGGCACGGGTCTCTTCCCTGAGTAAGGTATAGGCCATACTCCAACACGGGGGCCAAGTCCGGATTGGAGGAGGCTTGTAAGACTAGTGGCTGGTCTTACTGTCAGAAGTTTTCAAGCCGCCCTAAGGCCTCTGACTTGGCTTAACGACTGCCATCTATCGACGGCACCCGGCACCAACTGCTTAACGTGCCTTGCGAAGCACGGAACCGCTCGGAAAAATGCCACTAGCGTTAGTCATAGACGGTCACCCATCCATGGACTGAACGCGCCGTATGTTGCTTAACCTTAGTGATCGTTTAAGATCACTCAGGCAGCCCAGGCTACGAGCGATTCTGGGTTGGGTACATAAACATCATTATATAAATGGAGTTTTTTTGAAATCCTATCATTAGTGGAATATTATACCTAACAAATCCTCTCTGAAGGCTTTATTTTCGTTTTGTCCAATTCGTGATAAGCACGTCTCGGGTTGTACAATTACTTAAAATACTTGATTATTTAATGCTGCTGTAACCACTTATTGTTCAATTGTTTGTTTACCCAAATAAAAAAAAACAGTTCGTAACTTCAGTACATTTTTTTGAATAAATTTCAGTATCATAACACAAAACATAGTGATAAAAAAGGTTCTTCACGGTTGTTCGTGGCACCCGGCGCATTATTGTATAATTCAACTGTAGGTGAATTGCTAGTAATTCGTTGTCCCTCCATAAAGCCTCTCCTCCACAGACGCGTTATTATCGGTCGATAATAAACATAAACATTTACATACAGGCACATACATTGTATCTGGCCTAACTAAATACCCTGTGTCGTGGGAGCCAGAAACAGCAATATCACAAACATGTAAACACCTGGTTTTTTTATCCCCAGCCGGAATTCGAACCAGAGACCTCTCGCATGTAGGCAGATGCGCTACCGCTGCGTCACACAGGTCTTCGATAGATAATATCGGATGCGTTATTGCTGTTACGAACTGCTGTGTAATAATGACGCAATAGAAGTAGTCCGAATGCGTGCCTCCGACCTGATATTCTGATTTTACAATATTTGTATCGGGACACTCATACTCAGTTGCGAGACACGTTTTAAGACTTGTAAAAGTTAATATGTCTTTTATAGGGCACTCTGTAAGGTTCTACAACAAGATGACCCAAGATATATTAAAGTTAGGGACGTCCGACGCAGTAAACATGTTAAGGACACTCTGTGCAAAAATGCTTAACGATTATTTAGATGAATCAACGATTATTAAGATGACGAAGATTTTTAGTATAAAACAGCAGATTAATATTAAAGTTATTCAGAGGATAATTAATCGTGTCTTGTGTTCAAAACATTCATTATGTAGTGATATTTTTTAAGTTTAAAATTATACTCATTAAGCTAAAACTGTTGTGAAAAGAAAATATCTGGAGTTTTTTTGTTAGCTTCTTGTCCACAATATCTATTAATGGTGAAACTAATAACTTCATGACGTTCATAAAGTAAACATTAAGTTTATATTATGATTAAAAAGGTTTGATTTGATTAAATTGCTCGTACGTTGAGAACAAAATTTAATTTTACTGACGGTTGCGAGTGTTTTAAGAATTCATAACAGAAATATTTCTTTCATTAAGACGAATAATTTTTATCACTATCATTTACTGTTACTAATAAAAAAATTCGTATAAAAATTGGAAGATAACTGACAAAGACGCCAAAAACGAAGGTAAATTATTTGATATTAATAAAATTAGATAGTCTACTTTTTTGCTTAAGTAAGTGTATCAGGAATAGTTAAAAGAGCTAAATTTGACAAAATGGCGAATCTACTGGACATTGGAGTAACACAAAAAACGAATACGAAATAGTTATGGGACGATAAAACCGCAGTTGTGCGCAAGGAATCGTGACGCATTATCGCGATAACGCGTCCGGTATTACCGACAGATAATACCGCGCCAGTGGGGGAGAGGCTTAAAAGTTGCAATTAAGCTGACAGGGCCAGTCTGATGGGCGTCGTTTACATAGTTTTAATTTCAGAGACTTTATGATCCGCGCAAGCGGTGTGAGCCATCGTTAAAAGCATGCACGTTTTAGATAATTACCGTGACATAAGTATTGTTTCGTTGAACCGTATTGATTTTCGTAGCTGGACTGGATGTCAAATTTTCGGAATTGCAATTAAGGTTTTTGAAGCTTAAATTTGTTGCAGATTGTTAAGTTGTAGCTTGTATAAATGTTTGTTCTTTGAGTTCTCTACCTATCTGTGAGTTTGCACACTCAGGTTTCCTTACGACAATTTTCTGCACAGTTAGCGACTAGTACTGCTACTACAACTTTAAAAACCTCCGATGTGGCTCGGAGCGATTTATCAGGATAGAGTTTTTTTTTTGCTTTAATTATTATTGTTATTGCCTTGACATTCTTTTAATTTCATTCTTTTTGACGAAGCTTTATGTGAATTTTGATTATGTTTGTAATGAATTTTTTTTTTAAATTTCTATGTCAATAATTTAGGTATGTCTATTGTGTTTTGACTTAACTATAATTACTGTTTAAATTGAATTGAATAAACACAGAATATCCAAATAACTTAGAAAACAACCTTGAGGCTAGCGAATGTTTTCCTTAATATGCAATAGTCTTTAGAGTCAACTCAATTGATTTAAATTCGCGTTAATTAAATGTTTATTTATTATTTCAATACTGATGTCAAATTAAAGTTATACTGTTACGTTATGACGTGATCTGATTGTGAATTAATCTTATATCAATAAACCAATTTCAATAGTATTTTTATGGACTCATTTGGCAGGTTCTTTTTTCATTCCTGCTACGGCTTCACATTATTATTATTATAATAAGCGAGTCTATTTGCGATTTTTCAATAGGAGAAAGTAAATTACCTTAATCGGTTAAATACATAAATGTAAATACCGGTCAAATAGGATATTAGCAAAGGGCAAGATAAAAAGTACCCGGATCCGGCATGCGCACGGCGACATACAACCACTAATGAATGTCGATGAAGCGAACCTTCACTGATCATTTGATCTGTCAGGATTAGTTACTAGTGGCAGTCCCTCTGCTTACTACTCTAGAATACAGGCGTAATCCTGTTATATGTAAGGACATTAGATATATTGTAACCGTTTAAATTTATTAGCATGCACATCTCCAAACTTCTGGCGTATTCCCGACCAACGACCGTTACTATAACTATGAATGATTATCGCGAATCATTAAAAAATACTGTTGCATCCCAAACTGTATAATATATCCCAATGTTTTGTCCAAAGTCGGCAGTTTCATCCACTACGATCAGTTTCAGTAATGTTTTCAGACCACTTCAGCGCAATATTGGCTTTTATAGTACGATTGGGCGGGTTCCCGGGGCGACGGCTGTAGGTTCAATGTGGGTCAAGTTCAACAAATGAGGTCGGTCCCAACTAGGCTTACTTCGATTATTCCTCATGTAATAGAGTGTCGACTTGTGTGTCATTCCTAATTCATTATTATACTAATATTATAAAGAGGAAGGATTTGTATTTTTGTGTGTATGTTTGTAATGAATAGGCTCAAAAAATACTGGGCTGATTTTAAAATTTTTTTCACCATTAGAAAGCTACATTATTCGTAAGTAACTAAGCTATATTGGTTTTAAAAAAGTTTAGGGTTCCGTACAAAATCTCGAATAATGTAACCCAAGGTGTAAAAAAATTACTACCCCGGGAATTTTTCACGCAACTAAGCTATTTCCACGGAAACGTTTTTGCCACCCATGCGAAGCCGGGGCGGGTCGCTAGTAATTCATAATTCGTAATCTACTGCAAGGTGAAAAGTGTTAGCTGTTAATATTAGATTGACAGATAGTAGTGTATGAGAAACCGGGGTAAGTGAGGTAATTTACGGTAAAAAAAAAAAAATACGTCACGATTTATTGTTTTTAACTCGCATCGTTATTATTTTGTTTTTCTTACAAATGTATTCTTAATGTACACAAGTCACCCTCTAAGCAGTATAATACAAATACAACACACACAGGCACATACCCACACTCGCATACAAATAGTTGGCTATATTTTTTGTTCTCTTTGTTAAATGACACCTCAAACTGAACTTGTTCATTATTATTGCTATGGAAGAGCGAAGTCACCGAATACAGGCATTCCACGATTAAAAGGTGACTCCAGTTACTATGTACCAAAAAATAATAAAGTAAATATTTGTGTATTTTTTTATTATTTTCGTCAAGCACGGACTTGGCCTTGATGACTACGTGCTTGCCTGTTAAGTGTGACGTCACCAACGTCTGATGGTTTGATGATTCTTCAGATGTTTTGTCAATGATTAAAACTTATTTTGTTTCAATGAAACAGGTTTAATCTCTGTATTAGGTAAACTGGATTTCTGAACTTTGGGCCGCATTGCAGTTTTTGTGGTCACGAAAAGACTTCACTTAAACTTATTCAACGTATAACTAAGTATTTGAGGTGAAGAGGTGAACTGGTTCTGCTTAAGGATTTGCTTGTTTTCCAGGTTATTACCTATAAAATAAAATCCACATATCACTTCATATTATCAATCAATCAATCAATGAACAATTTATTTCAACGTAAATAAACTTTATCAGCAACTTAAATAAATTCTGCTTGTTGTACATACAGTTATATATAATGTTAGCCGCTGCCTTGGGGCCGTCTGTAGTGGAGAAAAAGGCAGCGAAAAAAAACTCCACTCTGACATCTTTGCTCAAATCACCTTAAAGCTATACAAATCAAACTTACAAAATAATATCTTGGATGTGTTGAACACTAGACACATTTATCCTCTGATTAAATTTAATATTAAACTACTACTTAATGCCATACGTCATTGTCTTCTAAATAAACGTTGATTTTATAATAAGCTTTTTTGCAAAGAGTGTGCTTAACACAATTCTTAAATCGCGTTGGAGGTAACTCTAATATATCTTGGGGTATCTTGTTGTAGAAACTTATACCCCATAAAGGAAGTATTAACTTTTGCAAGTCTAAATCGTGGAAATGACAATTTATGTTTATTCCTAGTATGGATGGCGGCTACCAAGAGTTTCGAAGTCTTTAATATTTTTATTTATTATATTGATATTTTCATAAATGTATTGGCTTGCAACTGTTAAGATGTTAGTTTCTTTGAAAAAATCTCTTAGCGAGTCCCTACTACCTAGCTTGTAAATAAATCGGATCGCTCTCTTCTGCAAGATGAAGATAGTCTCAATGTCTGCTGCCCGGCCCCATAGTATTATACCATAGGACATAATACTATGGAAGTAACTAAAATAAACAAGCCTAGCAGTTGCAACGTCAGTAAGTTCTCGAATTCTTTTCACGGCATATGCTGCGGAGCTTAGTCTATGTGCCAATTTTATAATATGTGGACCCCATTGTAGTTTGGCATCGATTGTGATGCCCAAAAATACAGTATCTTCAACAAATTCTAGTTTATCATTGTCAATTACAATGTTGTTTTCAACTAATTTTACGTTACGTACGGTAAATTTCATACATTTTGTCTTTTTTGAATTTAACAATAGATTATTTACTGCAAACCAATCTAGAACGTGCGAGAGAGCATTATTTGCTTCGTCAAGATTAGTTCATTGAACTATTTATTTTGCCTCTAAAAAAGAGATTTATGTTATACTAGCTGACCCGGCTAACTTCGTACCCTCAAAATTTTCGTAGTGTTTCTATATTTTTTCACCGTTCAAACCTTTCCTGGAATTCTAGAAATATAAAAAACAAAAAATCAGCCAAATCGGTCTAGCCGTTCTCGAGTTTTAGTGAGACTAACGAACAGCTATTCATTTTTATATATAAGATTAGAAAAACCTCACTAAACCTCTTCAGTCCTGACCTTGAAAATAACAATAGTTTTCTATTGTTATTTTGTCGACATGGGACTGAGGAGGTTAATAGATAACAACTTATTCTCAGACCTATCGGTTAAAAATATAAAATCTCATCAAAATCGGCCAAGCTGTTTCGGAGAAATATGCGCACTAACATGAGAATTTTATAAATTAGAGATAGAGATATAAGGTATATAGGTACATGTACAATATACATTTGTGATGAAAAGGACAGAGGCTCAGCATAATTGCTGTTTTTCATACTCTGCCTGGGTATGACAGCATTTAATAATAGATTGAATAATAATAGATTGTGTTTATGTTTAATACAATCTATTATTATCAGCCTTAGGCCTCGTTTATATTTGCTTTATTTTCTTACTTTTTAAGCATGCTTTCTATAGAAGTAGAATAGAATAGAGACGCCAATTCTTTTTGTAAGTACAAAATCAAATATTAAATCAGTAATGGTTGGTTGTAAATACATAGATTTATGCATGAAAGTAAAGGAAAATAACCAGGCCTTAGTTAGTCTACAGCTAGTCAGGACTTGTAACATCATCAACCCATTATGTCCCCACCAAGGGGCACGGGTCTCTTCCCTGAGGAAGGTATAGGCCATACTCCACCACGGGGGCCAAGTCCGGATTGGTGGAGGTTTGTAAGACTAGTGGCTGGTCTTACTGTCAGAAGTTTTCAAGCCGCCCTGAGGCCTCTGACTTGGCTTAACGACTGCCATCTATCGACGGCAGCCGGCACCAACTGCTTAACGTGCCTTGCGAAGCACGGAACCGCTCGGAAAAATGCCACTAGCGTTAGTCACAGACGGTGACCCATCCATGGACTGAACGAGCCGTATGTTGCTTAACCTTAGTGATCGTTTAAGATCACTCAGGCAGCCCAGGCTACGAGCGATTCTGGGTTGGGTACATAAATATCATTATGTAAATGGAGTTTTTTGAAATCCTATCATTAGTGGAATATTATACCTAACAAATCCTCTCTGAAGGCTTTATTTTCGTTTTGTCCAATTCCAGGACTTGTAACACGTTCGGGGAATTAATTTCCAAGCTATACCCGTGACGGGATGGCCGTTACCATGCTACAGCAAAGTTTGCATAGACTTAAACGCTCAGTTTACACGTTGGTGCGCTTATACCCAATCCTTGCCTCGTGTCTATCAGGTTTGTCATTTTATTGCATTTGTTTTGAAATAAAAATGTCGTAGCGATGAATCGGAACGAGTGAAATCCTTTGAGAATGATTCAAGGTTATCAAGGTAATACGCTCTCCAGATACAAAATATTTTGTGCTTGTGTTCTGCAGTAGACGTTTTTATGATACATATAAATAAAATCTTCCACTAATATTTTTACTTTCTCAATGTAAGTACCATAGAAAATTAAGACTTTTAAATTTTTATTCGTGCAACTATCAATTATATTTTGTTTATTCTGATTAACAGCAGGGTTTTAATTGTTAAAATGTAATTATTTCATTTGGCTCGTAAGTATATTTTTTTGTCAAATAAACAATATTGACATTAAAGTTCTCGATGTCAGAAGCATTTGGTTGGATTTGTCATATTTATATTTAACAAAATAGCGGGCTAACTATAATTTGCTATAATATGACATTATGTATGTACCTGAATTATCTTAGCCATAGAATAAGATATAAATATATTTCTCAGATGGTTAGAAAGAGTTGGACGAGCTGACATTGAAGGTATGAAAAGTCAGTATCGTCGAAATCGGACATACGTTTTAAGTTACATATAAGTTTTCAAAGAAAGTTAGAGTAAAATAATGCTCATTCCGCTCTAAAATCCGCAAGCTTAAGTATTAAAACGAACTCAGAAATCCACTAGCACTTAGCTCCCATTTTAAAACGTTCTCTGCACAGAAATTAATAATTTAACGCAGAGCGCACATGTGCCGTCGCATTTCTAGAGAGCTTATGCGGAAGCTTAGGTATGTGTGTAATACATAAGACGTTTAAATGTTTCATTCGAAAGCCTTGACTTTTTGTCGGAAAAGTCCGGCCAAGTCCGATAAAAGCGAAAGCTGACCGTGTATCCGGAATAAAATTAATAATGTTTAGTACTTACGAAAGTTTAAGTTGAAAAATATCACCATCTATTGACAAAGTTAATTTCGTTAATAAAATTAAGACCACTTTTTAACTTTATAGCGCTTTCTCAAAACAAAATTTGTACGTCTACAAAGGTAAGGTCTGCAGGACAATTTTGCGACTATGTATCTTCAAAACTCATGTTGAACAAATAAGTAGCTTTATCCTAAAACCGAGTCTCCACCGAACAAAAGTTGGGAACAATATAAAAATCTTGTCAACGCGTGTTAATGACAAAAGTTTCTGTAATTTCCTTGTGTTGGCAGCAAAAAATTAAAAAAAATGGTGGGAATCGTGTTTCTGTTTTTGGCGGTAAAAATCAAAAGAATACGCTTGTTGCAGATACTAATTGGCTCTGTGGATATCCAAAAAGAAACATGCCTGACACATGTACGAACAAATCAATCGAGAATTCATTTTTGCTTCACCGAGATTGAGCAGACATTCAAAATAAATGTCATTCATACGATGAATGTTTCTGATTTATCCATCATTAATGCGGCCTGCTAATATATCATCTCTTCTCAAAGCATTTAATAGTTCAATCCCTATATGAACTTTTCTTCCTTTCAGGCTTAATCGTAACCACTACTTATGCTTACGTTTCTTTTTGCTTAAAATAATAAATACTGCAGCTTCCTGCTTCATATCATCATTAATTGAAGGCACTTTTTGTGCTGACAGCTTATTGTCAAATAAAATATTTTACAAATTATTGGCGACTCAGTGTAGACGCAATGGAAATAAAAGTCGGCGATTTTCTGAAGAGTTGGGGACACTGAAACAAGCAGTTGGAAACACAAAAAATGCCAACAATTTTTGTAGAAACGCGCCTTTATGCCTTAAATTTCGTATGAAATGTACAAATTGGGTAAATATTTTCCCAAGTTACTAATTACAAACGTCAGGGATATCTGTGAATGTAGATTAGGTGTTTATTTTTCACTATAATTTCTAATAAAATAACTTCACTTACTATAAATTCACAAAAGTACATAACTTAGAAAAAAAGTCATAGGTGCACGCGTGCACAGGGAATCGAACCTGGGTATTCCGCTTTCAAGTCCATTGTTCTACCCACTAGGCTAACATCGCTCTATTATTGATGCTAATTAGGCAGTATTAACGCTAACAACAATTTATACCAAAAAACTTTGTAATGTAGAAGATGCTGAATGAAATAATAATATGGAAAAGAAAAGTTTTTATTCGCTCTGCACTGTAAGTTGTATTGTGTAAAGCCGAGAATTGGCGCTCGTAGCCTGCTCGTAGCCAATTCGTAGCACGAGTGCGTAGCAAAGACGTAGTCACGTCGTAGCAAGTCGTAGTGGTGAGTCGTAGCGAGGCGAAGTTGCGTATTTTCTCTTCTTTATTATCTTATATCTTCTTCTTTCTTCTAATATATGAAATTTTCGAGTCACCGTATTAGTGAACATACTCTTCCGAAACGGCTTGGCCGATTTTGATGAAATTTTATATATAATATAATCAGTAGGTCTGATAATAGGTTGTCATCTATTTTTCATACCCCTATCTGGCAAAGCAACGTTTGCTGGGTCAGCTAGTAAAATATAAACATTTACATACATACATTGTATCTGGCACCACACTAGGACCTGTAAGACACACACACATATGTTCACGACTTTATTCCTGAGGGGTAGGCGGAGACCAGGAACTCCCACTTGCCACGTTCCTGACAAATCACTTTCGTTTCATTCATTAGTCGTTGCATGCACGCACGTCGGCAACCAAATAGGGGATGTATTAGCAAAGCGTTATCAGCGAAAGGATCGAGCTCTTTTAACTCAAGGCAAAGTTATATTTACCGCTTACCGAGTCATAAACTCTGGACTTGAGAAAGTGAAGTGTCATACTTTGTCTTCCACTAAAAAACCAATAAGGAGTTGTTGGAGCAGAAACGGCTATTTGCTGCCGAGACGCGGGAGGGGCTGACTGCATTACAGCGTCAGTTTCAATCTCTCATTCTTTGTTTCCACTTTGTTATAATTGCTTTTGGAGAATTATGGCGCTACGCTTCGGCCGTAATATTTCCACACGGATTCGCTCAAACCTACTTCGTACCAACTTATGTTTTAAGGGATTTGAGAAAAGTTAAACAGAGTGGAGTTTTTTTTCGCTGCTTTTTTTCTCCACTATATTTAGCCCCAAGACAGCGGCTAACATTATCATTATAAGTACAATGACATTCAACAAACATAATGTCAATTCTATAAGTTTAAATAAATTTCTGAATTCTGATTATCGTTTGAGTAATTTTTTATCACTTACTCTGGTTACATTCCCCAGATTTATTTATGCCAAGACTTTGAGTTAGTTGACTTCATTATTAAAAGCCAACAATGAATTAAATAAGTTACAATTTTTAATTTTAGTTAAATACTAAATCTAAACTAGATTAGATTAAATTATTTTAGGCAATAATTAAAACTAGTTCAACAATTATTACATAAAAAATCAGTAAATCCCTTAATTACTTACTTTGTGACTAATGATAAAGATTACGTAAGTAATTTGAAAAGGTATTAGTGGTGGTTGAGAATAAAACAACCTATTAATATCTTTTAACATAGCCTCTCTAATAAGATATAAACATTTCGTGAAAAATCTACATTAACACTCTATGTATGTGTACCAAACATCTTCATTGTGAAATCACTTACAGCACTTTTAAAAGTCTATAACATTTATCAGGCGCGCAACAATCACCTGCCTTCTACTCCGCGCACGCCTCCCGCTCGAATGATTTACTTTCGCACGTTACATTGTTGCATTTCCATGTCCTTTTCGCAGGCTATTCGTTCAGCGCCGCGGTGTATGTTGAATAGGTACGGCGGCCCGCGGTTCGATAGCGCGCATCGCTTTTCGCTCGACAATTCCGCTCCTGTTGAATCCGAATTGATTTATCGTTGTTGATTGCATTTTTAGTACTAGCCAGCGCTCGCTGATAGGTTTTTGGAGTTATTTGCTGTGTGCGTCGAAAGTGGCGGTATGAATTTCAAATAGATCTTCGACAATTAAGTGTTGCAAAACTGACCGTGACTGCAACAGAAATTATGAGATCCGTAGACGAACGAAAGTCATCGTATGTCGATGCCCAGTGGATTAATAAGTTGATGTGGCAGTGGGCGGGGCTCATAGCACGCAGAACTAATTGGCGATAGAGCCGAAAAGTTTTCGAATGGAGACCACTTATCGGCAAGCACAGGGTACGACGACCAGCCACAAGCTGGACAGAAAGTCTCATCCAAGTGGCAGAAAGATGCTGGATGTAAGCCGTTTCCAACCGGTCTTTTTTGGAAATTTACCGAGGAGGCATAATATCCAGTAGTGGACTGTTTGTGGCTGAATGATGATGACAACTGACCTATGTCCCCTCTGGCTCTGTTGACGGCGTAATTAAACCTCATTTTTAGATTATATTTACCAGAAAAATTAACCGTCCTTAATTCTTATCGCGTCAATATTTAATAGTGGAGAAAAAATATTTATAAAGTCTATGTTATCTAGGTCAGATAAAAAACGAACGCGTTGAGTTCCAATAAAATGTTTTGCCATTCATTGTAGCTCAAGTTTCATTTTATCCAATGGAAAATAATTTTATGAATATCACTGCAAAACAGATTTTCTAGGGAATAAATAAAAGTCCTTTATTTAGCTGTAAATATATTATTTACGTAGTACAACTCAGTTTTGGTGCTAAGTTATAAATGTAGCATTTAATACAAACAGTAGTATACAATCAAGGCCACTATCTAGTTCTCCGGCGATCTACTTATTTTCAATATTTTGTAATAGTGTACAAAATATTATAATGTGGAAAAGTACAAGAATTTGAAGAAGAAGAATAAAATATTTATTATACCAACACTGACATATCACAGAAAAAAAACGGAAATAAAACAAAACCGTAGATGTAGTTTTTGACATATTATATGAATTTGATTTTATCTTTGTTTCTAAAATTTTAAATAATAATGTAAATGTAATTGTAATTTTAATGTGACTTGCAATATTACCAATAAATAATATTTTTGTCTATGTCTAGTCTGTGGTGTGTCTAGGTTGCCACAAAGGGCAGCTAACTCAGCTTTGTGCTCAGAGTAGGAACCCTCAGCGCTAATTTTGAAATGAAATGAAATGAAAATAATTTATTTTCAGAAAAGTCATAGGTACCTACAAGCCCACACTGGGTATCGAACCTGGGTCTTCCGTTTTCGAGCCCATTGATTCAGAGTCCGAGGAATAGCCTAGGAGATAACCTGGCGCTGCGCAAGTGTGTCTCGTCCCGTAATAAGGCCCTAAACCGATTCACCCCTCTGATTACTTCACGAGAAACAAAGGCGTATCCTTGTTCTGTTGACTGGCCGTAGCCTGTTGTTGCTGAAATTAAATAAAAAAACCCGCCAAGCGCTAGACCGACTCACGCACCGAAGGTTATGTACGATTATCCTAAGTATAATATCTTGCTTTGCTTGGTTAGCGAAATTGTTTTATTTCTCATTTTGAAACTTTTTTACTGTTTGTTGCTATTGAGAATGCCCTATAACACATACAAACACACAACACATTTTCTCATACACGAAGAATGTAGTCAGTTTGCTAAAGTGGATACAAAAAGAAAAGCTAATCGCAATTAATACGACAAAATAAGAATATTTTTTATTGTACACCAAAGTACATGACATAAAAACTCCGTAAAGATATATTTATACAGTTGGCAATCAATTGTAGATACACGTATTTTTAGCGTACGGAAATCGCGAATATGCAAAATAACCGGAATGCGGAGTAACTGCAATAACCGGAAATTGAAATGCACTTGAGTGCAATTTTTCGCTATTGTAAAAGCAAACTGAAACCTTAATAAGCAACCTTTCGTATATCAAGACCCCTCCTTATTTTTGTATTATTTGTTAGATAGCCCACCAACATAACCCTTATTCTGTGGAAATATAAACCAACGACAGTGCCCGATAAGTAACTTGACTTCGCATGGACCTATTTAGGATAAAACGCACCCAACGCGGTCGCGGTCGCGATATTTTAAGCGAATAGAACGAGTGAATGAATGTATCGTTGGATGAAAGATATTCTGGTATAAGTTGTGCTTGAGCTGATGACGTCAATGGAACATTTATTTATCATTTATCTGTTTGTTAAAACAATTTTCGGCCACGCAACCCTGAAAACTGCGGCGAAACCTCAGGCAACTATGTGTACTTTGCCGGCTGGCTGGGCGGGACAGAGGCGCGCAGAACGTCCGGAACAGGCTGTGTACACTAACGAACAAACATAAACTTTTGTGTACCTATAGGCACAAACATTGCTTCAGAAATCAGAAATTTATTTCAACGCAAAAAAATTACATTCTGCTTGTTGAATGTCAATGTACACAAAATGATAATGTTAGCCGCTGCCTTAGGGCCGAATGTAGTGGAGAAAAAGGCAGCAAAAAAAAACTCCACTCTGGCCATCTTTTTTCAAATAATCTTAAATCTAATACGAAGTTTGGTACGAATGTCTATCTACCTACGAAAGTTAAAATTCAAAATTCTTCTGGCCCCATACTAGGATACCATGCCATGTGTCGTGGGAATGAGAAACAGTGACATCACATACATGTAAACATATAAGAACTGGGTTTTTTTTGTGCCGAGCCGGGATCGAAACCCGGCACCTCTCGCTTGGTAGGCAGATGCGCTAACTGCTGTGCCACAGAGAAAATTTACTCCATACAAAAAAAAGAAGAAAACCAATGTCACTCCTTCTAATTTTTCATAATTATAATTACCTACTTTAAATCATGAGTCCGTATAGTAATTTTACCAATAAACTATTCTTGTAATGTAATTTGGTGCTATTTTTTACGATGATACGAACAAATTGCAAGAAATACTAGTTTATTACTACTAGAAGTAAGTAGTTTTTTTATAATACGAGTATATTATAAGCAAAGTTAGATAGATTGTGGCGACCAAATAAGTTTTTTTTTAAATAGCCGATTTACACGAAGCTTTAAATAAGTAATCCTACTTGTAATTTGAAAATTATGATCGAATCTTATAAAACTATTAGATGGTAAACGATGGAATAATTGCCCAGCATCTGAAACTTTTCTCACTAAAAAAAACCAAACGGACGTGTTGGCATCCACAACAGATTAATTTGATATAGTAACATTGTGTATGCTCTATCTCGCTCTCTTCTACCACCTCGACGCCATTAAAACGTGTACCTTGTGCTCCACAATCAATTATTATAATTTTCTACGCAACTAGTGGTTATACTCAAACTAGCGCGGCTACCACGTCCACTATAAGGCCAAGCATCAACCCCTACAGGACGGACAGCCACGAACTAGGGACCAGGTTTTACCCTTAAAAAGGGCAAGAAGCCATTTCACAAGAGATGTTGAAGTGAATCTTCCGTACGCTTGAGTTTTCTATGTATAGCGAGCGAGTTACAAACAGAATTTTAATATCCTCAACTTTCGCCGCTAGAAGATTTTGCGGCCAGACTGTGTGCTTTATTGTACGCTCGACATCAAAAGTCACTAGAGTTTCTGAGTTTTTTATTGTTAATTTACCGTGAGGAGGACTGAATGACTGAGGTAGCTACATATCTCAGCACTTTAAGTCCCAATCCGCGATGTGTTTATCAGTACTCGAAGAACTACAGTGAATCGCTCGTAGCCTGGGCTGTCTGAGTGATCTTAAACGATCACGAAGGTTAAGAAACATAGGGCGCGTTCAGTGCATCGATGGGTGATCGTCTATGACGCTAGTGGCATCTTTCCGAGCGGTTCCGTGCTTCGCAAGGCACGTTAAGCAGTTGGTGCTGGCTGCCGTCGGTAGATGGCAGTCGTTAAGCCAAGGCAGAGGCCTTAAGTCGGCCGGAAAACTTTTGCCAGACCAGCCACTAGTCTTACATGCCTCCACCAATCCAGACTAGGTTGCCGTGGTGGAATATGGCTTATACCTTCCTCAGGGAAGAGACCCGTTCCCCTCGGTGGGGACAAAATGGGTTGATGATGATATCAGTACTATTATTAACACGTATTATACGTAATAGTATAAGTAAACATTATAGTGGCAATGCGGCAGACTTAATGCTATCAAGAAGTTATTTTATAAACCATATCAGCCCATAAAAAGAGACAAGATAAATGCCCACTGTGTTGGGCATAGACCTCCTCTCTGTCATGCCAACCCATCCGGTCCTTCGCCACCCTCAACCAATGTTTCTCAGCTTTCGCCATATCGTCGTCTTACCGGGCTGGTGGTCATATAGTACGTGTAGGACACTTAGTTATAGTACGTGTCCTACACTTACTGTAATTTAATGGAACTAGTGAGAAGAAAATATGTAGTTGCACAGGTTCCGTTTAAGAGACCCATGGAACTACCGAGAAAAACCGTCTCACCTGTTCCATCGTGGAACTAGTGGGAACAATCCAGACCATTAGTATCCATCCCCAAAGAAAACACTTAACACTTTACGATGTCTCCGAAATGTAAGGAGCTCGCAGTTTTTATTCATTTTCGGTCGCGCTATCATGCTTTTTAATGTAGCCTGTCCTGTGACGTCATCAGCCGGTCCGGAAATGAAATGTACCACGGCCGCGGTCGCCGCCACGAAGTAGGTATATGAACTAGGAAATTCCAGAAGGTTCAATCGGGTCTTTGGAATCTAATCAAGCCGAAATCTGGGTGGTTTAAAAGCTCTCATGTAATCTTATATATACAGTGGAGCCCGCTTAAGACGATTTCTCAGGGACCCTAACAAAAATCTTACCGTCTTACGCGAGAAAACGTATTACGCGGGAAAATAAAAAGTACTACATGTCATATTGTTATGTATTATGTTCTAATAATATTAATTATTTATTGCACAAAATAATATATCGATTGTGATGTGCCAGTTTGCAATTTAACTAATGCTAATTTAACAAATTTATGATACGGACAGAAAAACTCGGCAAAAATTTGCGTTTGGAAGCTTTATATTTTGCCAACGGAACCCCAAATTGAAAATTGATCTTTCTACACCCAAAATATTTTCCAACCAACGACTAATCCAACGATCCCCTTCACTATAGTGAAGGCAAGCAAATAAAATGTATTTACATATCTCTTGCTCTGTAAGTAGTCACTTTCTTCCCTGAATACCTGTATGGATTGGTGTATGGATATAATTACAGCATAGGTTTCAACATACCATGTAATGTTAACATTACAGCATAGGTTTTGGAATTTGAAAAAAGAACTGTCATACTCATACTGCAAGAAGAATATTTTTTAAAAGTTAATATTTTTTTTCTAGGTATCGATTATTTACTCGAATCGGAATCGAGACAATTTATATTAGAATTTATGAAGATTTTATTTTAAATATCGAACTATTTGTTTCGCAGTCACATCGTATGTTAGTTGAAATCGATTTAAAAATCAAACTGGCCAGCACGATTTGACGCGCTTGCGTGCCATAAAATCGTGAAAATTAAAAAAGTCAGTCGACTAGCTAGGCGCGAAAGTAATTTTTTTTCGTGTTTTGGAGTTCTTTCTCAAAAGTTTTGAAAAATGTCAAGTGACGAAGACATGGATTTTATAAAAGAAGAAGCAAAAACAGTTTTAGAAAATCTGTTACCGCCGAACTCGAAAGAAAGATATGTAAAGGCATACGACGAATTTATGAAGTGGCGGTCAGAAAAAAAAGTTAAATCTCTTTCTGACAGTGTTTTTATATCATATTTTAATAAATTATCTAAGAAGCTACAACCTTCCAGTTTATGGTGCTTTTATTCCATGCTAAAAGCTACAATGATGACAAAACATAACGTGGATTTGATTGAAGATTTTCCTAAATGTTACCGCCATAATGCGTATTCAACAGATTTGAAGGCATTTTTCTAGTTCATTTAGTTGTCCTTTTCTTTCACATGGTATTAGACGCTAATTGAGCGATTTCCTATCTCCTTCACCCCCACATAACTCCTTAGTCCTTCCACAATGCACCTACGCAACGTGTCATCGGTGCCCTTTAAACAGTCGCAAATTTGATGTACTGCTGTACGCCCCGATGTGAAATACTTTCCACCGGTGATATCCGCGAGTGCGTGAAAATATATTATAAAAACTATTAAAAATACTAGTGTCGTGAACTTTTAGACTACTATTGAATTGTGCATTTTTGGAGCGTTTGGGTGATCGATCCGCGCAGCCAAGGGCCGAAGACTGAAGAGAAGAGGAAGAGGAGTTACCGGAATTTTGAAGGTGCGTGGATTTCCTTTGCCCATCCTATAATTGCTCTAATTGCATCGATATACCATAATCGGCGTTCCTAGCGATTAAATTAAATAAAAAATACAGTCCACTTAAATTCATACCGCATAAAAAAGCCTTCGGGCGCATAACGCTAACCGCCAGTGGTCAAGTAATCATATTGATAATATTTTGGCCACACCATTTTTTTGGTCCATTCGTTCCGGACATATTGAAATTTCATTAGTGTCCTATAATTTCTCGGTATAAATACGAGATTCACTTTTTCTAAATTGAATTCCACATCACCACGTTACGTAACGAGTAACGTCGCGAAGTCTATGCCTACCCGCTTTTATAAAAGTTTCGGCACTATATTGTTTCTAATTGACCCGCTCCGCTCTTATAAGTGTTTGCCTTTGAGAAATATTATAATTACTTTCCCGCCCCTTAGGTACACACATTTATAAGTATATTATTTATATTCACGTACTCATTTGTAACATAATATATTTTGTTTACGTACTGCCTATGCCATATCATATAATTTTAATGTTGGTATAGTCAGTTATCATACCCGCTTTATTTTCCCGCTTAACGTATAACTTTCTAAGTAAATATTTACGCTACGTAATATTTTCTTGCATTAAAATAATTTACGATGCCGCGTGACAATATGGCAGCCGCTTCAAGTAGCCCGAAGAGCCCGCGTTTGAAAATTCTACAGGCTAAGCGAAATGCGTTGTATGAACGAATTAACGCTATTTATAATCAAGCTAAAGACTTGGATAAAGGTGCTCATGTTTCGGTAGAAGCTCGAGAGTCGTTTCTTGGTTCATGTGTAACCATCGAGGACATACGTGCCAGTTTCCACCAAATCCTCGATAGCTACAACGAAGCACTCCTCGAGTTCGACTCGGAAGCGACTCCCTCGTATCAAGGTTATGCCTCCTTCGAAGATCTATATTGTTATATCAAGCAGGTCATGTCGAAGTTCATTCACCCGCCCGCGTCTAATCGGTCCTCTTCGCCCGCTAAAGCTAAACCTAAGCTTCCAAATATTGAACTGGTGTCTTTTGATGGTGATATCAAAAATTGGCCGCTATTTTACGCTAGTTTTCATGCCACAGTGCACCAAAACTCGTCGTTAACAAACTCTGATAAATTATATTATTTATTAGGTAAATTGTCAGCAACCGCCCAGTGCTCATTTGCTGGTATTATTCCGAGCGCTGAAAATTATGAAGCGATATACCAGACTCTTCTCGATAAATATCAAGATGTTAGAAAGTTAGGACTCACCTATTTAAATGAGGCACTCGGTCTTAAGTTGAATGGTCCTCCGTCTACGACTAACTATCAGATGTTTATAGATAGATTTGTTGTCGCTATCAGTTCACTTAAAGCGTTAAAAATTGATGACCTGTTGGATTTTGTACTGCTGCACATAGCAACGCAAAAGTTCGACACGGAAACTAAACGTGCGTTTGAAATGTATTGTCGTGATACGAAGTTGCCCACTCTTGACCGATTTATCGAATTTATCAAGAAACAATGTAGTATATTTGAGAGCACGCAAACCGCCACTGTTCAGAATAATAGTACGAAGTTTGGTTCTAATAAGCCTTCTGCTAGAACTAATCGTCCGCCAAATCCACAGTCTTACGTCACTTGGTCGACTTCCGAAAAGTGCCCTCTGTGTAATTTTGCGCCTCATAATCACTACTATAAATGTACCGCATTTGAAAAACTTACACCTACTGAAAGGTTTAAATTTATAAAGAAAAATAACGCTTGTGTGAATTGCACGAGTAAATCTCACAAGACGGCTCAGTGTGCATCTAAGGTCAAATGTCGTATATGTTCTGGTAACCACCATCTGAAACTCCATTTTAATAATAATAAGCCGCCTTCTGAACCCGCTACCCTTCCTCCGGCAACCTCGCATACAACCGCTGCGCCTAAAGCGCCCCTCGCTACCGCGGTCGAGTCTCAGTTAGTGCAATGCAGCGACCTCTCGCTATGTACTACATCTATTGCCGCGTCGCTTCCCGTGCGCGTTGAGACACCGACTGATAAGCCGCAACGAGTAGCTGTCTCTGCAACGGTACTGCTAGCCACAGCTCAGGCGATAGTATTCGATGCTGATAATAGACCGCATATTATTCGCTGTTTACTCGATAGCGCATCGCAAAGTAATTTCGTGACACATGAATGTTGTGAACGCCTCGGATTGTTGCATAGGTTGACGCCTTCTCACACGGTTGTTAGAGGAGTCGGGGGTTCAGAGAAACACGTAAGGGGTTCAATTACCCTTAATATAAGCTCGCGATTTAATTCAAATATTAATTTTGATCTCGATTCGCTTGTTATTGACCGCATAAGCGATAACCTGCCGTCGGCCGCAGTTGATAAGGCTGCGTTTATTCATCTCGAATCACTCCCGCTCGCCGACCAGGATTTCGCAACCCCTGGACCAGTCGACTGCTTGGTCGGAGCTTCGACTTTTTCGCATCTGCTGCTGCCCGGAGTGGTACATAGCAGTTATAGTAATATACCGCCCGCCATTCAAACCGTGCTAGGATTTGTGATTATGGGTTCCGCGCCTACGTCACGGATCGTTCACAATAATTTATCAACTGTATGTTGTTCCGTTGTTCACGACTCGATGGACACACTCTTCAAGCGATTTTGGGAAATTGAAGAGGTAACCGCGCCGCCCGCTCAGAGTCCCGATGATTTTGAGTGTGAACAATTTTTTCGTGCTACTACCGTTCGTGACGACACTGGTAGGTATGTAGTAGCATTACCGTTTC
Source organism: Yponomeuta plumbellus (assembly GCA_947310845.1). Taxonomy (NCBI): domain Eukaryota; kingdom Metazoa; phylum Arthropoda; class Insecta; order Lepidoptera; family Yponomeutidae; genus Yponomeuta; species Yponomeuta plumbellus. Next base: position 1,031,733 of record OX371193.1, on the reverse strand, counting down.
GTGATGACGTGTGTTTGTTGGGTGATTCGTATTCTGCTGCGCTTAGTCGCCTTAAATGTTTAGAACGAAAGCTAGACGCTTCGCTCAAGACCCGCGCCGCGTATAATGACGTAATACGCGACTATTTAGATAAGGGCTACTTAAGTCCTATTGATATGAATACTGATGACGTCACTCAACCTTCATATACGATTCCACATCACGGTGTGTTTCGTGAAGACAAAAAGTCGACCAAGCTTCGCTGTGTTTTGGACGCCAGTTGCAAGTCTTCCTCAGGTCACTCACTTAACGATCTTCTTTACGCAGGTGCTAACTTACAAGGAGACTTGTTTAGTATCCTTACTCAATTCCGCTTATTTGAGATAACGCTTTCCGCTGATTGTCGTCAGATGTTTCTCCAAATTGGAGTCCGCGAACCTGATCGTAGGTATCAGAGAATTTTGTATCGGTTCAGTACGGAGGATCCAGTTACTGTATACGAATTTAACCGCGTTTGTTTCGGACTAAAATGTAGTCCATTCCACGCATTACGCGTGGTTCACCAGCTGATCGCTGATGAAGGTGATAAGTTTCCCGCTGCGGCTGCTGCTGCTTCTTCATGTCTATACATGGACGATATCGCCACAACCAGTCCAGGTATCCCACCGCTTTACACTCTCGCGCAACGATTTTCGTCGTACTCTAAACTATTACGCGCGATCGTATATGTTTACCGCTTTATTAAAATATTACCCCGTGGTGATTCTATAACCGCCGCAGAACTAGAGTTTGCAGAAAATAAATTAATACTCGCGGTGCAAGATGTTCATTTCCCGCATGATAAATCAAACTTAATTAAAAATGAACTTTGTTCACCCGCTTTAAATAAGCTAAGACCATTCCTAGATAATAACGGTTTAATCCGTGTTGGAGGTCGCTTGTCAAATTCCGCAGAGGATTACGCTTTAAGCATCCTTGCATTCTTCCGCGTCGCGATCAAGTCATAGATTTGATAGTTGATCACTATCACCGCAAGCACTTGCATGCTGGACCAGAACACCTGATGTCTTTATTGAGAAGCAGATTCTGGATCCTAGCTGCAAGACGCATTATACGCTATCGCATTCATAAATGCAGCGTGTGTTTTAAATCAAAACCACGTCCGTTATCTCCGCTTATGTCGGATGCGCTTAGACAGCGCGTTAACCAAGTCGACAAAGCTTTCACGCATGTCGGGTGTGACTACGCAGGGCCTCTTCAGTACACCCCCACTCGTGGTCGGGGGATAAGGAGCCGTAAAGCTTGGTTATGCATCTTCACATGTCTTACGACACGCGCAACGCACATCGAGATTGCGACAGATTTGAGCACAGTTAGTTTTCTGAATGCGTTCAAGCGATTTCTTTCCAGACGAGGACCCATTAAGTGCATGTATTCGGATAACGGAACTTGTTTCGTAGGGGCACGCTCATATCTCCGCGACTTTTATAAATTCTTAGACGAATTACGCCCGCACCTGGAAGAAAAGTTTGCTGAAAATCGTATAGAGTGGAAATTTATTCCGCCCGCTTCTCCTCACTGGGGAGGTTGTTGGGAGAGTATGGTGAAAATAATTAAAACCCATTTGTTCAAGGTCATCGGACAACAAATTGTATCGTATGAGGAGCTTCTCACAATTCTCACTGAGATAGAGGCTCTCGTCAACTCCCGCCCGCTAGTCAAAAATAGTAGTGACCCCGCCGAGCCTTCAGCTCTTACTCCTGCGCACTTTTTACATACCGCGCCACTGTCATCGCTTCCTGCGCCTAGAGTTACACCAATAGATTTGTTGGACAGACATAACTTAATAGAAGGCATGGTGCAGTCATTTTGGAAGCGTTGGCGTGCTGAATATCTGCATCAGTTGCAGGTGCGAGCGAAGTGGAACGTTCCTTCTGTTCCAATACAGGAGGGAACGTTAGTTATCATTAAAACTGACATTGTTCCACCCTTTGCTTGGCCTTTAGGCATCGTGGAAAAGGTTTATCCGTCTAAGGACGGCGCTACGCGAGTTGTCACTGTAAAGACTTCGAAGGGGAGCTACCTTCGACCAGTAGTTAAATTATGCCCCATACCTACTCAATAGTTTGCTACTTCGTGCAACGCTTTTATAACATTTATTTATGTTACACACTTTATTAAACCGCTAAATTTATATTTATCTTAACCGCTTACGACATATAACCGCTTACAATATTACATTTATCCCGCATATAATATTATATTTAACCCGCACTTTTCTCTACATAATTCTTAGCTTCTTAAAGGCAGCCCTTTAAGGCCGGGGGTGATGTTACCGCCATAATGCGTATTCAACAGATTTGAAGGCATTTTTCTAGTTCATTTAGTTGTCCTTTTCTTTCACATGGTATTAGACGCTAATTGAGCGATTTCCTATCTCCTTCACCCCCACATAACTCCTTAGTCCTTCCACAATGCACCTACGCAACGTGTCATCGGTGCCCTTTAAACAGTCGCAAATTTGATGTACTGCTGTACGCCCCGATGTGAAATACTTTCCACCGGTGATATCCGCGAGTGCGTGAAAATATATTATAAAAACTATTAAAAATACTAGTGTCGTGAACTTTTAGACTACTATTGAATTGTGCATTTTTGGAGCGTTTGGGTGATCGATCCGCGCAGCCAAGGGCCGAAGACTGAAGAGAAGAGGAAGAGGAGTTACCGGAATTTTGAAGGTGCGTGGATTTCCTTTGCCCATCCTATAATTGCTCTAATTGCATCGATATACCATAATCGGCGTTCCTAGCGATTAAATTAAATAAAAAATACAGTCCACTTAAATTCATACCGCATAAAAAAGCCTTCGGGCGCATAACGCTAACCGCCAGTGGTCAAGTAATCATATTGATAATATTTTGGCCACACCACTAAACTTACTGCTTTCTTGAAAAGGCACGGCTGACGGCTTTAAAAGCAAGAAATCGAAGGTATTTACTGCAGAAGAAGTACAAAAATTCTTAAATACACATGTTTCTCTTTAATAAATGTTCATAGAAACCTGTTTTCTTGTTTTTTTACCTACCTCACGTGTTTACCTCGGGTGTAAGCATCAATTGCATACTCGGGCTAATTAGCGCCCTCGCTGCGCTCGGGCGCCAAAAACCACGTATGCAATTGATGTCATACAGCCCTTGGTTAACAATCTACTATTCTAGTTTCGGTGTAGGGGGTACAAGCAGCCTATATACGTCCCATTATAGGGTACAGGGCTTCTCTCAGAGAGAGAGAGAGAGAGAGTATGGGTTTGGTGATTACACCATGCGTACCACAGCGAATTGCCAATATCACGTGCTGAGGTATTGAATAACTCAGACACACTAAAGTTGTTAACTCAGAGTCATAAAGGGGAAATAAATAAGTGGAAAGAAGATTTGTAAATTGGTGGAGTATAATCAGAAAATAAGGAAACCAAAAAAATTTGTATGCGTTGGCGTTTTTTTTTTATATACAGGCACAAACATTGCTTCTAGCCTCACACTGGGATACCCTGTGTCGTGGGAACCAGAAACAACGACATCACAAACACATAATATAAACATCCAAGCCTAGGGTTTTTTTTTCTCCCCAGGCGGGGTTCGAACCCGGGACCTTTCGCATGTCAAGCAGATGCGTTGATCGCTACGATACAGAAGTCGTCGAATTAGTATGAAGTGCTCGAGTTGTCAGCCGATTTTGGCCTGCGGGGCGCGGGGCTCCGCTCAGTGACGCAGGGCTCCAACACAGGTTTACACACCGTATTTTCTCTTTCACCGGTGTATGGAGTAGCCTAAGAAAAAGGTTAACTTTATGAGTTGTTACAATTGTAACTACTGTGCACCAAACGCCCATTGACCTGTACTTTTGTTGTCTTTTTATTACGTCATATACGTCGTCGCCACAGAATACAGTGTACCTACATTTAGTAGACAGTGAACACGTTTTATCTGCAAATGAATAATGTTTCTTCGGTGAAAATCTCTTCCAGCTTTTCGCGTAAAATTATTTTACGTTAGTAACATAGTCATTTGATTCATCGTAATAAAATTGGGTTATGTTATACTTCCGTATGTAAAGATTTGTATTAACAAAATGAGTTAATCTGTTTTTTTCCAAAGCTAATAAATGTATTTATGTTTCATCATCATCGACCCATTATGTCCACAGCGAGGGGCACGGGTCTCTTTCCTGAGGAAGGTATAGGCTATATAACTCCACCACGAGGGCTAAGTCCGGATTGGTAGAGGCTTGTAAGACTAGTGGCTGGTCTTACTGTCAGAACTTTTCAAGCCGCCCTAAGGCCTCTGACTTGGCTTAACGACTGCCATCTGTCGACGGCAGCCGGCATAGACGGCTTGACGTGGCTTGCGAAGCACGGAACCGCTCGGAAAAATGCTACTAGCGTTAGAACGGTCCCCCATCCATGCACTCAATGCGCGTTATGTTGTTTAAACTTCGTGATCGCTTAAGATCACTCAGGCAGCTGGGGCGATTCAGGAACATAATATTTATTCGTTATCAAAGTAAAAATGAAATTAAAATTAGGAAAAATTATTAAGCGGTGGTGGCGTAGTGGGGTTGACCCTTGTTTCTCGATCATGAGGGTCTGGGTTCGAACCACGCATGTACCAATGACTTTTAGTTACGTACATTTGTTTGTACAGCAACACCATTCGCTGATAAATTGTGCCCGGATAACGGCGACAGGCTTGCCACTTGTCACGTTTGGGACCTAATAAACTCGGCAAAACGTGGGTCCAGTTCTAGAGACTGGTGCCTCTGCCTACCCCTTCGGGGATAACGGGCGTGAGTTTATTATTATTATTATTATTATATTATTATTATTAAAATTAGGAATCCGTGGGATTAACATTAATTCGTTAACAAACATAATTTTATATAATTACTGATAAATTGAGAAGCTCTTCCTTTTCTTTAATCGGTTATACTTTAATTACTATTGGCGGAAAGCATACTGACATATTCTTATTAATTTTCATGTACTTACAAGTACCTAAGGTCAGATTTTTAATTCGAGAGACTAAATTGACAACTGTTTGACGGATAAAGAGTTACCAGGGTTAGAGAAAATTAAATAGTGACGTAGCCAATATCGATAATGAATATCGACTAGACCAATTGGTTTGCTAAGTCGTAATAAGTAGCGAATATTATAATTTGCAATAAACCCTTTTCAGGTAGGCTTTTTTGACAGTTGTCAGTTGGGTTCACCAAAATTTATCAAATAGCGCTGTACACAACTCCGCCTGGGAACAGTAAGAAGCAAGGAGCAACACAGCGTATCCACCACGAAATAGTTTGAATAACTTCGGCTGGCCTTTCTTCAATCAGATAGGGGTTGCGTCAGCGCCATCTATCGATCAAAAGAGTACCATTTTATTCTTAAGTCTGAAAGCCGCCATCCTCTTAAAAGATCCTTAAGTACTAGGTTAGAAAGAAGAAAGCAGTTTGAGTAAGCGGAGATACAACGATGTTTTATTGGGAGTATCATTTATTCAGAATTCGTTTCGAGGATCGTATAATTTTTCTCAATTAGTCAAAAAATTATGTATGGTAGCCGTGGGGTTCTATAGTGAGGACTTCAAAAATGAAAATTATTGCATTCCATTGTCACGGGTATCAAATTAAAGGTATTTGGTAGACCTTTTCAAAAATGTATAACAAATGTAGGGTCAATATAACAAGGAAAAATAAAATGTGTTTGTTTTGTCGTTCTTGGTAGAAGCTTTTCGAATCGTCCAAAATTACTTTGATAGTAAAAAAACTTAATAAAAATTAAATTTTGCGTTATATAAATTTATTGCGGAGAATATTTGCAACTCATACGAGTCGCGTGGTGATTAAGCCCCATACTCTATCTCTGAGGGAAGGCCTGTGTCCTGCGATGGGACATTATACGCTAATTATTGAATGATACATCAATTTATTATCTTATTTTTTATTTATTTAAACCACTTTACACAATGTTACTTATAATATGAGAAGGTTAAAAATTTAGGGTCCGTATCAAAACGACTGGATTCTCAAAACGACCAGAAAGAACCACATACAGACTTGATCGCAAAAGGACCACGTCTGCAAAAAGCCTTTATCTCATTTAAATTTTAAATTAATTTCATTAAGTCATCATAACAAATAGATAAACCCGATGTCGATACCAAAGCCGATTAAAATATCGACAAGAACAGCCTGATTATTGCAACACTTGTGCGAAATGAACTGTCAATTTGGTATCTCGAATTATGGATTCTACCTTAGAAGTGAAGGCAAATAAGTACCTAATTCAATATTCCAAACACTCTAAAATGTTTACATTATCCACGACGCAAACCACTTGAATTTGCGAGCATCCTTTTCAGGGGGATTTCTTATGTTTACCTTCTGTTTCCTACAGGAATTGCGCCTATTTCATAGGAGGCAGCGGCGCGATATCCAATTATATCATCCGCTAAATCATTACCATATCATAATATTTTAATTTTTATTAAAAATAGGAAATAAAAAATACCCCTACCCTAATTACCAAACGCTATGCCTAACATTTTAAGTGTGTGTACATTGACATTCAACAAACAGAATATAAATTCTTTACGTTGAAATCCTGAGGGAGGTTTGGACCAAAATCCTTAAACGTGTTTAGTTGTTAATTTTATTTTAGAGCCATCGCAAACAAACCGACTTGTCGCCGCGTCTGTCGTTTGCATCTGGCGCAAACAGGGTGACTGTCGCCGCGTCTGGTCGCGGCGACAAGTCGTTCTGTTTGCGATGGCTCTTAGCTTGTCGTCGCGTACATATATGTCGTATACATATTGCAATGCCCTTACGGAGCTTACTTTAAGAACTGGGATCTATATTTAAGACCGTTCAATGTACCACGTGACGGAAAAAAACTGAATAAATAAAAATAATTATGTTTGCCGACGACACGGTGTTTCTACTAGACGGGAACAATTGGAAAGTAATCCGGACTGCTACGAAGTTAGTACTTATGGCTGGAAAAGAGTTTACTCTCACCTAACACATCGAAAACAACACTTGTATATTAGCAAAATATTAGGCTAGATTACATATCGAAGCTATCAGATGACGCAAAAGTGAAATAACATAAAGATTTCATCATTATCATCATCATCATTCAGCCACACGAAGTCCACGGCTGCATGGACATAGGCCTCCTCCATGGATTTCCAAAAAACCGGTTGATAACATAAAGATTTACATACAGGCAAATACAGTGCTTCTGAACCCACACTAGGATACCTTATGTCGTGGAAACCAGAAACATCATCATCATCAACCCATTATGTCCCCAATGAGGGGCACGGGTCTCTTCCCTGAAGAAGGTATAGGCCATACTCCACCACGGGGGCCAAGTCCGGATTGGTGGAGGCTTGTAAGGCTAGTGGCTGTTCTTACTGTCAGAAGTTTTCAAGCCGCCCTAAGGCAGACGCCTTAGGGCGGCTTTCAGACGAATTGGCTTATTGACTGCCATCTATCGACGGCAGCCGGCACCAACTGCTTAACGTGCCTTACAAAGCACGGAACCGCTCGGAAAAATGCCACTAGCGTTAGTCATAGACGGTGACCCATTCATGGACTGAACGCACCGTATGTTGCTTAACCTTAGTGTTCGTTTAAGATCACTCAGGCAGCCCAGGCTACTTTTACCAGGATAATTTTAATTAATTGAGCTATTTATTAAATTAAAATGTCGTCCGTGATCCTTCTCCATTGCTGTCGGGCGTGTTATGCGAAACTCTACTATGATCTCTTAAAATTCTTCTTCCTAGAAGGAGAAGAAAAAAAAAATTATACCACCCAGAGATATCACAGAAACAAAATAAACAAACAAGTAACATAATGTCGCACACTTGCAAGAAAAAACGTGTTATTTCGGAACCCTTACGTTACATGAGAGCATTTTTTTAAGGTTTCAAAGTAATGGCCGAAAGAGATAGCGCTATAACGTGATGCAGTGTCTCCTTTGCTCATTATTCCGGCGTTTTCGGGGTAAATAAAATCGCGTTAAAAAAATCTATGAACAAAAATGGTTTTCTGCGAAATATCACGTTGTTCTTGCAAGGGTGCGATGTATGCAACGCAACAGATAAAAAAAGCTACTAAATTAAAACAAAACTATAGCTATAGTCTGTCTAGGTTATACAAGATGCTACAAGAAGCAACTAACTCATGCCCGGTTCCTATAATATACGCCTACCGGCTACGGTCCGTTTTCCATACAATTTATTGACGGTTCGTAGGAATTTCGTAGGAATTGTAACCGATCGTAAGCAAAAACGAAGCGTTTTGTGGATATTGGAACCGGGCATCAGTGCTGATTTTGAGTCAGTGCCCACGAGAGTACGTGTCGCGGTGCTCCCTCTTACCATCCCCCTTAATATTTTCAATAAAACTAAACCCCTCAATTTCTCTACGTGACGTGGTCCTTTTTCGTCATTTTGACGCAGATCCTCTGAGTTTACCTCCAATACGATTCATCGGTGTCCTGTTGTTTGATCAGACGTATTTAACGAACGATCAAGTTTTATCCGACTCCAAAAGCAAAAATGGTTATTTTTTCACGTATAAGTATGTGTGTAAGTGACTTTCTCAGGGGTCTGATTTAACAATTTAAAATCAAAATCAAATTAAAATTAAATACGAAAATCCAGCTGGACTGATTTTAACACATGAGTAGTTAAATAATTATACAAAAAAAACAGTCAATAAAAAAAACATGGTGCACTTAAAGTTTTTTTTTTATTTTGACAAAAGACAGTCACAGTTTTACAAACAGGCACATTTTGCTTCATGAAAAGACTTAGAGTGCCAAGAATAACATTTTAGGCTTATGGTAACTAATACACAATTTATGACTTGTTTGGTAAACAAAATGTTGACTGGAACGGTGTTGTTTGCTAAGCGATGGTTTCTTGTGGCACTTCGTCCGACTGACGGTTGTTAACAGTAAATTATAGTAGTATTTTTTTTGTAAAAGAACATTAAATTAACAGATTTTTAGTATGGGAGAAACAGGGGTAAGTAATTTTGGATTTAGGCTGCCAATAGTACTATGTAGTACTATGTTATGGTCAAGTCTCATGTGCACATACAATACATACCTGGCGTACATAAAATACATAATAGTATCTATCTATGTATCTTTATATCTTTTTATTTATCTTGTTAAATAATTTTTACTGTCGGGTTTTTTGTTTTTCTTAGAAGTTTTTTGCAGACTGGTGTTTGTTCAGGTGTCCGTTTGGATTTGTTTTCCCTTTCCCGAGAAACCAACTTGCGCTATCTTGGAGTTAGAAGATACTTTGTTTATGGTAAATACGCGATTCCATCTAGCAATCAAGACTCTCTCTACTACTTTAGAAGAAAAAGCTGTCTGGTACGAGACAGCGGAATAACGTTAACGGGTATTTAGAGGACGATTGTTTCTTATGATTGTATTAATGAGTAGGTAATAACTTTGATTTGAAAGCTCAACTAATTCAAAACGTTCTTTGGAGACCAACGAAGAACCTCATTTATAACGATGGAGCTTTATCGTCAGCTTCTTTTCCATAATTATATAATTTGTTAATTTTGAAATAAAGAACTAACTTTGACGTTATACTGCTGCTACTAAGCTGTGGCTTCTTTGAACTAAAACTTTAGTAAATACAACACATTATTAACGTTATTACGGATATACTTACTTGATTTTTGTTGGAAGAATCCGACCAAATTTCACTCTGATCCGCAGAGCTTAATGATAGTGACTTTCTTCACCGATTTCCGCACGGTTTGTAGCAAGAGGAATAGTGTTGACAAATTAACCAACTTGTCCTAGGTACACACATGGATTTGAACTTATCGACCATCCAACTAAACATTAACGATTAAATAAATTGACTTAGAATTTATTAATTTGCTTTCAATATATGTATGTAATACATAAACATAAACACTTACATACTGTCACATACATTGCTTCTGGCCCCACACTAGGATACCCTGTGTCGTGGGAGCCAAAAGCAGCGACGTCACAAACATGTAAACTGGGGTTGCTTTTTTTTACCCTAACCGGAATTCGAACCCGGGACCTCTCGCACGGTAGGCAGATGCGCTAACCGCTGCGCCACAGAGGTCGTCTATAATAACTTCCATGAATACAAACACTTGACCTGGCGCCAAACTAGGATACCCTGTGCTATGATAATCAAGCAAGGATATTACAAACATGGAACAACACCTAAACTAAGGCCATTTGCGGAATCAAATGTACGGCGACCCCAGTGGGAATCGAACCCACGGCTTCTATCTTGGTAGGTAAGGGCTTTAACGGTTAGACCAACGAGACAGCCATGATTCAACATCACCCTTGTGAAATAAGGTTCTAACGATACTCCAACTAAAATAGTATTGGTAAATTTTACTGCTTTTAATAATTATGATTCAACATCATTCATGTGAGATGTAGGTTCTGATAATACTTCAACTAGCATCAAAATGTGAAAATTACTTTGCAAAATTCCGCCAAAATCCAGCAAGCACCATGCGGTTAATTAATGCACCGCCCTCCCTCCCACTGTTTCAAGCAGAAGCAAGACACGAACGCACTACCACCGACACCAATACTTGTGTGAGAAATTGCGACGCGTTTCGCCTCTAACATGACGCATTCTTAAGGTCACAAGACTCAGGCTCTAAATATTATGGATTTCCCCAAAGTAACGCCTGATTCCATACAATACTTCAACTGTTTTATAAAAATACTTTCATCATCATCATCCACCCATTATGTCCCAACCGAGGGGCACGGGTCTATTCCCTGAGGAACGTATAGGCCATACTCCACCACAGGGGCCAAATACGGATTGGTGAAGAAAAAATACTTTAATTATTATTGACGACTTCTGTGGCGGAGTGGTTAGTGCATCTGTCTGCCATGCTAGAGGTCCCGGGTTCGAATCCTGGCTGGGGACAAAAAAAAAAGAAACCCAGGTCTTGGATGTTTACATGTTTGTGACGTCGCTGTTTCTGGGTCCCACGACACAGGGTATCCTAGTGTGGGGCCCGAAGCAATATAATATGTGCCTGTATGTAAATGTAAATTTAAATGTTATTATAAAAATCGTTGGAGTATTATTACAACTCTCATCTCACATAGATGATGTTAAATCACATTGAAAGCAATAATATTGTCAAATTCAGTGGAAGAGCGACATGCTATATGAAGTTCCAATTTCCGCATCGATGCGGCGCAGCCAGTGCGGTGTCATCGGGCTGCCACTTTGGCAATGTAATTGACACTGCTACGCCTCACTTACACAGTTGAAATGCTCACAGCCGCACTGAGTATTAAAAAAAAGTTATATACTACAGGTTTTATATATCCTGTTGTATTTTGTGGTATGATTTTAATTGTTTTGGGTATTATGTTGTCAAATAAGCTAATTAATGTAGGATGAAGCGAAAGTGATCTGCCAGGATCGTGACAAGTGGCAGTCCCTGGTCTCCGTCTACCCCTCGCGGATACATGCGTGAGCTTATGTGTGTTTGTAGGAGACATCTAATAATTCATTGCGATTTTAGTACATCACAAACTAAACAGTTGTATTGATGACTAAAATAACACTTAGTTTTTCGAACTTTTCTGTAATTTGTACTACCTAGAATAGTAACAGGGGAAGTAATGAGCTAATGTTAATTAAGACATTAAACTTGAAAAAAATAATTATAAAAGACACCTTGAAATAGTGAGAAGACTTTAGTAATAGAAAACCGAATGTTAATTCTACGTTCTATAATCCTACGGACCTCTATAGTCCTAAGTTTCAGTTTTATTCTTCAATTGAATGGCTTGAAATATCGCTCATTAAACTTTCTGTAAGTCTCCAATAGGTGCAATAGAGACGCGAATGTATTTATTTCAAGCGGCAGTCGAACAAAAATATCAACCTAATCTATAAAAAAACAATGTCTTGTTTTCCGTTGTCTCACTGTCACATTATATGTACAAATTGTTTCAGGCTTTAAGAAGATTTGGCGCTTTTGAACTGAAAATAAAATCGACAGTTTTATTTTCCAGTCGGATTGGCATAAAATGTAGCTCATCCAACTTTCTGTAAGTCTGCAATAGTTGCAAAGCCGGCACTGATGTATAGGTTGTCTTGACGAGGTCGTTTTTGGTGATAAGGCCGCCGTCTGTACTCCTAGATTAAGAAATACCTGTAATTTCCTTTTTTATCTATACCAATATGGGGAAAGATCTGCATTTTCGTGTGTATGTATGTTCGTAAAACTACTGGGCCGATTATAAAATTCAAAGTCCTGACTGACTGACTGACTCACTCATCAACGCCGAGCCCAAGCCGTTGGACCTAGGAAGCTGAAATTTTGCACAGAGGGTCTATATATAACATATAGACCCTCTAATATTAGTGAGTCAGTCAGGACTTTGAATTTTATTTATATAGATTTCCATAGAAACATTTTTGCCACCCTTGCGAAGCCGGGGAAGGTTGTTAGTGTACAATAAACTGTTCTTTATGTGTCTATTTATATTTTAAGTAGTAGTAGAATAAAAATGTCAACCTATTCTGTCACAAAACATTGTTGTAAACAAAAACAAACATTGTCTTGATTCGCGTAATTTTACTGTCAAATTATAAACAAATGCTAGCGTTCAGGCGTCCAAAACGATTTGGCACTTCTGAGGAGTAATCAACTTTCTGTCTATTGATTCAAGGTACAAATCAAAATGATGGGACTGCATGAGATGAGACAGCTCCCTGGAAAATAAACCGGAGCACACACCGAGTTAAATTAATGCAATCGAACGCCGGCGCAAAGCACGAGCAACATGGCTTCATTCAAAGGTGGGTGTTTCACTATATTTCAGTAAATATCAATGAGCAAAAGAGATTGTCAGGATCGCCGCAGGCGGCAGTCCCTAGTCTCTGCCTACCTCTCTGGGATTCAGGCGTGAGTTTACATATGTTTGTGTAGAGATATATCGATAACACTACATTAAGCGATGAACGAGATCAGCCGGTGACCGAACGGATTGGCGTGACGGGGAGCAGCCTTGACTAATATAATAGTAATTCAAATTCAAATATTTTATTCATAATCCAAATAGAATATTAATTTATGAACGTCAATGTTGTTAGTTTCACAATTAATAGATTAGATGGAGAAGAAACTAACAAAGAAACTCCACATTTATTCTTTTCAAAACAGTTTTAGCCTAAATTACAAACTTAAAAAAAAAACCTCTTGGATGTGTCGAACACTATTTAATATTTATTTATTTCAGAATGACCAATTTGATTACTATAAATAATATATATATAAAATTCATTGTTATCCTTTTATTTCTGACACTATGTTATTTATAAAAAAATTATCCTTATGATGACACCTTTCGATCGGTATGATGAAGCTACAGGGTATTTTTTTTATGTAGCGGGTTTGGATCCCGGTTATTAACCATGCTACCATTAACTATCAACGGTTAACCGTGTAGTTATTTAAAAATATCTGAATGCAGTTTATTTTTTTTTATAAAATAATATCTTCTTTCAGTAAAATGTTCCATGTATTTTTTTTTACTCTTCTATGTCATCCTTGTATCTTTTTGTTTATATATGGATTTGTGTTTAAGTCTGAAATAAACATTATATTATTATTATTAAAATATTTAAGGTACTTTCCCTCTATGTGGCAAGGCCTTGGGACGCCTTGTAAGTATGGGCTGATGATAAATTAAAACCGATATTTACTATGTTTATTATAAGGTCAAACTAAATGCGCGCGGGAGCGGCAAAGCACAAACTTATTTACAATAATGGCAACATCAGAATGTGAAACAATGTTGCCACAATGAGAGTAGGGTAAAATAATCTATGACGCGAACACAGCCTGTTACTGACCAAGGTATCTGGAACATTAAAATTAGTCGTGAGAGGCCCTAATTTTGCACTGCATGCAAATGCTTAAAAGTTAATTAGTGAGGAAACGTCTCGCTTCTATACATTTGATGTTGTTGAAGGTAAAGAGACAAACAAACAAACAGCCGCTCTCAAGTTCAACTATGTGAGAGGGGTAACCGCTAATCCCGCGGTGCCTCGTTTGCGTGCCATCTGTTACTTGCCTTGTGGTTTGAAAATATAGCATTAAGATTGATATAAAGTAATTTGAGAGACCTTGAAGAGCGCGTCTACATACTTCTTCACTACGAACTCATACAATTTAAACTAACTATACAATACATACATTTTTTGATACTTCGGAAACGGAAAAAAGTGAAAGCAAGTCGGACTCGCCCACCAAGAGTTCCGTACTCGCAGTTGTTTCTGAACCTTAAAGACAATATTTTTTTATTTGTATAGTTTCCACATTTTTCCTTGTATTTGTTATATAAGACGATTTCATAGTTCTAAGTCAACAGATAGTACGCTATGAATTTTGATTCCATTGAGTGCCGTTTTTTGCGGAATATACCTACAACTGTGTCTTATTTTTGCATTAACTTAGAAGTTTGATTAAGTTATAGCTTCAAGTGACCGTAAACTTGACTATTGGTTTTTATTTCAACTCGACAGACGGACGGGCAGACAAGAAAGTAATACTATAAGTGTCCAGTTTTTTCCTTTTCACGTACGGAGCCCTAAAAATGAAAAACTCGATTGAGTATTCCAAATTTGTTAAATAAGAAAAATGTTTTGCGGTCCATGGCAATCCGCGATGAACACCGTGGTATTTAATTCCATACTTTTTCTCTAAGAGAAGTTGTGAGACAAACATGCGATGACAAAGAAAAATCAAATTCAGTTAAAATTTTTGTTTGACTACCCAAGTCATTGAGGTGCGTTTGAGGAGTATTTTAGAGAGAAAAAGTGTTTTTAATTAACCTTTAGAGTTATCTATTAAAAAATATATTTGTGTAAGCAACATTACATAATTTAAATAAGGACTGGTATTATATATTTTATTTTTTACACACACCGACAAATCTATACGTAAAATAAGTAACTACTGATTTTGCAAGAGTAAATAGTTCACTTAAACAAGTTCATTTAAAGTTCACAGTTCACAAAGTACAAGTTCACTTAAAGATCGGAACTGAGGTTACGAGTTAATGACTTGCTTAAAACAATATCAGTCTGTGTAAAAACCATACTTGAACAGCAAGTAAACGAGTGAACCTACCATGTGAACGCGCGCCGCAACTATTTCATCTAACCACACTTGAGTTATTGTCAAATGTTTGAGTTTAAAAGCCTCGTTAAGAGTACGCCGTCATTAGGCATTCTCTTCACGAATTGTTAAGTTACCACAACAGAAATACGGATTAATTTGTTCCGTTTTAAGTGAATAGTCTTACAAGCCTCCACCAATCCGGACTTGGCCCTCGTGGTGGAGTATGGCCTACACTTCCTCAGGGAAGAGAGCCATGCCCCTCGGCGGGGACATAATGGGTTGATGATGATAGACGTCTCTGTATATTAAAAAGATTTTAGAAGACAAAACAACACTCGAGTCGGCTGAGTGTGCTTTTATCTGCAAAATTAGCGAAAACAACAGAAACCGGGCCGTGTGTGGGCCTACGATGGCGGATTAGAGTGAGATGGCTTTAGTGATGGATTTGGACAGTTTGGATTTAGGGTCTAAACTTTTATGATTCCATCTATATTTGGTCTATGGATCAGACTAACCTCAGCTTTTGCAAGGCCTACTCGTCAAGTTCTGCCTTCGTGTGAATAAATAAATAATTATCACTGTCGCTTCATTGACATTCATTTGTCGTTTCATGCACGCATGCCGGTTTCGGGTTTTTTTTATCTTGCCCTTAGCTAATACAGCCCCTGTTTGGTCGAAGTATGTCCGCATAGGACCCTTCTGGCCCTTTCCTACACATTCGCTCGATATATTAGTTTCGTTAGTCTTTCTCCTTTCATCCTCTCCACATGTTAACATAACATAACATTTACATACAGGCATATACATTGCTTCTGGCCCCACACTAGGATACCCTGTGTCGTGCGAACCAGAAACAGTGACGTCACAAACATGTAAATATCCAAGACCTGGGTTTCTTTTTTTTTTCATCCACAGCCGGGATTCGAACCCGGGACCTCTCCCATGGTAGTCAGATGTGCTAACCGCTGCGACACAGAAGTCGTTCAACCAACGCAACCATTCCTGTCGATGCCCGTCGCAATTCTAGTCGCTACATCTTCTTTCAGTCTACCATGCAAGAGGTCCATGTTCGAATCACGGCTGGGTACAAAAAAAAACCCAGGTCTTGGATGTTTACATGTTCGTGATCTCGCTGTTTCTGTTTCCCACGACACGGGGTATCCTAGTATGGGGCCACGAGCAATATCTGTGTGTAAATGTTTATGTATACATTTATACGAGCGTAACAAAAACGCAGAACTGATGGCCGATGGGGCCGAAAAGTTCTCCAATGAGAGACCATATATCGGCAAGCGCAGCGTAGGACAACCAGCCACAAAATGGACAGACGATCTTATCCAAGTAGCAGGAAGACGCTGGATGCAAGCCGCTTTCAACCGGTCTTTTTGGAAATCCGTGGAGGAGGCCTATGCCCAGCAGTGGACTTCTAGTGGCTGAATGATGATGATGAGCGTAACAATGCATATGTGTGTAATTATCCATGCACCTATACCTTAACAGAGTAATTTAATCACCCTCGTCTCCCCTAAATACACCCCATAACCCTTCTCCCCCACATGTGGGTTAGATAATGAATGCTCATCATTAACAGCCTGACACACGCCTTGTTTACACTGATATACAATTATCTGCCGCCTGTTCGAGATAGGCGCCTGTTCCCGTTTGTACATGTACCTGAGCTAATGTCTGGTTCAAGTAAAGCTGTTCACTTAAAGCGGTAAACTGTGTAGCGGATTACTCAAACCTTTTACATATGTACGTCGGGGGAGATGACTTTTAGAGCATAGAGGATGAATTCGTAGGTAATTGAATGTGCCTACAGTAGTTATAAGCTTCCAAGACCTAAATCCTGAAGGAAAAATTAGTTGTTTCTTTAATGAGCCGGGATACATGAAACATAAACATTTACATACAGGCACATACATTGCTTCTGGCCCCACACTAGGATACCCTGTATCGTGGGAACTAGAAACAGCGACGTCACAAACATGTAAACATCCAATACCTGGTTTTTTTTACATAAATAAACAAACTTTTATTATCTGGCCCTTTGCTAATACATCCTCAATTTGGACCAAGTTTGTCCGCCTGGGGCGTCCCTTATCAGCTCTTCCAATGTACATTCATAAGCTCGCGCTTGTATCCCAGAGGGGTAGGCAGAAGCCAAGGACTGCCAGCTACCACAATCCTGACAAATCAGTTTCGCTTCATCGATATTCATTAGTCGTTGCATGTACCACGCTGGTTATGGGTATAACCCCTATTTGATCGAAGTATGGGGCGTCCTTTATAGGCCCTTCCACTCACATTCGCTCTATATATTAGCTTCGTCTTTCTTCCTTCCTTAATTATCAAGATGCATAACTAAGAAAGGCGGCAATGTGCCCATGAACGAGATACTTTGATGTTATAATTGACGACCTCTGTGGCTTAGCGGTTAGCGCATCTGCTTACCATGCGAGAGGTCCCGGGTTCGATCCCCGGCTGGGGAGAAAAAAAAAACTCCAGGTCTTGGATGTTTACATGTTTGCGACGTCGCTGTTTCTGGTTCCCACGACACAGGGTATCCTAGTGTGTGGCCAGAAGCAATGTATGTGCCTGTATGTAAATGCTATAATGAATTCTAGATATTTTTGACTATGAATTAAGACCAAAATAGCCCGCAACTAAGTTATATTCTGAAATTACTCCATTGATGTAACTCTGAAGCTGGAAAGACGTGGCTTGTGAAAAGTAACGTCGTAACCATTTTAATAGCAGAGTTGTTCCCCTATACCTTAAGAGAGTTCCAAATAAAACACTTGCTAAATTATCACATTCAAGTATTTCAATAACTGTAATAAGTTCCTTGGCTTGAAAACTTCTGACAGTAAGACGAGCCACTAGTCTTACAAGCCTCCACCAATCTGGACTTGGCCCCCGTGGTGGAGTATGGCCTATTCCTTCCTCAGGGAAGAGACCCGTGCCCCTCGGTGGGGACATGATGGGTTGGTGATGATGATGATGAATAAGTTCCTTGTTGTCAGTTATTTTACGTAACGCCAAAATCTCGTAACGACCCACGCATAATTTTTAGTCCTGTGACATCACTGCCTCGTTGGTCTGGTCGTCAAGGCGCTTACTTGCCAAGACAGAGGTCGTGAGTTCGAAACTCGATATCCCGATAGAGCCGCAGTACAAATGACCTCAGTTTGGGTGTTTTTTTTAATGCACGGCCTGATCACCATACAGAGTATCCTAGTTTGGGATCAGATCAAGTGATTGTGTTGTGTAGAAGTTATTCGTATCCTAGTTTGGGGCCAGAAGCAATATGTGTGCCTGTATGTAAATGTTTGTGTTTATAATTGGGTAGTTGACAAAATGTAAAATAAGTTACTTTTAAAACGGAACTTTGTATGAAAATACCGAATTATGACGTCATATTTCAGAGCACTCTTTTTATGTTTCATCTATTAAAAAAATGTAATAACTAGTAATTGAGTAAAAGAGATATATTTTCCCAAATATTATTTTGTAATTTTTGTTTTATTGTTGGTCGTGTGAGCTACCGAATTACTACTGGCTTAGTATAAGAGTGGTTCTTTAAAGACTCTCAAAACGCGGTCACACGGTCTTAATTCCTAACTTATTAAACATTCAGTCTTAGGACCAAAAACAGATTACTCTTTATTTATATATGTGTATAATTTCAACATAAAAAATCTAAAATTATTAATGATGTTTTAAAAAATAAATATCTACATTTCAAAACGGGAACAAAAGCTGTGTTCTTCGCGCGTCACACTCTGTTCGCGCTCACGGAAAACTTTGATAACTTTTGTATTCGATTAATAAGCGTATAGTGTAATACATTAAATAAATTGTGTTTAACTATGCATCATAATGACCAAAGAACATTTATGTTGTCTGTTAAGTTACAAAAGTTAATAGGCATTATATCTCTGTCACACGATTTTGCTAGTTTCGCGAGCGCGCAACAAAACGGCAAAACCTATCTCCCAAGAGTGGCAACTTGTCGCTACAAGTTTTAGCTGTGTGGACGCTCAGTAGTGTCCCGCCATCAGTGGGGGAAAACCATACGTCCATCACTTCAAAATAAAAAAATACTACGTAGGTAAGTTTTGAATATTTTCAAGTAGCCTTAGTCAAGAAACTTTCATGCGCATATTTTGAAGGATAATATTTATAATTTTCCAAATCATTTTGAATTAAGGAATAAGATAGATCTTCGAGATTATTTGCAAGTATTTTGTTCATCATTTTACCTATATAGCTCTAATCGTAATTCTCAAAAATGTGAAAATTTCGTAGCTTTCGTGGCACAACTGTCATGGCAATTTGTCCACGAAAGTTAGCTAGCGCACAAGGAAAGTTACATATTTTCATTAAATATTAACTTAAGATTTGTATAACGCCGCAGATGCATTTACGTAAAGCGTAAAGCTCAAATGAAAGGTTTAATTTAAATGCATGTGTGTGTTTAAAAAAATATCTCGTAACATCAACAATTTAACATTTTATCCACCTCAAACTGGGCTGTTTTGACCATTGTTAAAAAAATCTTTGCTTAGAAAATCCCAACTACATTGTCATTCTTTCTGATTGTCTTTAGGTTACCTACTTCAATTACTCATCAGTCATGTTAATTTCTTTTGGTTGAAATTATTTTTAGATTACATACAAACCAAAACTATGCCACCGCAAACTTCAAAGGAGCGACGGGAGAAAAAGCGTCTTGCAGAGATAAAAAGAAGAGCAATAATAAAAAACGAGACCGAGTTAATGCAGGGAAAATGATTTAGATAATGAAATATTTGAGATACTATTATAATAGTGTTACGAAGTAAACTTTTTTTAAATAAATTTTAAGAACAACCTAATATTTTGAATTATGATGCGCAGTGCATAGTTTTTGTGATTTTAAATTTAAGACTAAGATTGTGTGATTATAGATTTAAAAGAAATCTAAAGAAGGAAGACTGACAAATAGATGCAAAAAAATGTTAACAATTATTGCTAATTATATTGATTACTAATTTATTTAAATAATGTGAATTTCTTAAATTTAGTGGTAATTTACTGATGAGGGGTAGCCATGAAAATATATTTTGATAAATTCTAAACGATAAGAGACTAAAAATAGATAAATATATTATAGCAACTGGCACCTGTGTGTTTTAGGATTCTAAAAATTTCAATTAAATATTCAAAAGCACACATTTTCTGCCAGCTGCTACAATAGTAGGAATTAATAATTATGTTTACGTTGTGGGACGAAGCCTATTGCAACTTAAGTTACTAATAAGTAATAATGAGCTAATCTCTAAAGAATTATAATTGTTGATCTCAAATACAAGATGATTCATAAATAATAAGTCTATTATTTTATAAACTTCAATTCACAAAAAAATTAAGAAATAATAAAGATTTAAACCGTATTTTGCTTGTAAAAAATACGTGTGTAAGTTTCGTGGCGGCTTTTGGTAACTTTCGTGGGCAACGAAATTTCAAAATAATATATCTTTGTAGTTAACGCACGAATTTACAAATAATAAAAATTCTACTCATTGTTTTTTCAACGCCTAAAACGTGTATACATTTATTTAAAGATAACTCTAAAAAGAAATTTCGCCACGAAAGTTACGCGGAGAACACTTTCTGAAGAACTACTCATAACTTGGTATAACCAGCAGAAGTTAGAAGATCGTTGGCGACATCGCAGTGAAATCGCGTCGCTTTCAAATCGCTCTATAGTGATAAGGCTCTTAGGGCATCGGGCTCCTCAGTAACAAGACACTGGATGGGCGTATCTTTCACTCAACTTCCCCATTACTCAGAGGCGTAAATATTCGCGTAAAAAGAATCCAAAGGTTTGCATTTTCTCACCTCTTGTTTTATTTGAATTTAAAAAAAAACATGGAAAAATACTATTGTAAAATTTTGAAAAGTCACTAAGTTCTGATAATTAGACTGAAAGGTTTTTTTCCTAATTGTCTATGCTGTCAGTAGCCAGACTTTAATCGGATTTGTTCCAAAATACGTCATTCAAAACATCATGTAAAATCCATTCTGCAAAATATTTCTCTCCAAACATCTTCCTGAGTTTTCCGTTCTTGGTATTCACAACAAAATAACGTCTTTCACGCCGTGTGCATAATCTTCGCTTTTGAGTTCAGTTCTGCGAATTTCCTCAGGTGTTATAACGTCGACATTGTTCGAGCCCCGTTGGAGATACATTTTAATGCAAACAATTCCTCGCCTTGTGCTTTACCTACCCTACGTCTCCTTACAAGGTAGCGACAAGAATTAAAAAGTACAGAAGGAAATATCATCTTTATTATGAGTAAACAAAGTCTCTGGTCTCTGCCTACCCTTGTGGGATACAGGCGAGAGCTTATGTATATATATACATTGATACACAATGATCTCTACAAGTGGTGAGCGGTGGAAGCCTAGTAGAAATACAAGATACTAAATAAACGTTTTTTAATATTTTTTTTGCTTACGTCTTTATTAAATTTCTAAAAAATTCATTTTTTTTAAAAGCTAAAAATATACTTTTGAAAAAAATTTTGCTTATTTTAAGTAGTGATATAAATTTATTTTTAATTTGAAGAAATAATATTCGTTACGCGATACCTTATAACTAGATTTTTTTTTGTTTTATACATAAAAATATCATAAAACACATTCAAAGTCAGTTATCAGGTCTTTTGATTTTTGTAATGAGAAGTCTTAACGGAAAACTTGTTATGCCTTTTATTTCATAACTTGTACGAATTAACCAATATCTTTTCATGCTGATCTTTCAAGTAACCTTAGCACGGGTTCATACTACCTTCATATTAATAAAGATATTATTAACTTTATTCATCATTAACTTTATTCTGGATACACTTACTTGACCAAAAAAATATATGAAAAAAAAATACTTAGGAAAAAAAAATTAATAATATTACTAATATTAGTAATTTTAGTAATCCATGGAGGAGAACTATGTCCATCAGGGGACTTCTTGTGGCTGAATGATGATGATGATGAATGATGATTAGTAATATTGCTGAAAGGAAAAGAAAAGAGGGGAGGCCTTTGCCCAGCAGTAAGGCACAAAATAGTAGGTATATTGTTAAAAAATTATTGATTAGTAGTCCTTTGACATTGTAGTTCTATGAGATATGGCGCAGACCTTCCGTGTATCCTATCCTGCCGTCAAACGCCCAGAGTATTCGCCGACAGTAGAGTGCGCGATCGTTTAAAACGGTTATCTTCTGCGCGACTCAAAGACGCTTATGTAAAGCCGCGGTACACTTTGAAAATGTATCTTAAATATAATTTACTGAGTTCTACAAAGGAAATGGATAATAGTATTATTTATGAAAAATCCTGGCTCTCTCAGAGGCTTTCCAAGTAAATCGCTCTGTAACTGTTAATGTCTCTCGCATTTATAGATTCATTCATTAATCTGTGCATTGTGTAATAATAATGGTTTTTCTGCTGCATTAACGTTTTTTTATGTAGCATACTTCCTCATAGAGTGCGATGCTTCTGAAGAAAACACCGGGAATATGGCGAAGTGGAGGGAAGGCTGACCCCACCATCTTGTGGGATTAAAGGCCAGGAAGAGAGAGATATACGTCCCACTACAAGGCACAGGCCTTCGCTTAGAGAGAGAAAGTATGAGATTTGATAATTGCAATCAGACTCCTATATCGCATAGCGGAAGATGTTGATGTCTTCCATGTTACCTTGAGTGAATTTAGAAGAACAGGAATATATGTGATGTTATATACCAATTTAAAACTTTAAGTTAGATATAGTATAAGAAAATTTATGATAATGTAAACATAGTTAATGTATCTCCCTATTGAATTAGGTTACACCTGTAATGATAGGGAATGTTTGGAAATAAAGAAATAAATACAAATTTGAAAAGTAAAGTAAAAATAATTAATTTGCGATTGGCAATAAGAAGTATAATAAGGCTGAAAAATTGATTGTAAAGTGAATGGACTGATTGACTGGTAGAAAATCCTATTAGAATTAAATTATCGACGACGCTTTGTAACTTTGATGCCATCCCATTAGTTACGGTCAAACTTTATTGTATTCGTAATAACTTAACAGCGTAACGTAATAAGCTCACGTATGTATCACTCAAATGTATAAATGTGTGTTTTGATGTGCAATATATTTGGAAGATATTCAGTACCCATTACTGGATTTTAAGCGAAAACAGAATGAAAGAGACGCGGTTGTGGCTTTACTCAATAATATTAACGTTTCAGATGTGGGTTTATTCCACAGTTTTTTATCTGAAACTTTTTCTTAAGGTTGAGACTTTTGGGTCAGATGTGCCTCGGAGCGATTTGTTTGGTTAGGTAATTTTTAATTATTTTTTTCCGTAATATTGTATTATTGTAATATTGGCCGTGGGGTGCCGGCTTTAGAATAGTGCCCCCCCATCTCAGCCCGTGGGTTCCGTAAATCTGGAAAAGGGACACATTACCAGGAGGTGGGCAGCAGCGCCTTCTGCGGAAATGCTCCTTACTGCGCTCGCCAACCCGCATGCCAAGCGTGGCGAGTATGGCAAATACACTCATAGCAGTACACAAAAAAACCAGGCCCCCAGTCCCCGGCGGCTCCGCTATTCCTGGCTACTGGCTAGATGATTAGATGATGAATATTGTATTGACATTATATTATGATTTTGAATGTAGCCTTGACATTATGGAAAAAAATACTTATAAGTATGTTAGACATAATTTAATAAAGCGTTGATTAAGTTATAGTAGTTTTGTTAATTTTAGAATAAGTTACAATGGGGCTGATATGCGTCCATTAGGTACCTAAACCCCTAAATAACAGAAAGAAATATAAAACAAATATGTTTATTGAATAAATTAATTAAATCCATGATCGTTAACTTCATTCCGGATTCACTTACTGGTCTGCCGAAAAAAATGTCCGGATAATTTCGGTTAATCAAGTTATAAGAGCTTATGAAAGCTTTAGTCCCAAAATACATGATCGATTTGAAAAAATACATTGACAACCAATTTTAATATCTTACTTACTTAGTTTGCTGGCTCAGTGATCCGAAGTAGTTATAGGCCTATGGCATAAAGTAAAATTGTAATTTAACTTCCACACAACATAATCAGTTGACCTGGTCCCAAACTAGGATAGTTGTGCTATGGTAACAAGGCAAGGACTTCACAAACTAAGAAACACATCCAGACTGAGGCTATTTACTCGTATACAAATATACGGTGGTCTCTATTGGGAATCGAACCCACGACCTCTATCTTGGTAGCGAACAACGGAGTCGTCACTTGTATTTTTGTTATGCGTTCTCCTGAAGAGCAATAGGCTATTTGACCGATTTCTGAAAGCCATCTCATATTGTTTGTTGGTGTTCATGGAGTCCTCAGAAAGTGGTAATTTTAAAATCCTTTGTCTATTTCTTCTAAAAAAGGCAAACGAAAATTTAGTTTTAAATTAGCCACCAAAACTATCCGCAATATGGCGTCGCACAGGAATTATGAAGTCACTTGCCAGTAAACCAACCAATTAACGTAAAAAAGAATTAATGACAGACTCTATTGTTACTGGCATGTGACGTCATCATAGAATTGGCCAATCTAGGGCGTTTTCGATGCAATGGTTGCAGCGGTTTTAAGACACATCGTTTATACGAATACGTATAAATAACACAATTTTTTTCATTCTATCATATAGCCCATTACGTAAGTCCTCCACTGTCTGATTTGTCCTACTCCAAACTGTCAAATGCAATCATATTTTGACACTTTGGAGGTGTCTAAATACTTAACCCGATTGAGTGGAAAGTTACGTAAAGTGGTTAAAAATACCTAACTGCCAGTCGCAAATAACTGGAGACTTGTTTTGTTTCAACCGAAGAGTTTGTTTGGTTCACAACCAAAGAAAGTACTAAAATGTAGTTAACCGAATAGCGAAGAAACTCAAATAGAAACAGTTACTTTTGTGCCCCAATAGTTACGAGGAATAAAATGGGGCAGCCGAGTGATCCATCCTGTGTGTAAGCGTAGTCCTCACCACTTTCACGCGTGAACTCTATCCCGTTGCGTTAAGTCTGATTTTGCAATAAAGATCTGAAGGTAGATGAGCTTTCGGCTGTTGTATGGCTTAGGGATGGTAAGCAAAACTCATTCGCGACACTTCTGGGAGACTTCTGAGAGGAAGTTGGCTGGCATTAAACCGTCGCTTTTACAGTGTCGAGAAAACCAGAGCTTCCGCTATTATTTTCTTTTGCACAGAATCTTCAAATAGTATTTCAGAGGTAATAAATTGCGTTATGATCATAACCCGTGGTTTTTCAAACGCTAACAGTCGGTTAATCTACTATTAACAGCTGGCAGTTGTTTTTATGTAAGAACTTTTGACAACTGACGGTTGTTAACAATAGATTGGCAGACTGAGCTTTTGAGAAACCGGGGTTTGAAATGACAACTAAACAGATCGGCCCACCAAAAAATCTTTAGGTTATTAATGTGGTCCTCAGACTCAGATATAATCTTGTGATACTAAATGGGTCTGTGCTTTGAAAAAAAACGGACAAACACAGACTTCTATAGCCTTTTAGATTAGATTAGATTAGATTAGAACTCTTTATTGTACACACCAGAAAGAGATATATATACATTTGAAACCTTACATCTAAGTCGTATACAATTGGCGGTCCTTTTTTAAATTAACATGATAGGGAAACTTGAGACGAAGACATAAGCTCACGCTTTTATCCCAGAGGGGTAGGCAGAGACCTGGGTGTGCCACTTGCTACGAACCTGATAGATCACTTTCGTATCACCGAGATTTATTAGTCGTTGCAAGCAGACACGCTTGTTTATTGGGATATAGGCGTGAGCTTATGCTTCTAGTGATTGGTGCCTCTGCCTGCCTCTTCGGGGATAACGGGCGTGAGTTTTTTTTTTTCTTATGTACATATGTGTGAACGCTTATATCAGTCATAAGACTAACTGTATTGCAGTGCCCGTATAGGGTATCATGTTCATCATAATCAACCCATTATGTCCCCACCAAGGGGCACGGGTCTCTTCCTTGAGGAAGGTATAGGCCATACTCCACCACGGGGGCCTAGTGTGAATTGGTGGAGGCTTGTAAGACTAGTGGCTGGTCATACTGTCAGAAGTTTTCAAGCGCCCTAAGGCCTCTGACTTGGTTTAACGACTGCCATCTATCGACGGCAGCCGACACCAACTGCTTAACGTGCCTTGCGAAGCACGAAGCCGCTCGGAATATGCCACTAGCGTTTGTCATAGACGGTCACCTATCCATGGACTCAATGTGCCCTATGTTGCTTAACCTTCGTGATCGTTTAAGATCACTCAGGCAGCCGGGCTACGAGCGATTCACAGGTATCATGTACTTAGCTACAAATACCAATATTATTTGTACTTATAACTTGTACGTGATTTATCAAAAAAGAATGTGAATATGAATATGGAGTTTTTTTTTTATATTAGTCGTATTTAGTCAGGCCGTGGCCTCTTTCGTGATTTTAATTTACGATACAATAACTTGTACGTGATTTATCAATAAAGAATGTGAATATGAATATGGAGTTTTTTTTTATATTTGTCGTATTTAGTCAGGCCGTGGCCTCTTTCGTGATTTTAATTTACGATACAATAACAAGCTTTAGATTGCGTCTAAAAATAGCGTCGAGGTCCCTGAAATCATGCTCTATTCAAGTAGAGACTCCCACGTACTACTGCCTGTCTCTTTCTTGACTCTACAGGGTGTTCATAATGAGGCGGACTTACTTGTTTTTTTTTTAAACTTAGGTTTTGGATGTTTACATGTTTGCTTTGTCTACACCCAGCGGGATCCTACGTCTGGGAGACTTATGAGTGATGCAGAAAATTAGATCTGCATATGTTTTACTTAATTATGCTCTAAACAGAATTTGTTCCGTATAAAAAACGGAAATATAAACTTTTCTTACTGACCTCCAGCCAGCGGAATAGTTAGAAAAATTACGTCTGATGAACTATAAATTGGTATTAATCTTTAGATCTGTATTTGATCTGTTCGCCAAAACAAAAACATTTTTCTAACGTTTTTACTTCAGTCACAATCAAGCTGGAACGAAATCTTCAGTCAGCGGACTTTTTCTCTCGAGGACGTTTTTATTGCATTTTACCCACCCCATATAATAGCCTTAATCTTCTAAAAGTACTTTTAATTTTTACACAAAATGTACGAATGGGTGATTTAAGTAAAATTATAGTCGTAAATTATTATAATTTTATAAATTTAGTGTCAAAGTTACAAAATTCCCCGCCCGCATTCAACCTACAGTCAGTGTTAGCTTTTAGAATATACCTCGGGCTCTAGAGTAGGCTTCGGGTTTCGCCGAACGCACACGAGTGTAATACTACTTCCTGTTCTGTATAAAACTTTTCTTCACTATCTTGAAAAGTTATGTAACCTTATTGCAAGTACCTGGCTGACCGAGCTTTGCTCGGTATTTTTTTGTTAAATCGTGTTTTTTGGAAATTACACTCGGACTGAGGGGCAAGCCCCTGCACGCTTACACGCGCCAACCTTCAGCCGCTCCGAGTTTCACTCTCTGTGGCAGTCGGCCTAGGGCCTTGCTAGACACTTTTGATTGAGATTTGATGCATGGGAACATGTATGTTCTTTTAATTTGTCCTATCCGGCTTTTCATTGTTAATTTTACGCCGGAACACGGAACGTTCTATCTCCGGCCTCGCCATGGCGGGGTCACAGTGCCCACTTTGCGGAGCTCGGCCTTTGGCCCCGTAAGTTTGTGCCATCTGGATTTTGCATTGTTTCTTTTACGTTGGAACTTGCAAAATCTTAGCCTTCGACCTGGTACTGGATGGAGCACGGCCTTTGGCCTCGCCTCAGTGGAGTTCCTCATCCTCGTTTTTCCTTGTCAAAGTTTCTCGTGCTCGCTTTGCGAGGCTCGGCCGTCGGCCTCGCAAGTTTGTCCCATCTGGATTTTGCATTGTTTATTTTACGCTGGAGCTCGCAACGTCTTAGCCTTTGACATGGTACTGGATGGAGCTCGGCCTTGGTGGAGTTTCTCGTCCTCGTTTTGCGTTGTCAAAGTTTCTTATGGCTTCTACAAACTATGCCATCGGCACGGCCGGCGGCTATGAAGCCGGCTATGGCGGGTGATTAAGCCGCCGGCAATGCCACATGAGCTGAGCCGCCGGCTGGCTGGCGGGGTGTGCCGGCGGGTTGCGCGGTGAGCCGGCGGCAAATCATGCTTCCGGGACTGCCCGATTTCTCAGCTAAGCACCATTTCATACTAAACTTGCTAAGATTCGATTCTGAATACGAAATGTTTTTAAGTACGTGATTTTGACATTTCTGAGACCAGTCTTTGCTTAGTTTTCGTCTCTGAATGTCAGCCTAAGAGCGCGGGCGGAAGATTCGCGCCCCGGGCCGCCGGCCGAACCGCTCAAACTTTGCTCCGAAACAAATAGTACACACCGACTGTACGTACAGACAGCAGAAGAAGTAGAGAACATTCTTTACTTTTATGTTTTCTATGATATGCTTACTAAAATATGCTATTATTGTTTTGAAATAGCAAGAGTTAATTGCTCTCATGAGTCACGAACTTCTTAGGTATACGGATTTTCGTAGTAACGTATGAATTAGATTTCGGTGAATCGAGAGAAGATATTGGTCAGAGTGGAGCTCTTTTCGCTGCCTTTTTCTACACAACATTCGGCCCCAAGGCAGCGGCTAACATTATAAATAGGTACATTGACAGTCAGCAAACAGAATTTTTAACTTTCTGATTTCTCAAGAGAGGGCGCCACCGTCGACGCGACCTAACGAGTTTTCAAGTAGCGATATATGTTTAATTCAAATTTAATACAAAATAGGCGTAAAACAAGAAAAAAACAAACATTCAAAGTGTACTAAGTAAACAACAGTGCCTCGGTACAAGTGTTTGTGACTCAAATAACAAAGGATTAACAGATTAAAAACCAATCCACACTTAGTCCGAACGAAATGAGCTAAAGTGTTCTAAAAGAAGTCTATTTTTATGTGAGTGGTACAAATTGGTGTTCGTGATGAAAACGGTGCTAATTTAAAGTTATCTGAAGTGACTAAAGCATCTCAATGGTGTTTTGCTTACAAAAGCAAATTATTACACTACTAGACGAAAACCCGGCTTCGCTCGGGTAAAATGTAAACGCAAAATAATATTCCACTATGTTTTTTTATATGGTGACGCCTCTGTATTTATCAACCACCAGTAGATATAAATATCTTAATACATTCAGATACATAAGCTCACACCTGTATCCCAGAGGGGTAGGCAGAGACCACGGACTGTTACCTGCCACTATCCTGATAAATCACTTTCGCTTCATCGACATCCATTAGTCGTTGCATGTACCCACATCGGTTTCGGGTACTTTTCATCTTGCCCTTTGCTAATACATCCCCTATTTGGTCGAAGTATGTCCAACTGGGGCGTCCCTTACCGGCCCTTCCACTCACATTCGCCCGATATATTTGCTTTGTCAGTCTTTCTTCGTTCATCCTCTCCACATCTCCAAACCAATGCAACATTCCTTTTTTCAATTCTAGTCACTCACTACATCCTCTTTCTCTACATCCTCGGTCTCTGATCACACTATTGCGTATTCTGTCGTTCAAAGTAACACCACACATATTTCTTAAGGATCTCATTTGTGCTGCACTAATCCTACTTTCATGATTCTTCTGACTTCTGCCATACCCAAATCTCGCTACCATGCTTACATCAGTATTGGAACCAGCACACTATTACGGATAGCCAATCTTGCTCTTTTGGACATGTTCTGGCTACTCGCGAAGGAATGCAAGGCGAAAATCGGATACTTATCATAACTTTGTCATGGGTACCTCATCACAAATTACTAAATGAGCTTCTTTCATAAACTTAACAGCATTGAATTTAGTTAACAGCTAGTGAATCTAATGACGTATGAGACGTAGAATCCACTTGGCTAATCAACTAAAAACAGCTCCCTCTCTTTGGCTTTACAGCTTTTAGTTTTGTATTGACCACATGGTTTTCTTCATCATTTTAATTTTTGGTATTTTTCTTATCTAGTGGCTTTTTCATTTCAATAAGTTTATTGGTAACTACCTAAATAAGCAAAACAATAAAGATCAATTTATGACTTTGATTTCCTTTTTCAATTATTTTTCAGACCCTTCCAACACTCAATGTCAAATTATTGTCTTCCCCCGCCCTCAGAAGAAGGACCTTCTTCTGAGCTCCCGCCAATGAAAAACACCACAGATTACTTACTACACCTTCTCAGTTGGCACAGATTATAATAACCTTTTTGGATGCCACGGTAAACCACACACCATGAAGTTAACAAATTAGATCAAAGGGCCGGTTTAGATTATCTTAGTGTTTAGGAGAGTGCTTTACTTTACACTCTGCTGCAACATTATGCTGTATCGGGCCCATTTTGGGGGCTCAACCTTTAACGACCTCTGTGGCGTCGTGGTTAGCGCATCTGACTACCATGCGAGAGGTCCCGGGTCCGAATCCCGGCTGGGGACAAAAAAAAAATTCCAC
This sequence comes from Yponomeuta plumbellus, assembly GCA_947310845.1. NCBI lineage: Eukaryota > Metazoa > Arthropoda > Insecta > Lepidoptera > Yponomeutidae > Yponomeuta > Yponomeuta plumbellus. Next base: position 1,000,865 of record OX371193.1, on the reverse strand, counting down.
GTCTTGGATGTTTACATATTTGTGACGTCGCTGTTTCTGGTTCCCACGACACAGGGTATCCTAGTGTGGGGCCAGAAGCAATGTATGTGCCTGTATGTAAATGTAAATATGTAAATGTAAATTATTATTTTCATGTTGTACAGTTTATTTTTCTTTACGCTTTTTATGCTTTCTGTGCTTTTATGCTTTTATTATTGTACGCATTCTGTGTGTGTGTGTTTTTTTGTTTTGTTTTGAGTATCAAATAAATACATTTTCTTTCTTTCTTTCTTTCTTTCTTTCTTTCTTTCTTTCTTTCTTTCTTTCTTTCTTTCTTTCTTTCTTTCTTTCTTTCTTTCTTTCTTTCTTTCTTTCTTTCTTTCTTTCTTTCTTTCTTTCTTTCTTTCTTTCTTTCTTTCTTTCTTTCTTTCTTTCTTTCTTTCTTTCTTTCTTTCTTTCTTAAGGAGAGTGCTTTTGTAGAAACGTGTAAGCGCCACTTGCTTTAGTACGTTTTAAGGTATAGTACGGTTCTAGTTGCCTTTCAATTAGAATCAAAATAGAATTGGTTTCTATTGTTCTATCCAGTAACACCTGAGCGCGTTACTATCCTCGTTACTTACTCCTCGTGACCCGTGACGGGTGCGTGTTGTTTTCAATAACTCGAATTATCAAACTTACCTACTTATGTGTTCCATTAAAACTCATAGTATTTTGAGTAGGATAGCGCATATTTCGCGACGTCGACGAAGTGACACTCTACTGTAAGAAATATAAACGTTCACTCGAACGTCTAGTAATGTACTAATGCACTTGCCTCTCTAATTGTATTAGTATTAGCACTCTCCTAAACACTAAAATAATGTAAGCCGGCCATAACAGTTCACAATGAAAACTTGTGACACTAACACAACAATGATGACATTGACATGTTTACTTAGCAACGCCATTGTTGAATTTAATAATTTTTATATTGATGCTACTCCATAATACGAATTTTCCGCCCATATGTTGTCGACTCAGATCAACTATTTTTTTACGCTCTTTCATTTGGTGTGCATATCGTTCGAGTCTACGGTAGACCCGAACGAAATTATTAATATAGAGATTACCTACAAGTCCAAAGTACACCAACTGACATTTTCTTGCATCATTCATATGAACCTAATATTTCAACTACTACGTAACACCATCAATAGCTTATTGCGCAAACACGACTTGCTATTGAGCGCTATAGACGTAATAATCACCAGGTTCAAATCTCACTTATAGAAACGAAACTTTTTTTAATTGGTTTCAAAGTGAAGTGACATCTATACAAACCACGATGAATTTCTTTGATAATATTACGCGCAGAAGACATCCACGCACTGTATCGGATAATACCAACGAAAGTGTTTGCCTGACCCAAACACTAGATGGCACCACTAGTAGTTTACCCGAAATGTCAGATGATGATATTAATGAAGAGGTGTCCAATCTACGAAATCAGTTACAAAAACTTGAACAGGAGTTAAATAGTGCGCACGAAGAAATCGAATCACTAACGTTAGAGAACAATAAACTTAAGTTAAGTAATGACGAGTTAATGAAGAAAAATGACCGATACAAACAAGTTACCAGTAGTCCTACCACTAAAACAAAAACGAACCCAAAAATATCTTCAAAGAAAATTAATACAGCCATAAAACAGACACAAACAAATAAAGATTCTCAAACAGAATCTCCAAAGAAAATAAACAGAGCCACAAAACAGACACAAACAAATATAGAGATCCAAACAGAAATGAAAATTCGCCAAAAGGCGAACGCACAAAAAAGAAATCAATCTGGAGAAACATTTCATACCAGAAGTGAAACTAAAAAAACCCCATCAGCAAACAAACTCTACATTGTGAGCTACGATAATACTAATAAGATATTGGCAATAGCGGAATCAACTCTTAGCTCAGAATTCCAAAAATGTCATTTTCTAACTCCAAACATTGGAATAAAACAACAATTGACTGGATTAAGAGAAAAGCTACTCAACTTCACAATGGATGACTACTGTGTTATACTTTTGGGACCAGAAGACTTTGAGACGACTAAGGATTACTTTGATCTAATTTTCTGTCTTAGGAAGACACTAGAATAACTACTATACACTAATATAATAATTTGCCTCCCAACATTCAAATATTCAGAATATACAACAATGCACAACTGGAGAGTGGAAAACTTCAATAATTTACTCTATCTGGACTTAATCACGCACGAATACGCGTGGTTTCTGGACACGAATCAAAACCTAAGTTACAAGCAAAATATGTACAATATACGTACCGGTTTAATAAATTACTGCGGCACGACTACCATATTTAAAGATCTAAATAATCTGATAGACGCCATTAAAGCCTTCAATGAAAAATCTAATGACATAGCCACAGAAAAATGTAACGATAAACGAGAGACCGAGTTGTTTTTTCGTGAATAAATGGCTCTATCTCATGCACCAAAATATTGCAGGTCTGTTAAACAAGGCCGATGCACTTACAGTATGCCTTGAGGAACTTTCACATAGTGATATGACTATAGATTTGTTATGCATTACAGAGCACTTCATGATGAAGGGCTACGAAACATACCTAAAGGTTCCCAATTATAAACTAGCAGCCTGTTATTGTAGAGAAGATAGTAAGAGAGGGGGGTCCTGCATCTTAGTAGGAAATGGACACAAATATAGAAACTAACCGGAAATTGCTAAATTGTCAGTCAGTGGCGAGATAGAGTGTTGCGCTGTGGAGTTGACTAACCATGATGTAATTGTTGTGTGTATATACAGAGTCCCAAATCCAGGTAACATTAATTTATTCTTTGAACGCCTCGAAGGAATCTTACTTAAAATATGTAAAAACAACAAAAAACATTTAGTTATCACTGGTGACTTCAATATTGATATTCTAAAGGGATCTAATATATCTTCAGAGTTTGAATGTCTGCTGTTGAACTTTAATCTTAAGCTAGAATTAAAGCAAGCAACTAGACTCACAAGTAACTCATGTATCGATAACTTTGCGCATAACTATGACAAAAAATGCAAGTCAGAAATTATGGAATTTGCTCTATCTGACCATACAGCACAGATATTAAAATGTCCTACCAAAAAAGTGTGCTTGACACCATTCTGGCGCCGTGAGCAAAGGGATTATAGTGAAGAAAATATAGATAAATTTAAAGAAATTATGAAAAGTCTAAATTTTCCGGAAATATACGAAGCGAGCAATTCAGATACTGCATATGACTTATTTTTAGAAAAATTTAAACTATTCTACAATCTGTGTTTTCCTTTCAAGCTAGTTACAATAAAAACAAAAAAAAGCCCCAAGTGGGTTTCTCGAGGAATAAAGGCTTGCTGTCGAAAAAAAAGCGATATGTTATGGTTATATCGATTTAACCCTAACAAAATAAACAAACAAAAATTAAAAAAATACACAAAAACGCTCAAAACCGTTATACGACTAACGAAACGGGCTCAAAATAACTACAACATACTTACATCTGACAATAAATCTAAAACGACTTGGCGAATAATAAACGACACTAAACCAAACATACCAAAGGACTCTATAACAAAAATTAGAACTGACAATAGAACTTTTATAGACCCACAGTGTATAGCAAATGCTTTTAATGACTATTTTATAGATAAAATAAAACCTACATCACAATCACAGGGCATGATAGAGTCGCACATTACAGAGCATAGTAATTCTATGTTTATGCTACCAAGTGTGCCCTACGATATATATAGAATTATTAAATCACTGAAAAACACAAATAGCGTCGGTTATGATGGTATCAGTACAAAAATAATTAAAAATGTGGCTATCGAAATTTGTGGTCACTTAAGTTATATTATTAACCTTAGCATAACTGAAGGGACATATCCAATGGGTCTGAAAATGACTATAATAAAACCTCTATTTAAAAAAGAAGATCGTGAGCGACTGGAATACTATAGACCAATAGCTCTCATTCCAATATTCCAAGACAACTAAACTCGTACTTAGAAAAACATAAAATATTGAGAAATGAACAAAAGGGATTTCGTCAAAACAATACCATTAACATGGCAATCTTTGACTTTCTAAATATTGTTATGACCTGTGTAGACTTCAAAATTCCTGTATGCACACTCTACATGGATATGACCCAAGCATTTGATTGTGTAAACCATAGGATTTTATTAAACAAGCTTGAAGCCTATGGTGTGCGAGGAAATGTAAAGCAACTTATAGAATCATACTTACAACACAGGACTCAAATCACACAAATAAAGAGAATCAACCCTAAAACAAAAAAAGAGGAGAGCTTTACGTCTCAGGAGCGGCGTGTCTCCACCGGAGTAACGCAGGGCAGTGTACTCGGCCCCTTATTATTTATTTTGTACTTAAATGACTTGCCAAAATCAACAAAACATTCTATGACACTATTTGCTGACGACAGTACGGTCACTGTGCAGTGTAAACAGGAATGCACTTACGAAAATGACATTAATCACACTTTACATTCAATTATAGAGTGGCTGAATAATAATAATCTACAGGTTAACTTAACAAAAACAAATTTCATGCAATTCGCCCAAAGAATGCCAACAATAAGAGACCTTAATGTACATTATGGAGATATGTGTATAGAAGAGGTGGTCACCACGAAGTTTTTGGGATTGACTGTAGATCATCATCTAAATTGGAAAGCGCATATCGCAGAACTATCAAAAAAACTTAGTACGTCAGCCTATTTGTCGTACAAGCTATCTTCTATCACTAACGTTGATGTTGTGGTTACTGCCTATCATGGGCTCGTAGCCTCAGTGCTGCGATACGGCCTGATATTTTGGGTGAACTCTACAGATAGAGAAATAGCATTTAAAGCACAAAAAAGGTGCATAAGAGCCATATTCCGATTAAAACAAACCGATAGTTATAAGCCTTACTTTAAGAAATATAATATCCTGACACTTCCATCGATGTATATATTAGAAGCAGCTTTATTTGTAAAAACAAATCCTGATATATTAAAGCGGATTTCACATGTTAGTGATAGACTGCAACGAGATAGTAGTAGAGTCTGCATCCGTAGAGCAAACACTGCCTTAATGCAAAAGAGTCTATTTAGCATGGGGCCTACAATATATAACAAATTACCTAGTGCTCTAAGAGAACTCGATATAAATTTGTTTAAAAGTAAATTAAAGAAAATGTTATCAGAAAAGTGTTATTACACTGTAGTGGAATATCTGTCTGAAAGATTTTAGTTCTTCTGACACATATAGTTTACATACCTGTACTAAGTTTGACACTATTTTTAATGATTGATAATTTTATATTTTGTGAGAATTGTGATTGTAATTTTTTATTTTTATTTTATCGTTTTGAATATAATAACAAATATTTTTATTTTAATTACCTACTGGCTATAAAATGATGACATTATTTTTAATGATTGACAATTTTATATTTTGTGAGAATTGTGATTATAATTTTTTTATTTTATTGGTTTGAATATAAATAAAAATAAAAATATGTTTATTTATAAGAAATTGAATTACATTGATTATGGTCTCATCATCATCATCATCAACCCATCATGTCCCCACCGAGGGGCACGGGTCTCTTCCCTGAGGAAGGTATAGGCCATACTCCACCACGGGGGCCAAGTCCGGATTGGTTGAGGCTTGTAAGACTAGTGGCTGGTCTTACTGTCAGAAGTTTTCAAGCCGCCCTAAGGCCTCTGACTTGGCTTAACGACTGCCATCTATCGACGGCAGCCGGCACGATCGTTTAAGATCACTCAGGCAGCCCAGGCTACGAGCGATGTTGGTTATGGTCTATTGCGACTCAAATAACAAATATTTTTATTGTAATTACTGGCTATGAAATGAAATTAACGGTAGGTACTCTCTCTCTTATATTTAAATGTCTACAATGACAAAACATGCAGAACTAACATTTTTATTATTGTACCATCTATTCATACTCATGTTTCACAAATAAATATCTTTTATCTTTTTTTATCTTTTATCAACATTGAAGTAGGTACAGTCTGTTAGCTTTAGAATATACCTCGGGCTCTAGAGTAGGCTTCGGTTTTCACTGAAAGCACACGATTGTGTGCTTTCCTGCTCCTTATAAAATTTTTCTTCCGTGCTTCGCAAGGCACGTTAAGCAGTTGGTGCCGGCTGCCGTTGATAGATGGCAGTCGTTAAGTCAAGTCAGAGGCCTTAGGGCGGCTTGAAAACTTCTGACAGTAAGACCAGCCACTAGTCTTACAAGCCTCCACCATTCCGGACTGGGCCCCCGTGGTGGAGTATGGCCTATACCTTCCTCAGGGAAGAGACCCGTGCCTCTCGGTGGGAACATGATGGGTTGATGATGATAAAACTTTTCTTCACTATTTTGAAAAGTTATGTAAAGTTATAAATAACAATACAAAATAAACCTTACCTTATTGCAATATAATCGATTCTATCCCATAGTAGCCGAGGTATATTCTAACTAAAAGCTAACATACTGTATCGGTATATTTAAGAATATATATTTACCAGATACAGTGGCAGCGAGTCGATGCGGGCGGCACAAGACCGGAAACTTGGAAACCATGAGTGGACGTCAGGTGGCTGATGACGATAATAATATTTATGAATATGTCGTGTTTTTTAGTACTGTGCAGTTGAATCAATTTATTATAGATCTTCCTATATAAAGTAAGTAAAGTCATATAAAACAGTGTTTAGTTTTCCAAAATAAGACACTATTAAGATAAATTAAATATGATAGTCTAGAAGCAAGTGATTCATAAATATTAAGGCGATTTCCAACTCCCAAACTAAGATTTATGTATGTATTTCTTGTTGGTTCGTATTATTTAAACGCTTACTTATTTACGACACTAGTCATTCTAACCCAAAAAGCTAAGTTGATCAGTCTTAGTTGACCTGTATTGAAACTTGCCGCAAAACTTAAACATAGGTGAAAATCTGTCATTAGGGCCCTATGCACTCCAAAGAGTTAAAGAACCACAGAAGAAGAAGCCATTATTAGGAAAAAATATCAATTGTTGTTTTTACGACGACTAACACAGGGTTAAAAACAAAAAGGATGTGCTTGGTGGCGCCACTGTACGATGCATCAGAAGATAGATCAATACATGCACTAATTAGTTTTAAAAGAAAGGAATCTTCTTGCCTGTATAGGAATTTCTGTCATGAAAATCTTCAGGTTTAAAATGCTCAGCACACCACTTAGAAGAGCTACTAAGCTGTCACTTTTTTCTTCGTAAGAAGTTTTTTAATTAAGTAAATTTTTAAGTTTGAAAGTATGTTAATTAAGCTGAAACTGTAAATTTTTAAACGAATAAAATTTGGAGTTTCTGTTTTAGTTTCTCATTGTGAAACTAACAACTTTGACGTTCATAAAGGACACATTTGGTAAATAAAATATTAGATTGAATTTCAGAATGTAAATTCTTTACGTTTAAATTTTTTTTTTTCATTTGATTTAAATTTTAATTTGAGTTTTCCATTTCCAATCTTTAAATTTCCCGCTGCTGCCGCTGTTATCCGTACTGCGAATCGAAGGAAGAGGTCGCAGGCTCTCCGGAGACGACGGGCTAAGTGTTTTTCGTGTGATCCACTCTCTTTGCACATCCATATCTCACTTGACAGTCGCGCTAGTCACTCTCGGCGGTGTTGTACGAATGAACACACCTTGGTATGAGATTGGAGTGACAGTATTTAAATCTTACAGAACATTTATTCCAAAGTTTTGTTTTAATGTTTTACTCAGTAATACACAAAACTTCGGGCAAACGTTGAAGTAACTCTAGTCATCATCAACCTATTAAGGCACGGAACCACTCGGAAAAATGCCACTATTGTTAGTCATAGACGGTGACCCATACAAAGACTGAACGCGCCGTATGTTGCTTCGTTTCAGATCACTCAGGCAACCCAGGCTATGAGAGATTCTGCATAATGATAAGCATATCACTAAACTATTATCGAAGTATCATTGTTAAATGCACGTACGGGAATCAGTAGCAACGTGCTACTAGCAACTGCATGTTTTTTTACATAAAGGCACATACACTGCTTTTGGACCCACACTGGGTTAACCTATGTGTCGTGGGAACCAGAAACAGCGACGTCGCAAAAATGTAAACATCCAAGACCAGGGGTTTTTTTTTGGTGCCCAGCCGGGATTCGAACCCGGGACCTCTCGCATGATAGGCAGATTCGCTAACCGCTGCGCCACAGATGTCGTCCTGTTTGTCATAATATTATCTATTATGTAATATTCAATGTCTTGTCTCTCTGACTGTACTTACCTTAGTAACAGAAAAATATAGCCAGTCGAGCAACCAAATTCAAGGCAAGGCGAAAAGCTTTTATTCACTCTTAGTCACTTTTAGTATTCGACTGTGGCGGAGACCAAGTGGAGGGCGATGTACGTGTATTTAGATGGTATATGTGTATTTATGTTCATCTATATTGCTTTACTCTGTTACTAAGTACTAAAGTAACAACAATGATATAATATTGCTTTACGATAAATATATTATGTACACATATACCAACTGTGAACGTAATATCCATGTGTGGTCGAAATCCTAAATAACGAATATTACATGAAAGAAAAACCTTTATCGTATAATAGTCACGAGGTTTTCAGATACCATTGTAAAACCAACTCAACCTGATTAAATTACGTATTGTTACTCAATACTCGAACGGTATGACCAAAAAGTGAAAAGTGAAATGAAAAAAAAAACAAAATCCCGTCAGTTCGCAACGAGATGCATTGTTAAATTTGTGTCCTCACCGAGAGGCACAGGTCTCTTCCCTGAGGAAGGTATAGGCCATGCTCCACCACGGGGGCCAAGTGCGGATTAGTGGAGGCTTGTAAGACTAGTGGCTGGTTTAACTGTCAAAAGTTATGAGGCGCCCTAAGGCCTCTTGGCTTAACGACTGTCATCTATCGGTGGCAGCCGGCACCGACTGCTTAACGTGCCTTGAGAAGCGTGGAACCACTCGGAAAAAAGGCCACTAGCGTTAGTCATAGAACGGTCTCCCATCCCTGCACTGCACACGCCCTAAGTTGCTTAACCTTCATGATCGCTTAAAATCACTCAGGCGGCCGGGGCTACGAACGATTTATGTGAGTGCGTGTGAATACGTGTCCCGTGTATTAGTAGTAAAAACCCAGCATACGGTTTGTTAGAAATTTTGTACTTCATTTTTTTATTAAGCCTTATGACACTCATACCTTACTCATACCTCAGTGTCTCAATACAAAGGTGTATAACCAATGTATGCTACCAGTGATGACTTATGGATGTGAGACTTGGTCGCTGACTATGTGCCTTATAAAAACTAACGAGCAAAGGAGAGAGCTATGTTAGCAGTTTCACCGCGCAATCGAATCAAGAATGAGGAGATTCGCAGGAAAACCTGAGATACTAATAAAGCTCAAAAAATTGCTCAGTTGAAGTGGCAGTGGGCGGGGCACATAGCTGGGAGAACTGATAGCCGTTGGGGCGGAAAAATTGTGAGCTGGCGACACGCAAACTGGACGACGCAGCGTGGGCAGGCCATCCACCAGGTGGTCTGAAACCAGGGACTCGATTATGTTAGTGCATTATAGTACGATGACAGATACATAGTCGGGTCACGTGACGTGTTTTTTCATGCCATTAACGCCTGCACAGTTTGATTTGTGTACGTGCGTCGACTTGAAGCGGCAATGAAACTAAATCGCCACGTTCATACAGTTGTCATTGTTCTACAATGCATTAGCAGAATCTAGGTTCTGGTTGCAGTATCGGAGAGTCGCTGGATGCGGGCGGTATAAAGCTCTGTGCACTGGTCCTCTAGTTAAATGGTTGATGATGGTGATGTAAGGTATTTTGCGATTCAGTTACTTTGTTGGTAACAAATGTAGGTTACTTAGAAATCAGAATTCAAAAATTTTTTTCAACGTAAAGAATTTACATTCTGTCTGTTGAATGTCAATGTAGATACACTTATGCAGTGAAAAAAAACTCCACTATGACCATCTTTTCTCAAATCACCTTAAAGCTAATACAAATTAGGTATGAGTGTTCATATACCAAGAATCTCAATATCCATGAGTGCAATCAATACTTGCAAAGTCAAACATTATTTAATATTCTTAAAAGGTAATAAAACACCAATGCTGCCCATACTTGGGTTTAATCTTTGTTCCGAATTAAACTCATTGAGAAATATATTGTGGGATAGGCAAATATACCAAATAAAACCACTTAGTTTCGAGGACACATCCACCGTTGGCGGAGTTTAATTCAGAACAAAGATCAAATCCAATTACCCTATATTTGCTACCAACAATGTGACTGAATTGCAAAATACCTTACAGATAACACTCGCGCAGGCACGATGAATTGATCGAGATTTTATTTGTCGAAATCTGACCATTGGCAAAGGAACTTCGAGGGAACATAGAATCGAACATACATACATACGGTGCAAACACATTACCCTCCTTCTGTGCTCCACCGAAGTGGGGTAAATAAGAAACGGGCAGAATCAGCGTGCACGTAACGCCTGCCGGTGTATTCAATTCAACCATACGTACGTTTGGTAACCAGCGTAGCGTGACCCGCTAACTTATGAAGCAACTCCTGAAATCAAAATGCCTAGGGCGGGCTCATAGGTCAGGTTAGACCGGTCAACTATAAGTCAAAATTCTTAACAAGGGGTGTCAGGCATTGTTATCCCATCCGGTGTAGGATGTACTGTAAAGAATGTTCGAGGATAAAGCTTTCAATAGATTTATTCCCAAACTCTGAGCAGATAATATGCCTATTGTTATGGTAAATAATACTCTAGAATAAAGAAATACAATACAGAAATAATATTAAATAGAAATTCGTGTACACGCAAGTCTGCATTTGAAGAAGAAAGGAGAAAAAGAAAATTCATTTATTTGACGACACAATACTCAAAACAAAAAAAGAAAATACATCACTCAATAGCGATACAAAATCCCTACGTTATTTAACAATTAACACAGAAAAGTTACAAAAAGTGGGCAAAAAATAAACAAATGGTACAACACGAAAACAATAATAAAATACATTGTAGTTTTTAAGTATTGAGCCCCCAAAATGGGCCCGACTCAGCATAATGTTGCAACAGAGTGATCCGTTGCATGCAACGCTGATTTTCAGTCGGGTCCAAACTGCGGTTAGCATTGTACGTGTAAAAAAGTAAGGTTAAATAAACTGCTAAACGGTGTGAAAAAGACAATGGAAAACATTACTTAAATATTATACTGTGCAGTACTTGCGGAGAGTGAAGGTAATAAATACATAATAAGATAAGATAAGAATATTCTTTATTGTACACGAGGAGAAACACAATAAGATCGGATAAAAAGTGAAACAAATAATCAGTGATATACAAATACTGTGTTGATAGACTTACGGGACGACTTATTTGGTCATAGACTAACCCCCGGTTTCTAGTACGCTAACAGTCTGAAAAAAACAATATGAATTTTGGCCAACTGACAGCTGTTGACGGTAGATTAGATAGATAGATAGAATAGATAGAATATTTCGTTATTGTATGTACACCAGGAATTACACATGAAATTTGACAATAGTATAGTACAGTACAATTGGCGGCCTTATTACTAAAAGTGATTTCTTCCAGACAACCATTGATGAAAAAAGAAAAAGAAGCTAAATTACGGGTAGTCGGTGCAACTAGACAATAATAAACAAGATATTTCTATATCTAATACACAAACATAAACGGTACATAAATATTAAATAAATATAGAATTAACATACATAAATAAAAATAATATGGATGGAGGAGATAAAAGAAAACATATACGTACATAATACTGGAGAAAAGAAAACATATACGTACATAATACTGGAGAAAAGAAAACTCATACTTAAATTAAAGAAAAATAATGTTTCTGTACTTTGCTCTTAAATATTGCGAGGGAAGGAGAAGATCTTACAACCAGAGGTAGATCGTTCCACAGGCGCACAGCTGTGCTAGTGAAGGAATTGGTGAAGAACCTAGTCGATGAACTTGGTGTCTTCAGCAATCGATTCTGCTCGGATCGTAAAGTGCGACTGTGGGTATCATTAAAAAATGCGAAGTGCCTTTTAAGATACGGGGGTGTGGCTGGATTGAACAGCACCGAATAGAGAATTGAAAGAAAGTGAGCATTCCTACGGAGGCGGATTGGGAGCCACTTGAGTTGGACGCGATATTCGGAGACATGGTCATACGCACGAGAAACTGGAGATAAGACAATTATGTTCTAGAAGTGCTAAATTTTGTATTTTGCGCAAGGAACAATCGAACGAACGAACGAACGAAATAAACATTACATCTACAAAATTAGTTCAATTATATAGCGTCAGTGTAACCTTCACACCAGGTAGGCGAAAAGACACTCAAAGAGCACTATATCTCTAACCTAAAATAATTGTATTGTATTCATTTAACTTTATATTAGTAGTCTGTGTAACATATTCGTATGTATCTTTATTATTGTATAGTTTAGTATTATATACTTTTGTGCTAAAGTTAGATACATATTTCTGACGTTCTTATATCTATGTAGGCATTTATGTAAGTTGTATGTATATTAGTAAGTAGTTTATTATTATTATTATTATTTTTATACATACTTAAGAGTTGTTATCCACTTCATCTGCCCTACCCCACTCTCTTTTTTAACATTCCAAAATTTCTAGGCTGGCTAGAAGAAATTTCTTTAGAAATAAGTCCGCCTTTGCACGTTGTTTTTATCACAAACCTGTTATTTAAATTATATTATGTATTTTCTTTTGTGCAATAAAGTGTAACGACAACAACAACAACAACAACGGTGCATTGCCTAGGATATTGTTTTTACATAGAGTGAGCTAAGCCGACTAATCTGGGCAAGTGTAGGTACTTGCCCAGATTAGTCGGCTTAGCTCACAGGAAAGACAAGTTGTTCAAGAGAATTTGTATGGGCCTGGCAACTCACCGTTCCCCGCACCTTCAACTCTTGCACGCTCAGGCTTGCGGCTCTGCGTATTTGTAGATTGGCGTTTTCACAGCTTTCCAGGCTCCACAAATTGCTCTCAAACGTCCATAGGGCGAAACTAAGCACGCTGGCACAACCACAGTCTTCAAATAATGAAATATTGTAAGAAACTCGGAAACACGAAGATAGAGCGCAACTCCTCTCGAGTTCCAACACACCAATGATAAATGTGTCACATCGCCGATAAGGGGCGCGACGATCGCCCGGAAGGCACCAACGAGTATTCAGTTTGGATCACGGATCGTCACCAGGACAAAAACTTTTGCCTAAAATACGCGAATCTTTCCAGAATGTGTTGTGTGAATTAAATGATTATTTTCTACACGTATTATAGTACGAAACACAAGTCAATAACCTCGGAGCCAACTAAGCCCGTACAAAATCTAATACAAAAGTTGGTACGAAAGTCTATAAATCTAAGAAGCTAAAGTCTAAGCTAAGAGTCCAACAAACACTTGTTATGTCAAAAGAATAATAGCACAGTTTTTGTAATGCAGTCACAGCATCTGTACATTTCTGAAAACTTATTAAACCCTTATAACTTTAAAGTACCAATGACTAGTTTGGGAGTCAGTAACCATTTTTGTAACCGTTTTACAATAAAGTTTTTTTATTTCATTTTCATGTTTTGTTCAGTATCAGCCTTTGTTTCAGACTGGCTGACGGTGACGTGGGCGCAGGGCGGCATGCAACTACAGCCAGACGGCAGCAACGGAGAAGACATCGACTCTGTTAAGGGAAGGTCAGTACCTGTGTTAAGATGATTTGAGAAAAGATGGTCAGAGTGGAATTTTTTATGCTGCTTTTTTCTCCACTACATTTGGCCCTAAGGCAGCGGCTAACATTATCATTTTATGTACATTGACATTCAACAAGCAGAATGTAAATTCTTTCCGTTGAAATAAATTTTTGATTTCTGATTTCTGTCTTTTTGAGCACAGCCACTTACCCCCGGTTTTCTGAACGCTAGCAGTCTCTTAATCTATTGTTAGCAGCTAGCAAAAATGCATAGAAAAAAAAAACGACTGACACTGTTAACTGTAGATTAAAAGTCTGTTAGCCTTCGAGAAACTGGGGGTTAGTTTCTGCTTCTTATTTGTCACCACACAGATGAATAAAGTTCTAAAGGTCTAGGTAAATAAATAAAACGAAAAAAGAAGATTACATAGGTATTTTTTAATCTAAGAGTGCAAACGGTGACCTCATCACTAAAATTGATGTCTTCCAGACAGCCAACGATGTACTACGGCGGTTCATATTACGCGTTGAAATGAGCTACGAAATTGTAGTATCATTAAAGTTATCGACTCCGTCAAAGAAACGTCAGTGCTTATCTTTTTGAGCAGAAACACTTGAAATCTGCTACTTCTTTGGCGTCACCAAGGGATGTGTGGAATTTTAAAGGCCTACAATGGACTACGGCGATTCGTATTGGCTACAAAATTTGCTACGAAATTGTCGTAGTACTAAAATTATCGGATTGTCAAGGGAAGGTCAGTTCCTTCTTGACCTTCTTTTTTAAACAGAGCCACTTAGCCTCTGCTACGCATTTCTGACTACAGGGATGTGTTAAATTTCAAAGGCCTACGATTGACTACGGCGAATCGTACAGGCTACGAAGATTTCGTAGCAGATTGCTACGAATTTCTCGTAGCATAACCTCGAAATAAAGGTGATTCCATACGATTCACTAGCGCTACAAATTAAAAAATCTTCTTTATAGATCATTTTCGCAAAAACATAGTTAAGCTCACGCCTGTATCCTAGAGAGGTAGGCAGAGACCAGGGACTGACACCTGCTACGATTCTGACAAATCACTTTCGCTTCCTCGACATTAATCAAGAATCAGAATCAAAGAATCAAGAATTTATTTCAACGTAAAGAATTTACATTCTGCTTGTTGAATGTCAATGTACATACAGTTATGTATAACGTTAGCCGCTGCCTTGGGGCCGTCTGTAGTGGAGAAAAAGGCAGCGAAAAAAAAACTCCACTCTGACCATCTTTTCTCAAATCACCTTAAAGCTAATACAAATAAAACATACAAAATAATATCTTGGATGTGTTGAACACTAGACACATTTATCCTCTGATTTAATTTAATATTAAACTACTATTTAATGCCATATGTCCTTGTCTTCTAAATAATCGTTGATTTTATAATAAGCTTTTTTGCAAAGAGTGTGCTTAACACAATTCTTAAATCGCGTTGGGGGTAACTCTAATATATCTTGGGGTATCTTGTTGTAGAACCTTATACAGTGCCCCATAAAGGAAGTATTAACTTTTGCAAGTCTAAATCGTGGAAATGACAATCTATGTTTATTCCTAGTATTAACGTTATGATGGCTACCAAGAGTTTCGAAGTCCTTAATATTTTTCCGAACGTACATAATATTTTCATAAATGTATTGGCTTGCAACTGTTAAGATGTTAGTTTCTTTGAAAAAATCTCTTAGCGAGTCCCTACTACCTAGCTTGTAAATAAATCGGATCGCTCTCTTCTGCAAGATGAAGATAGTCTCAATGTCTGCTGCCCGGCCCCATAGTATTATACCATAGGACATAATACTATGGAAGTAACTAAAATAAACAAGCCTAGCAGTTGCAACGTCAGTAAGTTCTCGGATTCTTTTCACGGCATATGCTGCGGAGCTTAGTCTATGTGCCAATTTTATAATATGTGGACCCCATTGTAGTTTGGCATCGATTGTGATGCCCAAAAATACAGTATCTTCAACAAATTCTAGTTTATTATTTTCAATTACAATGTTCTTTTCAACTAATTTTACGTTAGGTAGGGTAAATTTCATACATTTTGTCTTTTTTGAATTTAACAATAGATTATTTACTGTAAACCAATCTAGAACGTGCGAGAGAGCATTATTTGCTTCGGCAAGATTATTTTCCTGTCTCTTTATTTTAAAAACAAGTGACGTGTCATCAGCATATAGCACTATCTCACACATTTTTTGTACCAAAAACGGTAAATCATTTACATAGACTAGGAAAAGGAACGGCCCTAAGATAGATCCCTGCGGGACTCCCATTTTTACAAGTGAGCCTGACGATTTAATACGATTTATTTCTACTTTTTGAACCCTTCCTTCTAAATATGATTTTAAAAGATCTAGACTTAATTTTTTTATTCCATAGTGTTTTAACTTTGAGAGTAATTAGTCGTTGCATGCACGCACGCCGGTTTCATGTACTATTTATCTTGCCCTTTGCTAATATATCCCCTATGTCCGCCTGGGGCATCCTATACCAGCTTTTCCACTCACATTCGCTCGATATATTTGTTTCGTCTGTCTTGCTTCCTTCATCCTTGACATATGTCCAAGCCAACGCAACATTCCTTTCTCAATTCTGTGCTACATCCTCTATCAGTCCACAACGTTTTCTAATCAGTTATTGTGTATGCGGTCATTCAAAGTAACGCCACACATACAATGTCTACCTAATTAATTGTACTTTCATAACTTCTTCTGTCATACGACACATCAGTGTTGGGACCAGCACACTATTATGGATAGCCAATCTTGCTCTTTTGGATATGTCTTGGCTAATCACGAAAAAGTGCGAGACTCCATTTACACAAATTAACACAACATAACATTTACATACAGGCACATACATTGCTTCTGGCCCTACACTACGAAAACCCTGTGTCGTAGAAACCAGATACAGTGACAGCACAAACATGTAAACATCCAAAATCCAGTTTTTCTCGCTTTTGCCCTTCTTTTTTATATAGGTATACAATTTCACACTAATGTCATATTATATTCTCAATCACCTTAATATAGATTTTAGAACCCACGAGCAAGCCTATTCTAATAATTTCTCAGACTCTACCGGCCCTTTCTGTACACTCAGCATATTGATTTTTGTATTTCGTTGGACGAGAAACCTTTACGCTTAAGAAGCGAGACCCGAGCCAAAAGGGTTTTGCCGGGGCCGACAGAGTTGGTTTTTTACGCCCAAAGTTTTCCAATCCTAATCTTGGGACCGGTTTTACACGAGTAATCTTTTACCGACAGAACCTAAAGCTGTACCTAACCCTACACTAAATCTAAGGGTACGATGTATTGGTAAATAACAAAGGGTATCGATAACAAACAGACAGAACGCCCGCTTTTTACATGTTTGTGATGTCGCTGTTTCTGGTTCCCACGACACAGGGTATCCTAGTGTGGGGCCAGAAGCAATGTGTGTGCCTGTAAGTAAATGTTTGTTTTTGTTTTTAAGGTTTCGTAGTTGAACAAAAACGAAGAAGAAATTTTAGTAACAAGTTTTAGTTTACCCTTATAATATAATATCATCGTTTCCTTTTTTATGTACAATAAAAATTAGTGTTCTCATCTCTATTTCTCTGTAAATGTAATGGACAATAAAGAATATTCTATCTATCGATCTCTATCTCTGTCATCATCAACCCATTATGTCCCCAGCCCCACCGAGGGGTAAGGATCTCTTCCTTGAGCAAGGTATAGGCCACACTCCACCACGGGGGCCAAGTCCGGATTGGTGGAGGCTTGTAAGACTAGTGGCTGGTCTTACGTCAGAAGTTTTCAAGCCGACTTAAGCCAAGTCGTGCCATCTTTGTCAAGTGCCATCTATCGACGGCAGCCGGCACCAACTGCTTAACGTGGCTTGCAAAGCACGGAGCCGCTCGGAAAAATGCCACTAGCGTTAGTCATAGAACGGTCACCCATCCATGCACTGAACGCGTCCTATGTTGCTTAACCTTTGTGATCGTTTAAGATCACTCAGGGCCGAGGCTACAATCAAATGTAATATAATGAGGTAAAAAGGATAACTATCACGTCTTAGGAGGCATTCAAGTTAACAAATAAGTCAACCGACATAAAAAAAAAGCTTTGTTAAATTCTAATTTTAGTGAAAAAACTTTTCTTGTAAGTCGGTATATTTTGACAACTTACTGGATCGCTTTTGTGAAACGGTCAATTTTACTCGAGCTTAAATCTCAAAGCTGAAAGAGAAACTTCGTAAGTTCATTATTAGTTTTTGAGAGAGAAAAAAAATCATATGCCGCGCATGAAAACTCGCAAAGAAGTTTTTTATGACTTTTTGAGGGACTAGGTATAAATTTATAATCACAAAATTTAGATCGCACGCAAAATTCCGTATTTCTGGTACTAGTTGTTGCCGAAGTTTAATTAGCTTCTAAGTGATTGAGTATTTGGCCCTAATACTTCGAAACAATTCCTTCAACCCCTTTGTGAGTTTCAGAAATATGTGAAGGGATACCTGAGATTACCAAATAACATCGGAATTACAAAATAAATTACGGTAATATTTAATTCCTGTAACCCATTGTGAATCTTGGTTTCCTCCACAATATTCTTCCCTCTGTCACGGGGTTTTGGAGCTCGTTTCATGGAATGGAGTATGTAAAGTGTTGTAGAGTTGAGCTGAATAGTTGAGAGGTTTACGGCTGGTTTCTGATATGAGAATTTCGCTAAGTAACTACTTAACTGATTGCAGTTTAGTAGTTACTGAGGGCCGATTTCTGAATTGAGAATTAGATAGATAGATAGATAGATAATTCATTTATTTACATAAGACACACACACGTATACAAAGCAAAGCAAAACACGTCTAACTACAAGTCACAGCACT
The DNA here is from genome assembly GCA_947310845.1 of Yponomeuta plumbellus. Taxonomy (NCBI): domain Eukaryota; kingdom Metazoa; phylum Arthropoda; class Insecta; order Lepidoptera; family Yponomeutidae; genus Yponomeuta; species Yponomeuta plumbellus. The sequence continues at coordinate 982,097 of OX371193.1, read as the reverse complement.
AAAAAAAAAGCAAAGAAACAAAATTAATAATAGTACATTAACACACATAACAAGCAGAGACACATAGAAAATTGGCCATACACGATACATTAATGTACCTGGCCAACGTACTGAGTAAGTGACCAACGCGGGTGTGGCAAATGTAAATGGGCTCCGACTCAGCATGTGCTGAAAGTTCCGGAAGAACTTCAGCGCTGATATTCTGCCGGTACCCTTGATCGGCGTGCAGCGCCAAGAGAGCTGAGGTGTGGCGCACAGACGGTTATCGGAGTGTATTAAATAATGCTATGAATAATAATGTCACGCTGCTAAACAATTAAAAATAAGTAAATATGTTATAATTAATAGATTGATAAATATATACATATAGATTGTCCACGGGCTTAAATAGTAAAAAATAAATAAAATTCGAATTATCTGTGAGAACTTTGTGTAATCAAAGTCTTAAATTCTATATTCCATAATTTTATAAAATACCAAAATATCGAACAATTGCACATAATATGTCAACATAATCATCATTTCAATAACTTGTACACTGGCAACGGAGTTCAGAAGTACAGGAGCAAAACAATAAATGTCAGAGTATTAGAATTAAAATTGTATTATGGTATTAAATTTAAAATAGAATGATTAAAATTGATGATAATATTATATACGTATGTAAAAAACTGTGTTATAATATACTCAATTATTGAAATGTTCGGAGGAAAATACGTAACCGATAATAGGTATGTAATAATAGCACTTTATTCCATTACTTTACCGGGATAACAATTTCTGCTGGTCAAGCAGAAGCTTTTTAATATGCGCCCTGAAGGTGACCCTAGACTGAAGTAGACGGAGAGGTGGCGGGATATCGTTCCAGCACTTTGTGGCCTGAGACTTGAAACTACCACGGAAGGCGGTAGTGCGGTGATGCGGCACACAAAGTGGGATCGACGTGATCCTAACGCAACCCCCCATAGCTCTCCTCCAAATAAGCTTTTGGAATAAATAAGCTGGTTTCTTACTTTTGACAACACCGAACAGTAACATTGCCGCGAAAAATTTCAATCTATTTTCCATTTTTAGGAGATAGGCATCGTTTATGTAAGGTGTAACGTGAGTTCGAGCTGGGATGTGGAAGCAAAAACGAGCGCATGCATTTTGGACACGCTGAAGCAGTTTCTGAGTCTTGCCATAAATACAGGGACCGTAAGCCGTCACGGCATAATTTAGTTTGGACAGTACCAGGGAGTCGCACAGGAGAACTCTAACGCTCAAAAAATGTCTCAGCTAGTAAAGGACTTTCAGACGGAAAAAACAACCCCGAACAATTTCCATGACATGCTTCTCGAACCGCAAATGGCTGTCCATAAGCACACCCAAATTCCTCGCCTCATCAACGAATTCAAGACGTACGCCATTTATGCAGATCACGGGATCAAATGCCATAATAACCTCCACACTAAGTAAAAACTTAAGTAACGTTCTGTCACGCTCTTTCCTGAGAAATTCGACGAGACAGCACTACAGTTAAGTATTTACTTAGTGAATTTCTCAATTCAGAAACCGACCCTTAGCAAAATAAAATAAAATAAATTTATTTGCTTAGAATGTGGTACATTTTGATGACATATTATTAATTAATTATTACCGCTTTGATGCCGGGAGTAAAAATCTTGAACAAATCTACGCTTATGCTTCTGGGTGCGCACCGGTTTTCCCGGAGGGAGTGCCTTTAGTGGTTTTAGCAAAAATGAAAGCGTTGGCGGAAACTAAGCCACATCTCAGTCAGCTTTCGTCCCATGCTGCCCTGTATATATTGCGCAGTTGTTTGTCAATGCCGAGGCTGACTTACACTTTACGGACGGCCCCAGTCTGGTTATATAGTCAGGAGACTCAGCTCTATGACGAGGTGCTGAAGGAACTTCTCGAAGGAGTCTTAAATGTCAGCTTGTCCGGTGACCAATGGGCTCAGGCGGCGCTACCTATAAGGCACGGTGGGCTTGGCGTTCGTCGTTTGGGGGACACGCGGTTGCTGGCTTTTTTGGCTTCGTCGCATGGGGTGTTAGAACCTGTCATTCGCATTCTGCACGTTGATGGTGACGGGTTTAGCATTCCTCATGCGGCGGAGGCTTTACTGCTATGGCAGGCCGCGTGTCCTGGAAGCGCGGTGCCTGAAGAGCCAGTACGCTAGCACGCCTGGGATGAAGAGTTGTGTCGGACAACTCTGGAGACGCTTCTTGTGCGTAGTTCTGGTGCTGAGCAAGCGCGCTTGCGGGCGGTTTCCCGCCCGGACTCCGGTTTGTGGTTACATGCATTGCCATCGCCACAGTTGGGGACGTTGTTGACGGATGACAATTTCTTACGCGTGGCGGTGGCACTTCGCCTTGGGTGTATGATTTGCGAGCCACACTTCTGTGTCTGTGGGGTGGAAGTGGATCGCCTGGGTCACCACGGGCTTCACTGCGTGCGAAGTGCGGGTAGGCTCTCACGGCACCATGCAATAAATGATATCGTCCGGAGAGCGCTGATTTCGGCTGACGTCCCTGCAGTTCTTGAACCGCCGGGGCTATGCCGCAGTGATGGTAAGCGTCCAGACGATCTCACCATGGTGCCGTGGCAGAGGGGTCGGAGCCTTTTTTGGGACGCTACGTGCGTATGTAATTTTGCGCCTTCCAATGTAGGTTTGACAGCTGCTTCTGCGGGTGCCGCTGCTGAGGCAGCTGCTAAATTGAAGGTCAGAAAGTACAGCCAGCTTTTACAAAATTATTTGTTTGTTCCACTGGCTGTCGAGACAATGGGACTTTGGGGGGAAGACGGAAGAGGTTTCGTTAGGGAAATCGGTCGACGCCTGAGGAGTCGTGGGTATGATCATCGTTCCGGGGCATACTTGATGCAGGGAATTTCTCTAGCGGTGCAGCGGGGGAACGCTGCTAGCGTCATGGGAACTTTTGGGTCGGGTGTGTCCCGGGGCGGTATTTTTGATTAACTTTTGATCTTTTTTTTTTGTTATTTTCTTGTTATTTTTGAGGAAGCTGTGTGTGAATTATGATTGTGTTTGTAATGTATTTTTTTTTATGTGTATGAATAAAATAGATATTAAATATGATCTCACATACTGTTAGATATGTACTAACATGCAAATAGATAATTTGGATTAGTTTTGTAATTAAAATGTCAAAATAACATTATTTATTATTACATATATCAAATAATTATACTATCAGGTACAAAATCTGCCTGAGAATAAGCAAGAAAAAAATGTGCACTTCTGTCTGAACTACTGCCTCGAACGCGCAAGAATCGATCTCATTTCACGGTCGTGTGCCGCAGAACACAGTCGTAATTACAGAGCCGATGTCCCGCGCCGCCACGCCACACAGGACGGTCGATTGCATTTGCTTTTCACGGACGAATTGTTAACAAATAATGGAAATACGGAATGTCGGTTTTGAAAATTATCCCACAAAACCCTGCTACATAAATATTTTGATATTAAATTCTTTATTGTATGTACCTGAAAAAAAAAACATACCTCATTTTTTTCGAAGCTGGTAATTATTTTTCATTCTGGTTTTATCTTATCCCTTCTAGACAATCTTTGGATGGAGAGAATTGCAGGAAGTACATAATCTGTTATTTGACCACATATTATATTATATTGACCACAAGTAGCAAAAAATTTAGTGAATGTACTTACTTATATTAACATAATATATTTATTTATTGATACATTTATTGCACTTAAATTTAAAATAAAAATATGTATAGTACAATGCAGCGGACTTAATACTATAAACATTTTCTACCAGTCAATCGCAGGAGGTAAAGGAAAGAGTTCTTATATTTATATAATAAAATAACTAATATGTATCTACAAAATAAACAAATTCATATAAGCAACAGTTTCACGGTGTGCGTTACATGATTATGTATGAGTTAGTTCTAATCCAAATATTCTGAGTATTCTTTTATGCAGCATTAACCCCTTTGATAAAAGATATTATCTATATTAATAATTTCGTTCGGGTCTACGGTAGACTCGAACGATATGCACACCAAATGAAAGAGCGTAAAAAAATAGTTGATCCGAGTCGACAACATATGGGCGGAAAATTTGTATTATCGAGCAGCATCGATATAAAAGTTATTAAATTCAACAATGGCGTTGCTAAGTAAACATGTCAATATCATCATTGTTGTGTTAGTGTCACAAGTTTTCATTGTGAACTGTTATGGCCGGTTTACATTATTTTAGTGTTTAGGAGAGTGCTATAATACAATTAGAGAGGCAAGTGCATTAGTACATTACTAGACGTTCGAGTGAACGTTTATATTTCTTCCAGTAGAGTGTCACTTCGTCGACGTCGCGAAATATGCGCTATCCTACTCAAAATACTATGAGTTTTAATGGAACACATAAGTAGGTAAGTTTGATAATTCGAGTTATTGAAAACAACACGCACCCGTCACGGGTCACTTGCGCACTCTCCTAAAGTTCTCACTAAATTTTTAGTTTATACACAGATAAGTAACGAGAATAGTAACGCGCTCAGGTGTTACTGGATAGAACAATAGAAACCAATTCTATTTTGATTCTAATTGAAAGGCAACTAGAACCGTACTATACCGTAAAACGTACTAAAGCAAGTGGCGCTTACACGTTTCTACAAAAGCACTCTCCTTAAGAAAGAAAGAAAGAAAGAAAGAAAAAAAGCAAGAAAGAAAAAAAGAAAGAAAAAAAGAAAATTTATTTATTTGATACTCAAAACAAAACAAAAAAACACACACACACAGAGTGCGTACAATAATAAAAAAAATAACACAGAAAGCATAAAAAACGTAAAAATAAATAAACTGTACAACATGAAAATAATAATAAAATACATTAAAGGTTGAGCCCCCAAAATGGGCCCGATTCAGCATAATGTTGCAACAGAGTGTAAAGTAAAGCACTCTCCTAAACACTAAGATAATCTAAACCGGCCCTTTGATCTTATTTGTTAACTCCATGGTGTGTGGAATACCGTGGCATCCAAGAAGGTTATTATAATCTGTGCCAACTGAGAAGGTGTAGTAAGTAATCTGTGGTGTTTTTCATTGCCGGGAAGACAATAATTGACATTGAGTTTTGGAAGGGTCTGAAAAATAATTGAAAAAGGAAATCAAAGTCATAAATAGATCTTTATTGTTTTGCTTAGTTATAGGTACCAATAAACTTATTGAAATGAAAAAGCCACTAGATAAGAAAAATACCAAAAATTAAAATGATGAAGAAAAACATGTGGTCAATACAAAACTAAAAGCTGTAAAGCCAAAGAGAGGGAGCTGTTTTTAGTTGATTAGCCAAGTGGATTCTACGTCTCATTGAATACGTCATTAGATTCACTAGCTGTTAAGTTTATGAAGGAAGCTCATTTAGTCAGTAATATGTGATGAGGTACCCATGACAAAGTTATGATAAGTATCCGAGTTTCGCCTTGCATTCCTTCGTGAGTAGCCAGAACATGTCCAAAAGAGCAAGATTGGCTATCCGTAATAGTGTGCTGGTTCCAATACTGATGTAAGCATGGTAGCGAGATTTGGGTATGGCAGACGAATCATGAAAGTAGGATTAGTGCAGTACAAAAGAGATCCTTAAGAAATATGTGTGGTGTTACTTTGAATGACAGAATACGCAATAGTGTGATCAGAGACCGAGGATGTAGAGAAAGAGGATGTAGTGAGTGACTAGAATTGAAAAAAGGAATGTTGCGTTGGTTTGGAGATGTGGAGAGGATGAACGAAGAAAGACTGACAAAGCAAATATCGTCTATCGGAGACAGTATTGGAACATATCCAAAATTTTGAAAATCCAGTTTTTACACCTAAGGTTTCAAAATAGACTGCACTAGACCGCTGCAATCTAGTGCAGTATACGAATATCTCGAACACTCCTTTTATTTATTTTTTAATTACTTAAAACCATTACAGTCCTAAAAGATCAAAACCTTGATTGTCAATTACTCGAGTATAGTAAATTTTAAAATGTTCCAGTACTGTCTTCGATAGACGATATATCGAGCGAATGTGAGTGGAAGGGCCGGTAAGGGACGCCCCAGTTGGACATACTTCGACCAAATAGGGGATGTATTAGCAAAGGGCAAGATGAAAAGTACCCGAAACCGATGTGGGTACATGCAACGACTAATGGATGTCGATGAAGCGAAAGTGATTTGTCAGGATAGTGGCAGGTGACAGTCCGTGGTCTCTGCCTACCCCTCTGGGATACAGGTGTGAGCTTATGTATCTGAATGTATTAAGAGATTTATATCTACTGGTGGTTGATAAATACAGAGGAGTCACCATATAAAAAAACATAGTGGAATATTATTTTGCGTCTACATTATACCCGAGCGAAGCCGGGTTTTTGTCTAGTTTGAAATAAATCACATATAACCGTGGTTGATATAATGGATGGGGCGCAGAGGAATAAAGATGGCGTCGACAGCCTGTCGACTATTACCGGCACGTGCCGAGTGTGTGACAATCCATGTACAACTTACGCGTGGAGCCTCATGTTTATTTCTTCAGTGTCCATTGCGTGATAACAAATGAGTTTGAACTGGAAACTGGAAACTACACTAGATATTTCATGTCGTTGAGATATACTTTCGTAGGTTCACGCGTGTATTCCAGATGGATAGAGACGTATTTACGTAAATACATACGTAAGCTCGTATTTACGTAAATATGTACCCATACATCGTTTGTAGCCTGGGCTACCTGAGTGATCTTAAACGATCACTAAGGTTAAGCAGCATTCGGCGCGTTCAGTTCATGGATGGGTGACCGTCTATGACTAACGCTAGTGGCATTTTTCCAAACGGTTCCGTGCTTCGCAAGGCATGTTAAGCAGTCGGTGCCGGCTGCCGTCGATAGATGGCAGTCGTTAAGCCAAGTCAGAGGCCTTAGGGCGGCTTGAAAACTTCTGACAGTAAGACATAATGGGTTGATGATGGTACATAACCCTTTGATAACCTTGAAAATAACAATGGTTTTCTATTGTTATTTTCAAGGTCAGATCAGGTCAGGCTAATGTGTTTGACGACCTCTGTGGCGTAACGGTTAGCGCACCTGCTTACCATGCGAGAGGTCCCGGGTTCGATCCCCGGCTGGGGAAAAAAAAAAAACTCCAGGTCTTGGATGTTAACATGTTTGTGACTTCGCTGTTTCTGGTTCCCACGACACAGGGTATCCTAGTGTGGGGCCAGAAGCAATGTATGTGCCTGTATGTAAATGTTTATGTTATGTTATGTTAGCTCGTATATATATGTACGTTAGTAATTACGTGTATGTATGTATTTTATGTTTCCTTATAACTCTTTAGCTGATGGTCAGGGGCGACGAGGGTCACTGGAAGTCTCCTTAAAATCTTGGGTCCTTTTGAAGCAAAGAAAACTTCGTAGGCTTTGTAGATAAAACTATTTTTAATCAGGAAAACTACAGCACGTTTCTTAAGGATGTAAAATACAATTAATTAAAATGAAATCAACAAAAAAAAAACAACAAAAGCAACAAAAGAGAAATTAAAATCACAAAAAACCTGATTGAACCTGAAATAAAAAAACGCAATTATGGGACTGTCGTGCATTACAACCTACTAAAAAAACATGGGACCAAATTCACGAATTCAACTCATTGCCAAGTACTTAGATTGGTCACAACTACTTAATTAGTTGCGTTATGACCCAGAAAAGAATAATAATTAAAAAAATGTGATGGTGAGCCGATCAGCCCACCAAAAATTTGACATGTTAGTAAATAAGTATCCTAATGTGCGGCTAAAAGAAATGTATGTATATATTTTGTTTATGTTTAATGCTCAGTAATCGCCAGATTAGATTTAGTTTTTTGGGCTGTTGGTTATTTTTTATTTTAGTGTTTTATTTTCAAATTTCATTGTATAAATGCGAAGGTCTTATAGATCTGGACTTTGTGAAGTCCGCAGAATTAGTTACGCTATTGGACGGAAAATGTTGCTTTTGTAAACCTGCCGCCGACCTTTTTGAGTCGTTCATAGAAAGTCTATTTTACGACGTCCACGTCAACATAATCTAGACGAGGGTATATTGGGAATTTCGTAAAAGATATCTCGTTAGCACATTGCAGGGGTCAAAAAGCGTCTATTTAATACAACAACATTACAATGTTTACATACATTGCTTCTGGCCCCACACTAGGATACCCTGTGTCGTGGGAACCAGAAACATCGACATCACAAACTTGTAGACATCCAAGACCTGGGGTTTTTTTGTCCCCAGCCGGGGTTTGAACCCGGAAACTCTCGCATGGTGGGCAGATGCACTAACCGCTGCGCCTCTGAGGTCGTTAATAAAATCCCTGATATTTGAAAAAAAAAAAATTAATTAATAAAACACAAACGAAATCGGCGCACACTATGCAATGTTGATGAAGCAAATATTATTATGATACGTCAGATCCGCAGGAAAGTGGCAGCCCTTGGTCTCTGCATAACTCTCTGGAATACAGGCTTGTGTTTAAGTATGTAATAATTAGAAAACCTAATAGAACAGAAGTATTATTAAAAAAAACTCCAATGTATGTGTCTCATGAATTGTGCGTGTTACATACATATTATGCATATTATATACTTGTATACGTAGTATGAGGCTTATACTTGCTTAGCTCGTAGAATTATTTATTCATAATAATTTCGTTACGTTAAGCTAAGTCAGAGGCCTTAGGGCGGCTTGTGAACTTCTGACAGTAAGACCACTAGTCTTACAAGCCTCCAATAATCCCGACTTGTCCCCCGTGGTGGAGTATGGCCTATACCTTCCTCAGGGAAGAGACCCGTGCCCCTCGGTGGGGACATAATGGGTTGATGATGATGATGAATTTCGTTACACCTAAATTACTGTACAATACGGGGGAGTTAATGCATCACATGCATTTTCTGCCAGTCAATCGCAGGTGGTGGAAGGGAAAGAGAGGCGAGCAAAAATTAAATGCCTTTTAAAAGTTAGGCAGATAGACAAAGTTTATTTGCCAATATCAAAAACACATTCCCTTACAAAAGCAAAGCTTACAAAAGGAACATTTCCTTATACAATTGAGAAAAAATATATTTGCAATCCAAGTGTCTTAGGTCTGATTTAAATCTGCTTTATTTTCATGCATTTCATAAAGGTAGAATAAAATAGACACGGCAAAACTGTATGCCGATTCATAGTTTTTATTACGCACCATATATTATAAAAGTAAGTTTAAAGTTTAAAGTGGACCCAGTTCTAGTGATTAGTGCCTCTGCCTACTCCCTCGGGGATAACGGGCGTGAGTTTATTTATTTCATTTTTATTTTTACTTTAAAAAAATCTTAAATACATAGTATACAACCAACTGTTCCTGAATTATTATTTGCTTATGTGCTTAAAAGGAATTGGCGTCTCTATTCTATTCTACCTCTACGTAGAGCGTGCTTAAAACGTCTGAAAATAAAGCAAATGTAAATGTCAATCAGGCCTTAATGAGGGTTTTGAAAGCCACAAATTCTATGACGTCAATATTATATTTCCTTCTGTCAGTCTGAGTAAGACGTAATGAATAGGCGTACATACGTATTGTATTGTGGTTGAGAGCGCCGATTTGTCTGCTTACGGAGTTATAAATCGTGCGTGTCTCGGTGACTAATTATTTCTAACTCGCTGGTCCCGCCCTTTCATTTTGTCAAGTTTATACATGCTCAAACTTATTGTTTATATAATTCTACAAGTTGACTTTTTTTTTATTACGCTCGATGAAGTATCAAACATGGCACAGGTCATCCTTAGTGATTGTATCGTGTGGAAGTATTATTATTAACTACTGTAAAAAAAAGAATGAACGCAAAAAAATGAATGAATGGATGAACTTTATAACTTGGAAACATTGTCCTTAAGTCGAACTTTACGACGGATAATTTTTAATTTCTTCCAAGCGACCTTGTACTCGTAGATATATAGATATGGAGAATACTGTGTTGCACAGCAAGAAAATAAAACGGTTATTGCCACAGAACTAAGATCACGCTGGCACCCTCCCGTAGTATTATTTAGGAACAAACACCGAAAAATATTGTAATTAATAAGTTATTATGTATCCTCGTAACAACATTATGATACTCTGCCTTAAGATAAAAAAGAAAAATAATTACGTGGAGATCCATAATTGGCCATGTTATTAATCGTATTAAGCTTTCCGACTACTGGTAACAATGCGTCAAATGCACACAATTACAAGGCCTACGTCTAGCAGTGGGCGTCATATTACAAGGCCTACGTCTAGCAGTGGGCGTCATATTACAAGGCCTACGTCTAGCAGTGGGCGTCATATTACAAGGCCTACGTCTAGCAGTGGGCGTCATATTACAAGGCCTACGTCTAGCAGTGGGCGTCATATTACAAGGCCTACGTCTAGCAGTGGGCGTCATATTACAAGGCCTACGTCTAGCAGTGGGCGTCATATTACAAGGCCTACGTCTAGCAGTGGGCGTCATATGGCTGATGATGGTGATGGTATGCGTTAGACACACAGAGACACAAAGCTCTTGTGTTGTCCAAACGACAATTGAGCAATTTAAATATCAACTTTCCTAACCCTAAGCCTTCACGGGTTGGTAATTTTCATAATAGCGGTGTGACTAGAATACTAATTTAGCACTTCTAGTATAGAGAAAAGTTTGGGAAATTCAAATATTTGTAGATGAATATGGAAATGCCGCATCATCGTCTTTTAATCAGGAGCCAAACTTCATTAACGGAACCTATTCACTTTTAATTAGGTTTCGACGTTGGCCAAACCTGACAGATCTTAGGTACAAAGTGGCACGTAGCTTAGCTTGGAACAGAAAGTCAGAAAATTTCGTTTTAGCTAAAGCTAAATATGACTGCTAATAACCCGATCCGGCGCATGTGTTCTTCTTACAACAACATGATTCTGAGTAATCCAGAGTAATCCAGAGACAGAGATGCTTTAAATTCAAAATGGCAGATATCCTTGCCTCCGATGTAATTTAATTAATTTCAATAAATAGTTAGAATAACAAATTTAAAAACAAATTATTGATATTTATTTTTAAATTTGTAATTCTAACTATAAATTAATGTAATTTATGATGTTTTATGCACACGTATTGGTGTTATGGATTGAATGAGTGTTTTATGTCATTTCATATTAAATTTTGTAATTCATGTTCTAAACACTGTTTTGTGTGTCTATTAAATAAAAAATAAAAAACTGGTAACAGTTTGGTGCGAGCGGTGGCCTTTTGAATTTTTTCTATTAGGAAAGTATTTTTGGAAATGCCTAAGAATTGTAATTACTATACCTACTCCAATCCGCGACTAAACTTGACTGTCTCAGTTATTCAAGACCTCAGCGCTTGAAATCGCCAATTCGCGGTGCGCACTCGTGTTGATGATGAAGTTTGTTCGCGCGCAAATATTCAAATCTACTAGAGGCGCCATCTATATATGACATCCAAAAACAGAAATTGACCGAATGACGTTCAAGGACAACTCATTTGAGAATAGTTATATTTCAATCAACGATATATTCATTCACTCTTTCTATTCGCTACAGAAAAATGACAACGTTTGCGCATGAATAAAAGTGGATCAAGAAATAAATTGAAGAAAATAATTATACGAAAAGCCAATAGCACGTACCTGATTTCTGTACAAAGGTCCATACTCTCTCTCTCTCTCTCTCTCTCTCTCTCTCTCTCTGTCTCTTTAAGAGAAGGACTGTAGCCTAAAGTGGGACGTAGATAGGCTGCTTGCAATGTTACCTGCAAGGATTCCTATAATTTCCTGTGTCAGTAACCTGTAATATTCTAATTTCGTGCGCACCCGCCTAAATAACATCTGCACAAATAGCACCTGGCCTAGTCCAGATTGGGCACCTATTGATATTTTTGGCAGGTGCTGTTAGTGAATTCAAATGTATTTATTCTGCCAAAAATATCAATAGGTGCCCAATCCGGACTAGGCCAGGTGCTATATGTGCAGGTGCTATTTAGGCGGGTGCGCAAACTGGAATACCTCCTAATTTCCTACATTTGTACATGTACTTCCTTCTCCGATGTATTAGTCCACTCCAAAGGTTTCCTCCAAGAGAACTTTTAGTTATAGCACCCTATTCTCCCTTTTTATGTACAATAAAGTGTTCCTTAATAGCGTAAGTACCTTTTCCTTTGTTTGTTGATCAACCTTTCGCATAAGTTTGAGTACCACTCCTCTCCCCTCATAAAGCCTAAACGAGCTACAGCCTACACTTTGAACTTTACAGCCCTCGTTATAAGGGCTAAGTGGCTAAGTGAATTCATTCAAGGCCATTGTCTGATCTGAGATTAATAACCTGTCAAACTATGGCAGGTCAGGAAATTGAGAGAGTTAATAGAGTCGATCTTCACTTACGTCGTTCTAACCACTACAGGGTGATTTTAAAACTGTTAGGAATATTTTTTAGGGAATGATCGGTTCCTTAAAAATATTCGCTTTATTGATTCGCTTTATGAAGAATGTATATATAAACTTTTTTTATTTAGTAATATATATTTTGCAGTTTGTTGAGAAAGTTTGAAATTTTTTTGTCCGTTGTTTTCCAAATGATCTAGATTTTGAAACGGACGCCTAGTTCTGTTTGTAATACTCAAAAAGACACAGTTAATGTGTTACTTTGAATTAAAAAAATGAGGTTTTTTTTGGTATGGAGGTCTAAAAACAATTGAGTTGACCGGCGCCAACCACAAGAGGATCAAAATATAGGTTTTTTGAACTTTGATTACTTTTGTCCTAATATTGTTGGTTTATGCATAAGCGAAGTAATTTTAGGCAAGAAAAAAACATTTTTTTTATCGTATTTTTCAAACCTAGACCGTATGTTTCTAAATCATGGTTAGAATACATACATACATAAGCTCACGCCTGTATCCCAGAGGGGTAGGGACTATCACCTGCCACGATCCTGACAAATCACTTTCGCTCAGCAACATTCATTAGTCGTTGCATGCACGCACGTCGGTTTTGGGTATTTTTCTTCCCCCTAGCAGGTCCCATTGCATTTTGCTTTTGCCCTTATGGTTAGAATGTTCCCTTAAAATACGTTGTATTATCTATTCAAAGTCACCCTGTAGAGCTTGTGTTCAGTTTTGATAGCTCGGTGGTCGAGATTATTCAGGATGGGGCGGTTATTTGGCTTTTGTTTGGCGACTGTTCACGTGCTAAGACGTAGATATCTCGTAGGGTTTAGACGTTCATAAGTTAAGTAAAAGGAATCCTAATTTTTTAAAACGACATCAAATAGGAGGAGTTTTTCAATTATTATTTTTTTGCCTATATTGCTAATAACTCTTTTTTGTTCGATTTGATGTAAAGTAGAAAATTAAAAAAATCTACGGTGAATTTGAAATACGTATACATGTGCAATTGTGCACTAAGGGATCAATGATAATATTTATTTTGTACCGTATTGCAGAAGTACATTTTGGGGTCTGTGCCAAGATACCAGCTCTTATAATGTAAAGTACCTGGTTGACCGAGCTTTGCTCGGTATGTAGGTTTTCACACAAAAAAAAGAACTTGACAAAAAAAAAGAAAAAATATTATCAAGTCTCGAACCAGGGTCTTCTGTTTACGGTATCGTCCTATTTCCCACTTGAGCTATGACAACCTTACACATGGTTGCGAAAATGTCGTTCTTGTAGTGTAGCAATTATTTATTTGCCTTAAAACACGGTCAAAACGACGTTTTATAAAAATGAAACCTAGTTGGATCAATTAATCGCCCCCAAAACCCCCTGTTTACAAAATTTCATGAAAATCGTTGAAGCCGTTTCCGAGATTATGATTATATATAAATATATATACAAGAATTGCTCGTTTAAAGAGATTAGATGAAACCCTATATACTTAGGGACTCCACACACGACGGCTATAAGGTAAGGATGTATATTATAGCACGATATATCTCATTACATCTTTTCATAGAAATCGTCAGGAGACCACACACGACAGCTATAATATACATCCTTACATCTTCGTACCTTAAAGGTACTGAGCGATACGAAGATGTATATTTACCTTTCGATACCTTTCAATACCTCCCAATACCTTTCCGTATATTACGATATATCTTCCTTCGTAAAGGGTGTTCAAAAAGTTTCTTGGTGATTCAAAAAACTCCACTAGGAGTCTGAATACCTATGTCGCTAAACGACATAGGTATTCAGAGTCCTATCTCAAAAAAATCATTTGCTCTACATAAATTTGCTCCATATAAATAGTCTCGCTAAAGGCCGGTTTCCGAATTGAGAATTTCACTTAAATATTTAAATAACGTTCTGTCACGCTCTTTTCTGAGAAACTTGACGAGACAGCACTAGAGTTAAGTAGTTACTTAGCGAAATTCTCAATTCATAAATCGGCCGTAAGCTACGTTTCGTAAGCCTGAGGAAGGTATAGGCCATACTCCGCCACGGGGGCCCAAGTCCGGATTGATGGAGGCTTGTAAGACTAGTGGCTGGTCTTGCTCTATGGCCTCTGACTTGGCTTAACGACTGCCATCTATCGACGGCAGCCAGCACCAACTGCTTAACATGCCTTGCGAAGCATGGAACCGCTCGGAAAAATGCCATTAGCGTTAATCATAAACGGTCACCCATCTGCGCACTGAACGCGCCCTATGTTGCTTAACGTTCGTGATCGTTTAAGATCACTCAGGCGGCCAGGGCTGCGAGCAATTCTTCGATTCAGTCGATTGATACACCTCCTGCGGTTGACTGGTAGAAAATGCTTGTAGCATAAAGTCCACCGCGTTGCCTTTGTAATTTTTACTTATGTGCAATAAACGTATTAATAATAATAATAATTGATGACCTATGATTTTATAGATATAACATAGGAAGTTACAACTTGTATATAGTGATGGAATATAACATTAAAGTTGCCTTTAACATGAAGGATAGTAACAAAAATCAATCTACCTCAAGAAAAGAAAAAAAAAGTGTAGCAACACAGTGGTCATCAATTTTGTAATATCATGCCTGTCCACTTGCTGGCGATGTCTGATAATTCCGCATATAATTTAAACTCTTCGGAATTTTCCTTACTTTATATGATGTTCAATGCACATCGTTCTATTTTTGGCACATGTGCCAACGCATACGCGCATCAAAATCTCAATCATCTTCTGATGAACTACCTATTTATTAAATCTAGTAGTAAGTCGACAGATCCATAACACCCTGTATAACGCCTTAGCAGCCGGAACGTGTGTCGGTCGAGACGTATGCCAACGAAATGAAGCGAAATATACATTACGTTACCTGTTCCGTGTGTGATACTTTAATATAATGTAAAGCTATACCTCCCGGGATGTAATGTATATTATAGCAGTCGTGTGTGAAGTCCCTTACTATTATGTAAGTGTTGATGACAGAAGCAAATACCACCAAAACAAGAAGAAGTCTTAAGAAGGAATTAACGTTTGTTTATGAAATGAGTGTTTGGTTAAATCCGGCTTTGACTCGGTTTTAATTGTTTGCGTTATGACCTTAAAAAGCACTATTAAATACCACTGTTATGATAAGCCGATCGGCCCACCAAAATTTAATTAAATTAAAATCTTGAGCTTTTACATAAATTTAGGTAATGTGCTTCAATAAATATAGTAAATTTATGTTTAAATTTTGCAATAAAACAATGTAGATTTTCACTTCCGGTTTCTTGTATTTCTTGACAAACTGTAGCTTGGACAATAACGAGGGAAGCCTGTCTATGCCTATGAAATCTAATATTTGGGTAATAAACCTGCACAGAGCCTGTGGCTGTGTTACCGTCGCATGGGCGTAGCTCGTATCCATTTCTTATTTTTATTTCTCGTCTTGTGTTTTGCTTTGTCCATTTTTTCCTTTTTTCCTTTTTGTCTGACTTGTATATTGTCCGTGTGGTAATAAATAAATGTATGTCTTCTTATTATTTTTAAATTTAGTGCAACCGATTATTAAAAAAGACTGCCATGGGCTTCCACCGCTTCATTGACTACGAACTTATTCAATTAGTCGCTGAAAAGTTTCAAAACAAACTAACCGTTTAGTCGGTTGTAAAACTTTCCGGGCTCAACTCGACCCACGTTGACTTACAACTCCCACGGTATGTTGTGTTTGTCTAAACTCGAACAATCTGGACCCCACTTAGTAGAGCAGAAGTTCACTGCGCTGGAAACCGACTGCTTAAAGGAAAGTTGGGTGCCCATTTTGATTGCCGGCATATCAGCATCGCTAACTAGCGAATAGTTCATATTAGTAACGCTCAGACAGGTTATTATTCGACGTGCCCAATTTGATGGAACTATGGCGAATCGGAAGACGCAGCGTGGACAGACCCAACACCAGATGGTCTCACGACATAGTTACGCTGGCGGGGAGTTACTGGATGCAGGCTGCACAAGACTGGGTAAATTCTATATTCTAGCTTCCGGGTATGTCTATGCCTATGAAATCTAATATTTTGTGTAACTGTTGCTGTTAACTGTTCCAACTGAAAACCAGTTTTGCGATGTGCTATTAACAGCACGTACCAGCAATGCATGCTGAGTTGGTGACCCTTTTCCTTGTCGCGGAGGCACCATGTCGCATTCATATCTTTGCCCTTTTGTTATTTTTTTGTTGTCATTATGTAAATATATATTTTTTAAGTGTACTTTTGTTGTCATGTTAATAAAATACTTTCTTTTGTTATACGTGATTTCTTCGTCATCTCTTTCAGTGGGCGTCAAATGGTTGATGATGATGATGTCGTGGCTTACAATGACAATTCAATGTACGTGGGTGGACTTGGCTACGCAATGTAAATCGTATTAAAAAAAAATCAAAATTATTTATTTACATGACAAACAAATTATGAATCACTTAAAGATTAATGTTTGATGATCGACCGTGTTCAATTTTAATGATTAAATCAGAGCTTCTATCCAGCTGAGGTTTATACAGATAAACAATTACATACAGGCACATACATTGCTTTTAGCTCCACTCTAGAATGCCCTGTGATATAATAATAAGACTTTAGACCGTGCTTTAAGCGGCATTGTCTTTTATCTGCAGTCACACGCTGTGAGGAAGGCGTCAATGTAATCTAGTCGTCCGTTAGCGCGCTTCGAGCCACCAGCTCTAGTTTTTAATCGGTTTATTCGTGGAGCTTTCAGTTAGACTTTTCACTCATCAAACTTTGCAGTGCCATGCAGAAAGGTCCGATTAAACCGTATTGAAATTAAAATCCGACTAAAATACAAAAATAATTTAAGTGGAATGAATGAACGCGATCCGATAATAAAATTTGCTCAGCTTATGCCGCGCTGATTTTCAGTACCTCCGATTTGTTAGCAATAGACACGTTGGTAAAATGCAACTAGTCAATAAAAATACTTTGTAAATATTAGCAGTAAAGTACCTAGACTGCATTACGAACATGACATAATAGGTCAAAAAGCAACATTAAGCAAGTCTTGTGAAGCTGCTGTTACACCCGCTCTGAAATATCATGATTCAGCCAAAAGAAGTGCACTGCTAGTTATAAGCCTCCTCCATGGATTTCCAAAAAGAGCGGTTGGAAGCGGCTTGCATCCAGCCTGTTCCTGCCACTCGGATGAGATCGTCTGACCATCTTGTGGCTGGTCGTTCTACGCTGCGCGTAGGTGGTCCTCCGATATGTGGTCTCCATTCGAGAATATGGGAGCACCGAGGTGCCCCTACAATGCTGATATTCCGTCCCGGCCACTTTGCGGTAAGTCATGACTCCATTTATGGCGATAAAATACTCTTGCCGATTACCTAAGGGTCAACGTAGACCGGTCGATCGGTCGATTGATTGATTGGAAACACACACGTGGCGGCTGTCGAGGCTGGCGTGTAAGCTGCTTAATTGAGTGCCGCGGGGCCGCCGGGTCAGCAGGATTGTCACGTGTCTTCACTGGCTAAAGTAAATTACCGCAATACTCGATATTTGTACGCAGTAAATTGTCAGTTACCGTGAGCACTGACTTAAAATCAGCACTGAAAATCACACCCTCAGAACAACGCTGAGTCAGTTGACTTTTGTGGTATCCTTGACATGGCATAGACTATATATATGGATATTATGTTTTTTATAACAATAACAACATTTACATACAGACACACACATTGCTTCTGACCCCTTACTAGGACACCCTGTGTCGTGGGACCCAGAAACAGCGATGTCACAAACATGTAAATATCCAATACCTGGGTTTCTTTTTTTTTATCCCCAGCCGGGATTCGAACCCGGGACCTCTTGTATGGTAGGCAGATGCACAAACCACTGCGCCACAGAGGTCTTTTCAATTTAATGTTTTTTTTTGTCTGTTGTGTTACATAATAATTGTCTGTTTATTTTGCTTCTGTGATTGTGTCTTGCTGCTATAACATTTTTATTTTCTTTTTCTTACATTTCTATGACGGTAATTAACTAACGTACTTTAAAATGTATATCGCATATTAATTTATATGTCTTAGTAATGTGTCTTGCCAAAAAGTGTCATCTAAATATAGACACAACTAATTTTTGTAGAGGCTTTGTAACGAATTTAATAAATTGGCAAAGATTAGCCATCTTGGCGTGTTTAACGCATCGGTTCATGTTCTAAAACATAGTGCAGATTTTTTCAATTGTTGGAATAAATTTCATTTCTAGAATGTAATTTATTTTTATACTGTGACTCGTGTGACTTAAAGTGATTACGACTTTAAGCATGTAGGTACATACAAGAGTTTCTAATAATGAGACTTATAATTTGCCTTATGTAAGTTTAAATTTTATGTCACTCTGTTGTCAGTTATGTGTTGTTAGTCTTCCCAATATTAAATAAATAATAAATATCGCATTGTGATAATAGTCCATTGATGGAGGACTTGCACTTGAGAGGACATGTTAAAAGATAAATAAACGTGACGACCTCTGTGGCGCAGCGGTTAGCGCATCTGACTACCATGCAAGAGGTCCCGGGCTCGAATTCCGGCTGGGGACAAAAATAAAAGAAACCCAAGTCTTGGATCTTTACGTGTTTGTGACGTCGCTGTTTCTGGTTCCCATAACACAGGGTATCCTAGTGTGGGGCCAGAGGCAATGTAGTTATGTGCCTGTTATGTAATACTTTTCATATTATGACCAGACGAAAAGTCAATATAGTCACGTAGTACATCGCTAAATACAAATAAGCCTCAGATTATGACGTCACATCTTAACGTAAATAATGTATGAAGAGTTTATCAATATTTGAGTTATCTCGTCAAACAATGTATTTATGCATCCGCACCATCATAAGAAAACATTTACACTTTAATGAAAAAACGAAATAATAGGTATTTTTTTTAAATATAGGTATCATCATCAACCCATTATGTCCCCACAAAGGGCAAGGGTCTCTTCCCTGAGGAAGGTACCTATCGGCCATACTCCGCCACGGGGGCCAAGTCCGGATTGGTGGAGGTTTGTAAGACTAGTGGCTGGTCTTACTGTCAGAAGTTTTCAAGCCGACTTAAGCCAAGTCGTGCCATCTATCGTCGGCAGTTGGCACCTACTGCTTAACGTGCCTTGCGAAGCACGGAACCGCTCGGAAAAATGCCACTAGCGTTAGTCATGGACGGTGACCCATCCATGGACTGAACGCGCCGTATGTTGCTTAACCTCAGTGATCGTTTAAGATCACTCAGGCAGCCCAGGCTACGAGCAAATATAGCTATGTAGTTACTTTATTTTCACACTTTTTGGAAATGTGAAAATAAAGTAAATTCCTACAAAAAAATATTTTTGTGATTAATTTTTTTTACAGTAGGTAATGTAACTCTAAATTAAATGTGACGCAAGTTTCTCTTCGTAAATTTATAAAATAGGCACCAGGGTTAAGTTATATAATTATAACACAATTTTCAGATTATTACCTCTAACATTCTAATCTTTGAGTTGACGAGCTTTGCAATTTAAGTCGAATTTTTATAGTAAACAAAGAATTGAAGACCTACTAAACAAGGCGGTCAGGCCGTTTATAAAGTTGAATCTCGGCCTTGACATCGCCTCGGTTGTGAACTGGCTGGCAACGATCCAAGCTGATAAGTCCCGTGGCCACGTGGATCAGTAGACCGGTCGATGAGCTGTGCGAGCTGCGGTGCATTTGGGAAACGATTTTGGAGAACATGCTTTATACTAGAATTCTTGATTCATAAAATGTATACTTAACACTAACTATATAACTATAACTGTGGTTTTACATACAAACAAAATCTCACGCCTGTATCTTCGGTGGGGTAGGCAGAGACCACGGACTGCGCCGAACCTGCCAGATCACATTTTACACAAGATTGTCTCAAACCTCAATTGTTTCCTCTGCGTTATATATCTACGCTGAACTACATCAGGGTCTGTTTCATAAAGCTACAGTTAGTCAAGGTCACCTAACCTAGCGTCGCAATTGGTTACACATGTACTGTACATCACTCATCATCATCATCATCGGCCTATGCTTGTCCACTGCTGGCCATTGGCCTCTCCCATTGCACGCCACTGAGCACGGTCCTCGGCTATTCTCATCCAGTTCTTGCCAGCCGGCAAGACCCAGCAACATATTATTGTTGCTTACAATTGGTTGAGACTGGTGAGATCCTGCGATATGCTCGTGAACGGGTGCGGTTGACGTGTATGGCCGCAGCTTTCATGTTTATCATACTTATGTAAGAAAATTGACTACAACGTTTTGGCATGTAAAGTTTTTGATGGCAATAATGGAATCTTATCATAGGGGATAAACTCATGTATTAAGGTTTGAGATAATTTCAGAAAAGATGGCTAGAGTGAAGATTTTTTTCCACTGTCTTTTTTTTCTCTACAAATACGGCTGAAACCAGCGGTTAATATTGTACCTTGACATTCAGCAAATACAACGTGAATACTTTACGCTAAAATATAATTTGAAAGAAAGAAAATTGAAAATTAAATAACTTCAGTTTTTTTAATTTTACGTGAAAAGTATACACCTTTTTTCTAAGTAAGTAGGTACGTTATATTCATAGTAGAAGGCACGAAACTCTCAGTGCGCATGTCCGACTCGCGCTTGGCCGCTTTTTACAGCGGACGAAGATAAGTGTCAATATATCGCGTTAAAAACTAATTTATGTAGAATGTTCCCTACAAACTTGTTCACACTTGATATAATAGCGTGTTAAGGTAAAGAGTGAAGACATTCTGTTCGTTCCTAGTCTCCAGCCCCGCTTAATTGTTTTAAAGGAGGCTCTAATCAGATCCGCGTGTTCGCTTTAACTGTGCCGGGACGCTATCATCAGTCGCGCTAACGAATTTAATAAACTCTGAAATCATTTGCGAGGGCTTTTAGACTCGTAAAAGACATACTGGTGTCTTGTGTAAGAAAAATATAATAATTCAATTAGTTTATCTATATAAATAAAATTCAAAGTCCTGACTGACTCAGTCATCAACGCCCAGCCCAAGCCGTTGGACCTACGCAGCTGAAATTTTGCACAGAGGGGAAGGGGAGCACATATAAGTAGGCAAGGAATAAGACCGGATTTTTTTAAATTCAACCCCTAAGGGGGCGAAAAGGGTTTGTATGGGAGGTATAAAGAATGTTGTCTAATTTTCTTGAAAATTCAAATAAATACTCTTCAACACAATTGATTGAAGACGTTCGTGTTTCGCCGTTTTTCTAAATTTAACCCGTAAGGGAGTGAACAGGGTTGCAACTTTTCAAAAAATGCAAAAAAAACACGAGAGAAACCCTCAAAAAGACAGTCTAACCAAGCAGCCTCCTTGTCCCCAGATGCGGACGCGCCGGCAGTCTAGCGGCGACACCTGGCGAGAAGCTTCTAGAACTGCTGCGGCCGGGTGGCGGAACGCCGCGGCGGCACTCCACCGCCGCCTGCGCGCCCGCGCAGCCCCCGCGCTCCACGGGCTTCGTCTACTGCCCCTCGGACGCGCTGCCTTACTGCCCACCCTCGAGGCTGGCGCCGCCGCCCGCTAGGCCCATACCCAAGGTAACAAGATAAGGATATTCTTGATTGTACATCAGAAGCAATTATGTGCCTGTATAAAAAAGACTTGTACAAAATAATATAAGATAAGAGTACTCTTGATTGTACTACATCATGTGGTAAAGATACTGAGTACAATTGGCGACTATTGCTGTAGGTAATCCATTTCTTCGGAGAACAGAAAGCTGGAGGAACAGAGATATAAAAAGTCCACGAAGTAAGGAAGTCGGGCACATAATAATTAAATAGTAAGGGACATAAAAGTAGATAATATTTATTGTTCTAAGCTGCACTTGTTACTGATTTCCTTATTACTTAGGTTAGCTGGTAGATATTAAGCTCGTAATAAAACTTTGTGAATTGATGCAATAAATAATTTTAACAATAATGACAACATAAAGTACAATAACCAACCAAGTGCAAGACGGACTGGAGCAAAAACTGCAAAAAAAAATCCCGTTTCTTGTAATGGAGTCCTCCGTAAATATAAATTTTATTCTGTTTTTAGTATTTGTTGTTATAGCGGCACATCAATACATCCTTTGTGAAAATTTCACTTGTCTAGCTATCACAGCTCATACGATACACGTTCATAGACTCACGGACGGACTGAATTCTTAGTAATAGGGTCCCTTACCCCTTGGGGCTCGGAACCCTGAAAAACAGTCACCGTCGTTCGTCCCCAGCTGCAACCGCCACCCCAGCCCACGGTGACGCCCCCGCAGCCGCCACCGGTGCCCCAGCGCACGGTGCCCCCGCAGCTGCCGGCGCCGCCCCCGCCCCCGCGCCGCGCCTCCCCGCAGCCGCGCCGCGGCCCGCCGCCCGCGCCCCTGCGCCCCGTCGTCACCCCGCCTGACACCAACGGGAACCGCCGGGTGCCGCCACAGCAACCCCCGAGATTAGACTGTAATAGGCAAGTGGTTTCCCTTACAGTCACTCCTTCTGTACCCATAAGGTCACCCCTTTTGGGGAGTAATGCCGGATTTTTTCGGTAGTGACACGGTTTTTGTTAGGTGCTTCTCTTGTCTTACTGCACAAAAATGGTGTAAGTACTGGAAATGGCCATACATACACTCAGAGACTACAGAATGTCCACGAAGCTGGTGTCTGCCAATTTTTTGTCTCTATAAGGTCACTTTTAGTAGCTAGAAGAAATCCCGAGATTTTTTATCTAAATTCCCTTAAAAATTAATGGCTTAAATGTTTAAATGCCAAATAGCAGTGTTCGGAACATTCAGATACCACCAATTAATAAAAATCAAGTTTGGGAGAAGATTACACACAGCGAAAAAATCCAAATCTTGATTTAAACAATTACATTTTACATTTACATACAGGCACATACCCTGTGTCGTGGAAGCCAGAAACCGCGACGTCACAAACATGTAAACATCCAAGACCTGGGTTTCTTTTTTTTTTCCCAGCCGGGGATCGAACCCGGGACCTCTCGCATGGTAAGCAGATGCGCTAACCACTACGCCACAGAGGTCATCCTCTTGTCTTTCCTTTTCACCATGGCATTGCTGCCAAAGACTCTAAGGGCCGATTTCTGAATTGAGAATTTACTCTAAGTAAATACTTAAGCAACGTTCTGTCCCGCTCTTTTCTAAAATTTGACGAGACAGCACTACAGTTAAGTAGTTAGGTACTTAGCGAAATTTTCAATTCAAAAACTGGCCCAATAATACCTTCTTTTCTTACCAAAATTCACGTACTTAAAGTAGTGCATT
This sequence comes from Yponomeuta plumbellus, assembly GCA_947310845.1. Taxonomy (NCBI): domain Eukaryota; kingdom Metazoa; phylum Arthropoda; class Insecta; order Lepidoptera; family Yponomeutidae; genus Yponomeuta; species Yponomeuta plumbellus. Next base: position 958,280 of record OX371193.1, on the reverse strand, counting down.
TAGTTTTGACCTTCTGCCGAATTTGAGACCCTAATCCAAATCGTATTTTGCAGGAATCCAGCCCAACCAATTCCCGTACGGAGACTACCCCAGAAGTCACTACCTGACACGCCGTACACACCGCCGGTAGTCACTACAGTGACCACCCAGCCTGTCAAGCGATCTCCCAGCTCAGGCTCCAACATCAGCGTGAGACAAGACTCGAACGTATCATCCGACTCGTTCAGCCAAACCTCCTCGCCATCATACACGACGAAGACCATGGAAGCACCCCTGCTTCCCCACCAGAATGCGAACAAAAGCCTCAACGCGAAGATAGCGAGAGGACTGCTCCTCAAAGAACAGCAGGAGAAGGAGGCAGCCAACTCGTCAATCACCAAGAGTATGTCGACGCCGGCGTCGCTGCAGACGATCGTGCGGTTCCAGAACGGAAGCAATATGTCGCTGCATCATCGGGTAAGTGCGCTTTTTGTTTTGAGACGATTGTGTGGTTTGTTTTTAAGAGTGCTAATTGACTATCAAGAATTGGAACAACTTATTACACAATTTATTAGCGAAAAACTGAATGTCAGCTGCACATTAAATGACATAGAATATGTGACGGGTTCCCTACTTCATTCCGAAAATTCTTTGTTCGAAATTCGTTTCACCGGTGAACGATACTTCGGAGGTTTGATTGCGCGACGCCTTAATCAATCGAATGTTTATACACCGATTGCTTGTTGGTTCGATGCCTCGTTACATCGAAAACTTTACTGCGATGCTTTTTAATGCGACAGTTAATTTTATTGAATGTTTATTTTAATTTTAATTTTAATTTATTTAATATTTAGGAAAACTAGTGACTAAGCAAACATGATATTACAAAGCAGATATAAAAACAGACAGTCATTAATTATGCACCGAATGCTGTTAGTTCGGTCGCTTGTTAAATCATTAAGTAGGTATTATCTATTCATTATTATAAAAGAAGGTACATAAGAGTTTCCATGTATTGGCGATACCCGGCGTTTCCGGTAGGAGCATAAGGATAAGCATATCCTGGTGCTCCTAGTAATGGACAGTCACGTACAACGAATATTGTCAGTTATTAATTAGTTACTAATATTACCTAAATATAATTACGAGGACACGGGTATGTACCTACATATAAGTTATTTATAAGTTTGAATTAACTATCTGTAATTTTATTTGAAAAGTACTAGGGTAGCAGAAATATGTAAGAGATTGCGACTAAAATAAAACCTCATGAAGAACATGCGGCTTATTGCATGGAATTGCATAATAGGGCGTAGTATCAAAAACCCTCTACTAACTTCTGTTACCCTAGTACATTTTCTGCCATACGACGATTCTGTCCATAGCCGATTCTGTCCAATCAAGAATCTGCTGAAAATAGATTCTGCCGTACACCGACGGAGGTTAAATGTTGTGTAAAAAATATTCTGTTACTGCATATAATACTCTCAGTAAAACGTTTTTTTGAAGTAATGCACTGAACAAACATACATCGATATTATTGCACTGGTGTAACATTTTTTGAAGTAAGAAGACATCGGCAAAACGTTTTCGAAGTAACAAGGCACCGAACAATAAAAGCATCGGATAAAAAAGGCGTCGCACAATCAAACCTTCGCAGTATCATTCGGTGGTGAAACGTATTTCGAACAAATAATTTTCGAAATGAAGTAGGGAACCCTATGTGACACGCATCGGGAAGCGAGGAAACGAAAAAAGACCGATTTGTGCTACAATTACAACATTTGGTAAAAAACTAAGTATTATGAAAAACAAAAAGTTATTAGACGGGAGTGAGGTTTATATTAAGGAAGATTTTCCAAAAAAAAGTTCTCTTGAAACTAAAGGAACTTCAGGAGCAAGCCGACACAGAGAGAAAAAATGGCAAAAATGTAATAATAAAATACGACAAATTGATAATATTAGAAAACTCGCCTGTTACGCATTTTAAAAGGAAACATGCATCGATGTCATCACCGCAAGTGGAAAGGCAAAACAAAAATGAAGACAAAACAAAACGAGTAAATAAAAAGTGCAAAATAAACAGCCCGAAAATCACAAATTTTATGAATAAAACTGTAGAAAATCCATGCAGTCCTACCAATGCCGACACAGAGCCAACAATCAGTGGAACTTCTAATGACAGAACTAACAATCAATGACGTCAAATAACTCTACAACACGAACCCAGCAAGGATAAAACTACCTCTCCTACAACAAATAGCTGCGGCAAGAGAATGAGATCTCAAAATAATTAAGGTAAAAAAATTATTTATGTTGGCACAAGCAATAGCAGAGCGTTAAAAGGAGACACAAGAATAACGGAATTATGTGTTGCACTAAACAAAATACAGTGGGATATATTTGGGCTTTCGGAAGTGAGGAGAGAACAAGAAAAGCTTATCGAATTAAATAACGGGTGCATACTCTACCACTCCGATAGTATCAAAGGTATGGGAGGAGTAGGTTTTATCATCAACAGCCACATGAAAAAATACGTCGAAAACTACACGAGCGTATTCAACAGAGTTGCAGCTGTTGATTTAAAACAAGGTAAACGCAAAATAAGAATAATACAGGTTTACGCTCCCACAGCAACCAATAGTACCAGAGATGAAATCGAAGATTTCTATTACCAAATGGGTTGTGCTTATCCCACACACAGCTCTACGGAAACTTTTATTATTGGAGATTTCAACAGCCAGATAGGGAAACGGCAAAACTATGAAAATCACATCATGGGCCCATACAATTACGGGAAAAGAAACGAAAGTGGTGAACGACTTGTGCTCTCCTGCCAAGAAAATGGACTGAAAATAACGAACACTCTATACAAGGCACGCAAGGGTAAGATGTGGACTTGGATGTCACCTGATGGAGAAACACAAAACCAAATAGACTACATTTTAGCCAACAAGACAAACTTTATAAAAAAAGTAAAGGTTTTAAGCCATTTCGCATTAAATACTGACCACAGACCCGTAGTTGCATGTATTAATACAGATAATATTAAACGAAAAAGGCCAAAACCAAGACTACAGACACAGTATATGCCACTTAAACAACAGAAAACTAAAATAAAAGACTTAGTTAATTTTAAAGAAGAATCTCAGAATGTTCAAATAATATATGATAAATTGGAGGAAACCCTCAGTAGTATACAAGAAGAACTTAAAACACCAGAAAATACAAAACAAAAAAAAATGCTGTCTCTAGAAAGAAAAAGACTTATATCACTTAGAAATAAATTGAAATGGAGAAGAAAGAAAACAAAATTTGAAAAAGAGTACTTCATTCAGAAGAGAGTACTAAATTTAAAAAGAAACTAATAAATATATTCGGAGAGATGTAAAAATATACGCAAATCAGTTCCATTAAGGAAACAGAGAAAAAGAGATCAACCGGAAAAGAAATTATACCAATGCTACAAGACAAAAAGGGGAAAACTACAAAAACCAGAAAAGACATACTAAATACTGCAACAAAATGCTACGAAAAACTGTACGACTCCGAAAAAAATACCGACATAGAGATAAAATGTCGAGAAGAGGTCCAGTTTTTCCTAAAATCAGAAATCCGGAGTGCAATAGAACAGCTTAAGAACAAGAAGGCTACAGGCAAGGATTCCATAACAAACGAGACCCTGAAATGTTACTCATGCGAACTCGTCGAACCCATACAGGTACTATTTAACGCAATTCTTACAAATACTACTCTACCAAAACAGTGGAATATATCAACTATCTCTCTACTACACAAAAAAGGCTGTCGTAAAGACATAAATAATTACCGACCTATAACAATATCATGTAGCATGTATAAGCTGTTTATGACCATATAAAAAAACAGAGTTAATAAAAAAATTGAGGAAATCCAACCGGTAGACCAAGCCAGTTTCCGACGGGGCTTCTCGACCATAGACCACTTGCATACACTTAACATGCTTATAGAAAAATATTGTGAATGGAATAAAGAACTCTACATTTGCTACATTGATTTCACTAAAGCTTTTGACAGTATCAGTCGCGAATCTCTCCTGAAAGCTCTACTACAGCAAGGTATAGACGAAAAATATGTCGAGATTCTCAACGAAATCTACAAAAACAGCACAGCAAGAATAAAACTGGATACAGAGGGTCTACCATTTCCACTAAAGGGAGGAGTCAAACAAGGCGACCCGATATCCCTGATTCTTTTTAACAGTTTGCTCGAACAAGTGTTTCGAGAAATGAATTGGGACAACAAAGGAATTTTTATAAATGGGTACAGAATGACCGCCCTCAGATTCGCAGATGACATTGTGTTTGTATCAGAATCAGCGACAGAACTACAGACGACCCTATCAGATTTCCAAAATTCCCTACAGCATACTGGTCTACAACTTAATGAGAGCAAGACTAAAGTTATGACAAACAGTACGACAGAATCAATCCTAGTAAATGGCAATGAACTCGAGTATGTCGAGGACTATGTATATTTAGGACAGCTAATCTCATTCAATAAGCGCCTTGACAAAGAAATCGACAGAAGAGTTAATATAGGGTGGAAAAAATACTGGGCTCTTAAGCATATATTTAAAGCAGACCTACATATAGCTATAAAAAGAAAAGTGTTCAACTCTTGTATCCTACCAGCAATGACTGAGTGTAAGAAGACAAGACAGAATTCGGAATGAAGTTCTGAGAAGGCGCACAGGGGTGAAGGACGTCAGCACCACGATTAGAGGACTTAAATGGCAGTGGGCAGGCCATATGGTGAGACTCCAAGACGACAGATGGACCCGATTAACGACAGAATGGACACCTCGAGACGGTCGGCGAAAAGCCGGGAGACCACTTATGAGATGGACTGACGAACTTAAAAATACGAACCCATTATGGTGGAGATGCGCTACAAACAAGTGATTACCAATAAACAATTTCGCAGTGTTGTGAAGTGTTTGTTAAAGTTAATTTGTTGGCTGGTATTGCATGTATAATGAATTTTTGATAATATAATTATGATCCTTAATAATTAATCAAGAAATATGTAATTAATCTTAAATAATCAATGTAAATCTATACTGATTATCTGCATTCAAATAAAGGCTTTATTATTATTATTATTATTATTAATTGACTATCGCATTCTGAGTTATTAACTTTATTCCGGATACACTTACTCGAGCTCCGTCTCGTTCACCATGATTAAGCTCCGCGAATCAGAGCGAAAGTTGGTCAGATTTTTCCGATAAAACAAATTTTAGGATTCTTAGTTATCTATTGGAAATAGTTATAAAATCATAGCTCTCATATGAAAATTAACACCTAAGGCATTAAAATGTATGGAACAGAATATAATCGAGACGGAAAAAAATGTTCATATTCAGAAATCAGTCATTTGTTTCCACGTAAAGAATTTAAATATATTCTGTTCATTGAATGTCAATGTACTTATAATGTTAGCCGCTGCCTTGGGGCCGAATAGTGGAGATATAGGCGGCGAAAAAAAATTCCATTTTGTCCATCTTTTTTTATAGGTTTAAGTTTGTACGTTTTTAAAGTAAAAACGGACCCACTGCCATATCGGCGCTGCAAATCGCATCAATTTGGCGACCTCTGTGGCGCAGCGGTTAGCGCATCTGAAACCATGCGAGACGTCTCAGTTTCGAATCCCGGCTGGATACAACAAAAAAAACTCGGGTCTCGGTTCTTTACATGTTTGTGATGTCGCTGTTTCCGGTTCCCACGAGTATCCACAGGTATCCTAGTGTGGGGCCAGAAGCAATGTATGTGCCTGAAAAAATGCTTGTAAGCCAGCCCTTATACAAATCACAGACTAGAGAAAAACAATTTACAAAGCCACGAGGCCCGGTAACTCACTCGGAAATGGTAAAACAGTCGTTACAAGCTTGTTTTTCTCTCCAATGCCGGCTCGCCGCAGCCGCTAGCTGCAACATATTTCATACTTTAAACGAAGGCTTTGCCCCTTCATACTTTCATGTTTGTTTGAATCCCGTTGGTGCAGGCAGTGACTTCTTGCTTGTTTATGTGTTTGTTGCTAAGAGCCCGCTTTATACTAGTCAGAATATACAGTTTGTATGAAGAACTCTTTTATTAATCTGTTGGTATAAAATAACGACGAATCGCTTGTTGCCCCGGCCGGCTGAGTGATCTTCCAAGTGACCGTTCCATGACTAACGGCATTTTTCCGAGTGGTTCCGTGCTTCGCAACGCACGTTAAGCTGTTGGTGCCGGCTGCCGTCGATAGATGGCAGTCGTTAAGCCAAATCAGAGGCCTTAGGGTTGCTTGAAAACATCTGACATTAAGACCAGCCACTAGTCTAACAAGCCTCCCTCCACCAATTCACACTTGGCCCCCGTTGTAGAGTATGGCCTATACCTTCCTCAGGGAAGAAACCCGTACCCCATCGGTGGGGACATAATGACTTAATGATGACGATATCACGACGAGGCCTAAGATACCAGTCTGCCATCAGACAGTATGCCGAATCGCATAAACAGGGATAAAGCTATCCATGTATAAATAATTTCTATCTAAAACGCATATCGGAACCCTTTCAGCCGTGAAAACGCCACCATATTTCCCAGTGCACTGCAAACTTCATAGCGTGTAATTAAACTAGACAATATTTTCCCTGAACTAGGGTAACCATACTCAAATATAAAACCTAGACTCCGCGCTATATGCCCCTATATTACACTCACCAAATGACGAGCAATTCCAATCGCCCGTCAAATTAGTTATTATAGTTATTAACTATTGGATCCACTCAGGATTTCGTGCGTATAATGAGGCCCTTGATCCTTACTTCTTAGGCCGGACATTTTACCATTGTTATTGTTGTGAACTATGTGACACCATTTCGAGTGAGCACAATTAATAATAGCTTCCAGACAATACAAACTAGGATACTGAATATTTTGATAATCTCGCAAGGACATCACAAACATGGAAACACAACTAGTATGGGGCCATTTTGTTGATTTTCTTTCTCAAACTCGTGTCTTGAAAAAGACCACTTTTCAGGAGAGAAATAAAACTGTCTATCTTTAGTATAAACTATGGAGTTTCGGTAAAAAATGAAATAAACCCATTTCTTAGATGTGGAATATTAGCTACAAAATATAAGTAAAACTACGATACTAATCCTTTTTTAGCTTTAGTATAGACGCAGTTGTTAAGATAAGAGTTTGCTGCATTTTTTTAAGATACGATTTTGAGAAAGTAAGGCAACGATTTGTAGAAATAAATTTCGGCTGTGTTAAGTAAATGTTCGCTCTAGCTTCAAGGTTCTCTCTCTTCTCTTTCTAGGTTCAATATTTTATTAGGCGCGCATAAGAATTGATAATGAAACATTAAATAACCATTCTCGATTGTTCGCAGCCGCAAATTTGGATGTTCCTCATTAGTCAGCTTATACGTGCTACACTTAGCTAAAAAAATCCGGACAGGCCGGACACTAAGCTTATTAAAAATCTCAACGGCTGGTTACCCTACCCTCAGTCCCAGACACGTCCACCAATATTATTGGCAATACGCCATGGCGGGTGTTTACGGCTAAGATCGATTTAATGCATACATACTGTACATACGCTCACGCTTGTATCCCAGAGGGGTAGGCCGAGACCAGGGACTGCCACTCGCCACGATGCTGACAGATCAGTTTTGCTTCGTCGACATTCATTAGTCGTTGCATGGACGCACGCTAGTTTCGGGTAATTTTTATCTTGCCCTTTGCATTTAATGCCTATTGAAGTGCAATTACTAGACCTCTTAGATGTAGCCAATGCAGGCTATTTTATGAAAGTGCATTCAAGCTTGTGTAATGTAAAACAGATATGATGGTATGACCCGAGTCACAGTTTAAATAGGAAGCAGTTACTAATCTTCCCATTAACGTCCGAATATGCGCCTATACAATGTACATAACTACGAAACGCGAGATCTCGGTGAGCTTCGGGTCACACGCACTGCGGTGTTCACCGCGCGTGAGTGCAGACAAGCGACGCGTCGGATCGGCTAGCTAGAAAATGAGAATGTATACAAACTTCGTGTTTCTGTTAGGTACATTGTGAGTAGAAACTAAACATATTATTTCGTATGAACTTATTACACTTCATACTAAACAAGCACATAATATATAAATAACTACCTCATCATCAACTCATTATGTCCCTACTGAGGGGCACGGGTCTCTTCCCTGAGGAAGGTATAGGCCATACTCCACCACGGGGGCCAAGTCCGGATTGGTGGAGACTTGGTAAGACTAATGGCTGGTCTTACTATCAGAAGTTTTGAAGCCGCCCTAAGGCTTCTGACTTGGCTTGACGGCTGCCGTCGATAGATAGGCACCAACTGCTTAACGTGCCTTGCAAAACACGGAACCACTCGGAAAAATACCACAAGCGTTGGTGACCCATCCATCCTCTGAACGCGCCCTATGTTGCTTAACCTTCGTGATCGTTTAAGATCGCTCAGGCAGCCGGGGCTACGAGGGACTACGAGAAATAACTACCTACAACTCTCAAAATACCTCGTAAATGAGACGACATAATTTAAATGGCAGTATCGAATTTGAAACAAGCGCGTCAACCCTGTCGCACCTAATCTGACCGAGCGAGCGTAGGTAGTTCAATCCAGCGGACGGCCAACGTTCCCTACTGGAGTTTACTATGTCCGAGTGAAGTTATTAGAAAAGTTTAACATTCCTGTAAAGTCAACAGCTCCACAATATTTTTAGTATTGTAGGAAAATTTCTCCCTTCATTTCTTTTGCGCGGGAGTTCAGCATAAAAGTTAATTGTTACTAAGTTACTAAATTAATTGTGAGACCCCTAGGATTCTCGTAAACTAATAATGTGTTAATTTACTGTTAAGATCTTTTAGTTGTTATTTTGGCTTAATTACACGTTGGCTCATTCACAACTGTTTATCTATCTATCTATCTATCTATCTATCTAATATCTTTAAACGAGCAATTCTTGTATCTATATTTGTATATAATCAGAATCTCGGAAACGGCTCCAACGATTTTCATGAAATTTAGTATGCAAGGGGTTTCGGGGGTGATTAGTCGATTTAGGTAGGTTTCATTTTTACAAAACGTCGTTTTAACCGTGTTTTTAGGCAAAGAAATAACTGCTACACTATAAGAAGGTAATTTTCGCAACAATATGTCAGATTGCAGTTGCTCAAGTGAGAAGTAAGACGATACCGTAATCAGAAGACCCTGGTTCGAGACTCGACAAATAAATTTTTCTTTTTTTTTTCAAGTTCCTTTTTTTGTGTGAAAACCTATTATCAGGAGCCCTTCATCAACGCACCTATTCGTATCCAAGTACCTTTTGTTTCTAAAAGAAATACGAAAAAAAATCAGGACAATGCTCATCAGAGATTAAACTTTGTTATTTAGAACCATTGAATTTAGAAGGAAATTCACAGTCGTACTACAACGAACTAAAACATCTGCTGAGCACGTGTCTAAAAAAAGTGCTACCATAAAACAGTGTTTAACGGTTGCCTAGAGAAAGATACGGCTTAGACATTGTTTAAAGTTAGACAGACGAAGGGGCCTGGTTGCTAAACACACCGTTAAACAATGATTAAAATTTAGACATTGTTTAAATAAACGCATGTTAAACCAGTGTTTATTTTATTTTTTGTGGTAAGACTGTCAATGTTTAGAATAATTTTTATTTTGTTTGTTATTTTTTAAGGCGCTGTTTGATGGACAATGCTTGAAACCATACTTTTTAATCGTGTCACAACCCAAATTATTGTGGCATTTATTCGAAGCAAAACAAAAATTTTCCTAAAGCTGTGGCATTGGTGCAAAGCTTGAATCTATCTCGGAACCAGCTCCAACGATTTTCATGAAATTTAGGACGCAGGGAGTTTCAGGGCCATTAATTGATCCATGTAGGTTTAATTTTTAGAAAATGTTCTTTTGTCAGTGTTTTGGGCAATAAATAACTGTTTATTAGAATGCGACGGTAAATTTCTCTGAGCTACAACTTGACACCTAGCGCCATCTGTTGGAGATTTATATCAACCCAACAGGACATGTATCGCCATCTATTATCGAAAATAGGAACTAAAAGTACCCCTACCTATGTCGCTGAGAATCTACGTTTTTTATAGATACACTACTTACTTGTCTGTTATGTACGTTCACACGCGCGCGTTCAACTCGACATTCAACGTGTACATTCACATTCCCGAGCGTGTAAACGGTACGCCTCTTCTTATGTTACCTCCATGTTACACGACCCAATATGTTACTATTTTGTTACTTTTTAGATTTTCTAGCAAACAAAAAAATACCGTGAATCAAAACGCATCCAAAAATGATAATTTTTTTGTTCATCATGTTGGCGTATTTGATTTTGTGGACTTTTACCAATAAAAATAAGTTAAGCCAAAGGATATGGCAGCAATAACACCGAGATCCTCGCTGCTCGCCATGCTGGCACTGACTGACACGACGGCGTACGTGTGAACAGCTTTAATTTTCGCCGGCCTGAGACGGGCTGCATGCCGCGCAGCCCGCCAGGCAACCCACCGGGCTGTACGGCGTGCATGTGAACATAGCATTACCTGTTCGAAGCTACGTTAGTAGCTTGAAATAAACCGTTTTGCATTTATAACGAATAAAATAAAATTATTGAAGGAGCCCTGAAAAACCCCTGATACTACACAAGGTTGTATTGGCTCAGGTGAGAAATCGGGCGGTCCCGGAAGCATAAGAAACTTTGATAAGGCAAAACCAGGACGAGGAACTCCACCGGGACGAGACCCACGGCCGATCTCCATCCAGTACCAGGTCGAAGGCTAAGACATTGCGAGTTCCAACGTAAAAGAAACAATGCAAAATCCAGATGGGACAAACTTGGGAGGCCGAAGGCCGAGACTCGCGAAGCGAGCACAAGAAATTTGCCAAGGCAAAACGATGACGTGGAACTCCACCGAGGCGAGGCCGAAGTCCGAGCTCCATCCAGTACCAGGTCGAAGGCTAAGACGTTGCGAGGTCCAGCGTAAAATAAACAATGCCAAATCCAGATAAGACAAACTTGCGAGGCTAAAGGCCGAGCCTCGCGAAGCGAGCACAAGAAACTTTGACAAGGCAGAACGAGGACGTGGAACTCCACCGAGGCGAGGCCGAAGGCCGAGCTCCATTCAGTACCAGATCGAAGGCTGAGACCAAGAAACAATGCAAAATCCAGATGGAACAAATTTTCGAGGCCGAAGGCCGAGCCTGCGAAGCGAGCACGAAAAACTTTGATAAGGCAAAACGAGGATGAGGAACTCCACCGAGGCGAGGCCAAAGGCCGAGCTCCATCCAGTACCAGGTCAGGTTCCGGTGTAAAAGAAACAATGCAAAATCCACATGGCACAAACTTGCGGCGCCGAAGGCCGAGCGATAGAACTCAGTTCAGGCCAAGGCTGAAAGCCAAGACGTCCCATTTTCCGGCGTAAAATTAACAATGAAAAGCCGGATGGGACAAATTTGCGAGGCCTCAAGCTCCGTGAAGCGGGCGGGCAAGAGAAACCTCGCTGAGGCTCCGTTGAGGCTGAAGGCCGAGACCATACATGTTCCCATGCGTCAAATCTCAATCAAAAGTGTGTAGCGAGGCCCTAGGCCGACTGCAACGGAGAGTGAAACTCGGAGCGGCTGGGAGTTGGCGCGTGAAAGCGTGCAGGGGTTTGCCCCTTAGTCTGAGTGTAATTTCCAAAAAACACGATTTATAAAAAAAATACCGAGCAATGCTCTGTCATCCAGGTACTTTATAGTTAAATAACATTGATTAACGTGGATTATTTATTGAACAATTCTTGATCTAAGCGTGTGGAGTTCGTTTGATCTCGTAGTTTAATAATAACATTATTGTAAAACGTGGATAACGGATCTGGATGTACCGTTGACTATTCTATTGTTTGACGTTTAAGCTGTCTGTACAAAATAAAATAAAATAGCTTTTATTTCCCATTAACATTGATGCTTGACTGCAAGTGACAGTCCCTGGTCTCTGCCTACCGTTTCTGTGATACAGACGTCAGCTCATGTATTTATCTTTGTAAATACTCCGGACCGTTTCAACTATGTCCACATATCCTCATCCTCTCGCCGAAGTTTCTTCATATGAAGCAGTTACTCGTGCGTGTGATGCAACAAGCTCATAAGTCCTCGGTCAAATAAATCCGACTAAGATACACAACAAGCGGATTTTCTCGAGCTTTGCAGTCGCACAGTGTCGTATTTACTTACAGGGCAGAGCTAATATCATCGTTTACAAGGTTTAAAGTACAAAATGGATTTAAGAAAATTTATAATCTCTTTTATTATGTATTTTTGCAAATCGCTCGTAGCCCCGCGCTGCCTGAGTGATCTTATACGAACACGAAGGTTAAGCAACATAGTGCGCGTTCAGTGCATGGACAGGGTGACTGTTCTATGACTAACGCTAGTGGCATTTTTCTGAGCGTTTTCGTGCTTGGCAAGCCACGTTAAACAGTGTGCCGGCTGCCGTCGATAGATGGCAGTCGTTACGCCAAGTCAGAGGCCTTGGGGCACCTTGAATACTTCTGACAGTAAGACCACTAGTCTTACAAGCCTCCATCAATCCGGACTTGGCCCCGTGGTGGAGTATGGCCCATACCTTCCTCAGGGAAGAGACCCGTGCCCCTCAGTGGGGACATAATGGGTTGATGACAATAGGTAATTTTTATTTTATTATCAAAACTGGCCAATTGCGCCTCGAGCCACGTGCAGTGAATGGTTCCGTAGAAATAGGGGGCTTATTTGCTTTACAAAAGTAACAACTTCATCAAAGGATTTTTCAATTTTCTACCAAGTTTTCTTTTTATAAGTTGGCCGCCTAAGTCGCTTATTACTCGTTAACTTGTAAAACTTTCATAGCCGTAAGAGTTTTCCTTCTTGGTTCGTTATATGTGCTGCTACGCTTATTTTTTTCACCTTTAGCCAGGAGACTTGTAGAATTTTTGGTGGGCCAATCGGCTCAGCATAGCCATAGTTTTTACGTTTGTTTTTTTTTAAGTTCATAACGCAACTGATTGCAAACGTCAAACCGGCAAACGTTGTTGTGGCATATAAATTATTCGTAGGGATTATAATTAAAAGAAATTGGGAAACCACCCTTATCACTTTAGGCTATGAAAAATAAATAACAACCTATTCTTAAACCATCTGAAATTTCATCAAAATCAGTCAAGCCGTTTCGGAGGGGTATGCGCACTAACACTGTTACAAGAGAATTTTATAATATACTAGCTGCCCCGGCAAACGTTGTTTTGCCAGTTAGGGGTATGAAAAATAGATAACAACCTATTCTGAGACCTACTCATTGTATATATTTTTGTAATTCCTGGTATACATACAATAAAGAATATTCTATTCTATTCTATTCTATATAAAATTTCATCGAAATCGGCCAAGCTGTTTCGGAGGAGTATGCGCACTAACATTGAGACACGAGAATTTTATATATTAGATCAGAAAAAGAAGAAAACCCGACTAAGTCTTGTCGCCGTAGAAAAGCAGTCGAATAATCAGGATCGTCGCCAACGTCCCCTAAAGCCCCCTGATTGAAAAAGTCGCTTCCCCTGCCAATCGCCGGGACTCGCCTAGCACAAGAAACTTCAGCGACGGGATCGTAATTTTTGCGTCGCCGCCGGGGATGCCCCTTGAATATTAATTAATTGAAGGGGCATTGAGAGTTTGCGTCCGATAGGGAGACACAGATCTTACTTGCCGTAGAAGGACCGTAACAGATGTTTATCTGACATAAGATGACACTATTTTGTGTCTCACTGCTGGGCAAAGGCCTCCCCTCCTTTCTTAAAAAAAAATATTAAACTAGAAGCTAAATCTTCCATGTGAGATTATAGTGCTTCCAGAGTGGTTGCTCTTATATATTAAGGTATTAATATTAATAATATCAGTACAGGAAGTGGGACGCATTTCCTTCCTCCAACTCTATCTGTCTCCAGCCATCTCGTAACATCCCGGGAAGAATGCAGGTCGTCCCGCCATTTTCGCCTAGGTCTCCCGCAACGTCGGCAAAAAAAAACTGCAGAGATTAACATATTATAGTGCAATTTTGAGAAACTTTAATTCTAAACTTTAAAATTGCGGTGGACCTTCTTCTACTTCCAATTTTTATTATTTCGAATGGTGGATTGACTATTTCGGTGTATGATTAATTTAGTTTAACAAAAAACATTATCTAAAATTTCGGGTCAAGATAGACAGATATTATGTTTGACCAGTAAGCAGACGATATAATATTTTATTGCTGGTCTAAAATGAACCTTCTGTAGGGTTACTTTGAGTGGGTTTCAGTAAGCGCATCGACGCGTGACCCCTCAGAGCTGGCTCCTCGAGCCCAAGAGCGGTCAATGCTACGCTCCGCTAATAAACTTAGCGAGGGTGTTTGCGCGTCTCGAACTTCTTTATTGCTTCAAGTTTCTAGTTCTACATGAAACGTTATCCTATATTATTACTGGGCCCAATCACGATTTATTAGGTAAACTTACCTTCATGAAAGTTACCTTAACGGTTACCTTACCTTAGTGAAAGTTACTTTAAGAGGTTGTCTGGAAGAGATCACTTTTAGTGATAAAGCCCCCCGTCTGTTCTCTTAAATTAAGGAAAACCTATGTAATGTCCTTTTTTATGCACAATGAAGTGTTCTCTATCTGTCTATCTATCTATCTTAACTACCTGAGTTTCGGGAAAAAAGGAAAGACAACCATTTTGTCAAACCAGCAATAAATATTAGCAACATCAGGATGCAGAGGAATGCCATAAATTGAGACACCTGGAGGTAACACACAAGACTCTCAAATTGAGCGTAAACCAGACACCTAACCTTCTCATACAACCCATGTACGGGCTAGCACCGTACATCTTTCTAGGTCGTATCGCTGACTGTGCACCACGCACAGTCGAGCTCACGGGCCTTGTTGGCAGCGCCAGACAGTTGGCTTTTGCCTCTCAATAACATCGTACGTCTTCAATAACATGTAACTGTGCACAGAAATAAACATCATGAAAACCTAACATCTACAATCTACTTTCTTCAACCACCACCGCCCTGCCACTGCCCTGACAGTGTTGAGTTGCACACACTCTTCTCTGCTCGTACAACCCATAATAGACATAGAATATTTTTTATTGTACACATAATTACATTTACAGATTTTTTATAAATCAAAGTACCGTACCGATTCGACGACCATTTTTTGAAGTATTAAGTTTTAAAAGAATCTTTTTTGTTTTTGCCATCATTATTGCACTGAGATTTCAGGGATATCCTCTCCTCGGATAAGAGATTTCAAGGGATGAGATCACCTTCAGCGGTTTTTGATATCCGATTTTCTTCGGTTTTCCGAGTAGTTATCTGCGTTGTTAACATGCCTGAAGAAAAAAAATTATAATAATAAACTCACACCCGTTATCCCCGAGGGGGTAGGCAGAGGCACCAATCACTAGAACTAGGCCCACGTTTTGCCGAGTTTATTAGATCCCAACGTGACAAGTGATATGCCTGAAGGTTTGGTACGATTTACAATAATTTCCTTTTCAGCTAGAGAGTGGTTTATACTTACGCCTGTATCCCAGACGGTTAGGCAGAGGCCAGGAACTGCCACTTGCCACGATCCTTTTACTTCGTCGAGATTAAATAGTTTTGCATGCACGCACGCCGTATTCACATCCAGATACACTTATATAACAGAAGGATCGATATGTTCTTGAAGTAGTGCAGAGGGTTTGGTCTTTCGATCACACCATCCCCTTACATAACTTTTACTAAAACAATGTAATTCTTAACTAATATCCGTGTCACGAATCGCTCGTAGCCCCGGCAGCCTGAGTGATCTTAAACGATCACGAAGGTTAAGCAACATAGGGCGCGTTCAGTGCATAAATGGGGTGACCGTTCTATAACTAACGCTAGTGGCGTTTTTCCGAGCTATTCCGTGCTTCGTAAGGCACGTTAAGCAGTTGGTGCCGGTTGACGTCGCTAGATGGCAATCGTTAAGCCAAGTCTGAGGCTTTAGGGCGGTCTAAAAACTTCTGACAGTAAGACCAACCACTAGTCTTACAAGCCTCCACCAATCCGTACTTTGCACCCGTAGTAGAGCATGACCTATACCTTCCTCCGGGAAGAGACCTGTGGCCCTCGGTGGGGGCATAATGGGTTGATGATGATGATCCGTGTTATTAGTAAACTCTTGCTATGAAGAGATCGTCAAGATTTTGTGAAATATATTTAACTGTATACGTAAATACGTCTATCATTAAAATAGTCGCATGTAATCCGTCACAGTGTAATTATATAGAGAGTCATGGATTGTGACTATAGTACAAATATTGAAGGGTAGTTGTAAAAGGAAACTCAAACTGAAGAGGGGCTTACTAAAGGCTTCACGTCGCATTTTGGCGGCAGGAAGGCCATTGGGTGCATTGTGGTGCCGATCAGATCTCCTGATCAAACATCATGATAGTCGGTGTCTTCTGCCTCCACCACCGTTCAACATGTTGTATGTTGTATCTGCTGTGCGATAGAGCGAGGGCTGCACTCTCACAGCTGTCCTCTGCTTATACAATTTCAATTAAGTTATTAAAATTTATAGGCAGGCTAAATTTATAGGTAGGTATTTTTCTGTCCTGAAACAATGGAAAATTGGATGGAAGCAATTTCAATCGTGCTATTGGACAAGAGCTAGTAAAAATAATTGATATATCGGTTGGAGCGAATTATTATAGCGAAACAAAATGTTTACGGCGTTCGGCTTATTCTTACTCGATACTTAATATTTTATTGCGGTCCCCAAGTTTAGTAGTTTTTCAGGTGTAACATTCTAAGACAAATTTTGTAAGTCAATGATTGTTCCCAATCAACCAAATCGTATATCTGTCTTTTAGTAATTTATTAACGTTTATTGAAGTAAAAAGAAAAAGTATTAAGTAAACACACAAAAGACAAAAATATTAAGTTGAAATGATGCGAGTTTATAACTATGGTCACATAAGAAATAAAAATATCATCATCATCATAAATTGAGATTACAGCGCATTTCACTGTTTTAGTGACGGGGTGTATGTGTATGTAGCTCTAATAGAGGTATGTACCTCGAGAACGCGCGAGTGTCTACGCGCGAGTGCCTCCACGCGTAAAGCGCTTCGTCTGGACAGGCTCTTAGAATTGAGAGAATTAATTCATCTAACGAAACAATACTCAAACCAGAAATCGCACAACCCAATACAACAGTTAAAAATAAATAAAATGTGGGTTGCATCACAATTTTTAGTATTGTAAGTAGTTACTTATATGAATTTTTAGTATTGAGTCCCCAAAATGGGCCAACTCAGCAATATGCAGTATCCTAGTGTGGGGTCAGAAGCAATGTATGTGCCTGTATGTAAATGCTCGTTTAATGTTGAAATACAGTGCAATATTATCAGTATAATATTACTAACTCAGTAGTTGAGAGTTAATAATCTACATTAATAATTTCGTACCGTTTTATGGTAGACTCGAACGAAATGCACTTCAAATTGAAGAACGTAAAAAATTAGTCGATCCGAGTCGACCACTTCGGATTATCGAGTATTTTCCTGTAGGAACTGCACAGAGTAAACAGGACATAATATGTTAGTACCTGGATGACCGAGCTTTGCTCGGTATTTTTTTGATAAATCGTGTTTTTTGGAAATTACACTCAGACTAAGGGGCAAACCCCTCCACGCTTTCACGCGCCAACCCCCAGCCGCTCCGAGTTTCACTCTCCGTTGCAGTCGGCCTAGGGCCTCGCTAGACACTTTTGATTGAGATTTGACGCATGGGAACATGTATGGTCTCGGCCTTCAACCTCAGCCTCAACGGAGTCTCAGCGAGGTTTCTCTTGCCCGCCCGATTCGCGGAGCTTGAGGCCTCGCAAATTTGTCCCATCCGGCTTTTCATTGTTAATTTTACGCCGGAACACGGGACGTCTTGGCTTTCTGCCTTGGCCTGAACTGAGTTCTATCGCTCGGCCTTCGGCCCCACAAGTTTGTGCCATCTGGATTTTGCATTGTTTCTTTTATACCGGAACCTTACCTGTTACTGGATGGAACTCAGCCTTTGGCCTCGGTGGAGTTCCTCATCCTCGTTTTGCCTTATCAAAGTTTTTCGTGCTCGCTTCGCAGGCTCGGCCTTCGGCCTCACAAGTTTGTCCCATCTGGATTTTGCATTGTTTCTTTTACGTTGGAACTCGCAATGTGTTAGCCTTCGACCTGGTACTGGATGGAGATCGGCCGTTGGTCTCGTCTCGGTGGAGTTCCTCGTCCTGGTTTTGCCTTATCAAAGTTTCTTATGCTTCCGGGACCGCCCGATTTCTCACCTGAGCCAATACAACCTTGTGTAGTATCAGGGGGTTTTCAGGGCTCCTTCAATAATTTTATTTTATTCGTTATAAATGCAAAACGGTTTATTACAAGCTACTAACGTAGCTTCGAACAGGTAATGCTACGCTCGGTAGGACACTCGCCCGGTTTGCGGCATTCTCGTTCACAAGCGCGTTTACGGGCTCGGGCGTACCGTTTACACGCTCGGGAATGTGAATGTGCACGTTGAATGTCGAGTTGAACGCGCGCGTGTGAACTTAGCATACAAGCAGACAGGCAAGTAGTGTATCTATAAAAAACGTAGATTCTCAGCGACATAGGTAGGGGTATTTTTAGTTCCTATTTTCGATAATAAGAGAAATTTACCGTCGCATTCTAATAAACAGTTATTTATTGCCCAAAACACTGACAAAAGAACATTTTCTAAAAATTAAACCTACATGGATCAATTAATGGCCCTGAAACTCCCTGCGTCCTAAATTTCATGAAAATCGTCGGAGCTGGTTCCGAGATAGATTCGAGCTTTGCACCAATGCCACAGCTTTAGGAAAATGTTTGTTTTGCTTCGAATAAATGCCACAATAATTTGGGTTGTGACACGATTAAAAAGTATGGTTTCAAGCATTGTCCATCAAACAGCGCCTTAAAAAATAACAAACAAAATAATAATTGTTCTAAACATGGAATTTCCTTCTAATTCAATGGTTCTAAATAACATAGTTTAATCTCTGATGAGTATTGTCCTGATTTTTTTTCGTATTTCTTTTAGAAACAAAAGGTACTTGGATACGAATTAGGTGCGTTGATGAAGGGCTCCTGATAATAGGTTTTCACACAAAAAAAAAGGAACTTGAAAAAAAAAAGAAAAATGTATTTGTCAAGTCTCGAACCAGGGTCTTCTGATTACGGTATCGTCTTACTTCCTACTTGAGCTACTGCTATCTGACATATTGTTGCGAAAATTACCTTCTTATAGTGTAGCAGTTATTTCTTTGCCTGAAAACACGTTTAAAACGACGTTTTGTAAAAATGAAACCTACCTAAATCGACTAATCACCCCCGAAACCCCTTGCATACTAAATTTCATGAAAATCGTTGGAGCCGTGTCCGAGATTCTGATTATATACAAATATAGATACAAGAATTGCTCGTTTAAAGAGATTAGATTAGATAGATAGATACTAATCTATCCCTAGCCAAAATATTATTCGTTGAAAACCGTTAACTACAGAGGTATCATCAAAACTGTATGAAAAAAAATGTGGAATATAATTATGAGTCTAGATTTTATCCGAGCGAAGCCAGGTTTTCATATTTTAACAATATAGGTAAAACGCAACAAAACTATCGTAGCAATAATTTATGGATGTCAACTATGATGCCTATGGTGCCATTACGCATTGGGAGTGTGTGCAGACCGACCTTTTCACATCCACGGCTCGCGTGGCGTAAATGGACTCAGTGTGTTTGTAGCTTCATTGTTTGCACCCTCAAAATGTGGTTTCTTATTTATCAACAATATCTAAAGCAATTCCATGATGACGTAGATGTCTCTGGGCTGCAATTTTTAGCGGGTGCAAGAAACTAAAGTCTTCGTCGCTCCTTTGTCTGGGGTCGGGCCGGCCTTGGATGGCAAAAAGACGTAGCAAAGGAAAAGGCAAAGTTTCGTAATGTTGTGGCATACAATTTCACTGAGAGCTCGCAGACTTGGATAAAGTAGTAAGACTTTGCTTTCAAATATTACCGCTAGTAAGAGTTACCTCGTGACGCTCAGAGAGTATCTTTCTCCAAAGAAATTAATATTCGAATATTTTTATTCAGTAAGACTAGCCACTAGTCTTACAAGCCGCCACCAATCCGGGTTGGCCGGCGTGGTAGAGTATGGCCTATACCTTACCCAGGGAAGAGACCCGTGCCCCTCAGCGGGGACACAATGGGTTGATGATGATGAAGATTTTTATTCACAGTAAAAAGTAAATGTTTACTTTATGAACGTCATACTTGTGAGTTTCACAATTAATAGATTACGTGGACAAGAAGCTAATAAAGAAACTCCACATTTATTCTTTTCGATACAGTTTCAGCTGAATTAACAAACTTTCGAACTTAAAAATTTTTACTCGCAGATGTGTTGAACACTAGACACAATTCTCCTCTGAATACATTTAATATGAAACTACTGTTAAATATCAAACATCCTTGTCCTCTAAGTAATCTTTGTTTTTATAAGCTTTTTTGCACAGAGTATGCTTAAAAAATCTCTTAAACCGCGTCGGAGGTAACTCTAATTATACATTATCTTGTATCTTAACGAAACGTTATTGGTATTCTAAGTTCCAGTTTCTGTAATTTCACGAGACAACATTACAGTTAAATAGTTACTCAGATAAACTCTCAATACAAAAACCAGCCCTATGGGTGACTAAGCTATGCAAGCGTTCCTAGGGTGACTTGTACATAGGCTGCTACTTATGTATGCGGAATCTGGGATTCCAATAATTTTAAACGCAATGTCTGACCTCCATGGTCAAATTCGTTCTTTTTTTAAATACTGGCCGCTAATATTTTTCTCTTATATACGTTAGTGTTTTGTCTTTGTTGGGTTTAAAATGTCATATCGCTGAAAAAATGGAACTCACTCGTGAAAATATTCGTGCTATGATTTATTACGATTTTCGACGTGGTTTAACAACAGTGCGTAGATCAATTAACTTCGACTTTTGGTGGTGAAGCTCCATCAAAAACGACTGTGTATCACTGGTTTAGTGAGTTTAATCGCGGGCGCAGTAAGCTCACGGACGAAGTTAAAGAAGGTCGCCCGAAATCGGTGGTTGTGCCACAAAATATTGAAGCTGTGCAAAAACTAATAATGCAAGACCTCCCTGTTACGTATCGCGAGATAGAGGCTATTCTGGGCATATGTATGACGAGCATTAATAGGATATTACATGAACATTTGTCTGTAAAAAAAATTTGTTCGCGTTGGATCCCGCACAACTTAACTCAGGATCAAAAAGATGCTCGCGTTGAATGGTGCAAGAAAACCTTAAAAAAATTCAACGGAGGCGACTCAAAATCTGTTTATAATATCTACACAGGTGACGAATCCTGGATCTACGCGTACGATCCCGAAACTAAACAACAATCAACAGTTTGGGTGTTTCAAAATGAGCCGAACCCTACGAAAGTGGCTCGTGCAAAAAGCACTGTAAAGCAAATGGTGGCCTGCTTTTTTGGTATTAATGGCCATGTGGCTACAATACCACTGGAGAATCGCAGAACGGTTAATTCGGAGTGGTACACGACCATTTGTTTGCCGGAAGTATTTGAAGAAATACGCCAAAACAACCAGCGACGCAGAATCATACTTCACCATGACAATGCCAGCTGTCATACATCTCAGGAAATAACTACATTTTTGGATGGTCAAAAAATAGAATTGATGGGTCATCCACCGTACAGCCCTGATTTGGCTCCCAATGATTTCTATTTATTCCCAAACGTAAAGAATAAATTACGTGGTCAACGATTTTCGACCCGTGAAGATGCCGTAGATGTGTTCAAACAGCACGTTTTGGATATATGTACCTCAATCAGAGTGGAAAAAGTGTTTTACAAATTGGTTTCATCGAATGCAAAAGTGCATCGATCATAGTGGAGAATACTTTGAAAAACAATAAAAGCATATTTAGCCATATACATTTGTTTTTTTTTCTATTCCGCATACATAAGTATCAGCCCTCGTAGAATTTATTTGTGAAGTGAAGTGACCACGACAACACTCGGACCCAAATTTTTTTTTATGTCATCGTTTGGAGCGGTGGTAGCCTAGTGGGTAGAACAACAACAACAACAAAATGCTGGACTCAGAAGCGGGAGACTCAGGTTCGATCTACAGTGCGGGTATTTTTTGCTTGTTATGACTTTGTTTTCTAAGTTTTCCTCATTTTGAGGTTACCTTTTTGTTGTACTGTTTTGGTTGGATCAGAAGATTAGAATTGTGTCTACTGCGGATTTTTGTGAGAAAATGAATGTAGTAATATTTAAAAAACCGTAAAAATTTTTGAACTAAAACTTTCGTAAGCACAACACATTGTAATTTTTACAACCGTAAAATTTTTTATTTATTTATTTTGCCAAAAAACTTAGAGCTAACATTACAGGGAATCCCTATTGCGTTAACCAGTTTCATAGTTAATATAAAACTTAATCTTATAAAACTTCTGAGAGAGCGCTCAAATGTAACTAGAGATTAATCTACGATTTATTCAAAATACCGGCACGTGATTGGCTGAAATTAGCTTGACATGAGATTTACACGATATTAACATTTGATCGCTCTTCCAGAAACCGAGCGTTAATCTATTTACAACTAATATTACTATAACACAACACAAAAAGAGTTACTTTTGTGAATTCATTCAGAGAACAGAAAAATACTTCTGTAATCTCCGCAACTCGGTTTAAAATATTGAAAGTCCGCGTGAGAGGCGCGTTCTGCAGAAGACAGGTGTGCGCGCGCGGCACGGCCAGCAGCGGCGCGCGGCGGCGGCGCCACACGCAGCGCTCCGGCGCACACAGACCGACCGTTTGCAGCACTGCTGGGTTGCACACCGCCCCACGCAGCAGCTTCATTATGTAGGTGGCCAGAGCTAGATCCCTTCTCACCTCCAATGTATTGTAGCCCACCATACCTAATATGAATAAGGTGGGGTACATCAACGGGTAGAAGGGATATACCCCATACAGCTTGAGATAGAGCAACCTGACAAACTTATTTTGAATTCGTTCCAACATGAGCCTATATTTAGCCTCATGTGGACTCCAAATGACTGCGTTACATTCTAAATGGCTTTTTACAATTGCTTCATATAAGGCTTTGATAGCGGCAATGTTTGTAAAATCTTTAGTCTGCCTCATAAGAAACCCGAGATTTCTGTACGACTTCTTACAAACCCCCATGATATGGTCTCTGAAGGTCAGATCAGATTTAAATCGGACACCCAAATCCTTGGCCTCAGTGACACGCTGCATTAGGACTCCATCTACTTGGTACTGATGGTGGTTCGGTAGCCGTGCTCGGCTAAATGATATTATCTGGCACTTAGATGCGTTGAAATATAA
Source organism: Yponomeuta plumbellus (assembly GCA_947310845.1). Taxonomy (NCBI): domain Eukaryota; kingdom Metazoa; phylum Arthropoda; class Insecta; order Lepidoptera; family Yponomeutidae; genus Yponomeuta; species Yponomeuta plumbellus. Next base: position 934,727 of record OX371193.1, on the reverse strand, counting down.
CCGGTTCTCCACGCTCCACGTCACAACTCTGTCGATGTTTTCCTGCAGTCTGAGACAGTCGGAGCTATCCCTGATTTCACGGACCAACTTAAGATCGTCGGCAAAGAGAAGGTAAGCCGACTCCCTAACCACCTCAGGGAGGTCATTGACCATAAGAATGAACTCTAGGGGTCCCAGATTGCTACCCTGACTAACTCCAGATCTAGTGTAGTATGGATCTGACATGTGACCGCCGCAGTCCACGTACTGCTGCCTGTCCCTCATGTAATCAGCAAAAAACTGAAGTGTATGAGGCGTGCAGCCCACGCGCGCCAACTTTGTGAGCAATATATCATTGTCGACAGTGTCGAATGCCTTTCGGAAATCAAAATACTCTACGTCAACCTGTCCGCCTGCATCCACTGCTGGTGTCAGCAAAGTCATCAGATGCAATAAGTTGCCTGTGGTGCTACGCTCGGGGCGGAAGCCATACTGTGCTTCACTGAGCTGCGCTCTCACCTGCAGATGCAAAGAATGATGTATTGCTGACTCGAATACTTTCGCAGGTGTGCACAGCACGGCCACCGGCCTGTAGTGACTGGTCTCTGGTCCCCCACGCCCCTTTGGAACCGGTACTACTTGTGTTAGCTTCCACTGCTCAGGGAACGTTGCAGCACCAAGGCACAAATTAAAAACGTGCAGCAATGGATCAGCTAACACCTCGCGACAATCTTTGAATATGAACGGCGGTATGCCATCTCGCCCTACAGAGCGCTTTGGTCCCAGTCGCGCCAGTGCATAGCGCACGTCTGCTGGTTCGAGACTGGCTACATGCGCCCACGCACTGCTCCCCGCGCCCACTGCACCCGCCGCCGCACTATCTAATCGTGCAATTTCGGTGTTGTAAACAGAATAAAAATATTTTGCGAATTCCTCCGAGCACTCGCGGTCAGATAACACCCGCCCATCTTTTATGATTTTGTTGCTACTAGCGGTTCTCTTCTTACTTTTCATATAAGACCAGAAAGCCCTAGGGTCTCTGGCCAAGTGACTTTGCACTCTATCTCGATAGAGGTCATGCGCTATCACGATCGATTTTTTCACTCTAGCCCTACAGAGTCTGAATGCCTCGTAATCTGGATCCATTTTACTCGCCTTGAAAACTTTGTGTAGCCTATATTTTAAATTAATGTCGCGAATTATTTCAGCCGTGTACCACGCAGGGTAAATGTACCGAGAGTTTACTGGCTTTCGCTTTTTGATGGGAACGCAGTCATCAATAACACTATTAATTTTATTGTATAAAAAACGCACGGATTCATCGGGATTATTTATAGAATATATGTCATTCCAATCTATGGACGCCAATGAGTAGTACAGAGCATGAAAATCAGCCTTACCATAATTCCACGACTTGGTGCGCGGGCTCGGCCCACCATCGTCCTCGGCGCACGGTTCCGTGCGTGCAGGGCGGGGCCCGGCGGCTACTGTCCCGGCGCGGACCGCAAGCGGAGGGTGATAATGGTCTACAGGCTCCATGCCCTCGTCGCCCTCGCGCACCTCTACCGCCCCGCGCACTCCGGCACCGACCAACACTAAATCTAATTGCCTTCCGTTGCAATTTTTAACAGCGTTACTCTGAATGAATTCATAAAAGGTCACAAAATATTCATAATAATTACTTATATTACTGTTACACGAATACAAATTAAAATCACCTAATACCAAAATATTCCCTTTATATTTAATACATACTTTCTCGATTAAATTAAACATATGTACACATATATTCATTTTCATCAGCAAAAGGTGGAATGTAAACGACACAACAGACAAATAGAAATCTATTTTGTAAATATACAGTGCCACAAACCAGTTCGAAGTTATGGCTATCTACGTCAACGTCAAGCACAGGTACGGCACACAATTCAAACCGCGGTGACGCCACTAATAATACCCCGCCCTGCTTGCGTCCATCTGCTCGATCACAACGTAATATCTGGTAGCCAGGTGGAATAATCTCGGCGTTGTAGATAGACTCATTACACCCCGTTTCCGTTACAGCTATCAGATCCACCTCCGTAGATTCCACCAGACACAGAAATTGGCTGGTCTTAGTTCTAAGACCTCGCACATTTTGATACAGTATTTCTATGCCTCGTTGTCCTCGTTGTGCTGATACATCATTACCCGCCTTAGGCACGTTGTTGTTCTGAGGTGTGCGGGACTCGAAAAGGCAACCAGGCCTTCAGCCTTGCATTATCAGGCCAGGCCTCGGGCGTAAAGCACCTATCAAAATACGCCTTCATGCAAGGTAATTACAAGTCCTATAAAATAGGCGTATTGCTATTTTATAGGACTTGTAATTACCTTTCGCCTTCAACTCTTCGACTACACAAGTACCAGTTGGACAAAGTTCCTTTAGGTACGCCTTTACTTCGTCATATCCGGACACCATATTCCAGAAGTGCATAAACTTAAGACGTTCAACGGCTTTTAACGCGACGCTGGAGGCGCTACCTGTGCAACGTATTGAGGCTGGTCGTTGAGGTCGCAGAGGTTTTCTTGGAGCCTGTTTAACCTCTGCATCAGTGTGGCCTTGGCGTGCCACCGATCTTTCCGGATTACCCGCTCGCTGGGGCGCAGTCTTGGGGCTTTCTGATTGCCCAGTAGTTACGGCGGCGGCGTATGAGGTTGGGCGGCTAGGTCGACGGTTAGGTTCGGGCGTTGCCAGCGTTCCCTTCGTACCCACCCGCTCAGTCACAGACGTATCTTCGCTGGTGGCTAGCTGAGGCGGGAGACACTCGCTGTCATTCCCACATGTAGAATCGGTGACCGCTGTGGTAGATGTGCTTGGGTCATCAGGTTTACGTACGTGGTCGAATGTACCTAGTGGTTTCAGTTGCTGAGGCACTTGTCTTTGCATTGTCGCCATTTGAGCCATAAGTGAATCTAGCTTCCGGTCATACTGTACCATAGTCTCAACGATCCGGTCTACCATATCCCTCATGAGCCCCATGTCTCGACGAATGACTCCCACCTCAGACATTAACTCCAAGAACTCAGTACTTGGGAATTCCAGGTGCCCAGAAGCAGACATATTTTCCTTTTCTTTAGTTTTTCTTCTGAGAGTAACGTTAGTAGCACGGATTTTAGTAGCGCCGACCGGTGTATGGATATGATCACCTCCCTTGCGAATACTGCATCGGCATTGGGGGCAAACCCAATCAGCTATCGCATCGGAAGTTAAACCTACAGTGCCAGTGAAAGCCGGGTGAAAGCAGTTACAGCAACCCAAAACCTTACAACGCAGCTGTTCATCGCCAATCTCGAACGGTGTATTGCATGCGTAGCAAAGCCCAATATTAGCCTCGATAGTAACAGGCAAGGAAGCTTGTGACGCGCGCGCCGGGTCTCCCATAGCGATATAACTAGAAATGTAGTGATGACTCACGCGGCCACAGCAACGGTGCGCCCAAGCAAGTATCAGTAGGTGCGAGCGGGATGAAGCGAGGCGCGAAGCAGCGACGAGTGAAGAAAGCAGAAAATGTGGCTCGTCGTCACGCAGTCTGAGGCACCGCGGCGGGGGCGCGGGTCGATGACCTGCCGCCACAAGGCCGTGCGTGCGCAGTGTTTTAGCCGTTGATAAATCAGTTGTTGTAGGTGCACTTTGAATGTTTTGCGTCGCCACTCCTTCTCCGTCGCGACAGGATGAGTGTTTCCAGATCTCACTAGGTAGTACTTTGAACTATTCAATGGTATAACTTTGTCGTAAAAAGAACAACTTTATACGCGTCTAAGGAATATTTAGAACGGAGCGACTTAAAACCGACTTTTATCACACGGGTGCGCGGACGGACTTAGAGAATAAGGATGACTTTCTTAAACTGCTCTTCTCTTAGCTAGGATCCCGATCGACTGTGAATACGAAAATTCCGGCGCTTTACTAAGTATGACTTTATATTACTTTGCTAAGACTGCTGTAAGCGTGAACTTGGGATTCGTCTCTGAATGTCAGTCTTATTGTCAAAAGTTTTCAAGCCGCCCTAAGGCCTATAGTAAGACGTAAACATAGGCTGCTTACATAATGTACGTTTGCAGACTACAACGCAAACAACGATGCAAACATAAAGTCTTATTGCCGCTGTAACCCGAGTATGCATTGCATGAATACCATTACCGGCATAGCGGATACCGCAAGCGGCACCTGCACCGCATCTGGTGCTGGATGTACAAGTACATAGTCGACTAACGGGCTAACTTTATGTTCGTGTTAGAAGGCCTTCCTTATACGAGTAGTTACTATGGATTTTTAGGGTTCCGTAGTCGACAAGGAACCCTGATAGTTTCGTGCTCGTCCGGCTGCCTGTATATCTATCTGTCCGCGGCCTAGCTCAGAGGCTATTAGTATCAGAAAGTTGAAATTATTCAAAGGCGTATATTAGTCACGCCGACGAAACGATGTAAATAAAATCACGATAATAAAATATTCTTATAGTTAAATTAGGAACTTTTTTCGCCTACATCATAGTGTAGTTTAAGGTATCGTTGTATTGGTCGATAAAAAATGTTGTGCGTGTATGAAGATATTTTTTTAATTTAGCGATCTTTTTGCAAAATATTAAGCTATAATTAGTTGAATTAAAAAATATTGTTATGGTGAGCCCATGGGCCCACCAAAAATTCTATTAGTTTATAAAACATTCGTAATGCACTCACGCGCGGTGAACACCGGACTGCGTGTGACCTGAAGCTCACCGAGATCTCTCGGTTCGTAGTTATGTATGTCGTATGGATTACTAATGGTTGACCAAAAAATTATTGACAAATGGTCATTCGACAAACAACGTTTAACCAAATGTTCATTTGGCAAACGAGACATTTGACAAAAGTATCATCTTACAAAAACTCACTTAGCAAATGATCCATTAGCAAACACTACATTTGTTAAATGTTTTGAATATTAAAATGTCAATTGACCTTTTTTAATTTCACCAAATAATATGTTTCGCAAATGAAGCATTTGTCCTAATGTCATTTAACAAAATGTTGAACGCATCAAAGTCGAGTCTGTTTTCGATCTTACATAGAGAACCTAACGCTCCGACGCGCTCCGCTTCGCTACGCGCGTCGTCGCACCTATATTTCTGTTGTCACGTATTCTTTACATCGCCGACCCCCCGTTTGTAAGATTGATTAATGAACGAAACATTTGTCAAATAATACATTTTATCAAACGTTTTTAGACCAATAGTAGTTTTGTCTGATAACTCAGTTGTTAAATGTTCATTAAGTAAAATAATTATTTGTAAAATGTAAATTTAAGTGTTGATCATTTGGATAAGTGAGTCATTTGTAAAATGATTAGTAGTAAAATGATCAATTGGCGAAAGCATTTTTTGTCAAACGTTGTTTGTCAAGTGTAATTTTGACAAATGACTTTTGGTCAAACAGCAGGACCCCATATCGTATAGATGCGTTTCGGACGTTAGTAGGAAGATTGCTAATAACTGATTCCTAAGTGAAGTGTGGCTGGCGCGCTTAGACGATAGTGCTCATAGCTGCATTAAAACTTACTCCGTAAGATGCGGTCATAGGAGCATAAGCGGAGCGGTTTTGAGTCGCAGATGAAGTTCGTTAGTACGAGGGAAGCGAGCGGGGATAGATAAGGCTTGCTCACTTGATCAGGACATGACTGGCAATAACATACCTCAGCGCTTGAAATTGCCAATCCACGGTGGATACGCGCAGTAATTAAGCCCATACTCTCTTTCTGAAAGAGGACTGCGTTTAGGACATAAACATAACATAAACATTTACATACAGGCACATACATTGCTTCTGGCCCCACACTAGGATACCTGTGACGTGGGAACCAGAAACAGCGACGTCACAAACATGGAGAAATGAAATGAGAAATGAGAAATTTATTTCAACGTAAAGAATTTACATTCTGCTTGTTGAATGTCAATGTACATAAAATTATAATGTTAGCCGCTGCCTTAGGGCCGAATGTAGTGGAGAAAAAGGCAGCAAAAAAACACTCCACTCTGACCATCTTTTCTCAAAACATCTTAAATCTAATTCAAAGTTTGGTAGGTACGAATGTCCATCTACCTAAGAATGTCAAAATTCAAGACCCATGAGTGCAATCAATACTTGCAATGTCAAACATTATTTGATTTTCTTAAATAAGTATGAAAACGCCAATGCTGCGGCCAGACACACGGACGGCACCCGTTCACGAGCATAACGCAGGGGTCAGCCATCGCCAGTCTCAAACATATTTGAGGGAAATAGGCGACCCGGCCACCGCGCCACCATTCGCATGGCCTTTGGCAAACTTGTGTGATAAAGTTCTTGTCAATTATCTATAACTAGCTTTCGCCCGCGACTCCGTCCGCGTGGACTTTAGTTCAAAATGTTGCAACCCCGTTCACTCCCGTTAAGGGTTAAATTTAGAAAAACCGTGAAACACGTGTTCAATCAATTGTGTTGAAGAGTATTTATTTCAAGTTTCAAGAAAATCTGACAACATTTTTTTATACCTCCATACAAACTTTAACACCGCCGTTTACCCCTTTAGAGGGTGAGTTTCAAAAAATCCTTTCTTAGTGCTCCCCTAGGCTCCCTAAGGAACTCCCATGCCAAATTTCAACCCCCTAGGTTCAGTAGTTTGGGCCCTGCGTTGATTCTAAGTCAGTCAGTCAGCTTCTCCTTTTATATATATAGATAGATAGATAGATAATAGCATAGTTTTCGTATGCAATCACAGCGTCTGTACATTTCTGTAAAATTTAACAAACAAATATTCATGATTATCTACGGAACACCAGCGACCATCTCGTTGTGGAATTGGTTTACTGCCAAGGATTCACATCAATCATAAAGTCGTCTAATCTATAGTAGGCCTTTTTACATAGCGCATTTTTAATAAAACATTTAAATTTATTTGCTGGTAGGGATAGTATATTTTCTGGAATTTTGTTATAAAAACGTACACTATATCCTACAAATGATGTATTTACCTTGGCTAGTCTGAATTTAGATAAGGCAAGTTTGTTTCGGTTTCTGGTGTTAACATTATGGACATCCCTGTTTAATTAAAAACGTTGTTATGTTTTTTCGCACATACATTATATTATCGAATATATATTGGCAAGCGAGCGTAAGAATTCCTATTTCCTTAAAAAACTCACGTAGGGACTGCCTGGTTGGTAAATTATAAATAGCTCTAATAGCTCTTTTTTGAAGAATAAAGACTGTCTCATATGACATAATACTGTGGTAATAACTGAAATAGACTAACCTCGCAGTTGCTACGTCTGTTAGTTGCCTAATTTTTCTGACTGCAAATGCAGCTGAACTCAACCTACTCTCTAGCTTTTCTTTGTGCTGACCCCATTGCAGTTTTGAGTCTATTGTAAGGCCTAAAAACACCGTTGTCTCAACTAAGTCAAGTCTGTCACCAGCGATTGTTAGGCTTGTGTCCACTTTTTTTACATTGGGCAATGAAAATTTTATACATTTAGTTTTTTTGGCATTTAACATAAGATTGTTAACTGTAAACCAGTTCAAAACTTTAGACCGAGCATTGTTTACATCGTCTAAATTAGATTGACCTCTTTTTATTTTAAATATTAGAGAAGTATCATCCGCAAACAGTACTATTTGTGACAATTTCTCTACTAGGTAAGGCAAGTCGTTTACATACACTAAGAAAAGGAACGGCCCTAAGATGGAACGCTGAGGAACTCCTACTTTAACATCGGATCCAGAAGACTTACATCTATTTATATCAACTTTCTGCACTCTGTTAGCTAAATACGATGTAAGAAGTCCTAAAGATTTGTTCCTGAGACCATATCTAATTAACTTACAAAGGAGCGTTTTGTGGTCAACGCAATCAAAGGCTTTTTATAGGTCGCAGAAAACCCCGATGGCATCCTGCGCCTCCTCCCACGCATTAAATATGTGATTCATTAACGCGACACCTGCGTCTGTTGTTGAACGACCCTTAGTGAAACCGAATTGTTTTTTATGGAACAGTTTGTTCAAGCTAAAGTGTGTCAGCAATTGATGTAAAATTATTTTTTCAAAGACTTTACTTAGTACTGGCAGGATTGCTACGGGTCTAAAATTGTTTCGATCCTCCTTATCACCAGACTTAAATAGAGGAACAATTTTACTAAGCTTTAAGAGATCTGGAAAAGTCCCCTGATCAATACATTTATTAAAAATTATAGCAAGGTGTGGTGCTATGATATCAAGTACCGTGGATATCAGTTTAACCGATAGTCCCCATAGATCTTCTGTTTTCTTTATATTTATCTGTTTGAATGTTTTGATAATAGTTCGAGGGCTAACCTAGGAGAATTGAAAGTCTGTTGCACAGGGTGTAATATTTTCTAACATCAAGGCTTCTGCTAACTCTGGGGAAGAATTTAAGCCCGCCGTTATGTTTAGGGGGATGTTGGTAAAGAAATTTTCGAATATTATTGCTATTTCTTTACTTGTATTTACCACTTTCCCATCTACCCTTAGTGAAAAACTGTTATCCCTAGGTTTTGTCTTGCCGGTCTCCTTATTAATTTATGTGCCAAGTAGTTTTTATTTTATTTGCTGACGCCTCTATTTTTTTGCTTATATTAAGAGATTTAGCAATTTAACAGGTTTTTCTAAAGGTTTTAGAATAATTCTTAACAAACTCTGTAAAGCTCGGATCCGGATTTGATTGTTTTTGTTCATATAATTCATACAATCTTTTCCTACTTCTATGTATGCCAGGAGTGGCCCATTCTGAAAAACCACTTTTAAGACCTTTAATTTTTTTTAATTTTGAAACCTTTTCGAATTCGTATGATATTGTGGTAAACAATTCTTTATATAATGTATTGGGATCATTACTATCAAATTGCAGTAAGTCTATTCGGGTTCCTAATTTTCTTTTAAATAATTCAATTTTTTTCTCAGTTATGGGCCTACAGATTATTTCATTGCATTTTTTATCTACTGTTGTAGGTAAAACAACAAATAAACCACTATGGTCTGACTGTAAATTATTTATAATCCTTTTTCCTATACGCTCACAATTACAAAAAACATTATCTATGCATGTAGCACTAGTTGCTGTTGTTCTAGTCGGTGCAGTATGTTGGTTTTGCAAGTTAAATGACCTAAATAAGCTAATAATTTTAGTGTGAAGAGGGCTCTCAACTAAAAGATCAATATTAAAGTCGCCACATATCACTATGGACTTATTACTCACAAAAAGACGTTTTAATGCATCTTCTATGACTAACTCAAAGTCAATGTAATTGGTTTGAGGTGGCCTATAAACGCACATAACAATATACCTATCCAATTCCACACACGAGATCTCAACTAATCGCTCAACAGTCTTTGCAATGTCTTTGCGTTCCTTGCTTTTTGAAGTATTTTTTACAATTATCATAGAACCCCCCTTAAAGCCTTATTTCTATTAAAAGTACTAACAGGTAAGTAGTCTTTTAAATTAAAAGCCATTTCTGATTGTTTTAGCCAATGTTCCGTTAAGCATAATATATCTACATTTAAATCCTTTAAAAAAAGCTCTATCATAATTTTCTTTGCCGAAAAAGCCCTGAATGTTTTGTGCTACTACATTAAGACCTACTTTAGGCTTTTCCGTTGTCTGTTGTGGAAGTTTAAAGCTAATGATTCATTGGCTTGTGAGCCCGCTGATGTTTTGATACTACTGCTAGTATCACGGTTGTCATTCTCACTTGACTGTGTTATAATTCCTATAACGGAGTCAAAAATGTTGTAAGCTAATAATATAGCTACCTTACGCCGACTGTTTTTAGAGAGGTACACAGTATCTCTCGTCATAAATTTTTTTTTTTAAATTTGTTAATGTCGAAAAATAATACGTCACTATGACGACATGTCAGATGATGTATATGCATGTTCAGACTATGGATGTCCCCATTATCCTTTGCAGATAAGCATTGAGAGTATGGGAATGCGCAGAAAAACAATCTTCCCGTCTCTGGCTGGACATCCGTAGCCTGACTATACAAGTCAAATACATTATTTATGTCAGTTTTTTTAACGCCATGACTATTTCCTACTAATAATATGTAGGTAGTATCCCTTTCGAGCGGTTTTTAAATAACTCCTGTACAATGTCATTAAAACTCGCATGGGGATGACACTCATTCACGACATTCTATGTAAGTCTGTCATTTAACAAGGAACCTAGGCCTACACCTATCTTGTCTGAATAGACAATTGTTTTTCTTTTTACTATGGAGCTTGGCTCTGAGTGGCATGGACTGGTCACGCTGGTGCTCACGTTGATGGTCACTTCTGGCATGCTCGCAGGTGGGCAGGATACAGGTGGAGTGGTTCCCTCAGTCGGACTGAGTGGATGGGTCGTATGTGATGAAGACACCGGTGGTTGATGATCATGTGGTGTCTTGCACGAACTACACATTGATGGTATTTTGTTAGTCAGCGACTCAAACCTGTCCATATTATAAGTTCCTATTGCCGTTAATATTGGAAGGACAACAAAGGACTAGACTTAGTTCTAGTACCGGGCTATATTGTATAGAATCAGGCGTTACTTTGTGCAAATCCATAATAGCATTAAAATGTGAAAATTACTTTGCTAAATTCCGCAAAATCCCACAAGCACCACGCGGTTAGTTAATGCACCGCCCTCCCTCCCACTTTTTCAAGCAGAAGCAAGACACGAACACACCACCACAGATACCAATACTTGTGTGAGACAATGCGATGCGTTTTGCCTCTAACACGAGGCATCTCCTCATCATCATCTGTGAGCCTGAGGATGCCTCGTGTTAGAGGCTTGTGGGGTATTGGCGGAATTTAGCAAAGTTTTCACATTTTAATAACGGACTATATTGTTAGGTGGCACACGGCCTGCGGTGTACCGCCCGCCTCTGTCTTGTTAGACTTCCTGCAAACTACTCTTAGTTGGTTACTTCACCGGAGACTTGGGTCTGGTCAATCGTCTTTCCAAATAGTTCTACGGAAACAGAGATCACCGGGCCCGTAGTCTGTAGTTTGCAGTTCGCAAGACAGATTCGCTTTAGGAAGCTCAGAGAGTTGTTAAGGTGTAACGGACTTGGGCTGTTAGGTGAAGATCGTTAGTGTTTAATACTTTATCGAACACCAGATATAAAAATGGTCCTAGCACAAAAAAAATCACCTAATGTCATATCCTGGACTCTGAAACCGAATCTGTCAGCTAAACTACGTATGTGTCATTTACTTATTTTGGAAACTCCAGCGTAGGTAGTACGATGACGCGAGTCAGAATTTGATGGTTAATGTACTGGAAAGTCGCGACTTTTGACGTTATATAGCGCGACTCGCGTCGTCGTTCTACCTATACAGTACACTTTGAAGGAGTGAGGGCAAACGCAGTGAGCCTCTCATGACGGAAAAGAATCCTAAAGTTCTCAATACTATCATCATTATCATCATCCACCGTTGCCTATTGCTGGGTGTTGGGCACCGTAACAGTGCCGTTACTTTTCTGTTTTAAATGAAAGACTTGCCACTGTAATTCACTTTTTACTATTAAACTGCTAATCAGAATCATGTCACAAAAACACAACTAGACAGTAGACACAAGGACACTAACAGACATCAATACAAAAAAACTAAATTTAAAAAATGAAAATATAAAAAGAACAAATAAATAAAAAAGAAAACAAAGTAAAGTAAAAAAGGTCTGTCGCCAACAGCTGGGTATAGGCCTTTTCCCCAAATGCTGTTTCACACGGTCTCTCGCCATTCGCATCTGGAGTTCGTACCTTCCCCCGACTCAATGACATGTTCCGACCATCGGACCGCAGGTCAATACTATTATCAAGGACAACATAATTCACTTCACAATTCTCACATCACTGTATAATCACTTCACAATTTCACTTTTACGATAAATTATAAATATAAATTCTTAAATCGGGCAGAGATTCCGCCTGATCACAGCGCCAGAACAAGGCTGCCGTTTTATCGTCGAGCCCTCCCTTTTATAGACTGAAGGCGAGCGCATGGTATTGGTTGGTCTTGGCGCCATTTTCTGACAAATCCGTTAAAATGTAATTCTATTCAAATGGCCACTTTTAAAATATTGAACTGTTAAAAATGATATTAAATACTTCTTATAAATTACCGGTCGTCCCAAAATAATGTTTTAATGTTAAATTAAATAGAACATTTGCCACAAATTTATCAAAATCATGACATATACTACTGACGGATTCATTATTAATCCCTTCGTGCAGTTGCGTTAAAACTTCTCGCTCAGTCGGTCAGTCGGGTCAAAATCAACGTAGCTTGTCAGGCTTCTCGAAAGGCTTCCCGCCAATAAGTCTGCTGCGAAAGCGAAAACCTCCTCAAGGTTTCGCCTCCTTTCATTTCTTCGGCGAAAATTAGAGGTTCAATCAATCAATCAATGAATATATTTATTTGTGAATAGGTGTGTTCACAATAAAGGTTTTACAGTATATTTTAGGCCGCTATGTTCTACCCAAAACAAATGTAGGTACACAAATATGCTTCAGCGTGCACGTGCATAATTAATTAAGACATTAATATACCTACAAAAATGTATGTCACAACTAGATTATAGGTGCATAAGTCATTAGAAATTAAGTCGAAATTAAATAGTCTTTTGTCATTTACAAATACATTCAAAGAATAATAACATTTGTCAATAAGAAAAGGGCGTAGAATTTTTTTAAATTTCAATAAATTCATTACCTACTTTCGTCTTTCATCTCACGAGGTATATTTACACAATAGGTGACAATAGAGAGATAGGTAGAATATTGGCGACCTCTGTGGCGTAGTGGTTAGCGTATCTGATTACCATGCGAGGTCCCGGGTTCGATCCCCGGCCGGAGAGAAAAAAAACTCTAGGTCTTGGATGTTTACATGTTTGTGACATCGCTGTTTCTGGTTCCCACGACACAGGGTATCCTAGTGTGGGGCCAGAAGCAATGTATGTGCCTGTATGTAAATGTTATGTTATGTTATGTTAATATTATTTATTGAATATACACCAGAACCATATAATTGCAATGAGACTTTACAATAACATAGAACAGTAAAATTAGAGGTCTTATTACGAAAAGTAATTTCTTTCAGACAAACATTGACGGTAAAAAGAGAGAAGATAAACGATGGGTAGTTGGTGCAACTAGACATTGATATTAGACAAAATATTTGTATTATATCTACAACTCTACAAATATAAACTATGAATAAATATTGAATAAACGTACATAAATAAAAAGTTATCATATGGAAGGAGTAGATGGACTAAAATATATATATACAATACATAATACTATAGAAAAAAAATCGTACACTCATACACTAACAATTTGTTAATCTACTCCTAACGGCTGTCAGTTGGCCAATCTGCATGAAGGAAAACCACTCGCAGCTCTGCTGTTAACAGTACATTAGAAGAAGAAAATTCATTTATTTGACGACACAATACTCAAAACAAAAAAAAAAGAAAATTTATCACTCACTATCAATACAAGATGCCTACATTTTTTAACAAATTAACACAGAAAGGTTACAAAAAGTGGGTAAAAAATAAATAAACGATAAAACATGAAAACAATAATAAAATACATTATAGTTTTTAAGTATTGAGCCCCCAAAATGGGCCATTAACAGATTGTTAGCGTACAAAAACTGGGTTTTAATATCTCGGCATTGATCGTATTAGGAAATTACCAAGGAAAACCTATGTGACACGGAGTATACTATACAGGCCACTTGTAAGCCTGCACGAAATAAACATAAACATTTAAACATTTACATACAGGCACATACATTGCTTCTGGCCCCACACTAGGATACCCTGTGTCGTGGGAACCAGAAACAGCGACGTCACAAACATGTAAACATCCAAGACCTGGAGTTTTTTTTTCTCCCCAGCCGGGGATCGAACCCGGGACCTCTCGCATGGTAAGCAGATGCGCTAACCACTACGCCATAGAGGTCGTCAATCGTTATCCTGCACTGATCAGTCACTATTACCACGCTAATTTGGTGTTAATAGAACGCTTTGGGCTTAGCTTTGAGTTAATTAACGGTAGTGTTTAGTGGTGCATCACGAGCAGGGCCTACCGATTACAATTCGTAGTAAGGTCGGGACAATTTGAGGTACATCGCGTAGCCTACTAGCACAATTGGATATGCTACTTATTTTTGATATATTATGTTTTTTGTAATTTATTTTGAAAATAATAACCTATTTTAAGAAACTAATTTCACTATTTTTGTCTTTTATTTATTATATATATTTGTAGTCTAGATGTGGTGGTGGCGTAGTGGGGTTGACCCTTGCTTCTCGATCATGAGGATCTGCGTTCGAACCACGCATGTACCAGTGACTTATAGTTACGTACATTTGTTTGTTTTTGCAGCAACACCATTCTTCGCTGATAAAATGTATGTGCCTGTATGTAAATATTTATGTTTAAAAACAGGAAAATACCTGCCGCCTTTGTATCACGTATTTGTCTTTTCGGGTGGCATTTGAATGACTTCAAAGTTACAAAAATGTTTGTATCTGACGGTCCGGAGTAGGCTAAATCAGACAACTCCATACAACTGCAACTCCATAATCGCACCACTGATTAGCTCTTTGAGGCCTTTCAATGGATGGTAATTATAATTAATATCCATTGGAAGGCCTCGAAGAGCTAATAATCCGTATTCGGATCGTGTGTTTGACGGTGCTGCAGATAGAATTCAAATCAAATTGCAACTTTGATTTGGGAAATAAATCATGCATGTATATTAAATCATTGGAAATTCAAGGGTTGTAAAGGGGAATTTTCCGCCAGGCAGATCTTACGCTAGGGAACCGCCGGTCCGACTGGTATTTATGTCGGACATTATATTTATGGTACACGTATGTCATGTGAAACTTTGCTTGCACGATGCAGGAATGGGACGGATTTTTTTTTACTAATATTAAAATGAAGAAATAGCAGACACACACATACACACACGCACACACACGCACACACACGCACACACAAACACACAGACGCGCGCGCGCGCGCGCACACACACACACACACACACACACACACACACACACACGTTATTCGTTTGGATTTATGGTAAATTAAAAATAGTAATTTTGGCCCCCATGATACAACCTCATGACATGGTTACTGTAAGGCTTAGCTTCCAAGATAAATTCAATTTTTTATCATAAACTTGTTTATGTAAGATTTAAGTAAAATAATAAGTTTATTATTACCGAAGACCTCCGTGGCGCAGCGGTTAGCGCATCTGACTACCATGCAAGAGGTCCCGGGTTCGAATCCCGGCTGGAGACAAAAAAAACCCAGGTCTTGCATGTTTACATGTTTGTGACATCGCTGTTTCTGGTTCCCACGACACAGCGTATCCTAGTGTGGGACTAGAAGTTATGTATGTGCCTGTATGTAAATGTAATGTTATTTATGTTATGTTATTATGACCAAAAAAGTTCTATAAAGTTTTACTCAATAAACATCTTGCAAAAATAAAACAATAAGAAAAAATAACATAGTTTTATCTTATCTTATCAATGTCGGAGTTTGTAGTGCTCGCGCAGATATCACACCTTTTTTGGACTAAAACTTTCGTAAGGACTACAGATTATAGAATGATTTACGGATTGACTTACTTGAATTCCATTGGAAGAGTCCGAACAGGTCGACCAGACCTTAATCGTGGTGAGTAGAGACGGAGCTCGCGTCGTCGGTTGCTCGTTTCAGACTTACCGATCGACGGATGACGCGATTTCCGTCTCAGACCGCCAGACGAGACCATGACCAGACCAGATCAGAGCGCCAGACGAGACCATGACCTGTTCGCCATCTTATTTTATTTTCTTCCCCAGATGCTGAGGGACATGCGGGGCGGTGGCAGCGAGGGCTCCCCGCACAAGTTCCGGCTGATGCAGCTGGCCTTGAATGCGGTGGCGCTGATGGCCATCACTGGAGCCCTGTTCGCCTACTTCAGGGCCAATCCTGCTGTCCAGGTGAGTAAGGCTCCAGGACCATCTGCCCAGACCTTTCGACTCCTCCCTGCATCTGATCTTAATACTGAAAAGTATTTTCTTCCAGATAACCATGGGTGGTGTGAAAAGAGTAAACGGTAGTGCTAGAGAAGTTTTAAGAAAAACAAAAAAAGATAAATTACTTACAGATTACCAGCAATGTAATATCAATGTAATACATAAACTTCTAATACATATTTGTACTACACGCTATATTACGTATTACTTTGTATGGATTACAGTACTTTGGATGGATGACCGTTCTATGACTAATGCTAGTGGCATTTAGTGAGCGGTTCTGCGTGTGCCAGCGTGCTTAGTTTGAGTTTGATCTCCGAAAATGCCCGCTTTATAATACGCAGAACCGCGAGCCTAAGATAGATAGATAGATAGATAAAAAGTTTATTTGCCTAAGCGCCCCCTAACCATGGGAATAGTTAACGGTGCGGGGAGGGGTGACTTGCCCATACAAATTCTGTAAACACAATGCTTCAAAGCCGAATGTCGTGTTTGCGTACCAACTAAACAATGTGGCCGAACGCTTGTACAGACGTCATGCCTTTGTGGAATGAAAGAAGAAACCACAATTTTCCCTGTGTTTTGTTTTCCGACACAAAGAAATCTCTCCGCTCACGAGTTTCAATAGCTCAATGAAAACCCAAAGAAACAAGTGCCTTGGAAACTTTTAGCGACTTTCGGCTAAATATCTACTTGTGAATAGGTTTGAATAGCAAAACAGAACTTAGAGTGCTAACAGTCGAAGCGTTTGTAGTTACCTTCAAAGGAAAAACGAGTCCTAGAAATAAATCAACATCCAGAAAAAATGGACAAAATACGTGCTTTCCGGGTTTGTGACTTACTTTGCAATCAAAATAAATCTTCTTCCTAGTAACTAGCTTCAAATTTCTTTTATAAGATATATGATGATACATAACAAACATAAGGTCACGCCTCTATCTCAGAAGGGTAGGCAGAGACCAGGGACTGCCACCTGCCACGATTCTGACAAATCACTTTCGCTACATCGATATTCATTAGTCGTTGCTTGCACGCACTCCGGATTCGGGTACTTCTTATGCCCTTTTCTAATAGACGATAATTGTCCATGTTTGTCCGCCTGGGGCGGCTTTTAACGGCTCACATTCGCTCGATATATTTGTTTTGTCAGTATTTCTTCCTTCATCCTCTCCACATATCCAAACCAACGCAACATTGCTTTTTTAATTCTAGCCATCATGTGGGTCCACCCCCACCAAATAGTCTGAAGACCTGGTTATGGTGGCAGAAAGTAGCTAGATGCGGGCTTTCGGTTTGTGGGGCTGACTCTACACCACATTCACAGCCGGTAGTCAGGCGTGCGAAGTTTCGAACATTGGCGTTTGCAGCAACAGCTCGACCTGCAAACGCTAAGCATAGCTGGGCCTGGCAGGCTTTACATGGTGGAGTAGCCGTGAAGGAAAAAGTGGAGAATTTAAACATGACTTTATTATTATATCTGTTTTTTTTTTGTGATTGATTGAGGAATTGATTTTAATATTTTATTTTACGTTATTTTTCATGCAGATGCTGTAGTTTTTAGTTTATTTCAGTTAGTCAGTGCCAACTCCTTCTTCACATATAATTTCCATCGTGCCAGTGTACCATAGTCAGTCGGTGTAAATAAAACTTGTACATAAAATTTCTTTGGCACCGGATCCTAAAGTTCATAATGACGATGAGACTTAAATGTCACTTAAACACAAAGTAGATATCCTAGTTTGTGACCAGAGTAAGGGGCTGTGTTGCGTGTAAATTATTTATTTACCGTCAAACTACTTTGGCTTAAGTTCAGCCCTTCTTGTTTAGATTTGATTTATTTGTAATGGTACTGTACGCTAAGAAAATAAAGAGCTGTTCTTCTTAAGGACGTCGCACAACGCGATGCAAGAACAATGACGAGGGTCGGACAGTTTAGACGGTATGACGTTTTAATATTACGTCACCGGGGAGCTGGAGAAATAGTTGCAGACAGGCTTGAGCTATTAGACGTTGCGTAATATCGCTGGATGTCTCTCTCTAGAACTACCTAGTATAAATATTCTTTTCAAATGTTCAATACCGTTATCATATAATTATGAAGTTATTCTTTTATAATAATTATTAATGTTAATGAAGAGAAATTATTTTATCAGGATCGTCGCATGCGTCGTCGTCGTCTACCTCCTCTTCGGGATACAAGCATGAATGACATGATGATTATGGAATGCTTCCATAGTATTATGCCCTACGGTATAATCATCATCAACCCATTATGTCCCCGCCGAGGGGCACGGGTCTCTGCCCTGAGGAAGGTATAGGCCACCACGGCGTCACCGATTTTTACGATTTGTATTCTGCATATTTGGTAGGTCTAAAAATAGCAATGTTTCATCATCATCAACCTGTTATATCACCACCGAGGGACACGAGTCTCTTTGCTGAGGAAGGTATAGGCCATATTCCATCAGGGAGGCCAAGTCCGGATTGATGGAGGCTTGTAACTAGTGGCTGGTCTTACTGTCAGAAGTTTTCAAGCCGCCCTAAGGCCTCTGATTTGGCTTAACTCTTGTAAATTAACAATGGATTAATTTACTGTTAACAACTTTCAGTTGCTACAACTCTCGAATTACTTGGTAAATAAGACGACAGTAAATATTATTTAATTCTTTGCGCACACTAGGCGACACGCGACAGCGACAGTTCGGCGACTAGACGCGACGACAGGCTACGGCCGTCAATTTTCATACATTTTGTTCGAAACACTTGGCGTCAGAGTCAGAGTCTGACAAGACGCCAGAAGCAAATGAAAACGTTGCGTCTGACGCGGCGACTAGACGCGGCGACAAGTCACCCTGTTTGCGATGGCTGTAAATGTGGAATTTGATAAATGATTTTTTTTCTAAAAGCCGCGTCAACCCTGTCGTGCCTACTCTAATCGGGCGATCGTAGATACTCGTAGTTAAGGGCCGGTTTCTGAATTGAGAATTTTCACTAAGTAAATATTTCACTTTCACTACACGTTTTTTACGAGACAGCACTACAGTGCTGTCTCGTAAAAAATCTCAGAAAAGAGCGCGACAGAACATTACTTAGTAAAAATTGTCTATTCAGAAATCGGCCCTAAGTCCAGCGGACGGCCGACGTTGCCTACTGGTGATCATTGTATACTGTGTGGTGAGTGTGAGTTTTAGCCCTGTAATCATACTTACTATCCTACTAATATTATAAACGTGAAAGTTTGTAAGAATGGATAGATGGATGGATGTTTGTTACTCTTTCACGTAAAAACTCCTGAATGGATTTTAATGAAAGTTTACAATAATATAGCTTATACATCAAAATAACACATACCTAGGCTACAATTTATAAAGATATTGTGTGAATTGTCCAAAATATGATGATAAGTGTCAAGTACCTAATTAGGAAAAAATCTACCATCTGCGAGCAATTCTGGCGTGCGCTGCCAAAACCGCTAGAGTTATGCATTGTATGATATGTTAGTTATTTTCTTTCTACACCACGCTAATATTTATATTATAGTAGCTTACTACTCGAAATACTAATTCTGCGCAGACAAAGTCTCGGGCACCAGCGATATATATTTGGCTAAACGGCAGAGGTAACGAAGTATAATCAAATCAAACTGAGTCCCTGCACGACGCCTCTTAATTGCATCTCGGATCCAGCGTATGCCGGAAATTAATTACCCACTCGAGACGACGCAGGAGATCTGCTTACTCTGAATACCAAGTGTCTGTTACATACCTACATATCGCTTGGGATTTTCCCTACAACTAAATTATAATATATTGTTTTTTTTGCTCTCCTTCGTCGGCTGTAAGAAATGGTTGGAAGAAATTGCTTTAAGCAATAAGGCCGCCAATTATGCCGTATCTTTGTAAAAGTTTTGTTTGTTTTTTTTCCCGGTACAATAAAGAATATTATTATCATATCTTTGTACTAAGTTGACGTCAAAAAAGATGCAGCAGTTTATGCCGCAAAAGACGTACATTTTGACACTCAAGGCAATCTACATTCATAGGTAAAGCGTAATATTTTCTTAAACTACAAATACAGGGAAAAATCTGAAAACTATAAATTTGTAATCACAAATCGTTCTCCGAAACCTTAAATTTAAATTTTCATGTTCACGAATGTGAATGAATTTTATTTTATAAAGCTAGCATTTTTATAGAATCTTATTATGACTGACGATGGCAGTCGTTAAGCCAAGTCAGAGGCCTTAGGGTGGCTTGAAAACTTCTGATAGTAAGACCAACCTGTAGTCTTGCAAGGCTCCATCAATCCGAACTAGGCCCCCGTGGTGGAGTATGGCCTATAACTTCCTCAGGGAAGAGACCCGTGCCCCTCGGTGGGGACATAATGGGTTAATGATGAATGCAAATTAACGTAATTTTAAAATTTTACTATAGATAGATAGATAGAACATTCTTTATTGTATTGATGTCTACTACATTATAAAAAAACTTCTTTATAAATGCTCTTGTGCTAAATTTCTCATGTTTCTAGAAACAACGCTCCACTCTAACTTCTGATAAAATTTCTGATTCTAAGCTAGAAAATTTGTCAACCGGATCTATTAATCGAAAAATATTTTTCCTAACCAAGTAGTGTTTTTAACCGTTGAAGTTTCGTTGAGTTAATGACTTTTCTGTTGTCCAATACGATACCAATCTCAAAACGCGATCATTTCAGTACGAAATGAGGCCTTAGTTTTAAGATATTGTTAAGTGTTATTGTAATTGTCAAGAAAAGGCAAGTCATACCTACTGGCTATCAGAAAAATGCAAAAAAAAAACAAAATTGCATGTATGCAAAATTGTAGGCATTTAAAAATAAACTAAAGTGACTGTTGCCACAAATCTTTACTTTTTCCAGTTTTTTTTTGTAACTCTCAATAATAAAAAAGAAATTTATTTTTCTAAAAAAAAAGAATTTTTTTTTTATGTACTTTTCTGACAACCAGTATGATTTGCCTTTTCACCCGGTTCCGGCTTGACGTCGAGTTTTGGGACACCTGGTATATCTTAGTAAATTACATTTTTTTACAATAAACAACAGTTTTAATTTTAACTCGATACCCTTCTCTTGGCAAACGCCCGCAGCGGGCAGAAAAAAAAACGTCGGACGTGGCGAATGCCCGCTGCGGGCAAGTTTGTACCGCGCTTTATTTTTCGTATTTTTTTTCTGTCATTAAAATAAATAAAAAAACTCACGCCCGTTATCCCCGAGGGGGTAGGCAGAGGCACCAATCACTAGAACTGGGCCCACGTTTTGCCGAGTTTCTGTCATTTTAACGTTTTAATAACCGTAACGATATTGTTTTCGGTAGTACCATAGACAAGCAATAGTGTAAAGCCAGCTTTAGCCAGGAATATTAAAGAAATATATATATATATTATCGGTTCCGATTTTATTATTTTGAGGTACGAAACCCAAAAAAATACTTTGTTCCCCATTTAGCCTAAGCTCTAAAATCACAGCATACAACAAATTACACTCTTAGCATTCAGCAGTAACAATGTGATTCAGAACAGAGTTGAAAGATCTTCGGGTAAAGTAAGCCACAATTAGAGCCCATTTTTTTCTTAACACTTAAATGGGTTCTCAGGGTGCGAACGCCATTGCGTTCCATTGAATTGTAGCGTAATCGGAGGCTGTAAATAACCCTTGGAAAGTTTTCGTGAGGTGGCGACAAAATGTGTTTCGAATAGCGATTCAAATGTAGCGCTCGAATACGCAGAAGGTAGAGACTTTTTCTAGACTAAGGATAAAACCAAATAAAACATACCCCCGCAGTCGCCGTGGCAGCCGCGGTAGCAATGACGTCCATACATCTGTAATTTACGGCGATAGTATTTTATACGAACCGCACCCCCACAACGGCACCGCCACCGCCACTGCCACCGCGACCGCCACCGCCACGGCGACCATCACCACCACCGCCACCGCGACCGCCACCGCTGAATTTTTAATGTTTATGTTTATACCTCAGCGCTTAAAACTGGGCTCGCTCGGTGATTAACCTTCAACGAAGGCTTTTTTCTACTTTGTAGCAGAAGTATGCTGATATTATTCTCGCGGTTCTTCTGTACCCACCAGTTTTATTACGAAGCTGTTACTGTAAGTGCCAAATAGCCAGATAGCGGCTTTTAACGACGCTGGCGCTTTTAATATTTCTCTGACCGTCTTTACCTCGTTTGCATGAATAACTTGGCATAGAGGTCAACTTTATTTTAAGAGAATATTAATCACGCGCTAAGATACCAACATTTTGTTTCTTGTATGTATTAGTTGTACACTTGAGACGAAGACAACACAGGCCTAGCCTAGTGAGGGGACACAATAACAACATTTTATAACATTTACTTACAGGCACATACATTTCTTCTGGCCCCACACTGGGATACCCTGTGTCGTTGGAACCAGAAACAGCGACCTCACGAACATGTAGACATCCAAGACCTGGGTTTCTTTTTTTTTGTCCCCAGCCAGGATTCGAACCCGGGAGATCTCGCATGGTAGGCAGATGCACTAACCGCTGCGCCACAGAGGTCGTCGTAACAACAATACTAATTCTATCCGCTTAGTATAATCTCCACAACTTTACTGTGATGTTTAATAAACGATTTTTGATTTGATTTTAATTTTTGTGACGTTGACATTCAACAATCTGAATGTAAACTCTTTTTGTTGCAATTCATTTTTTATTTCTCTGGAAGGCTTTTGTAACTGCACAACTGTTATAATATCAACGACCTCTGTGGCGTAGTGGTTAGCGCATCTGACTACCATGCGAGAGGTCTCGGGTTCGAATCCCGGCTGGGGAAAAAAAAAAATCCCAGGTCTTGGATGTTTACATGTTTGTGACGTCGCTGTTTCTGGTTCCCACGACACAGGGTATCCTAGTGTGGGGCCAGAAGCAATGTATGTGCCTGTATGTTAAAAAAAAAAAAAACTAGCCTACATCAATAGAAATAAGTGCTTAAACCTTAGACCAGACCGTTCTCTCCGGCAGTACATCTCGCAGTCCAGCAACCGGTCGAGCGTGGCGGCGTGGCCGGTGCCGACGGAGCCCCCGGGCTCCCGCAACCCCGCGCCCGGCGTCTGCCTGCCCGTCATCGTCAGCTTCTGCCACCAGCACCGCGTCTCCTACAACTTCACCGTCTTCCCCAACTACATCGGGCACTTCGGGCAGCGGGACGCGCAGCAGGTCTGTGAATGGGCTTGCTCAGAGTGCTTGTACTGAGTTTTTTCATTCACTTTCGATAGCGAGAGCGTTTGCAATTTGTATAGGAGTGACAAAGCGTGCCACCTATTTGTCTCTTTGTCACTCCTATACTAATGGCAAACACTCTCGCTATCGAAAGTGAAATGAAAAAACTCAGTACAAGCACTCTGGTGTAACCAGTTGGGAAAAAAAACTTCAGGCATCTAGGATGCCTGTAGCGTAGCGTAGCGTAGAACGACCAGCTACAAGATGGGCAGACGATCTCATCCAAGTGGTAGAAAGACGCTGGATGCAAGGACGCTTCCAACCGGTCTTTTTGGAAATCCATGGAGGAGGCCTAGTGGACTTCTTGTAGCTGAATGATGATGATGATCCTAATTTGGGGCCAGAAGTAACGTATGTGCCTGTATGTGAATGTTTATGTTTAAAATTTGTACAGGCCAATGAAGATTTCAAACAACATAAGAAAAACTCACGCCTGTGTCCCGAAGGTAAAAGCAAGGACCAGTATCAGCCACGTACTTGAATGGAGAACTTATACAAAAAAAAGTATTAATGTCACTTGAAAGAAGATGTTAAGGGGACCCAATAATAGGGTCCCTTACCCTTACGGTAATAACTAACTAAGGACCGATTTCTGAATTGAGAATTTCGTGTAAGTAAATACTTAAGTAACGTTCTGTCATGCTCTTTTCTGAGAAATTTGACGAGACAGCACTATAGTTAAGTACCTAGTTACTTAGCGAAATTCTTAATTCAGAAATCGGCTCTAACATTAATAACCAAGACTCCACCGATCTTCCTTCTGTCTGTCTGTCTTTATTAACATAAAAACGAGTCTGGGGGCAGTGGGGCTCCCATACAACAAACGTGACGCTTGAAATGTTTACAGAATGTTTAGTTGTGTATTGACTTTAAAAATAAAGAATTAAATACAAAATTAAAAGGGGCTCCCATAGAACAACGTGATTTTATTGTAACACGTAAACGCTTGAAATATTCAAATGTTGTATAGATAATGAAGAAGGAGAAAAATGTATTATAAAAATAGTACACACGCCACAATAACAAAACAAACCCAAAATAAAACAAAAAATCAGAAGAGAACAGAAGGGAAATAAAGGTCACGGCGTGTCACTGCTGTTATAAATCTGCAGTTGACTCAGCATTATGCTGATGGACAAGCCTTCACCGCTGATTTTCAGTCAGTGCCAAATGGTGCGGAACCCTTCATGCGCGGGTCCGACTCGCACTTGGCCGGTATTAATACTAACGTTTGCATAACGTTAACAAGTTGATACGATAACTTATCTAACTAACGTTATAAAAAAACTCCGTGATCCGCTCCACACGTAGGTACTTATCCCTCTTTAACTTCTTCAATTACGTTCTTAAGCGAGAATTAATATTAACACTCTAATCTCATTAGAAGACTAAATTGATGACTTTGAGACTCCAAGCTTTAGGTTTTTATTACTCTTACTAATTGCTTGCGAAACATTTATCGTTCTAAAACCATTAGACTCCTCAAAGGGCGGTCGGATTGGATCTTACTTGAGTCAACAGTTTTCTGGTTTCTCGCTGTTGATTTGGTCCATTGAGACTTAGAGATATCGCGCTCTTTGGAGATCTTCAAATTAGTATTAATTATATTTCTTTATAATCTGATAAGTATATAAAATTCTGTCATCGTGTTAGTGCGCTTACTCCTCCAAAACGACTAGACCAAATTTAATGAGATTTTATGTGTATATTCATATGCACATAAAATATTTTATATAGCGAAACAACGTTCATCAGGTCAGATAGTTATTTATAGAATTGAGAAAGGAATGTTCCGTAACATAACATTTACATACAGCACATGCATTGCTTCTGGCCCGACACTAGAATACCCTGTGTCGTAAGAACCAGAAACCGCGACGTCACAAACATGTAAACATCCAAGAACAGGTTTTCTTTTTTTTTTGTCCCCAGCCGGGATTCGAACCCGGGACCTCTCGCATGGTAGGCAGATGCGCTAACCACTGCGCCACAGAGGTCGTCAAATATGTATATGGATGGAATAGAATAGAATAGAAAACGTTTACGAGAGCGTTTGCAATTTGTATAGAAGTGACAAAGAGAAAACTAGGTGGCGCGCTGATTTTTTTCATTTCACTTTCGATAGCGAGAGCGTTTGCAATTTGTATAGGAGTGACAAAGAGAAAAATAGGTGGCGCGCTTTGTCACTCCTATACAAATTGCAAACGCTCTCGCTATCGAAAGTGAAATGAAAAAAATCAGTAAAAGCACTCTGGTTCTACATTGCGCAATTACTACCATAAATAAGCCTTATATGGCGCCAAAATGGCCCCCGCTCATCATTTTACCATGATCTTTGAAGACCATGACGCTGATTTTCAGCGGTCGCCAAAAATAATAATAATAATATGTAATTAATCAATTCTTAAAACAATTTTTATTAAATCTTTAATAAAACTAACACCATCCAGGTCCGGAAATAAAAACATATGTAATTATCCTAATCTTAGTTTGGGAGCCAGTAACCATTTTTTGTAACCGATTTACAATAATGTTTTTTCATTTCATTAAAAATAAAAATCTTGAATTGAAGTTTGAACATCTTGGATGGTCGATATGGATAGAGCAGTTAGTTTTGGAAGTCAACAGTAGCCATCGGGTCGTAGGTCAGTTTTTAACACCCCGTATGTAAAGATAAATGTGGACGTGCTGCGACCTGCCGCCGAGGGATTAATGAGGCGTCCCCCGCGCGCCGGCACACAACTTAATTGCTCCGAAAGCCGTATGATCCGGCGACGCCCGCGCTCTAGGACTACGCTTAATAGACACCTAATGTTCGCAGCTCATAAGGCCTCGACCACACAGAGGGGATTAACGGTCATAGCCCACTTACATTACATGACTCTGCTCCCACCCGGCAAAAAAAATATAATTCAAATATGGTCTTTAGATATATTTTACATTGACATCATAAATTAGCAAACAGCTCGCTTTCAGCGAGCTTACCGCCGTCAGACTGCACGGTAGTTGACGCCTCGCTGGCCGCACGTTAGAGATGAGCGGTAAGCGCGGTGTCCGCGCGCTCACTGCTAGCAGTCGCCGCTCAGTCTTTCAGCAGGGTCGGGAATCGGGACATAGTAAAAAATACGAGTTGCTTCAATGGAAACCGATCGCGAACTGTGTCTATCGCGAAAAGGGAGAGCGGTCGGCGTGTGGAGCCGTCTGCTAGCTGTCACCGCGTGGACTGCTGGGTGCCTGCTAGCTGTCGCCGCGTGCACTGTGAGTTGTCGTCTTAGTTTAGGGCGGTGTTGGGTGGGAGCGGTGTTGGAGTAGAATAGTTTAAGTGTGCTATGGCCTTAAGAGTGAGGGCGAGGAAACTAACCAATGCGTTGTATAGAGTTAGCGCCCTCGCTCCGTCCCTTCTGGATGTATTGTAAGAAATAGAACTGGACACATTTTTATTTATACAATTTTAAGTTAACGTAGGCACTGACTAAAAATCAGCGCAGCACAACGCTGAGTCAGGTGCCTTTTGTGGCATCTTAGACACACCACAGTAGTGTCTAGTAGTGATGTGTCTTGTTGCCTATAATAAACGTTTTTCATATTATTATTATTATTATTGTTTATCGCTACATACCTAGGTACACTATACACTATAACACGAGAAATATAAAGCAAAAATAAAAAAAAAACAAAATTAACCCAACAAGTAGGGGTCATCAGCAGCTATGTCCATGCAGAAGTAAAATGGCATCAGGCTCAGTAATTACTGCGGGTTTACTGCCCGGAGAACTGATTTTTAGCGAGCGCCTGGTCTAGTGAATCAAGGAACATTGCATCGACATACATAAATACATAAGCTCACGCCTGTATCCCAGAGGGGTAGGCAGAGACCAGGGACTGCCACCTGCCACGATCCTGACAAAACACTTTAGCTTCATCGACATTCATATTAGTGGCATGCACGCACTTTGGTTTCGGGTACTTTTTATCGAGTTTGCGTACAATACAATAACTATAAAAAGACTCGACTACGAAAAACATCTCGTCCTTTCCCGTCTGTGTGATCCACGTCTTAAGGGGCTTGTGCCAAGTCACCTAGTAAGATGATACGTGTTGATACTTCGCACACTGAAAACATAAATGGCATTAAATAAAAAACTTCATTTTACAGTATGGCCGTTTTAAGATTTTTTATATGTTCTGGTGGGCGATGTGGAACCGTAAAAGTTGTCAGTAAAGCTTTGTGACTAATCCACAAATCTAAGCGGAACCCTCGGTGCATATATCCAACCCGCAGTTGCCCAGTTTCTTTCCTTTAAATAAATTTGCAGTGAAACAAATACATAATCCTTACACATTGAAGTTCAATGATTGAAGTATTGTAGTTTCGCGGTTAAGACGTACCTGTAATTCTAGCTAACGCTGGACCCTCAAGCATTACTATTTCTGATAGGCTAGCCTTAGGAAAGGCAGGTAAACCCATTATTTATGTCCCAACTTATTCATTTGTATTTGAAAGAGAAACAGAACAATTTATAACTTTTAAATAACGAGACAAAAGAACAACGCCCAACAAATGCTGAAGTTACATTAAAACAGTAATAAATAGCCATTGGGAGCTGATCGGTATTTTAGATTAACAAAACATTAATCCTTTTCCACAGGACAATGTCTGGCTCTGTGAACTCTAATAAAGCCGTATTGTGCAAAGTTTTGTTTACAATTGTTATTACAGCGCGATTTTAATACCAAAGGGCGTCACCATTCAGCGTATTGTATGGAATAAGGCCTTACTTTGCGGAAATCCATAATAGCATTAAAATGTGAAAATTACTTTGCTAGATTCCGCCAAAATTCCACAAGCACAATGCGTTTAGTTAATGCACCGCCCTCCCTCCCAATTTTTCAAGCAGAAGAAAAACACGATCACAAGTATTGGTGTCACCACCACCGACACCAATACTTGTGTGAGAAAATGCGACGCGTTTCGCCTCTAACATGAGGCATCTTCAGGCTCACAAGTGACCGTTATCCCAAAAACACTCCTCTACACTATTAACTAACTGCATGCTGCTTGTGGGATTTTGGCGGAATTTAGCAAAGTAATTTTCACATTTTAATGCTACCATTCAGCGTGGCTGCAACTGAAAAAATAAAAGGACCACTGCATAAATAGGAAGTTCTTCATCACAAAGTTAATTAGATTAAGGTTGTAACAACCTAACTATGTACATAATTAAGATACAGGTAAATCCTAGTTTGGAAGTTGGAAATCGCCATAATATTTTTATATCACTTGCTTCTATTCTATTTTATATCATACTATTATAGCTGACAGGCAAACATTGTTTGCCACATAGAGGTATACAAAATAGAACAACCTATTCTCAGACCTACCGAATATACATATAAAATTTCATCGAAATCGGTCAAGCCGTTTCGGAGGAGTATGCGCACTGACACAGTGACACGACAATTTTATAAATTAGAAAATTTTATTTTATTTGTCTTAACAGTAAGACCAGCCACTAGTCTTACAAGCCTCCACCAATACGGACGTCCCCGTGGTGGAGTATGGCATATAATACCTTTCTCAGGGAAGAGACCCGTGCCCCTCAGTGGGGACATAATGAGTTGATGATGATGATGAAGAGTACATGATTTTGGTCGAATGAATAAAAACATTTGAATTTGAAGGGCTGTGAGTCAGTCCGAACGTATAGAAGTGTTAATTCAGTGGGCAGTTGCGTGTCATAAGTGCCACAGCCTTGCGCAGACTGCATCTCTTATGATATTGTCGGTAGACTGTAGACTCTCTGGGTTGCCTGTCTGTTGTTTCCTGTATTTGTTTGCAGTCTTAAACATAATACGAAGCTGAGTGCTGCATTATCTATACTAATATTATAAAGAGGAAAGATTTGTGTTTGTGTGAGTGTAATGAATTGGCTCAGAAAATACTGAGCCGATTTAAAAATTTCTTTCACCATTAAAAAGCTACATTCTTCGTTAGTAACATAGGCAATATTGGATTTTCAAAAAGTTTAGGGTTCCGTATAAAATCTTGAATAATGTAACCCAAGGTGTAAAAAAATTACTACCCCGGGAATTTTCCACGGAACTAGTATAGTTATTTCCACAGAACCGTTTTTGCCACCCGTGCGAAGCCGGGGCGAGTCACTAGTTGTACATAAGAAAAACCTTTTTCTTTTCTGACGGGTTAAAATCGCCTGCGCCGGAAGACTCCGTAGGCTTTTTAACAGAAGCGCATTTGGGAGGTAAATTGTGTTTCTTTCTGGGCCATGATTACCTCGCCCGGCGCTCGTTAGCTCCCGGTGCCATATTTAACCGTTCGCGCGGCATTGTTCGCCGGACAATGATTGATTTCAACGCGTTAAAGCTGCGCTCAAAGTTAAAGGGTAGGGGGCTACAGTGGGCCTACTTACCTCCGGTTTTACGAACGCTAACAGTCTATTGCCAGTCTCGTAGCCTGGGCTGCCTGAGTGATCTTGAACGATCACTAAGGTTAAGCAACATACGGCGCGTTCAGTCTATGGATGGGTCACCGTCTATGACTAACGCTAGTGGCATTTTTTCCGAGCGATTCCGTGCTTCGCAAGGTACGTTAAGCAGTTGGTGCCGGCTGCCGTCGATAGATGGCAGTCGTTAAGCCAAGTCAGAGGCCTTTAGGGGCGGCTTGAAAACTTCTGACGGTAAGACCAGCCACTAGTCTTACAAGCCTCCACCAATCCGGACTTGGCCCCCGTGGTGGAGTATGGCCTATACCTTCCTCAGGGAAGAGACCCGTGCCCCTCGGTGGGGACATAATGGGTTGATGATGATGATGAACAGTCTATTGCAAACAGCAGTCAGTTTGCAAGAGTCAACACAAAAAACACAGTGACAACCGTTAACAGCAGATTAACAGACTGTGCGTTCATCCACTATGTCAAAGTAAAATTTATTGTAAGATTTACAATAATAAACGAAAACAAAAATAAAAACAATGTCATAATGCCAATTGAATAAGCCACCCCGAGACACATCCGACCCAAAGGTACTCATGACACTGGCAGAATTACCGTGCTGCACAGCGAGGGGATACCCTTTGCATTAGATATGCCCCTGAGCGGTAGTCAAAGCCACTAATATTGAAGCATACAAAATGAATTGACTTTGAACACAAGTACTTACAATATTGTCGACTCCAATCTTAACTCAGTTCGGGACAAGCTCAGACAATATTTGCGTTTTTACCCTGTATAATAGCGTTCCTACGATACGTATGTTCGCATTACAGAATGCGGAACAAAATGTAAATCCAGTTGCGAAAGGAATTCAATATAACTTACGGGACACGAAAATTGCGGGAAACATCTCGGATATTTCAGGCGATATTGAATTTATCACAGCTTCAAGGCAGGTATAGGCCATACTCCACCACGGGGGCCAAGTCCGGATTGGTTGAGGCTTGTAAGACTAGTGGCTGGTCTTACTGTCAGAAGTTTTCAAGCCGCCCTAAGGCCTCTGACTTGGCTTAACGACTGCCATCTAACGACGGCAGCCGGCACCAACTGCTTAACGTGCCTTGCGAAGCACGGAATCGCTCGACAAAATGCCACTAGCGTTAGTCATAGACGGTGACCCATCCATGGACTGAACGCGCCGTATGTTGCTTAACCTTAGTGATCGTTTAAGATCACTCAGGCAGCCCAGGCTACGAGCGATTCATTCGGTATTGGAATAGATTTAGTTTAATAGAAATTGTTATGAAAGCATAATTCTCAAAATGGTTTTGATATTTCCGTTCATGTTCAATAATTTTCACTGAGAAAATACTGAAGCAACTTGTCTCATTTTTTGAGAAATTTTAAGAGATTGACCTAAATGTTTACTTAGTGAAATTCTCAGAATTTCAGAAAAAATATTCTCTTTGCCAGCCGAAATAGATCATCGATGTTCATTCTCTGACGTTACGGAGCCATAATTTTATTTTTGTAACGGCGCGCCTCTTTCCCTCAATTTGAACCTGTACAGTCATGAGCAATATATATAGGTACATGTCACATTTTCTAAAAATCTTAATTAAAAAAATCTAGAAAGAAGTGATCGAAAATTTTTCCTAAATTATGTAACCAATAGCAAGCCAATAGTTAGATAACTTAGGACAAATTTTCGTACATTGTGCAATACAAAACAAAATGTGTACGTGACAGTGTATTTTTAGCAAATTCGAGCGAAAGGTATTAAAAACAAGGTGGAATCAATAGTCACAAAATAGTTTTATTAATTCTCAATAAATTTTCACATGAACAAAAATAATTTCACCTAAGAAAATCTTTACCAAAACAGAAAATAATCAGCCCAGAAATCCTCAACGATTTAGCTAACAATTAGCAAGAACAAATTAATCAGAAACAAAGTAACGCAAAATAATAATATCGGATGGATGTTACACCGAAGCGCGGTTCGGAGCGGAATAAGGGGGGGCGCGCGCCAGCGCGCGATGCCTTTTATACCGTCCAACCATTTACGAAAATGACTTTTCTCCTACAGTATAATATATTATTGTTCATGACTGTATAGGTCCCAAGTAACTTATCTTTTAGTTAAGGTAGTACGGATATCGATTTTTGAGTGCTGAACCTGCACTTTGTTCCCAGGATTTGGAGATCTACGACGCGGTGGTGGACGTACGGTGCTACGAGCTCACCGCTCTATTTCTTTGCTCGCTCTTCGTGCCCAAGTGCGGGCCCCTGGGCCACATGGTGCGGCCCTGTCGGAGTCTTTGCCACGGTATTGGAATCATCATCATCATCACCCCTTTATGTCCCCACCGAGGGGCACGGGTCTCTTCCCTGAGGAAGGTATAGGCCATACTCCACCACGGGGGCCAAGTCCGGATTGGTGGAGGCTTGTAAGACTAGTGGCTGGTCTTACTGTCAGAAGTTTTCAAGCCGCCCTAAGGCCTCTGACTTGGCTTAACGACTGCCATCTATTGACAGCAGCCGGCACCAACTGCTTAACGTGCCTTGCGAACCACGGAACCGCTCGGAAAAATGCCACTAGCGTTAGTCATAGACAGAAACCCATACATGGACTGAACGCGCCGTATGTTGCTTAACCTTAGTGATCGCTTAAGACCACTCAGGCAGCCCAGGCTACGAGCGATTCATTCGGTATTGGAATAGCTTTAGTTTAATGACAGTGGGTGGGGCACACAGCTGGGAGAATTGATGGCCGTCGGGGCGGAAAAAATCTGACCTGGCGACCGCGAAACGGACGACGTAGCGTGGACAGAACCCTCACCAAATGATCTGGCGAGCTGGTTGCGGTGGGGAATCGCTGCAGGCGGCACTATACCGGGAACCTTGGAAAACCATGATGTGGAATGCTGTGGGCGTCAAAGGTCTGATGATGATGACGAAATAGATTTGATATTAGTGTGATTTATCAACGGAAAGAAAGCAGACTGTTCCTGCAGGAGTTTCAGGAAGCAGTCGAGGAATTGATATAATCCTTAGACCTATAAATTACCGTGCCCAAATCACAGGAATAAGTAATTACATGAATACGTAGAAAAAGTGACGGTTACTCGTACGCTGTAATACCTGGAGCATATTATGTTTTTATTAGGAATATATGTTTTTAACACCTAAAATCATAATTGCATGTTTAAAAAGATATTATTATGTGTGACAAAAAACATTATGTTTCATAATTCGGGTCACAGTGGCACAGGGTGTAACTTAGAGATGCATCGCATCGCATCGCATCGCAGAGACATCGCGGACATATTCCGATTGCGCTTATTTTCGTTTAGGTTTTCTACCGCGCATCATTTACCAAACACTTAGACTTTATAACCTAATTACCAGAAAATATTAATAATAACTCCACACAACACAAGTACTGGTTCCAAACTGGCATACCCTCTATTAAGATAACCAGGCAAGGACATTACAAACATGGAAAAACACCCACACTGAGGCCATTTGTACAAATTTACGGCGGCCCCCAGTAAGGATCGAACCCGTGACCTCCGTCTTGTAGGTAAACTTCTTAACGGCCAGACCAAAGAGGCAGCTCGGACAGAGAAAGGAGCTATTCTAACATTTTGAGGACAAAGAGTGTTAATTTACTGAAGGTCGCTTCCTCGGCAGATGGAGCAAAAGAAAGTAAGACAAGACAAATAGCAAACACTTAACTAGGTTGCCCCAGTAGGCATGTCTCGAGCCTGCATTAGCATATTCAAAGGGATCAGACTTATTTAAATACGCGTCGAATCTCATCTTCGGGAGATCGTCACGGACCGGACAACTCTGAAGAATCGCTGTTTGCAAAGCTTTTATTGCGTACGCTTTAGGAAACACAAAACTTTGCTATGTATAGGGAGGAGGCCTCAGAGCATTACATACTAGAGAGAGGACAAGCCACTGCGTAGCGTATGACCGCTGTAGGCCTACCGGACATACACTGCAGAATGGACAAATGTGTGCAAGTTTGCATGAATTGAACTTGCGACAGTCGAACTCCATACAAATCAAAAAATTTGTCCTAACTCCCTAAATTGAGATATCTGTGGAGAGGGCTCATTTAGATCGGTCAGTTTGGAAAAAATCTAAAACTATTGACATACGAAGATCTGTTATTAGGAGCCATGTCATTGATTGTAATAATAATATTGTTGTTGATGTTCTTGCCTGATTACCATAGCACAGGGTATGCTACATTGGGACCAGGAATAGTTATTGTGAAGTTAGTTAGAATGTCACGACGCCTTCTTATTACCGTCTCGATGGCAAATCTATTTTTATTAAATATTTATTAAACAGAACTGCAAGTGATAATTCAGTCAGCGTCGCCACTGACTGAATTATCACTTGCAATCCTTATCTCCTCGAGCTTTTTCTTTACCTTTTCCGCAATCGTGCGTTCTCTTTCCCAACTGTCAAAATAATGTCTCATCATCATCATGATCATCAACCCATTATGTCCCCACCGAGGGGCACGGGACTCTTCCCTGAGGAAGGTATAGGCCATACTCCACCACGGGGGCCAAGTCCGGTTTAAATAATGTCTATTGAAAAGAAAAAAATCAAACACGAAGTTTTTATGATTCATGCAAATATTTTTACAAAGAACCTACTATAATTTGTTTCAATAACAGATTTAATGATTTGATTCAATTGAGTTAGGTTTGGTTTAATTTCATTTCATCTCATTAAATTTCATTTTCATTTCATATCAATAAAAAAAATCTACTGAAGACTTGGCTGTATGGGCTAGTTCCCTTTGCCTGCCCAGAATGGGTGAAGAGAAAAAAATCTCTTTTACGGTTGGCGCCATTTTCCAAAAATTTTCTATATTAAATTGCTTAATTTCTTCGCAACTGTATTAAAAATAGTTGTTCAGTACATGTGCGGAACCGTCATTGCAACTTGTTCCGACTGTCAACCCTCGCCTTCGGCTGCGCCTTGGCTCGGGTAGACATTTGTCGGAACTCGATGCAATGACGGGCTTTCCGCACTTGTAATGAAATATACTATTTATGTTTTTCTAGTGGGGGGCCAGAAGCAATGATCTACCTGTATGTTTATGTTCATGTTCAGGTTTATGTTCATTATCATGTTCATGTTCATGTTAACGTTCATGTTCACGTTCACGTTCACGTTCACGTTCATGTTTATGTATAACGTTATATAACTGCTGTGTGTGAGCGTCTTTACGTCGGCCGTCACTGGTCCGCAGCGCGTCATGCGTGGTATTGACCGGCCTTTTTCCCACAGAGACGATGCGTCGCTGCGGCTTCTTCCTGGAGGTGTTCGGACTCGCGATGCCGGACTACCTGCAGTGTGAGATCTTCCCCGAGTCCACGGACACGGACGTGTGTCTGGGCAACCGCGAGGTCAAGGAGGCGCGCCATCGGGCCTCCAAGCCTGGTAAGGACATGCTTCAACCATTATGTGTAGTCCAAAGCCCCAGATAAGACCTACAGATACATTTAGCTCAGGCCAAACCCCTTTCTAAGAATCACGAATTCGTTTAGCCTAAAGCATAGCTTCTGCTGAGAATCACGTAAACATTTTACTAACACCATAGTTCTTGCTAAGAATCACGAATGTATTTATCCCAAATCATTGTTTTTCCTAAAAATCACGACAACATTTAGACCAAATCTTAGCTTCTGCTAAGAATCACCATCGCACTTAGCCCAAATCATACATCCTGCTAAAAATGCCGAACATATTTAGCACAAACCATACATAGTTTCTGCTAAGAATCAAGAATGCATTTACCCCAAACCTTTTACTCGCCTCCGCTCGCCTTCACATAAAATTAGAAATTCCACTTAAATTTAAATTAGATTTTGACAAAATAGCGGAGAGATAAAAATGTTGCAAGAAACAATCTAATTTGTTTTATTACTGAGGACAAATTTTAGAGCGTTAAAGTATACTGACACCGTAAATTCTTATGAATATGAAAATAATTGTATAAATTTACGCGACATGTTTATTGTACACTCCATGGACGTCTACGGCAATGAAAATAAATCAACTAGCTCATACAGTTATTGTACATGGTACTCAGTACTTAGTTTTTGTGTTGGCATTTAGTAATTATCTAAGGACAACAGGTCCAACTATTGACTGTTGAATGTATTTAATGTATAAAAACCTCGTGTCACAGTGATCTCTAGATCCACATCCCCGAAACTTCACTGATCTTTTGTGTTTAGTTTGTAAATTAGATAAAATAGCTCGCAGGTTAATTAATATGGCAAAACCACATTTACCGAGTCAGCTAGTTTAGTTATAGTAACTTTAAAGGCCACGCGACGAGCTATGGAAAGGGCTATGCTCGGAATTTCTCTATGAGACCGAATCAGAGATGATGAGATCCGTAGACGAATGAAAGTCGTCGTCAGAGGCCCAGCGGATTATTAAGTTAAAGTGGCAGTGAGCGGAGCACATAGCACGTAGAACTGATGGCCGATGGGCCCGAAAATTTCTCGAATAGAAACCACATATCGGCAAGCCCAGCGTAGGACAACCAGCCACAAGATAGACAGAAGATCTCATCCAAGTGGTAGGAAGACGCTGGTTGCATGCCGCTTCCAACCAGTCTTTTTGTAAGTCCACGAAGGAGGCCTGTGTCCAGCAGTGGACTTCTTGTAGCTAAATGACGATGAGGATGTTTTAACATAACATAACATTTACATACAGGCACATACATTGCTTTATTCGCGCGATGTAGGAATGAATAATAAAGCTTCCAGTGCGCGCTCAGAGTTAAGGCATGCGCTCACTACCATTCTTCTCGCAGTGTGCCCGTCCGGGTTCCAATGCGACGTCCGCCGCTGCATACCGACGGACTGGCGCTGCGACGGCCACGTGGACTGCCAGGACCGCTCCGACGAGCTCAACTGCCGCGTGTGCAAGCGCACGGGCGACGTGCACTGCGGCAACCAGCGCTGCATCAGCCACGCGCACATGTGCGACGGCCGGCCCGACTGCCCCTGGGGGCAGGACGAGCGCAACTGCTGTGAGTCTCCACCCTTATACCGTGTACATTGTGTCGATTATTTTATGATTCGGGAGACCTGGAAATTTAAAATGCCAGATCTTTTGATCTATACCGAAGGCTCCAGTCTTTTCACAAAATGTAGATTTTTTTGCTGTGGGGTGTGTTTTCTCCGCCTGCCTATTTCAGCGAAGACTAACTAGTAAGTAAATTGACATTCATCAAACAGAATGAAATTGTTTAGGAATAAATGATTGATTTCTGATTTATGTACATTTATTAAATGTACAGAAATCAGAAATATTAATGCAGGACACCTTCGCTTCATCGACATTAATTAGTTGGAATTTTCGGGTACTTTTATCTTCACTCCCCTATTTGGTCGAAATGTGTCCGACTAGTGCGTCTCTTACTGGCTCTTCCATCTGCTTTCGCTCGACTCAAACTCTTTGATACCTACATATAGTTGACAACAATTTACGTTAGCTTGAATAAACGATTTTATTATTGGCAGCTTTATCTTCATCTCATTTCTTTTGACTTACTTTGTGACATTGTTTTTGTTTTCATAATTTTTTTTAATATCAATTTTACTTTGACATTGTCGACGAAACTTGTGAATTAGCTGTATGACTATATTTAGATAACTACAGTTCTTAATGTATTTTACACCTAGCTTAACTCGTTAACAAACAAATTACACATTATCTATCTACGAACAACATAATCGTAAAAGGGGTAACCTAAAATTTAATGGTTGATTTCATACAGTCCGACTATGACACCGATGTCTTCACAAACATACCTACAACCTACAACATCAATCGGAGCCCTTTCATCCGTATTTCTATAGGGTGTTCAGGCAATCTGGCTTACAAAGAGCCAATACGACCATTATCACAATGCACGCAGCCAATAATCCCAAATCGCAATCGCGAATAATCCCGTCTGGCCCGACCTCCGGTTTGGAGAAAGATGGATGGTGTCTTTGTTTCCGCGTTATGATGATTTATTGATAGGTCGATAGAGGTGGATTGATGTATCGGGCGTCTGTCTGCGCGCTCTGCAGATTCGACGGAAATTGTTTCTGCATCGCGGTAGTTGTGGAGATGGAGAAGCCGTCATTTTTTAAGTCATAATAAAAATAAAATGATAGGTTAATATGCTGAGCAGAAAAAAATCCACATTTATTCTTTTCAAAACAGCTTTAGCTATAAGACCAGTTTAATAAATAATTCACTTAAATTGATTTTATTATATAGATATTATATTACATACATCGAACTAAATCTAAAATAACATTACAGTAAATATTATCTAAATTTAATAAAAGTCTTTAAACCGCTGCCGTTTGGGGAGTTTCCAAGATAGTTAACAAAGTTTTATAATTAAAAAAATTTACTCCTGATTGTCTTGAACGCAAATTGTCCTCTGAATACATTTAATATTAAACTACTGTTTAACACCAGATATCTTTGTCTTTTAAATAATTGTTGATTTTATGATAACGATTTTTTGCACAGAGTGTGATTAACACATTTCTTAAGCCGCGTTGTCGGAGGTAACTCTAATATATCTTGAGGAAAATTGTTGTAGAACTTTGTACAGTGCCCCATAATAGACGTATTAACTTTGACTACCCTAAATGGTAGAAATGACACGGAATTTTCATATTTGTGATCTCCATGCTCGGTTACATTATAGCACAAGCACTTGGTTATCGTACAAGGTAGTTCGTGACCACCATAAGTGTTGTGAAGTCTGTGTTGTAAATGAGCTATAAATCTCGTCTACAAATGAAATTTCAAAAGTAAAAAGCAGATGCTTAGACTCTAAGCAATACAGGGGA
The DNA here is from genome assembly GCA_947310845.1 of Yponomeuta plumbellus. Taxonomy (NCBI): domain Eukaryota; kingdom Metazoa; phylum Arthropoda; class Insecta; order Lepidoptera; family Yponomeutidae; genus Yponomeuta; species Yponomeuta plumbellus. Next base: position 895,976 of record OX371193.1, on the reverse strand, counting down.
ACGATTTTTCACTAACGTTTTCGTGAAATAGATGAATACAATTCCCGCTTCTGGGTATTCTTGGTATAGACAGTGTTTTGAGTCCCGACATTGTTTTTCATGGAATTTATAACAAAATGCACATTATTTCCTATTGTGGGTCAGGAAAGACGGAAGCAATCTAGTTTCAACCACATTAAGCCGGACGGGGCTGTGACAATACAAACTGAAATAATCCTTCTATACTTAAGATTAGAGACGAAATTGAAGTACGGTGATAAATGGTCAGTCCGCTGGGACGCACCGGGATCGAGTGTCACCGGCGCAATTCACGCAGTGATATGTTCATGAGCCCGACGTCAAAAGTTAATCGTTTAAATGTATTATACTAATTCATTGTATGAAAGACCTTTTATGTAAATAACAAGTAATATCTTCCACACAACACAGTCACTTGGCCCGGACCTAGATTCCGTTAATGCATTGTAATACAATGACAACTCCATAAACGTGGCGATTTAGTTTCATTGCCGCTTCAAGTCCACGCGCGCACACATACGAGTATCAAACCGTCTCGGCGTCAATGGTATGAAAAAACACATCACGTGACCCGACCATGCATCTGTCATCGTACTATAATGCGCCAACAGAATCGAGTCCCAAATCCTAAGGACTTCCTAGAAAACCCTACTTTAATGGTAACCAGAAAAAGCATCACAAACATGGAAATACTAGTACACCCCCTGTGGCCATGTGTAAAAATGTACAACGGTCCTCAGTGAGAATCGAGTCTAATGACCTACGGCACGCTAATCACGCGCGATACCGCTAGACCTACCAGGTATAGTCGTAGTCATATCAGTTCGCTACAAAAATTCGGTTCAAAAGGATCATCACTAAAATAAACATAAACATACAGGCACATACATTGCTTCTGGCCCCGCACTAGGATACCCTGTGTCGAGGAAACCTGAAACAGCGACGTCACAAACATGTAAACATCCAAGACCTGGGGTATTTTTCGTACCTTTGACATATTTGCTAACTGACCGTACTCGAGAGAAAATCTGCCGCATTGAATAGGAATAAAGTTCTCGAGTGTAGACCACACTGCTGGCAGTGGATAAGTGGATGGCCGAGGTCGGAACAAAGTGCACTGCCTTGAAAGAATCCTATATCCAGCGGTGGATAATTACGGGTTGATTGATGAAGGCTAAATCTTCTAATGGTTTATTAACTCCCCACAATCCGAGTAGGTTTAAATGGTTTTCCGAGTACAATCACTTGAAAATCAGAGCGAAACCTGGTCGGATTCTTCCAACGAAAGGTCAAGTAAAGGCAAATCATTTTTTTATTTTTTATTAAAAACTGACCAACGATTGACCCCGATCTCACCTGATGGTAAGTGAAGATGGAGCCGACGATGTTCCTCGTTGGTTCAGTAAGAGCCTATTCACTCTAGCCTTAAAGGCACCCAAATTGTACCTTTCCGGAAAAACAGAGGAAGGGAGCGAATTCCATTCCTTAGCGGTGCGCATTAGAAACGATGAAGCGAAACGCTTCGTGCGCACAGGTGTCTGTACAACATAAGGATGAAGTCGTTCCCCTCTCCTGGATTTCCGGTGATTTATAATGTGTAGTGCTTACGAAAGTATTAGTTCAAAAATCTGAGTGTGTGTATTTGTGTATGATTGGACTTAAAAAAAGCGTTTTTTTCACTCGCAGTACGTCTAAGCGAGACCAATGGCGACGTGGGGCGAGGCGAACTACAGCTGTACCGCGCTGCCAACCAGTCCTGGTTCCCCGCCTGCTTAACGACACTGGACGACAACACGGCTACCGATTTGTGCTCTATGCTGGGTTACTCGTGAGTGTACAAGTGTATTTTTAAAAATTACGACATCCACCCATCATCTGGACCTGTTATTCGCTCCATGGACTGCTTGGTAAAAACTGCCCCTCCAGGACACATGGGTTATTTTAAGTATTGTTAGTTAGGCCTGAGATTTCCGTACTCAGCCCCATGGTTGGGCCAACGTTCGTAGCAAAGCCGTGAGTGTACCTACTCCAGACAGCTCTTTCCCTAAAGTCAGCAGTGTTCTAAAAGGTAATTGCAGGGCTCCTGAAGGAAGCCATTCTCAATTATGGCGACCTTTTACAATTAGTGTGTGTTGATAGCGCCAAAATTCAAGTAACTAATATAGCTCGAAGAATTACTCAGTTGAAGTGGCAGTCAGCTATGAGAACTGACGACTGTAGGTCGTGGCAGGTGTTCCACCGGTTGGTCTGAGGACCTGGTTACGGTGGCAGGGAGTCGCTGAGTATAGGAGGCACAAGACCGAGTTTGGAAAACATGAGGGAATCCTGTCCAGCAGTGGGCGTCAAATGGGTATTGTTGATGTGTGTAGATGGTCACCGTGACTCCTGTCTCCAGGTGGCTGAACTCGAGCCTGATTGTGGACACGGAGAAGGGCGTGGGCGTTGGCGCGCGGGGCGCGGTGCGTGGCGCGGCGCAGTCATACCGCGCGTTCTTGCGCACGGAGGGAGGGCTGCTGCGCGAAATGCGGGAATGCCCGCACGGCTCCCCGCGCGTGCACCTCGTCTGCCAGAACTACGGTAAGTTACGCTACATCCTAGAGACTACTATAGGCATTACTAAATATTGACAACAGTTGCTTATGATACGGCATTTTATAGCTATAACTTTTGGCCTTTGCATCTACATCGAAGATTTATACAGCGTCTAGTGCCACCTTAACTTACACTAGATGAATTAAAGGACACTTCGGAGAGTACTTGGGGCATTTTTTAGAAGGAGTACGCTTCCCAGCACCTACACTGCCCCAACAGTTTGGTCAGGATTACCATCCTACACAACTTAGTCTGGATTAGGAAACACAAGTCATTACGTGCAGAGCCCACCGAGCCTTGTTTACTCATCATCATCATCATTGAGCCACACGAAGTCCACGGCATAGGCCTCCTTCATGGATTTCCAAAAAGACCGGTTGGGAGCGGCTTGCATCCAGCGTCTATCTGCCACTTGGATGAGATCGTCTGTCCATCTTGTGGCTGGTCGTCCTACGCTACGCTTGCCGATGTGGCCAACAGTTCTGCGTGCAATGTGCTCCGCCCACTGCCACTTCAACTTACTCATCTGGTTTATGATGTAAAATAAATTACACAGGTATATCTTACAGACAGCGGCCTTATCACAAGAAGTGATCTTTTTCAGACAACCTTTGGCTGGATTGTACTATACATTGAATAATAAATAGATGTCCAAACAGGAAATTCTACGTGGGGGAGAGTTTTCGCATGGCTCTAAAGTCATTTGATTTCTGATTGATAGAACTAGTAAATAAAAACCGGCCAAGCGCGTGTCGGGCCACGCACAGTGTAGGTTTCCATAAAAACAGGGGGTTTCATCTTCTTTACGGAACTAACAACTTCATGGAAGAAAGTTTTTCTTTTATAAGTTATTCGCCTAGTTTCGTTAACTTGCAAAGCCTTCTTAGTCACAACAGTTTGCTTTTAATATCATACTGAAATTTTTCACGTTACTCAACCGTCTAGCCGGGAAAGGTGAAAAAAGGGGGTGGGGTGGCGACACCCCACTCGCTCAAAATTTTATGCTTTTTACAAAGCAAAGCGTTACCTTCAGAAGCGAAAGAGATATGTCAGGATACAGACGTCAATTTTTGACATATAAATTATGATGTAAATAAGCCCACGCTTGTATCCCAGCGGGATAAACACAGGCCAAAGACTACCACTTGCTACGATCCTGACAGATGACTTTCGCTTCATCGATATTCATTAGACGTTGCAAGCACGCACGCTGGCTTCTCGTTTCGGTCTCATGCGGAGCCTGCATCCTTTTCTTTGCCATCAATTTTGTTTTCAATATGAAGCATTCTTGTATTGTTTTTATTTTAACCTTATCGACGACCTCTGTGGCGCAGCGGTTAGCGCATCTGCCTATGCGAGAGGTCCCTGTTTGAATCCCTGTTGGAAAAACAAAACTCAAGAGAATGATTACATGTTTGTGACGTCGCTGTTTCTGGCTCCCACGACACAGGGTATCCTAGATAGATAGATAGATAGAGAACACTTATCCCAGTGTGGGAGCAGAAGCAATGTATGTGCCTGTATGTAAATGTTTATGATTCAAGATTGTTGGCATCAATAAATTATATACTTTCTACTTTATGAGGAGAGTAAGGCGTGAACGGTCTCTTTTAAGCATATTCTACGTATTCCAAAACTCGACGATAATAAAGTACATTTTGCATACGTGAACCAAGCTCCTGAATTGACATGCGCCGTGCCTGATTCCAAAATGAAGCCAATCGGGACGGCGAAAGCGATTCAATCGCAAATAAATTGCACATGTTCAGCTGTAATGGCGCGTCGGCTATCCGGGCGTCCCGGCAACATTAGCGGAGTTGGACCGTGTAATGCCCGCCGCCGGTCTATGCTCCAGCTATGTTCCCGGACGTGGTAGAGGGCAACGGAAGGCGCATCGTGGACCGACCGAAACCGTGGACGATCAAATCGTCACATTTTCTCCAAGTTTTCAGGTTTCGCTCCGCTCATCGGTGCGAAACCTGAACGGACTCTTCGGGCAAAAACGAATTAAGTGTATTACGGATACACTTAATTTGTTTTTGCTCGCTCGTAAAAATCGCTCGTGCCCCGGCCGCCTGAGTGATCTTAAACGATCACGAAGTTTAAGCAATATAGGGATCGTTCAGTGCATGGATAGGTGACCGTTCTATGTATAACGCTAGTGGAATTTTACCAAGTGGTTCCGTGCTTCGCAAGCCACGTTATGGAGTTAGTGCCGGCTGGCGTCGATAGATGGCAGTCGTTAAGCCAAGTCAGAGGCCCTAGGGCGGCTTGAAAACTTCTAACAGTAAGACCAGGGACTAGTCTTACAAGCCTCCACCAACCCGGACTTGGCCCCCGTGGTAGAGTATGGCCTATACCTTCCTCAGGTGGTCCGTGCCGTGACGCGTGACCCGTGCTCCTCGGTGGGGACATAATGGGTTGATGATGATAATCCGGAATAAAGTAAACAAGGTTATTTTTGCTATTTTCGACTTTAAAACTAAACATGGCTTGTGAATGGAGATTAAACGCTTTCCTTAAACGGTGTACTGCATTTTAGAAAATCCGAACTTTACTGTTAGACTGCATTCAAATCTCAGAGCATTAAATACTCGAGAGAGGTTAAACCACCACGTAGCGTATGACCGCTGGTAGGCCTACCGGGCATACACTGCAGTTGCGTGCGTGCGTAACTGCTTTACACGTGTAACCACTTGGAGCGAATGGGCAAATATGAGCAAGTTTCTTGTGTTTATTTAATGAATTGAACATGCGACAGTCGAACTCCATACAGATTAGACAACTTGTCCTATCTCCTTATTGTGAAATGTCTGTGATTCATATTATAGGTGGAACTAAAATCAACAGCTGCTACTTTTACAAAATATTCATCTAATAAACAGTAATATTCAAATGAAGCTTCTGTACGTACTTTATTCTGCTAATTTAGATTTTGGTCAGATTCAATGTGGTAAATTCGGGATTGCAATTAAATTCACCGGAGAACTCGTGGAATGAACAACATTATGTACAATGTACTGTTAGAAATGCTTGTAATTTTGAATGTGGTGCAGTTTCGAATCTACATTTTGCTGGTCTTCAATTTTGCATCTATTACAAACTAGCATAATAGTAGGAATTTTCTACTTACCTTATTGGCCCTTTCACTCACATTATGCATTCGCTCGATATATTTGTTTCGTCAGTTTTTCTTCCCTCATACTATCCACAGTCATGTCCAAGCTAACGCAACGCAACATTCCTTTCTCAATTTTAGTCGCACTCGCTCGATATCTTCTTCTTCTTCTTATAGTATCTTCTTATATTTAAAAATGGATTGCTGTTCGTTAGTCTCACTAAAACTCGAGAACGGCTGGATCGATTTGGCATATTTTTGGTTTTTTATATTAGTGAAATTGCAAGCAAGGTTTAAATAGTGAGAAAATATGGACAAATACGAAAAATTTGGCAGTACGAAGTTCGCCTGGACAGCTAGTTTGAAAATATGTACCTACCTAATTTTTTCACCACAAATTTTACGACCAAGATCAATAATGAGTAAAAAATGTTAAAATAAAACACACATTAGAAACAAGCAAAAAATTTAAGTGAAAATACCGTAACGTAAGAATGCGTTTTAGAATGTCATTGATTCTGTTGGTTGACTAACCGAGGTTGCCCGAAAAACCGCTGCATAAAATGTGAAGCACATTTTGCGGGCAGCGTAAAGCATTCCAGCGTGCCTCGTGTGGTCCAACTACGAGCGGGCAGCGATACAGCTAAAAAAATATAAAAACAAGTATTCATGAGGAAATGAGTAAAACCAGAAGCTTCCGCTGGTTTTATTTCTCGCCATACAGCGTACAGTCGGGGTCTGAAAATGTTTACCACCATAAGGTTCATAAATTGTACAGACAATTATACGATACAAGGTCGATGTTTGTATTGATTTGATTAGATAAAGCTCAGAATAAAGAGTAGAGTACCAACCTGTCAAAGTTTAGAGCAAACCTTCTTTGCTCCCTCAAGGAGGTTTTATTTTCTTTATTTTGTAAAAATAGTATTCAATATATTTCCATTTTGACAGAGTTTTGATCTGTGTCATTTTAATAAATGCAATAATTTTAAAATAAGAAATGAATTTAGATACTTGTTAGAATCCAGGCTTCGGAACTTTGAAAGGTAATAAGTACATTGTTAAAGCATTATAAACTATAATGCACATCTTGCGACAAAAAACAAAGAATGAAGTTTGAAAACTGGTAAACATTTTTAGACCCCGACCGTACTTGTACATATGGCCTCAGTCTGGATGTTTTTCCATGTTTGTAATGTCTTTCCTTGGTAACCATAGCACAGAATATCCTAGTTTGTGATCAAGTCAAGTGATGGTATTTTTATTTGATTTCACTACGTATTAGGTTTTGCGTCTGGCCCCTATTTGTACAATGGTGAATGCACTATAAGCAAACCAAGTATGATATTTGTACATCTTACCGTTTTTACAATAGTGTAAATAAGTTTTCGACCATATAAGGGATGTATAAGCAGAGGGCACAATAAAAAGCGCCCAAAACCGGCACGCGTGCTTTTGCATGCAGCGACTAATGGACGATCATGAAGCGAAAGAGCTATGTCAGAATCGTGGCAAGAGGCAGACACTGTTCTCTGCCTACCCTTCTAGGGAACCGCCGTACGTTTATGTTATGTTCAATAACACGCTCTTTGTTTTGTAATTAAGACCACTCCGTAAATTAAATGTTTACTTTTGGTATTTTTAGGGTTCTTCATCTCAAAAGGAAAAAACGGAACCCTTTTAAGATGTCTCTGTTGTGGGTCCATCCGACAGTCCGTCCGCCCTACGTCCAACGGCCCGTCTGACTGCCCCTTTATCTCGGGAACTCGAGGACCTATTAAGTTAAATTTAAAACCATATTAACCTCTTCAGTCCTGACCTCGAAAATAACGATAGAAAACCATTGTTAACATTGTAAACATTTAATCCGGATCAACTTACGCGTGTTTTTTTATCGGACGAGTCCGACCAGGTTTCGCTCCGATTCGCAGAGCTTAATCATGGTGATCTGGTTGGACTCGTTCGATAAAAAAACACCCGTAAGTTGATCCGGATTAAATGTTTGTGTTTAATCCGGAACCTCGTTTAATCCTCACAACACATTGTGTGCTTACGAAAGTTTTAGTTCAAAAACAATTGTTACTTTCAAGGTCAGGTCTGAGGGGGTTATAGACAGGTCTACAGTCACTCGAAATTGTGGGAAATAAAACTCCAAAGTTAATATAAGACACACCGTTGTTTAAGCCTCTAAAGACGTCAATTTCGACACTCAAGAGAATCAAAGTATATATTATGGTACTTTCCGTTGAACTAATATTCCTCCATTACAATTACGGGAAAAAACGGAAACCATACATTTGTAATAAAATCATAACAAAATTGCCCTTTATGCTCGGGGAAAGCTCAGAAAAAAATTCGAAGCTTGCTTCCTGAACTATTTATAATAATACATAGAATACTCTTTATTGTATGTACACCAGGAATTGTGCTTGAGATTTGACAATAACATACAGTACAATTGGTGGCTTTATTGCTAAAAGTAATTTCTCGCAGACAACCATTATCATAAGATAAGATAAGAATATTCTTTATTGCACACAAGAAACAAGAGACAAATAAAGGTTACAATTTAAAAAAATACTATAGGCGGTCTTATTGCTAAAACCAACTAACCTCAATTATATAAAATTCTGGTGTCACAGTTTTAGTGTGCATACTCCTCCGAAACAACTTGACCGATTTTGATTAAATTGTATAATATGTATATTTGGTAGGTCGGAGAATAGGTTTTTATTTCCTATTTTCCCTACCCTTAAATAATATGGTGGTCCACTAGAAATCATCATCAACCCATTATGTCTCCACCAAGGGGCACGGGTCTCTTCCCTGAGGAAGGTATAGGCCATACTCCACCACGGTGGCCAAGTCCGGATTGGTGGAGGTTTGTAAGACTGTGGCTGGTCTTACTGTCAGAAGTTTTCAAGCCGCCCTAAGGCGTCTGACTTGGCTTAACGACTGCCATCTATCGACAGCAGCCGGCACCAACTGCTTAACGTGCCTTGCGAAGCACGGAACCGCTCGGAAAAATGCCACTAGCGTTAGTCATAGACGGTGACCCATCCATGGACTGAACGCGCCGTATGTTGCTTAACCTTAGTGATCGCTTAAGATCACTTAGGCAGCCCAGGCTACGAGCGATTCCCCAGGCTACGAGCGATTCGCCAGGCTACGAGCGATTATGGCCACTAGAAATACTTCTGGCAAAATAACGTTTGCCGGGTAAGCTAGGAATAGATACTTTACTACACATAATAATAAATACTTAAAGACTACCAGCACAACAAATTATATACCTATCGGAACCCTCGATGGGCAAGTCCGGCTTGCAGGTGTCCGTGTATTATCATTCGCTAGGCCACCGCCTTCTCGGAAATTCTTTGTGAATCTACCAATTAAGATTGATGCTCATGTTTAACATCAAAAATAAGCGAAGCTATCCATTTAATTAAGATTATTTGAACTCAAATTGGGTGGGATAGTTGCTTTGACAAATACTTAAATAAATTCCAGTAGAGACACTGTAGTCGAAGAGAATCGCTCGTAGCCCCGGCCGCCTGAGTGATCTTAATTAAACGATCACTAAAGTTAAGCAACAATGGGTGCGTTCAGTGCATACCCATCCATGCACTGAATGCACCCAATGTTGCTTAACCTTATACCGTCTATGACTAACGCTAGTGGCATTTTCCCGAGCCGTTCTGTGCTTCGCAAGACACGTTAACCAGTTGGTGCCGGCTGCAGTCGATATATAGGCAGTCGTAAGGCTAATTCAGAGGCCTTAACAGGGTGGCTTGAAAACTTCTGACAGTAAGACCAGCCACTAGTCTTATAAGCCTCCACCAATCCGGACTTGGCCCCCGTGGTGGAGTATGGCCTACACCTTCCTGAAGGAAGAGATCCGTGCCCCTCGGTGGGGGCATAATGGGTTAATGATGAGGCAACCGCCATTATTTTTATGTTTTGTGGTCGGACGCGCAGTTTTAATAAAAATATTCATTGCTTGCTCGTCGGGCAGTTCCGCCGGTTATGACGTCACGGGATTATGTGGTAGAGCCTGCACCTGCGACCCGGAGTGCTGTGCAATAACAATAAATAACAAAATAATTTACGCTTTTTCGTTTAAAAGTTTTCATTATCAGTGATTCGGTATTTTCATTGACGTGTGCTTTTTAATTTAGTATGGTTGACTGCCTCATTGGTCGAGCCGTTAAAGTGCTTACCTACCAGTAAGAGGTCTGGGGGTTCGATTCCCACTGGGAGCCGCCGTACATTTGTACAAATGGCCTCATTCTGAGTTTGTCCTTGCCTGGGTACTATATCAAAGGGTATCCTAGTTTGGGATCAGGTCAAGTGGTTGTGTTATGTGGAAGTTATAAAACAAACATTAATACCTACATAAACTGCGAAAACCGTAAGCCTTCCTCTTGGCTCTGCATAAGGTGGGTAAAAAGACGATTCCCACCAAAAAAACTACCGTTTTTGGGTGTTCTAAGCATTTGTGTTTGAATAATGGATAAAACTGTTGGCATAAAATTCACGGGGAAAAATGAACGATCATATTACTTTTCTTGATAAACTCAAACCCAGAACCCTCTGCATTAACTTTTGTAATAAAAGTACAAGTGGAGCCAATGTTATGATGTCATGTTTGTGACGTCGCTGTTTCTGGTTCTCGCGACACAGGGTATCCTAGTGCGGGGCCAGAAGCAATGTATTGTATGTGCCTTTACATAAATGTTTAAATGTTAAAAAAATGCTTAAACAAACGTTCCACATCCGTAACAACTGGCCTTCAATAAATTACTTCTTGGTATGTTTTCCGTCCGAAGTGAGATTTGCTTCAGTTCCGCGGTTACAATCGTTGGAACAACTTTGTAAATGGCTTGTTTACCGTTGTCAGAACAAGATTTATGAATTAGGTATTGCTCTTGTTGCGGGTGGCATAAGGCCGGGAAACTTGGAAAACTGTGAGGGAGGGAACCTGTCTTATGGGGCTCCTAGAAGGGCCATCTTTTCACAAAAATGTATATAATAGCTGCAAGGGTGTAGCTGGTAGCATCAACCAGCATTTACGGCTAGACTTTGCAATAATCTGCAATAGTTTTAGTATATCCGATGAATGTTTAGTGTTTTAGCCGTATAGCCGAAACGATCGCTTTACATTTTAAACTCCGTAATTAACATAGTTATAAATTGTCATTTCCACGATTTAGACTTGCAAAAGGTAATAGGTACTTATTTTATGGGACACTTCACAAGGTTCTATACAAGATTCCCCAAGATATATTAGAGTTACCTTCAAGGCGTTTTAAGAAATCTATGTAGCACACTCTACGCTAAAGGGTATTATAAAATCAACGATTATTTAGAAGACGAAGATGTCTGGTGTTACACAGTAGATTAATATTAAATGTATTCAAAGGAGAATTATTATTGTGTCTAGTATTCAACACATCCAGGAGTAACAATTTTACGTTTGAAAGCTAAAAATGTTTTGAGAAAAATTAATGACGTATATTGCATTTCACACAGCTTCAGTCCATATGTTGAAATTGAAATTGAAATTGGTTTATTGATAATAAGATTAATTCACAATTACATTACATCATAATATAATAGTACAGTATCAATTTGACATCAGTTTTCAGTAATTAAGTAATTAAACATTTGACAATAGTGAATTTAAATAATTGATTAGACTCTGAAGCCTGTGGTAGATAAAAATCTGTGATACAGGCGTCAATGCCCTATGTAGATGTTTAAAAAAAAAAAATAGTCATTATAACAATCGATAGATTTCGAATAGCTTTGTTTAACAGATAACATATTCAGTGCATAATTAGTTTTATATTCAGTGACATTTACTGCATGAAAATATCGACAATTAGCCGAAGCAATAACAAATTCAAATTACGTGCAATAAACCAAACTTAATTTAACATGCGTGCGTGCGTGTGCGTGTGTGTGTGTGTGTGTGTGTATGTGTGTGTGTGTGTGTGTGTGTGTGTGTGTGTGTGAGAGAGTGTGTGTGTGTGTGTGTGCGTGTGTGTGTGCTTGCGTGAGAAATAAATATAGATTATCGTTTTTATATATCTATACATTTATATGCGAGCTTTATAAATATACAACATAAACATTTACATACAGACACATACTCATTAACACATAATATATATTTCTGTACATATATATGATAATTATCCTCCCTATTTAACAGTAGGTAGGTATCCATAATAAATATGTTTATTTATCAACTTTCAGCAATTCCTCCGTTTGGTCATATGTAAGTTTCAGTAGGTAGCTCTTTGTATATTTTTTACACTCATAATTATTCAAACACTGAAGATTTAGCAATTTATTGAGCTTATTATACAAGTAGACCCCCAAGAAAGCCTGGAATCGATTAGCAAAGACAGTACGACAGCGTTCACCCCTAAACACTATATCAGTTCGTCTTCTGGTTGTGGTAATTTTGACGTTTGTATTTTTATGTTGACGAGTAACTGTGTTCAAGACGAAGAGCTGCCGCACCGTTAAAACCTCGGTAATTTCGTATACTCTAGTGGTAGGAGTTAGAATAGGTAGAAAATAGCTAACTTTAAGGATAGCTCGCTGAGCTCTTTCGAGACCTATCAGGTGGGTTTTAGGTGCTCCTCCCCATATCGTTACGCAATAGTTAATAACCGATTCACACAAGGCGTAATAAATCATTTTAATTATTTTAGGGTCACCCACATGACGTAGATTTTTAAATATATATATAAGTTTACGCACGCGACCAGTCACCGCCTTGATGTGTTCATTAAAAGTTAAGTGCTTATCAATGATGACACCTAAATATTTTATTGAATTTACTGATTGGATTTTTTGGCAGGAGCAGGTTAAAGAAGGGGAGTTATTGCATGAGACAGAGTGAGCTGTGATAGACAAGGTTGAATGCTTAGGTTGTGTTTGCGGGACGATAGAAAATGTCATGTATTTTGTTTTTTCTATGTTTAGACTCAACAAATTTATATCTAACCAATGTTTAACCATGTTAAGACCGGTTTGAGCTTGTTTAAAAGTCCCAGACCAGGTCTCTCCCCGAAACAAAAGAGCCGTGTCATCCGCAAATGATATTATGTTACCACCATGGATGTTAATATTACACAGACTATTTAAATACACCAAGAAGAGACTCGGACCAAGCGTGCTTCCCTGTGGGATGCCGTATCCTACTGGCAATGCGTCACTAACGTGATTCCCTATTCTAACACATTGCTCCCTGTCACTTAGATAATCCCGAAGCAATTGCAGCGGGATGCCCCTTATACCAATCGTCTCGAGTTTGTTCAAAAGTAGAGGAATAGAAATTGTATCAAACGCCTTGCGCAGATCTAAGAATATAGCTAAGCACTTTTCCCCTTTATCCAAGCCTTTTACAACGAGGTCAGTCAATTTAGTGACTGCATCAGCAGTTGATTTATCACAACGAAAACCGAATTGGTTCTGTGAGAGTATATTGCTTTTCTCTAAGAATTTTATAACTTGTACATTAATAATTTTTTCTAGGATTTTAGAGAAGGTTGACAGTATAGAAATTGGTCTATAATTATTAACAGATGTTTTGTCTCCTGATTTATGAATAGGGGTAATAGTAGATTGCTTAAAAGCTTTTGGAAAAATTCCCGTAGTGATAGAAAGATTACATAAATGTGTTAATGGTCCAGCCAAAATTTTTATATTTTGCTTAACAATTTTTGATGAGATATGATCACTACTGGAGGAACATGAATTTTTAAGAGAGTTTATTAGTGTGATTACTTCCGAAATATGTGTTTCAAGTAGAATAAGGGAATTTAGATTTTGTGTGTCAGTTTGTCCGGATGGAAAAGTCGTGGTTTGGCCATGTTGGTACTGGTTTATTATTTCATTCGCTAGGTTTTCACCTATAGTTGAAAAGTATTTGTTAACTGTGTTTACGGAATTGAGGGTGTCTGTGTTTAAAGATAAAAGGTCCTGTGTGGCGACTTTTTTTGGTTTAAAGTTGATAATATCATTTATTACTTTCCATGTTTGTTTTATACTAGTTTTACTCGCCTTTTCTAACTCTAATTTTTCGTATTGTCTTTTTACTTTTTTAATTAGGTTATTACAAAAATTTCTGTAGCGTTTGTACATAATTTTTACAATTGTGTTATTAGGATCGACTTTGGCTTTTTTTTGCAAATTATCCCTATTCCTTATACAACGCAACAAACCTTGTGTCATCCACGGTTTTATAGGTGTCTTGCGCCTAGATAGAACCACAGTAAGAGAGTTACTTTTGATGATGTCGGATATTTCTTTTACAAATATGTCTGTTGCTATATTTGGATCAGTACAGTTCATCACTACATTAAAATCAGTTTCATGTAAATCCTTACTAATTCCTTGATAGTTAAGCTTGGTAAAAGTTTGTTTCGTAAAAAAGTTGCTCTGTACGAGATCGATTGATATATAGACCGTATCGTGATCAGTAAGACTATTTTTAATGATGATAGTGTTGGAGTGGAGTCGAGTCTTTAGCATAATGTGGTCTAAACAGGTATTTATTCTAGTGGGTATATTGTGCGCAGGAAGAAGTCCGTGGGAAGCTAGTAAAGTCAGATAAGGCGCGGAATTTGTATCAGAGGTAAATTCACTTATGTCAATGTTCAGATCGCCGGAAATAATAATATTTTTTATGTTGGCTAGATTAGTTAAAACATTATCTAGGGATTTTAGAAAATTATCAATTTTCTTAAATGAGGGTGATCTGTAGATCGACAGCAAGGCAGTACTATCTCCTAAAAGTGACACTAGACAGTTTGCGTCCACAAAAACAGGTTCATAGTTATTGGCCCTTATGTCGTTCTTTATATAGACCGCAACGCCGTCGCTCTGGTTGGTGTTGTTCTGAGTTTTAAAATAAGTGTAATTATTAAGATGTGGAAGACTGGAGTTCGTTGCACAGTTAAGCCAACATTCTGATAAAACAATGACATCGGGTTCAAGTTGTGATCTGACTAATAGCGTTTGAAATCCCGCTATGTTTTGATTTATACTCCTTATATTCTGACTAACGAGTTGTAATCGTTTTGTACTAGTGTGTGTTACGTAACGAGAGCAGTCTTCAGGACTACACGTATAGGATTGGGATATCTCATACCCATCTAAATTGTCTATTACGTAAGATAGATCGTTACTCATTATATAAGCGTGTATTTAATGGTAAGTAAAAGATAGAAAGGACATAAAAATCAATTAAACGTATTAATAATTTTGAGTGATTTTTTTGTAATATGTATGGAGGTAGTTTCGTAGTAATTTTGTGTATATCGAGGTTTAATATGTATATATATGTGTATGTGATTGTACTGGAGTTTGTTTGTTTTTGTTTATGTGTAAAGATTGTGTCAAAAATCATTACATTTATTGTATGATAAAGTAAACAAGCATGCTGACAGAGAGGAATTAGTGCAAGAGACAAGCTAAATAGTGAAGTTGACCTTTTGATTATTAAAAATAGTCATATGTTAGTGCGTTCATGAGGTAAATCATCTTTAAGCATATTTAAGTGGGCTTCGTTCCTTAGCATAAGGTGGGGTTGTCCTTCTTGTTTTCGCAGATAGATACGGCCATTAGATGGCCATGCGAACGCATAGTTATGCGTCCTTGCAAAATCCCGAGCAAGGAACAGTAGACGCTTCATTTTTCCTGTGAGAAGTTCCGAGATGTAGATTGGTTGTTTGGAGGAGGAAATCCCAAGATGTTTTGAGGATAGACCATCAGATGAGTACTTCTTATTGTAAGTTTTTACCGCCTCAATGAGTTGATGTTTTTTCATAGTATTTGATAACTCAACCGAGATCGAAGAAAAAGTTTTTTCCTTTTTAGAAGGCATCCTATAGACGTCCCGAACCTCGTACTGTGCAATGGAGATTTTCAGTGTCTCACATAACTTATGTACATAATTGTATAAGTCACTTTTTTTTTCCTTCGGTACTTTAGGTACATTTCTGAGCTCCACGCAGGTTTTTAAGCTATTGATCTCGATACTATCCATCCTACTTTCCAAGTTGGCCAATTGATGATCGAGCTGCTTTCTATCCTGGCTCAAAAGCTCCAGCTTGGACTCGATGGCTTTTATATCCTCACTTAAAGCATTCATGGCCTTCTCGATATCCTTATTTGTGGAATGAATGTGAGTATTTTGTTCGTGAATGGACTTTATTTGATGTTCTAACTGGTCCAGTCTCGATGTATGAGTTGTTAACAATTCCTTCATTTCAGACAGTAACTCCTGTTTAAATGATAGTAAATCGTCACTAAAATCATTGCTTGCTGGCCGGAGCCTTTTTTGACGCTTTGTGGGTTCAGAAACTGTATGGATAGGTGGATTTCCAATAGGGCTCTGTGGTGGCGGCGATCTTTGTAGGCTCATGTCTATGCAGCGATACGCAACGTAGGCCTATTTGAACGGCAATATCACACCCGGCGATATAAGTTAATAAGGGCGATTTCGCTTACTGCTCTGCGAGGAACAAAGAATAATCTGCGCGTGCGTTGATTGGTGAGCGTAACTGGTGTCTCAAAAGTAATTCGTACAAAAAAGTGTTATCTCACTCACGCGCGGTAATATCTCGCCTCAGGTAAATTCTCCATCTCCTTCTTGCGATCCACGATTGAAAAGATAGCTCTTCTATTACTTTGGGCTCCTGGTATGTCACCGAATTTGCTCAATGAATTTAGTTTAATATTAATACAAAATTAAGCAGATAACACGTCCGTTGCCTATCGTATCTCAGGGGAAGGGGAGTTACTTTATTATTTTCTTCTCCACATCATCATCAACACATTATGTCCCCACCGAGGGGCACGGGCCTCTTCCCTGAGGAAGGTATAGGCCATACTCCACCACGGGCGCCAAGTCCGGATTGGTGGAGGCTTGTAAGACTAGTGGCTGGTCTTACTGTCAGAAGTTTTCAAGCCGCCCTAAGGCCTCTGACTTGGCTCAACGACTGCCAACTATTGACGGCAGCCGGTACCAACTGCTTAATGTGCCTTGCGAAGCACGGAAACGCTCGGGAATATGCCACCAGCGTAAGTCATGGACGGTCACCCATCCATGCACTGAACGCACCCTATGTTGCTTTACCTTCGTTATCGTTTAATTAAGATCACTCAGGCGGCCGGGGCTACATGCGATTCTATTCGACTACAGAGTGTCTCTACTGGAATTTATTTAGGTATTTGTCAAAGCAACTATCCCACCCCATTTGACTTCAAATAATCTTAATTAAATGGATAGCTTCGCTGATGTTTGACGTTAAAAACGAGCATCAATCTTAATTTGTAGCTTCACAAAGAATTTCCGAGAAAAAACTTTTAATGAAGCGCTGGCCAAGCATTCAATTTGGAACTAACAGAGCAACGATAATCGTTGTAACAGAGGCGCTAATTCGCTTAGTGCTCAAATAGAGCAAATAAAGTGAATTTATCAATACAGCAATTTATTCCCTAAGGGACCGGCATCGCCTGGTATGGGGGTCAAACTCAAACTCTCAAAACGGGCTGCACACTAAATTATGTAATAATTTTATGTGACAATGCATGATTTTATGTTAAGGTTATGTTTCAGTGTGGGTCTGCGAAGGACTGCAGGCAGATGCTGGATGCGGCAAGCTGAAGACAGGTCGCTATGGCGCTCATTAGGGCTATTTCCAGCAGTGGACTAATATAGCCTGATGATGATGATGATGATGTGGGGCTAGAAGCAATGTATGTGCCTGCATGTAAATGTTTATGCTTATATTTACATACATACACAAGCTCACGCCTGTATTATAGAGGGGTAGGCAGAGAACAGGGATGCCACTTGTCACAATCCTGACACATCAATTTCGCTTCATTTACATTCATCAGTCATTGCATGCAGTCACTCCGGTTTCCGGTACTTTTTATCTTGCTTTTGCTAATACATCCCCTATTTGATCGAAGTAATTGCGTATTCGGTCATTCAAAGTGACACCACACCACACACGACGATCTCTGTGGCGCAGTGGTTAGCGCATCTGCCTACCATGCGAGAGGTCCCGGGTTCGAATCCCGGCTCGGGACAAAAAAAAAGAAACCTAGGTCTTGGATGTTTACATATTTGTGACGTCGCTGTTTCTGGATCCCACGACACAGGGTATCCTAGTGTGGGGCCAGAACCAATGTATGTGCCTGTATGTAAATGTTATGTTAAAAAATTTTTATGTTATGTTACACTTATCATAACAAGGAAGAAGGATCTTTCTAGAATATTAAATTGATAAGTACGCAAATGAAAAGAAAAAATTGGGCAGGTAAACAAAACCTAGAATTAGTAAAAAACATGCAAATATTTGTGGAGAAATGAGGTATCTATCTATCTATCTAATCAGCCCGTAAATAGAGCCCACTGTTGGGCATAGGACTCTTCTCTTTCACGCCAACCCATCCGGTCCAGTGCTAGTGTCGTCCAATGTCTCCCAGCCGCTTTCGCAATGTCGTCGGCCCATCGGGCTGGTGGTCTGCCCACCGACCGTCGACCCGTTCTTGGCCACCACTCAGTGGCTACCTTAGTCCACCGGCCGTCTTCCCGCCTAACCAGATGTCCCGCCCATCTCCATTTCAGCTTTGTAAATGAAGTGTAATTTAGTAGAATGAAGAGTAATGAAGCTTCTGCAAATAAATCCTTATGCCTTGATCTCAATATTAATCCGCGTCTCTTAAGCTCCGTTTTATTAATTTGCTACTAATAAGTGACTTACAAATAACCATCATTTTTACTGTAGTAACAAAAGAAAATTCACGTGAAAAGGTGAACATGTTACAATAATACTTCCACACATCACAATCACTTGACCTGGGGTGTAATTATGTAAGACTTCACTGTACGGAGTTGTCTGATTTAGCCCTTTTGTTCCCTGTATGTCACACCACCTAATGTCACACCGTTACCTTCTGGATTTTTTTTTCCCAGTAGGTATCTCATACTCCTACTCCGAACTGTCATTATACATTCTTATTTTGACTCTTTCGAATGTCTAAATGCTTAACCCAATAGAGTGGAAAGTTACATAATGTGAGGGCTGGTCCCAAACCAGGATTCCTTGTGCTATTGTAACCAGGCAAAGACATCACAAACATAGAAAAACGGCCAAACTTTGTCCAAATGTACAAGTACAATTGTTTGTATAAACCTACACAAAAATCTCAGTTATAATTCCTGGTGTACATAAAATAGAGTATATTCTATGTATCTATATATTTGTACAATCAATATTATTTATATAATATAGGTACATAATATATAATTTATAAAATCAAAATTAGGCATGTTTAATGAATATATCTCAGAAATTAACATCAAAGTGAGTCATTAATTCTAGGTATTTTCCCATTTTTTGTGTCTTGTCTCGGTCGCGCATATTTGACCATAACTCTCCCTTTCGGGTTCAAAGTTGGTAGTTACGATGCCGCAGGTTGGAAAATTTATGCTCGCACAGACAGTTCAGTTAACCGTTATTGGTTGTAAGTAAGTTCTAGTTTGAAACTTTTATAATCAGGATCTTTATCTATCCATAGCGTCATAGGAGTTTTGGGAATCAGAAATGATTGTATTTCAAAGTAAAAAATGTACTTATAATGTCAGACGCTGCCTTGAAGCCGAATGTAGTGATTTTTCTTCACCAACCGGCCACGAAAAAAAACTCCACTCTAAGCATCTTTTTTCCAATCATTTTAAATCAATACGTAAGTTGGTACGAATCTCTAACTACCTAAGAAACTCTTGACCCATGAGTGCAATAATTTCTGGTTGCAATCTCATCATCTGTAAATTATTAATAAAACTTATTAAACCCTATAATATGAATATCTATGAAGTACTAAAGACTAGCTCGTTGTGGAATTGGCTTACTGCCAAGGGCTTTTATCATTTCATATTTAATAATTTAAAATATCCATGAAACAGTTCAAAACGTTTGGTGTATAAAATTGCGTTGAACATTTTGTTCTAAAACTGAAATTGAATATGATAAACAACAATGATGTTATGTGGCTCGTGCTATCTCAATAAAGGAAAATCGTTGTTCTTAATACGATCCTTATATTTTCTATAAATAATCAGAATAATGACATACAGTAGATATCCATATTATAAGGAGATGGAGTTATGCGCGGCCAACAATACTTATCTAAAATAACCCTTCAGTACAGTTATCAAGCTAGAGGAATCCATGAGAGGACGCTGAAAAATGGGAATTGACTGATCAAAAGCCTCTCAGTAACAAAATCCTGAAAATAAATCCGCCACGTTGCTATGGAACTTTTTACCAGTGTACAATAAGCTTTTGCAGTGTATATACGTTGGAGTGGCACACAAGCCGTGGTAGCCTAGTGGGTAGCACGATGGACTCAAAATCGGGTGACCCAGGTTCGATTCCCAGTGCCTATGACTTTGTTTTCTAAGTTATGTACATTTGTGAAGTTATAGTTGCAATCATCATCAACCCATCATGTCCCCACCGAGGCGCGGGTATCTTCCCTGAGGAAGGTATAGGCCATACTTCACCACGGGGGCCAAGTCCGGATTGGTATTGATAGTAGCAATACTACTCGATAACAGGGAAGGAAAACCATTATAAGGAAACCTCAGTGTCGGAGCTATTCAATACCTCCGAGAAGCCCTGCGCCCAATAGTGGGACGTATATAGGCTGCTTATGCACGGCACAAGTCTTATACAGAAATAGAGTAAATAAAATATGAGCTTAATTACCTACCCACGTGTGCTCTCCGTGGCAATTTCAGGCGCTGAGATATGTAAAAACACCTGTGATATTACGAGAACAGAAACGAGCTGGCTCTCACCCTATTATACCGCTTAGATTTATAAGCATAATTCAATGGCCTTAAAAACTATTTTTTGCTCACTTCAGATGACGCCACTGTTTCATGCACCACGATATCTGTCAAACTCCATAGTTTCTCCAAAACAAGCAATACAATTTGAAATTCTAATACACAATGACGCTACGTCCAGCGGTAAATTGCAAAAATAAGGGTAATCTCGGGAAATCCCGAGGACGGTAAAAAATAAGGAAGTGGATAAATTCTTTGCGAAAAAAAAATTGGTAGCTTAGTTACTCTTCTAGGTTATGTGATGAACATTTTAAATAATTGTTGTTGAATACATTTTAAGTTGTTATTTTAAGCAAAAAAATTCACTGAGCGCAATAACAAAGAAACAAAATGTCGGCTTCTGATGCATCGGACAGTGACGCCCTGCCAGTCACAACCTTTTGGTTTTCAACCCCATTCAACTTCAAATATTTTTAATTACAATAAAAAGAAACGGTCAACTTTTTTAAAAATCTGTTTTATTAAAATAAAAGACAATGACAGTTCCATATAGACATAATAGACATAACAAAAACAATTTAACTTTATTAATAGTTTATATTGAGAAGATGTTATCAGAGAAACTGCACATTTATTTGAAACAAGTATAATTATTTTGTTTTTATATTTATTGTTTTAAATGCTTATGCTCATTCAAAGAATTTTCATTTCAAAGACCTGAGTAAAATAGGTAACACACACACAATTGTACAATGTACACAATACAATGTCATATATTTACATACATACATAAGCTCACGTCTGTGTCCCAAAAGGGTAGGCAGAGACTAGTGACTATGACTTGACACTTTAGCTTTGTCGACATTCATTCATACTGCCTCGAGTCTAGCCGTTAAGGCGCTTAGCTTCCAAGAGAGAAATCGTAGGTTCGATTCCCACTGAGGGTCGCCGTACATTTGTAGTACGGCGCCGTACAGTCTGGGTACGCTGCTGTACAGTCTGGGTGTATTTCAATGTTTGTAATGTCCTTGCCTGCTTACCATAGAACAGGATATCCTAGTTTGGGATCAGGTCAAGTGTTTTGTAGAAGTTCTTATTGGCCATGCTACTTATTTTTGTTAAAATATGTTTTTTATCATTTATTATGAAAATATTGATTGTTAAGAAACTATTTTCGGTATTTTTGAGTTTTATTCATTATTGCTATTTTTAATATTTTTCTAAAGTTTTGGTGTTTGTAACATCATCATAGGATGATTAAGGAGAGTCTTTGCCAACATGCAATGAAAAAAAAATTTAATTAACGTCAGTTAGGTTAGAAACACCACACTGGCGTTTTTAGAGCGTTCGTCCTCATGCCATGCTCATTTTTGTAAAACAACCAGAAAAAATTAATCATCAACATAAACAAGACGAAAAAATAATCGCCTGCAATTTGTCTAAGGGCACTAATTGGCGGAGACAAGTCAAGATTTACGAGAAAAGTCTTTGCCGCTTCGAATAATAATTTTATTGTAATTAATGTGTGCAGTAAAGAAAATTCTATCTATCACATTAGTTTCAAATTAAATCACAAGGAAAAATTTTACTTTCTTTTTAAGAAAAATAAACAGTTTTTATTTGATAATGATAACCGTTTAATATATTATAAGTTTATATTATAATTCCCGATGGTCAAAACATATATAGGACGTATTTCAAAGTAACAACAAATAAACGTAAAATGCTAACTATTTACGCCCTCAGTGGCGCAGCGGTTTGCGCTTTTGCGTAACATACGACATGTATGTGCTTGTATGTAACTGTCAAATGTTACGATAAAGAAAAAAAAATTTCATAATTTTTATTCAGTCATTATGTAGCGGATATTTACGTTTTAAGTTACAAGCTAGCTAGCACAAAATGGTTTTACAGGCGCGTCGAGCTAAGAAAATACTAACAAAATAAAAATAAAATAATTTTGCTACAAAAAATGTTAGTCAGATTTTCCAGGCGCAACGACGCTGACGATATCTCATGTTTGACAAATAAATTATCTTCATATTTGAATGAAAGACCTTTGAATTCAGTACACATTTTTCGGCGAATATAGAACAAACTCACAATTTTTATCAGTCATTTGATGCCGACTGCATGACATAAGACACGCCCGATGACACCTCCCTCATCATCAACCATTATGTTCCCACCGAGGGGCACGGGTATCTTCCCTGAGGAGGGTATAGGACATACTCCACCATGGGGGCCTAGTCCGGGTTAGTGGAGGCTTGTAAGACTGTAGTGGCTGGTCTGACTGTCAGAAGTTTTCAAGCCGCCCTAAGGCCTCTGACTTGGCTTAACGACTGTCATCTATTGGCTTAACAACTGCTTAGCGTGCCTTGCGAAGCATGGAATCGCTCGAAAAATGCCACTAGCGTTAGTCATAGTCACCCATCCTATGTAGATGCCTTAACCTTCATGATCGTTTAAGATCACTCAGGCAGCCGGGCTATGAGCGATTCTCCAGAGCTTCAGAGACCACAGAGAAGGTACAGTGATGCCATCTCCATTTTGGACATATTATGTGACGTCATCACCACATATAGAGGCTCCTGCGGCTTTCCTCCAACATTATCTTTCCGAGGGATCACCCAGAAGGAAGACGTGAGATTACAATATATTGTCGATTTACCTAGTCTATTAATACCAGTATAATACACTCCACTCTCATTATTTCCAACCTCTTTGTTGGCCTATTTACTGAATGCAGCCCGCCAAGCAGAATTCCAAATCGGAGAAAATTTTGAACTAAGATTATGTACGAGGTAGGTTTGTATGGATCAACTGCTATATTTCGAAATACCGAATTGGAATTCTAATGGCCTTTACAGAAAGTTACGATTTTGTTCATCTGACGGTACATCAATATTTTAAAACTTTCGCACCGAAACTTTCCATAGGCCGCAAGACTGAAAATTAGATTTTCGTGTATTGAATATCGTTGCTCTGAGTTTGCGGCCGCGGCGCGCTTTTATGAATAACAATAGATTAATTTCGGCAACTTCAGTCGCATTTATTCCGTTCACTCTTAATGAATTTTGCTCTTACTACTAAATCGGGTACACCCGATGAATTTTTCAACAATCACTATAATAATTATTATAACTTCCACACAACACAATCACTAGATGTAAGTTTTATAGAGAAAAAGACTTTCATTTTTTTCTGGCAGAATTCCAGTCTGGTGGACTTCCAGGTCTCCAGGTCTCCAGGCAAATCATGTGGCAGCCAACCACAACATATCTCAGATGAAAAAGGTTGCTTCTGCAGCTGTTATGATGCTACTTTATACTTTCAGAATAAACGTATTTTAAAAAACATTGTAGTGGATGGTTTAATTGTATATACCAAACATGGAAAACGTAATAAAACAAATATTGAAAACTAGAGTCCAATTGATAAATATTAAGGAGTAAAATAAAACAAATAGCCGCCCGTAGCCCAGCAACACTTCCAGTTTGTGCTATGTGCATCTGTGTAAGAAAAAAAGTTTCCTTTGCAAGGTGGATGATATCGGTACTCGAAAAATCAATTCAGAGTAGATCGTGCAGGTGGATGTTTCTAATAACCGCTGGATGCCCTACCATATATTTGCAGGCCTCTTTGCTTAAGAAAATATAAGGAGATTAAGCTCTGCGAGTTGGAGCGAAGCTGGTCGGACTCTTTCGACAAAATTCAAGTAAAGTGTATCCGTAAATCAATCTAAGACATAAACATGTGGAGATTTGAATTGAGGACCTTAAGCTTGCCAAGTATCTCATTTGTCTACTGAGATCTACGTAATAGCGTATTTATTGAGTCTTGATGTCTAGCGGCTACGACAGACGGGGTCAAGGGAGGCGCTGCTTCACTCGTTTTACCCGCCTCCACTGGACTGACGGGATGGGAATGGACTATTCTAGA
Organism: Yponomeuta plumbellus; assembly: GCA_947310845.1. Taxonomy (NCBI): domain Eukaryota; kingdom Metazoa; phylum Arthropoda; class Insecta; order Lepidoptera; family Yponomeutidae; genus Yponomeuta; species Yponomeuta plumbellus. Next base: position 871,416 of record OX371193.1, on the reverse strand, counting down.
TCGATCCCGATTCCGGTAATTAAAAATGGTTGTGACTATCATAGTAGATAATGTCATACATAGCACAACGCCATTGCTACGGAAGTGCTATGCTTTTGCTATGGAAGTTCTATGCTAAAACTACGATATACTGCCACGAAACTGCGGATTTCAATAGTTCTATGCTATAGCTAGGGTACAAGATAAAATATGGGTAGGTATGGTTATGTTACATACTCTCTCGCTATGATAGTACTGCACTGCAACAACTTTACCCCTTATTCCCTGCTATGCTCTTTTGCAGGAATAATATGACTGTAGAAATTGTTCTCCAATACCTGGCGATGCGAACTCTCACCCGTGATTTTATCACAAGAATAGGGCCGTAGTTGGCTGGCTGGCGAGGCGTTCTACCTCATTACATTGATGAATCGTGTCATTCTGTTTACTTGAGCAAACGGGGTTGCTAATTGGCTGCTTTTTTATATACTTCGTACATGTAGATATATTAGAGTTCATAGTCTTACTAGATTAATACTAACTGACCCGGAAAAAGTTCAATAAAATTTTTGGTGAAATGGCACCCAGCTGTGTCGAATATTTCCGCAAGGTTCACGTCGTGACACCACATGCGCATAACAGAGTCCGTCTGTCCGTCCGTCCGACGATCCGTCTGTACGTCTGTGTGTCCGTCTGTCCGACAGTATAATGTCATACAGTCGATACAGTTTAGAGACTCATCTAATAAGTGAAAACATTGGAAAAAAGATACTGGTCCGTTGATTACTTTAGTCTTTGCGAATCAACACTCCTAGGATCCTGATAATTGAGCATAAAAAAATATTTATCTAGAGAGTTCCAGGCGCCTTTTATTTGGCGCTCCAAGTTAATCTTCTCGGAAGCAGTAAAAGCGTTGCAAATATACAGATTCCCCTAAAATAAGACGTCACGTTCGAGTCCGCATTCGAGTAGAGAAAGTTCCGTACTGTTACGTTTTCCAAGGGAATTAAAAGAATTACGCCTTTATTGTCTAAAAGAATCACAATAAATCCGGCGTCTAAATTAAATCTTGATTAAAAATTTCCAAGGGAATTAAAAGAATTACGCGATTATTGTCTAAAAGAATCACAATAAATCCGCCGTCTAAATTAAATCTAGATTGAAAATATATTACGTGTTATCCCCTTTTAATACAGGAAAATAGCATATTTTTGGAGGCAAATTATGTACATCATTGAAACTTTGTTTATAACTTCATCTTAGTAGTAGAAATCAGAATCTGCAGAGTCCTAACAACATTTAGGGGTCCTACTCCCTCAGAGGGGGTATGGTCAGGGGGGAGTTTTAAAAAAATGCACATTTAACAAACTAGACAAGTGAAGTGTCATTTTCTGTGTATTTTTTTTGCGCTGAATCAAATGAGACCTTACCTAAGCTTATAGGATTAATATTTTGGGAGATATGAAGGGTTTTTGTTGAAAAAAATCAAAAGAAAAGACATTTTAAGTCATAAGTAGTATTTATTACTTTTTTACTAGGTACAGTATGTATTAACTATGAACATGTTTAATTATTAATGTTAAATAGATTCTGTATCTTCTCCGAAAACACTGAGATCATCGTCATCGATATCAACAAGGGCCATCTTTGTCCAAGTCCGAGTTAGAGCAAGAATGCCCCTCGCATGTTTTGCATACAGGCGAGCAGGGTATCCCACTTTTTACGCATGAGCACTTTAGAGTGGAACATCCACTTTTGCACGAGCAAAATATAAGGGCCATTATTTCATCCGGAGCTGGTGGTAAGGTGGTGCGAACAGGGCATAGATCACCGTTTTGACGACACCAACCCTACTCTTTAGGATTCAGTTTATTTCCCAGCCATTATATATTCATATACCTGGGTCCTTCGACAACCCGATGCCTTTGAGAGCATGTCTCTAGCATGCGCACAGTTGGCTGCCGACTTTTTTGCACAGAAGTCTAAAAATGGCCTATTTTTGGGTGGCTATAGCGGCACCGCCATTTTGAATTTGGAACATACAAAATTTTTATTCTCAATTGGATCACCCAAAGAACATTCTATCAAAATTTGATCTAAATCGGTCAATAAACAACAGAGTTAGCATATCTGCATGAAAGAACGCGTTCGAAATTCAAAAATCGGCTTCATAGGATGGCCGTTTATCGTACCTTCCCCACAACTTTCTCATACAATTTTTTTCTCTAGCACCTACCGTTCTCGAGATAATCTATAGATGATCAGTCAGTCATTCAGTCAATACAAATATAATACCATTATAATAAAAACGTTTTCATATTCATATCTCGCAAAATATTGATCCTAGGAGGAGTTTCAGTACGGTCTCATTCGATCCAGCGCAAAAAAAATATAGAAAATGATACTTCTATCGCCTAGTTTGTTTTTTAAAATTTCCCCTCTACCCGGCAAGGGGTAGGATTCCCAAATTTTGTTAGGACTCTGCAGATCCTCATTTCTACTACCAAGATGAAGTTATAAACAAAGTTTCATTGATGTACATAATTCGCCTCCAAACTGGAATTTTTAGGCTTACTTTACCTTTACTATTTGTTATGAATAACAAAGTGTTCTCTAATGTACCTAGTGTTTTTTTTTATTACGATAACATAAGGATATTTTTAAAAAGCATAATAATACTTACAAAACATGCTTAAATGAATTTATTTTCGCCCACTAAATCGGAACTCGCTTATTTTCGTTCGGCCAGAAACTTAATCGCCAGCTACGTATCCAAGCAGTTTGTATTGAATGGCGACATTGCCAGACCGTCGCCAAGTGAGTTAGGCACCATACATTTCAATATTAACTGCGTGGAATTGGATACGGTCGCTGGCGACGTCGCCATGACGTCCTAGTGAGGCAGGGCACTTATGCAAACAAAACATAAACAGACGTCAGTCTGTATCCCAGAGGGGTAGGCAGAGACCAGTTTTGCCACTTGCCACGATCCTGACAGATCTCTTTTGCTTCATGGACATTCATTAGTTTCATGCACGCACGCCTTTACCGGGTATTTTCTTATTGACAGATCTCTTTTGCTTCATGGAAATTCATTAGTTGCATGCACGCACGCCTTTACCTGGTATTTTTTTATTGAAACAAATGATCCTATAGAGGTTCCTCGATTAAACGGATGTACGGAACTCTGCATGTGGAGTTTCCAGCCGATTTGATGTGAAATCAACATCGTGGCGAGCACGAGGGAATTAATAACGTATGCAAACACTTGCCTGTCTCCAATGGGTGTGGAAAGTAAACCGTGTGTGATAGGAGAGAGGTTTTTCTTTAATAGTAAGCGACCTAGTGCTGTAATATTTTTGTTCTACACATTCATTACATACAGAAGTTAACTCCTCTATCCGAGAGGTAGGCAGAGAGTAGGCAGAGATGGAGCTCCGTTTCTGCTCACCATGTTTGAGCTTTACAAATCAGAGCAAAACCAGAATCTAAATTCTGTTAGTGCATTGTAGTAAAATGACAACTGCCATATATGTTAATGGCGATTTGTTTCACAGCCGCGTCTAGTCTACGCACACATTGATATATGTATGTATTACCTTTAGGTGCATATCAAAAAAACAAGTCACGTGACCCGACCATGAATCTGTCATCGTACTATAATGCACTAACAGACTCGGTCGGACTTTTCCAACAAAAAGTCAAGTAAGTGTAAAGTTAATAGCGTGTAGTGTTTACGAAAGTTTTAGTTCAAACAGTGCAACAGGTTTTTTTTTGTCAAATAAAATTTCATTTAATTTTAATAGGGTAATTTTTAACCGTGCACCAAAAATCTAAAGGTACACCTATGTTCGCCTGTCTAAAATATTACTCTAAAACCCTTTAAATTATTTGGCTGCAATTAAACTAATTAAAACTAATTTTAATATACGCCCCGCTGCGTAAGAACCTTTTCCGTTCTGCTACTCTAGTGTTAGCGAAGGCATAATAATGCCTACGCTGACGTCATTTGGGAAATATGGCTTATTTCCCCTATCTCTCGTTCAGGCTGCGAGCTTACACTGTCTGTCGCCATCGCAACGGCAGCTCTTATCAAGCCTCCCAGTGAGTCTCCGGGGGACTTGGGCCGGGTTCGAATCCTCTCGTGTCTTGAATATTCGTTGAGACCTCACAAAATAGGTATTCGACCACCAACACGAGCCGAAAGAAAGATCATTTCATTACCTATTTATTTCTTCAAACTCAAAGTCAAATATTTTATTTAAAGTACTAACAGAATATTTACTTTATGAACATCAAAATAGGTCTTAGTAGGTATTCTTGAAGAAACACGGCACAGAATCGGTCGTAGCCCCGGCCGCCTGAATGATCTTAAACGATCACGAAGGCAGGGAACATAGGGTGCGTTCAGTGCATGGAAGGGTGACCGTGGGGCCAAGTCCGGATTGATGGAGGCTTGTAAGACTAGTGGCTGCTCTTACTATCATAAGTTTTCAAACCGCCATAAAGGCCTCTGACTTGGCCTAACGACTGCCATCTATCGACGGCAGCCGGCACCAACTGCTTAACGTGCCTTGCGAAGCACGGAACCGCTCGGAAAAATGCCACTAGCGTTAGTCAAAGAACGGTCACCCGTCTATGCGTCTTCGTGATCGTTTAAGATCACTCAGGCACCCGTCGCTAAGAGCGATGCGAGTGGTAAGCTAATGCAAATGAAAAAATAATGATGAGTAACACTGTTATTTATAAAAACTTGATTTATTAAAATAATAATGATGTGGTTACTTTTTCCCTTTGCCTTAAGTGTTTACGAGTACGAGTCTGGAATTTGTAAATTATAGCTTGATTTTGCAATCAATTTACATATTATAATCTATACTAATATTATAAAGAGGAAAGATTTTTAATAAATTTATGTCGCTATCTTTATGCATTTACAAGATACAAAACATATACTTAAGTTTATTTCTCAAAAAAAAAAAAAATTACATTACAAACACAATAAAAATTCACATAAAGCTTCGTTAAAGATTTGTATTTGTGTGTGTGTGTGTGTGTGTGTGTGTGTGTGTGTGTGTAAGTTTGTAGTGAATAGGCTCAAAAACTACTGGACCGATGTTGAAAAGTCTTTCACCATAAGAAAGCTACATTTTTCGTGAGTAACATAGCTAGGCTATATTACATTTTCAAAAAGTTTAGGGTTCCTTACGTTGTCTCGAATAATGTAACCCAAGGTGTAAAAAACTATTTTCCCAGGAATTTCCCACGGAACTAATATAGCTTTCCACGAAAACATTTTTGCCACCCGTGTGGAGCCGGGGCGGCTCGCTAGTTTACTAATAAGAAAAACTGGCTAAGAGAGCATTGGGCCGCGCGCAGAAAAATAAATTCCCCAGAAAAAGGTGTTTACATCTAGTTTACAGAACTAACAACTTCAGGAAAGTAATTTTCAATGGATTTTTTTCCTTTAAAAGATCGTTGCCTAGTACTTATTAACTCGTAAAGCCTTCTCAGCCGTTATAGTTTTCTACTTAAATTTATTTTATGTTTTAAACGGCTTAGCTGGGAGAGGGGAAAGAAGACGCTCGTTCTGAGTTAACTGCGAAATCCTAAAATTGATGGTTGCTGAGCCCCAACATGAGCAAAATGTTTTAACACCACCGACAAACTAACAATTTCATTACCTCATATGGCAGCATAAGGCTTAGCTCAAGTTAAATCCAACTTAACTAGCAGGCTAGGAGGTTAACAAATAACTAATGAAACTAACTTTAGTGCAAGAGCTTATGAGAGCCCGAGCTTACTTGGTACTGCGATACAGTCTTCAGATAGAGCGCGGTAAGGCAGAAGTCTCTCTATACCCTAGCTTTTACATGTGATACGCCCCAAGCAGTCAGGATGATATAAGTTGTGGGGAAGCCTACTCCATAAAAAAACAATGTACCATACACTGCCGCGTCCCCTTGTTTGTTCCCTTCACCCATCTAGCTAGAGCGAGTGATGGAGCGGACGCTACATAAATCATCTCATTAACTACGTGCAAAGGGCAAAGTTTTTTTTTATCTCAACTTACGTGCAAATTACTCTCATCATCATCATCATTAAGCCACAAGAAGTCCACTGCTGGACATGGACTTCCAAAAAGTCCAGTTGGAAGCGGCTTGCATCCAGCGTCTTCCTGCTACTTACGTAAAAGTAGCAAGTAAATAGTAGTAGCAAAAAGACGATTCCACTAAAATGGCATTTAGTGAGGCTTATGAAATGAAATGAAATAGTTTATTTGCTTGAAATGTCGTACAAATGGTGGATAGTATAATAAGTAATGATCTACACATTTCACCTTTCCAGGTATGCAAAATGTATGTCTTATGCATAAAATAGTCTAATTATTTATAAAATTGATGGGTAGGTCTTAAGACTGATTTTAACTGAAATATTATTTAAAAAGTCAAATCTCCAATACAGCGTCCTCCGCAACAAAAGTCTAGTTAAATGTCGCTTCAACCTACTTTTGTACGGCAGGTGTAAGAGAGTGAAGAAATCTTCACTTCTTTTATAAATAAGACCGTAAATAGACAAAAATCGAGTTTTTAGAAAAAACTGAAAGTTTCGTCCACGCACCACGAAGACAGGCAAGTATGTCTTGTCCTAATTTTATAATGGTACCAAATACACATTTCTATTCGATTCTATTGTTAATGTATAAAGGTAGCAAACCAAAAATTGTCAATTTTAACTGCACAATCACTCAATCTTAATTATAAGTGTCAGTAAATCAGTCCGGTCAGTTAGTCCCGATAATTAATTCTGTACTTTATGTTAGCGTTAGCTTCAATAAAACCATTTGATAACTTCTATATATTACCAGTTTAGAATTAAGTAAACGTTAAACTTTAAGAGCCAACCAGCAATACGCGACGAATTTATCTGCTTTGTGAGTCAGTTTATGCTGCTAGCAATTTGTTTCGCGAATTTATTGCACTTCATCCCTTATCACTTTTGATCCTTTGATAAGCTGCTGATGCAGCAAAATAAATTTTAATGTAGTCTCGTAAGAGTATTTTCCATTGACTGTAGTTCAGGAAATTGGGATTACCTGAACTCGATACACTTACCTACCCTTCTGGGATTTATGTATGAGCTTATGTATGTATGTATTTCATCATCATCATCATCATCATCATCAGGCTATATTAGTCCACTGCTGGACATAGCCCTCCCCTAATGAGCGCCATAGCGCCCTGTTTTCAGCTTGCTTCAGCAGCTTGTATCTATTTAGTACTCTTTAAATGGTTTTCAGGCTTTAGGCGCCTTTAGGGGTCCTGTACCCAAAGGGAGGGACCCTATTATTAAAAATCCACTATCCGTTTACCTGTCTGTCTGTCACCATGGTAAATCTCGCGAACAGTGATGGCTAGACAGTTGAATTTTTCACAGATGATTTATTTCTGTTGCCCCTATAACAACAAATGCAAAAAAGAATAAAATAATTATTTAAGTATTTTTTTTGCAGTTTTTTGGCCGATACTAATAAAGGCAACAGGTAGACGCTTCAAATATTCACAGAATAATTAAAGTTTTATTCCCTTTAAAAGTAAATAATTTAGACAAAATAAATATTTAAAGTGGGCTCCCATACGACAACCGTGTTTTTTTTGCCGTTTTTACGTTGGTAACATGTAGACGCTTGTAATATTTCAATGTTGTGTACGGAAGTATATAGATAGTACGGAACCCTTCGTGTGCGAGTCCAACTCGCACTTGGCCGATTTTCTTACAACCATATATTATTTCGCATTTTGCAACCGCATTCCAGACGCAGGTGGTGCAGCAATAACACTATATCAACAGCAAAAGAAATTCCTCTAATCAAATTAAAAATCTGCCCAAAGTAACGCGTCAAGTTAATCTGTTCCTCCTCGGCGACACAGTAAAGTGAACTCTATCTTTAAGAGTTAAGGTCCAAAGTTTCTGGCTCCAGCTGCGAGGGCTCGTTACGCGCGCCGACCGGCCATAACTTTGCGCAATTTGATTCTATTACCTCATCGCTCATGTTCTTACAGCCGCCGTGGACTTGTTTTACGAGGGCGAATAAAAATGCAATGCGAATAGATGATTTACTTATAAATATTATGGGGCTGGAGGCGCACGATAAACCAACAGAAGCGACACAGCACGGGCTGTACGAATGATACCAAAAAAATAGGGTATTATGTTATATAATACCGTATTTATTGCACTCACTCCGGGTCTGGAGCATCTTAGGTAGGTAGATATTCGTACCTAGTTATGTATTAGATTTGTTTTCTCAGCTTGTATTGAAGCACTATTCTGGAAACTTGGCATGTAGGGAGCACTATTAGCGCACAATTATCTGGCATACAAATCATAACTCTATATACAGCCGTTCGTGATGTGTCTGCTAAGTAGACGTCTAGTTGGCTGCCTCAGTGAGTCGCCTGAATATCTCCGGAAATAATTGTCCTAGCTAATTGTGCCTTGTAGCACTATTAGGCACTATTAATACACAGTTCGGTGGCATAGTTGAAATTACTGAAATCGACCACGTGAAAGCCACTATACGGACACGCGTTTTTAATTTGATTTCTTTCTTTTTTTATTCAGCCGGCGGCGCGGCGGCGCGACTGTGCGCCGTCGTACCAGCCAGTTATTCAAACAATATTTTCGTTCGATTTCTTTGGCGCTGACTGAACACTAAGATGTTCCAAATTCTAAAAGTGCGCGGTAAAGATAATTGCGGCGCACTTATGCCCGGTTCCAATATCCACAAAACGCTTCGTTTTTGCTTACGATCGGTTACAATTCCTACGAAATTCCTACGAACCGTCAATAAATTGTATGGAAAACGTATAGGTAGGCGTATATTATAGGAACCGGGCATTAGAGGTTTAAAAACTCATTACTGCCCGCAAAAAGTTTCATAGAAAATACCACCTTTGGGTGCACTTAAAGGCGAACCAAGTCGTCTTTTTTGAATACATGGGATGAAAAAAAAGTTGCTGAAAAAACGTGTATTTTGACCCTCAAGGAAATCAAAACTCATTTATGTTCACTTTCCATTGACCTAGAACTATGACAAGTAATTTTAGTTTTTTTTTTAATATCTATGTATATAATTTAGGTATGTCTATTGTGTTTTGACTTAACTATAATTACTGTTTAAATTGAATTAAAATATATTTAGTAATATCTTCTTACACTTGTTCATCTCGGCACTGTAACAAGGAAAAATGTGAAACTATCAATTTTTGAACTAAAACTTTCGTAAGCACAACACATTGTAAACTTTTAGTCCGGATTTACTTACGGGTATTGTTATATCGGAAGTGTCCGACCAGGTTTCGCTCCGATTCGCAGAGCTTAATCATGGTGAGCAGAGACGGAGCTCGCGTCGTCGGTTGCTCGTCTCACACTGCGGGCAAGCGCGCGGCGCGCCCGCGCCGAGATGGGTGGGGCGGGTGCCGGCACCGGTTGCGGGGGACTCCCGCTGGCTTGCGACGCGGCGCCTGCCGCTTTCCCGTCGTCAATGTCGCTGGGCATGACGGCACAGACACAGCTCACGACGTCTACGTTCTTGCAGTGTCGATCTCGATATTCACTTTCACTGTGCTTTCGTAGAACCGGTTTCCAGGCCGGCGGTAGAGCCCATCCACTGTCTCTATTGAAATTCGGGTGGCGACTTATTTCAATAGCCTCGCGCATTTTTCGTGGCACAAAAAACTTGTCTTTGGACAATACTTGTGCCTTATCGAAGCGGATAAAGTGACGAGTGTCTTGGGTCAATGCGTGTTCTGCTACCGCCGAGCCATCGATTTTTCGGTTTTTCATACAGCGTATGTGCTCCGAAATTCTGACTGAGATATTTCGCTGTGTCTCACCTATGTAGCATTTGCCACAGTCACACGGTATCATATACACTCCGGGGACATTCAGTGGGTCGCTATCCTTCGGCGAGCGCAGTAACTGTCGGATTCTTGCTGGGGGGCGATAGATCGTCTTGATGTTGTATTGCCTGCGCAACAACAAACCGACCTTATCCGTAATTCCTTTCACAAAGGGCAAGAAACTTGGTATTCGCTCCGCCGTAGCGACTCTCCGCTGCGCTGGCGTCGAAGTGGCTACGCGCATACTCTGTCTCCATTTGTAGCCATTGTCCTCCAGTACCCCTCTAACATGGCGTAGCTCATCCTCCACGTATTGTGGGTCACACCGTTGTCACACATATGTTGTAGATATTACTATCAATTTGTAATGAAAAAATTGTCTTTGAAGTTCGGGAAAAAAACGCAGAAAACTGCTATATAGCTAAGTAGAGAAGCTTCAGTGGGCGAGTCTAACATGGTCTCATCCAGTTTTTGTTCTGGAAAGACGGGAATTTTGACATTTAAAATGTCTATCCATCAGCATGGGTAGTACGAAAAGACGCGCGTCGTACTACCCAGGCTGGTACCTACTTAAAGCTGAGTCTCGGGTGCGTTCCAGTGAAATGAGACAGAACGACCTGATAAAATGTGATGCGACGTCTAGTACAAGGTTGTGAGGCAGAGCAAAACTAGAAATTAAAAGGAAATAAATCTAAATAAATATTACTGGAGCGGTGGTAGCGCAGTGAAGGAACGCTGGCCTCACATTCGGAAGGTCGCGGGTTCGAATCTAGGCATGTACCAAAGACTTTGTTTTCTAAGTTACGTAAGTACGTTAACCTCTGGCCTCATACTAGGATACCCTGTCGTGGGAACCAGAAACAGCGACGTCACAAACATGTAAACATCCAAGACCTGTGTTTCTTTTTTTGTCCCCACCCGAGATTCGGACCCCAGAGGCATGGTAGTCAGATGCGCTAACCGCTGCGCCACAGAGGTCGTCTTCTTATACGTTTACTTACGTCTATAATCTACTCATGGTTCATGTTACATAATAATATCATGCAATTTCGCCCGTTCCGTAATAGCAGAAGCAATGTGATAGGAATGTGTTCGCTCTCGTCGTACGTTGAAAATTCTTTTAAACACATCCCGTCGGTATGCTGAATATTGAAGTCTCTCTTCGCGAAATTTCATAAGTTCCCCATATCAAATTATAGTCTGCTTATTTTCCCCCAGCCTCGTATTCGAGAGGATAGGTGCGTATCCCGGTGTGAGTCGATGAATTGGTTTTCTAAGCTACGTACATTTGTGAATATTTAATAGGAATACCAATCGCTGATTTTGAAGGAAAACATTGTTATTATTCATTGCGCCAATGATAAAGGCGTCCTTAAAGCAGGAAGCATTCTCTTCCAGCAAACCTTGGTTTTTGAAGAGACGGCGACAGGTAGCGCAAGAAAAAAGTAAGATATAATAAACTTACATAATCATAGGGGTGGGGGGGGGAGTAGGGGGGGTTAATAGAAAACGACAAACGGAAGGACATCCGTACCTAATTGTACTGTAGGTATAGGCCAAAACTGCAGATGTAGTAGAAGTAGACAAAGGGACAACAAAAATTATTGCTATTGTAAAACAAAAGGCACGGAGCCCGCGTCTGTGGAAAGTAGAAGTGGATAAAAATGTATAAAAGAAACAGAAAAGAAATAGGAAGAAGTAGAAAATATGATAAACCTACATAAATAATACGTACCTACATACATATATGTTGTAGATATTACTGATCCCAATTACTTATATAACAAATACCGTGAGGACACGCGAGTGTCTAAAGTGTTTACATAGGTATCTAATCGCCAATCTGCGATAGCGAGCGCGCTACTCTCCCCTCCCATGCTCTCTCTCTTTCTGAGAGAATGTGTCTAAAGCCGGCCATTCACGATCACTCAACTCCACAACATTCCACGCCAACACTCCAAAATATGACAAAAACCTTCCGTGTGTGCGAAATCTCATGTGGATTGAGCGGAGTGTCAAGAAATTTTGGATATCCAATCATTCAAAAATCCACCGTTCCATCATTCCAAACTCCAAATTCAACACTCCAGTCTGTGGCCAACCGCGTATTCGCGTACACGCGGAGTTCTATCACTCCGTTTATTCCACTCCACACCCGGTCGTCTATAGCCAATCTCAATCCATTTTACGCTCATTTTGTCGTTAAAAAGAGTCTGTATATTTTCTGTAGTCTGTGTTCACAGCTGAGCCACGTATAAAAGTAGGTCGTCAAACGTCAAATAAAAATGTCTTCCGAAAGAGAAGAGAATTTCTGAAAATTCAGAAGTCAGTTTTTGGTCCACTGGCGTTTAGATTGTTTCTTCTCTTTTATGATGATACAGGCTGCAGCTGCCGCAAGTAACAATTGATCTTCGTCAGGATCCATTCACTAAGCACATGTTGTAGGGGGCAATCTAGGCGTAGAATGGAATGGAAGACATTTTGGAAAAATGGAGTGGAGCGACGCGAATGGAACGTTCGTGTAGTTGACCAATTTTTGGCCGCTATCCACACCGCGCCGAGTGATGGAAATGGAGTGATCGTGAATGGCGGCCTTAACAGTGGGACGTGTAGGCTTCTTATATAGAGCATAGGATTTCTCCCTGAGCAAAAGAAACTATGCATCTGAGGACGCGCAATTTCATTTCGTTATTTCAACAACTTTGTTTTAGAACTAGCTACCTACTCTTTTTAGGTAATTTCAGTACAGTACTTTACTTTAGCAGTTCATGGCTTTTATTTATATAGCTTTACTATTTAAAGACCTGTCAGGTACCCTCCATCCTCACAACGCCGAGGACAATAACTTATTCTCTGAAGCTTAAAAATACACAGATAGACAAATAATTTCCACACAAAATACCTTATCTGGTTCCAAAATAGGTGACCAGGCAAGGATATCATCATCATCAACCCATCATGTCCCCACCGAGGGGCGCGGGTGTCTTCCCTGAGGAAGGTACAGGCCACACTCCACCACGGGGGAGAGCCCGGATTGGTGGAGGCTTGTAAGAGTAGAGGCTGATCTTACTGTCAGACGTTTTCAAGCCGCCCTAAGGCCTCTGACTTGGCTTAACGACTGCCATCTATCGACGGCAGCCGGCACCAACTGCTTAACGTGCCTTGCAAAGCACGGAATCGCTCGGAAAAATGCCACTAGCGTTAGTCATAGACGGTGACCCATCCGTGGACTGAACGCGCCGTATGTTGCTTAACCGTAGTGATCGTTTAAGATCACTCAGGCAGCCCAGGCTACGAGCGATTCATAAACATGAAAATACACCTGTACTTTAATTACTGTACGAAAATACATTTGTACTTTATATCATTCCAGTCAATCTTAATGTAGTGATAAGAACATTATAAACGAGGGTACAAATGGATCGAAGCCGTCACTGTAGGTATACTACCATGACATGCAACAAATTATTGCATAGACTTCCATTTCGATTATACTCGTAGTATACATATACAGGGTGGAATTTTGTAATGCCACCTGAAGGGGAAGTACTCTTAATACTGTAGATAGAAAATTTTACTCAAAAAAAAACATTCCTATGTTTTTGAAAAGAAAGAAAACTGCATTCAAAGATTTTTTAAAATTCACTTGCCGCACCCGGTAGTCGAACCGACTAAAATCTGTGAAAGTTGCACCCTGTACTTTTATTGCATCGATCGTTAGCGTCAATTATAAGGATGAACTCTCTCTAACAAACTTCATAAATTAAATGAAAGGAAAAAAATGAAATCTTAAATTGTTTGAATTATTTACTGGTAAACTAACTAACTAATTGCTCGAAATGGGCTCCATTTTCTTGGATACACAAATTCATTCTTCTAACGAATTCATTTCTAGAAACCTTTAACAATGTGTTGTGGTGAATGATATAAATCGTATTCTGAACTTCAACTCTCTACTCGTTTACATTCTTATAAGATTACATTATGATGCAATAAATATTTTGATTTGATTTGATTTAATGTAAATTTGATTTTTTACATATCTAAGTTATGTCGCATCTAAGAAAGGCGTCTGCATTACAAACACGTGCAAATTGTAATCGTCTTATCTAAGTAGTAATTCGTCATTTCGATGGATAAATGACGTCAATGATAATTATTAATTAATAACTTAAGTAAACATAAAGAAACGGATCTTTGAGTAAAAGTGCTTTAACTTGACCCATTGAATTAATAATTTAAGATTTTATTGTTTTCCTTTCATTTAATTTATGAAGTTTGTTAGAGATATTTCATCCTTATAATTGACCCTAACGATAGATGCAATAAAAGTACAGGGTGCAACTTTCACAGATTTTAGTAGGTTCGATTACCGGGTGAGGAAAGCGAATTTTAAAAATCTTTGAATGCAGTTTTCTTTCTTTTCAAAAATAAAGGAACGTTTTCTTTGAGTAAAATTTTCTATCTACAGTATTAAGAGTGCTTCCCCTTCAGGTGGCATTACAAAAATCCACCCTGTATGTTAACTCCATGGTGTCTGCAACATCGACACCGTGGCATCCAAGAAGGTCACTATAGTCTGTGTCATCTGCAAAGAAGCAGTTAATCTGTGGTGTTGAATGTTTTTGGCGGGAAGTTTTTGGAACTTGTGGCGGCGGGTCTGAATTCTGAAAAAAAGGCAGAAAAATGTGAAGAATTAAAATTCTTAAATTGAGCTCTATTGTTTACCTTTGGTAATATATAAATAAGATAAGATAAGATATTTATTGAGCTTTCTTGTTGTACATGAGATGTCTTAAATAGTAGTAGTATCAAACAAGAACCCTGCTAGGGCGCTGCCAAATATATTATATAACTATGTAACATGTCGTTTTTGAGCCCAGAAGCGAATTCAAAGCAAGTGTCAGGTAATAGGGGCGGAGCGCACTAAAGATAATGTTGAGGTAATATTAAATTCCTGCGTGATAGATAGTACTCGTGGGCTGACAATAATTAATTGTTCCCCACAAGCGGCCACATCTTTACGTCGGGCCCCATTGTAATACACGTGGAATTTGTCTACGTTTTTCATTACATGAGGAAAAAAACTCTATCGCTCACTGTCACAGGGAATTATTCTGGAAAAATCTCTACATACCATATAAGTATTTTATGAAGCTTGCAGTTTAGGAAAACAGAAATCAGAAATTTATTTCAATCTAGAGAATTTACATTCTGTTTGTTGAATGAATGTACTTATGCAAATGTAAATCAGGCTTTATTCCTACAATGACTCTGGTTTATTGGGTAAGCTCTATGCAGTGAATAAGTCCTAAATTGTCTTGTACCATGGCATTTGTAGAGCTATAAACAAATCTTATGACTGACAACCGTGTCCCTTAAATATTTTATTTGACAATCTCGTTTCCGGGTCCCGAACTAGGATCACACCAAGCGAGGCCATCAACAACTTGGGAAAACTCTAGTTGGATATGACGTCACGACTTCTGTTTTGATAGTCAAGCGTAAACTGCCGCTAGACCATGTCCGTCAATATGGCCGGCGACACATGCGTCGTCAACCTTTCATATAGTAGCAGTCAAGCTTTTTAACAACATTATAGTTTTTGGGTCATAAAGAAACAAAGATACAATCGAGTGGAAATATAATCCTTTTTTGCTTTCGCAGTTGGGTAATAAAAACAAGCTGGTGAAAAATACTTTGCTGTTTGTGTAACGCTCGGCAGCCAGCAGTTTATTTTATACATTCAGTGATTGAAACCATTTTTCGACGGAAATTAAAATCATCTCCGTTTTGTTATCGGGCCGTGGTAATCAATAGGCTCTAACTTTCAGCGTAATGTCTGACAGATAACTTGTACAAACATCATTGCGATGGAAATGTAATTCATCGGCGTCATTACATGCGAGAGGTCCCGTTTTCGAATCCCGACTGGGGACAAAAAAAAACACAGTTCTTGCATGTTTACATGTTTGTGATGTCCTGTTTCTGGTTCCCAGAGTATCCTAGTGTGGAGTCAGCAGCAATGTTTGTGCCTGTATGTAAATGTTTATGTTTAAATCGTTCGGTTTTTTACGGTCCGAATTCCTTACGAAAGTTGTAATCCTACAAACCGTGATTCATTGAAAGAAAGAAAGAAAAATATATTGCGCGCAAAGATTGCTGGATAACACCAGAAACATAACAGTTCCTCATGGAACTTGAGTCGTTAGCCGATGTTTTTCGCGGCGGTCGGCTGCGAACTTTTCTAATTACTGTTTTTGTCTGTGAGACGGCGGACAAGACAGGTAGGCACGAGCATCAATTTGTTTACCGACCCCTCAGAGTTGACTCGTTGCTACCTGCCGCCAGCGTGATTTGCTTTGTTTTTAAACAAGGAAAACACCTTGAGTTGCTTTAAAATTGTTTACGTAATTATGTTATTTATGAAACTGTATACTGTTTATCAGAAATTCATCGGCGTCATTAAATATATTGTTTCTACCAATTAGCACATTGAAATTGGGTGCGATTAGCTACGAAGCTCAGCTTATAGCACCCTATCATATCGTATCGTATCGCATCGTATCGGGTGTATCCCACTATTTCTATTAGGTACCTATTTCTATTGATAGAAATACTGGGACAGATTCTCCTACAATTTCCATTGCTGGAGAATTATTCACCAAAATTTAATATCATTCATTTGTTCTCCTTTTCTTAAACGAGAAGTCGTGTGTTTATTTTATTCTTTTGATTAAATTCTCAATATCTCTTTAGGATTAAACAGATTCTCAAATAACACAACTGCGTTTTTTGCCGCTATAGAAATAATGGGATATAGTTTGGAAAAAAGGCTGGTCCCTCTTTTTCTATTTTGTATTCCCATGGAAATTGTGGGATGCACCCAAAATATCGTATCGTAACACTTTTTTAGACCAATCAGTGCTGTGGGCAGTAAACCCGCAGTAATTAGTGAGCCTGAGGCCGTTTTACCGCCGCATGGACATAGCTGATGCCCCCTACTTGTTGTGTTCGGTTGTGTTTATTTTATATTTTTGCTTTATATTTCTCCTGTTATGTGTCTATGTGGCGATAAATAAATGTATTTCTTATTCTTCTTCGGAACTCGGTATGATTTCGACTCTTATTGCTATTAAATTAGTGCACCAATTTAATTTTGTACGAAGAATTTTAATACAGAAGTGGACCACTCCATAGGTCCGAGCTTTAATTTTTAAGTACCTACCTATTACAATTTAAGTTACACAAACTTCTAAGTCACTTTCATTGTACGATACAAGTCCACTAAGTGCTAAAATTTTACCAGCGTACAAAAAATATTAAATTGTTATTAATTAATTAAATCGTTTTGGTGTCCAGCTTTTGGGTCGAGCGAGAAGTCTGTCAAAGCCTCGTTTTAAACGTTCTTAATAACTACACTCGCACAGGGTAACCTACTTAACCAGAGTAACGTAGTAACCTACATCTGGTGTTTTTCATTCAAAAATTGTTCTTTCATTGACGTTTCATACGAAAGTTAGAACGTCGTAATTATTAGTCTCAAAGTTATTCTCAAAAATACAAAAAACCGTGAATTATATTCTTTGACAAGTATGATTTGTAAATATTTAGGACCGAGGCCCGTTGGGCCTTAGATGTTCCCGGCTGACAGGTCTTTCGTCCCCAGAATGTGGCAAGAGGCGGCAGTCTGGCGGCGCTCAGAAGCGCATCGTGGGCGGCGTGGAGGCGTCGCCCGGCGACTGGCCGTTCCTGGCCGCCATCCTCGGCGGGCCCGAGGAGGTGTTCTACTGCGCCGGGGTGCTCGTCGCCGACCAGTGGGTGCTCACGGCCTCGCACTGCGTCGGGAAGTGAGTTGCTTTAAATGATAAATAAACTCTTTTTTCTGAGCTATCATGTCTCAGCGCTTGAAATCGCCAAACCGCGGTGGGCACGCGTGTTGATTACGCCCATACTCTCTCTCTGAGAGAAGGCATGTGCCTTGTAGTGGGACGTAGACTCCCCCCGAACCCATGTCACTTCGTACCAGACCAGGCCTTGGCAGAAAAACAGTGTTGTGCGTAAAAAAAACCTGCAGCAAATATTGAGCCTGAGGCCGTTTTACTGCTCATGGACACAGCCTGTGTACATTTCTTGTTTTTATTTCTCGTCTTGTGTCGTGCTTTGTCTGTGTTTTCCTTTTTTTATGTCTTTTATAATGTCAGTGTGGTGATAAATAAATATATTTCTTCTATCTTGGCTGCTGAGATACAAAATATTTTTTCAATGAGCGACGGTCCTAGATTACACCTACGTCGTTGGGGCTCTGTAGTACCTACGTCGAAACTGGTCGTTTTGTTGATTGACAAAAGATTGAGTTACAGATGAATTCATGTAATTTTCACATCGGCAGCCACTCGGACGTGAATGGATGGACTATCCAGCTGGGAATCACGCGGCGACGCTCGCACGCCTATTACGGGCAGAAGGTGAAGGTGCGCCGTGTCGTCCCCCACCCGCTATACAACATCGGCGTCGCCCACGATAACGACATTGCGCTCTTCCAGGTCAGCTCCAGTAATCCCTACACCTGCTTTAGGCCAAGTTTCACCAGTTGTTTAAGGTTATCAGCAGTTTTCCTCGTCCTTTAAAATCTGGCACGGCCACGGTACCTACTCGCATGAAATATAGTGAAATGGTTCTAAATCAACTGCAGCTTTATGAGAAACCTCGCTGACTCATAAATAAATAAATAAAATCTTTATTCAATAAGCAGTGGTTACAGTTTACACGTCATTGGGGCTCTGTACTAAGTCGAGACCTGTGTTACAGATACCCCGCTCTTCCATTTTATTACGTTGGTAAGCTTAATGAATAATGTACATTTTAGGTATTTTATGATATTTTGATTTACATGCATGCAAAAAGAATGAAGTGGTAAACTAAAATTGAAATCAGATCAGTGCATTTTATGTAGTCAAAACGATAACCGACCTTCGATAGGAGACAGCACCGGAAGAAGAAGAAGTAACTTTTGAAAGTTAATAAAGTCATAGGTACATGCCGGCACTGGGAATCGACCCTGGGTCTCCCACTTCAGAGTCCATTGTTCTACCCACTGGGCCACCACCGCTGTTCCCTGATATTCCTAATCAAGCGGTATATCGTAGTGTCTTAGTTAACGCAATTGGCTTCTGCCCCCAGTTGTCAGTGCGGGTCCGCTACCACGAGCACCTGTCGCCAGTGTGCCTGCCGCCGGCCAACCGCGAGATCAAGCCGGGCACGCACTGCACCGTCATCGGCTGGGGCAAGCGGGACGACAAGGACAGTCAGTATTTTTTATTAATAACTAGCTGTGCCCCGCGGTGTTACCCGCGCGGTTCATCGATTTTCCCATGAGAGTTAGATATTTTCCCGCAGTAAAACGTAGCCTATGTGTTAATCCAGGGTGTCAGCTAACTCCTTACCAGATTGTATTAAAATCGCTCCAGCTGTTTAGACGTGAATACGTAACAAACATACACACTCACAAACTTTCGCCTTTATAATATTATAGTGTGATAGTGTGATTTGCTGATTGACATGGTTGTCACTAACTCGTATATAGTACGGTTGATAGAGTTGGCGCCTTACTAATTACCTATTGGTTACAATTTTTTAGACTGTATGTAGGTACTGCTCGTATGAATCGCTCGTAGCCTGGGCTGCCTGAGTGATCTTAAACGATCACTAAGGTTAAGCAACATACGGCGCGTTCAGTACAATGGATGGGTCACTGTCTATGACCAACGCTAGTGGCATTTTTCCGAGCGCATGCTTCGCAAGGCACGTGAAGCAGTTGGTGCCGGCTGCCGTCGATAGATGGCAGTCGTTAAGCCAAGTCAGAGGCGTTAGGGCAGCTTGAGAACTTCTGACAGTAAGACCAGCCACTAGTCTTACAAGCCTCCACCAATCCGGACTTGGCCCCCGTGGTGGAGTATGGCATACCTTCCTCAGGGAAGAGACCCGTGCCCCTCGGTGGGGACACAATGGGTTGATGATGATGATGATTCGGTAGATTTCCAGATTTATTGATAAAATACTAAAATTTCGTAGTAAAACATTGTGTTCTGTGGGGGCGCAGTATCGGAGTACGAGCCGGCGGTGAACGAGGTGGAAGTGCCGGTGTTGGCGCGCGCGCTGTGCCAGCAGTGGCTGGAGCACCGCGACCTCAACGTCACCGAGGGCATGATCTGCGCTGGATACGCCGAGGGCGGGAAGGACGCTTGCCAGGTGAGTGGGACGGAGAGGGGCTCGGGTGTGATGGGCCGGCCCACAGTGTTGGGAGTTCGAACTATGCCAGCAGTGACTAGGGCGTCGCAACCTCAACGTCATGGAGGAAATGATCTGCGCTAGATACACAGAGGGTAGGAAGGTCGCTTGCCAAGTGAGTCAAATTGGGAAGGACTTAAGGGTGATGCTGGGACGACCCAGTGTCTGAGTTCAAGCTGTGACAGCAGTGACTGGAGCACCGCGATCTCAACGTCACCAAGGGCATGACCTGCGCTGAATACGCTGAGGGTGGGTAAGATGCGAAGGGACTTGGGGCTGCTGAACTGCTTTCCAGTTCAACTCACAGCAAAGACGTGGCAGGGTCCCCATGAAATATATGATGGGCATCTTGCGTTTTAATATCTTGGGTTTCTTAAAGAAAATGCAGACTTAAGTTAACATGTATAATTTTTAACTTCTACGTATGAAGTTAAACACGCAATAATCAAACACTGAATCATAAGTAAAACTTACTACTGTACTTACTACTAATACATTGACATCGTCTATGTTAATATCACCATATTCCAACTTCCTGAATGAGCACAGCTAAGTTTGAGGTCGTTTAAGCGTTTCTCATGACGTATGTCATCCAGGGCGACTCGGGCGGTCCGCTGCTTTGCCGCGAGCCGGGGGACCCGTCCCGCTGGTACGTGGGCGGCATCGTGTCGTGGGGCATCAAGTGCGCGCACCCGCGGCTGCCCGGCGTCTACGCCTACGTGCCGCACTACGCGCACTGGGTGCACGGCGTCATCCGACAGTACGACGCCGAACACGCGCGTGCGCCTGCGCCCTACGACGGCCTCGAATGAGCGGATCTAGACGGCCTGGAGTGAGCGCCGCGGTCGCTCGCAAACCTAGGAGGCGTGGAGTGAGCGCCGGGTTTACTGGGTATTTAGGGGGCCTGGAGTGAGCGGAGAGGTCATTGGCGTAACTAGGGGCGCTGGAGTGAGCGGCGAGATCGTTAGAGTACCTAAGGGGCCTGTAGTAAGCGGCGAGATCATTTGCATTCCTAGGGGGCCTGCAGTGAGGTGCGCAGTCTCTAGGCCTGAAAGGCAATCTTTTGTTGGACCGAATCTTAAAGTGTGTACAGTATATAAACATCCTGGGGTAAGCCGGCTGCCTCCTATTTACGCCAATGCGCAAGATGTATTTCTATTAGAATTCCGCGGAGTAATTTGCAATACCTAAGCGACTTGTTAAACCTCTGTATGAATCATGAAAGACCTTCGTTCTTTTGGTTGATCCACTGCTACCTCAATGGTTTGTGAGCGAATAGTGTCATAAGCTCTATTATATATCTCTGTCGTGGACTGCTAAATTTCTCTGCGGAAATAAAAATACACGCAATAGCTGGGGTTCTCATGGTTACCGCCCACACGCCTAAAGGCGTGCAATGATCGCAGAAACAGGCATCATTTCTGAGCCCCCTTGCGCAGGTACTACAGACTTCTCGGGAGTGAGAAACGTATTGGAGGGCTGGCCACTGCGAATGCTTTCTGCATTAATTTCACGCCCTTAAGTGTTTGGGCTTAAAAGACGCCGATGGTCACAGGGTTTAGCGAGGCTGTGGACGCTCTCGATAGAGGTCCTTAGAGATTGGTTTATATTCTTGGATAAAAGTTTGAATTGTAGTGAGATAGAGTTAGGTTTGCTGCTATTATTTGAGTAAAGTGTCGATGGAAAGGGCGTGTAAGGATTTTGCAACCATGAACTCCCCAGACTGTGCACTCCAGGAAATTACCTAATTTTTGAATGGTATGATTTGTATTATGTGTCAACTGACTTGAATATTTACAATGAAATGACGTCAACCTCATTTAATATGACGAAATTTGACATGGACTTTATTCGACAATAATAATGTAACTCGACAAATGGCTAAATATTTTAACATATCACTCGATTATCGTGTGAAAATGTGACGCTGTGATACTAATGAAATCGTTTATTATGAAAATTATCAGATCTGACCCGTAGTGTGTCAACGTTACTTACATTTTATCGTTTTGATATTGTGTCTCTTAATGTTTTTCTATACGTATTAGATATACCTATCTGATGTTTTACACGAAATAAGGAAAATTTACCTTTATGAGTAACAGAGCTCCTTAATTGTGTCATTCTAGTAAAGACATGGTGGGGCGCCTCCGTTCTAAGTAGAGGTTTCTTATACTCCGTGATAGTTTTAAGGTTTCAGCTTCAGCCCATACCTTTTAGGAAAGTTTTTACGGAATCCCTTCATGTTTTTACTTTGATTTGAGTCCGCGATGTTTGGTCGTGTAGAGGCTCCGTGTTGTCGTCAAGTGTACAATTGTTTGATGTTTGATGTTCGTAGCGTAGTGTGAAGTGCTTTTATAGTTTAACATAATGTTATGGAAGCTGAAATATACTAAGACAATTTCACATCTGTAGGAACGGGTCTTAAATATGAAATTTGTGGTGTTATACAGTATTTATAAAACATATTTAATAACTAAGCGTTCTTCCCTAAGACAATAAAATATATATATCGATTTATAACGTGGATGACAATATATCTCAGAAACTAAAGACAATATTATAAAGTTTAGACATACATATTTTATACAGATGTTAAGCTTTATTAAAAGAATTCTTCTTTAGATATATGTTTAGATAGAGTTAAATGAAATATATTTTCTTCGAAATCGAAGGTCAGGTGGAGAATTTGTAGCAAAATAGCTTTAATAAATATAAGAGACAATATAACAGATAAGTATTTAATAACGTAGTCACAGAATAGATAGACTATTCATGTCTTACTTAGGTTTTACGATAAAGATTATATAACGTTACTAGTCAACACTTGCGTTTGTAGATGAGCCGATATGTTTTAGAATTTAGACAATTCGTGCTCAAAACTATACCTACTTACTTAATTATATCGAGATATAAAAAGATGTCTACATAATAATTACCTACGAAAGAATGGTTGTCGACTTAAGAGTCTTCTGTCTAATCTCGAGCTTTTTGAAAGTGTTGTTAAATAAATCATTATAAATCTTTACATAAGTTGATAAAATGTACCAGTTTAAGAAGAGCATATTTTCTCAAAACCCTTTCCGTTGTCGAGTTTTGTAAAGAAAACAACTTATGGCAAAAGGGGTAGAAATGCTATATTGTAAAAATCCGTTTCATACCTAGATCATTTAATCCAATTAATAATCCATCTCGTAATTCCTGAAAATAGTGACTTGTCTAGATAAAATCATTGGTCGAATCTTGGACACAGGTTCATGTTTTTTTGTACCAGTACAGCCCTCAATTTACATAATGGATTGAATTGGAATTGCGTAAACAAGATTAGGATTCAAAGCGGAAAATAAAATTTATGCCGAATAACGACGATGGGAATGACAAATAATTTATGCAACAAATATTTTTGTTAGGGCTCTGGCCAGGGTAAGACCGCATTTTTACGCAAAATAGGAAGGCACAGAATCACCACTTATCCGAACTAAGTAGATCTACATTTTTGGATCTAGCCGATTTCTGAATTGAGAATTTCGCTAAGTAATTACTTAACTCTAGTGCTGTCTCATCAAATTTCTTTAGAAAAGAGCGGGACAGAACGTTACTTAAGTACCTATTTACTTAGTGTAAATTCTCAATTCAGAAATCGGCCCAATAACTAGGTATGTAATTTGACAAATCATCTGCTGGCAGTGACGACGAGTCATATTATTATATAGGTATCTTGAAAAATGTTAGCATTTAAAAATATAAGACACTAGAGATCTTCTTATTTCAACATAACATATGATTAACATTAGCATTTAAATGAATGTTTGTTTCTAAATAAAAATAATATATAAAAAAAATAAAAAAAAAAATAGGCAATCAGCTCCCTGAAGCCCAAAGCTGCGGCTGCAATAACATCGAGCGTGCTATGCTCTTCTATCTCATCGACATTCATACACACATCGTCTCCTCTAACCGCTGGGTCGATTCCTCGCCCTATGGTGCAAGGTCTACGTCGTCCCTCTCCCCGAAATTCCGACCCCTAATTCCATATTGCTATTTATACTTTATCATTAATTTAATAAACACCCAGAGAATCAACTTAGTAGGTCTTTTTGTAAACTTTTTCAGTATTTTTAAAAATATTTAGTAATTTTGGATTTGTTGAAGTTTCCATTAGGGGCCATCCATAAATTACGTCACACGAGTTTCAATTATTTTTTACCTCTCCCCTGTCCTTGTCACAGCTGGTCACATTTGTGAGACTTCGCTTCTCCATAGTGAGACGTCAGATATTTTGCAGTTTTACATCTAGTTATTTTTTGAATTAAAACGGCAGTTCCGAAATTAGTTATGAGTTGCAAATAAAGTTAGAAACAAATAGAGTTTCAAATTTTATCGAGTTTTTCGTTAATAGTCCAAAGTTCGTGTTTTAATTAGATTATAATCGATTTTGAAATATACTTCACGAAATTTAGGACCCCTCCCACCCCCTTGTCACACAATATCACACTTCGTCGACCCCCTCCTCACCCTTAACGTATGACGTAATTTATGGATGGCGCCTTACGAAAGCGTTTAGACAAAAAATGCAAGGCGCGTTCATTAGCAGTCTCGTCTCCAAACGTAGCATGGATATCGCGAGCAAATTCGAATATTAGATACTTGTTTTCTGCCAAGAACTAGATTCTGTGTCTTCCCGAGTTGCGATGTGTTTATGTTGTTAGAGTAGCGAAAAAATACCTAGACTACGTAAAGTAACAGTAGTTATCATTTATACCTAGTTGTAGCTAGACGATATGGACCTTTGCTTAGGGGTACTGCGACCTCTGTGATCTAACAATCTTTCTCACCTCTATTTCTTTACTTCTACCATAATTATAGTGTTTCTTTCACACGTTTAAGTTTGGCAAGTAAATCGAAAAAATAATAATACATATTACCTATTAGGATAGCGGATATTCAGTAGAGAATGGTTTTCGAATATTTAAAAAACGTCGAAAAAACTTTTTCGGGGTTGTCAACAAGCGGCAGAAGGTATGCGGGGTTGTCAACAAGCGACAGAAGGTACTATTTTCAAGGGATTTATCTCGGTGTGATTTACTTGCTTCTTTCAATTCTACACGAGTGTTATGTACTACTTGGAATACTATCTCATTTCTCAGGCCGTTTAGTTTGTAGGGCAGTGTAAACTGTAGTCTAAACAAATTACTTTACGAGACCTAACGATAATAAAAATAATGACATAAAGATGCATTGGTATTTGGCTTTATAGAACATGTGTAGTTACTATACATGTTCAGCTCTTAATGTTTAACGTACACTCGAGTAGGCTACATGTAGCTGTGACTATGTATGTCGTGTATATTCGCCGGCCGTAGGTAAGATGCTGTTCTCTATAACGTAGACGATGTTTTGTGTTCAGGGCAGGTCCTGGTCAGCCGGCTTTATAGCGTAGACCTCAGCCACTTAAGTAGGTACGTTTATATAACTAGCTCTATGTATAGCGACAATAAGTATTTTGATATTCATGAAGAAAACGGTGATTCTAAATATCTTTGACATATTTTGTATTTTTATCAAAGTGCGATGATAGGATAAAATTTGTGAGTCGATCGAGTGAATGTTCCCTTTTCGTGTTTAGTTGGTGTTGTCCACCGATTTGTGTTGGGTGTTAGGCCGCGGATACTGTACAGGTTACCAAAGGTTGTGTATTTCTTACTAGTCTCGTGTTAGACGATGTTCCGTCGTCCTAGTCAAACGCTGCGATGTCTGTATTGGCCTATTGAGTGTTGAATGTCTATTAGAACAGAACCTCTATAATCAGCACTCTGTATTGTGCCCTTCGAGTAGATTCACTACGAATTGATAACATTTTGCTCAAGATGTAACAAATACTTGTACTTGAAAAATATCCCGGGTCAGTCAATTTGTTCGGTCTATTACAAAACTAGTCGGAGTTTCAATTAAATATCAATTAGGCTCTGTTTCAACGAAGCTTATGGGTAGTGCTACTAAATTAGTACCAGCGACTACAATATATGACAATAATGAATATTAACTAAGACAATAAACTTACAAAATGATGTCACTATCGTAACATTATATTAAAGTTATTTTTACCAAATTTTTATATTTTCTAACGAAATTGTCTAGGCTTATCGACATCCTTTGTAGTTTAGTGTAATCCATTGTATCTAAGAGAAATATACAATATTATAATTCATAATTATTATTGTGTAGAGGACGAAATAGATACGCACAAGTACCCTGTACTGCAAAGCCACTATTTTAGACTCTTCCGTTTGTATACAAAACATTATATAAAATGAGATTATATATTTATTGATGTTGTATGTCGTAGAGATCGTTCAATACCTATTGCTTTCTGACAGGCAAAATTTCAACTAGAAAGTATTAAACAATATCACTGTATCACTGAAACTATCACTGTGCTATGTAAATGTTATGTTAGTTTTTTTTTCTCTATGGAGTTATCTCAAAAAATAGCAATTCCTGGAAAAATAAAAGTTTGTGTTGTTTCGAGGTTTTTTCTCAAAGATTTTTTAAGTAACTAGCGCATTACGCGTTATACCTACGTCGCCGTCTGCGATACGCCAAGTCCCACATAGAATAATATAAATTATATCTAAAAGTTATCAGACAGCATTACCATGAAACGAAATAACTGTAATACAGGGGCAAATTGAGCGAAAAATACACAGATGACATACTTTTCAGGAATTGCACATTTTGGTGGTATACCCATAAGTATAAATGCATGTGTATTACATTGGCGAAACTATAATGAAAAGAAAAACCGTCGCATATTTAAGTTTCCTAAGTATAAATTGTCTTAAACATACCTAAGTAACATATTGTATTGACTATAATTACATTCCGTTTAGTTGTACCTACACAAGAAGAAATTGGAAATGATAAACACAATTTTAATTTATGTGCATCTGATTCCGAAATACATAAAAATATTTAAACTTCATAGAAAGATTTTCTCAATTAAAATCAGAATTAGATTTGTATCATAGATGTCACAAACAAGTTCGGTATGAAAGTACCAAACCACACCAGAATAATATAGTACGCGCCACAGTAATTTCCGATCACAGAAGAAATATTTAATATTCGGACAACAACTTTGTGTTTTATGAAACGAAATAAGTATGTAAACTGTTACTATCTGTAATCAATCACGTATATTTCATTTGATTGGAACAGAATATTCTTTATGTGCATTCAGCTATTCCCTAGACGTATAACAAGCCACAAACCTCAACTGAAATTGTTAAGATAAGACAGACAATATCCTTACCTACTATCATTACCTACAGATATTATAAACGCGAAAGTTAAGAGAAGTCCAACATAAAAATATAGATGTTCTTTCACGCAAACTCTTTCACACAAAAACTACTCAACGGAGTTTAATGAAACTGTACTTTAATATAGCTTATAGATCAGAATAACACCTAGCTAGGGTGTTATTTATAGAGAAGATATTGTGTGAATTGTCCAAAATATAACGATAAGTGTCAAGTAAAGAGAAAAAAAAACTGCCAAAAAAATTAGGGTGTGCACTGCAAAAACCTTTATAGCTGTTCGTAGGTATATAAAATGTGTAATGGAAATGTTTATCTTAAATAGTCATCCAAAATACCCCTGACAGCTATCTTTTACTTTAGATTATGCTGTATATGGGTCTCTCAAAGTAACTCTGTTTGTCTGTTACACCTTCAAGACTAAACCGCAGAACCAATTTTGATGAACATTGATTCGTAATATAAAGATAAATAAGACCTTGAAGAAAAAATAAGCCACCCGCAGTGCTAATCTTGCGCATATGAAGTCGCGGGCAGCAGCTAGTCTTCATTACGTTGGCTCTTTTAACAATTCCCATTCAAAGGTAGTTTGTTGTTTATTTACCAACGTCATCGCGACTTCACGTTTAGAAGGCGCCAATCGAGGTTGGATCGTATTTTTTCGCCCTTGATCATTGATTCAACAAATATAAATCTATATTATCAATTAAAACTTTATACATATTTTCTATAGTTATACCTACGTATTTTTTTATGTACCTACCTATAAAGCGTTCCCTATTATCGATATCTAAGCTTAGACAGTATTTCAGAAAATTGTTTGTTACTTCTAAAGAATAGCTGAATGGAATGAAATATACGGTTAAGTTAGATCAGTGCGTGTGACCGACTAAAGTCGAAGTGACTCTGGTTGCTTCTACCTTATTTCTACATTTCTACCAATTGTGATTCTTTTGTGCGTTTAGTGAGCATTAGTTTGTGTGTGTTAAACAGAGCTCCATGTTTAATGTCGCTTGGTCTAGTTTCTATTGTGTAGCCTTACTTTGTTCCTGATGCTTGAAATAAATATAACAGCTAGAAAACTACACGTGTTTTCACTCTCTTCTAAAAAAAGTAAAAATCCTACTATCCTACCCTGGGTGACAAAAGACTCTCGACAAGCTCTTAAAATTATTAACTTTGCCGGATGAGTCCGACCAGGGCCTCGATTCTATTAGTGTAATTACAATTCAATTACAGTAACATGGTACGGTCACGTGACATGTTTTGAAATCCCATTGACTTCTAGAATTACGAATACGCGTGCGCGGGTCGATTTGAAGTGGCAATGAAATGAAATCGACGCTGTTTGCAACTGTCATTGTACTACAATGCATTAGTGGAATCTAGGCACAGGTTTCGCTGCGCCGCCAAAACGCTATCTTATGGCTTCGGACAGGAATAGGGAATGGATGAAAATATCAGAAGTGCTTGATATTTTTTTTGGTGATAGGAATAACCTTCCTCAGCGCGAGAAAAAAGTTTCAATTTTTGTCGGCAAACGGCAACGGCAAATCAGACATATTCCTTAGTCCGCTACGTATAAAAAAAAAATCCACCTTGAAAAGCTGTCATTGTCACCAGTTTTTTTTTTCATACGTAGCGGACCAAGGAATATGTCTGATATGCCGTACTGAGCTCAGAACTACGAATGGAAAAATATTAAGTTTAATTAAAAATTAACTACGGGGCCAAAAAAATTGAAACTTTTTTCCCGCGTTAATACAGGTTATTCCTATCACCAATAAAAATATCAAGCACTTCTGATATTTTCATCCATTCCCTATTATGACGTCACTTCCAAGTAAACCAACCATTGAACGTAAGAAAGAATGAATGTTAGACGCCGTTTTTACTGGCATGTAACGTCATCATAGAATCGGCCAATCCAGGCCGTTTTCGATACAATGGCCGCAGATACATAATTATCAAATTTTGTCTTGTGTTTTTTACAAATAATAATTGTTTTATTAGTTAAAATGCCTTAAAGCGGTTTTAAGGGCCGGTTTCTGAGTTGAGAATTTTCACTAAGTACCTAAATACTTAATTGTAGTGCTATCTCGTCAAATTTCTCAGAAAAGAGCGCGACAGCATGTTACTTAAGTATTTACTTAGTGTAAATTCTTAATTCAGAAATCGGCCCTAAAACTCATAATTTATACGAATACGTATAAATACAGCAGCAGCCTATTGTAGTTCTATTGCAGGGCCGGAACCTCTAATCACGGGATGGATACGTAGAAGAAAATACAGGATACGATTTTACGATATTTTATTTGTCTAATAGATACAAGTACGTACATAATGTTCAACAATATACGCGATACGATTTATTTCGTTCATAAAGTACAACAGGTTTACCCAACTATCTATTCATGGCACCCGCGAATTAGACTGGCTGCTTGAGCCGGGAAATAAGTGACTAACCATTTTTAGACCTCATAGTGCATTTAAAAATTTTTTTTTTTTTGGGATTCGGAAACCATTTTGAAGTAACTAGGTACATTTGTCGAGGTCGCGAACTATATTACTTCCGATGTGTTACAAAACGTTGCTTTACTGTGTAAACAGTATAATAGTGTAAACTATCTTCGTAAATTCAGACCTAAGCGAGAAAATCTAGACTGCAGGCATAACTACTAAGATTTAGTAGATATGCCTGCCTGTCTGTGAATTGGCCACGCTACGCTTTTGAACATGAACGGTAATCTCAAAACCATTTCAAGAATTATGCTTTCAGTGCAATTTATATTTGTCAGATTTGTAAATAAGACTATATTTTTAAGGATATTCAATAAAAAGCCTTCACGTAATATGACTCCTTTGTCTTACTTACAAAAAAATTACAATTGTCATTTTTTTATATGAAGGCAAAGACTATGACGACGTCACAAACAGCAAAATTTTATAATAATAGATGTAATGAATAAAACTCAAAAATACCGAAAGTTACAAAGTTTCTTAAAATTTCCAAATTAAATTATACAAAACATAATTATATAAAAAATTATATAGAAATTATACAAAATGAAAAGCTCTTGATGAAAATCAGCGTCGGTAGTTGAGCACGATTCATGACGACTTTTGGCTCAGCATAGGATCTTTTGCCAAATTTAGTTTTTTTACATTTTTTTAGATATTCTTAGCTTAATTTTTGTTGGCAATAGTGCTTTCCTTTTACTTTGTATCTTCCTTCCTTTCCTCACAAAACCAACATTTTCGTCGTAAGCTGTCTACATATGTAGATACCACACTAGCGACATTATATCGGTCGATAATTTGTGGAGGAAAACAAACCGTTTTAATAATGTTTGTATGACTGAAATAATAAAAAAATATTGGAACCTGCGCCCTTAATACATCGTGCCAGCGCTCCTACCAGCTCGTTAAACTATCCAACGAGACTAAAGCCTAGTTCGCACTGGGCTAGTAATTTAATTGAGTAGCGAGTAATTTAGTGGCTAAACGTGTGCGAACCAGGAAAATTAGTCGAGTAGTTTAATGAATGATTTAGTCGAGTCAATCCATTTTACTCTATTTTTTCGGTCGAGTAGCGCCCTCCACCACGCGTCCGTTCTCACTGGTTCATCGGCTAAGCAAGTCCGAACCTGTTGATTAGTCGAGTTTATTAGTGGCCGTAGCGACTAAATTACTCGCTACTCGACTAAATTACTAGCCTAGTGCGAACTAGGCTTAATACACGGGCGGCACGTTGCAAACGACATTGCCAACTGCAGGCGTCGATGCGACATGTACAAACATACCCACATTATAATCAACGCCTGCATCCCACAGGGGTGCCATCTGTGTGTTAGAACCCTTAGAGTTTAATAAAGCGTTTGCTTTTTTTGTTATGTCGTTTATATTCGCGGGTGCCTCACAACATTTGGATTCCTAACAATAATCGACAGTTTCAAAGCCTCTTTGCGCCTTTATACATACTTATTACACGACATATGCAGACAATAATAAAACCGTCTCTATCACTGAACAGATAGACACGATTTGAGTATTCTGTGCACCGAGACCTATGCGTTAACAAAATGCGAAGCCCACTGATGTTTGGAAAAGGAAATTGAAAACGCACAACATTCAATTTCAGTCTTGAGTATTTTTCGCTAAATTGACTAATTGATTGATTCATGTCACCTCTATTCTTCCATTCGCCACTGGTAAACATTGTTATTGAAAGAATTGCAATCGAAGTGGGAAAGTATATCATTCCGGATCCAGCGGGTAGACCCGTAATTTTAGGGTTTTCTAATCAATTCCGGGATATTAGCCGGTTAGTGAAGTTAAACAATCTAGAAACCGAGGATATATTGAAACCAAAAAAATATATGTTTTTAAATTGAGTTTTATTCAAAGAGACTCTAAGATCAACATTTCATCATCACTCATTTCTTTGTTTTTTAGGAGCGGTAATATCCCTTACGTGATTAGAAAATATTTCCGACTTGGTTTTTTATGCAATCTCACTCATTGAATCATCGTCAATAAAAAATATTATGCCTCTTAAATATCTCTTGACAGTAGTTTCAAAAACCTTGTTCAAACTTCTACGTGAATTCTTTCAATAACAAAATTCCTCAGCGGTATGGTAGACTCCTCTTCTAGTAAATATACAAAACACCTACAAAATAATTACGTAGTAGATGCGATAACAATGATTATGCTTTCTGACGTCTATGAATGAACTACGTAAGTGTGCAAAGTAATGAAAAACATACTACATACGTATTATATTTACAATCTTGAGAAACCGAAACGGTTCGTACGTCGTTTCGATGTTGTAGAAAACAAAATATATTGTTAGACAATAGGCATGTAAATATCTTAAAATTGACTATACAAAGGCCTACTGGAACTTTCATTAGTGTACACTATGAAACAATAAATAAACACATTCATTAGCGACAGCTTTTAGAATCATCACGAGGAAATATTTCTTCATAAGATAGATACTTTAGTAAGTAAATAATATCTCGACGTCAAAGGCAATAATATGGTCGCATGTTCGATTCCGACAAAAATGTATTTTTCTCAAACATGCTTGGAAATTTGAGCATGATTTCGACAACTTTCTTCGAGACAAATCGAAATTGCTGTACTGACCAATAACACGCGAGCAGCGGCCGGAAAAAGTTCTATGAAAATTCATAACTGTCGTGTTTTGCGGCCAAATAAATTACATAGGTACTAAACTCATATCTGTCGTGTTATTTAAAAATGAAACGATCTTTTACTCCGAGCAATGACAACCAAGGACGTAACTTATCAGAGGATTTATTTAGAAATTTATAGAAAGCTGGATATACCTATTGAAAAAAAAATGTACACTTTAACGCGGCAAAAATTATGGTTGTTCGTTTGTGGTTCGTCTGATTCTGAAAGTTTATTGAATTTAACAGAATGAGTTCATAGTTTTAATTTCCGAGCATTATTTGAGAAAAATCATATACAAGCCTTGGCCACAACTAGGCATTGATAGACTCACGTTGTGTGCCTCGGCTTCGCCTCGGCCCACATTTCCACGTTCGTCCATCAATGCCTCTTTTGGTGGCTTCAAGCTAGTCGAGCTCTTTCTAACCATCTGAGAAACATAATTATTTCAATCTTATTCTATTGCTGGGATAATTCAGGTGCATAATGGCATATTGTGGCCTTGTAGTAACTTGTAGGCACGCCCTCCTATCCCATATAAAAATGACAAATCCGACCAAATACGTCTGAGGTCAAGATATTGAATAAGTACTCGCAGTGAGTGAACAAGATATTATAATATATTAGAATTGTGGTTCAGGCATTACATATCGTGCACACACCTTAGATATCGCCGAGATAAAATATTAATATTACACCAACAAATTAATGCTATATCACTTCGTAACACAATCTATTTGAATAGCATTGCCACACACAAATAGCGTGAAATATAATAATTTTTAGTTAAATAATTTCAATGAATCTACTTAAAATTAGTGATATGACGCAAGCACGTAGGTTTTTCGACGGACACAAAAGAAATACCAAATTCAATCCAGTAATGTCTTCCAAAGCATAAATATCTAATTCGTAAAATGTATTAATTTTTCACAATAATTGTGCTGAATTCCAGCTTCGCTTATTCTACCAAAAGGTGTACTAATAAGTTCGACTTGTGTAAAAAAATCTTCTTTATTTTATAACATTATGAATAATGCATGTTTATAAATGCATAATACCTATGTAAACGAAACTAAGTAACAATAGAACAATAAACTACTTAACTCACAGTTATGAGAAAATTGGATTCTTAGGTATACTGATTCAACAGTATTTACAATCACAATATTTGTAATATTAAATAAACAGTGTTCCTTATTTTCTAACTTTGCAATGGCCTAAATATGGTAGATTAAAAAAAAGGTATGGTATCCCTATGTTTATAACCCCTATCATGGTCTTGATAGTTGATTGGGCTTAGATAAGAAGTTATATTCAACGTTAAGGCCAACTTGCACCACCGACTAAAATCCATTTAACGTTAAATTAAATAGAATTTTGAAAGATAGTCTATAGCGGAACTGTCAAAATTCTGTTAATTGGTTAAATGGATTTTAGTCGGTGGTGCAAGTCGGCCAAAAAGTATCAAAATTTTTAGCAAGCTTAATCATGAAAGTGACAGAAACGAGTGTTGCTACAGTAGTCTCTCTGTGGGATTGCCACTTAATTCCATTGCAAAGTTAGCTTTGCCAGACTCTATCAGTATCGAGTATGATCGGCAACACAAAACAAAAATCCATTTTCCACAATAACCAAATACATTCATTTTTACATCAGTCAGTAAGTATAGCCTCTTCGTTTTCTGTATAACCTGTTGTACGTTGAGTATCGATTCAGTTGCAATCTTTGGTTTGGATTTGACGCACAATGAGATTCATAGCGAGTCTGTCTGTGATGGTTGCGTAAGTATAATTTAATCTAGGGTAAATAAAACTATAGTCGGTCCAACCGTTTATTTAACTTTTGACAGCTCGATTTAGTGACGTCCTATAAAGTTACTAAATCGATTCTTTATGATAATAGATTTTAATTTTGTTCAAGTCGTAATCGATTTATTATTGACAAAAAATTTAGGTTTTATTTTTATATTTTTTAAGGATTGTCTGTGAAGCGTGATAAACTAAAAATTACCGAACGGATTCCCAAATTATTTTGTTACTTATATATAATATTTAAACCTAATTTATTATAGTATAGATCTGTGTAGTAAGGATAGTTTTATATTCTTCTAGAAAATCCACTTGAAAAGTCTCGCTACGGTATTGTATCAAAACACGTCGCATCACTATTGTGAAAAAAAAACGTTGTCTATAAAGTGTGGCATTTTTTGCCTTTGATTTCGTGTGAAATTAATTAGAAACTTTATAGATGTGCATCTGTCAAAAGTAAAATAAAAGCTTGCACCGAGTGTAATGGGTCGATTCACAATAAAGATAAAGAGATTTATATGTCACAAATTGACAGCTTTTGACCATGGAGTAGACATCTACTGTTTTTCCATCAATTGAGGGTAGTATATTTGGAATCGGTCCCAATAACAATATTAATGCTAATCTTAACTCCTTAATAATAAAAAAAACAATATCGAACGTACTAAAAAAATATAAAAACTACACTTACACGAGAATTATCTTAATGATTTGAACTTATCGCAATGGTAGCTAGTAATATTGGATCATCAAAGGTAAAAACTTTCCAAGCTCTGTTCTTAGTGAATCCACACGGATCGTCCACGTGTCAAAGTTTACAGAATTTTCATGACATTTCCGATGCAAAGTCTAAAATAGTAATACTGATAAAATTGTCACCCATCGTTCTAGTGTTTGTAAAGTGTAAAGAAGTAACGAGATATTATATTATTATGCAAGAAGTAATCTCAAAGAATAAAGGCAGACGATAGTGAAATGTTTAAGAGATTTTATTATATTGACGTTGAGATTCAAAGGGGCTATATTAAGAAGGTAAGTCTTTAACATTCGCTGTTTAGTTCAATGGGTAGGCCTCAAAAAACATGACTAAGTTAAAACCGAACGTACCAGGCGGTAGCATTCGACACTTTTGCTATACAATCAAAATTCAACGATCAAATTTTAACAAGAGCGTATTTTCAATACTCAAAATCATCAGATTAAATTTTTAACAATACTATCAACGACTTTAGAAGATTTTTCGAAGAAAAATAGATTGAAATGGAACAACGATAACATTTTAATTAAAGCCAGTCGTAAAGGATCTATACATAGGTACGAGGAAAAGAAAAATGAACACAAAATTAGGCCTTAAGCTTACAGAGATAAGGCCGATATGATTCAGTGGGGCCGCCATATTTATTATGTCCAAAATGGAGCGCCCTCATTGGCCAAATGAATCGCCATTTTAGTTAACCTGCTTTGTGATCTTTGTAAACGGCTCCGCACACCTGACGGTTCCCTTTCCCGCTACAAAATTGAGCAGTAACGGGTAATCAATTTACAATATAATGACGATCGATAGTCATATTAAGGCTGTTGTTACGTCAGGACACTGTCTCGCTTTTTAATCAAAGTAATAAAATAAGAAGATAATATATTTTCTTAATAATATAGGTTAGTTTTTTTTTTTGTTATGCCCTACGTAACATCAGCCTTAAGTATAGACCTAACAAAAGCCAATATGTTACAGTGAGTACGATAACAAAGTGGGGCATTGTCTGCAAACGGCAACGCCACGCAAAAGCAGCCCTTACCCCTTGGCGTCTAGGTGGAATGTTGCATGGAGGCGAGGAAGGCTGGGTCGACGGAAGCCACCTTGGCTGTAAGGAAGGCGTGCATGCAGAACAAGAGGCTCTGCAGGATTTGGCACTCCAGCTCCTGCGATATGGGGAACGACACGTTAAATAGGGTAGTTTCCAGGGTCAAAATAATTTAATTCTATTTAGTCCGTATTTTAGATTATGAAAAATTATTGGATACGTATTTTTTCTTTTTTCGATTAAACAAAAAATAACAAAGATATAGCCCATTGAAGTTACGTGTGACGTCACTCAGTGCTACAAAATGCAGCACGGCGTGACGTCACACGTAACTTTAATGGGCTATATCTTTGTCATTTTTGGTATAATTTACAAATAAAAAAATACGTGTCCCTTATTTTTTAATAATCTAAAAGACGGACTACTTACATTTTTTTTGGAAACTAGCCTATTGTAACAGTTAGATTGTAAACGTTCATTGTAAATGTGTGATACCGAATGCGGCGCTGTACCGCACTCCTATGAGTGTGGTATACCCAGTGTCGTTGCCTCCATCTTCCGTCGTCCGGTGGGGAACCGCCCATCATCTGATCCCAAGACTTAGGTCGTAGGGCTGTACACAGTAAAGACCCACACTCGCCTATACAGGGCGTTGATTTGTACAGTTAAACCCGATTACGGGTGGATAGTTTACATATAGCTTGTAACTAAAAACATATTTGAATTTATCCAAGCATAAATTTGGCTCACAAAAGGTCGTATTCACTTAGTCTTGAAATCATTATAACGTGTGTTCACACGTTGCGCGGTCGGTCCGCCAAGCGCACTGCACTGCGGTGGCGGCGACACAGAATAGGATCGCTTGATCGTAAAAACTGAAACGGTAGGCATAGTAAACACTTGTTTGATTTGCCTTTCCCTTCATACTTTTGCGGGCTTAGGACCAACAAAGTTATCGAGGCCGGTCCCTACTGTAGCAATTGTAAGTTTTTTTTTTTTTTGCTTCAGTATCATGTATATAACCATGTATATATATCATGTAACCACCCCTGAGTCGGAGTAAACTGTACAAATCAACACCTTGTATACATACACAATACACATATTCATGCACACAAACTAACACACATGCACACACACCACAAACTGTGAGACAAACTTCTGCTTCTTTTTATGATTTGGAATAATTTAAAATTATTTTTTTTATTATATTTAAATTTATATAATTAAATTTAATTTGGAATAATGAAAAGGATTTAAGTTAATTGATACAATGTAACAATGTCATACTCTAAGATAAGATAAGAAAAAATCAAATTTATAAGTAATTTCATGGAAATCTGTAATTGGCCATGTTATTAATCTAAGTGTTAAGTATTTTGTTCTAATATCGCTGTTGATTTCCCTAACATTAAATAAATAAATAGATGAATTTGTGTTCAACCTGTTGATTTTTAAAGTAACCCCCGACTCAGGGTAGTTTTACTCTTTAACACGAACGGCTTATTCCATCTAGTCACATACACTTAGTTCTACATGTATAACTACTAAGAAGAAAAAAATCCGCTTAGTTCTACATCCATGTATGACTACTTGGAACACGTTAAATTTTTTTTTTGTTGTGTCTAGCCATACACCTACAGGGTAGATTTAACTGTAATTTTATATGTGTACAAAATGATTTGTTTATTTAAATATATTTTTTGCGTTTCAAGAGGATGCGGCATTATCTGAATTGGCAGTCCAAGGTGTAATACAGAGCAGAACAGAAATTCGACGCAGAAACAGCGTATCAAATTATGAAGTTATTAACGAGGTGCAGATGATGTTAATAAATGACTAAATATCCAGTGTTTACCCGTGCTCCCGGTGGGTCGACCCATCACCGGGTCCACCGGTAATTTTAATTAGCCGTGGAAGCGGAGATGTTCCGTTTCATAGGATAGTGAAGGTAACGCGTATTAACCAATGGACGCACGTTAACTATTTTCTTTAGTTCGTTTCGTAGAATGGAGTATAAGAAATATGGGAAGTACTTATGAATTAAAAACTACCCTTACCTTAGTCTCTATAACTTTGGTGTCAGGATCCTGGAAGTGCAGTTTGAGCTTCGATTTGCCGTCATCACTCGACCCTCTTAGTTGGGAGAATCTAAGAAAGAAAGAAGTAAGCAAAAAATTATTTTTCTGTAAAATCACTGTCGTACATTCGATGGTTGTGGTCTGCCTTGGATTTTTTCTGATAGTTTTGATCAGATCTAAAGCTAAACACATCGAACTGTCAGTAGATAGATTTTTATTTTATTATTCCTATACTTAATGGCACACGAAACATTAAATAAGACATTGCATAAGAAATTGCATTATTCTTAACGCATAACATAATTCTACAATCAAAAACTTAGATCATAGAATCAACTTTTTTTTGTTTAGGCCCCACTGCACGCTTTCTCTCAAAGAGAGAACATGAGCTTAATCAACACGCGTGCGCGCCGCATATTACCATTTTAGCAGCATATTAAAAAAAATATAGAATACCACATTGTCATGATAATTGGCCATGCTACATTTTTGAACATGAACGAAAATCTCAAAACCATTTCGAGAATTATACTTTCAGTACAGTTTATATTTATCAGATTTGTAAATAAGGCAATATTTTTTGAGATATTCAATAAAAAGCATAGACATTAAATTACTTTTGGTGTACATACAATAAAGAATATTTTATCTATCTATCTACTTTTCTATGACGTCAGCAAAGACAGTATGATTGTTAATCCTTTGCCTTCCCAAGGGCCTTACTTACAAAAAAAAAAGTACCAAACCAAGTCAACAGACGTTAATAACATTTTCGTTTTTTTTATCTAGGCAAAGACTATCTCTTTAATCAAAGTGTGATGACGTCACCCACACCAAAATTTCTGTTTTTTTTTTTTAAATAGACAATAAATGAGTGAAGCCCAAATTAGTTTTTTAAAATTGGTTTATATTTTTTTTATTTTTATAACGTATTTTAAAAATAAGTAGTATGACCAATTGCATGTCACACCGACTATAATTTTATTAATTCGCCCGCGTGAAATGATGAAGATGGTGATGTTGATAGGGTGACAAGACTGTGTGGACCTGTAAGCCCAGACGGGCGGCGCGCCGGGCGACGCGTCGCTGAGGGAGAATCCACAGCTCCAGTCCAGCGTGAGGCCGGCCGCCCGCCCCATATGCACCACCGTGAACGTTTTCTTCTGCAAAGCGGAAACACCACCAATTACAGCATTGCCATGAAAATATAGCGAATGTAGGTATATGGCAGCGAGACTCGTCTTGAAAATCAGCTGCTTTATTTTACGTCTATTACTTTGCCTCCCGTCCCACAGCGAAACTCCATCTTCCCAAAAAAATCTTATTCTCTATCACTTTCATTAATTTCTACTCACTCACACCCATCTTCACTTTCATTCGTTCATCTAGGTTCCATTCCACTCAGTCATCTAACGTTCGGTTCCTAAATATAATATGCCGACATCGTGTTTTGTCTTTCTCTGGGCACATCACATTGCATTCTAGCTCTGTGCAAACAGCTCAGTTTCACATAGAGGATTATTTAGAAGACAAAGATGTCTGGTATTATACAGTAGATTAAACTAAAGAGCAATTAAAGTACGTTTCTACGTTAGTGTTTAACACATTCAGGATCACTGAGCCCCAAGATACAATTTAATTTAATTTGGGGTTCAGAGCTACTATAGAGTTTTTGTAATGCCGAATAAACATTTTTGATTTTTTTATTTTGAATTGAATCTTGAGAAAAAACAATGCCGTCCAAAAAGTTTATCAATCACTATTACTGCGTAGTTAGGTACCTTTCACGGCGTAAAAGAAAGAAAGTCACCTGTCACGTCCACGCGTCGTCCACGCCAAAAAATTCACACCTGACATTGGCAGTTCTTAGATGTGCCATAAACAAGAATTGAATTGAACAACATATCCCCTGTCGGTGTCAGCGCATAGCCTATCCGTTGAGACGGCTGTTCATCTTAGCACAATGAGTCGCGGTTCGCGGGCGGCGTTGTACAACAACATCCGTCACGTGTGCGCCCTCCAGCCGGCACGCGACGCGGGCGACGGGCCGGCCGCCGGCGGTCTGCTGGCCCGGGCCGCCCGACGCGCGAGATCCTGGCTGCTCGCTGGTGAGCACTACTACGGTGCAACTTCTTTTTAACGGACTTCAAAAAAGGAGGAGGTTCTCAATACGAATGTATTTTTTTTATCTTTGTTTCCTCAAAACTTTTGACTAAGGTAGAATCCATGATTCGAGATACCAATTTGACAGTTCATTTCGCACAAGTGTTGCAATAGTCAGGCCAGTGCTGTTCTTGTCGATATTTTAATCGGATTTGGTATCGATATCGGCTTTGGTAACCATTGGTATTTATCCATTTGTTATGATGACTTAATGAAATTAATTTAAAATTTACACGAGATAAAGGCGAGAGACGGTAAAAACTATCTAAGGTCTAACATTTTTTAGGCCAATGGTCAAGAGGCGCTGTCAGGGTGCAGAGCCGCCGCGCCCTGAGACTGGAACGGGCCAGGCAACTGCGGACTAAGCATTGCCTGTTAGTCCACCCACACAGTCCGTTCCGGCTCTATTGGGACTGCATTTTCTTCATCTTCACGAACGCGGTGTTCATATACATGCCGTATCAGCCGTTCTTTGATTGTGAGTATACGCCTTATCATATTTTAGCTCACACTGATGTAAACTAGCTAGGTGGATGGATGTAGTAGAGGATCTCACCGAAAGAGATCACGGAAGTCATGAATATGTGAAATGGAGAGGGAAAACAAGTAAAGCTGACCCCGTCACCACCACGCCCTCGAGCAACCGAAAGAGGGGTAGGCCAAGGACCACCTGGAAAAGATCTATAACCCAAGAAATCGGCACTAACTGGCCTGAATTGGAAACTGCCGCGAACTACAGTCAGAAATCCAAATCTGTGGTTGAGGCCCTATGCACCCTACGAGTTAAAGGATCGAAGAAGAAGAAGACCCCCGCCACCAAATAGTACTAAAGCTAGGAAGAGAGAGAGAGAGAGAGAGAAGCTCATACAATATAGAAACGATCATAACCCA
Source organism: Yponomeuta plumbellus (assembly GCA_947310845.1). NCBI lineage: Eukaryota > Metazoa > Arthropoda > Insecta > Lepidoptera > Yponomeutidae > Yponomeuta > Yponomeuta plumbellus. Next base: position 829,973 of record OX371193.1, on the reverse strand, counting down.
GATAGGAAACTTTATGTTATCAGGGAAGTTAAAAGTATTAGTGTCCAAAGTATTTAGATAGCCAAAGACCGCCGGCCGGTCGGTCGTTTCTATGATTTGTCAACTAACTATACCTACTCTACTAACCAACTCACTGTACTCGAGGTCAAGTAATTGCGTCATGATGAGACGGGGATTTTCAAGGTAGTGAGAAATATCTGAACATGAATACATACTATACAAAGAGTTCCAGTTTCAATTGAATACCTGCATATTTAAGTGGAACATAACAAGAAGTAGCCTGGGCTGCCTGAGTGATCTTAAACAATCACTAAGGTTAAGCAACATACGGCGCGTTGAGTCCATGGATGGGTGGACTAACGCTAGTGGCATTTTTCCGAGCGGTTCCGTGCTTCGCAAGGCACGTTAAGCAGTTGGTGCCGGCTGCCGTCGATACATGGCAGTCGTTAAGCCAAGTCAGAGGCCTTAGGGCGGCTTGAAAAACTTCTGACAGTAATACCAGCCACTAGTCTTAAAGCCTCCACCAATCCGGACTTGGCCTCCGTGGTGGAGTATGGCCTATACCTTCCTCATGGAAGAGATCCGTGCCCCTCGGTGGGGACATAATGGGTTGATGAAAGAATAAGTAACATGGATACGACGATCCCTTAAAAGAAAATTCGTTCCAGGTCCAAATCCGTACGACCCGTTCATCCTGCTATGTGACGCGATTACGTTCGCTGACATTGGCATCAATTTGATTACTGGCTACAACGATGAGTGGCAGAAGGTAAGCATTGGATTGAACATACTCGTAGGGTGCTCCGGGTACAGTCGAATCGAACCATTTCCCCTAATAGGGAATGGATGAAAATATCAGAAGTGCTTGATATTTTTTTGGTGATAGGAATAACCTTCCTTAACGCGGGAAAAAAGTTTAAATTTTTTGGCCCCGTAGTTAATTTTTAAATAATCTTAATATTTTTCCATTCGTAGTTCTGGGCTCAGTACGGCTTAACAGACATATTCCTTGGTCCGCTACGTATTAAAAAAAAATCTGTGGTGAAAAATATTAAGATTATTTAAAAATTAACTACGAAGCCAAAAAAATTGAAACTTTTTTCTCGCGTTGAGGAAGGTTATTCCTATCACCGAAAAAAATATCAAGCACTTCTGATATTTTCATCCATTCCCTATTCTACTATAATAATTATGCTGATTAACTGACGTTAATACTTGCGAAAACTGTGAATAATGTTGCGCCTCAGTGTAAAGATTTCTAAACAGCGGGGTAGCACGAACCCACGCGAGCCGCGCCATCCGTGTAGATGCGGCTTGGCTAAATCCGAAGCCTACTCGTACACAAGAGGCGGGGCCTATACGTATATACGCGTATACCGAACTTTGCTTAGCCGGCCCGAGCGTAGGCTGTTTGATAGAGAGAGATCGTGCAGCCCCGGTGCTTGTAGCACCTTAAGATCTGCACCCGCTCTCCTCTGGTCATACAATTGCAGTATTTTACTGTACGGACTCAGCACCGTGTATCGCCGCGTGTGCTGACTTAGAATTGTCCAGCACACCGCTATCGCCCCCCAGTCGGCTCGAGCAACTCGCCAGCTACACACACAGATTTAAACTCAAAGTATATAATTCTGTGAAACATCAGAGAATAGGCACCATGAAAAAGATAAATTTCGTCTTCTTCCACCACGGTCCAACAAATAACATCTGCTTTGCGATAGAGCGAGGGCTGTCCATGCTGTCTTCTGCACATACAATAACAATAAATCTTCTTTTCTAAGGTGGTGGTATTGGAGCGGCGGCGCATAGCGGCCCACTACGCGCGACATGGTTTAGTCTGCGAGCTGATTGGAGCTCTCCCTTTGCAGCTGATCCAACTGTATTCGGAGTGCACGCGTCCCACTCACACGGTCTTCTTTCTGCCCAAGTTGCTGCGCTTTGGTTCCTTGATTGATAAATGGAAGAATATTCGGGAACTGCTCGACATGAGCTACGTGACTACGTCGCTTATGTCTGTGGGGGCGATTATGACGCTGTTTCTTCATTGGTCAACATATGTTTACTACCAGGTATGTGGCCACTCACACTTAAGACGTTTTTCTAAGTTGCCCGGTGTTGTGCCTTCCGTATCCAGCGCCTCTGCCACCGTAGCCCGATCGGATCATAACTGATTCGATCACGGAGTGAAACTCCTAACATATGATAGCTCTCTCCATTGCTCGTTGGGGGGATCAAACCTCCTTATGAGGGCCATAGTCAGCGACCACGTCTCAGGTCCCTAATGCCCGGTTCCAATATCCACAAAACGCTTCGTTTTTGCTTACGATCGGTTACAATTCCTACGAAATTCCAACGAACCGTCAATAAATTGTATGGAAAACGGATCGTAGCCGGTAGGCGTATATTATAGGAACCGGGCATTAGTCGTAACTGACAATACATATCATTAGTTATACCTTTCCTAGTCACCTTTGTCTTGAGACACCGAGGTGTTTTGGACGCGAATATGTGTTTCAGTTTCCTGAACGAAACCCGTCCTAGTTGGATTCGACGAGTAGATTTAATTATCACTCATTTGATTTTACCTGATAAATTTAGATAGACCCAAGTAATAATATATATTGCTTCAGGTCCAGAACAAGAGGAAGTTATTTTATCATCAACCCATTATGTCCCGACCGAGAGGCACGGAGCTCTACCCTCAGGAAGTCATTTTTTTTGTTTTTGTAAAAATTAAATGGCCGTAACAATGTGACAGGTACCTTGCTTAGCGTCCCACTATAAGCGCGGCGAAGCGGCGGCGCGCTACCAGCCCTGGTTTGAGCGCCAACTCGTCACCGTCAACATCTCAAGTTTCCAGCGTTACGTCACATCTCTCTACTCCGTTTGCGGCCTCTCCATCGGCGCAGGCTACTACCGCCCAATAAACGAGAACATTACCGAAGAACTCTTGCTTAGCGCCTTCATTTCTATAATTGGCTTTCTATTCCTGACCTACGGTTTTATGACGCTGCTCAGGCTGCAGATGTACAGGAACTATCCAACGTACTTGTACAACGGACGGTTCAAGGAGTTGGAGAAGTACATGGCCAGTAAGAACCTACCGATGCTCTTGAGGCAGAAGATCAAGCTTTTTCTACAATACAAGTTTGGAGGGGATTACTTTAACGAGCAGTCCATAAATGACACAATAAATGAGCCGTTGAAACAAGACATTAATATGCACGCTTGCGGCAAGCTGTTGGAAGATGTGCCGCTTTTTCGGAATATGCCAGTGGCTCTGCTGAACTCTTTAATCTTCAGTCTGGTGCACAAACTGTATATGCCTGGAGAGGTGAGTCACCCGAAATCATTATTTGATTGATGTGCTCAATTAAAACCAGTTCTAACGAGAAAAAAATCTTTTAGATAATCGTGCAATACAACGAGCCGGGTGAATCCTTATACCTGATTTCTTCTGGGACAGTTACTGTCATCGGAGCTTCTGGGAGAGAGGTAAGATAATGCGTACCGCAATCATTTTGAGATTTTCAAGCAAGTGCTTTCAAGAAGTCATCAAGTATACCTTGAATTGTGATCAATTAACGAATGATGAGTTAAAAATATAATACGCTGGCTGTGATAAAACAGGAAAACAATAGTTAAAACGATGTACTATTCTTCAGAATTTTAATGCTGACCCCCCCTGTTTTCCGTACACTAACAAGCTCTTAACCTATATAAATTTTCGTGGACCGAGTTTTTAATTATTCTTTTCAAGGCCATAACGCAACAGATTATCCACACCTTACATCGGTTCCCCAAAGTTCTTATTAAAAAACATCTGACAGCTGTCAGTGTCGACCTCTGTGGCGCAGCGGTTAGCGCATCATGCGAGAGGTCCTGGGTTCGACTCCCGGCTGGGGATAAAAAAGAACCCAGGTCTTGGATGTTTACATGTCTGTGATGTCGTTGTTTCTAATTCCCACGACACGGGGTATCCCAGTGTAGGTCCAGAAGCAATGTATGTGCCTGTATGTATATGTTATCATCATCAACCCATTATGTCCCCACCAAGGGGCACGGGTCTCTTCCCTGAGGAAGGTATAGGCCATACTCCACCACGGGGGCCAAGTCCGGATTGGTGGAGGCTTGTAAGACTAGTGGCTGGTCTTACTGTCAGAAGTTTTTAAGCCGCCCTAAGGCCTCTGACTTGGCTTAACGACTGCCATCTATCGACGGAAGCCGGCACCAACTGCTTAACGTGCCTTGCGAAGCACGAAACCGCTCGGAAAAATGCCACTAGCGTTAGTCATAGACGGTGACCCATCCACGGACTGAACGCGCCGTATCTTAACCTTAGTGATCGTTTAAGATCACTCAGGCAGCCCGGGCTACGAGCGATTCTGTATATGTTATGTCAGGGGCTAATTCAAAATTGGTTGTTCTAGCTGACTCACCTCAAAGACGGCAGCTACTTCGGCCAACACGCGCTCCTGCGACCTGGCAGTCCGCGAGACGCTACCTACATCGCACTCGAGATCGCTGAGCTTTACAAGTACGTTGGTTTCTTTACGCGGTATAGGCCTATGAGCAAGTGTCAAAAGTCGGCAAGTACATCTGAACACATGTCATGTTTAGAGATTATACCCGACATGGATCGCATCGTACGACAATTTGTTTTTAATATAGGTAGTTTTGTTTATTCCAAGCGCCTCACCTCGTCCAAGACAAAAATCAAATCTGCATCATCATCATCATCAACCCATCAAGTCCCCACCGCGGGGCACAGGTCTCTTCCCTGAGGAAGGTATAGGCCATACTCCACCCCTAATTCAAAAATCGAATAATTGTTATTTATTCGTAGATCATTTCTACCATGCGCTAAAGCGCATGTTGGTAATGTTATTTCGCAATTATCCTAGCATCTATATGACGCCTCATCTCGCCTATGCTCTGTTGCGAAATATTACGTGATTTCTCCCGTGCCATGTCACGCATTTCAGCGTCATTTCAACTAAACTGTATTTCGAATTCTGATGTAATTTCGACCACGCCATGTCTCCCATTTAACCCGTTGGCTTGACTGTGTTCCTTCTAAATTATAAGTTCCTTTGACACAAGGGACTTTAGAACGACGGTTAATGAATATAAGGTTTAATTTCGCTTCCGAGTACCTACCTGCTACCAAATTTGGCAGCCGCTGAAGCAAAGGGTTAACACCACTTATATACAAGCTGGATCCTGCATTCCGACCATTCTGTAACCGTCAATTATTCGGCAGGCTGAGTAGCAAGCCGTTCCAGACGTGCTTGGAACCGTATCCCAACGTCCGACGGAAGCTCGAGGGCGCCCTACTGACGCAGCCCGACGCCTAAATAGCGACTTATTGTGTCGAACATTGTATGTACGCTGTTAGGAATGTTGTGAATGTTTCAGTTGAGTCATACATTCTTAAGTATCGCTTAGAGGAAAGTTTTAGTTTCGATTGTAAGCCAAAAATACCGTGTTTTCAATAAATTAATATACCCCACAAGAAGCATGTCAAAACGATTTTATTCTTCACAAAAGAATGTAACCTGTAATTATCTTTATTTCTGATACACTTACTAGATTTCTTGTCGGAACCTGGTCGGACTGTTCCGATAAAAAGACAAGTGAGTGTATCAGGAAAAAAGTTAATAACACCTGTGAATTAATTACAAGCATTCACTATTCAGTAAACAAATTCAAAGGGCAAGATAACACAACATACTTAAGCTCACGCATGTCCCAGAAGGGTAGGCAGAGACCAGGGACTGCCACTTGCCACGGTCCTGACAGATACTTTCGTTTCATCGACATAAGGCAACAAGATTCTGTGTAGCACACACGAAACGAGACGCGTAAGGCCCTTTACACATTCCGAGTTTTAGCATCGATGCAGTCGCAAGCTATCGCGATGCAGAAGCAGGGCAATTTAACTGTAGCGATGCAGTATCGATGCAATCGCGATGCGGCATCGATGCACTTGTGATGCTGTATAGCGTTAGCGACTGTATTGATGGTAACGTGAGCAACGAAACGTATATCATTCGTTGACTGCGACAGCGCGATGAGTTCGATAGAAACTGTTTGAATTACGCTCTCTGTATTATTACTGTTAAAGTATTTTTAAGAGGAAGTATTGGAAGTACAGTCGTATTTTTTATTAAACGGAGTAAACTGACAGTAGCTTGAAAAATAATATTGCCATGTTCAATGTAATAGTGATGCGTTCAGTTTTGTTCAATCACAGGAATGAATGAATACTTCGTTAAACGATCACGAAGGTTAAGCAACATAAGGGGCGCATACAGTTTATGGATGGGTGACTGTTCTATGACTAATGCTAGTGGCATTTTTCCTAGCGGTACCGTGCTTCCCAAGGCACGCTAAGCAGTTGGTGGCGGTTGCCGTCGATAGATGACAGTTGTAAAGGCAATTCAGAGGCCTAAGATTGAAAACTTCTGACAGTTAGACCAGCCACTAGTCTTACAACCCTACACTAATCCTGACTTGGCCCCCGTGGTGGAGTATGGCCTATACCTTCCTCAGTGAAGAGACCCGTGCCCCTCGGTGGGGACATAATGGGTTCTTTTTATTCGATATTTATATGTTACGCTAGCAGTGCCCGCGACTTTGTTCGAGCCACAGGATTAGCCTATGTCCACCCTCAAGGTTCATGCTAAACACTCGTGAAGCCATATTTGCCATAGCCAAATATGGCTATTTGAAATTAGATATCTACTTTCGGATACCCTTTACATACAAACTTTTCCTCTTTATAATCTATCTTATATCTAATATCCCTTCTAATGGCGGTAATTAGCATAAATAAGTAAAATTCTTGCTCTAATATACCTAATTTAATCACTATATTATTATTGGAAGACACTGTTGACGAACCAATTTCACATGTCGATTAGCTAATTTTATTACTTACTTACTTACTGCCTTACTGCGATGGCTCAGCGAACCGAAGTGGATCTTGACCTCTGATACAAGAAGTCGCCACTTGTCTCTGGCTTGGCTAATTTTATTACTAATTTTTAATAATTCTGGGTAAAATCCTATCTCTAATTTGACAATTTTACAGTTTGGACAAAAAAAACTGGTTTGGTTTCCTCAGACAAAGATGATAGGATGAGTTTATTGAAGTCAAATAACGCGTGAATTTTCAAATATATATTAAGCCAAAATGAAACAATGTGGTTAGGTGAAGCTTGGTGACAGTAAGACCAGCCACTAGTCTTACAAGCCTCCACCAATCCGGACTTGGCCCCCATGGTGGGGTATTGCCTTTAATATTAAATTATGGCCTATAATAAAAAATATTGTTTTATATTAAATTTAACCAGAAACTAACTAACAGATAACTGTGTCTAATGTTCAATACATCTAGGGGTTATAATTTTTAAGCTATAAAGTTTGTTGATTACGCTAAAACTGTTTTGAAAAGAATACAATTGTGGAGTTTCTTTATTAGTTTCTACTCCATATAATCTATTAATTAGGTACACATTTAAACATTTTGTTTGTACTATGAATAAAATATTTTAATTTGATTAAAATGATTTTCGTAAATAGTCCTACAAAAAAGCCCATCACAGTGTTTGTCTATTATCTTATGTGTAAGCCATTATAGCCAAAACAGTGAACCATATAATATAGTTTATAGGAGCATACTGCAGTAGCTACTTATAGGTCTATGATTAAGGCTCTGCTTAATTATTGTATTTCTTATGTTGACAATATTGTTACTTTACACTGTAACATCTCAACATTGTCAGCCTGTTATATTATTCAAATGCGACCCAAAAATATTTATGTGATAATTTTAATGTCATAATGTTTCTTTTAGATTGATAAAAATTTGTAAATGTTATTTATGAGTACAATAAAGAATATTCAATACAATACAATACAAATACAATACAAATAAACTTTATTTCTCTATCCACAAATTAGGTACAATAGCTGATGTGATACAATATGGCACAATAAGAATAATTTGTGGAAAGACTGGGTCCTAAACTAGATCTGTATCTTAGGATGCCAGGCCTCCCAAACACTAGAGCAACAAAGTATGGAACATACTGTAGACACAATAAGTCAAGACCAACAGAGAAATTACAGAAAACAAGGATAGTATACAAAAATAGACACAAAAACCAAATAAACGGGTACTTACACTCATACACTCAGCCCTACGACTAAGTCTTGGGATCGGGTTTCAGCCACTGAGTGTATGAGTGTAGGTGTGTGTGTGTGTGTGTATGTGTGTGTGTGTGTGGGTGTGTGTGTGTGTGTTTGATGGTAAGATAAAGTAACTGATTACGTTAGGTTTTCACTTCAATTAAGCTTTCAGTTCTGGTATAATCTAGTTCACTTAGGTACGTGAATAATTTCTGTTTCAGTTTATATTTTGTAACATCAATGATGCTAAGTATTTTATTGAAAAAGTTATAGAGCTTGCCAGATCTATAAAGGTAAAAACGCTGTGCAAATGACGTTTTTACAATTACAGCTTCGCATACAGTGTGGATTCTTCTGCGGCTAATTGTATCACCACTATTACCAAAAGTAGAGGCGGTAGAATGCCTGTGAAGGACAGTATTCACGATATACAGTTGCCTGATCGTTAAGACCTTAGCGTCAGAATACAAGCTAGCAGTGCAGTAAAGTCTAGGTTTGAAATAAATGACCTTTTAAGTAACATTCTCTGGGCTCTCTCAAGTTCAATCAGCGTCGTCTTGGGAGCACCGCCCCATGTTCTTATGCAATAAGTTTGAATAGATTGAGCCAAAGCGAAATACACCATTTTTATGACCTCCGAATCTGCAACATGGCGAATACATTTAAAAAGGTAGCTTAACTTTCGGGTTTTTTGAGAAAGCACGTGTATGTGTTCCTTGAAAGACAAGTTTTTATCAATAATCACACCCAAGTATTTTATTTTGTCTGTTTCTTGGATGAGCGGACAATCACATGATATTGCTTGATCAAAGCGACATTTATGAGCTTGGATAGGAGGGACCGATAAACCTGGATTATTTTTAATTTGGTAAACTATAAATTTTGTTTTATCGTCATTCAAGGTCATAAAGTTCAAAGCCAGCCAGTGACATACTAATCATACATAATCTATCTATCTATCTTTTCTACGCTACGCTAACGAGCTACTCGAAATACTAATCCTTCGCAGACGAAGTCGCGGGCGCCAGCTAGTAAAAGAGTGATGTCATTGTTTCATTCATTCACTTTGTCACAACACTATTTTTATTTCGTCAAAACCTGGCAACCCAGTAAACGTCAGTTTACTCCGTTTAATAAAAAATACGACTTTATACACACGCGCGACAGCATAGATGCTAATGTGTGTTAGTACCGATATAGTCGCGCGTCACCATCGACAACACGGGCGTTAGCATCGATACACACGCGCGATAGCATCGAAGCAAAAATTTGTTACTGCTGGTGTCGCTATGCTGTCATGCTGTATAAAGTAAAGGGCCTAAGGCAACAAGATTCTGTGTAGCAGATACGAAACGAGCTGCGTAAGCAAAGGCAAGCGAGCGTACTGACCCCGAGCCGGATGACGGAGTTGACGATGTTGGCCGTCCACGCCGCCTCCAGCCGCACCAGCTCCTGCCGCGTCTCCGCGCTGAAGTACCTGCGGGGGAGGGGGGGGGGGGAGGGTTACTGGCGGCCTGGCTGCGCTGAATATGTTTCTTGCAGTGTGTAGTGAAGAAGAAGTTATGCTGGATTTCAACGGTACAAATGGCCTCAGCAGTCAGTGTTATTCCATAACAGAAGTGTAGGGTGAAGTTGTTATATAAAGCTGCCCCCTAGTACTCAGGTTCGGCTTTGTGTGCAGATCCCCCTGTGCCTGGGCCCACCGGGCTAACCCCCCTCCGTACCTGGACCCGCCGGGACACCCCTCCGTACCTGGGCCCGCCCAGCTGCGCGCCGGGGCCGGGCGCGCTGGCCTGCCCCCCGCCCCCCCTACCTGGGCCCGCCGGGCTGCGCGCCGGGGCCGGGCGCGCTGGCCTGCCCCCCGCCCCCCCTACCTGGGCCCGCCGGGCTGCGCGCCGGGGCCGGGCGCGCTGGCCTGCCCCCCGCCCCCCCTACCTGGGCCCGCCGGGCTGCGCGCCGGGGCCGGGCGCGCTGGCCTGCCCCCCGCCCCCCCTACCTGGGCCCGCCGGGCTGCGCGCCGGGGCCGGGCGCGCTGGCCTGCCCCCCGCCCCCCCTACCTGGGCCCGCCGGGCTGCGCGCCGGGGCCGGGCGCGCTGGCCTGCCCCCCGCCCCCCCTACCTGGGCCCGCCGGGCTGCGCGCCGGGGCCGGGCGCGCTGGCCTGCCCCCCGCCCCCCCTACCTGGGCCCGCCGGGCTGCGCGCCGGGGCCGGGCGCGCTGGCCTGCCCCCCGCCCCCCCTACCTGGGCCCGCCGGGCTGCGCGCCGGGGCCGGGCGCGCTGGCCTGCCCCCCGCCCCCCCTACCTGGGCCCGCCGGGCTGCGCGCCGGGGCCGGGCGCGCTGGCCTGCCCCCCGCCCCCCCTACCTGGGCCCGCCGGGCTGCGCGCCGGGGCCGGGCGCGCTGGCCTGCCCCCCGCCCCCCCCTACCTGGGCCCGCCGGGCTGCGCGCCGGGGCCGGGCGCGCTGGCCTGCCCCCCGCCCCCCCTACCTGGGCCCGCCGGGCTGCGCGCCGGGGCCGGGCGCGCTGGCCTGCCCCCCGCCCCCCCTACCTGGGCCCGCCGGGCTGCGCGCCGGGTCCGGGCGCGCTGGCCTGCACCAGGAAGCAGTGCTGCCGCCAGTCCACGGTCTCGCTCTCCTTCACGGTGCGAAACATGGTCTGGTACACCTTCAGCGTCTCGGGGCACTTGGCCAACTCGCTCACGTTCATCTGCAAGTATACGATGCTCATTAGCATTGTGATCCTAATTGTTAATGAAATATTTTTACTCTAAGAAAAACATAGTGAACTTCATGAACGTTAAATTATTAGATTCATGGTTAAGTAGACTTTCGAAAAATATTGTCTATTTGTTAGGTTCTACAAATTTCTTTGAGGTGCACAGTTTTCAACAATACTAACATAATTATACATTTTGTAGGGTTATGTGATTTTCAGCTTGCCAGAATTTTCAGTTTAACGCTCCTTTCTTTGGGGATGAAGGCCTTTCCAATGAAGCTTGTTATTCAGGCAGATATTAAAGATTTAATTTGAGAATACAAAAATAAAATAATGCAAGTAAAGAGATTGTGGTCGTCCAACCGATCGAATCGTTCTCGTTGTGTGTCCCCTCGCCCCTCTCCTTCCTCGTCCCGCTGACGTGCGGCGCTGCTCGGAGGCGCCGCTAGATGGCGTTAGTTGTCGCTCGCTGACATGCCCCCGGCCTTGGAAGCACCAGGTTCCAACGAAGAAGGCTTGAAGTTAGTATGCTTGCCATCAGTCTCCATCAGCTGCTGATCATATAAAAGCGGGCATATTTTGGGGAACGCCCTCTGTATGTCGCCGGTCGCGGTTTTAATAATCGCGACTCGAGATTTGCCGTCTTTTCCGATGATAGTCTGCATCACTCGTCCAAGACGCCACTGAAGAGGAGGTAGATTATCTTCTTTAATCAGGACTAGAGTATCAGGCAATATTGTGTCTTGATTACTTTGCCATTTTGTTCTCATCTGTAGTTCAGTTATATATTCTTTGGACCACCGTTGCCAAAAATGTTGCCGCATCTGCTCCACACGATCGTAACGGGTGAGTCGATGTGGAGCCGTTGTGGTGACGTCATCGTAGGCTGGCGCTGTTAACGGTCGGCCAATCAAGAAATGAGCGGGAGTAAGTGGGAGGAAATCGCTTGGGTCTGTGGACATAGGAAACATTGGACGGGAGTTGAGGACGGCCTCAATTTGTGTTAACACTGTACTCAACTCCTCGTAATTTAAATTTGCATTCCCTACGACACGACGCAAATGATATTTGCAAGCCTTGACACCTGCCTCCCACAAGCCACCAAAGTGAGGTGTATAAGGTGGAATAAATTTTAATTTTATATTATTGTTAGTAGTGAAATTAAAAATATCGTCTGAATGTTGATTTAAAAATTGTGAAAGTTCCTTTAAAGCACCTACAAAATTTCTTCCGTTATCGGAATAAATTTCTAAAGGCTTGCCCCTACGAGAGATGAATCTTTTTAAAGCCAGTAAATAAGCTTCAGTAGAAAGACTTGTCACCAACTCCAAGTGTATCGCTCGCGTCACAAAACATACAAAGAGGCATATGTAACATTTTTCTAGTTTTGCGCCTCTTCCTTTGCGGTTTAGAATAAATATTGGCCCAGCATAATCCACACCACACCGAACAAATGGGTAGCCTGGCTCAATTCGTTCGGTTGGTAAGTTACCCATTTGAACTTGCAATGCTTTCCCCTTCAGACGTACGCATCTAACACACTGGTGAACTACCTGCTTTACTAAATCGCGTGCCCTGAGAGGCCACCAGGTTTCTCTAATCGTAGCTAAAAGTTGCTGAGGTCCCGCGTGAAGGAGAACTCTGTGCTGAAACCGGACAAACAGTCGAGTAAATGTATGTTTGCCACAAATCAAAATAGGGTGCTTCTTATCAAAGGAAAATGTTTCAGAGTTTGACAATCTACCACCGACCCTGATTAAATTGTGTTTGTCTAAAAATATGTTTAGGCCACTGATGTTACGGGGAAATTTTATATGTTTGTCATGTTTTAATGCGTGATGAATATCAGGGAATGATTGTTGCTGACTAATGCGAGCTAATACTTTAGTTGAGTTGTCTAATTCATCTACCGAGAGAGGTCCAGTTTGGCGCTGTGATTTATTTCGAATGCGTAAATTGTTTATGAAGCGTAATAAATAAGCAGCTGATCGCCGCATCCGATTGAAGCAAGAGAACCGCTCAAACGGGAACCACTCCGGATTGGATTGACAAGTCATCGCTGTAGATGTTAACTTTATCTCTGGCAAATCGCTATGGTCAATGTTGGCATTAATTTTGTGTAAATCAAGCTCGGGGTCTTGTAAGAAGGTTGGCCCCTGCCACCACATATCGCTAGAATAAAGCGCGTCGATATGTGCACCGCGCGATAACAAGTCGGCCGGGTTTTGTTTACCTGCAACATGTAACCATATCGAATCGCCAGTTAATTCGTTAATTTCTACCACCCGGTTCTGCACAAACGTTTTTAGAACGCTGGGTGACATTCTTAGCCAGCCTATGACAATTGTAGAATCTGACCAAAAATATACATTGTCGAATTTTAATCGTAGCGAGTTAATTATTTTGGCATATAATTTTGCAGCGACAAGTGCTCCGCACAGCTCCAGTCGTGGTATGCTGACCGGTTTAACGGGAGCTACTTTGCTTTTCGCACACAATAGGCTCACCTTTATCAGTGAGTCATCTGATTCTCCCAAGGAGTAACTACGAATGTACGCACAGGCGCCGTAGGCGTCTTGTGATGCATCAGAAAAAATATGTAATTCTGTTTTATATGAATGATGAAATATTACGTGACGTGGGATTCGCAATTCATTTAAATGGTTTAATTTATTTAAAAAGTTTTGCCAATTTAATAAAAATTGTGTAGGTAAGGGATCATCCCATCCTAATTTAAACAGCCATAATTTTTGTATAAGGATTTTTGCAATAATTATACTTGGTGCTAACAAACCTAATGGGTCATAGATTTGAGAGATAATGGACAAGACAGAACGTTTAGTTGCCTGAGTCTGAGTCACATTGTGGTCACATTTTGAAGTAAAAAATAGTTCATCAGATTCGGTCTGCCAGCCTAACCCCAATGTCTTTGTCTGATGATTGTCGCCCAAATCTAATTCCTTGAAGGATAAATCGGATTGGGAACAGTCCAAATTGAATATCCATTTTCTTAATGGAAGACAAGCCGATTTTAAAACATCAGAAACCCGATCGCAAATATGTAATAATTGCTCTTTATCGTCATGCCCTGTTAATAAGTCGTCAACGTAGAAATCTTCGTTGATGACGCGCGCGATGACGTCGTCGCTGCACTCTGAAGCTAGCTGCTTTAGGCACCGAATGCTTAAATAAGGCGCGGAGGCTGTGCCGTATGTAACGGTGTTAAGGCGATACACACCAATGTCTTCAGAGGGGTCCTTTCTCCAGAGAATTAGTTGTAAGTTCCTCTGGTCGGGTTGCACTAAAATCTGCCGATACATTTTCTCAACATCTGCACATGCGATATATTTAAATTGGCGAAACCGTAGCAAGATGGAGAAAATGTCGCTCTGGAGTGAGGGCCCTATTTCTTGAATGTCATTTAGTGATTTTCCCGATGATGATTTTGCGCTCGCATCAAAAACCACGCGGAGTTTAGTTGTTGAACTATGTTCTCTAAACACGCCATGATGCGGGAGAAAATAAGATGGCTGTGAGTATTCACCAATGCGACTCATGTGACCCAAATCCAAATATTCATTCATAAAATCGCTATACATTTTTTTATAGTCCGGGGCGCTGCGTTGTAACTTGCGCTCCAGAGTAAGGAACCTATGCTCGGCCAATGTAAATGAGTCACCTAGCACTTCAGGTGATTCTTTCAATGGGAGACGCACCGAAAAACGGCCCGTATCGTCACGCACGGTCGTACCTTTAAAGAGATTTTCGCATGCACTCTCGGATTTAGAATAAATTACTTTATCCGTCGGAATTTCTTCTAATTCCCAGAAACGGCGTAAGGTTGAGTCTAGTTCATGGGATTGCGAAAAATTACATTGAACTCGATTAATGCTGCAGTTCTTATTATGCAATGACCCGGAAATGATCCAACCCAAAGCCGTGTTTTGCAAATAGGGACCGTTAGACAGACGAATTAAGCCTTCATTTAATAATTCCCAAAATATATTTGCCCCGATAAGCAAATCAATTTGTGTGGGTGAATAAAATTGGGGATCAGCAAGTAAAACATTTTCTGGAATTTGAATATTGTGTGTGTTTTCTAAGGAGGGTAATTGTGCGGTGATGCGCGGCAAAACTAGACAATTAAAGCGCGTTTTATAAGGACTAGTTTTAGACCGCAGTTGGATGTCACATGCCTGGGTAGACTGAGTTATGGAACTACCCACGCCTGTGATCTGAACAGTGGACTGTACTAACGGAATTTGAAGTTTTTTACATAATGACTCTGTAATAAAGCAGTGTTGACTTCCATTGTCGAGAAGCACCCTGACTTCGTGATAATGATTATTTTTATCCGCAACCTCAACTAATGCTGTTGATAACAGTACCGGTTCTAAAGACGTGTGCGTTACGTTATCACTGCAGGTCTGAAGCGTGTGAGTTGTATGAGATGCGGTGCGTTGTTGTGGTAAGTTTTGTGCTGCATTTACACTCCGGCCATCCTGCACCTGCAGTGGCAGTGGCAGTGCAAGTGGTGTGGTGTGTGCGACTTCTGAAGATATTAATGCGCCAGAATCTACACGACACTCACTGTGAATTAGGCTATTGTGTTTTTGGTTGCATTGCTTGCATGGCCCGAGCCAGCATTTTGCCACAGCATGACCGGCGCGCAAACAATTGCGGCATAGATTTTTATCGTCTACGTGTTTTAATTTATCTTTACAGGACAAGTTCAAAAAGGCTTCGCAGGCGTAAATTGGGTGATTAGCGTTACACAAAGTACACGGGCGATATTGCTTCGATTTAACGGAGCTTGATGGTTTATGATTTTGGCTACTCTGGGCAGCTATGTAACTGTGCGATCTTACTGAAGGATTAGACGACTGTTTTTTAATGTTAGTCTCTGGTGTGTGTTTGTTGTGAGATGATTTTATGGTTTCTAATACATCGGCTCTGTCTTTCAGGAAAGTGATTAGTGCGGATAGCGATATCTTTGGACTTTGTGAATTAATGAGCGTGCTTTTATGAAGCTCCCATTCTCTCTCAGTAGACGAATCCAGTTTTGAGACTATTATGTAGATCATTAATGAATCCCAAGAGTCTGTAGGTTCGCCTAAAGTTTTGAGAGCGCGAATGTTTTTCAGAATGGTGTCTATAAGCTTACGAATTTGCACAGGGCATTCTTTATTTATCGACTGCGTGGAGAATAAAGCTTTTATGTGGTTATGAACCAGTAAACGGTTATTATTGTAACGGTTTTGCAATAGATCCCATGCAGTGATATAGTTTTCAGATGAAAATTGCAATGACTTTATCACTTGTAAAGCGTTACCGGTTAAAGCGGAACGTAAATAATGAAATTTCTGAATATTATCTATATCACTGCATCCATGGATGAGGGAAATGTACGTGTCACGAAACTCAAGCCAATGGTCATAACTACCGTCAAAGGTGGGCAATGAAATTGTCGGCAATTTTATATTGTTTTTCGTGAAAGACTGACCTTGCGATGATTGGGACACGTTCAAAACACTCCTACATTTAGTGACAATGGCATAATACTGATTTTCAAATGATTCTCTCTCTTCTAGCTCCGAATCTAACAAGTTATCTAAAACTTGGCACTCAATTTCATCCTGAATTTGACTGAATAGTGGCAATAAAGATTCAAAATTCTGAAAACGCTCTTTAAGTTCTGCTCTTTGAGTATCATTTGTAACTTCGTTAAGCGAATCAAGGAATTTTACGAACAAAGTGAATTTACGTTTTATGACACCTCGTTTTTTAATCAAAGATTTAATTAACTTTTCATTTTTTATGGAACTATCAGAATCGGATTCGTTAGTCATGTCGGATTGAGGCTTTTGTGGCATTGTGGGAAGAAAGATATCAAGGACTTACTTGAAAATTGACGATTGCCGATCACGATTTGCAGTCGAGGGTAGAATGCGTAGACGCGGCACTGGAATGTAACGGTTGAGCACAGTATTAACACACTTGAACCAAAGGACGGGAAAGGAGGACTGACTGGCCTGACCGTTTAATGCTGGTGATGCTGATCTTGACTTGATGCTGATCTTGAAATGATGCGTCCGGCGAAGAAGGTCCAGTATGTAGGGTTATGTGATTTTCAGCTTGCCAGAATTTTCAGTTTAACGCTCCTTTCTTTGGGGATGAAGGCCTTTCCAATGAAGCTTGTTATTCAGGCAGATATTAAAGATTTAATTTGAGAATACAAAAATAAAATAATGCAAGTAAAGAGATTGTGGTCGTCCAACCGATCGAATCGTTCTCGTTGTGTGTCCCCTCGCCCCTCTCCTTCCTCGTCCCGCTGACGTGCGGCGCTGCTCGGAGGCGCCGCTAGATGGCGTTAGTTGTCGCTCGCTGACACATTTGGATACAATCCGATCAAACTATTTATACGGCAAGTGTGTACCGATACTGGCGACGACGCCCACACGTATGCGGGTGTGCATCGACATTCACGGCGTGTACCACAACTCGCGTCGCGTACCACCACTCGCGACGAGTACCACCACTCGCGTCGCGTGCCACCACTCGCGTCGCGTGCCACCACTCGCGTCGCGTACCACCACTCGCGTCGCGTACCACCACTCGCGTCGCGTGCCACCACTCGCGTCGCGTACCACCACTCGCGTCGCGTACCACAAGTGGCGGCGTGTACCATGTACCGGCAGCCGGCACTCACGGGCGGCGTGTGGAACAGCAGCACGTCGGTGCCGCGCAGCACGAGGAAGCGCGCGCGGTAGTGCTGGCCCGCCGCCGCCGCCGCCGCCACCAGCCCCTCGTGCACCCAGCCCATGTACTCGATGCGGCCCCCCCCGCCAGAGCACTGCCGGTTTAGCAGCCGCATCTGCGGCGGAAATACGGTATTTGACACTATCAACGATAAATTATTTGAGGTGCTCGATTAAAACTAAAATTACAAAACGTATCGGAAAATGTATCTCTTTTAATCATTTACTAGTTATTACAATTTTTAAATAGATCAAACATAAAAAGAGTGCTCCGAAATGTTACGTCACAAGCAAGTATTTTCATATAAAATTCCGTTTTAAAAGTAACTCATTTGACATCCTGCCAAATACCCAATTAATGGCAATTTCAAGAAGAAAAAACATTTACATACAGGCAGAAACATTGCCTCTGGCCCCACACTAGGATACTGTGTCGTGGGAAGTAGAAACAGCGACAGTACAAACATGAAAACATCAGAATCAAGAATTTATTTCAACGTAAAGAATTTACATTCTGCTTGTTGAATGTCAATGTACATACAGTTATGTATAACGTTAGCCGCTGCCTTGGGGCCGTCTGTAGTGGAGAAAAAGGCAGCGAAAAAAAAACTCCACTCTGACCATCTTTTCTCAAATCACCTTAAAGCTAATACAAATAAAACATACAAAATAATATCTTGGATGTGTTGAACACTAGACACATTTATCCTCTGATTTAATTTAATATTAAACTACTATTTAATGCCATACGTCCTTGTCTTCTAAATAATCGTTGATTTTATAATAAGCTTTTTTGCAAAGAGTGTGCTTAACACAATTAACACATCACAGACCTGGGGTTGTTTTCGTCGCCAGCATAGGTTCAAACCCGTATTCGAATGAATACTTATGAGTTCCCCACAGTAACCAAGTTTAAAAACTATCATTTTACTGTCTCGGTTGTGGACGCATTATTATTGTGTAGTCTACTATCATACCCAGCAAAAGTCTGTAAAACAGCGATTATTCTGAGGCTGTGTCCTTTTCATAACATATCTATTAACGCAGAAGAAGAAGAGACAGATAAGATAGATAAAACATTCATTGAGAACATTTAATAGAAACATTTATTGTATACGCTCTTCCATTTGGTGTCCATTTCGTTCGAATCTACCGTAGACCGGTACGAAATTATTAGGCATTGGTGCTGCAATAAATGTAGTAATTATTTAGATTTTCCTTCTAACAAATAAATGGCACCTGCAGGTTTGTGAGGCCGACGATGTTGTCGGAGATGCTTTTGAGCCACTGCGAGAGCGCGGCGGGGTCCTCCACGTGGATGATGCCCGACGTCTCGTGCGGCCGCGCGCCGCGCACCTGCGGGGTAGGGGCGGGTTGGATTGCACGAGCGACAGGACGGCCCCCGGGCTGTTTTTGGAGGTATGCCCCATTGCACGAGCGACAGGACGGCCCCCGGGCTGTTTTAGAAGGTATGCCCCATTGCACGAGCGACAGGACGGCCCCCGGGGTGTTTTTGGAGGTATGCCCCATTGCACGAGCGACAGGACGGCCCCCGGGCTGTTTTAGGAGGTATGCCCCATTGCACGAGCGACAGGACGGCCCCCGGGCTGTTTTAGGAGGTATGCCCCATTGCACGAGCGACAGGACGGCCCCCGGGCTGTTTTAGGAGGTATGCCCCATTGCACGAGCGACAGGACGGCCCCCGGGGTGTTTTTGGAGGTATGCCCCATTGCACGAGCGACAGGACGGCCCCCGGGGTGTTTTAGGAGGTATGCCCCATTGCACGAGCGACAGGACGGCCCCCGGGGTGTTTTTGGAGGTATGCCCCATTGCACGAGCGACAGGACGGCCCCCGGGGTGTTTTAGGAGGTATGCCCCATTGCACGAGCGACAGGACGGCCCCCGGGGTGTTTTAGGAGGTATGCCCCATTGCACGAGCGACAGGACGGCCCCCGGGGTGTTTTAGGAGGTATGCCCCATTGCACGAGCGACAGGACGGCCCCCGGGGTGTTTTTGGAGGTATGCCCCATTGCACGAGCGACAGGACGGCCCCCGGGGTGTTTTAGGAGGTATGCCCCATTGCACGAGCGACAGGACGGCCCCCGGGGTGTTTTAGGAGGTATGCCCCATTGCACGAGCGACAGGACGGCCCCCGGGGTGTTTTAGGAGGTATGCCCCATTGCACGAGCGACAGGACGGCCCCCGGGGTGTTTTAGGAGGTATGCCCCATTGCACGAGCGACAGGACGGCCCCCGGGGTGTTTTTGGAGGTATGCCCCATTGCACGAGCGACAGGACGGCCCCCGGGCTGTTTTAGGAGGTATGCCCCATTGCACGAGCGACAGGACGGCCCCCGGGGTGTTTTTGGAGGTATGCCCCATTGCACGAGCGACAGGACGGCCTCCGGGGTGTTTTAGGAGGTATGCCCCATTGCACGAGCGACAGGACGGCCCCCGGGGTGTTTTAGGAGGTATGCCCCATTGCACGAGCGACAGGACGGCCCCCGGGGTGTTTTAGGAGGTATGCCCCATTGCACGAGCGACAGGACGGCCCCCGGGGTATTTTAGGAGGTATGCCCCATTGCACGAGCGACAGGACGGCCCCCGGGGTGTTTTAGGAGGTATGCCTCTCCTATTGTTAGGAGAGGAGAGTCCGACACACGGCCGTCGCCCTCCCGCAAGGGTGGCGGTTATGGTGCACAAAGCATTTCACCCCGTTAACAAAAAAAAAAAAGAAAAAAAAAGGGGCGGGTTGTACAACCAACAACATACATTTTCTTCCACATCCGTGTGTGAAGAGATGTTTCCTCCACCAAGTAAAATGTAAAAGTGAGCCTCCTTGCACTTCTATCATCCCTAACCAAGACTCCCCGTCATATTATTCCGCAGTGTTACCATCCTACAGTCTGTTTTTTCATTCAATGCAAAAAAAATATTGTCACGTTGACATCTCCATACGATTCTTAGGCTGTCAATGTCTGAATGTTGCTATTACGTAAAAACCAAATAACCCCATTTTACTTCCAAGTTAAATTTTGTATGCGACGCAGGTGTTTTTTTTTAGACTGCTCTTACGAGTAATTCAATTTTAATGTCTTTGATGTGATAAGGATTTTGGTCAAATGAGTCTTCTATTCACGGTGAAAAAAATCTACCGAGATAACCTATAGCTTTTATTGCGGTAACACCGCGTCATTTTTTTTTGCATCGAATTAAAAAACGGACTGTAGCGGCCGGTTACTTTTGAATAGTGACAACGGCACTTCCAATTTTGGACGTATCGTGACGGTATTTTATTGAATACATGTTCCAGATTTTGTGACTCGGTGTAGGCTTTATTACCGATGCAACTTATTGACGGTGTGAATCGTTGGATTAGCTGGCTCTGGTGTCTTGTGTCGTTTTTCTTCCACCTGTACTATTTTCTCAAATTATGACTATCTGTGAAAACTTTTTCTTGGCTTTCTTGGATGGCTTGGATTTTCACGTGGTCGATTTCAGTAATTTCAGTGTCACCACACCAAAAACAGCCACATCACAAACATGTACACATCTACATAAGACCTGCCCAGCCGGAGTTCAAACCCGTGGACCTCTCACATGGTAGGATTCGCTAACTACTGCGCCACAGAGTTAGTCGCAATAGACGTGTAGTTCATTCAATATAGCTAACATTACGAACATCTAACATAGCAACACAAAAAAAGTGGCAATCAAACTGCCATTTTTCTTGAAAAATTAAAAAAAACACCAAATTTTCTCAAATACTTCTAAGCTCGATTTTAGACAGCGACCTAACAATACCCCGGCATTATATTGTCAAACTTTACTCTAAACAATAAGGGTTCTTCAAAGGCCGTTGGAAATGTTTAAAAAGCTATGATAGGCCAATAAGCAGTCTCTTCTCAAACAGTATAAAGCTTTATATGTTAGAAGAAGTGGACCCAACTAAGCCCCGGGATTACATTGTTAAACTCCAGCCCTAACAGGTATTGAAATGTGGAAAAATCGTATACAAAGGTAGAGTAATAACAAAGTAAAGACAATTTATAGTAACTTATGTTAACGCGAAATAAGTTTGGATAGTAGCAAGTGGTCAAACCTATTCTCTGCGGTGAGTTAATTTAATGGAATGGACATAGAAAAATTCCGGACCGAAGCGGATTTATTACTCTTTCCATGTAAAGTTTCTTTATAAAGGCTAACATGGCAGGAAAAAGACATTAAAGGGGACTCACCTCCAATGCCCCGGGCCGTAGTTTATCCGTTCCTAAAACGTAACGCGTTACGTAGCCCATCATCAGAGGCACTGAAACAAAACGAACAATTGAACCAGTGTAACGGTTACGTTAAAAACTATACTTATAATAACAAAAATATACCTAAAATAAATAATAATGAAAAACTACACCTAAACCTACAACCTAATCTATTACTAAAGTCATTAAAAACTAATAAACAAAACAAAAACAACATTAAACAAACCTACGTATGGACAAACTGTACATACAGATATTTTATAATACTAGTGAACGGATTGAATCGGAACTACTTGGAAACGTTCGGTCACGGCACGAATGCCCCGCCACAGAGTCATCGCCCACCGCTTGTTCTTTTCGAACCGGTCAGCTGAGCTGAGAATACAATCCCAAATTTTACTACCGAGACATAATAATTGTACTCGAATTCGGATTTTTGTTATTCAACAACTGTAATTAGAAATTACGAATCTACTAAGTGTTATAAGTGTGTTTCCCCATAAGTGGTGAGTAATTATAATTCTTTTCTATGTAATTTGCATGCTAGTCGCTGGGTGTTTGTTCGTTTCTACCTTCAGATTTGTGATAAAAGAAATTGTAATTTTATTCTTAGCTTTTAGAGGCTAAACCTAGTTATTAGATAGTAGATAATAGCCTCAGTAATGCTGTAACGCTGTTTTAGCTGTACATACAAATCTACAGTAGTATCTTTCCTTTAGTTCCATTGTAATCGCTTGGTACCTAGTTAGTGCCTAAATTACCTAGACAAATTTTGCACGAATCTTCCACATCAGAGATCACTACTTAATGTACAATTGAGAGCCGCTTGCATGGCTGATCTTCAATCTCCAAGAATATTCCCACAAGGAATGTTGCAGGCAGTAACACAAAATCAGACATTCCAAGAAATGCCCAATTTGGAATTCCAGGGTTCCTACTACACGCTTCCTTGCTGCATGGCGTGCTGCGTGGCTGTGATTTCTTGATCGGTGCCGCCTACTGCAACATACCCGCGTTTACCTAACGCATCGCCGTGTACTACCCGCAACTCTTCGCAAGCTAAGTGAGCTCTCATATCCGGACTAACTAGTGCAAAGTGGACTCGAATTTATTATTAGATACTCTAGACCCTGAGAACCTACCTAGTATATTAAATCTAGTTAAAAAAGCCTTGTTTTAAAAGAATTAAATTGTATGTAGTATATTAATAAATACCGACTTTTCTTGAAGATATCCTCGGCTAGCTAAATTATCTACCTACCACAGTTCGCGACTACCTAACGCGACACCAGCTTGAATGAAAAAAAAATGTCTTGGACAAAGTGTTTAATCAACAATACATAAAAAGAAAAAAAAAATACAGTTTGGATAACGGTTGACAGTACCTGATGTAGCAGGTGTACGTACCAGTGAGCACGTCGCGCCACTCGCGCTCGGGCGGCGTACGTACCAGTGAGCACGTCGCGCCACTCGCGCTCGGGCGGCGTACGTACCAGTGAGCACGTCGCGACACTCGCGCTCGGGCGGCGTACGTACCAGTGAGCACGTCGCGCCACTCGCGCTCGGGCGGCGTACGTACCAGTGAGCACGTCGCGCCACTCGCGCTCGGGCGGCGTACGTACCAGTGAGCACGTCGCGCCACTCGCGCTCGGGCGGCGTACGTACCAGTGAGCACGTCGCGCCACTCGCGCTCGGGCGGCAGGCGGTCGGAGGCGGCGGAGGCGGGGCGCGAGCCGCGCGCCGAGCCCGCGCCGCTGCTGGGTCGACTCGCTTCCGACCCCTCCGCCCACGCCGTCTGCCCAGAGGGGAAACATACGCCTTTATTGACCGCAGCGCGGAAAGGGTAACATGAATGCTACTAATTGAACATTTGAGGTGTCCATTCCAAACAAGATCGAGATTTTTATGGAGAACAAAGTTGATAAGAAGGTTGTCGTGCAATAAAGATATTCAAAACATTTACAGTTTATTTTGTTTCTGTGATGTGTTTCTTGTCGGTTACCGTTTCGACACCGGGGCCACGTTCTGTTTTCAAAAAGTGCTTACGTCAGGATTTTGTTAAAATTTGTCCAAACGGAATGGTGAAAAACAAAAATTTGTCAAAGCAATATAAATAAAGAAGTTATTGACAATTGAAGGTCGCAGGCCGCGCGAACGAGGGGGGGGAGAACTGCGCGGACATGTGAGATTCCGGCATGTAAAGGTTATCGCACATTTGTCTGTACCGTACGCGCCGCACGCGCCGTATTTTAAAATTGGGTCGCATATTTGTCAGCAACGTACGCGCCGAACGCGCCGCATTTCTGTGTGTTGCCAACACAACAATTTTTGCAGTTTTTTCTTGCCTCTGGTGTGAAACGATGCGGTGACATTGTGCTATGGAAGAAATTGTTGTAATAGCCTGCTTATTGGCAGAAGAAGAAAAAAATGAAATTCCAAGAAAAAAAAGACTCTGGATTCACAACATTAATTCAAAAAGGAATTTATATGGAGCATATTCAGCTCTTCGGATCCGAATGAGGCAACACTGAGTGGCAGCATTATATGACGTTTACGAAATGCGGCGCGTACAATTATGCGAGATTTCATATCATTGCATACAACGAATTCTAAAATGCGGCGCGTTGGGCGCGTGCGGCGCGTACGTTGCTGACAAATGTGCGACCACCTTTAAAGGTCCAGAGGCCTGTTTTTTGTTTGTCAATGCATGTTTGAATTTGTCAACAAATGACCAAGAAATAAAATTAATTCTATCACCATTTCTTGAGAAGATATCGATCCCTGAGCCCCACGGCCGCGCAATCCAGTTCTGATTTGTTTTAAGTTGTTTTTTCGTAATCGGGCTTATCTAACTTAGTCACGAAGACCAATGTCGACAAAACATGGCGCGGCTATATTCTGTTGGCAAGCACTTTTTGAAAACAGAATATCGGAACGAAACCAGTCAAAACGGAAACTCTTGTTGGTATAATGGCATAAACATACAACATATTCAGGTGGCCAAAATTGTAACTAACTAACTAATAGTAAATCCTCATTTTTTGTTTCATTTATTCACTTACTAAGATTTATAGATACATTTTCATTAAAATTGAAAGACGGGTTAAAATAATCTCATTGTTCTAAGTAAATTTCTTAAATGTTACTACTATAAATTCTCCACTAGCGCCGCTATCAACTGAACAGATAAGATGGTGGCACTGTACAGGCATTGCATGCCATTATACATTGCACACTAGGATACCATGTGACGTGGGAACCAGAAACAGCGACATCACAAACATGTAAACATCCAAGACCTTGGGTTTTTTTGTCCCCAGCCGGAATTCAAGCCCGGGACCTTTCATGTCATAATAAACATGTTACGTCTCCTCTAAAGTAGATAGTTACCTGCCAGCCGCCATTGGTGTGGTCACTGTTGCAATTGGCGTCAACAGGCTTCCCGTGCAACGATGGGTGGTCGTCTCCGGCGCTGCTGTCCGTGTCGGACGCGCCGTCCGCCGCTTTACAGTGGATAAGATAAGATAAGAATATTCTTTATTGACGTTGTGGACTGAAAGAGGATGTAGTGACTAGAATTGAGAAAGGAATGTTGCGTTGGTTCGGACATGTGGAGAGGATGAAGGAAGAAAGACTGACGAAGCAAATATATCGAGCGAATGTGAGTGGAAGGGCCGGTAAGGGACGCCCCAGGCGAACATACTTCGACCAAATAGGGGATGTATTAGCAAAGGGCAAGATAAAAAGTACCCGAAACCGGCGTGCGTGCATGCAACGACTAATGAATGTCGATGAAGCGAAAGTGGTTTGTCAGGATCGTGGCAGGTGGCAGTCCCTGGTCTCTGCCTACCCCTCTGGGATACAGGCGTGAGCTTATGTATGTATGTATGTATGTACCAGGAAAACACATACAAAACAAACAAAAAAAGATACAGTACAATTGGCGGCCTTATTGCTTAAAGCAAGTGGATGGTGGATAGTGGATAGGAACACGTTACTACACGTCAAAGCGCCAAAGAGCAATTCCCATACAAACGTACATTGTTAACTTCGACGAGCAGACGAGCAACCGACGACGCGAGCTCCATCTCTGCTCAATGAGAATAAGAGCAAAACCTGGGGTGCAATTGCGCAAGTACTCCACTATATGAGTTGTCTGATTTAGCTCCTTTGCTATAGGTATGTCACACCACCTTATGTCACACTGTTACATTCTGGGAATTTTTTTCTCAGTAGATATCTCATACTCCTACTCCGAACTATCATATACATACTTGTTTTGAGTCTTTCGAGTTGTCTGAACGCTTAACCCGATAGAGTGGAAAGTTGCGTAATATAAGGGCTGGTCGGAATTGCAACTCTCAACCACAAAGCAGTCCATTGTGAATTAGGTGCGGTTAGCAAGTCAGCAAAAATAGATACACACAAATAGTATAAAATCTTCGTGGACCATCGTCGCTTCAAGCGTTTCAGAGTCAAAACTATAAAATTATTTTAATAATTATGCTCCGGTGACGGCAACAAGAAAGGGCATGAAACCCTACACAAATTTTCTATAAAAAATACTCAAGGCTTGCGTTCACTAACTTACTTCACATTTCGATGCAACGACAGGTATCAGTTATCATGTTGTAATGTTAGAACGAGTGGGTATTGGTTTACTCGTGCCTTACTTTCCGCAGAAGTGAAGTAATGGGTACGAAACGAAACAGGATCTTGGTGATGGCATGTCAACTGGACAGGAGGTAATCTAATTGCCGCAGAGAGGTTATATTACTAGCCTCTCTCGGAATTCTTTCAAAGCCCTTGTCCGGGAACAATTACTCGAGAAGTGTTACGCCAACGTCTCTTACCCTTTCATGATAAGGATCTTTCAGTTGTTCTTTACTCACATGGATTTTTTTATGTATGGTCAATTATATGTGGAGTGTGATTGGTTCCTCATAGTGTGTAGATAAAATAGTATGTGTTTCATAGTGATATTTAGGGTATTTTATTTTAGTATTAGGTACACATTTTATTACATGTGTATGTATTAATGTATAAGTTTGTTCAATACACCTTATATAAGGTGTATTGCAAGCAAATTTTTTTTTTATTTATTTTATTGCTTATGCACGCCTACCCACTCTTTTCTTTACCTCCTGCAGTTGACTGGTAGAAAATGTTTTTGAACTAAAACTTTCTTAAGCATTATAGATTGTTTTACGGATTCACTTAAATGACTTCTTGTCGGATGAGTCCGACCAGGTTTCGCTCCGATTCGCAGAGCTCAAACAGGTGAACAGAGACGGAGGTAGCGACAGCGGTTGCTCGTCTCTAATACGCTACTTGCCTCGCATCAAATTTGACACGATAAATGGATATTTCCTGTAGTATCTAACGTAAGAAACCGAAATATATTGACTTTGCTAAGTAAATACGCAGGATGGCTGCAAAATTTGCAAATAAAAAATATATTTTTCGCTTTTAAATCGGAACGGTGAAAACACTATCCGCCATCTTGAACATGGTATGGTCTCTTAGAACAAACGATCAAAAAATTTTTGGTGGCGCCATCTAGGCATTGCGAACAGAACAAAAAACATCATTTGAGTTGCCATCCAAAACAATACTTGGTTTATGGTAGAAAATATATTAACTGTTACTATTGCAACTTTAAGTTTTTGAACTAAAACTTTAACATTTAATAATTTTTATTTTTGTACTAATAGAGCTACATAGGGGCCGTCCATAAATTACGTCATCGATTTTTTCAGATTTTAGACCCCCCCCCCCTATAATCATCCTATCGTCATTTCTTAATGACCCCCCCCCCCCTTCTCCCAAAATTGACGTCATTACTAGTTTGACAAAATAAAACATTGCAGATTTGAGAAAAATAGGGTATTATATGATTAAAACACTTGGTTATAGAATCACCTTTTATTATTTTTACTTTGGCAATAATCATTGATATAATATAACAAGATGAACGGTTAAGAAGATAATCATATATGTTTGTCACGCTTTAATTACCGATTTGTGAAACGGAGGTCACCAGATTCATACTAAATATATGGTTTTGGTGAATATCGATATCTTACTTTGGTGCATAGCACGGGAAAGTCAAAACTAGTCTTTATGTAGGTCACAGACGGTAAAGTTAAAAAAGCAATTAAAATTAGGCACAAATGCGAATGCATTGTTTACGTAAATACTTGTTTTGAGTTAGTTTGCGATTGAAGGTCATCAAGCGATCTGATTTGTAGTGATTTTAAATATGTTTAATCATTGTATATTTTCAACTTTTAAATATGCCCACCTCAACATGTTTCACAGTCTAATTTGTTCGTATATTTGCTACTAAAGTGATACATTTATATTAACTCTGTTCAGGTTGACAGTCCTAAGTCTGTAAATTATGAAGAAAATTTGAAAATAATAGTAGATACAATCTGTTGTGATTATGAAAGAAATTGTGAGCTGGATATACTCGTAGTAGGAAATAGGTAGACTAGACTCATCACTTGTGTCGCACGGCTCTTATCTCCACTCACACTCTGTTGTACGTCGTATGAGCTAGGATACAACGGTGAGTAAGATATGATTGGGATATAATGTGTCCCGGTGATCAAAGATATGAGATATAACAACTCCCTCTAAGGACACACTTTGCGCAAGTCTAGAGCGCAGGCCGCAGGTCCGCAGCGGTGGCGGTGCGCGCCAAAGACAAAGGAAGCCGACTTTGTTTAAACAGCGCCGATTTCTTTTATTCTCCGAGTCGCCGCCAATCTTCGTTTAATAAACACAGTGTCGCATACAAACTATTTTCATAGGTACGATGTTATTTATAGTTTAAAAAAATAATGTAGACATGCCTTGACCTTGTAATCAATAAATAAATAATGAGTTCAATAATTAATACCATTAAATACTTGTAAAATATCACAAGAACATTATCTTTCCTTAGTATGAGACATGTATTTAAGTATAAGTATAGTATTAATATGTACTTTTATTAATTATGTAATGTTGTAGTTATTATTTAAGTATTGTGTTTATTATCAATACATAGTATAAAACAAAGCCGCTTTCGCTGTGTGTCCCTATGTATGCTTAGATCTTTAAAACTACGCAACGGATTTTGATGCGGTTTTTTTAAATAGATAGACTGATTCTTAAAGAAGGTTTATATGTATAATACATGTAAGTACCACGGGCGAAGCCGGGGCGGGCAGCTAGTATTTTACTAGGTGTGCTGGAAGAAATTTCTTTTTAGAAATAATCTTTTTGTACGTGAAAAATAAACTATAAATAAATAAATAAGAATGACGTCAATTTCGAAACACCCCCCCCCCCATCTATCATTTACCGTCATCCGCAGACCAACCCCCCCCCCCCTAATTTAGAATGACGTAATATATGGACGGCCCCATAAGTTCTAGGATGATGAACTTAAAAGTACATTTTGTGGTTCTTATTACCAGATATCAGATGGCGAAGGTAGTAATGTTGAGAAATTTGCATGGCAACACAGAGAAAATGTCAAACTCGAAACATTTTGCAACGAGTTTTCTCAAGTATTTTGTAATTTGCTTTTTCAGTGAATATTATTTACTTCGCTATTCAGATTTGTTAACGTTCCTTCAGACTAGCGCATCGGTGATTTGAGACAGGACTCTGTTTCATTTGTGTTTTGCACTGTTTGTGTCGGTATCGTATTTTGTGAACTTTGAAAGCAAGAGTTGGAATCAGTTTGGTGGGTGATGACGAGAACATAGATGCAAACCCCAGAAGATGTCATATACATTTGGAAAATGTGTTTCACGGAAGCAAACACAGAATTGTTAAAGTGGCAGTGCCCACTTCATCTATAAGGTTTGTACTTTGCAAAGACAAAAAGACTGCTCTTATTTTGGTAATTGATTACAAGTTTTCATGTGGTCTTTGTTTATTTGCAGTGGACTCAATCTGCCACTGATGTACACGCTGTCCCTGTGCCAATGGAAGTTGACAAAACTATGAAGATGCTGCCAGTAGCCAGTATAACCTAAGACGGTGGATTTAAATGTGTTTAAGCTACAAAAAAGCTATTGTTACAAGATAGACAGAGACCCGGGACTGCCACGATCCTGATAGATCATTTTTGTTTCATCGACATTCATTCAAAGGGTTTAATTATATTTATAACACAAAAAAAGACATCACAGTTTCGTATTTTATTTCTATTTTATCCCATTTTGTCACCATGGTCCAATATGGGAACATTTGCAAGTGGATGATAAGAAGTTCTCAGAGCTTCTTATTTTATCCACCTGCAAGTGTTTCCATTTTCAGCTTTATCAAACAACAAAAAAATATCACGACTCCAGTTCAAATTTGCCGCGCTTGTTTTTAGTACTGTTCGTGATCGCCGCAAGCAGCACTTTCGTACCCCCAGAAAAAAATACAAGTGACCTATCTATGTGTATTGTAATCTGTGATCTTGAAAGCACCTTTGGTTGTAAACAAACATCTGTCAGTCGTGCGTGCGTAGGTTCTATTGTGACTCATACTTCCATCGTGGCACGAACTCTACCTATGTTGAATGTCAAACTTTGTTTACAAACGTAGAGGACTTCAAACCATAGACAAAAATGGCGGACCGCGTTTTTGGCTGTTTAGCAAAGCAACGTTTTAAAATAATGTTTTTGTTGCTTTTAGGTCATCAAAAAATATACTAAAATATTTTTTGGTCTAATGGAAGAGATATTTTTAGCATTTAAGACCTACTTGAAAAAAGAGTCAAGTAGCGGATTATGTCCTACCTCTAGCTCAGCTCAACGGGCAAGTTACCTTGTTTCTGCAGGAAGGGCGTGGCGGCGCGGTAGTGCTTGACGGTGAGCACGACGATATCGCCGGCGTTGCGTAGTATCGTCACCGCGTCGTCGTGCTTGCACGCCGTTATGTACTCGCCGTTCACTGAGAAACACCGACCATACTCTAGTTCCATGTTTCTGAATCTCGACTGCCTCGTTGGTCTAGCCGTTAAGACGCTTACTACCACAACAGAGGTCGTGGGTTCGATTCCCACTGGGGCCGCCGTACATTTGTACAAACGGCCTCAGTCTGGGTGTTTTTCCATGTTTGTAACGTCCTTGCCTGGTTACCATAGCACAGGGTATCCTAGTTCAGTGTTCAGTAACCAGGTCCAGTGATTGTGTTGTGTGAAAGTTATTACGATTAAAAATAATAATAAACTCACGCCCGTTATCCCCGAGGGGGTAGGCAGAGGCACCAATCACTAGAACTGGGCCCACGTTTTGCCGAGTTTATTAGGTCCCAAACGTGACAAGTGGCAAGCCTGTCGCCGTTATCCGGGCACAATTTATCAGCGAATAGTGTTGCTGTACAAACAAACAAATGTACGTAACTAAAAGTCATTGGTACATGCGCGGTTCGAACCCAGACCCTCATGATCGAGAAGCAAGGGTCAACCCCACTACGCCACCACCGCTTATTATTATTATTATTATTACGATTATTATTATTATAATCCAAAGTCTCTGGCCTAATATATGAGCACTAAATTCTAAGCGAGTCCAATCGTCTA
The DNA here is from genome assembly GCA_947310845.1 of Yponomeuta plumbellus. Classification (NCBI taxonomy): domain Eukaryota; kingdom Metazoa; phylum Arthropoda; class Insecta; order Lepidoptera; family Yponomeutidae; genus Yponomeuta; species Yponomeuta plumbellus. The sequence continues at coordinate 798,475 of OX371193.1, read as the reverse complement.
TTGTCAAATTCAATACAACTTTTTTGACTGTGCGCCTACGCTGTACGCCTATAAGAATTGATGTGTGCGCGGATAAACTTGAAGCTGCAATGAAACTGCATCGCCATGTTGATGGAGTTGTCAATGTACTACAAAGCATTAACAGAATCTAGGTACAGTGCAGCATCGCAAATAGCAGGCCAGCAACAAGCTGGAGCTGGTGTCAAACAAGCGGCGGTCACGCGCCTAATTGGCGCCAATTAACCGGCAGACGGACAGGCGCGCCATTCGGTGTGCAAACTAGACATCGCAATTTATTGGCCATGCTACATTTTTGAACATGAACGGAAATGACAAAACCGTTTTGAGAATTACGGTTTCAGAACAATGTCTATTTAGCAGATTTGAAAATAAGACTATATTTTTTAGATATTCCATAAGAAGCCTTGACATAAATGACTTTTCTATGACGTCGGCAACTCTTTTGATTAACTTACAAAAAAAATTACAAATGACATACATAATTGTTTTATTTAATCATTTCTGATGATGTTGCAAATATCAAAGTTTAAAAAAATAATAAAACTTATTTATCTATAATATAAAAATGAATCGCTAAATGTCTTGCTCAGCGCAAATCTCGGGAGCGGCTGAACCGATTTCGCTAATTCTTTTTTTAGAATATTCCTTGAAGTATGAGGATGGTTCTTACGGAGAGAAAAAAATAAAAAATTGCGTAAAAAGTCTAAAACAACACTTTTCTATACTCCCATATTGGCAAAACAACGTTTGCGGGGACAGCTAGTAATGAATAAAACACAGAAACACCGAAATCAGTTTCTTAAAATGGTCACTCAAAATTGTCTTTCAAAATTATAAAAAACATAATGTGTTTTTATATCAAAAATAAGTAGCATGGGCAAATGTCAAACCCATTTCAAGATTTGAGTAAACGATTTCAGAATTTGCGGACGCATTTTCACGAGTCGAATTGGAATGCGATCGACCGGCAGGCGGATTTTTCCGTTCTTTCTCCTTTCAAACTGACCTCCGCTCAGTGACAAATAGGTACTATTGAATATTAATTCAGAAATTGACTTACACAGAGGCCCAAGTCAAGTGCAGTGAGAAAAAGACTGCCTACAAACCTTTGATGACAGCGTCGCCGACGAAGAGCTGACCGGTCTGGTCTGCCGCCTGGTCCTTGTATATCTTGGAGATGAGGATCGGCAGTTTATGCTCGGCGCCGCCCTTGATGCTGAGCCCCAGTCCGCCGAGCTTCTGCCGTGTCACCTGGACCATTCTCTCCTTTGAACAAATCAAATCCGTGTGTTTTTAATTAAACTAGCACAGAAGGATGGAACAATTTTTGTTTTCTTTGTTTAAGTTTATTTTAATTTCGTCTAACTCTATTGCATCAGGTACACCTGTAATGATAAATTAATGTTAAGTGGAGATACAAGTAAATAAAAATAACACACGCGATGACAGTGGCGGTCTATAAGATAGATAAATAGATAGGTATTACAAGTGAGATTTGACAATAACATAAGAATATTCTTTATTGTACACAAGCAAAACGACACAAACATAAAATACATCACTTACGGCAGTAGTATCTTATAACTTCCACACAACATAATCACTTGATCTGCTCCCAAACTAGGATACCCTGTGCTATGGTAACCAGGCAAGGACATTACAAACTTAGAAAAACACCCAGACTGAGGCCATTTGTACAATGTACACCGATCCCTAGTGGGAATCGAATTCACAACCTCTGGCTTGAAAAGTAAGCGTCTTAAGCGCTAGACCAACGAGGCTGTCTAGTCTATTTTGTATGAGCCGCCACCGCGATCGCGTTGGTATGTTTTATCCTCAACTTGTAAGGTTCATAATGAGAGTTTCGCATAGCTTAGCATCTAACCAAATGATAATTTTGTTTTGTTTAAATTTGTTTTCTTTGAGTGAACAATTTCAGAGTTGCGGACGCACTTTCACGAGTCGAATCGGAATCCGATCGACTGGCAGGCGTTAGTGTATGGAGAGCACGTGAACACCTTAGAATAGATGTGGAGTTTCTGTCTTAGTTTCTTCTCCAAGTAATCTTTTTATTGTGAAACTAACAACTTTGACGTTCATAGCGTGAACATTCTGTTTCATTATCATCATCATTCAGCCACAAGAAGTCCACTGCTGGACATAGGCCTCCTCCATAGATTTCCAAAAAGACCGGTCTTTTTGGAAATCCATGGAAGCATGGAAGCGGCTTGCATCCAGCGTCTTCCCGCCACTTGGATATTGTTATTATCTGTTTGTATTGTGAATAAAATATTTTAATTTCGATACTCACGTCATACAATACATACAGAAACTTTCGCCTGTATCCAGGGGTGTCCCAGTCCTGACAATCTTTGTTTGCTCAGGTTATCTCACAATTTTCTCTTTGCAGACTTGTAAGGTTAACTTTAATTTTACTTGATCTGGCCTATGTATTTGCAAATGCTGGCCAAACTGACTGATGAAAACACAGTTTACAAACTGACATACTGGCCCCTTTAATGAGGCTCTTTGAAACAGGACCGGCTCCATTGAGTTATAATATAAATATTGTATAATCAAGCAGATTGCAATGGGACCATTCAACTGACCTAAGAAAAATTTACCAAATAAGACCAACCACACAATATCTGTCCATGAGAAAGTTGCTGTAAGCATAAATTAAAATTAAAATTCGAAAATTTTATTAACAACTAGCTGTGCCCCGCGGTGTTACCCGCGGTTCATCGAGGAATAAGATATTTCCCCGCGGTAAAACGTAGCCTATGTTTTAATCCAGGGTATCGGCTAACTCCATACCAAATTTTATTAAAATCCGTCCAGCCGTTTCAGCGCTAAAGACTGACAAACATATAAACATACACACAAACTTTCACGTTTATAATATTAGTTTGATAAAAACAAACAAAATGTTTACTTTATCAATGTCAAAGTTGTTAGTTTCCCAATTAATTGATTACATGGAGAAGAAACTAACAAAGAAACTCCACATTTATTCTTTTCAAAACAGTTTTAGTCACAGAGTAAAGAACCACACTGCCCCAAATGGGATCTATTACCTAATTCCAGCTATTTTCAATGTTTAGACATTGTACAAGTGTATTGTTCAGTTTAGATAAGTCTAAATATAGAAGCCACTTGTCTGCCTCAATGTTTGTTATTTCACTAAAATTGTTTCTCTATTTCCATATTCAATTTGAGCATTGTTTACAGAGTGTAAAGTAAACACCTCAAAATGCGGGGCTAATAGGCACTCAGCACACTACTGTGGCCAGCCTAATAGCTTTATTCATGAGCTTGTTCATTGACAATTAATATTTTAATTATTTTCAAAGCATATTGAAGAAAATGTGGCATACGTTGTGTTACTATCAGTAAGTACAACAATTTTATGATAGGTACCAAACAATAACCACTGAGTGAAAAGTGGTCAGGGACCCTTAAATGAGGCTTTACTTCATTTACAAAGAAGTGATTGAAATGATTATTCGGAAGTACTACGTCTCACTCACCCAGACCTTGTATGAGAATGAGAATTGGATGTCAGATGTTAATTCTAATAATGTCATTGTACAAAAGTGTTGACTTGTCATAATGGTAAAAGAAAGTAGCAGAAATTAAATAATCAGTCACGACCAAGGCAATACCTACTGTTGTTATATTACAAATATTCATTGAAAAAATTGGTTTGGATTGGTTTGCATGCTCTGATAGGAGACAAAACATAAAAAAGCTGAAAATACATCATAATTAAGTGGCAATTTTTTTTCCAGCCATGTGCTGGTACAGGTCAGTTATCTAAAGCTGGCACGTTCACAGTACTCACACTTACGCAATTTCACTATACAGTATGTTTAAAAATAAATGATTTTGATTCAAAACGCGACTCTAGTTTAAGTGTATACTAGAGTTAGGTTTTAGTAAGATGGGTGCGTTGTAGATAAATACAAATTTATATATGTGTTACTTGTTAAAATATATTTTTAGCAAATTCGAGCGAAAAGTATTAAAAATAAGGTGGAATCAATGGTTACAAAATAGTTTTAATTTTCAATAAATTTTCACATGAACAAAAATAATTTCACCTAAGAAAATCTTTACCAAAACAGAAAATAATTATCACAGAAATCGTCAACAATTTAATTATAATTTAATTATGTAACAAAGGGTCACGGACGCTCAGTGATCAGTTACTGGATGAATGAGCCGATTTCTGATGAACTAAAAAAAAAATCTAATGGCTGTCAAAGGAATGCAATTTTGGACCTCAGCCCAATAGCCATGTGTGATACATCATCGAATAGGTCCCAGCGAGCTGAACAAAAGTTACTATGACGCCAACAGCAAAATGTTTGTCATTTCGGTGTAATATTGTATTGAAAAAAAAACTAACATTTGGCTGTTGGCGGCATAGTAACTTTTGTTCAACTCGCTGAGACCTATTTTATGATGGCTATTGGGCTGAGGTCCAAAATTGCATTCCTTTGACAGCCGTTAGATTTTTTTTAGTTCTTCTGAAAACTGCTCATTAACCTTTTTTTCTTATTGCTTGGCACAGATAAAAACTTTATTACTCTTCTGTGAGTTCATTGACTGGAAGGAATCTGTGATCAACTGAGCAACATCATTCGGTTTCTATTGTGGTTACGCGAATGTTCTGTTCTCCTATTCTTCTTCTTCTTTTTCAACGTTTTTCCATGATTTTAACACCAGTAGCAGTTGTCTGAAGTCTTAGCTGTCAGAAAAATCCCTCATTGAAATACACATAAGGTTGAATACCAAAAAGATCACGCTGTATTTATAAACAGTAGCCAAAGTAAAACTATAACTGTCCTCTTCACACTCATAAGCTAGAACGCGCGCAAGAGAGACGGGCAGACTTTTCATGATGCAGTACACGTCACGCCGCACTCTTATTCACAGACACTACACAAGCGCAACGTGTAAATGTGTTGAACGTGCCAGCTTTACTTAACTGACCTGTGGCTAGCTAGTGGCAAAAACTACTAGATTGTTTGAAATTGCCATGTAAAAAGTCTTCTAAAAAGGTAAATATATACAGCCATGTACCGTTTTGCTGACAAATAAATGAAATCTGAATCTGAATCAAAAAAGTGGCGTATACTCACATAATTATGGAACATATTAGGGATGAAACACAATTCAACAACTTACTCGAGCATGCGGGACACTCTTGTCACGCGGGGGCTGGGGCGGCACAACCACTTCCTGCTGGATTGTGATGGCCTCCATGGTGAGCACGAGCCGCGCCGGCCGTGGCCGCGACTTGCCATCCGACACCTGAACCATACCCATGCGGATCTGGGAGAGGGGGAAAAGGAATGAGCTAAAATGTGGTGATGACTGCAAAATAGTAAAGTGGTCGCTGGGTCTACTGAATTATGAAATATTAAGCGGCACATGTTTAAACCTACCTCAATAAATGTAAAAATATAATGTAATATGTAAATTTATGAATAAGCAGCTCCTTAACTCAAAAATCTTTAAATATTAAGATTAGAAGTTAAGTTCATGCCATGTAATGTATATAATTTTTCTTTGAAATAAACAGCTTAAATTTTTTTTTTTTTTTTTTTATTAAAAGTACGGAGTAAAAATAGAGATGATTAAGATTTGTAGAGGCATCTGGGTAGTGGAGTGAGTTTCAAATCATCTTTTATTCGATGGGTAGGTAATTTACTACAAAGATAGAGGCTGGTATGAAGTACAACCAGTATTCAATAATGATCTAAATATACACAGTAAAATTCTAATAAGACTGGAATGGGGACTTCATTAAAAGGTGTCCACATATAACTCACCTTCTCATCTTTCTTTTCCTCTAAAGGCGTCATCATTTTGCCGGTTGCAAGCTGGTCATAACGAAAAAACAACGAGTCGTCACTATAAACCATTCGCCTTCCTTTCTTTACTCCGTTTGGCGTTGCGTGCAACTGGCTAACGCGACCGCGAAGCAATCAATTTTCATTCTGACCACCGCTTTTGATACTTCATGAATGTGCGAATCAATTATTTACGAGTAACACGTTACAAATCTGAGAAACAGGTCACTAGCTTACGCGATTAATCAATAGACGTTGAATAGGCACCAAAACAAATCACTGGAACTCGTTATCTGGTGCTCCCGACTGCGTCCTAGCGCGACTGACAGTACGGGGAGACGCGGAGGATTGATTTGACACCACTTCCATTCACGAAATTCGTCTTTAAATTTATATTTTTAGATTAAAACACAATTAATTCACTGCACAGTGAACTTTTTTACTGACCAGTGTTGCAAGACGCTAGCCGACCAATATCGCCAAAATTTGGAAAAAGGCTTTCGTCCCCGAAAATTGCTTAAGTTCTCGTTCAAATCGCGTGAATTGTCAACGAACGACGTTGCCCAAAATCTCTTAAATAAAAATAAGTAACTTTTCAATGACAGCCTGTCAGTTGATTACATAAAAAAAAACTAGATGGCAATGCAAGTATGTACTACAAAATGTCAAATACGTTTTAAATGTTGTACAGTCGACAGCACGTCAACCTTCACATTTTAGTTACAAAGTCATCCATAGTGCAACAGAGTAGAATGCATTATGGTGTAGGTATACGATGATGTGCTAGCTGTCGACTGTACAACGTTATTAATCTGTCATAATCTAAACATTCCTTTGTAGTAAAAATTAAAAAAATAAAAATAAATAAACTCACGCCCGCAATCCCCGAGGGGGTAGGCAGAGGCACCAATCACTAGAACTGGGCCCACGTTTTGCCGAGTTTATTAGGTCCTTTGTAGTCTGTAATCTAAACTATACTTTGTTTCGAAAGTTTTGAAACTTGAAAGTTATCGAAGTAGGTACCTATTTTTCCTTTGTTCTTGTATTGTATTTTTACTCTTTACTCAAAAACCAAAACCTTTTCAAGCAAACCATAGAATACAATCTTCAACGAAACAAGCAAGCAACGTGACAAAAACCCCAGAGAAGGTAGTGATGACATGTCAATTTTTACATAAATATTATGTAACATCACCATTTCACCATATGTCAGCACCATCTACCGTTAACTTGCGGTATTGTTTTTTTTATTAAATAACGCTTTAAAAAGCCCTCATTAGCACCAGCAGTAAAGTTTTGGACGCAGCTGTTTTCTAGAATTATTTAAGTTTAGGCAGCAGGTCCATCATCATCAACCCACCGAGGGGCACGGGTCTCTTCCCTAAGGAAGGTATAGGCCATACTCCACCACGGGGGCCAAGTCCGGATTGGTGGAGGCTTGTAAGATTAGTGGCTGGTCTTACTGTCAGAAGTTTTCAAGCCGCCCTAGGGCCTCTGACTTGGCTTAACGACTGCCATCTATTGACGGCAGCCGGCACCAACTGCTTAACGTGCCTTGCGAAGCGCGGAACCGCTCGGAAAAATGCCACTAGCGTTAGTCATAGACGGTGACCCATCCATGGACTGAATGCGCCGTATGTTGCTTAACCTTAGTAATCGTTTAAGATCACTCAGGCAACCCAGGCTACGAGTGATTCCAGCAGGTCCTTCACCGCTTCAATATTCATCGAACTCTCACAATGTTACGACAAATCCACAAAATGCAATAAATGGAGAATTGCGGACACGAAACATAACGCAAAAATATATAATATTTTTTTCACAACAAAAAACATCAATACCTACCTACCTATAGAGCCAAAATTGGTGACCGAACTTGTGCCGATCGAACAGACCGAACCGCTCGCCACTTGACTTTATCTTACGAACGGGATAAATCTTCTGATTTGGCAACACTTTAACTGACTTTCACAGATTAAACCACAATCTTAGTGTTGGGGGTGTGGAGTGGACTACATTAATAGTCTGTGAAATTTATTAAAGAAAATAGTAGTTGAAATCGAGAGTAAACTTGATTAAAAATTAAAACTAGGCACACAGAACCTAAACATAAAACAAAAAAATGTCAGGATAGATCAATGAATAGGTAACCTGTATTGGAGTGTTTTGAATAATCTTGTATCTTACGAGACTAACGTCTTGTTTACAAAAACAAGATTCTCCTCAAAAACACAACTCAGAGTGAGCTAAAGAGTATGTGGTAAAGGCAAAAACATAACCACAACTTAAATAAACTGCCCCTGAGTAGTGTATTAGACCCGTACCTATTAGATGAATCGTATTTTATTATTAATAAGACCGTTTTTGTATTGACTTTGTTATTTGCGTGAACACTATACCTATTGTGTTGAAATGTTGCAACCTACTAATTTTACAAAACAATTAAAACTTCATCACGAATTGAGAGTTCCAATAGATCCAACACTAGTCATGTCAAAAAGTTTTGGTTTCCGTTTCTGTTCTGATTCTGGCGCGAACGAAATTTTACGAAATACGAATTACGAAGTTTGCAAAATGTCGCAGAAGTACTAAGCTTCGAATAAATAGACCGTATTAATAAAATCTGAACTTCTCGGTCGGTAAGAAAATTGTTATGTTTTAAAGTAACTGTTAAGGCTCTATTGCACAAGAAGAGTTTCTCGGTAGCGAGCAGCGAATATTCGTAAGCGATTCTCCCAAGACAATTCTTCTGACTTCTGGTGTATGGGGAGCGCAGGGCAGCGCTTTTATTCGGGAGCTGGGACGCCGATTGAGGAACCGTGGCATGGACGTTCGCTCTGGGGCATATCTGAGCCAAAGGATTTCCCTTGCTGTGCAGCGCGGTAACGCGGCCAGTATTATGGGGACTTTTGGTTCGGATGTGGCTCGGAGCGATTTATTTGGATAGTTTTTTTTTTTTTGCTTTAATTATTATTTTATTATTATTATCGTTATTGCCTTGACATTCTTTTAATTTCATTCTTTTTGACGAAGCTTTATGTGAATTTTGATTATGTTTGTAATAATTTTTTTTTATTAACTTTAAAAAAAAAAAAGACAATACTCACCATACGATTCTCGCCTTCGGTTGTTTACATTTTGACAAAAACTCGTATTATTCAAGCGATTCTCGACCGCGAGTATCACAGGCGAGACTCACTTCTCGTAATAATTAAGTTTACACTTAGTACAGGCGAGTTATCTTAGATCTATATACGCATACGAGTCTCGACCGGTATAAACAAAGCTCTATTTTAATGGTAGGTATAGTTTGCTTACACAGGCATGCTCGCCTGCTAGAAGGCGGGCAGCTAGCAGCTAGTTCTCGCGGCCTAGGAGAGTTTGGGGAGCGATAATAAAATTGTATTCGAGAGGCGAAGCTCGGGGCATTTGTTTACACTAGGCCTAAAAGAAATCGCCGCTCGCTACCGAGAAACTCTTCTTGTGTAATGGAGCCGTTCATCATCAACCCATTATGTCCCCAATGAGGGGCACGGGTCTCTTCCCTGAGGAAGGTATAGGCCATACTCCACCACGGAGGCTTGTAAGACTAGTTGTTGGTCTTACTGTCAGAAGTTCTCAAGCCACCCTAAGGCCTCTGACTTGGCTTAACGACTGCCATCTATCGACGGCAGTCGGCACCAACGGCTTAACGTGCCTTGCGAAGCACGGAACTGCTCGGAAAAATGCCACTAGCGTTAGTCATAGACGGTGACCCATCCATGGACTGAATGCGCCGTATGTTGCTTAACCTTAGTGATCGTTTAAGATCACTCAGGCAGCCCAGGCTACGAGCGAATGGAGCCTTTACTGTCATTATATACTGTGAAGTAGGAGTAGAGGTACTAGACAATAGAGTCGAGTTCATTGCTTGAAATTATTGTGTTATATAGGTACCTACCTACATATTTATTGTTACTGGTAATGAACAAGGATACTAGTTAGGTACCTATTAATTTCAGATTTTGCGTTGCGGGTGTTATTTTACAAATCAATAGCTTGTATATAATATTTCTACAATATTATTATGTTATGGAATTACATAAGTAGACAACGCAAAATCTGAAATAGGTAATGAATGCCAGTTCCAATAAATATGTGCCTACTTATATCACAATAATTTCAAGCAAGGGACTGAACTTCATCGTCAAGCACAGTCGCTTCTACACACTTAACATAATTAATGAGTGAGATGAAGGCAAATACGATACTCAATAATAATAGTAGGTATTTGTTGTATTGTAATTTGTAATACTCATGTAGGTAGGTAGGTACCTACTTACTTATAGTATTACATGTAAGTGCATGCAAGTATTTTATTTTTGTCCAGTATCTTTGTCATACTAATAGTGCTATAAGTAAACGTTTGAAATTTTATTATCTTTCTTTATAACCAATCTTGAAACGTAGAAGGTCAATTAATAAAATTGTATAATAAAAAAATAAATAATGTGAGCTTACCTACATTACCTGTATACTCGTAAGTAGGTGCTATTTTTTATTTTTGGCTACTAGATGCATCTGTGTGGAAGTGGATAATGAAGAATGGTTTTTAGATGTTGCATTACTTACTTCATTATTAAGTTAGGTATATTGCTCCTAATGCGGGTAAAATGAAGAGGCCGTTTTCACCACAACACACAGGTTTATTCTCATTCCGTCCCTAGGTAATTACTTTTATTATTACACAACATGTATATAGAAAGATTTTTATACAATAGTGTATATTCATTAATTTTAATACATAACTTTAAGAATCAACAATACAGTAAAAATAATTATGAAACACTTAAATATTGGCAGTCTATTTTAATGATATGTATCTTTTGCAGTTAGTAACAGCCATTTTAAATTAGTTACTTAAATTAATGTTAATGTTTGCTGTGAGAATATTTACCTAACTTACTGGAAATCTCACAGAGAAATCATTTTATTTACTTAAGTTGGAATACTTATTTATTTAGTGGGTTCATGGCTACATGCGTTTATTTAGCTATTCTGGGGTTAATAATTTATAGCATGACACAGGTACCTCTAGGCTCAACATTCATAAATTTTGAAAGCATATTGACATCTCACTTATTAGCCCCATTTAATGGCACTTTAAATGTTAAACTCACAGCAAACTTATCCTATTAAATACTTACGAGGGTAGGCTTAAGTATTTACAAAGAATTACTTACATGTCCTACAATAACACTATTTATATTAAATCTTACAAAATCAATGACTAAATTACAAAATTTTAACAATTATTTGCATCGGTCCGACAATTCATTTAGAGAGCATTTTAAATTAGTTTGCCTTATGAAAAGTGTAACTCCAAACTGGAAGAAATTGTGTATAGCTGAGTTGGGGTTAGATTGGGCTATATCTAAGCTATTAATTCTAGACGTGTATGGTACATTCGCGCCTTTCTTGCTCCTTTCTCTGTTGGTATCTGAAAGAGTATTACAATATTATTTTTAAGATCAGTATTTAGCTGCAGCTGTACCTACGTGTATCTGGTCAGGTCTTTGAATTTATTATGTATGGGTCTAAGCAAGGGAATCAGTATCAGAAAGTAGTAAAAATCATCTTACGTAATACCTAAATGAACAGTCCCAATATACTGTTTACGGTTGTAAACTAGAACAATATTTTATCCATGTACGTTCCTAAAATAATTGATGTTGGATAATTTAATGCTACTTTTCTTCAAAACAAAAAAAAAAACTTCAATAAAATAAGTCGGTGGGCTGTTGAATGACTGTACCAAGAATAATGTTCTCAGATCGGACTCGATAAGTATATCTTCCAAACTTCACTAGAGGTTTTGAATGGAATGCTTACTTGTCAATCAGTGAAGAGATGTCAGCGGGGACGGGGGTGAAGTGGCCGGCCGGTACACCGTCACTCCCGTTCGTCGTGACGCTGTGGGGCACATGGATGGATATGCTAGTCAGATCTAAAGAAATCATCATCGGAACCTATTTGCTGAGTTAACAAGTACGGGTTTGAAGGTGCGTTGAGACACATGCCTTACTCGACGCGCCGCTCCCCCTAAATTCCTTTAAAAATTTGTACTTTTGCAAAATTTATTCATCAACTTCATAATCCCGGCGGGCTGTAGTTTTTTTTCTCATTACGGGAGACGGACGCGTGGGGCATAGCGCATTCATGCATGTATTGTGTCGAATCGAATCTGAACATCATTTTATTACAATTGGTATGCGTCTCCGCAAACTCTACATTTAAGTTCATGATTACAGCATAGAATTAAAAGCAATTAAGTAAGTATACTTACAACACGGTATGCATGCAGAAAAATGGAAGAGTTTTTCAAAACATTTAGATAAAAAAATACTAATCATAACTTAACTAGGTACCTACTGTGGTAGAGTCGAAAAACAAAATACGGAAGGGAAAACGGCGGTGCACACTACAAAGATCGCAAAGGAAAGCAAACAATGATCAACAATGCAAAAGCGAAGCAAACAAATGCTATGGAAATGAGCTATTTGAGCTTGAGCTAAGAGGAGGCGCTGTTTTGCAATCATTTGATCACTCAAAGTATTATCGGCTCTAAAGTATTATCAGTAATAGGTAACAGGAACTTCTTAGTAAGAAATCATCAGATCGCCTTGGGTTATTTATCCTAAAATATTGCAACACCATAGCAGCATTAAGATACGCTCTCCTCTCAGCCTAATGGAGCTTCCACACTTGAATTTCAAAAGAACAAGTGCAGTCGACATCACTTTGACCTTACACTATTATTAATTCGAGTAATTTGTGAATTTAAAAATACTGACAATAGTACAGGTAAAGTAAGCCTAAAATTTCCAGTTTGGACGCGAATTATGTACATCAACGAAACTTTGTTTATAACTTTATCTTGGTAGGAGAAATGAGGATCTGCAGAGTCCTAACAAAATTTAGGGATCCTACCCCGGATTAGGGGGTTGGGGGGAAATGTTAAAAAACAAACTAGGCGATAAAAGTATCATTTTATATATGTTTTTTGTGCTGGATCGAATGAGACCGTACTCAAACTCCTCCTAGGATCAATATTTTGCGAGATATGAATATAAAAACGTTTATATTATAATGGTATTATATTTGCTCCAACTTGGACTTGGACAAAGGCATGGCCCTTGTTGAGATCGATGACGATGATCTCAGTGATTTCGGAGAAGATGAAGAATCAATTTAACATTAATAATTAAACATGTTCATAGTTAATACATACTGTACCTAGCTACATGTAAAAGTAATAAAAAGTAATAAAAACAAAAACCCTTCATATCTTCCAAAATATTAATCATATAAGCTTAGGTAAGGTCTCATTTGATTCAGCGCAAAAAAATACACAGAAATTGACACTTCACATGCCTAGTTTGTTAATGTGCATTTTTTTAAAACTCCCCCCTGACCATACCCCCTGGGAGGGGGTAGGACCCCTTAATTTGGTTAGGACTCTGCAGATTCTCATTTCTACTACTAAGATGAAGTTATAAACAAAGTTTCAATGATGTACATAATTTGCCTCCAAAAATATGCTATTTTCCTGTATTACAAGTAATTCAGATTCAACCGAGCAGTCGATTAGTTAGTACAAACAGGCTATAAAATATAATATATCCGACTGCAGGGCAGAAGCCTACTTTCCGAAAAAGATAGTATGAGCTTAATCACCACGTATGGCCACTGTGAATTGGCTATTTCATGCGTCGAGGTAACTATGCTACTAAGTAGATTTCCTCACCATGTTTTCCTTCACGTTCGCAAATGATATCGCTTCTGCTCACAAACGTATGTTCAGGTTAGTTACGTCGAAAATAAAACAGTTCAAAGCTCAAAATAATAGGTAGGTACGTAAAGGCTGTGAACTGCACTTCGTGGAATGCTGGTCAGCGTGGACTCTCCATTAAGACCGTTCAGACCTCTTTTCTAGGTCCTTTTCCAAGGTTTTGTACTAATGATGCGCAGTAAGAAATCCATCATTGCAATTTTAAGAGTCTTTTCTTACAAACAATACAATATCGATGTTCGTTCGGTGGACCCTCAATAAGCCCACTCTATTATGATGGCAAGTCAAGTGAAAACCTACGAAATTATATTCTTTGCGTTGTTGAGAACAGAGCAGCCCTCAGATGAGAAGGGTAGACTGTATTTGTCTACGATTATAATCCTGTACCCCTTTCTAGCTTACGGAACTTTAGCACTGACGTTCCCACTTCAAAATAGACAAATGCCGGCTCTATGCCTGCTATATTACAAGGACTGGTGGTCTAAGGAATTGTTCGCTAAATGTTCCGTAACCTAGAAAAAAGCACAAGACTTTAAGCGTAGGCAAACGCAGACTACGCCTGCTATGTTACGAGGAGTGGTGGTCTGAACGGACTTCAAAGCTATTTTTCTAGAAAGCGCACACGTGTAGGTACCCTAGAGCGGTGTGGGGGGCGGGGGGTACCTGAGTCTACCTGCTGGCGCCGCGCCGCGGCCCCGAGCCCGCGCTGCCGCCGCCGGAGCCCGAGCCTAGAGCAACCACGCCGTGAGCGACCATTCGGCCAACTACGTTACAAGAAGGCTGCTCCACACAGGCCGAGCAGCCTCAGCCCTATTGTACAGTGTAATGTACACACACGGTTTTTCGCCACAATTTATTTTTTTAAACATTTATATTCAGGCACATACATTGCTTCTGGCCCCACACTAGGATACCCTGTGTCGTGGGAACCAGAAACAACGACATCACGAACACGTTAACATCCAAGACCCTTAAATCACCACAGAGGTCGTCAAACTTAATTCCCATATGCAGGCCCGATTGCGAGTGTGTTATGGATCACTGTGGGAGCTTGTTATGCGCCGTGATGTTTGCCATCATTTATGCCGAAGAGGAAATAGGGCTCCCTCATGGTTTTCTAAATTTCCTGGTCTTGTGCTGTCCGCATCCAGTGACTCTCCGCCACCGTAACTAACCACCTTACCATGCAGTCCAACCTTACCATGTATCCTGCAGTGGATGTTAAATGATTGATGATGATGATGTTATCAAGCTCCAACAGTGATCCATCCTACACTGGCAATCGTGTCTACATACAGTGAACTAACTATAGATTTTGTGAAAAAAACGTGTGTATACGATAGGTCTTACGAAGCAATTCGCTTTGTGTGGACGTGCCTTACTAAAGACAAACGCACGCGCGTCTCGTTTGAACGCTTGGGATTAGCGGCCGAGTGCGATGCAGTTTATTTCGTTCCATGCCTCATAATCGAGCAAAAAAATGGCTCCGAGCAATCCGAAATGAGCCAACGATTTCTGACAGAGGCCTCTCTGTGCGCCTCGGGAATTTATAGGTCACTCGTGCGGGAAATTCCTGCGGTGCCACTCAGCTTGTGTGACATGCAATAAGTTCGGATTCGTAAAAGATTGAAACCGTTTGTAGCTGGAGACGTTATATATTTTGTCTTAATAAAGCGTAATCGTCTGTTTAATCAAATCTACCACCAGAATCTCTTGCGTTTACACAAATGCCAGTCTACTGTAGTTACTTTTAATGGTTCCAAAGGTTGAGAAATCAAAACAAGTGTATCTAGGGAATCCAGACCTGGACAAGTCTATATAAGTTGAACAGAAGGCGGTATACAATAATAATTACAGTCAGTGACCGACAGCTAATCCTAGGTATATTGTCGAGCTGTAAGAGAATTTTGACAAGTCCGGTCTTACGAGACGACTGGGCCAAGTAGGTAATGATCGTGATAACAGGTTAAAGTCGACAAAACAAGCGCCATAACGCAGCACTAGCTAAGCCAACACCCTAGCAACACACAGCAGCGCTAGAAACAGCGTACCTTTGGTGGTGGTGTTGGCGAGGCTGTCGCTGTTGTCATCGGAGTCGGTCGGGGGTTCCCGCCAGACCCCGCCCCCGCCCCCGCCCCCGCCACGGCCCCCGCCCCCGCCCCCGCCCCCCGCGCACGCCGCGCGCATGCGGTGGCGCGCCTCCACTGTGGAGGACTTTGAAAGGCTCGACTCGTCTGGAACAGAAACGCATGGGTGTGCTTCCGATGTCCGTTTGGCTAACCAGCCGACAAAGATTCTAAGCAATATATTGGCTGTTTATGGAACTATTCTATTTTTTTTAAAGTATGTATGTCTCTAAATGGACAGCTACTGAGTCTTGGAAACTTCCAATTTTTTCAGCCGTCTAAGCTGAGGGGTCAGTTTTGGACAATGGAAGTAAAAGATAATCATAGCGGTCAGAATGCAACTGATGTCAGTGCCGGTGATACGTAAGCCCTGAGTCATCCACCCTAAGATAAATAATTATTGTGGCGAAGGTAGAGTCGACCTTGAAAGAAAAGCCCAGATTTATTAAGACGGGGTGTATTTTGAAGTGCGAACGGTTACAAACAAGGAAAAGCCCTAAAGCGGCCACCTCAGACCACCGCCAGAGCGATGCTGAAAGGTTACTCACGTTTTACAGTATTATTAGTTCCGAAAAGGCCAGTGAAGTCCCAAGGGTGGCAGCACGTTCGCTTGGAAATTCGTAACGACCTTTTGACAGACGAAATTAATATATTCGATGACAAGATCGAACCATACCGAATTCAAGCAGTATCACTACCGATGCCGCGGAGCGATAATGCGGCCCGTTACCGTAGCGGTAGTGGTCGGAGTGCGGCCGGTGGCGGCTGTTACCGTAGCGGTAGTGGTCGGAGTGCGGCCGGTGGCGGCTGTTACCGTAGCGGTAGTGGTCGGAGTGCGGCCGGTGGCGGCTGTTACCGTAGCGGTAGTGGTCGGAGTGCGGCCGGTGGCAGCTGTTACCGTAGCGGTAGTGGTCGGAGTGCGGCCGGTGGCGGCTGTTACCGTAGCGGTAGTGGTCGGAGTGCGGCCGGTGGCAGCTGTTACCGTAGCGGTAGTGGTCGGAGTGCGGCTGGTGTCGGTGCCGGCGGCGGTGCCGGTGTGGCGGCGCGGCGTCGTCCTCGCGGCGGCCGAACGTGCGGAAGTGCAGCGAGTGCGCCGCCGCGCCCTCCGTCACCCCAAAAGTCGCATACGGGCTGATCTCGTACAGCTCGGCTGGGGAATTGCACCAGGTGTTACAATCCATCTGGCTATCGCTGCCCATTGCTGGGTTTCTTTGAGGCAAAGTGGTTTGCAAATACTGAGAGTTTTGCGACAAAATGAGTCCAATTTGGTTTCTTACACAGCTTACTTGTGTAGCCCTTTGCAACCGAAGAAATTATTTTTAAAAATTTAACCATATTGGCTAAAATACCTTGTTTTGCTATGCCATAGATTCCAAGAAAAATAACCGAAAAAATCCCTTTACTGCTAGTCCGGCTAAAAGTAACTGTACGATCGTGCAACTACATTTTTCCAGCCATATTCTATGACTATAAACTAACTTGGTATTTATAAAAACATGTTACAACGCTTCCTGTACACATTGGAACTTAATTATTATAAGGTTTCAAACAAAATTATTAATTATCGGTACTTTACATGCAGCACGTTTACCGCCAAAATACGCAGAAATCTCTACCAGCGGCTCGCGAGCCAATCTGTGGCCTATGGTCGCCGACAAGTGAGACGCCGCACCTTGCAGTATTTTTTGTAGGTAAAACAGATAAATGCACGATTGATCGATGCCGGTTGCGTCCCGAAAAGTTACTTTGTATGGAATCAGGATTTTTTTGAAATTATATGCACGGTTGTGATAGCTCGGTTGCAAAGGGGTAGGGTTAAATGGACTTTAGGGTATTAAACTTACGACTTTTAGGAATCAAAATTTTCATATCATATTCATAGGTACCTACTAGTTGGCGGTGGTAGCCTAGTGGGTCGAATAATGGACTTGGAAGCATTCTTGCGAGCATGCTTTGTTTTCCAAGTTTCCAACCTACATTTGTGAAGTTATAATAGCAATACTACTAATATTGAAGAAAAACATCGCGAGGAAACCTGAGTATCCGAGCTTATCAATAACTCGGCGCTTGAAATCGCCAATCCGCGGTGGGCACGCGGGGTGATTAAAGCCCATACTCTCTCTCTGAAAGAAGGCCTGTGCTAGTGCTAGTGCACTAATCATAATGGGTTTATAGGCTGCTTACATTTTAGATACTTGATGCAAATGATGTCCGAATCCGGATTCACTTGTGAAAAAAACAGAAAAGTCCGGCCAAATTTCGCTCTGTGGGCTCATTATGTAATTTTCGCAACGGATATTCATACGTCTTAAAAAGTCATGTATACCACTACTGTACAGCACTATCTTCTTTTAAGACCCTATGTTAGAGCGAGACAGTACTTCGTACGACGTCGGTTTTTGTGTTGACGTGACTTTTTAAGACGTATGAATATCCGTTGCGAAAATTACACAATGAGCCCACTGACCCACTTATTTATTGTAGACAATCTGCTGACTGATCCAACTCCCATCGGAGACATTTATCATAAGTAATTAACACACGTGCTAGACTACAGTTTAGCAGTGATAGCTCTTGATTCAGTATAGATTTATTTCCAGACTGGAAACTTACCAGAAGAGTCGTCATTAGACTTTTCATTCCCGTTGATGGAAGAGGACGAGTACAGCTTGTGGCCCTCTCGCAGCTTCTCCCTCTCTGCTTCATTGCTCTCTGAGAGCTTGCGATCGTCGCGCATATAGTGGTCGCTGGATATGCAGAAGAATCTGGAAATACAGTGTTCAGTCTATTAGCGATAATTTTGTGATTTTGATTGGTAATATAATGGCCGACGGCAAAGTCAGAGAATTCGGGAAGGGGCGGGTCCAAAGCAAACAATGGCGCATTCCGTCAGACCCTGTACACCTGCAGGCGGGTCGGTCTTGTAACGGCACTTTGTATTCAATTTTGATGATGATACATACCACAGTTGCAAGAGTAGGTATGTTTTATTCTTTGAAAACTGTGATAAATTTCCAATATTACTCTGTGAGTAGTGAATATTACTCTGTGAATAACTAATATAGCTGTAAAAGAAAATGGTTGTAGGCCTGCAGGGTGAAGAAACATTTTTAAACCAGCTGCCTCGGCGGCTACCAAATTTGGTGGGAAGTACTAGTAAGCGAAATTAAACCTTATACATACATTAACCGCCGTTCTAAAGCTTTGTGTCAAGGCAGCTTATCATTTGCAGCGTTGAGCGGTTGAGAATATTTTAGGAATATAGCTCACAGAACACACCTACTAAAGAAGAATGAAAACGACATACAAATAAAATCATCTGTCTCACTAGCGCCACCTAAAGTTTGCCCACAGCAACTATTGTATGGCGGCAATTTATGAATTTTGGACTGTCAAACAGATTTCATAGTATACTCAAAAGAAACATTCTGAATGAACAGGCGATTCCACTTGTGAACTCGCCATTTTTGAGTTTACAAGTTAAATTTACTTCTTCATTCAAAATGTTTCTTCTGAGTACTGAATGCAGTTGATATTTAAGATTTGGGAGGACTTTATGGTGAAAATTAATAAACAATTTTCCGATATGAAAACATTCTAATTGTGTTTCAGATTTAATGCAGTATAACAAAACAATATACCGAAATAGCTGTACGTCGTCTGCTTCTGTAGATTTACCGCACTTGCTACACTTTTTCCCTACGATTTTCGTTGTTATCAGACATGTTTACTGTGATAGTCACTATTTCGTTTGAACCCCGTGAAACACTAGAGTCACTATCTTATTACACTTTAACACACAAACGAAGGAGTAAAAACTCAACTCAACGCCAAAAGAACGCAAATAATTAGAAAAACAAAGCAAACGTGCCTTGTTTACAAAATGAAAATTCGTCGCCATCTTGATAGTACCTAGATAGTTTTTTGGTGTTGCCGTGATTTACACCTTTACTTTCTACTGGTATGGTATAGTTTGTTTTTAAAATCTTAATGTGTCCTTTATACTTCTTAGTATAAATAATTTAAATTAAATTTAATGTTACTTTACTTTTTTTAGTTTTTTTCCGTTAAAAAATAACCACTTTTTTCAAAATCATTAGGAATTAGCACAGAACAAAAAAAAAAGAGTAGAAATCGTAAGTGGGCGGTGCCCGCGTGCCTCAAATTAGCAATGTATTGCCTAAGCGTAGTCTATGACAGTTTTTCTTACCTCAGTTGCCGTGCGCTTCTAGTAAAGAAAACAATTGTGAAAACTCTACTAAAATGCCTTATTGTGCTGTGTTAGAGTGCAAAAATAAAAGTTGGGGACCAAAATGTACCGATCATGCCGTAACATTCCATCGGTAACTAGTATTTCCATTGTATTTAATTTAATAGAAATTAAATTTGCAATGACATGAACAAGGAAAGCAATCCGAAAGTGAGAAAGTAAAACCACCTTTATTTACTGGAATATAATGTTCAATTTTCGTCGAAGTCTGTGTACTTTTTCTAGAAATTTCTGTCAACATTTGAATGCTACTCAAATGCTACTCAATTCAGCTGGGACACAACATTATAAAAATCTATCGATAATGTTTTGTCTATGACTTAGCAGTAATAAATAATTATCGGTACTTTAGGTAGAGTACCTGCGTCTTATTAGGTACTTTGGGAAAATAATTGTCGTTATTTTATTTTAATTGAAGACCTCTGTGGCGCAGTGGTTAGTGCATTTGACTACCATGCGAGAGATCCCGGGTACGAATCCCGGCTGGGGACAAAAAACAATCCCAGGTCTTGTATGTTTACATGTTTGTGACGTCGTAGTTTCTGGTGCCCACGACACAGGGTATCCCAGGGTGGGGCCAGGGGCAATGTATGTGCCTGTATGTAAGTGTTTATTATCATCTTTTATTATTATTATTATTATTATTATTATTTAACACATTTTTAGTTGCAATTATTTTTGACACTGCGCAAAATTTATTGATCATGTTCCTTGACGCTGTTTAGTTCCTTTGCGAGAATGTGGTCCTGACTGCAGTATCATGTCATTTTTGTAAACTTTTAATCCGGATCAACTTACCCATCCCATTTTGAGACGAGCAACCGAACGACGCAAGCTCCGTCTCTGCTCACCACCCACTCACTGCTCTGCGTATCGGAGCGAAACCTAATCGGACTCGTCCGATAAAACAACACCCGTAAGTAGATCCGGACTAAATGTTTACAATGTGTTATGCCGAAAGTTTTAGTTCAAAAAACATGTCATTTTTATTAGTATAGATTGGCGTATTGTCATCAAAACTAAACCAGCATGCATAATTAAAAAGTTAGATGATTTTATGTGCTCGTGTAGTAAAATCATCTGGTGGGGGTCTAGATAATTTAATCAACGCTTACTCCATAAATCTATGGGGAAGTCTCGTGACTTTCGTTGGCAAATGTCATCTCCATAATATAAGTGAAGCACAAGCGTTGATGGATAACGACATTTTAAATAAATAAATAAAAAAATAAACAAACTATACATACGATAAGTTTGCTGGGCTTCGTTTCATAAAGCGACTATGGTTAGATTATGAGAATTCCATTATAGGTACATTGCGTGTTGGGATTATTGCTATATTTCAATGAAACTGAATAAGATTTCTTACGAAAAACACGATGCTTTTTATTTGCAAAAATATACAACACTTTCAGGCTCATTGACACAAGAAGAAGAAGACACACTAGCGCCACCGCCACCACACGGTGAAAGGTGAAACTAATATTACGTTTATGAAGACACCTACGTTACCAACATTTTGGAGCATTTACAGGGACATCTTTAAATTAAATATTCAACATTGCGTAGCCAATCATCCAGAAGGACAGTTAATATGGTAGCCGGCTGCGTAATTTACATCGAACTGTGGTACAGTTTGGCAGATGGGAATATATTATGTTACTTTGTCAACGTAGATACTAAAAAAATAAATGCTTAAGAAACATTGTCATAACAAATTCATTTTGAACTGTCGCTTTATAAAACAGCTCTATAATTTGTCGATATGGCAATATGTCCCATCCTTAGCCTGAGTAGCAACATAGCAGATAGTTATTTTTCAATATTCGACTTTGTGGCATGAAACTTAAAGGTTCTCGACGATCACACGCGGCGCTAGTTCCATCTAATGTAGAGTAGCGGTACTACAAAGCAAAGATCGTATGTCAAACTTAATTTCATCATTATCATTTGATTTTGATTATTGTTTATATGATTGAAAAGGTTCATATTTTACTTGGAACTTTTGTGATGTAGACCTTTTCAGAATTGACTTTATTTGCCAATGGCAGCTTGGCATTCACAGTGTGCTTTTGATTTGTGTGTGTGAGTTTGGTCACACTGGTTTTCCTACTGATAGGTCATGTCACTATTTCTACTCTTTTTTTTTGTTCTGTGGGAATTAGCGTCTCTTAAATTCTACCAATCTACAAAGGGTATAGTTTTTAGAAAGTGGCAGGCAAAACATTGCCCACAGTAGGCATTTTGGTTAGCCCATACAAAGTTAACACCCCCTGATACAGCTGTACTGCCTCCTGCCTTTGACGACCTCTGTGGCGTAGTGGTTAGTGCGTCTGCTTACCATGCGAGAGGTCCCGGGTTCGATCCCCGGCTGGGGAAAAAAAAAGAAACCCAGGTCTTTGATGTTTACATGTTTGTGACGTCGCTGTTTCTGGTTCCCACGACACAGGGTGTGGGAGTTATCCTAGCGTGGGGCCAGAAGCAATGTATATGAATGTTTATGTTGCAGTTGTACACCTTTTGAGGTTTTTAGGTGCAATACAAGTGCAATGGCAGTCGGTACAAACTTCCGCTTGCCCTGCAGCGCGCAGACGATGGCGGCGAGCGTGGCGGCCACCGCGGCGGCGCTGGCCAAGCACGACAGCAGCACTGTGCGGAGGGACGCGCGCCGCGCCCCCCCGCCCCCGCCCCCGCCCCCACCCGACAGCGGCGCCGACGGCTTGGGCGGCGGGATACGCCCTGGGGGGGCATAAAGTTGGGTGGAAATAACATAACATAAACAATACAGGGTGATGATTTGTACAGTTTCGTGCGACTCAGGGGTGGTTATATACAAGGTACTGAAGCAAAAATTTTTTTTTTAGTGAAAATCACCTAAAAATCATAAAGTTATATAAGTTATATGATGGCGGGGCGGGAGTATTGTCTTATTAAAATTGAAATTGGTTTATTGATATAGGTAACATTCATTCACAACCAGATCACATCATTACATACCACTACTCTTCCAGTATACAGACCCCTATTATTATGAGGAATTGCAGCCGGGTGCTTCTGAGAAAATGGCTTAAATTGCATAATTTCTTTGGCGCACTTTTTTTCGTATCGTACAAATGTACAGTTTCGTCCGACTCAAGAGTAGTTATTTGTGGCGCGGCGCCAGTCAGTTAGGGACATGGTATAGAAACAAAAGTATCGATACTATACTCATGAGTAGCATCGCATCAAAAGTAATCGATTCGTCACTTATTTTTAAAATAAAGAGACAGGAAAATAATCTTGACGAAGCAAATAATGCTCTCTCGCACGTTCTAGATTGGTTTGCTGCAAATAATCTATTGTTAAATTCAACAAAGACAAAATGTATGAAGTTTACCATAACTAACGTAAAATTTGTTGAAAATAACATTGTGATTGGAAATGAAAAACTAGAATTTGTTGAAGATACTATATTTCTGGGCATCACAATCGATGCCAAACTACAATGGGGTCCACATATCGTAAAATTAGCACATAGACTTAGCTCCGCAACAATGCCGTGAAAGGAATTCGAGAACTTACCTACTGACGTTGCAACTGCTAGGCTTGTTTATTTTAGTTACTTCCATAGTATTATGTCCTATGGTATACTACTGTGGGGGCGGGCAGCAGACATTGAGACTATCTTCATCTTGCAGAAGAGAGCGATCCGATTTATTTACAAGCTAGGTAGTAGGGACTCGCTAAGAGATTTTTTCAAAGAAACTAACATCTTAACAGTTGCAAGCCAATACATATATGAAAATATTATGTACGTTAGGAAAAATATTAAAGACTTCTAAACACTTGGTAGCCATCATAACGTTAATACTAGGAATAAACATAAATTGTCATTTCCACGATTTAGACTTGCAAAAATTAATACTTCCTTTATGGGGCACTGTATAAGGTTCTACAACAAGATATATTAGAGTTACCTCCAACGCGATTTAAGAATTGTGTTAAGCACACTCTTTGCAAAAAAGCTTATTATAAAATCAACGATTATTTAGAAGACAAGGACGTTTGGCATTAAATAGTAGTTTAATATTAAATTTAATTAGACGTTAAATGTGTGTTGTGTTCAACACATCCAAGAGTTTTTTTTTAAGTTTGTAATTTAGGCTAAAACTGTTTTGAAAAGAATAAATGTGGAGTTTCTTTGTTAGATTCTTCTCCATGTAATCTATTAATTGTGAAACTAACATCATTGACGTTCATAAAGTAAATGTTCTATTTGGATTATGAATAAAAATATTTGAATTTGAATTTGATTACTTGTATTTGCTTGTATTAAGTGTATCGAGCTACTTAGGTATCGAATACTTTTGGCATTTAATGAGGGCTTTTCAATGACAGCTGTCAGATGAGTTCATTAAAAAAAACTAGATGACGCTGCAAGAAGACCAAAATGTCATCATGTTTTTAGGTCTGTGGTTTTAATCGTTATTAATATTGTGATAGTCTAAACATCTCTTTGTAGTCTGTGATCTAAACAAGGCTTTGTTTCGAAACTGTTGAAACTTGAAAGTTATCGAATTACTTTTACTTTGTTTATTACATAAGTACGTGAACTGTGTCTTTGCTCATGACTAAAGTAAAGCCAATTTAATAGGCCACATTTGACACGTGTCAGTCTTAGCTTCACAGTGAGATAGCCTGCTAAAAAACATCGATTAAATCGAATGATACGATACGGACTTCAAACATTTGTGAATCGAATGCAGTTATTGTGAAAAAGTATGTATAGGTACTGTAATTTTAATTGAGTTCCATTGAAAATCAAATCAAATAAACAATTACTAATCAAAACTCTGTCCCATTATTGTGTAACCTAAATTTATAAAACAAAATAAGACACGTAAATAATTTAACCAAGAAAAAATGCCTTTATTCACTAGAACTAATAGAAGGAGCCGTTTTCAGAAGAGCTAAAATAAATAAATATTGTGGCTGTCCGTAGTGGCTGTCAAAGTAATGTAATTTTGGACCTCAGCCCAATAGCCATGTGTGATACATCATAAAATAGGTCTCAGCGAGCTGAACAAAAGTTACTATAACGCCAACAGCCAAATGTTTGTCGTTTCGGAGTTATATTTTAGTGAAAATTTTAGTTTTTTTTAATACAATATAACTCCGGAAGGACAAACATTTGGCTGTTGGCGTCATAGTAACTATTGTTCAGCTCGCTGAGACCTATTTTATGATGTATCACACATGGCTATTGGGCTGAGGTCCAAAATTGCATTCTTTTGACAGCCGTAATATTATTTTTTTTAGGTCTTCTGAAAACGGCTCATTGTAACGAGTGTTGTCATCATCATCACTGTTGTCCGCTCTCAGAGATATAATTAATTCTTCTTCGATAATGTTGTCTATTCTCACATCTCGTTCAAAATCATCGAAAATTGTTTTCTTTGTCTTCTCGACGACTTTGCCAAAAACATCGTACGAGTTTTTTTTTTGCCTAACAGTGTAATAATATAATGAAACGAGCCTCGGCCTAAACTAAACGTCTAAAAATTTTTTACAAAGATTTGGCCTCGGCCTTAACACAAAAAAAGATATTCCTAGTGTGGGGCCAGAAGCAATGGTATGTGCCTGTAAATGTTATGTTATGTTGTTATTTATAAAACACAACAAAGATTTGGCTTTGGCCTTCTACAAAGGATTACCTGTATTAACAAGTTGTCTTCGGATACAGAAAAAGGAAAAACGTAAGATCTGACTGCACGGACGAAAGTCCTTTGCCTATTCTGCTATTAGCAGAAAAACAAGATTTAAAAAAAATTAAATATTGTAACAAGAGAACCATTTACGCACGGGCCCGAATACTTTCTCGCTAGCACACACACTATCGTTCTCGCTCGTCGCCCCTCCGCTGCGCCCCACCAGCAAGCTACGGCCGCCAGAGCCCAATATAAGGAGCCGCACCGCATCATGAAGATATCATGATGTAGGTTTAGGGGTCCATAGGACCAAAACCAGCCCCAAGGTGGTGTTTAGTGGGTAGGCGCACTCTGTGAGTCCCACATTGGCAGCACGGCCGGGCCCGTGCTGTTATACATGAGCATTCACCACCTCCCTCCCCCGTGTCCTCCGGAGGGTGCCCTTTATAGGGCTAAAAAAAAACATGAAGATCACTTAGCTAGCAACCGCGCTAGACAAGACAGGCTTAACTGCTAGTCTATCTAGTAACGTCTGAACTAGGTCATAGATAGGGGACTACGCTGGACAGGACCGGCTTAACTGCTAGTCTAACCAGTAACGTCAGGTTAGGGACACTAGACGCGACCAGCTTAACTGCAGAACATCTAGTGCTCTCTCACAGTATCTATAGGAGGCAGCCACGTCTGTCAAAACATAATGTCGATAGGAAATACCAACCTATTTACAGTTATATGTAAAACGAATGAATACAAGGATTTACTTCTGCTACTCAATTGGCGTTTTCACTCAACCACCCCTTCAATATTATGAAACGGATTTTGTTTTTATTCAATTATTTTTGTATTTTTAAGATTATTAAAAGAATAATATAATAATGATTTTTACTTCCCATGCTTTAAAAGTTCGTCTTTATATGATGCGTACTAGTTGTGCAATCTACTAATAAAATAATCACAATGTGGAATCATGTATGGCTATACATTCCTTTACAGATACTCATTGCATTCAATTCAACTTTTTGACTGATGATTCCTTTGATTTTTACGGTAACATCCCTAGTTTTTAAAAACAAAAAGGGTTGACCGACATAACCTTGTGATGAAGTTCAGTTTTTTAGGACAAACATTGTTTACCTATTAAGTTTAAAATGGTTTGTTATTCAAAGTAAATTATAATAATGCCTTTTTTTGACATTATTACAATAAATATGTATTATTAACTGAAAAAAGTGAAGCAATTGTGTAGTTCTAACTTTGAAAAAATAAATAATATTGTGTGCCCTGCGTTACAAGGTTACGTTGATGAATTTTGTTGAAGTGTCAAATGTGACCTATTAAATTGGCTTTACGGTAGCCCATGCATTGTGCATTTTTGTAAAAACAGAGGACAGGAACCACAGATAACGTACAGTGATGTTATGACGTCAGCACCATCTATCGGTAATTTGCGGTATACTATTTTTTTTTTAATGACGCTCTGAAAAGCCCTCATTATAGTGTAAATAAAAAGACTTCAATTTAATTTGAAAGAATGTTTATGTGAATGAGAATAAAATTATGTTGTGTTACAATCCAAACTCATCTTCCGTGCAATCAGATAGGTACTAAATATAATAATTTGCTGACCCTTGAACCCAATAGGCGGTTTCAAGTCTCCGTGCTATCACGGGCTTTCGAATATAGACGCACCGCCGGAACTGACGTCCCCGGTATTATAAAAAACGGATTGCAAGCTTACTTTTTATAAAGTTAATATGAAAAAAAAATGCGCTAAAGAAATTATGCAGTTTGGAGAATCACCCAGCCATCCTTTATTACCTACTTACGACAATCCAAACGTCGAACCTTAAACATTAGTAATTAAACAGACTCAATATCTCAGAGTTTCCATCGATGACCGACAGAAAAGCCGCAACATTTTCGTTAGACATTGGAAAATAGCCTATAACCTAAATAGCAATACCTGCACCGGTTGCAACACAAAGGCAGATTCCCAATACAGTATGAATCATCTGAAAGATTGCTAAATCTAAATGCTGAGCAAGCAAATACTTAATGTGAAGTCTCCGCGAGCAGCCTCTACGCCTTTGCCGCACCACCGCTGGTAGCGCGAGGACATACCTGATCATCGTGATCAATAATCTAATTTAATTAAACTTAAACCAAACCAATTAATTAAACCAACCTCGTGTTGAACATTTGTAAAAAAATAAAAAAAAATAAACTCACGCCCGTTATCCCCGAGGGGGTAGGCAGAGACACCAATCTCTAGAACTGGGCCCACGTTTTGCCGAGTTTATTAGGTCCCATCCCAACGTGACAAGTGGCAAGCCTGTCGCAGTGAACATTTGTCTTGTTTTTTTAAAATCCTCTCCAACGGCCCAGTCCATATTTTATGAGTAAATAAGGAACTGTTTTTGTAAAATACTAACATCGGATTATATTTAAAACACACCTCCAGCCAAAGTGTGCGTGTCGGCCAGCAGCGTGACGATCTCGGCTCCCGCGTCGTTGTAAGCCTCGATGGACAGCTCGTACCAAGTCGCTGGACTTAGATCCCCCAACACATGACTGGCCGAGTTCAGATTGTCTCCCACCTAGAAACACCAGCAGGATAGCATAATGTTGTAATATAATTCATTAAACACGCCACTATTCACTGCGTATTTTATGAATAAGATAGCCTCGTAAGGCCCAATATACTAAAAAAAGTATGAAAACAATTGTTATTTTCAAGGTCGGGCCTTACGAGGATAAAATTTGAAAAAAGCCCGACTTAACCATTTGGTGTATGGCTTATAAAATAAATAAGATTAAAAAATATGATGTGCACTAAACCACCACCACCTCGAAAACCAAAGAAAAAATAATGAATGATATTTTACTTGTGCGTGTAGATATTAAATATAATTTTTTTTTATGGTAGTACCTACTTTTATTATTATCAGCCCTTATTAAACCATGAATGAATACACTTATATATTTGAAAATGTCATAAAACTCTTAGAATTCGTGGCCTCTTTCAGTATAGGCCTCCTCCAAATGCCTCCGTTTCTTCTTATCATTTGCCCTGTCAATTCAGTCCCTTCCCGCTGTTTTCTCTTAAGTCGTCGCTCCAACGGTCTCTAGATCGACCTCCGTTTTTTTATAATATAAATAATCCTAGGCTAGGCCTGTGAGACGTGGGGAACCAGTTGTATTAAAAAGCGAGAACTAATTTGTCAGTAAATTACAGCTCCTAAATAGAGGAAGACATGATCAAATTACGTACTAGCTTCGTGTTACTGGTTATATCAATTACCTTGATCCAATGCTCAGTGCCTGCTCTCCTGTAAGAGACTCTGAACCCCAGTATCGGACAGCCGCCGTCTCGCCACGCATAGAAGTTAATCTTGATCGCTGTCGCGTTCATGTACACGTGCTCTTCGGCTTTGGGTGCTTTTGGTTCTATAAAATTCGAGAAAATTGGACTTTAAAGCTTAATAAATTGGATTTTATCCTGCTTTTTTTATAAATAATATTTTTTTTATATAAAATGCCTTCAGGCCCTTTTACTACTCATAATTTATAAGAATATGTATAAATAATACAATTTTTTTCACACTGTTTAAGAGCCTATTGGTAAATTATTATCCTCTGTGTTGTTTCTGTGCTCGTTCATCTTCTTAATATACTTATTACTGTCTATCTGTCTGTCTGTCCACGACACAGGATATCCTAGTATGGGGCCGGAAGCAATGTATGTGCTTGTATGTAAATGTTATGTTGTTTGTGTGTCTTGCACTAACCTAGGTCTAGTCTATATGAAACGCTAAATACTGATTACTGGACCATGCTACAAGACAACCTCTGTGGCGCAGTGATTAATGCATCTGCCTACCATGGGAGAGGTCCTGGGTTCGAATTCCGACTGGGGAAAAAAAAAGAAACCCAGGGCTTGGATGTTTACATGTTTGTGACGTCGCTGCTTCTGGTTCCCACAACACAGGGTATCCTAGTGTGGGGCCAGAAGCAATGTGTGTGCCTGTATGTAAATGTTATGTTATGTTAAATATTAGAAGATTGCCCCTCGTGTATCTATTGTCTAATGAAGAGAATTTCAGTAATAAACCTACAAGTAACATATTTTAAATCCTTACTTCCACCCCTCGTATTGGCAGTGAGGAGATCGCTCGGTGCTCCGGCCGCCACCATGTTCCGCGCCTGCAGATTTGCACTGTAGGCAGTGCCGCACTTCAACATGTCCATTGTATGCGACGTCGCATCCGGTGACAGTTCTATAGTAGTCCAGTCTGCGTCCGACGCCAGTTTCCAATGGAGAAGGTAACCTGAAACAGCAATCAGAAACTTAAAAAAAAAACGAAGTAACCTCCTGAGTCCTGACCTCAAAAATAACAATTTGTAAACCATTGTTATCAGATCTTGGATGTTTACATGTTTGTAATGTCACTGTTTCTGGTTCCCATGATGACACAGTGTATCCTAGGGTCGGGCCAGACGCAATTTTTGTGCCTGTACGTAAATGTTTATGCTTATGTTTATTTTCAAAGTCATACAGACGAGGTTATAGGAAGAAATTCGGGAAATTTGGGAGAAAGGGAGAAGGGAGAAAGGGAGAAAAGAAACTGACTTATGATACCAGATCATATTCTGCCATATAGTTACTAGCTTCATCAGTTTTTAAGTAAGCCAAGGTTTTACCTCTGACAACCAGGAGTATTATTCTGTAAGTTGAAATTTCCACAGCGTCTAGAGGACTTATGCCATCAAATAGGTATTTTACTACGATGATGATAAATCCAATACCAAAAATACCCCTAGGCAGAGCGATAAAGTAGCGAAGGCAGTATTATTTCAAGGATTTTTGAACTAAAACTTTCGTAAGCACAACACATTTTCGTCCGATAAAACAACACCCGTAAGTTGATCCGGATTAAATGTGTAAAATATTTCAAGGATCTTTATCTTTCTAGGCGAAACATGAGGAAGAGACATTTTATTAGTCGAGACTGTATCGGTCTATCTATTTTTCAGGCCATTTAAAGAAAGAGAGAGAGCCTTATGCCCCGCGGTGGGCTATTAGGGGCAAAAGGCTTTTTCCCAACGTGTTAAGCCTCTTGGCCCCCGATAATCTCGTTATCTATCCTCCTGCCTTTTTAATAAATATCGTTGATCAATTGGTTGTAGCTACAGACAAGCCACTAACGTCCCAAGCTCCGTTTCAACTCACCATGATTTAGCTCTGCGAATCAGAGCAAAACCTGATCGGATTCTTCCGAAGAAAAATCAACTTACGTAGTGTATACGGAATAAAGATAATAATCATCATCAATCCATTATGTCTCACCGAGGGGCAAGGGTCTCTTCCCTGAGGAAGGTATAGGCTATATTTCACCATGGGGACCAAGTCCGGATTGGTGGAGGAAGTTTTTGACTTGGTTGTAAGTAATTGACCCAAAATGTGGCGTGATGAAGGTAATATCAGTAGGACTTTGTACGCTAAGAAGTCTTCGCTAAGTATGTTCTTGGGTGTGTAGTGACAATAATACAATGTATTTGCGTGTAATGTGAGTGCGCCCGGCGAATCGCGTCCCCCGTTCGGCAGTAAAGTTCTTCTCACGCTCCCTCACATGACACAAGTGTCTTATAATTTCTAACATATAACCTACAGTTAACTGATTCGATCTTTTATTCAGTGCCCGTTAATTAGTCTGAGAACTGTTCCTATGACCTGAGTACAAGTAATTGAACACGTTAAACAGTAACAATAGGTACAATATTGGTGTTACGATTGGAATCAGACTCAGAATCAGAAATTTATTTCAACGTAAAGAATTTACATTCTGCTTGTTGAATGTCAATGTACATACAGTTATGTATAATGTTAGCCGCTGCCTTGGGGCCGTCTGTAGTGGAGAAAAAGGCAGTGAAAAAAAAACTCCACTCTGACCATCTTTTCTCAAATCAACTTAAAGCTAATACAAATAAAACTTATAAAACAATATCTTGGATGTGTTGAACACTAGACACATTTATCCTCTGATTAAATTTAATATTAAACTACTATTTAAAGCCATACGTCCTTGTCTTCTAAATAATCGTTGATTTTGTAATAAGCTTTTTTGCAAAGAGTGTGCTTAACACAATTCTTAAATCGCGTTGGGGGTAACTCTAATATATCTTGGGCTATCTTGTTGTAGAACCTTATACAGTGCCCCATAAAGGAAGTATTAACTTTTGCAAGTCTAAATCGTGGAAGTGACAATTTATGTTTATTCCTAGTATTAACGTTATGATGGCTACCAAGTGTTTCGAAGTGTTTAATATTTTTCCTAACGTACGTAATATTGGGAACGCTAATGGTGTGAGTTACCCAATATCGGCGAGCCGCCATCCCTGGGCGGCAGCCAGTGCAGCTTGGCGCTGGCCGCCGTGGCGTACTGCAGCGCCAGCGCGGGCGCCGCGGGCGGCTGCAGCGCCCACACGCTGTACGTGATGGCGTCTTCGCCGAGGACGTTCGTTGCTGTGCACGTGAAGTTGCCCGACGATTGCTCGTTTACTTCTGGAATAGTACATTGTTCACCGAGAGGAGAAAGTGACCGACTACCGTCGAGGGTGTCGTTTGAAGCCCGAGCCGTAGACGAGGGCTTTGAAACACCTGAGATCGGGAATCGCAGTTTCTCTCGAGTGATACATAGTGCTTTATACTACACCTACAAGGAAAATAAAAAACGAAATCTTTACTAATTGAAATTTATATTGAAATTGTTGCTAGTGGCCAGTGTCATTTTGCGAACTTGGAGATAAAAACTCACTGTAAAAACTTTTTGGCTTTTGATATTTAGGTTACCGGCGCATAGTCTTACCCAAAATTAAAAAAGAAAAACCACGTAAGAAATGGATTTTCATACACTTTTCTCTCCCGCTCAGATGCGTTTTCTCCCCGCATATTTGTTCGATATGCAATGACGTACTTTCTACCGTAAATTTGATAAAGTACCAAGGTACTTTCCAAGCAAGTGTAGTATAAACACTATTTCAATTAGACTGTGTTTGTGTGTGTGTGTGTAAGGGTACTGACGGAAGATCAGCGCTGGAGTACCGTTCCTCCAGCTTATGCTGAGTCAGAGCCCTTTTGCATTTGCCACACCCACACTGAATAACGGATCTCTCTTTCCATGCCTCCCTTGTTAATGTTTTTGTTTTGTTAATTGTTTCATTGTGTTTTGTATGTGTTGTTTGCTTTTCTTACTACTGTATCGCCTGCTTGATATTGTATTTATTACGTGTGTGTGTAAATGCAAATAAATGATTTATCTATCTATCTATCTATCTTTGAACTATCATTTTTACAGTCTCTCTATAAATTATGAGCCAGTGCGGGCAGTGGCACGTGCAGCTCGCCTCCTCGTATGTGCAGATCCCCACGCAACGTGACCTTAGCGTCATTTACCATAGTACATGCCAGGCCTCTTGTGTCGTGCCCGATAGGCCATTAAGGGTAGTAGTAGGCTCGTCCCTTACTCTGTATAATATGCAGTAGGTACGCGCAAGTCCTCGGGTGGCGTGCCTTGTTAGGCCAGTGTGGGTAGTGTTGGATGCTCCCATCACCCCGTAAGCGAAGAGCCCCAGGTGGCGTCATTTCGGCGTCCTATATAATAGTATGCGCCAGGTCTTGTATGCCGCGCCCAAAGTCCTCTTACCACTTATATGCAAGTCCCCCCGCGGCGTGATCTCAGCATCGTTTATTATAATGAGGCCAGCGCGGACAGTGGCAGGTGGTCCCCTCACCGCGTATGTGCAGATTCTTACGCAGCGTGACCTCAGCGTCAGGCCTCGTGTGTGCGCCCGATAGGCTAGCGCGGGTGGTTTCCTTACCATTTATATGCAGGTCTCAGGGGATACCGCCGTTAAGCCAAAGTATTTTTCGCCAAATTTTACTTCCCAATAAACTTATGGCATCAGTTTCATTTCCCAAATGAAACTTTAGCAAGTTTTCATTTCGCATTTTATTCATTTGGTCAAATTATCATTTCGCATAATTTTACTGCGTCAAGTTTTATTAAGACAAACGTTTATTATGCTAACGTTTTATTTTGGCTTTTATTAATTTGGTCAAATTATTATTTGGCATAAATATAGTTGACGATTAGGTACTCATTTTTATTGAACGGGGGGTCGGCGATGTAAAGAATACGTGGCAACAGAAATATAGGTGCGACGACGCGCGTAGCGAAGCGGAGCGCGTCGGAGCGTTAGTTTCTCTATGTAAGATCGAAAACAGACTCGACTTTGTTGTGTCATTTACACACATTGCCGGCAGCGTATTCGGTATTGTATGGAAAGGTACTTTTTGCCAAACGATACTTTTGACTGAACAATGCTTGGTAAAATGAATTTTGACCAAGTATTTATTTGGTAAACAATAACTTGCCATAATAACTTTTGCTAACTGTTTATTTGCTTTAAGTTGTTTTGAGAAATGTTTTTTTGCCAAGTGATAATTTGCGGAAAATAGTTTGGGAAGTAATACTTTGGGAAACGATTTTTGGCAATACATTAGTAAACCGGTCTCAGCGTCTTTTATCATAGTGAGGCTTCGGGTGGGGAGCCCGTCAGGCTGGTGAAGGTAGTGGAGGTGGTCCCCTCACCGCGTATGTGCAGGTCCCCTCGCGGCGTGACCTGGTAGTGCGCGTGGTGCGTGACGGGCGCGCGCGCGTGCGCCCAGCGCGAGCGCGGCGGCGGCGCGCCGGCGCACGCGCAGCGCAGCAGCAGCGCCGCGCCCGCCGCGCGCCGCAGCGTGCCGCCGAACGACGCGATGCGCGCCGGGACTGCCGGTGCCGCCCAGACAGAGGGTTAGGGTTGGACCTCATCTGGCAGCACGGAATCGCATTTGTTCCGCCTGTGCTACCACGTGCTGCAGTATGCTGCCGTAAGCGAACGCGCGCTGTCGCATTCCGCAGACAAAAAAGGCGATCGCACGCGTCAGCATGCTGCAGCATGGGTAGCATACTGCCGCGTTCTTTCATGATCAGTTTAGTTTCGAGCGCGAGATGGATAGGACCACGGAAGAGAGCAGTGATTCTAGCGTGTATTTTGCAAGAAATGCAAAGTCAAAATAATAAAAAGAAACGCAAAACGCAAAATTTCTGCACTAAAACTATCAAATTTTCGTCAGTGATTGTTATTTCCATCCGTACGGCATGAATGAACAGGCTGCACTGAGCTGACGAGCGCGTGCGCCATTGTACGATAGAGTGAGACAGCATGCGATAGCAAGTGATCGGCGGTGAAAGGATGCGTTAGCATGCTATCGCGCGCTTCAGCGTTCCGGAGTCTCCCTGCCGACCATTGCATTTTGTCCGTGATGCCGATCGCCTCGAGGATTCCGCCGCGTGCTATCGCATTATGCTTTCTGTCTCGGTCTAGCAAATGGCAGTTCTAAGCAACAGAAAGAGAAAGGGCGACGGAAAAAGGCGATTCCGTGCTGCCAGATGAGGTCCAACCCTTAGCCATATGCATTGCGAGAACGCCACAGTAGTAAAAGCGTCAAGTACAAACATCCGTTTAGGTACAACGCGTAGATAATTCGCATCAATTTATGGATGTGAGCCCGCTTGATTATACATAGTGTAATAGATAGATGAAAATTTCATTTAATTATAACATAGGTAGCTACATGTTTGGAATTTATATTTGAACTGTTACCTTATTAGTAATAGAATGAAGACTTTTTTATTTTATTATTATTATTACTATTTATTATACAGACAAACACTAAAGGCAGTCAAGGCTCGGAGTAACATACGACTTTGAACATTCCGATGAATAAATAGTTAGTATTCAATCAAAAGATAAAAGGAAAGTAAGAATGCTATAACCGTGCGATAAATGTGAAAACTTGTATAATTTTCTAAATTAAGCTGACAACTACAATTCACAGCATACGCACTTCAGCGTAACCGAGTTATAATCAATTAAGCATTAGTGACTCGAACCTGATTGAAACATTAAAAAACTGAAAATACAAAATCAAACACATACAAACCAAAATACAGAAATAACTCACTTCTAGAACTAGGCCCTTGTCCCACTACCAACGTGGACTCGCCCTCCCCCGATCCGGTGGTGGCGGACACCCAAAACTCGTAGAGTTGCTTCTCCAGTAAGTTCCGAACTTGAAACATCAGCTCCAGCTCAGCCGGAGACTCCACTGACACTGTATAGCTTGAATGCTTGCCCAGTCTGAGGATATTTAATTTATTGATATGTAAAACAGCTAACAAACAATTTATGACGTATAGAGAGAGCTTAATAGAGTAGATCTAGAATGTAACCCAAAGTCTATGATGAGGAAGAGTTTGATCTGTAATAAATCAACTAGACATGTCATAATTTAGACAACAGGTGAGTTTTTAGTCATTGGTAATTATGCAGGTAGGTTTTTAGGAGGTATGTATTTGTGTGGATGTTATTAACTTATTCATCTGCTGGTATGAAACAACAATCTCTTGAGCATGTTTGTGTGACGCCAGCGTTCTCCTGATGTATTGCCACCGCGTCATCAAGTTTTCAGAATGTATTTTTTTGCTCGGCTTGGTGTTGGTATTGGCGATTAAAGTTTCCACAACTCGACTGCTAAAGAGCCTACTTTTGGTGTAAATAAAATAGTATCTATCTAAGAATTTTTGTTAACGCTCCATCTCCTCCAAAAACTCCAGCAGACTATCGCAGCTATAGCAGACACAATCTTAGGCTGTTATGCACCACTTCTTAAATGTCATTTAAGTCGCTATTTTTGTACAACGAATTTTAGTTAAATCCTGTTTAGGCCACGTCGAAGAAAGTGGTGCAAGACGGCCTTAGTGTCTGTGAGAGAATTTATTTTTCCTCAGTAGCAACACTGCCTTTTCGCTTGTCACTTTTTCTTCCAAGTGAAAATATATATTTTTTTGTTTTATTCTGCTGCCCGTAGTCTCCCAACAGAGGTTTTCATCCCCGCCTGTAAAAAATGACACCCTGAACAAAGTGGAGAAGGCACAGTAGGTACCTGCCAGCCTCCCGGTAGTAGACGGTGTAGTGCGAGATGACGCCGTTGGGGTGCAGCGGCGGCAGCCAGCTCACCAGCACCGAGTCGCTGGAGAAGGCCAGCGCCTTGATCTTGTGCGGCGCTGACGGGACTGGAAGGGACAAAAATCAGGATGGCTCTACTTGGTCAGGTAAACAGGAGATTTACTTGATCTTGTGCGGCGCTGACGGGACTGGAAGGGACAAAAATCAGGATGGCTCTACTTGGTCAGGTAAACAGGAGATTTACTTGATCTTGTGCGGCGCTGACGGGACTGGAAGGGACAAAAATCAGGATGGCTCTACTTGGTCAGGTAAACAGGAGATTTACTTGATCTTGTGCGGCGCTGACGGGACTGGAAGGGACAAAAATCAGGATGGCTCTACTTGGTCAGGTAAACAGGAGATTTACTTGATCTTGTGCGGCGCTGACGGGACTGGAAGGGACAAAAATCAGGATGGCTCTACTTGGTCAGGTAAACAGGAGATTTACTTGATCTTGTGCGGCGCTGACGGGACTGGAAGGGACAAAAATCAGGATGGCTCTACTTGGTCAGGTAAACAGGAGATTTACTTGATCTTGTGCGGCGCTGACGGGACTGGAAGGGACAAAAATCAGGATGGCTCTACTTGGTCAGGTAAACAGGAGATTTACTTGATCTTGTGCGGCGCTGACGGGACTGGAAGGGACAAAAATCAGGATGGCTCTACTTGGTCAGGTAAACAGGAGATTTACTTGATCTTGTGCGGCGCTGACGGGACTGGAAGGGACAAAAATCAGGATGGCTCTACTTGGTCAGGTAAACAGGAGATTTACTTGATCTTGTGCGGCGCTGACGGGACTGGAAGGGACAAAAATCAGGATGGCTCTACTTGGTCAGGTAAACAGGAGATTTACTTGATCTTGTGCGGCGCTGACGGGACTGGAAGGGACAAAAATCAGGATGGCTCTACTTGGTCAGGTAAACAGGAGATTTACTTGATCTTGTGCGGCGCTGACGGGACTGGAAGGGACAAAAATCAGGATGGCTCTACTTGGTCAGGTAAACAGGAGATTTACTTGATCTTGTGCGGCGCTGACGGGACTGGAAGGGACAAAAATCAGGATGGCTCTACTTGGTCAGGTAAACAGGAGATTTACTTGATCTTGTGCGGCGCTGACGGGACTGGAAGGACAATCAGTCAGGATGGCTCTACTTGGTCAGGTAAACAGGAGATTTACTTGATCTTGTGCGGCGCTGACGGGACTGGAAGGACAATCAGTCAGGATGGCTCTACTTGGTCAGGTAAACAGGAGATTTACTTGATCTTGTGCAGCGCTGACGGGACTGGAAGGGCCAACAATCAGGATGGCTCTACTTGGTCAGGTAAACAGGAGATTTACTACATAGATAGATAGATGGAGAGCACTTTATTACAATACCACGAGAATAATTATTCAGGGATCATGGACTCAGTAATGGTATACAATTGGCAATCTTATCGCTTAAAGTGATCTCAATTTAGGCTTAGCCTGGATTAGAAGAGCCAGTTAAAAACAATTTTATTATCAGCCCCGAGCTCGTCGAGCGAACAACCGGTAAAACACCTCTCACATAGTAAGCAGATGCGCTAACCAATTAAATACGCTATAGATAGAGGTCATCCCAACTGTATCCGAATATAAAATTCAAATGAATGCGTTGCCCGTAAAAGGGTCTATGTGTATTATTTGTTTTTACATAGATAGCGCTGTTTTTTTAACTTTCATAACGCTTTTACAGCTGACTTACAGTTTCAATGAGGGATTTTTCTGACAGTTATTAAAAAAAAGATAGTTCTAAAAGTTACGATGAGATGGCGCTTGATCGCAAGGGTTTACCTTATTTTCTTATTGTTTGCCACGCCACAGATAAAAACTATATTGCTGTTATGTGATTTCATCGACTGGAAGGAATCTGTGATCAACTGATTAACGCCATTCGGTTTGTCCTGTGATTACGTGTATGTTGTAACCACTTATTGTACAATTGTTTGTTTACCTAAATAAAATAAAATAAAAATAAATGTCTGAGATTAATACACGATATTTTTTACCCTCATTGCTTGTTTTATTACGAAGCTTTTACTGAGGGATTTTTGGGACTTATTCACGGGCAACACATCGCACCATTACAAGAACAACGTGATATTTCGAAGAAAATAATTTTTTATTCATAGATATTTTTTTAACGCGATTTTATAAACTCCAAAAACCGGAATAATGAGCAAAAAATACACTGCATCACGTTATAGTGCTATCTCTTTCGGCCATTACTTTGAAACCTTAAAAAATGCTCTCATGTAACGTAAGGGTTCCGAAATTACATTAACATTACATTACATTTACATACAGGCACATACATTGCTTTTGGCCCCACACTAGGATACCCTGTGTCGTGGGAACCAGAAACAGCGACGTCACAAACATGTAAACATCCAAGACCTGGAGTTATTTTTTTCCCCAGCCGGGGATCGAACCCGGGACCTCTCGCATGGTAAGCGGATGCGCTAACCATTACGCCACAGAGGTCGTTGAGAGAATAACACGTCGTTCTTGCATGTGTGCGACATTCGATGACGGAACAAATATTTATAAATTTTTAAACAAATAAATATATTTTTTCTACCATTCTGTAAAACTAATGTGGGAGTAAATGCGCCAATAAATAGGATGCTCAAAACTTACAACGACTGTTGGAACGTTTATGGTTTAGATATATTCTGCGATCGACTGGGGTATTTTAAATCCAAAATCAATCTCAAGTAGCTCTTAAATATCCTTACAAATGTTGGTGAGCCAAATGGTACTAGTATATAAGTTTAATTGTTATAATTAGTCCATAGTGTTAATTTGTGAGTGCTATGCGCACCTGTAATTGGCACAAACGCCAGCCCTCTGTTGTTAATTTAAGATCTAACTTGTAATGTGTTTGTGCTGTTGGTGTGCCTTAATAAATAAATAATAATAATAATAAACTCACGCCCGTTATCCCCGAAGGGGTAGGCAGAGGCACCAGTCTCTAGAACTGGACCCACGTTTTGCCGAGTTTATTAGGTCCCAAACGTGACAAGTGGCAAGCCTGTCGCCGTTATCCGGGCACAATTTATCAGCGAATGGTGTTGCTGTCCAAACAAATGTACGTAACTAAAAGTCATCGGTACATGCGTGGTTCGAACCCAGACCCTCATGATCGAGAAGCGAAGGTCAACCCCACTACGCCACCGCCGCATAAAATAAAGCGAGGCGTAGTAGGCATACCGGTGCGCCCTCCTCGGCCTCGAGGGGGGTCGCTCATGATGTAGCTTTAGGGGTCCTTAGGACCAAACCAGCTCCAAGGTGGTGTTTAGTGGGTAGGCGCACTCTGTGAGTCCCACATTGGCAGCACATTCACCACCTCCCTCCCCCGTGTCC
This sequence comes from Yponomeuta plumbellus, assembly GCA_947310845.1. Classification (NCBI taxonomy): domain Eukaryota; kingdom Metazoa; phylum Arthropoda; class Insecta; order Lepidoptera; family Yponomeutidae; genus Yponomeuta; species Yponomeuta plumbellus. The sequence continues at coordinate 758,179 of OX371193.1, read as the reverse complement.
TCCGGAGGGTTCCCTTTATAGGGCTAAAAAAAAAAAAAAAAAAAAGTAGGCGTACCGTCCTCGTGCGTGAGGCAGTAGACGGGCGGGCTGCGCGCGCCGTCGCCGGCGCCGGTGTACGCGAGCACCCGCAGCGAGTAGTTGCTGTACTTGTGCAGCGCGTGCAGGTACGTCTCCGTCGTCGCCACGCGCTTCACCTCCGCCACGCCCGCTGCGCACAACAAGAAGAAACATTTATTTCATACTACACCTGCTTGGAAAGTACCTTGATACTTCATCAAATTTACGGTAGAAAGTACGTCATTGCATATCGAACAGATATGCGGGGGGAAAACGCATCTGAGCGGGAGAGAAAAGTGTATGAAAATCCATTTCTTACGTGGTTTTTCTTTTTTAATTTTGGGTAAGACTATGCGCCGGTAACCTAAATATCAAAAGCCAAAAAGTTTTTACAGTGAGTTTTTATCTCCAAGTTCGCAAAATGACACTGGCCACTAGCAACAATTTCAATATAAATTTCAATTAGTAAAGATTTCGTTTTTTATTTTCCTTGTAGATGTAGTATAAAGCACTATGTATCACTCGAGAGAAACTGCGATTCCCGATCTCAGGTGTTTTAAAACCCGATTCAAACGACACCCTCGACGGTAATCGGTCACTTTCTCCTCTCGGTGAACAATGTACTAATAACAACAAAACACACGCCACAAAACAAAATAAATCCAAAAATTACACCATAAAATTAGTACAAAACAAAGAATCAGAAGAAAACAGGAGGAAAATAAAGATCACGGCGTGTCACTGCTGTTATAAATGGCAGCTGACTCAGCGTTATGCTGAAGAACAAGCCTTCAGCGCTGATTTTCAGTCAGTGCCAAATGATACTCCGCGAGCGTCACAGACCGCGGTGTATAAAAAACTTAATACTTATGTACAGAAAAATAAGGAACATAATACTTATGTACAGAATAGATTAAGTACTTAAAATAGTTTATTACCAAGAAACAGACAAGACTATTAAGTATAAAGTAATTAATAAATATAACAAAAATATATATGGATAATGTAATTAAGAAGGAACAACGGCCGGAGTGCTTAGTGCGAGTTTTTTTAACTACTCGATTGCGTTAACGTAAACTCATACTCTATCACATCCAAGATATTATTTTGTAAGTTTGATTTGTACTAGCTTAAAGGTGATTTGAGAAAAGATAGTCAGAGTGGAGTTTTTTTTTCGCTGCCTTTTTCGCCACTACAGACGGCCCCAAGGCAGCGGCTAACATTATACATAACTATATGTACATTGGCATTCAACAAGCAGAATGTAAATTCTTTACGTTGAAATAAATTTTTGAATTTTAATTTGAATTTGAATATAGAAGTGACAAAGCGCGCCACCTAGTTGTCTCTTTGTCACTCCTATACAAATTGCAAACGCTCTCGCTATCGAAAGTGAATGCAAAAACTCGCACTAAGCACTCAGAGCTATATACAAGTTGCTTGCGGGAACACAGCAGCGAGCTCGGAGCTATACAGGTGCACAGGTCGGGCAGCGGTTTATGAGCGATCGGCGAAAATGGAGGGTGATATTTTCCTCGCGAGTGCGTGAGCGTTTGTGAGAAAGAAAGATAGTGCCGCGCTCAAGGTCATCGATCTTTATTCGTTGCGCGACTTGTAGCAGACAGAAATAGTGTGTGAGCGAGAGAGCGCTACACCATGCTCGCGCAATATAGTTCTGAGTGCGAACCTTACATTTTGTATTATATTAGGAGATTTATAAATAAATGCATGCTTCATTTCTTCGGCCATCTGAGTTTGATTAGAGATTAATCGAATACGCGAGTATGGCGTAGCGCTCTCTCGCTCGCACACTATTTCTGTCTGCTACACAGGTCTCAATGAAAGTTTTTTGGATAATATAATACAGAGGTTCCCAAACTTTTTTTCTCGTGGACCACTTTAAAGGTTTTACCATTTTTTTTGTTAGATCCCCTGTTGCTACGTTTCTACTGTATTCCCAAAAGTCCTAAATAATATCAGTCTAATTTGGGGGTGTTAAGAAGAAAAAAAACCTCTTCTATGGACCCCTGGACCACATTGGGAACCTATCTATAATATCTATTTTTGTGAAATTTCTTGAATAAATAATAAAAGAAAAAGTTAATCTCGGCAGAGGTCGTATGGCTTAAGATTTAACTACAAACAGTGGCAATTTTATACAGGCATATAAATTGCTGCTGACCCCACTTTAGAATACCCTGTATCATGAGAACCAGAAACAGCAACATCAGAAACAAGTAAAAATTCAGGACCTGGGTTTTTTGTTCCCAGCCGGAATTCGAACCCGGGTCCTCTAATGCGGTAACTCCCACTGTTGGGCATAGACCTAATCTCTTGCACGCTAAATAGTCCAACGCCACCACTAGCCCGGTGGGCCGCTGAAATTGTGAAAGCGCGTGGGAAACATTAAAGGTGTAAACCTTAAAAAAAAACAGACCCCAACTACTCACCATGTTCAGAGGTCATAGGTGCGTAGATGACCTTGTATCCTTGGATCAGGCCGCCGTGCTGGCCGGGCGGCGGCGGACTCCACGACACTTTGATACTGGACGACGACAGCGGGGTGCAGCTCACCCTAGTCGGGTGTGACTCTGGCACTGTAAGCATTGGTGTATTGGTATTAATCAATTAAATTGTAGATATGTATATGAGAGCCAAGTCAGAGGCCTTAGGGTGGCTTGAAAACTTCTGACAGTAAGACCAGCCACTAGTCTTACAAGCCTCCACCAATCCGGACTTGGCTCACGTGGTGGAGTATGGCCTATTTTCTCAGGGAAGAGAGAGATGTGCCTTTCGGTGGTAATAGGGTGGGTGGGTGGATGATGATGAACATTGCCATTCAACAGAATGTAGATAGATAGATAAATAATACTTTATTGCACATAAAAAAGGAGATTACACAGGTATTTCTTAATATAAGTGTACAGACGGCGGCCTTATCACTAATGTAAATTCTATAAGTTGAAATAAATTTCTGATATCTTGAACTGACAGCGATATTAGCGAGCAAGGCATACATCAAAAGTGAGGCACGCGTCTTGAGAGTTACCTCCCTCCAGCTAAATCATGTCCCATGCCCACTGAGAGCGCTGGAACTGACAGGCGAACATTAGCGAGCAAGCAACATAGGGAAAGTGTTGCGCGCGAGTTACCTCCCTCTAGCGTTGTGGCGCTGACGGGCGCGGCGGCGGGCCCGGCGGCGACGCCGTTGAAGGCGCGCACGCGCACCTCGTAGCGCGTGAAGCGCCGCAGCGCTGACAGGCTCAGCTCCGTCGCCGACCACCCGTTCACCGTCAGCGTCCTGCGGGGTAGGGGACAGGTTCAAACTAACACTGTTTTGCTGATCTGAGATAAAAATCCGAAAATAGCGTTATTGATAGAACTTGAAACCAGAAAACCGTTACCGCATTAAATTATACAATACTATTGACTGATGGCTGTATATCGAAATGGTTGGCAGATACCAGGGTTTGCCATTTTCATGAACCTGACAAGCTTCTTTTGCTTAATGCACAGGCGCACACGCACGCTGGTTTTGTAGGGTTTTGTACCACAAATGGAAAGAAAGCACCCTTATAAGATCACTTTGTTGTCGATCCGTCCGTCCGCTCGTCCGCCATAATATGTCTGCCAAGACCCTTTATCTCGGAAACTACCTTGAAGTTGGGTGGTTTCGCCCAGCAGCCCGCCGCGCCGGCACTGACCTGGTGCCGTTGGGCAGCGGTGCGCCGCCGTGGCCGAGCTCCGCGCACGTGACGGTGTAGCCCAGCAGCTCGCCGTGCCACGCCTCGCGCGGCGGCGGCCGCCACGACACCAGCAGCTCGCCCGCCGCGCCCGCCGACACCTGCACGCCGCTGGGGGGCTCCGAAGGGGCTGTGAGGAGTTGTTCGGAATTAAAGTGTATGGCAGCATTATCTTTCAGTGGCAGTGCGCTAGTCATAGATGCCGAAGAGCTGATCTTTGGGGTGAAAAAGTTTCCTAAGTTTCCTCAGGGATACCGCGAACTGGTGAACGAGGCGTGAGATGCCTACCAGCTGGTTGGACCTATAATCTGAGGCAGTGGCTGAATGAGGGTCGTGTCTTTCGGGATCCCTATTTTCAGCCTGGGCGTGTACGAGCTGATTGATTGATTTGTTTCAACGTTCAAATTACTGGAGTAGTACTGTGGCAGAGCCTCTCCAAATTCTCTCTTCCATATCAAAGTTCAAGACGCTCTTGAGACATCAAATCAAACCTGCTGAAATTTACGAAGCTTAGCAATAGCAGGCTATAGTTATGTAGAAAAGATTTCGACTTCGTACGGGGTCCCAGCGGCATGCAAGCTGTAACATCATTATTTAAACAAATGACGTCAGTCTGGGAGTTAAGATGTTTGAATCAAGAATCAAGAATTTATTTCAACGTAAAGAATTTACATTCTGCCTGTTGAATGTCAATTTACATACAGTTATGTATAACGTTAGCCGCTGCCTTGGGGCCGTCTGTAGTGGAGAAAAAGGCAGCGAAAAAAAAACTCCACTCTGACCATCTTTTCTCAAATCACCTTAAAGCTTTAAGAATTTAAATACAAATAAAACATACAAAATAATATCTTGGATGTGTTGAACACTAGACACATTTATCCTCTGATTTAATTTAATATTAAACTACTATTTAATGCCATACGTCCTTGTCTTCTAAATAATCGTTGATTTTATAATAAGCTTTTTTGCAAAGAGTGTGCTTAACACAATTCTTAAATCGCGTTGGGGGTAACTCTAATATATCTTGGGGTATCTTGTTGTAGAACCTTATACAGTGCCCCATAAAGGAAGTATTAACTTTTGCAAGTCTAAATCGTGGAAATGACAATTTATGTTTATTCCTAGTATTAACGTTATGATGGCGTTTGTGATATCCTTGCCAAGTATTCATAGTACAGGATAGTCTCCGCGAGTTTATTCGAATGCAACTAGATGATGCAGTGTAAATGCTACTAGGTGGCGCTACCGACATTATAGATAGTAGCTTTGTAAAGATTTTTCGAGTCGAATTCGTAGAGCTTGTAGATCTTGTAAGAATGCAGGTATTCAACAGCCAGTACAGCTTCGGCGTAAAGTTTGGGAGCGATTGCGTTGTGTGGATTTTATCTGAGAAGCTGACCTTCCTCCTGCGTCTTGACGACGACGGGCTCGGTGTAGCCGCTGGCGTCGATCTGGTTGAGCGCGGCGAGGCGCAGCATGTAGGCCGTGTGCGGCTGCAGCCCGCCCACCAGCGCCTCGTAGTGCTGGGAGCCCTTCTTTGTCAGCCTGGGGGAGGCAGGGTGTTTATTTTGCGGTCAGGGGTGTATAGAGTTGCTTGTCCAGAATGTAATGGAGTGTATGTTGACCAGACGGGAAGGAGTTTCATAACTCGATATAGGAGCATGTGGCGGCTTTCCAGAACAATCATCCGGATATTGCCAAACACCTTTGGCTTGTTGCCACCACATGCAGTAAGGAATTAGATTATACTTGAGCAGCTGGAAATTTAAAAATTATCTAAGGATAGGTTATTACAACGCAGAATGAACAGATGGGCAGATTTCCCCATTAATCGATAGAGGCGAAACGCGTGGCATTTTCTCACACAAGCATTGGTGTCGGTGGTGGTGCTTTCGTATTTTGCTTCTGCTTGAAAAAGTGGGAGGGAGGGCGGTGCATTAACTAACCGCATGGTGCTTGTGAGATTTTGGCGGAATTAAGCAAAGTAATTTTTACATTTTAATGCTGCGGCCACACTTGAAGGCGAAGATTCGTGTTCGCGTTGTCGCGACAAAATTTCGTGCTCGCTCTACGTCGAAGAGCTTGGCTACATCAAATAAACCTTCGCTACGTCGCGACAATCTAGAACGTTACCAAATTCATTTTGCCCTTTGATGTGCGGTATTTTACCGACAGCAGCGCGAAGGGTGTTTGTATTCGCGATGATGATTCGCGATAGGACGAATTCTTTGGCCAGACATGTCGCGACAACGCAAATCTTCGCGTTATCGCGACAGTGTGGCCGTACCATAATGCTAGTGTTTCTTCTTCTTCTATGAATCCTACGCATCCTGTATCGATCCGGACTTGGCCCCCGTGGTGGAGTAATTATGGCCTGTACCTTCCTCAGGGAGGAGACCCGTGCCCCTCGGTGGGGACATAATAGGTCGATGATGATGGTGATGATCCTGTATGGATGAACAGACACTCACACGACATCGTGGTGGTTCTGATGGTGCTGCAGCGAGATGTTGAGCGTGTCGGCGTGGGCCCAGCGCTCGGGGCCGCGCGCGCCGCCGCCGGCGCCGAGCGCGGCGCGCTGCAGCCGGTAGCCGAGCAGCGGCGAGTGCCCGTCGAAGCCCTGGCTCCACGACAGCCGCACGGCCCGCGACTGGATCTCCGTCACGGCCAGCGAGTGCGGCGTGTCCGGCTTCTCTACAAGGATCGAGAGTAATACAGTAAATTGTGTGCCTAGTCCGTCTACACGGAACTCGTTGGTGGCATTGAATCGTGGATGAAAACGTGGCTTATTCTTTAAAGAAACCAGATAGGTGTCTAAAATGTGTTTTGTAAAGAATTTACATCGTGTTTGTTGAATGTCACTGTACTTATAATTTTAATGTTAGCCGTTGCCTCGGGGCCGAATGTAGTTGAGAAAAAGGCAGCGAAAAAAAATCCAGTCTTGCTAAGACTGTTTTCTCAAATTACCTTAAATCTAATACAATAGATTGTATGAATATCTATTAACTCTTTACGCTCATGACAATAATAGTACAGTTTTTGGTATGCAGTCACAGCGTCTGTACATTTATGAAAAACTTAAGTGAATAATCTATGAAAAAATAGCATCAGAAATATATCATCACTTATTGTAATTATAAATACAAATCCTATTTTAATGTCTTCTTCCTTTCATTGAATGATTTCAGGCACGGTTGCCTTTAGAGAAGATGGCCAATAATCAACTTTCTGTTGTTTAGGTTTGCTTTGGAAATATCGTGGATACGCCAATTTTCATCTATATAAATGAACTTCTGACTGATTCATTCACTCATCAACGCCCAGCCCAAGCCGTTGGACCTAGGAAGCTGAAATTTTGCACAGAGGGTTTATATATAATGTAGGCAAGGATTAAGACTTTAGGCGAGGAATAAGATTTTTTGAAATTCAACCTCTAAGTGGGCGAAAAGGGTTGCCAAAATTTGTATAGGAGGTGTAAAGAATGTTATCTAATTTTCTTGAAACTTAAAATAAATACTCTTCAACACAATTGAACACGTGTTTCGCCGTTTTTCTAAATTTAACCCTTAGGGGAGTGAACGAGGTTGCAAAATTTTGAACTAAAGTACACGCGGACGGAGTCGCGGGTGAAAGCTAGTTAGAAATAAGACTACAATAACCTTGGACGGAAAGGTAGATGTAGTGGTCGCTGTGCCCGAAGGCGTTGACCGCTTGGCACTTGTACACGCCGGAGTCCTGCCGGTCGGCTCTACTAATGTATAACTGGGACCTTAAACCACTATCAGTCTTTGCTTCGGAGATGCTTAATCTGCAAGTAAACAGAGACAAATCAAAATTAAGGAAAAAATTTAGTTTCAGGAAGCCCTTCGTATGCATAGAATCGTTCGTAGCCCCAGCTGCCTGAGTGATCTTAAACGATCACGAAGCTTAACCAACATAGGGTGCGTTCAGTGCATAGATATGTGACCGTCTGCGACTAACGCTAGTGGCATTTTTCCGAGCTGTTCCGTGCTTCGCAAGGCATGTTGAGGAGTTGGAAACTTGGCTTAGCGACTGTCGGCGACGACGGCCAATGATTGCGGCCCACGGCGTTACCTATAGGTGTTGAGGTCGAGCTGGTCGGAGTTGTGCAGCCACTGCACGCGGATGGGCGCGTCGCCGCGCGCCTCGCACTGCAGCGTGGCGGCCGCGTCGCGCCGCGCCGTCGCGTTGTGCGACGTCAGCTCGAAGCGCGCCGGCTCTGCGGCCCGGGGGGAAAACTCTACAGACGTTCTGTCTTGTTTATGAAATCGATACCTACATATCGTTGCCTTACTTTCTCAAACTCGGATCTTAAAAAAATGCAGCAACTCTTATCTCAAAAAATGCGTCTACACTAAAGCTAAAAAAGATTATACTTGAACCATTACAAACGTGCGAACTGAGTCATAAAAAATTGTATCAAACCTCTCTCTCACACATATAGGAGGCATATCAAGCATATCGGAACTCTCGCTCGCACTTTTATGACTTGGTTCGCACGTTTGTAATAGCTCAAGTATAGTATCTTACTTTTACTTATAATTACAGCTAATAGTCCACATCTAACTAAGAAATGTAATTTAATTTTTCACCGAAACACAGACCGTTTTTATTTCAATCCTGAAAAGTTGTCTTTTTTAAAATACGGGTTTGAGAAAGAAAAGCAACGTTATGCTCACGTATGACCGAATCAGAAATGACGAGGTCCGTAGACAAACGAAAGTCGTCGACGTAGCCCACCGGATGAGTAAGTTGAAGTGGCAGTGGGCAGGGCACATAGCACGCAGAACTGATGGCCGATATGGCCGAAAAGTTCTTGAATGGAGACCACGCAAGCACAGCGTAGGACGACCAGCCACAAGATGGACAGACGATCTCGTCCACGTGGCAGGAATACGCTGGATGCAGGCCGCTTCCAACCGGTCGTTTTGGGAAAACATGGAGGAGGCCTTTGGACTTCTTGTGGCTGAATAACGATGATGATGATACGCTCACGCATGTATCCCAGAGGGGCAGGCAGAGACCAGGGACTGCCACCAGTCACGATGCTGGCAAATCGCTTTCGCTTCATCGACATTCATTAACCGGGTTCTTACTTACTGCACTGGCTCAGCGACCCGAAGTGGGTCTTGGCCTCCGACACAAGAAGTCGCCAGTTGTCTCTGTCCTGCGCGGTATCCTGCCAGACCAGTGCGTGGAGCTCACGCAGGTCCTTGGCCACTTCCTCCTTCCAACGATTTCTGGGGCGGCCCGAAGGTTAAGATAAAAAGCACCCGAAGCCGACGTGCGTGCATCCACGCCGGTTTCGGGTACTTTTCATCTTCCCCTTTGCTAATACATCCCCTATTTGGTCAAAGTATGTCCACCTGGGGAGTCCCTTAATGGCCCTTCTACTCACATTCGCTCGATATATTTGCTTCGTCAGTATTTCTTCCTTCATCTTCTTCACATGTCCAAACCAACGCCACATTCCTTTCTACTATCATACTATTGCGTATTCTGTCATTCGAAATTATACCACACCTGTTTCTCAAGGACCTCCTTTTCTACTGCGTTCTACTTTCATGATTCTTCTGCTAGACCCAAATCTTGCTACGCTCGATGAAATGACATAAATGTACTTGTGGAAACATGGGTACATTGTATTAGTGAAGCCAAACTTGAATCTTATAACTTTTGTCATCTATGCTTTACGAATCAGGTTCAAAAACAGAAAACCGAACGAGATATTGACGATTTTGTATGTCGACAATCTTAAATCTAAAAAGTGTGTATTTCTTCGTAAGTTCATCCCATCTGGCACTTGTCTTTTATTGTAACCGACGTCTGTCTGCCTTTTCGCTCTGTAGGTACTGGTTAAACGCATTTCTTACCATTGACAGCAACAAAGATGGTTTTGCTAAGCGGGGCCCCCACGCCGTTCTCGGCGCGACACATGTAGTGCCCTTCGTCGTACGGCAACGCTGCTTCCATCCACAGCGAGCCGTTGCCTAGTAACTGGAAGCGCGCGCCCAGGTTCACCAGTGGGATGAAGTCGCTGCCCGCGCCTCCTAAGTAGGAAAGAGATGAATGGATACATTTTTGTCCGAAGTTGAAGTCTGAGGTCAGTAAGCTGGGTCTTTTTATTCACGTTGACATAAACGTGCGTACTCTACTATTTGGGCAACATTGCATAAAAAATGTAGAGGTGATCAATTGTTGACTGTAGATAGATAGATAGATAATACTTTATTGTATATAAAAACTGTAATTAATTTCTAATGTTAGTTTAAACCCTAGACACCTAACCTTCTCACATATCCCATAATAGGTAACTAACCATTCGTCGATGGCCGTCGAGGCGAAGTGTAAATTTTTTTATTAAACTTTTTTTGTTTTTGGTACCCATAGTGCGTTGATATTCCAGGCATATCTTATATTAAAAAAAAATAGTTTGTTGTTATTTATCACACTATACTCTTATTTTTTTTCTGTCTGTTTAAAATGGCAAGCGTTTTCACATATAAAAACAGACATTCTTATGACTTTTTCTGTTAGTAGTAGTAGTAGTTCGTACATTTTATGGGCAAACGGAACCTGTAGACATTAGAAAAACAACTTGTCTTTTTTAAGTTTATTCAGTATAAAAATATTTTTTTTTGTCGCGTATTCGTTGATTCGACGTAGGTTAGGTTCTATGTGTAGGGTTAATCTACGACATAATTATGGGTTGTCTTGTTAGTACCAAAATTGCAAAATCATGCTGTTATTGTATTATGTGTGTTCTTTCTTTGGAATAAAGCGTTTTCCATTCTATTCTAATTTTATTCATAACGATATCTCCAACAAAAGTTTAGTGAATTGAAAATCAAAAAACATCTATAATCTGTTCTACATCCAAGGCAACGTGTCCAAGGCACCGCTACGTCCGAGTGGTCTCATCACCCATCTAGTGTGAGTACCTAATGGACTCACGACAATGTAAAAATCATCTTATTACATCGATTTTCTTGAAGGAAACATAAACATCTCACTTTTTGGGGCCATTATTATTTCGTCATTTCCTGTTTTTCATTTAATCTTTTGAGATTTTAAGTATGCTGAACCTGGCCGAAGATTCCAAGTGTCATTTCGTGACGCGTGGTGACAAAAAGGAACCAAGGGTTACCAACTCGATGTAGCAAAAAAAAAACACAAAACAGGGAGTTGCCTGCACACGACCGTAATGAGTGAAAAAATTAGTATATTAGTACCAACCTCTTTGCTTGAGCCATGTGACTTGTGGCAGCGGGGAACCAGTGGTCTGACAGTGTAGCGCCAGCGGCTCTCCAGCCAAAACCGATTCATCTTTCGGCTCCACTACCCACTTAGGGGATACTGCAGCGTGCGAGGAAAAAGTCTGGTCTTAGTTACAACCTCGTGGGGATTTGCAATTCAATACCTAAAGTCGCAAACTGGCACAGTTACTTTTTTTTCCATATTCAGGGTATCTTATATGAGGCCAGAAGCAATTTAAAAATTAAATAATCTTACGATAGAATACAAGCGCAAAAACTCAATCTCGAGTCCGGTAGTAGATCTAATATTTTTAAAACACGTATAAAGTATCGTAGTTTGGGACCAGATCAAGTGATTGTATTGTGTGGAAGTTATATTATATTATAGATTCAGGAATAATTTTAGTTAAACTAATATTGTAATGCCCGCACGTCACTGGCACGTTGTAATGTGGATAATTGCTTCAGGGGAAATCAAATCTAAGTTATCACCCACAGCGGAGCGTGGCGATGCTTTGCGTACTACATAACCATCTGTGTCTGTTTTTTTTTTAACATTTACATACTGACCTTCTGGTCCCACACTAGGATACCCTGTGTCGTGGGAACCAAAAACAGCGACGTCACAAACATGTAAACATCCAAGACCTGGAGTTTTTTTTTCTCTCCAGCCGGGGATCGACCCCGGGACCTCTCGCATGGTAAGCAGGATGCGCTAACCACTACGCCACAGAGGTCGTCAAACCGTTCGTTAACCCCTCAACGTAAGTGGTTCACAAACCTAGTTTGGATTTAATTCTCAATGACACTTTATTAATATGTTTAGAGATTACAGCTGAGAATAACAAATTAAAAACGAAATTATAGTCTCATAAGACTATGGTAGCCCAGTGGGTAGAACAATGGACTCGGAAGCGGGAGACCCAGGTTCGATTCCCAGTAATGGCATGTTCCTATCACATTTTTTTCTCAGTTATGTATATTTGTGAATTTATAATAGCAAAACCGCTCGCTCACTATAAAGGAAAACACCGTAAGAAAACCCTAGTGTCGACTATTTACATACCTCCGCGCTTGAAATCGACAATCTACGGTGGGCGCGTGTGGGGGTTTAAGCCCACACTCTCTGTCTGAGAGAAGGCCTGTGCCCTATAGTGGAACTTATATAAGCTGCTTACAAGACTTTTCATAGAAAAAAAACTTGTTTCCTTATTTAAATTAAAGCTATTCATAAAACTATAATTTATTTTTCCATTTCTAAGCACGATGTAACCTCAGTTTGTTTCCTCTAATCTTATTGGTAAAGTTTCATAATCATCGTGATCCAGCATTTGGTTTGAGAACAAAAACCAAACTACCTACGTTCGTATAGAGATTGCTCCTTGAGAGCCCACCTTAACTAATTTATTGACTTTAAACCTGTTGATACCTAGGTATCTAATTTATGTTACTAGGGGAAATCTCGTCAAACAGTTATTACAAAGAGTATTGCTTAAGTTTCTAGGTTACCTGATCCAGAGCTGCAGTAAATAAAATCTTAGCCGTAAATCCCCTTAATCAAGTCTAGGAAAGTCCCCATCAATATGGTAAGTGCTCTAGTTAACAACGACGCTGTGCTCATAAATTCCTTAATAATAATCATCTCGGTCGATTGTGAATAAAAATCTCCAGCAGAAACCGAGAATTAGAGACTCTTTTATCGTAAAATTACCATTATAATTTAGCTTTTGAGCGATCAAGAATTTTAATGAAAAAAGTTACCCGTTCCATTAGCCATCTGTAATCCAACGCTGACCAAAACAGAAACGAAAACACAAGTGATTCTTTTGATTCAAAGCAACGCTATTGAGGAGTAAAATAGATAGCAATTTGTATCTGAGGAAAAAGTGCGGTACTTCAGTGCTGGTGCTAGTTCAGTGCTGTGCTTGTGATAGGTATTCGACAGTGTTATTAGAAGCTTCCATATGTGTATTTACAATAATGGGTTGTGATATTATTCAAAGGTATTAGGCCTTTTAATGTGTCTATAATATTTGAATTCAAACTATTGTAATGTCTAGTACATTATTTCCGGATACATTATTAATTTTATTCCGGATACACTGGTCGGACACTTCCGATAAAACCATCACTTAAGGGATTTCACACAAGGCAGCTATAATATACATCACATCCCAGGATGAAGTATAGCTTAGAGACCGCTCAGTATCTTTAAGATACGAAGATGTAAAGATGTATGTTATAGCTGTCGTGTGTGGTCTCCTGACCATTTCTATGGAAAGATGTAATGAGATATATCGTGCTATAATATACATCTTTACCTTATAGCCGCCGTGTGTGGAGTCCCTAAGAGTATCCCAAATAAAATTAATAGGGTCTGTAATCCATTATTTCTGTGACTTGTATTGCTCAAAAATTATTCTGAACAAATTTTTGTAGTTAAAAGTTTGATAGCAACGTTTAGTCCGTTGCAGAACCGACCGAAACGTGTCTTTGACAATTTCACGAGACTGAAATCATCATACCAAATTAATTACCAGTCTGCGTGTACATTTTCCAATTAAATGAACGTTTATTCATTATAATACTTTATTGTACACAAAACACTTACACGTACAAAGGCGTGCTTATCTTTGTAAGAGATTTGGCCGGTTTCTGAGTTGAGAATGTTCACTAACTAAATACTTAAGTAACGTTCTGTCACACTCTTTTCTGAAAAATTTTACAAGACAACACTACAGTAAAGTTAAGTATTTACTTAATGAAAATTCTCAACTCAGAAACAGGGCCTTAGTTTCTGAAAGCTTGGTTGGTTACGCAATAATATCACAAAATCCGGTGTCCATGACAAGCGTGACTAGTGCAGGCGGTGCGGTGCTCAGTGCTGGGTGCTCTCACATCCACTTGTTACCTTTGACCACGAGCTCCGCCGTATAGTTAACCTTAGCGGCGGAGTTGGACGCCACGCAAGTGTACAGCCCACTGTGGTGGGCCGACACCTCTTTGAACACAAGGTTGCTGAAAAATTCCGCGGCGCGTTCTTCGACCTATGCAACCAAGTCGCGGTTTAGTCTTCCAGGTGTGACAATTTGCGAACGAGAGAAAAATCGTGCAGATAAAGACTCTTTAAGGGAACAGATATTTGTAGAAGGGACTGGTTGTGTGCCTTCTATTAAAATATCTGTTCCATTTTAAATACATTTCGCTCTTGGGAAGATTCCGAGGAAATTTCCCTAAACACTGTCTTAGTTATTTCAATTATTTCACAATCAAAGCCTTCAACAAACTTCACGATAATGACAAGGGGAGAATCGGCGTGCTGGATGGATGATTTCAAGCGTTGAGTTCTATGAAGATGTCTGACATTCATGATTGCTTCACAGTTGATTAGTAGTACTGATATTAAGTGAAGTTTCATCACTTGTAATCAAGATTATGAAGATTTTTTTTATAAAGCCATTATTCTATTATTGTGCCCCACTACTGGACAAAAGCCTTCCCCTGTTCAGTACACAGTTTTCGGTCCTGGGCCACCTCAGACCACTCCGGCAGATGTCGGTCGAGGTCGTCTCTAGGCCGGCCTCGACTTCGATGTCCGTCTTGTGGCACCCACTCGGTGGCGTATCTTGCTCATCTATCCGAGTTGAATTGACGAATAAGAGGAAGGCCGAAAATTATAAGGCTGAAGTCAAAACTGAGACACAGCAACGCCGACTCTTTGAGCCGAACCACTCTCAAACTTTAAACGATCAGTCCCAAGTGAAGTTTGTTTATCGGGATTGTCAGTTGGTGGTAAAGGTGTCTGATGGTGTTATGGCAGCTCACCTGCAAGCTGGTGGGGATCGGCGCGCCGTCCTTGAGCCAGGCGAAGTGCACGGGCATGTCGCCCGACGTCACGCTGCAGCTGGCCTGCGCGCGCTTGCCCTCCTGCAGGTTCGCCGAGAACGAGAACGGCTCGATCTCGGGGGGATCTATCGGGAGTCAATCACTTGTAATGTTATAGGGTAAACTATACATTGATTGGCACCTTAAGCAAAACCTTGACTTAATTTGCTTCCTAAGCATTCAATTTCATATTCAATCACTATTAACCATTTTTATTTGTTAGAATATGAGTATAGGTTGGAAATAAAAAATAATTCTTGCTTGTTGTCATAGTTTTATTTAAGAAAAATAATAATAATTTGAAAATATCTCCAAAACTACAGTCATTGGTATAAACATTGTCACTAATAATATCAGTCATTGGCACTTATAATTTGTATGTATGTTTTGTACTTAACAATGCTAATTATAAAAAAACTACCAAAATGCCCTTTAAGAAATTTTAATTCTTAATATTTGTGTTTAAAACTCACTGTGCCAATGACTAGGTGGGTGCCAGCAATACTATGGTTTACCCTACACTGTTTTACGGATATACTTACTTGAATTTGGACGGATTTTTAATGTGTAGTGCGTACGAAAGTTTTAATTAACTCAGTCATGCGTTTGCACATAGAATGAATCAATCACAGGGTCGATTTGGTTGGTTGCACTTGAGGTTATTTCATTGGTAAAGAGTAGGTGATCTTAGCATCTGTCGTATCAAATGGTTTGAATGTGAATTTGTAAGAAGTAATAAATATATAATAAATGACTTGAAAACAATTTATTTCATTGCCACTTCAAATCTGTGCGCGCACACATTTCAAACCGTCTGAGAGTCAATAGTATGAAAAAATACGTCACGTGACCGGCCCGTGTATCTGTCATCGTACTATAATGCACTAGCAGAATTGGGACCCTGGTCCTAAAGTAGTTAGTACCTGTGCTATGGTAACTACGCAAGGACATTACAAACATAGAATTACACCTACACTGAAGCCATTCGTACCGGCAGCCTCCAGTGGGAATCCAACCTCTGTCTAAGAAGTTAAACGCCTTAAGGGCTAGACCAACAGGGAGTCATATTATACTTCTTGGTTATTCATATACAAAGCACCGTGATAGGAGAGCGTGTATATAGCGATGATAAATGTTGGAAGATCAAAAAGTTTTTCAGGATCGTGCCTTTTTTGTGCACCAAATAGAGAAAATGAAAAAATATTTATTTAAAGGAATGGTTAGAAATTTTTTGTGCTTATTATTATTCTTTCAGAAAAACATAATCTAAACTTTATTTTATGTGACTACTACCATAACTAGACTATCGTGATGATGAGAGGCATGATTACTTTTGTAAATAATGGCATATGACTATGAAATACACTCACTGCTAACAACAAGCTGCAGATCTCTCCTGGCGATCTCCCCATGGGGCCCAGTCACTGCGCAGGAGTAGGAGCCCGCGTGAGAGGCCTCCACTCGGGACAGACGCAGGGCGCCCTCGCCGACCCCGTCCCATTCCACCGGGCTGCCGTCTCGCTCCCACTTTACTGAACTGGATGGGATAAAAAAACGTTTACAGCTTTTGACTGTATATTGTTTCTTTTGTAATCTTTTTATGTGTTTATCTTTTGTATGTGCCTGTATGTAAATGTTATGTTAAGTTATCACAAAATTAAGCGTTTGTGTTAGAACACCTCCGGAAGTGCAACGTCTGAATACGAATTAACACTTTGGACACAAAGTGGCAGAATAATTAAGTGGAGTGGTTTTAAGACTTAAAGATCCAGCGGTCGGGGCCGATGACGATGGTGATGATATCTTGACCATCTACAACAGAAGCCGTGCAGCCGAGGAAGAAGAAAAAAAGGTCTTACCTGATAGGGTAGCCAGAGTAGGGGCAGTAGAGTATGAGCTCTCTACCAGCTACCGCTCTGACTGGTCCGATGGATCGGACGTATGGTGGGCCTGCAAAGAAAGAGATTTAATTCCATCAATTAATAATTTATTGCAGACTAAGTGTCAAGAGGGGTATAAATTTTTTGTTAACTTGGGACTTAGCCACGCTTTACGGGTATTGAAAAACGAGTAAGATTTATATCTAACATCATATTCATCTTAGAAATTCGGGACGTGAAATGAGGAGGATGGAAAGTTTTGTTTTAGAAATTAAGTCTGAATTTAAGGAAAATAAGCTCTAATAAAAAATATTGATCATGAATTTGAGGTGATTACGTTAGCAAGACCATACACACGCACAAGAATGTTTTACAGCTACAGACTTAGCTTTGATAACCAGGCGAAGACATCACAAAGGTGAAAAGAAATCCAAGTATATGACATGCCTTAGTTATATCTATCAAATCCAGTAGGTCAGCGGCTTCGATCCGGTCACGCCAACTTTTCCAGTCCTTTTAAAATCTCCACTGACCTCAAAGGAATAAGGAAATATCATACCATAGATGTTAAGCCGTGAGGTATGCGCCACTTCCCCGAGAGAGTTGGCGGCTCGGCAAGTGTACAGGCCTCCGTCCTCCGAGCGCACAGCTGAAATGTTGAGGTAGCCCACCACCTCATTGTCCTTTGTGGCGAACTGCTCCACACTGTATCTGTAGAGACATTTTTGAACTAAAACTTTCGTAAGCACTCAACATTGTATATTGTAGTAAGCTATAAGGCGGGTGTGCACAGGAGTTCCCCACAATCGTTGCCGGCGCCCGCCCCACCTGTGGCCCACATCTACAAGTCTGATTTGCTAGATAGATAAAGTTATTAAAATGTTAACGTCACTATCGATCTAAGCAGATTAAAGGAATATTTCTCATCACCTGTGCCCCCTAGCCATGGTGTTGAGAGGCTGGTGATCCAGCAACCACGTAAAGTGTGGCGTGGGCGCTCCCGAGGCTGAACACTTAAGCGTCACCACCTGTCCTGGCCTCAGGACTTGCTCGATGAACGTGTACTGCAGTTCTGGCGCAGAATCTGATGAATAGATTATTGTGAATACTGAAAAAATGGGACAAAAAAACCACAAAAAAATAGAGAAGAAGATAAGAAGTGCTACAAAACATGATCATAGTTGGGACTCCATTGTTGGGAATATCATTAAAACTCCATAATGTCCAGTGGGTTTGAAGCCACAAAATGTGAAGACGATTTTAATTAGAGAGCACTTTTATAGACCCAAAGTAGATTGGTAATCAAAATAATTCAAATGGAAAGGCATCCATACGGACTTATTAGTCAGTCTGCTTTTTTAAAATTTTGGGTTAGTCACCAAATATACACAATTTATAGTCTGTTAGTTTTTAGAATATACCTCGGCTAGTATCGGATAGAATCGGATATATTCGTGTAATAGAAATATCATAACTAATATGACACTTATTTCGAAATCGGAACTAATTATGACACCTTATTTCGAAATCAGAACTCGATCATCATAACGATATAAATATAATTATTTATATACAGCGAAAACCGAAGCCTACCTAGAGCCCGAGGTATATTCTAAAAGCTAACAGACATAGAGATCTCCGTGTGAGCTCTTACCCCCGAGCCTCAACTCAGCCGTGGCCTGCGCCGAATCCCTCTCGTTCCGGGCCATGCACTGGTACAGCCCCCTGTCGGCCCTCGCGACGGAGTGTATGACTAATTGCTCGCCAGCTGAAGACGGGCGGATCCTCACGCGCCCGGAAGCGGCCCCAGCGGCCAGGGGTGCTCCGTTGTGGAGCCACTCTAGCCGCGGAGCCGGCCAGCCGCCCCACGTGCAGTTGACTGTGGCTGTCCCGCCACTGTTCACCACCTGGGGGATTTTTATACTTATAACTATACCAGATTTATTTGGGGCTGAGACAAAATGTAAACAACTTTTCAGTACTCTTTAGACTACATATTTTCATTGTCAAAAAATGTTATTTCGGTTTTTACACTAAGAATTAAGTAAATTGAAGATTAATCAAATTTAGTTAATTCTTAGTAAATTAGATTAGATTAATCTAATTTAGTTCATTCTTAGTAAATTAGATCAGATTAATCTAATTTAGTTAATTCTTAGTGTAAAAACCGAAATTACATTTTTTGACAATGAAAATAGTCTCAGTTTTATTTTATTTTATTTGGGTAAGCAAACAATTGCACAAGAAGTGGTTACAACAGCATTAAGTAACAATTTTAAGTAATTGTACAACCAGCCACGCTTACCACAAATTGGACAAAATTAAAAGAAAGGCTTCAGAGAGGGGTCATTTCTGAATGGTTACTTGGTTAACACGTAATAAGATGTCAATCGCATCAATTTTCAATAATAAAGTTAAACCAAAGAAATTTAACCTACAATAGACCCTAATGGCAATATAAAATTATATAAGTACTTATATTTTCATACTCAGTATGTAAGTAAAAGTAAGGTATCTTACTAAGAAGGCCCGACACGCAGCAAGGACAATTTTTGTACTAAAAGTACTTACATTTTTTGTACCAAAGTACTAAAGAGTAATGAAAAGTTGTTTACATTTTGTCTCAGCCCCAAATAAATATGGTGTAAAAGAAAAAAACAGCCAAGGGCATATCGGACTCATGCACGGAGTACAATACGACTAAAATCAGTTAACAATTCGGCCAACCTCCGTAATTGTCGTGAATCCCTCGTATTTTACATAGAGTTATCAATTTACAGACATGACCTTTAATTATTTTACTCGGATCGTTGTCTTATTGAACAAAATACAAGAACGACATGAGCAACAAAACCTCCTTTGTAGCTCTAACCAAAAACACAACCTTTATATTGAAATAAGAAAAATAATTTACTATTTTGACAGTCTGCCTTCTTAGTGTCAATAAAAACAGTTTGACGTATATGATACATTTATGTTTATGAACGCTAATTTCATTCGTGAAAATATTCGATTTTATCAAATTTTAAATTTTATCACAATTAACTTACAATAGTTATGTGTCATGGCTTCAACAAATTTAAAGTGTGGAATAAAAGTTGCTCAATCTCGTGAAATAGTAAATAATGTATATGAAAAGAAGCTTATTTTTTTAAAAAAAGAGGAAGGTAAATATAAAAAAAAAAAATTTAAAATTTTGGACAGGGTTTGTGAAGTAACTGGAGTTTCGAAAAGCAGCGTGTTAAAATTTTGACGGTAAACGACTAGCTCTCAGATCAGACAAATTCATGTCGGTTCTGCATAATAAGTTTCTTAGGTCTACCGGTTCGTAATGTCATCTTGGCAGGTGCTATACATTGCGTTTATGATACTTCAAATTGAATTCTACGTAAAAGAAATCGCGGCAATGTATTTCGTGTCATTTTCGTCTCTGGATTTAGGCGATAATATCCGAGAAAAGCCGAATTATTAACTGATCGTATTGTACCATTGTCTATAAAAACGGCATAAAAATTGAGGAATGAAAGCGATAATTGTTTAAATTTGCGGAAATTGTCTATTATTTTTGTAGTTTATGTAGTCTATTTTGTACACGTATATAGACCCGCTTTTTACCGCTGCTCCGAGTCGCTAAGGTTTGCTGGAAGAAATCTCTTACAGAAATAAGCTCGCCTTTGTCCATGTTGATTTTTTTATGTAATGTTCTGTTTAATGTTTTGTGTGCAATAAAGTATATACCTATTAATTGATAATATATGATCACTCGAGTAAACGTACATCCGAAGTCTCCAGGCAGCGAGCCATGGAGCCCAATGGAGATCACTCTACCTACATCCATCCCAGTAATAGCAGTCACGATCCGAAGCTCTGAGAAACCGACTGATTGGATTGGATTATGGGAATATTTGTTGGCATACAACAAGAAGTTAGCCAATGCGCTCAGCAATTGTAGAAACTACGGTAACTAGATAATGCGAAAAGTTAAGGGCGGAAAGATACAGAAAGGTTTAGGAAGATATCATAAACTTACCTTTAAGCGATTAGTAGGTATAAGATTGTAGTAGTCCGTAATAGATTCACGTTGTAATTTAAAATATAATAATTTGCAATGTGATTTTTTTTTTATTTTTGCATAAAAAAATTAACGTAAATAAAAATTTATTCATGTTGTCACATAACGGCACACTATTAAAAACACATTATTCAACACAAGCAACATGAAATATAACATAATACCTAAATAAACCAGCCACGAAGGGTTCCGTACCATTATCTATGAAAACGGCAAAAAAATCATTTCTGTTAATCACCTATTAAACTCGGCAAAACGTGGGCCAGTTCTTAATTATTTGTTTTATTTTAATTATTTATTTCTAAAGTTAAAAATATAACTCAAAATTCTGTGAATATTTCAAGCGTCTACCTGTCGCCGTTATCAATATCGAGCAAAAAAATCACGCTTTTTTGCAGGGAAGCTCTTTTAAACATGACGACCTCTGTGGCGCAGTGGTTAGCGTATCTGCTCACCATGCGAGAGGTCCCGGGTTCGAATCCCGGCTGGGAACAGAAAAAAAAGAAACACAGGTCTTGGATGTTTACATGTTTGTGACGTCGATGTTTTTGG
The DNA here is from genome assembly GCA_947310845.1 of Yponomeuta plumbellus. NCBI lineage: Eukaryota > Metazoa > Arthropoda > Insecta > Lepidoptera > Yponomeutidae > Yponomeuta > Yponomeuta plumbellus. Next base: position 736,713 of record OX371193.1, on the reverse strand, counting down.
TTCCCACGACACAGGTTATCCTAGTATGGGGCCAGAAGCAATGTATGTGCCTGTATGTAAATGTTCATCATCATCATCATCATCATTCAGCCACAAGAAGTCCACTGCTGGACATAGGCCTCCTCCATGGATTTCCAAAAAGACCGGTCGGAAGCGGCTTGCATCCAGCGTCTTCCCGCCACTTGGATGAGATCGTCTGTCTATCTTGTGGCTGGTCGTAAATGTTAGGTATGTTATGTTATCTTATTCAGTCTTTTAATATTTGTTGTAATAGGGGCAACATAAATACACAAAATGTGAAAATTTCAATTGTCGAACTATCACGGTTCATGAGATTCAGCCTGGTGACAGACGAACGGACGGACGGACGGACAGCGGAGTCTCAGTAATAAATACCCTTTACTTTTTGGGTATGGAACCCTAATACACACAAAAAAGCTACACATTGACATAATTTTCAGTTTCATGTTATTTATAAATTAAATTTTAAATAATATTTATTTTTAAATGGTTTTCTGTATAAAGTAATTGTGTGAAGTACTTAAAATCTGCGATGTGATTTTTACTTCATCTTATGAATTTAATATGTTAATTAAATCATATTCTAATGTTGTACTGTTTACTGACACTTAATGCTGACCGATTTCAATTCGCCTGTAATGACAGTGTACGATATTAAATAATAATCTTCTTACCCAGACGAGTTTGCAAAATGTTTATCATTACGAGAAAACTGCTAACCAAATACTGTATCCAAACCGTCTATCTACACTCAAATTGTACGTGAAACAGGTAATTAAAGTCAAATAGACAGGTATCTAGTTTGCGTGGCTTTACGTAGAGTATCATGTCCTCATGAATATTAGAATAGCTATTTAAAGTGAGCAGCGTCCAAATTGTGTTGAATTCTGTTACAACAACAGGCAAAGTAAATGAGTTGTTTCAGCATACTTTGTTCAGACTTCTGCCGTTGACGTGAGCGTCGCCTTGTACTGTACATTAGCCGTTGAGGCGCACAATCCGCAGAAGTTCTGCTCCGTAGAGCGTTAAGTCTAAAGGATAAAGAAAAGAAAACCCATCCAAAATATAAATGTGAATGAGAACCAAGTTCAGTGTTAAGAACAGACGTCGTTAAGGACTTCGCCGACAAAAGAATTGAGATCTTTATCTGTGCTGCCAAGTTCGCTGAAGAAAATCACGGAATTTTAGTTACAAGATCACTGAGATGTAAATTGTAATTCAAGCTCAAGATTTGACTGCTAGTTTTTACCAACAAACCAAATTTCAGAAAAGTCACATAGGTATTATATCAACCTAACAGCATAAGTACAATACAAACAGAAAATACACTAACCTCCGTATGACTAAACGAAGTAGAGTTCATTAAATAAATATTATTTAGCCTGTACGTGAAAACTAGCCAAGTCAAATCTAAAGCTTCAATAACAATTTACATCTCTAGTGATCTTGTTACTAAAATTTCATGATCCTAGTTTCCTCTTTAAAAATATGTTACCATTGCAATGGCCAGAACCCCTTGTTGGAACCCGTACAATGAAGATCACTATCGGGAATGACATAAAATCGTTGTGCGATGCATTGAACCACCAACCGTGTGTCCCTTGGTAGTTCAGTGCATCGCATAACGATTTTCAACCGCACAATTTTAACCGTACCGCATTCAGGTCCTAAATTCGTTGTGGATATGTTGTTTCACCTATTCGGAAATCCGCTTGCAATTTCCACGTATTCTGAAGACTAAATTCATAGGATCAATCAATAATAATTGGACAACGAAATGCTTGAACTGAATACCTGAGTATAACATTGTACTGCAGAAATTGAAGGTTTAAAGAACTTCTATTTTTGGCAGCACGGAAAACTTTGTAACCACTGCATTTTCAAGAATCGGAAAACTGAGTTGGACGATCACTGATAATTCGATTCTCCCTGAGCAACTGAATCAGGAGAATATTCTCAAATTCAAAGCGTAACATTCCGCGTTGACGGTTTCAGAAATGAGAAAATTTTAGGTAAAGGTTTTAGGTAAGATAACTTTAAAAAAATCCAGTTTTTAGATGATTGCATGTCTGTCACGACACAGGGTATCCTAGTGTAGGTCCAGAAGCAATGTATGCGCCTGTATGTAAATGTTTATGTTTATTTACTTACGTATATGGGGCGTCCCAAAAATAACACGTCACAGTGACAACGGAGATAGACCTGCTCAAAAGGCATTGAACCAACCTAACATGACCTCAGTAAAAGTTGCACGGTTTTTGAGATATGGCCAATTTAAACTTGTTCTAAATTTTCACTTTTTTTAACAAGTTTAGTGCTAGCATTAAGTTAGATAGCCCTCGTGTTTGGATTTTTTATTTTAGTTTAAATTGGCCATATCTCGAAAACCGTGCAACTTTTAATGAGGTCATGTTAGGTTGGTTCGACGACCCTTGAGCAGGTCTATCTCCAGTGTCAATGTGACGTGTCATTTTTGGGACACGCTGTATGTCTCTTATTCTTTTTTGGGAAGTCTGAACAGATGGAACGATACAATACATTTTTATATTTACAAACATATGTCATCAAAAATATTCTCAGGAAATGCACAAAAAAAGAAATAGGCCTTCCAAGTCTTCTTCATCTGAATGTGTGGAGCTCACTCAGACATGTTCTAAATTCGTCTTGTATTTCGCGCGTGGCCGCGTGCGTATATTGGCTGCTCTGCTGAGCAAAGGTTCACGCTAATTAAGCACCTGCTGGCAAGAACTTAAGGCCTTTTATGGCTTCAAAAAAAATTACGTAATGTTGATTGTAAGGTAGGTATTAATACTTCCTTTAACACGGGGCACTGCATAAGGTTCTACAAGAAGATCCCCCAAGCTATTAGAGTTACCTCCGACGCGGTTTAAGATGTGTTAAGCATACTCTGTTCAAAAAAACTTGACCATTAAATCAACGATTATTTGGAAGGCAATGATATCTGGTGTTAAACAGTAGATTAATATTAAATGTAGATTTCAGAAGCGAATTGTGTTTAGTGTTAAACACATCCATGAGTAATAATTTTTAAGGTTGAAAGTTTGTTGATTAGGCTATACCTAACTGTTTTGAAAAGAGTTAGAGTGGTTAGCTTCTTCTCCATAATAATATAATCTATTTAATTTTGTTCGTTGTTATTGTGAATAAAATTTTATGCGAAATTTAAGCTTGCATAGTAATGGAATTTAGAATTATTTCCGAGTAGTTCAGGTAACGTTTAAAAAGTACCTATAAAATGTTTTAGTTTGGCCATTTGACAGTAATAAAGACTACATGATTTTTTGGGTGAAGTAGAGTTTTTACAGAAATACACTTCGACATATATGCAGCATACGTGTTAATAATAATATTAATGGCCTGTTTCTATGGCATCGAGTCAATAACTGCAGTGGATTATTATTCTCAACATCATGTTTAGCTCTCTGAGATAATGAATTCTACATAAAAATAACTTTTTACATAACCTTACCCGACCCAGACATGTCGGCCTGTCCCTCCCCAATAATACATTAATTCAAGAGCAAAGTACTTCATCCACACTAGTCCCTACCAGGGGTCAGTCACGAATCCCAGGGTATAGATAAATACTAGTTGGATTTCGAATCACGCACTGGGCCGACCATAGACTACGGTACAATACTGACTGGAGTGTATTTCCTCATTAGCCGCGCCGAATAGCGCCGCTCGCATACCCCTCGCCCCGACCACGCAATATGAGAGCAAACAGATACAGTAGAAGCCACATATTGAGAAAGGTTCTATGAATTAAGGGGCTATTCATTTATTACCAGAGACGTTTAAGACGTTATAAGGGAGTGGGCGCGAATGAATCGTGTTTTTTTCATATACGGGGTCCAAATTTACTTTCATCATCAACCCAGTAAGTCCCCACCGAGGGGCACGGGTCTCTTCCTTGAGGAAGGCATAGGCCATACTCCACCACGGGGGAATAATCCGCATTGGTGGAGGCTTGTAAGACTTGTGACTGGTCATACTGTCAGAAGTTTTTGAGCCGCCCGAAAAAAAATTACTTATGCTAAGAAAATCTCTATTTAGGTACCACATACTACATATACTTTTAGTTACGTACATTTGTTTTTTTGTACAGCAACACCATTCGCTGATAAATTGTGCCCGGGTAACGGCGACAGGCTTGCCACTTGACACGTTGGGACCTAATAAACTCAGCAAAACGTGGGCTCAGTTCTCATGATTGGTGCCTCTGCTTACCCCATCGGGGATAACGGGCGTGCGTTTATTTATTTATTTTTATTTTCAAGAAAATATCTATTTCCTATAGGTACCACATACCTACTAGTATTTCATTGTTTCAAATAACTGATATTATTTTCAAAGTAGCAGTGCCACTGTAAAATTATTATTAAACTGCTACGAATATTTCCTAAGTGCGTTGGATCGATTATTTTGTGTTTAAAAAAAGATTTGTTATTTGGCTAAAGAATCAAGAAAATAGAATAGAATAGAAAAAGTTTTATTCACAAATTAAATTACACAGTACACTGATACTCAAGAGGATTAATACAGTAGAAATGTCCTTGAAATTCCTTCGTGAGTAACCAAAACATCTCCAAATGAGCAATATTGGCTATCCCGGTGTGTTCGTCCCAACATTGATGTATGGTAGCAAGACTTGGGTTTGGCAGAAGAATCATGCAAGTAGAATTTATGCAGTAGAAAATGAGGCACTGGAAAAGTATGTGTGTGGTCTTACTTTGAAAGACATGATTTGTTGCGTTAGTTTTAGACATGTGGAGAGGATTCTAAAAGAAAAACTGACAAAACACTATTGCGAGCTAATGGGGGTGAAAGAGCCGGTAAGGGACGTCCCAGGCGGACGTACATTGACCAAATAGGGATGTATTAGTAAATAGCGATGTAATAGATGCGCGGTTAGCGCATCTGCTTACCATGTGAGAGGTCCCGGGTTCGATCCCCGGCTGGGGAGAAAAAAAAAAACTCCAGGGCTTGGATGTTTACATGTTTGTGACGTCGCTGTTTCTGTTTCCCACGAAACAGGGTATCCTAGTGTGGAGCCAGAAGCAATGTATGTACCTGTACGTAAATGTTTATGTTTATAATAAAAAGTACCCAAAACTAACGTGCATGCTTGCAAAGACCAATGCATATGTCGATGAAGCGTGAATACTTATATGTTATCTTTTCTGTAATATCAGATGCGAATAATCTGTTCACTCTGCGTTTGTAGACCTGTTGTTTAGCGTAACTACAGGTTCATAAGTATGTTAATTACATGCTACGCAAACTGTTCTCGACTGCATGTTGTGATTGCGATTGCTAAATACTTACAAATGAAACGTCGAACGCATTTTAATGGATTCTATGTTGTTGCGAGCACTTATGTGACATGAAATGAATGGTATTAAATAATGTTTTTGTGGATAATTAATCACCCACGTCGCGTACAAAATCTAACTTTACATGAAGTAACCAGCCTATAAGTCCCACAATACAGCAAGTTCTTCTCTCAGAGAGAGAGAGAGGACTTTAATCGCCACGCGTGCCCAACGCGCTTTACTTGGTTTTGATCTTTATTTTGATTTGATTTTGAATTTTAATTCGTATTAAAAGAGAAGCATTCTCTTCCAGCAAAACCTTTGTAATTTGCAGGTAAATATCTTTTACATCTCTCATATTCGGTAAGTAGGTCCTTATCACCCCCAAATGGGGCTTGTAGGTGACTAATTAACGCTCTAGGATAATAATGTAGCTAGAAAAGCCCTAGGGCGGTAAGTAATTAAAAAAAAACTATTCTGTCTTTCAAAAAGTTCGCGTACCTACATCTAACCATCATACTGGCAATGACATCATGCATTCAGCCTAATGACAAAAGAGGTCGCTTCGCTATTCAGCCTCGTCTTCATATAAGTACAATATTCATCAATTTTAAATATCAATTTCGGTCTTGAAAAAAATTATTAAAAAAAAAAAGATAAAAAAAGGCGGGAATAGAAAACTTTTACTTTATATATTGTTTGTTTTTGGGTTTTTTTCTATAATTACGTGCCAATTAGGAAAAAAACATGAGTTCTGCAAGTGATGAAGATATAAGCTGCACTCCCTATTCAATGAAAATGGAAGCTGAAGCAGCAATTAACAATATTTTGCCTGAAAGTTCTAAAGAGAGATATTTGAAAACTTACGACGAGTTCATGAAGTGGCGAAAAGAAAAACGAGTATTTTTTTCTACTTACCTCACAATCGAGATGTAAAGCAGAGTAGTTAGCTCGGGTGTAAGCATCAATTGCACCCTCGAACTATAGGCGCCCTCGCTGCGCTCGTGCGCCTAAATATCTCGGGCTGCAATTGATGCCTTACAGCCCTTGGCTACTAATCTACTATTTCGGATCTATATAAACGGGGATTTGGTATACCTGGTGCAATGTATTTCCTCTCTTCGATTCAATCTAATGTTTTTACATATCTTGTAAGAAACATCTCAGGAAGAAAAACTAATTTCCTCACAAGATTTATTTCTCCAGTAAGACTCGTCTATCATATTTATGAAGCACAAGATGCAGATGCGGCTAGTTGTACAAAACAGTGCGGTGCGGAGCAGTGGCGCAGCACGCAGTTGAATATTTAATGTACCAGCCCACGTGTCGGATTTAAAACTTTTAATACGAAACTGTGCAACAAAAGGATTTACTAATGAGAGCACTCGCTTCATAGGAAATTCACATTTCCGCTGAAATAATAAAATCTCATATCGTAGTCAGGAATTATGCACGAGCAACAAAGGATAATCTCGTATGTTTTTTCGGCTAACGATATCAATAATACAAAAAAGACATACGGTTCTCTTTCAAATATTCTGGTTATGCAAATCGCGTTATCCGAAATCATCGGCGGACGCTTGAAACAATCCTATTTACAATTCTTTGCTCGCAAAAAGGTCTCACTAACAAGATAGGGCATCTCAAACAAACGTTTGCGTCGCCAGCCCATCCGAAACAATCACGGAGGGTCCTGTGACGTCCTTTTACTGCCTGCCGCCCTACAAACATACACTCGATCAAATAGAAATAGATTTCCTGCAGTCTTTTCGCACCTTTCAACAAGAAATCAGAAAATTATTTTTATGTAAAGAATGTATATTCTGTTTGTGATTCACAACGTATTTGTAATGTTAGGCACTACCTTGGGGTCGAAAGCAGTGCAGACACACTTAAAATGTCAAAAAAAGTAAGAAAACACCGATGCTGCGGCCAGACACACGGACGGGCACTCGTTCACGAGCATAAAGCGGGGGTTAGCCATAAATTGAATTGAATTGAACACCTAATTATGATTATTATGTGTATGAGTCGCCGTGATTAAGACACGACAATCTACAAGATTGAAGCTCCCGAAACTCTTGCAGCAAAAATCTACTTTTTTTCGTAAAAACCCAAATCATACCAGTATTAAATCACACGTAAAAACCGACATTGGTTGGTTGATTGTGAACATTTTCCGGCGTAATTTATAGAAATCTATAATACAGAGCAGCTGAGTACTAAATGGAGTACAGTCTGTTAGCTTTTAGAATATACCTCGGGCCCTAGAGTAGGCTTCGGTTTTCGCCGAAAGCACACGAGTGTAATACTACTTCCTTCTCTGTTCTGTATAAGTGAAATTATGTAAGTGTGTGTATTAGTTCCGATATTTCTATAACATGAATTTATCCGATTCTGTTCTATAGTAGCCGAGGTATATTCTAAAAGCTAACCCTGTATGTTTAATAGTTCTTCTTAGCATTTCAAAGACAATCGAGGTTTGCTATTTGCAAAAGGATTTACCAATCAGCGTGGGCAGCTCGCTGATTGTTATCCGATGGCGCGGAAGATGTATAGAACTTAGCAGTACGTCGTTCATATACATGTCTTTCATGTACACCACTTAGCGTTTCATAAAAGTTACAATGTAAACATGGATTGTGAATTTTTCCGCCTGTTCCGTTCTAAAAGTGATATTTAATGATAAAGATACTATTTTTGATTTCTAACATCGTCCATTGCGTTTCAATTGCTTTACTAATTTTATTCACTCTAACCTATCTAAGGCCTATGAGCATTTAATCCTGTTCCAACCACGTAAACCTGACGCTTGCGATAGCAATTATGCGGAATTTGACAACTGTTTAATTTCCTATTAATTTCCTATTACTACGGGCGTGAAATCCCACATGATTTCAATCGACTAATGAGATTTCCTGCGATCCTCCTAATAATAGGAGCTGGTCTGCGCACCCATTATTTATCCAATATCGCCCACCGCACTATTGCCTTTTTTGCCTGCCGCCCTATCCCATGCCAATATCTTCGAATTTTCCAGTTAATGGTAAAATGTTTGAATTGAAGTACCTCTCATTCCACAAGTTTACAAAGGTTTCCATTACTCGTTTGCTTTGGACTTGAGCTTTCGCATGCAGTTCTTTCTTGTCACCTAATCAGCTACGTTTTACCTTAAAAAGAACATTTAAAAACCATTTTTATGGGGCCCGGTCCGCCCATCGAAAATTCAGGGTAACATTGGGTCTAAGAAAAAAGCAGCGCAAAAGAGCCGGTTACTGATAAAGAGAGCCGGTTATCAAACCATTTAGTTAGCAACCAACTCATTTCTGAGTTTATCTTAAGGTTTCCAGGTTTCAGCCATTACACAAAACAAACCTGTTTTTTTTTTCTTTTTTTTCCTTTTCTTTGTACCATTACTAATTGTTTAGTACAAATAGTGTGTTTTTAGTAATTTTGATTTCTTTTATTTTTGTCTGTTGTGTTACTATATTGGCTATTTGTCTATTTATTTGGTTTCTGTGATGTGTCTTGTTGCTACAATAAATATGTTTCTTTCGATTTTATTTTTTTGGTTTATTCGCGCTCTTAATTTTGTCGTTGTTGTGTTGTCCGACGAGCTTGCAAGGCTCTCGCCCCAAAGTATAATCCACTTTAGCTCCATTATTTCGTCCCTTGGCTAATATTTCGTCCGTCAGAGTAACATGGGCGATTGACACGACGTTATCCGGATTAGCCGACTGCTCCGTAGGGCGGTCGTGAATTTTTAATCTGTAAGGTAAGGCGGACTCGCCTGGCCGCTTTCAGGGGGCTTAGCAACAATATAGACACTACCCGATGGCTATTTTGAGGACACGAACAGAAAATCAGCATGCTGAACTCTGGAGAACAGAAACTAAATGCAGACAAGCCAAGGAGGCTTTACCAATAATTTCAAAACGTCTCTCACGTAGCCTGATTCGTCTGAAAAGATATGATCTGCGCAGAGCTGTGGCAATACTAACAGGCCACTGCTCACTGAATAGACACTTCCATAACATGGAACTAACCGACAGCCCGCTCTGCCGGGGATGCCTGAAAGAAGAGGAAACACCCGCCCACGTGACCATCTACTGCGAAGGCGTGGAGAAACAACGGACCGCCACCATTGGGAAGCTGGGAACCCTTCAGGAGGCCTGCAGTGACATCAGAGTACTGCTGGCCTTCTGGAAAGAGATAGGCTGGCTGGAGTAAGCTCACAGCCCTGCTACGTACAATGGCCCAACTATGAGGCCAAGTGCGGAAACCCTAAGCCAAACTAACTAACTAACTACTCGATGGCTAGGCAGCGAAGCATTGGATGATGTTATGGCTAACCAGCTCACTGTGCCGATCACCTGTGGCAGATTACTAGCAGCGGCTGAATGATGACGGCCAAAGGCAGTTGTCCACTGCTAGTTATGGGAGCGTCCATCGGTAGAGAAGTAAGGTTTACTAAATGTTTTTTTCATGGTTAACTGAAACGGTTAGAAAAAAAATTGATATCAAGTCCTTATAAAGACTCGGAAGGAATATCATGTGACCAAAAGGCAAAAACTTCGCCAAACAAAAGTTCTTCGTTTTGACTACTTTTTAGATGCGTATGGGATTTTTTACATTGTTTGTAACTTTTGGTGTGTTCATAAGGACTGATATAACCTTTGAACCTTCAACTATGAAATTCCATTTGTAAACATCTTTTACTTTTATATTTTGTGCATTTACTGGTCCTGACCATACAATATTCAGGCAATATTCAGGAGCATCTGCTACGCAATCAAGGGACTTGCTCTGAGCTTCCAGTAATGCCAACTGGACGTAGTTTAGCAAAAAGGTTCCGACTCACAACGTGGTGATTTTTTAGTTAAGTATACCAAAATGACCACTTTGCTCTATATTTTAAGAAACAAAGACTTTCACAGCGATCCGTTGAGTATGTGCAAAGTGCACGTGGTAGTCCAACCCACAATCAGCGTAAACCTAAAAAGTCAAATATCTCAAAACTCACTTTGTCTGGGTTGAAACCTTTTTGCTAAACTACGTACAACTAAATATCTAGGTGCACTTTTAATTTAATTTATTTAAATTTATGTCTCCTTCATTTATTGGTTTGACATTGAGACTAGACTTAACTAGCAGCTTTCTACCGCCTATGGAACTACCTTCGTCATGATGCAAAAAGCTCAGGCCGTAAATTTGGAACATAACGGATAGGATTATCAGTTACTTCAATATTTAATAACGGTTTTTTGTTATTAAATATTAAATAGCCACCTTAAAGGTTTTTGGTGCAATCATATTATGTAGGTATCAAAATTACTAAACGCATTTAGCAGAGGACCTAAAGCGTAAATAAGAAGCCTTATGCCCTTATGGTGGGCGTACTTAACGAGATTTATGAGAAATCATTATCATTGTACAACCTTATAGAATCCCTTCTCATGGTTGTCTGTAGAAAGAGTAGAGATAAATTTGAAGGTATTTTCTGTGTGAACATTCCACATCAGAGATATTGAGGTAGCCTCCTTTCTTATCACTTTTTCTCATTTCAAACTGTTTATTTTGCAGTGACTACCGAATCTGGATCAAACTCTGTCTTTCCCAGCTGCTTTTCATGGTAAACTATAGTCCCTGATTACCCCTCCATGGCAAATCTCATCGTGTTATTCATCTACGCATGAGCAATCCTAAATGTAACTAACATTTTAACAATAATACAGGCACATACATTGCTTCTGGCCCGATACTAGGATACCCGAACGGGTATCCGGAACCAGAAACAGCGACGTCACAAACATGAAAACATCCAAGACCTGGGTTTTTTTGTCCCCAGCCGGCATTTGAACTCAGGACCTGTCGCATACTAGATGCGCTAACTGTTGCGCCAAAGAGGTCATATTACGAGGCATCCAAATGGAAGCTCGTATCCGTAGTAACTTAATTGGCAGCGACCGCGTGCACAAAAGATACATCCCATTATGTCGGGTGCGGGAAGCCGCGCTGAATGGCCGGCGTCATCCGATGCCGTATGTAGGTCAGTCTTGGTTGAGAATACTTTATATAAAAACTAAAACCACCTATGAAAGTTCATGTGTTAGTGTCTTTAATAAAAATAATTAACCCGGTTAGTGAAAGGACGTGCGTGCATGCAACGACTAATGAATGTCGATGAAGCGAAAGTGATTTGTCAGTATTGTGCTAAGTGGCGGTCCTTGGTAGAGACCAAAGGGCTTTGTATGTATGTATATAATAAAAGGACATAAGATAGGCCTAAATGAGCCTGTTGCATTTTAACGTTAGCAGGAGGAGGTTTGCATGATTTTTTTAAATGACCCATCCATCTCAATCCACTAGCCCTAACTCGCCCACTGCCGAACTGAGGCCACCCCGAAAGCACGTGAAGTCTTTTTTATATGATCGACCTCTCTAAAGCTAGCTGACAGGAAGTTCGCTGAGGTTAGAAATGCAAAGGACTAATTTTAGCAGTGTTATTAAAGGTTGTTATTACTAAGACCACCCACCTCGGTGGAGACATAGAGTTGAAAGAAAGGAGGGGAGGCCTTTGTCCAGCAGTGGGACACAAAAGAGGCTATGTAAAAGTTAATATACTAAGACTCCACTGTCCATCGGTTCGTCCATCCATCCGTCTGTCGTACGTCCATCCGTCTATATCTAAAATAAATATTTAAGGGGGCTCCCAAGAAACATGACTTTTTTTGCCGCTTTTCGCTCGATATTAACAACGATACAGGTAGACTGGTAGGCTTGAAATATTTAAATGTTATATAGATAATGGTACGGAACCTTTCGTTCACGATTCCGACTCTCAATTGGCGGTCTTGAAAATAAATACCTTTCTGTAACTTCGTCTGTAATTTTTTAATAAAAAAAATGATATCACTTCATTCAACTCCTAATTGACGCCTCTGCGTCAAAATTGGTTAAATATTTTCGACTCTGCGTTGCTAGAAAAGATACATACGCGCGACAAATACAACCCTTCTCTGTTCTTCCAATCTGATAGTAATCAGTAATCACGCAAAAACATCGCGGTGAGCGAGTTAAAATGTTATATCGTGTGGTGCGTTCATTATGCATCACCGAATTGTTATTTCGATTTGACCTCGCTAAAAAACACTTTGAGATGTGAATACGAAAGTCATGTTCCGAATTTTGCTTCAAAATGAATTATGTCAGAAATATTTTTTAACTAAAACTTTGACTTTTCTGCGAATCAGAGCGAAACCCGGTCGGAGTCTTCCGACAAAAGTCAAGTGTATCCGGATAATAGTTTAGAATTAAGCCAATCAACTTCTAGTTAAGTTATAAGCCACCTTAAAGTTAATAAAAAATGATAATAACTTGCACACAACACAATCACTTGACTAGGACCCCTGTGCTATGGCAACAGGCACGGACATCACAAACATCGAAAAAACACCCAGGTTGATAAAATTATGTTTAAAATCTCAACGGTTGTCATGATACAGGGTTTCCTAGTATGGGTGCTGGCAGATAATTGAAACTAGGATTAAATGATACCAAATGAATATTTTGATTAATAGATGGGAACATCTATTGATCTAAATATTCATTTGATTAATACAGGGGACCTCTATTGATCTAAATATTCATTTGCTATAATTTAATCCTAGTTTCTAACTAACGTTTTAAATAATAAAAATATGTAATAATTAATAAAGAGTGTTATTTATAACGCGATTCCTCTAAAACACTCAACAGAGACGGTTTGAAATTGTTTATGCTTATATCGTTACCTTTACCTACTACATATTATTTAATCCGATTCTGAGAAGTGATTTAAAAACCGTTTAATCTACCAAGCCATAAGTAAATATACTGAACTGTAGCGGGAAATGGCCAAATTAACATCGAAAATACGGGAAACGTGCAAATGTAAGGGCTTTTACCCAGTCTGCTTTATCGAAATAATTTATTTCCGAATTATTGGGGGGGGGGGGGGGGGTTTAATGAGAAATTAAAATTTTAACATTTTTAACAATAAGGTGGTTTTTGAATTTCATATATTTCAACTACTTTTTCACAAAGAGATTAATAATGCGTAATATGTTAAGGTGTGCGAGACACCATACTCCACTTGAGAATAGTCTAAACCTCTTCAAATTTGACCTTGAAAATATTGAAAGCCATTGTTATCAGAATCGCTCGTAGCTCCGGCTGCCTGTGTGATTTTAAACAATCACGAAGGTTAAGCAACATAGGGCGCGTTCAGTGCATGGATGGGTCGCCGTCTATGACTAACGCTAGCGGCAGTTTTCCGAGTGCCGGCTGCCGTCGATAGATGGCAGTCGTTAAGCCAAGTCAGAGGCCTTAGGGTGGCTTGAAAACTTGTGACAGTAAGACCAGCCACCAATCCGGACTAGGCCCCCGTGGTGGAGTATGGCCTATGCCTTCCTCAGGGAAGAGACCCTTGCCCCTCAGTGGGGACATAATGGGTTGACGATGACTTAAACGTCTCCAAAATTTCTTACCTTTTAAAACAAAACTGATGCTTGCTCAGTCTCTCCTTTTACCTTTTCTAGACTATGCTGATGTTTGTTTCATGGATGCTACTGAGGTTCTCGTGAATAAACTCGAGCGTCATAACTTTGCACATACTGATCGGATCAATATGCAAGTCTTTGATTCTTAAAGTATAGAGCATAGTGATCATATAGGCATATTTAACTCAAAAATGACTATGTTGTGGGTTGGAACCTTTTTGTTAAACTACCTTAACGTACCTGAAGCTGCGGCTGCGCCAGCACGGTGAGGGGGGCGTGGAGCTGCAGCAGCACGCGCAGGGTGAGGTACCCGTGCGCGTTGGCGGCGCGGCACGCCCAGCGACCCGCGTCGGCGGCGCCCGCGCGCCGGATCAGCAGCGCGTCGCGCGCGTGCGCGAACCGCCCCGCCTCGCTCGTGCGCGCCTCGCGCAGCGACCCGCCCGCCGTCTCGCGGTACCATCTGGGGAAGAAGAAGGCTCGTATGAAGATTAGTATGAATATGAATATGATTATGATTACGAGTATAAGTATGAATGTGAATGTGAGTTCCAAGTGGCGGGAAGACGCTGGATGCAAGCCGCTTCCGACCGGTCTTTTTGGAAATCCATGGAGGAGGCCTATGTCCAGCAATGGACGTCTTGTGGCTGAATGATGATGATGATGATGATGTGAATGTGAGTGTGAATGCGAATGCGAGTGTTTATGTTTAAGTTTTTGTTTATGTTAATGTGAATGTTGTTATGGATATTATTATGGATGTGGATGTGGAGGTGGAGGTGGAGGTGGATGTGGCTGTGGATGTGAATGTGGATGTGGATGTGAATGTGAATGTGAATGTGAATGTGAATGTGAATGTGAATGTGAATGTGAATGTGAATGTGAATGTGAATGTGAATGTGAATGTGAATGTGAATGTGAATGTGAATACAAACATGAACATGTTATGCCGTTTGACTACCACGTTCGTGGATTCAATTCCCACCGGGGGCCGCCGTATGTTTGTACATATGACCTCAGACTGGTGTATTTTCATGTTTCACCAAAGCGTAGAGTGTCCTTGTTTGGCACAAGGGCAGATAAAGATAGATTTGTGAGTACCTGGCTGTTCTAGAGTTTAACACGCTTGACTATTTCAAAACAGAGTACTTACTCGATTTCTACAAAATGGTATCAGTGTGAGCGTTGCTTGACAAAAATACAATAATGAAATGTGATCAGGCATTCTACTAATTGAGCGTCCTAGTACGCCTAATTAGGTGAACGCTCTCGTTCTAACGTTCTCATTTTACACACCGTTCGTCGTACAGGTAGATAATATAGCAGATTGTATATGTATACCCAAGGAGCAAGCAACTATTTGTAACGCTAGCGTGCTTCTTTGAATCTAGAACGAACCAAAAGATTCTAGAGTAGAATCCCGAGCGCATCGAGGGATTCAAAGTACACCACGCGAGCTTAAAATAGTGTTGCTACCGAGATTCTACTCTCTACATTTTATGTACCAATGACTTTTAGTTACGTATATTTGTTTGTTAGTACAGCAACACCATTCGCTGATAAATTGTGTCCGGATAACGGCGACAGGCTTGCCACTTGCCACGTTTGGGACCTAATAAACTCGGCAAAACGTGGGCCCAGTTCTAGTGATTGGTGCCTATGCCTACCCCCTCGGGGATAACGGGCGTGAGTTTATTTATTTATTTTTACATTTTATCACACTCTGTGAAAAAATAAGTAGGTAAGTGTATTTTGTCAATACGAATAATACGTTTACTTACTTGTACCACATTTTTAGCGTCCAATACAATGTTCTCTGGCATAAATAGAATACTTTCAATCTTACTGCTCGAAGATAATAATCATTATTATTTATTTTTATAAAAACTTAGTTAAAATGGGAAATTTATTATGCATTTATTTTTAGTCAATTACGAAAAAGGCGGAGGAAAAGGAATCCATTTCGCGCGTCTTTCTTTTTCACCAATTTTTTTTTTTTGGCTCGCGCGCGGTTTCTCTATCATTCAGCCAGTTACATGTTTATACAATATTCTTGGTGATCTCTTTTGTGATGAGACGTTTTTTAAATCACTATTCATATTTCATGAAAGAATTCGAATCGCTTTCGTTTCTTTTTGAATATAATTTCATTATGTGTTAAAAATATATTTACGATAATAATATATGAAATTATCGTGTCACAGTGTTAGCGCTCATATTCCTCCGAAATGGTTTGCCAGTTTTTCACATTATTTTATGTTTTGATGGGATTACTTTTTATGTAGATATCGTTGGTTCAAAGGTAACACTCACTTAGGGCCAATTTCTGAATTGAGAATTTTGCTAAATAATTTTAGTGCTGTCTCGTCAAATTTCTTTAGAAAGGAGCGTGACAGCACGTTACCATAAGTATTTACTTATTGTACATTCTCAATTCAGAAATGGGCCCTAAGTGTCATTTTTTATCAAAATGAGATTTTGCTACCATTTGTTTACAAATTACAATGCTTACAAATGGTAATACTCGTAGAATCTCATTTTGAAAAGCAAATGTCATTTAGTGAGTTTTACCTTTGAACCGACGACGATGCAGTATGTATGTATGTACTTCCACTTCCTACTTTTGAACAAGCGCGTCATGAAGACCTCGATGCCAAACGCCAGATTCGGAAAACTCATCCTAAGCCCTCCTTCAATTACACATTTAATTCAAACGGTCAACTTTATTGCATCACTTGTGACCGTATATTTAAAAACAAATTTGCATCTCACCTCCGTGCGCATGCTCGGGTCTCAGAAGAATCTTCTTAGGCTCGGGTCTAAATTTATAATTGCCGAGGTGTCGCCGTCAACGGAATCGTTGTGGATGATATTGTCGTCACTACCAGAAGGTTATAAAAATATATAAAAGCTTAATAAAAAACTGATGCCCCCGAATGTTAAAAGAGAAAGTGCGACATACGTGCCGGGAAAGGCCCAAATGGTAAAAAGAAAGTGAAAACTTCAGTGACAAATATCTGAGGAAACCATAAACAGCGCCCGGAGCGCTCCTGTGGGGAAGTTGTCCAATAAAATGTGCTAAAAGATGCGGTCAAGTTCCTCGCTTTCATCCCACGCTGCGGATATAAGTTTACCCTTTTTGTGGACTAGAGAGAGAGATAGCTTAGAAGTTCTGTATTGGAAAAAACTATTCACTTAGACGTAGTGCAAAATCTTTAATCCTTCGTTTTGTAGGATCGACACTGTGATGTTATTGAATTAAACATAAACTTTTACATACATGCACATACATTGCTTCTGGCTTCACACTAGGATACTCTGTGTCATGGGAACCAGAAACAGTGATATCACAAATATGTAAACGTCCAAGACCTGGGTTTTTTTTTTCGGGATTCGAACCCGGAACCTCTCAACTGATACATAATTTATTATACAGAAATTAGAGAGATACAAAGATCCCGGCGCAAATAGCAAAAAAATCATTAAATTAACCCCTGTATCCTTGAAGCGAACGCAGGGACTAGGAATTAACATACGTCCCGGAATGTCTTGGAAAATCTCTTCATCCGCATTCATTAGTCTGCATGCTCATCTGCATGCACGCATGCCGATTTCAGGTACTTTTAATCTTGCTCTTCACTAATGTTACTATATTTCATCATCATTATCATCAGCCCACTTCTGCCTGCTGCTGGGTATAGGCCTTTTCCCCATCACGCCATACCTCACGGTCTCTCGCCTTCAATTCAAAAGTATATCCGATTGAGATGTTTTTTTTATACCTGCCCTTCCACCAGGTACCTTTTTACCTTTTTTCTTTAATCTCCTTATGACTTTCAATTAATTTTAAGATATCTGTGCTTGTTAAGTGTATGTCAGGGATTCCACTTGATGCTGGTTATGCAGCGTCTAGCGAAACCCGGTCAACGGACTAAAGCGGATACACTCCAAAATCATTTTTTTTGAGTCAGTGAAAAAATCTATTACAAAATTATAAACATTTTACATTAATTGAGAGCTAAATGATTTAAAACAATGAATTGAACAATCGTGTTTATGTACAAAAATTAAAAAACATATCTTTTAAAAATAATTTAATGACATTTGTCTTATTTATGTGGCTTACCGCGCCGATCCTAGAAATATTCCAGCATAAATGGTCAGTATTTAAAACTTTGTGTGTGCAATGTACCTACACAACTATCTACAAATCTAACTTCAAACTGCACTATGTCTGCAACAAATACTGTTTCAAAACAATCTCGCGTTCCGTTCTATCCAGCTTACAGCGACATGAATAATATTCCATTAAAGCTGCAACAATGAAGAGCTTTAAAGCTCGTTTATTGAAGTTTTGTAATATGAGACAAAGGCCTTCGGTGCGGAGCGGGGGAGGGGTAGAGGTGAAACAATTTGAGCTTCCGTCACGAGATCGGAAGGAACAGTGGCTTCAGTCTGACTGGTTTTTCCATGTATTCTCTGGTGATTCTCTTTGTAACAACACAATATAAACTTACGTTTGTGTCGCAGAGGGGTAGGGCAGACACCCGAGACTGTCACTGTCAAGGTTAGTTTATGTTATGTTGTACATTTAAAAATGTACGTCGCTTAGTAATAAAGTCATTGGCACATACCCGTGCTAAGAATCCGTGACCTCTTTAACATGATGCGTGCGTTCTTCTGATCGGTTAACCATCACATCTTCAGAGTAATGACAAATGGAAAGCTCTAATCTAAATCAGGTTCAGTCATCAGGTTCTACTCGTAGTTACGGACCTGCCCGTGTATATATTACGTAATTTTTCAGTCAGCAGTTAAGCATTTAGACAAATCTTAAGTGTCAAAATAACTATCTATCTGACAGTTCGTAGCAGGCTAAATTGCACAACTCCATACAGTGGAGGATTTACGTAATTGCACCCCAGGTCAAGTGGTTTGTTACGCTTTATTGCACAAAATAAATAATACAGAAAAAAAACTTAAATAACAAGTAAATGTCGATGCACAAAGCCGGACTTATTTAAAAAAAATCTTCCAGCCAGCCTACGAACGGTGGTTGCATTGTGTGAAAGTTGAAACCATCTATAAAAGCCCTTAAACATTCTATAAGACCTTCTGCGATATTCTCCTCCACTTCCGCCGCCGAGGGCGTGCCATCAAGGACCTATTTCCGGCGCTTTGTTTTTGAAAATTACATTATGCTTCCATATTAATTTTAACAAAAACAAATAGGCACCGCTTTTTGAACCGTTGACCCCGCTGTCATCGCAAAAGAGCGTTCATATGCGAAGAATATTAATTAGTCTGTGTAAAAATAAAAATTATTAAAATCACGTCCGTTATCCCCGAGGGGGTAGGCTGAGGTACCAATCTCTAGAACTGGGCCCATGTCTTGCAGGATTTGCATAGTATGTTGTTGTAGAATTTGTGTAGTAGTGGTCTTAGATGTTAAGATCCCGTCATACGGTCGTGGTTACGTACGCCACACACTGACGACTCCTGTGGCGTCTGCCTACCATGCAAGAGGTCCCGGGTTCGAATCCCAGCTGGGGACAAAAAAAACCCAGGTCTTGGATGTTAACATGTTTGTGATTTCGCTGTTTCTGGTTCCTACGGCACAGGGTATCCTAGTAAGCGGTCAGAAGCAATGTGTGTGCCTGTATGTTTATGTTTATGTTTATGAAATGTTTCTTCCTGAACGACAAAACTGTTCATTATCAAAAAAACAGAAAAAAAAACTTCTTCTAACTGCCACTGCGTTCTAATTGTATTATATGTATTGATACTTGCAACTAAATAGCTTATCTTTACTTTGCATGATATCCATAAACTAAGTATCCTATTGTGGGGCCAGAAGCAATGTATGTGCCTGTATGTAAATGTTTGTTTATATGCCACTGGACGCTGTATAAATAAGGCAAGACAAGTTATTCGTTTATTTTTCTTACAAATACATTCGCACATAAAAACCTCATTGTATAAATAGTACACAGCAAAATAATGTAATATTTGTGGAAACATTGGGGCCTCGTCTCATCATCATTATTAAATAATCTCATTATGTTAATGCAATCAAATGATGAGGGCTATGTCCGGCAGTGGACTAATATAGCCTGATGATGATGATGATGAATCAAATGATGTTCATCATCATTCATAAGTTGATATTTCACAAGTTGCGGTGTGTCTCTGTTGTTGGAAAAGGCTGGCTCAGTATTGTGCTCAAGGTATTCCCGTTAGTCTCCTGTACCCGTAAAATATAATTTTATGCCTCGTTTCATTAATTTTGAATTGATTTGTCTGCTTGGCTTATTGAATAATTTATCTGCATACTAAGCTCACAAAATGAGTCTTGTTACTTGAAATAAATTATTAAAAAAATTAATTACAAATAACCTGTCGCTCTTAAACCTAGCCAGCCATGCTATTGATGATACTTTTCAAAGCAACTTTGACGTCAAATCTTCGACAGTTGAACAAAAACCTTCATAGGAGTCCTCTTTGAAATCTCCGCTTAAGCAACTGGAAAGTAGATTAGGTACTGCGGAGTAAAGTAACGCAAATAAAGTTATTTGATTGATTGATTGATTGATATACTTTGCGCTTCCGCCGGCAAGACAGCTACCTAGTTAGCTGCAAGCAAGAAAAAGTTTCTACTTTGTTGTCCACTAGTTAGCAGCTACACCTTTGTAACGGGATCGAGGCTCATTGAGCCTGTATACTTATCAAACACTTTGTTCCACTTAACAGCGAAGATTCACAAAACTGAAACAATGATCGACCGAGGAAGCACGGATCAACAGTTTTTTTGAGTTGGGATTATAGCCTTCGGCAGAAAATGTTTAGACTCGAAATTTCACTAATGAAAAAGACGTTTCAGTTTATTCAATCAAGGCATTCTCAGCTTCTTGATTGGATTCAAACGTAAGTAATTTGCAGAAGAAATACTCAAAACATTTCTTTTTTCAACATAAACAAAACGACCTCTGTGGCGCAGCTGTAAACGTATCTGCCTAACATGCGAGAGGCCCGGGTTCGTATCCCGGCTGGGGACACAAAACCCAGGCCTTGGATGTTTACATGTTTGTGATTTCGCTGTTTCTGGTTCCTACGGCACAAGGTAGCCTAGTAAGCGGCCAGATGTGTGTGCCTGTATGTTTATGTTTATGAAATGTTTCTTAATGAACGTCAAAACTTAATATTGATTTTTTTGCGTGTTATTGATTTATCTTATCTATCAAACAAACTGTTCATTATAAAGGAAAATCAGAAAATACTTCTTGTAACTGCCAATGTGTTCTAATTGTGTATGGATATGTGTTCTAATTGTGTATGACAAAAAAAACCCAGGTCTTGGATGTTAACATGTTTGTGATTTCGCTGTTTCTGGTTCCTACGGCACAGGGTATCCTAGTAAGCGGTCAGAAGCAATGTGTGTGCCTGTATGTTTATGTTTATGTTTATGAAATGTTTCTTCCTGAACGACAAAACTGTTCATTATCAAAAAAACAGAAAAAAAAACTTCTTCTAACTGCCACTGCGTTCTAATTGTATTATATGTATTGATACTTGCAACTAAATAGCTTTTCTTTACTTTGTATGATATCTATATGTGAATAACTCTTGTAGTAGATAGAGCAAAAGGAAAATAAATAGGGAGCGGACAGTCCATTAAAACCACCTTTGTGGCTTTAAGAGAAGGCTAACAAAGAGGTCTTTCTGTCTTTGGCAGGCGCAAATTGTGAAAATTTCGCTCCGGGCGCGCTGTTAACAAAACATTACAAGTTGCGAATTTATTCGAGGATTTCCTCAAAAGAAATACCGCGATAGCGCTGAAAGTCAACAGCCACGTGACAAACGCCTTGCCGCGTTTGAATATTAAGTGCTGCGGCGTATGCAGGGAATATCACAGGCAAAGAGAAACATGCATGACGGTGCCGAGAAATAGCAGACCGTACCTACATATTATGACAAAATCCGGTAGAAATCATGTTCAAAGGCTTGCAGGTTTTGAGTGGTCCCCCACTGTGCATAATTTACTCAAAACGTTTCGGTAAAAGATAAGATAATTATTATATCATCATCATCATCAACCCATTATGTCCCCACCGAGGGGCACGGGTTTCTTCCCTGAGGAACGTATAGGCCAAACTCCACCACGGGGGCCAAGTCTGTATTGGTGGAGGCTTGTAAGACTAGTGACTGGTCTTACTGTCAGAAGTTTACAAGCCGCCTTAAGGCCTCTGACTTGGCTTAACGAGTGCCATCTATCGACGGCAGCCAGCACTAATTACTTAACTGCCTTGCAAAGCACGGAACCGCTCATAAAACTGCCACTAGCGTTAGTCATAGACGGTCACCTATCCACGCACTGAATGCAGGGCGCGTTCAGTGCATGGATAGGTGAAGGATAGGCGACAGTTCAAACCGATTTTGCTTAACCTTAATTATTTATACTCTCCTGAAAACGAAAAATGAACCATAAATAACGGATAAAATAAAATAAAAGATAACTTGGCAAGTAAATGTTGTTGTTTGTACTACCAGTACTGGTGTTTCATTGAAATGTAAAGTGGCAAGTTCTTTTAAATTTACAAAAGAAATCTAGAGTTGGTGATGTAATTTTAAATTATGGACTTAAGAATAATGGGACAGAATGAAAGAAGTTACAAAAATAAGAAAACCGGCCAAGTGCGAGGTTGACTTGCGTTCGAAGGGTTCACTATTATATTATTTTTATATATCGAGCCAAACGGCATTAAGTCACGTCTGTTGTTTGGAGGAGGAGGAATATTTATTTCATGTAAATGTTTGTTGTTATTGTTATTCTGTGTTTAGTATTTGTAAATAGCGGCAGCAGAAATATAATCTGTGATTTTTTCAATGGGATCCTTATAAGCAATTTTATTGGATAGTAGGTGTTATCGCCATTGTGATCAATTACTTTTTTTATTATTTGATTTTTTCTAGTTATTTGTTCGTTCAACTGTCTAGGTTCAGACAGACGGACGGATGGGCGGACAGTGCAGTTTGAGTAACTGCTTGGGGTCATAATATACTATTTTTTTCTTAAATAAATTACTTCCGAACAACCAAGTCGCTTATTTTGTAAACCTATATAGATCCATTTTTTAATGCGCCTTTGACGTCCAAAGTTTGCTGGAAGAAATCTCTTACAGATATGTACTCACATTTATACAAGTTATTTCTGTGTGATGTCCTGTTAAATGTTTCGTATGCCATAAAGTGGATAATAATCATTTGACCTGGTCCTAAACTAGGATACCCTGTGTAATGGTAACCAAGCAGGGACATTACAAACATGGAAATATACTCGGACTCGGCGCCCAGTGGGTATCGAACCCACGCCCTCTGTCTTGGTAGGTAAGCCTACCAAAGGTAGGCAGGTAGGTAGCCTTATAAAAGCCTCTTCGGCTTTTTCCACGTTGCTAGGCAACGGCACGCGCGGTCATTAGGCGAGTAAGTAAACACTGCGGAGAAAAATTACTTAACTTGCCGCCACGCACACCCGGGGACTGGCCATTTCTCACTTTGATTGCCGGAGGCTGTACTGGCTTAGGGATGGGTGACAGGGACTAATTACTAGAGACCAGAGCGTGGCGAAAACTTTCCTGAAATAAGCCTCGTAGCATCGTGATTCCCAGTTCCTATTAACTAAGAAACCAGTTCATAAATAGGCATAAATATTAATTTTAATGTAACTTGGCCTGTACCTAGATTCTTTTCATAAATAAAAATAATGCGAAATGGCGGTGTCATATTTTATATTACTGAACAACTCAATTATGTTACACTTATTAAACAGGATAAGGAACAAGTTTATTGTTGTTTAGCAGGTGAGTGCTGAAAAGCAGCCCCATCGAAAAACGTATGTCATGTATCTGGGGGCGGTTGCTGACACACCTTTTGTTGCCAACTTAAACAAAAAAATGTTTTTATCACAGCAAGCGAGCTTTTGCGTTTACTTAAAAAAATAAAATTTTTTTGAATGGAAAGTTGAACAAAAAAATCTGAAGTCCATATACAAATGATCAATAAACTAAAAATTGCGCATTTTATAAATAACCATTTTTTATATAAGCTCGTTATACAAATAAGAGGGTTCATTGTCAAAGTTGTCAACAAAAACAATTCTCTCTAGCAATGTTTCGAAAGTAGTCTCCGAAATCATTTGTGTGTAAGTATATTGTTTTATACATATTGCCTTAAAATCTCTACATAACCAAGGTTAACTGAAAGATAATGTTTTTAGCATTAAGCTCCTCTTTGTAATTTTATTGTTATAAAACTATCCAATATAGAATTTTACATTCATACATAAGCTCAAGCCTGTATCCCAGAGGGGTAGGCAGAGACCACGGACAGCCACCTGCCACGATCCTGACAAATCACTTTCGCTTCATCGACATTCATTAGTCGTTGCATGGACGCATTTCCGTTTCGGGTATTTATATCTTGCCTTTTGCTAATACATCCCCTGTTTGGTCGAAGTACGTCCACCTGGGGCATCTCTTATCGACCCTTCTATTCGCTCAAGAATTTTAATAATAGCTACAATAACCGTGGAATGTTACAAACAATTAATACAACGTTGAGTTATGTGCTAACCTCCTGGTAATTGAAATGCTTCTGTCTTTTAGCAGAGCGATGGCCGTCGCCCGGGCAGGGACTGGCTGTAATCAAATTGCCTTTGGAAAGCGTTGGCTAATAAAATCGTATCCAATACCGACGGCCCCAGCGTAAAACATCGCAGCTGCAAAAGTAAAACTTTGCGGGAGAGGAGTTTGAAGTTAAATATTATCATAAAAGAGACCGTTTGTGGAATTTCTTTTATAATTGGCATAGAAAAATACTAGTAACTAATTCATCGTTGTTAACGGCGGAAACTGATCATCGGTTTGTGGTAACATATCAACTCTCTGCGCGTATTATGAATTCCAACATTCTCGCATCGCGCAATCAAATTGTTACACGTGACATAATACGAGTAATATAAACAAATACAACATCCGACAAACAACAGTCAGAATCCTATCAGATCTAGCTATGTATAGCAGCTACGGTCTTGAAGCGGTGTGATGTGGCGAACACATGTCATCTCAGCGCGCGCACTATAAGCTCCGGCATTCCTGCATCACGCAATCAATTTATACGACATAGGTACGACGAAAAATAGTCAGACCGGTCATGTCTAGGCATACGAACTGCTTGGCGGAAAATTTCCCTTTATGGTAGAGGAACACAATCAACCGCTCTTCACTATATTTTTTTCAATTATACATGTGATTTTTTTTGTTTTACATTATTTAAATTAAACAAAATAGAAAACTAGAAATTAACTTTGTAACTAGCTTCTCTTTTTGAGAAATAGGTAGGTCTTGTCTTGTCTAGTCTTGCACGTAGTCAAAAGTTACTGTGTTTACTTAGGTTAGCCACCGAACCCAAGTATGGCAGAGGAGGCTTTTAGCATAACTTATCAGGGTGGATCTAACCCTGAAGGCAAATTTCCAGATAGATACCCAACTATAGGGCTCGTATTGGCCACCTACTGTTTTAAACAGAATGTTTAAGATTAAGTACAGTTTGTTGAATAAGCGAAAGAAATTTGTTACGATCATGCCTATACCTAGCAGCAAACCTGGTTTCAGCCTCCTGGTGAGAGTTTCGCTAGTGTGCCTTTAGGTGACTTATTATTATTATTATTATTATTTGATACACTAACAGCTTAGAGCTGATGCGTGTATGTCTTATCACTGCACTTATGTAGCCGATCTTGGCCTTAAAGGTGGGATTTAGATCGATCTAGATGTATCTATATTTTAAGCTTAATATTTTCGGAAACTAGCTCGTAGACCCGGCCGCCTGAGTGATTTTACACGATCACGAAGGTTAAGCAGCATAGGGCGCGTTCAGTGCATGAATAGGTGACCGTCTATGACTAACGCTAGTGGCATTTTTCCGAGCGGTTTCATCCTTCGCAAGTCACGTTAAGCAGTTGGTGCCGGCTGCCATCGAGAGATGGCAGTCGTTAAGCTAAGTCGGAAACTGTAGGTTTCCGACTTAGCTTAACGTTAGCGGCAGCTAGGGTAGCTTGAAAAACTTCAAACAGTAAGACCAGCCACTTGTCTTACAAGCCTCCACCAATCCCTACTAGGCCCCCGTCGTGGAGTATGGCCTTAACCTTCCTCAAGAAAGAGACCCGTACCCCTCGGTGGGGACATAATGGGTTGATGATGATGATAATTTCCGGAAACTCACTTTAAGCTTGTTTGCAACGACTAATGATTCTTGATGGAGCGAAAGTGATCAGTCAGGATCAGGCAGCTATGTATATTTTTATGCATCTATGTATATACTGCAAGCGTACCCTAAAGCAAGTGACAGCGCAGGATGCAAATCTAGACAGCACAAGTCTCGTATTTACTCGCCAGCTAAACGCCATGATTTGGCGTCCCTCATTATTATTTGAGCGCGGGTCCTGCGGGCCCGCATAATTAGGTTTGTTGGGTTAAAGTACGGCCTACCCTTTTAGTTTACGACGGGCAACGGTTGGATTTGCTTACAGGCCAAAAGGAGGCTTGTGTGAACAAGAAATAAACTTTCAGTTTCTAAGGTAAGCGTTTGCTTTGACTAAGTCAATTTTGGCTCTGACTTATACAATGTAAAATAACCCTAAGCGGGCGATATTTTAGTTTGCTGAGTCACAAATCTCCGAACACAAAGAGCTTCGTAAGTTTATTATACTATCAAAGGAGAGAGATCGATAGCACTTCAGCATCACCGGGTAAACTAGAGCTACAAGTATAAATAGCACAGTTTGGATAGCCTGCCTCGTAAAGTACCGTCGCTTTTAGGCAAACTTATCTATTTTGACCTTTATATCGGAACACGATCTAACAGAAGACAAGTGGAGTGTAGACACCTTGTAGAAGAAAAAAAAAACTACCGGTTTCAACGAGAAAAGCTTGAAGACTTCCAACAAAAGATAAAAAGTATTGCCTCATGAAAATGCTACTTAAAACAAAGAAAGACTTAGAACCAGTTTCTGAATTGAGAATTTCACTAAGTAAATATTTAAGTTACGTTCTGTCACGCTCTTTTCTGAGCAATTTTACGAGACAGCACTACAGTAAAGTACTTACTTAGTGAAATTTTCAATTCAGAAATCGGCGACTTTCAGAGAATTTCATGAAGTAAATAATTAAGCAACGTTCTGTCACACTCTTGACAGAGTTTTAACAAAGAGTACTACAGTTAAGTAGTTACTTGATATTTGTAGTTAAATCATACAGAAACTTGTCTTTGAAGTTCGGAAAAAGTTCGTAACAAAGTGGAAGACTCGATTCCTGAACTATTTTTGTAGGAAGTTTTTTGAACCTTTTATTTTGATTAATGACTTTTGTTTCATAAACTTCCAAAACCCTAAGCTCAGAAGCAAACAGACGGACTAACGGATGGACAGAAGAACAACAAAATGATCGCATAAGGGCTTCGTCATTTTTTTGACGTACTTAACCCCAAAAAATGCTACATCCAAACTTTCACGCTTACTTTACTATAAGTGCAGTAATGCCCACAACCGGAAGTTTACAATCTACCACTCAGCGGAGCCAGTAGGCAATCTAGGCACTGTAATACTAGTTGTCGGGTGTCGGTAATGGCAGGGGCTGCTAGTGCCCCGGGGCACGTAAAGGCCATCGGCGGCTGGCCCACCGACATCGGCTCGCTTTGATTGATACCTTGTTAGCGAATGAAATTACCACTTCGAAATTTAAAATGACCTGACATAAATTCCGGGCATTTAAATAACGGAATTAAATAAAAAATATTTCATAGCGCAAGTAAGCGAAGAAAATTCTAGAAAGTAACATATTATGTAATGTATTTAACACCATATGTTTTTTTGAGGAATAAACGGCTGCATCTTTTTTTTAAATCGACTTAGAAGTTTACAAGGAACCCCTCGTAGTCCCGGCTGCCTGAGTGATCTTAAAACTTCTGTTCTGTGTTTCGCAAGGCACGTTAAGCCGTTGGTGCCGGCTGCCGTCGATAGATGGCAGTCGTTAAGCTAAGAGACCAGCCACTAGTCTTACAAGCCTCCACCAATCCGGACTTGGACCCCGTGGTGGAGTATGGCCTATACGTTCCTCAGGGAAGAAACCCGTGCCCCTCGGTGGGGACATAATGGGTTGATGATGATGATGATATAATAATTATCTTATCTTTTACCGAAACGTTTTGAGTAAATTATGCACAGTGGGGGACCACTCAAAACCTGCAAGCCTTTGAACATGATTTCTACCGGATTTTGTCATAATATGTAGGTACGGTCTGCTATTTTTCGGCACCGTCATGCATGTTTCTCTTTGCCTGTGATATTCCCTGCATACGCCGCAGCACTTAATATTCAAACGCGGCAAGGCGTTTGTCACGTGGCTGTTGACTTTCAGCGCTATCGCGGTATTTCTTTTGAGGAAATACTCGAATAAAGTTGCAACTTGTAATGTTTTGTTAACAGCGCGCCCGGAGCGAAATTTTTACAATTTGCGCCTGCCAAAGACAGAAAGACCTCTTTGTTAGCCTTCTTTGAAAGCCACAAAGGTGGTTTTAATGGACTGTCCGCTCCCTATTTATTTTCCTTTTGCTCTACTACAAGAGTTATTCACATATAGATATCATACAAAGTAAAGAAAAGCTATTTAGTTGCAAATATCCATACACAATTAGAACACATTGGCAGTTACAAGAAGTATTTTCTGATTTTCCTTTATAATGAACAGTTTGTTTGATAGATAAGATATCAACCTTCCTCAGTGAAGAGACCCGTGCCCTTCGGAATCGGTTGATGATGACGATGACTTAGAAGTTTGGTTTTTTTACTTGTACCGTAGACTTGAGGTTTTATTTTCAACTCGATAACTCATCGCGTTTGGTGAACTAAAATGTGATTTTTGAGGGCTCCGTTTTCTCTTTTTAAATACGGAATCCTAAGATAACAGAAAAAGTTAAAAACAAAAGACCAAATTTTAGACAAAGCCTAAAAAAATTGTAACCATTTGATACATCAGCAACATGCAGAGCCGTAGTGGTGGTATTACATAAACAAAACCCTATTTGTCTTCGACATAATATGGCGATATGTAAAGTAGGGGACCTTAGGAAAGCTTTTTGTTCACGAAACAGTGGGTTCGTGTAAAAAACAAATAAGCTTCTATCCTTCTTCTTTATCTTTATCTTTATACTAGAAGAACATTTTTTTTTTACTACAAACAAAAAATATTTTCTTCAAGATGTTAATAACTTGTAATATCAGAATCAAATTTTTTTATTCATGAACATAGCTACAAATACAAAAGGTCTCAAATATTTTGGTTAATTCCATGTTCTACTCAATTTAGTATCATCAATACTACTAGTAAAAGAGAGCCAAAACGTTATTATATTAAAATGTCACGTCATAACTAAAATTACTATTACTATTGTAATTAATACTGCGGTTACTAAATTCAGTATTAAATTGTTTTATCACACAGAAAGTTGTTAATGCTATAGTAAAGTTTTCTATAATTATTATGATTGAATTATTTTTAAATTATCTTAGCCTCATATCGAAGACATAGGTCTTCAATGCTATTAGGATTTTTGTTAAATATCAATGGCGCCATGCAGAAAACACTCTTTCTCGAGGGAGCAAATGTAGCATGTTTACTGGATAATATTATAATTATCATTCATTTAGCCTAAGCCGTAATTACCGAGCCGCGTCATAAGCGCTTAACTTTTATAGGATGGTCAGGAAAAAAAGTAAACGACAACAAAAGAAGGTTGGAAAAAGGTTAATTGAATTTGCTGAGATTTTCGTCGAAAGCAAAGGGTTTTCGCTTTTTGCACGAAGCCTTCATTGCTTTATCTAGGGCGCAAACACTGAGACGACATTTCAGCCGTAATTTATCAAAAATCTCGAAAACTGACAAGAAGCTTTACATTGCTTCTGTACTGTACTGTACTGTACTGTACTGTACCAATTGTACTGTACTATGTTATTGTCAAATATCAAGTACAGTTCCTGGTAAACATACATTAAACAATATTCTGTCTATCTATATATTTAGTGTCTGAAAAATAAAAAATAATTCTCTTTACCCAGTATTTAACCGGTTTCAAAAAAGGAGAAAGTTCTCAGTTCGTTGGAATCGTTTTTTTTAAATGTATGTGCAGTCGACAGCACATCATCCTATACACCCATGCACTCTACTCCGTTGCATTACGAGCGACTTTGCAACGAAAATGTGAAGGTAGATGTGCTGTTGACTGTACCCCTATAACTCAAAAAGCACGACAGATTTGGGAAATTCTTTTTTTGTTTTAAAGAGTACATTTCACAAGTTAATAAATAAATAAATTATAAATTGTAACACTTTTATTTGTGATATAATTTTCTTATGCTTCTTATTCTTATTAAATGAGCTAAGAAAATAAATCTAGGTAGAAAAATAATAGTAAGTAACACTTTTTTTTGCATACAAAAGTATCTAAAAATTGAGTAAAAAGGTTTATACCATCACAAGGTTATTAAGGAATTCGTATAAACTGTGTTTGTTCGGTACAAATACCTTAATTTAGATAATAAAGAGCAAATTAGTATTTCTGCAAGTGCAGGCAAAACTAATCTTTTTGCCACAATGTTTACAGTTTGTTTTTTCATTCAATGCAAAAAATATATATTGTCACGTTGACATCTCCATACAATTCTTAGGCTGTCAATGTCTGAATGTTGCTAGTACGTAAAAACCAAATAACCCCATTTTACTTCCAAGTTGAATTGTGTATGCTACGCAGGTGGTTTTTTTTAGACTTTGCTCTTACGAGTTATTAAATTTTAATGTCTTTGATGTGGTAAGGATTTTGGTCACATGAGTCTTCTATTCACGGTAAAATATAGCGGTAGCACCGCGTAATTTTTTTTTGCATCGATTTAAAAAACGGACTATAGTTTAGTAAGGGCCGATTTCTGAATTGAGAATTTCGCTAAGTAATTACTTCACTGTTTTGCCGTTTCGCCAAATTTCTTTAGGAAAGAGCGAGACAGAACGTTACTTAAGTATTTACTTAGTGCAAATTCTCAATTCAGAAATCGGCCGTATGACTCCGTTATTCGAGTTATCTCGGGAAATTATTGCGTCACCTCAGCGAATCTACACGCGCCTTTGTTAATTGATTTGTTTTGCAAGTCAACGACCCTCTTACCAACATTAATGCTTACTGGATAGGTACGATTTAGCTTGTAAACTTCCCAATTAGAGTGTCTACAGGTTAGATGTACAAATAATGTTTGATTACCCTTGGTCTTGGTCAGTGTTTCTTCCATGGTTGTAATTTTGTTGATTGATTTTATTAAGTGATAGCACCGGGCATATAAGTTTAAACAAACCTTTACTACTATCACTACCAACTCCTCAATATACAGGGTGATTTGCTTAGGTTTAATTAAAAAATAATTATATCGATTAGAGCTTGTCAGTTGCTGGTCAAGGAGGCCGCTGGGGGCCGCCGTAGATTTGGACAAATGGTCTTAGTCTGGTTGTTTTTCGATGTTTGTAATGTCTTTGTCTGGATATTGTTATAATAAATTTTGTTTTCATTCATCTTGTAGGAAAATAGTTACTAAAGATTACGACGTTGGCCAGCGTAAACCACAAATCTCATACAATTAATTACAACAAACGTTTTTATTCATAATAAAAAACAAAACATTTACTTTATGAACGACAAAATTGTCAGTTTCGCAATTAATAGATTACATGAACCATTAGTACTAATTTTCTTATAAATAAGTACATGAACAGTAAGTACACTGTCGGAACTGATTTTTTTTCTAATTTGTCTATATTATAACCTTGAAGTGTAAAAAATTGTACGGTGACGAACATTTTAACCAATCCAGGGTTTTTAAGCACGAAAGTATACACCCGACCGAAGGAGAAGTGAGTATTTTATTTATTTCATCAGCATCAACCCATTATGTCCCCACCGAGGGGCACGGGTCTCTTCCCTGAGGAAGGTATAGGCGATACTCCGGGGCCTATTCCGGATTGGTTTATTTATTTAATTATCCACAACTTGAATAGCCTATTTGAAATGACAGCGGAGTAATTTTGCGATCATGGGACGGGGCGGCAGCGGAAGCGCCGTGGTCTCAGGGCGGAAGCGGAGGGCGGGGGATTGGGCGGGCGGAAACTGCGCTCCAGGGCGGGAGATTTACTAACACCGCAGCGTTTGACGGTGTCTTAGAGGTACCATAGTCTGTGTAATTGTATGTCATTGCCCTCTGGTTTAATTGCTAATGGGCGTCCTATAATCTGTACTAATATTATAAAGAGGAAAGATTTGTATTTTTGTGTGTATGTTTGTAATGAATAGGCTCAGAAACTACTGGGCGATTTTAAACATTATTTCACCATTAGGAAGCTACATTCTTTGTGAGTAACATAGGCTATATTGGCAGTACGAAGTTGCCGGGACAGCTAGTACCAAATAAAACTCAACCCCTTAGGCTTAGAACACTTTTTCTTTCACAGCTAAGTTAGTTATTCACAGAGTAATATTTTAAAACATGCTCATACGACCGTAGTCTGTATCCTCTTCAAAATTCGATTCAAAGTGCCGTTGCAAGAGCGACCCGCCGCCGGCCGGTCTACGGGGCCTGACGGAATGTGCCGTAGTTTACACCGGACCTGCCAACGGGCCTCGGGGCACTACGCTTTATAAATTGATTTCAGATCAACTTATAATGCGTAATTGATGTTCTACCGGTAAAGCACGACTAGGTTTTGTTTTGTTAAGTGGATTCAATGCACGACGTGAACTACGTCTCTGTAAGCAGTGTTTACACATTCCACTATAGGGCACGGGCATTCTCTCAGAGAGAGATTATGGGCTTTAATCACCACGCGTGGGTACCGAGGATTGGCGATTTCAAGCGCTGAGGTATTGAATAGCTCAGACACTCCGGTTTCCTCACGATGTTTTCCGTAACACGATGTTAGCGAGTGGTATTGATACTATTTACAACACAAAGTCTACAACACAGAATCTAACCATGTCACTCCCGCTTTTGAGTCCATTGCGCTACCCACTTGGCTAACAGAGCTCCGTCTCTACAAAGAAACTATCATATAACAAAGAGGGTTGATGCTCGCCAACTTCAGTTAACAATGCTTCTTTTGGAGTGCCACAATAAGAGAGTTTGGGCTAAACGACCATACGTGCCCGCGCCGAGATGTGAAAAAACGTCGGACACTCAGATATCCTTACGATGTTTCCCTTCACTACTTTTTTACACACCAAGAAAAAAAAAACTGGTATTGCTACAGAACAATAATAAAAAGTTGGTAATATTCCTTGAATGCATTACTATTGGGTACTCGTAAGCGTAACATAAACGTATAAATATTTACATAAAGGCACATACATATGTACATTGCTTCTGGCCCCACACTTGAATACCCTAGTATAGCTCTGAGGTGCTTGTTGCAAACTGCTTTGACGATCAAAGCGTTATCTGAAAGCCTGCATTACACGATCACATTACGAGGGCACAGGCAGGCAGTGCAATCAATAGCTAGTTCAATATGCACTATTCACATTGCCAGTTTGTGATGAGATTGTATGTATTTAGACATCAAACGTAATATGCACTCCGCCTTAAACAGTGGTGATAGCCTGTTAAACATTAGTACATTACTGCAGCGGCCAGCAAAAGAGGCATTGATGGACGAACGTGGAAATGTGGTCAGAAGCGAAGCCGAGGCACACATACGTGATTCCTTCAATGCCTAGTTGTGGCCAAGGCTTGTTTATGAATTTTCTCAAATAATGCGCGGAAATTAAAACTAAGTAGTATATGTATACTAAGGCAGAACTTTTTATTTATTTTTAAATAGGTATATCCAGCTTTCTATCGCAAGCCAGATCAAATTTAAATACAACCTGTGATAAGTTACCTCCTTGGTTATCATTGTGCGGAGTAAAAGATTGTTCCATTTTTAAATAAAACGACAGATATGAGTTTAGAATGTAATTTATTTGGCCGCAAAACACGACAGTTATGAATTTTCATAGAACTTTTTCCGGCCGCTGCTCGCGTGGTATTGGCCAGTACAGCAATTTTGGTTTATCTCGAAGAGGGTTGTCGAAATAAAGCTAATCCAAGCATGTTTGAGAAAAATACATTTGCATCAGGCCCTACACTAGGATACCCTGTGTCGTGGGGACCAGAAACAGCGACATCACAAACGTGTAAACATCCAATTTCAGTCACTCAGACTTTCCAACGATATTTTTCTATTAGTTACCACAGTTAGTGGTTGGAGGACGGAGTGATTGGCATTTGATTATTTATTTATTTGTTTTTTTTTTAATTGACATTATTATGTAATATAATTGGTTGATCTGAATTAATATAAATAGGCCATTTATGTTGGTGTCCTCGCACTTAAAATTGCTATACATAATTATGTGAATGTATGAATGCCTCGTGGGTTCGATTCTCACTAGGGTGCGCCATATATTTGTACAAATGGCCTTAGTCTGGGTGTATTTCCAAGTTCGTAATGTCGTTGCCTGGTTACCATAGCACAGGGTATCCTAGTTTGGGACCAGGTGAAATTATTGTGGTGTGTGAAAGTTATTTAATTATTTTTTTGAATTTATAACTAACTTATTAATAAATTAAAAATATATTATGCAGTACTATGAAGACGCGTCTAAATTTAACCTATAGAATTTTCGGTAGGCCGATGAGCTCATCATAACAATGGTTTTTAATAACTTTTTTCAAATAAACTAGTTAATAAACAATCTTTTTAAATTAAGTACTATCTGTGGGTAAGCTAGTAAGCTATAAATATGCTTCATCATCATCATCATCATTCAGCCACAAGAAGCTGCCAGCCACTGCTGGACATAGTCCTCCTCTGTGTATTTCCAAAAAGACCGGTTGAAAGCGGCTTGCATCCAGCGTCTCTCTGCCACTTGGATGAGATCGTCTGTCCATCTTGTGGCTGGTCGTCCTACGCTGCGCTTGCTGATGTGTGGTCTCCATTCAAGAACCTTTCGGCCCCATCAAATATGCTTACTGGCTGAAAAAAACTCCGTCAGAAGAACTGTTAACACGAATGTTGAGGTCACCGAAACTCGAAGCGATATCCGGCTATTCCAATGGCCGGGCCGTTAACTTATGTAATTACATTTCCCAGTTATTAGTAACGCCTCAACCTATCCCGAAAGTTCCAGGCCTAGAGCCTAGATTAATTTATTCAAGCCTGTATTTTGCCTGTAGTTTGCGATCCTAATTAGTAAGTAGAAGGTCTGGGGTGACGCTCACGGGAAACGGGCAATTTAAGAGCGCTTTGTTCCAGTCAATAGGTAGCAGGCAATTCGTAGCAGGAAGCTGTGAAATTATTTACCAATCTTGTTCTTGATCGTTGGTCCTACAAAAGGAAATGTGTTTTCAAAATCAATCAGCCTGTCCACTGCTGAACATAGTTCTCCTCTAAGGCACTTCATTCTGTAAGTACTCAACCATCTGGAGCCAGAAACTTTTTTGTTTAAACAGGCACATACATTGCTTCTGGCCCCACACTAGGATACCCTGTGTCGTGGGAACCAGAAACAGCGACGTCACAAACATGTAAACATCCAAGACCTGGGTTTTTTTTCTGTCCACAGCCGGGATTCGAACCCGGGGCCTCTCGCATGGTAGTCAGATGCGCTAACCGCTGTGCTACAGAGGTCGTCCATTACTGCCAGTAATTCTTTCGGTGGTCCAGCGAGATAATGGGCGTCCGACGTCCTAAACATAAAACATAAACATCTACATCAAAGCACATACATTGCTTCTGGCACACACTAGTATACCCTGTGCCGTGGCGAACCAAAATAGCGACATTACAAACATGTAAACGTCCAAGACCTGGATTTTTTTGTCCCCTGACAGGGTTTGAACCTGGAACTTCTGGTGTGGTAGGCAGATGCGCTAACCGTTGCGCTATAGAGTCGTCGTCAAACCCAAATTTTGTATTGAAAACGCTATGATAATCTACTTTATTTAGTTCGGAGAAATTGAACGAGTCAGCACGACAGTAAAGTTATGTATTTCTTTAGTGAAATTCTCAAATCAGGAACCGGCCCCCTATTTATAGCCGCGTGCACGTAACCTACATAGGTTAAGTTCACAGAGTGAACATCCCGGAATATTCGAGTAATTTTCAGGCCAGCCAGATCGAAAGTTTATTTATGACGCGGCGGTGGCTCACTCCAAGTGGTTTATTTTTCCACGACACCGCTCCGTCGCCGATAACATTGATAAATTATTCTCTAGGCCGAAAACACTGTTTTCCAAGCACTTTCTTTATGAATGCACGTGTTTTTACCCATCGGCACATACACCATAAGGAAAACCTTGAAATTAAACAAATGACGAAGAAATAAAATTGACAACTTGCGTTAGTAATAACATAACTTTCACATAACACAATCACTTGACCAGAGCGCAGATCTGCTATGCATTGTAGTACAAAGATAACTGCATGACATAGCGATTTCGTTTCATTGCAGCTTCAAATCAACGCGAGCACGTTTACGAGTATGTATAATTCTAGGTGTCAATGGTGACAAGTTACCTCAAGATATACTGGAGTTACCTCCAACGCGGTTTAAGAATTTTGTTAAGCACACTCTTTGCAAAAAAGCTTATTATAAAATCAACGATTATTTAGAAGACAAGGATGTCTGGCATTAAATAATAAAAATCAGAGGATAAATGTGTCTAGTGTTCAACACATCCAAGAGTATATATTTTTTAGGTTTGTAATTTAGGCTAAAATTGTTTTGAAAAGAATAAATGTGGAGTTTCTTTGTAAGTTTCCATGTAATCTATTAATTATAAAACTAACAATTTTGACGTTCATAAAGTAAATAATCTATTTGTACTATTAACAAAATATTTGAATTTGAATTTTATGAAAAATCACATCACATGACCCGTCCGTGTATCTGTCATTGTAATATAATGCACTATCAGAATCGAGGCCCTGGTCCCAAATGAGGATACCCTGTGCTCTGGTGACCAGGCAAGGACATTACAAACATCAAAAAACACCCAGACTGAAGCCATTTGTACAAATGTTCGGCGGTCCCCAGTGGGAATCGAACCCACGACCGCTTTCTTGGTAGCTAAGCGCCTTAACGGCTCGACCAACGAGGCAGTCGAACTTAACGTAAGTAATGTTGAACAATTTGAACATATTCAATATTCCCCTAAGAATTAATGAGGCTATAGTATAAAACAAAACTAACAAGTGAAGATATTGCGTTTATTTTGTATAAAAAGCAATATAATATCGTTGTTTATCATGTTTTTTATAATAAAGAGCGCTCATCAATCTTGCTAGCTGGCACTGCAGGCGGCTGACGGCGCTGCGTCTCCATTCAGGAAATTAACCTATTTGTACTATGCAGGTGAGAGCGCAGCTCAGTGAAGCACAGTATGGCTTCCGCCCCGAGCGTAGCACCACAGGCAACTTATTGCATCTGATGACTCGGCTGACACCAGCAGTGGATGCAGGCGGACAGGTTGACGTAGAGTATTTTGATTTCCGAAAGGCATTTGACACTGTCGACAATGATATATTGCTCACAAAGTTGGCGCGCGTGGGCTGCACGCCTCATACACTTCAGTTTTTTGCTGATTACATGAGGGACAGGCAGCAGTACGTGGACTGCGGCGGTCACATGTCAGATCCATACTACACTAGATCTGGAGTTAGTCAGGGTAGCAATCTGGGACCCCTAGAGTTCATTCTTATGGTCAATGACCTCCCTGAGGTGGTTAGGGAGTCGGCTTGCCTTCTCTTTGCTGACGATCTTAAGTTGGTCCGTGAAATCAGGGATAGCTCCGACTGTCTCAGACTGCAGGAAGACATCGACAGAGTTGTGACGTGGAGCGTGGAGAACCGGTTATATTTCAACGCATCTAAGTGCCATCAGTACCAAGTAGATGGAGTCCTAATGCAGCGTGTCACTACGGTCGAGGATTTGGGTGTCCGATTTAAATCTGATCTGACCTTCAGAGACCATATCATGGGGGTTTGTAAGAAGTCGTACAGAAATCTCGGGTTTCTTATGAGGCAGACTAAAGATTTTACAAACATTGCCGCTATCAAAGCCTCATATGAAGCAATTGTAAAAATCCATTTAGAATGTAACGCAGTCATTCGGAGTCCACATTTTTTTCATCCTCTTTTTTTTTTTTGCGGAGCCTTTTTTCTACGGTTTTGTAAATATCTTCGCCTGTGGTGTGTTTACGCCCACTCGTGATCGAGTGGATTTGTTTTAAAACTATTTCAAATCATAAATATGCTTTTATTAATCATAATTGTCAAAATTATATATTGTAATTATTATTAAAATTATTTATTTTATCTTATTATTGTCAATCATTAAAAATAATACTGGAATTATATATATATTTTTTTTAAATTCAGAAAGAAGTAGAAGAAGAGGAAATTCCAGCCCTCAATATTTTAAGCATCTTGGCTCGGTCTGCAAGTGGCCCCTATCGCTAACGATTGTGGGAACAGATCCATCTCGTATTGTTCGCTTGGTAGGGTACCAGTATTAATTATAGTATCGGGCCCACCAAGCGTTACGTGCTGTTGCGTTTGTTTACAACTTTGACCACTTGCACGCCGTAGCCCAACAATGCTGCGGTGTGTTCGGCCATCAAAATCCCGACATTGTTCAGGCAAACCTCGACTCCCGTTCGCAGGCTCAAATCCAACCTCAGCCTCTCAAATATTGGACAGTCCAGCAGGAGGGGGCTGAACTGTCTCAGGTACTCCGGGTTCACAGGCGCACGATGGGTTGTCCTTACACTTGAATCGGGTCAAGTATTCGGAGAACCCACCGTGCCCCGTCAAGAATTGTGTTGTGGGCCCTGTCATCTCCACCTTGCGAACGATTCTGTATGCGTCCAGCGCGCATGGAAGGAACATCCTGGTGACCGAAGCTGTTGTGTTCGGTGTATCTGACATTCCATTTGTCAAGCGATTCTTGACGGAGGAGTCGCTTGACAAACGAGATGGGGCACAGGTCGTAGTCCGGAGGTGTCTTTAGCCGCAGAGCGGCTGCTTTCGCCAGTTCGTCGGCTCTCTCATTTCCCTCTAAGCCGGCGTGTGCCTTGGCCCAGAACAGCGACACCATTTTTCCCGCCGCCCTGCAGAGACGGATGCTGTTCCGGGCCTCGATCGCCAAGGGATGAGGCGAGTTATCGTTGGCGACTGTCGAAAGAGCCGCTCTGCTGTCGCTAAAGATTCTGAATGCGGTTGCGTTGTGCCGGAGTGCCACGCTAGCCGCCTTGCTGAGCGCTAGGAGTTCGGCCTGGTAGACGGTGCAGTACGTCGGCAGAGCAAATTTGAGGACCCTGGTTTCGGCTGCGCCGTCCCATAAGGAAAGCGCAGCACCGACCCTGCCCTCAATCTTGCTGCCGTCCGTGAAAATTCTGACTTGCAAGTCGCTCACCCTGTGATATTGTTCCTCGACTACCACGCTTCCGAACTCCAGGCTCAAATGCTCAGCGGGGTGCGGGGCACTGGAAGCTGGAGCCATACGTTCGATCTCCCTACCACGGAGCTCGGGCCGGGGTATCCCCCTCTTGATCTCATAGAGTGATGCTACCTCACGGACTCTGAGGTCAAGAGGGAGGACACCGGACAGCACCAGAGCCGAGTGCAGGGAGACCGTCCGATATGCCTTACACAGCTTCTGGGCAAAGACTCGCTGTACCGCATTCAGCTGCTTCCGGACTTCAAGTTTGTTGACAGCTGGACACCATGCACTGGCTGCATACAAAATCGTTGGCTCTACCGCTGTGGTGTAGATGGTCCGGATCACCTCAGGGTGCAGCCCCCAGCTGATCCGGGCCGTCCTCGCCAGCTTTTTGTAGATGTTGATGGCCTTCCCACATTGCTGAGTGACGTGTTGGTTGACCGAGTTGGTTGAGTGATTGTAGCCCACCATACCTAATATGAATAAGGTTGGTCACCTTATTCATATTAGGTATGGTGAGCTACAATACATTGGAGGTGAGAAGGGATCTAGCTCTGGTCACCTACATAATGAAGCTGCTGCGTGGGGCGGTGTGCAACCCAGCAGTGCTGCAAACGGTCGGTCTGTGTGCGCCGGAGCGCTGCGTGTGGCGCCGCCGCCGCGCGCCGCTGCTGGCCGTGCCGCGCGCGCGCACCTGTCTGCTGCAGAACGCGCCTCTCACGCGGACTTTCAATATTTTAAACCGAGTTGCGGAGATTACAGACATATTTTTCTGTTCTCTGAATGAATTCACAAAAGTAACTCTTTTTGTGTTGTGTTATAGTAATATTAGTTGTAAATAGATTAACGCTCGGTTTCTGGAAGAGCGATCAAATGTTAATATCATATAAATCTCACGTCAAGCTAATTTCAGACAATCACGTGCCGGTATTTTGAATTAATCGTAGATTAATCTCTAGTTACATTTGAGCGCTCTCTCAGAAGTTTTATAAGATTAAGTGTTATATTAACTATGAAACTGGTTAAAGCAATAGGGATCCCCTGTAATGTTAGCTCTAAATTTTTTGGCAAAATAAATAAATAAATAAAAAACTTTCTTCTTTGTTCTAGGTAAGTGACATTTTAATCGTTATTGTTTTACTTTTTCATAATAAATATACATAAATAAGCTCACGCCGGGTACGCTCACGAGGGGTAGGCAGAGACTAGGGACTCCCACTTGCCACGATCCGATCACATTCGCTTAAACGTCATTCATTAGTCGTTGCATGCATGCACGTCTTTGCATGCACGCGCGCCGGTTCCTAATGTAGAAAATTATAACCCTTAGGTATAGTTTCGCTATATCCATCCGTCTGTCTGTCTGTAGGTAGGCCTCGCTCAGAGTATTAGCCATTAGTACTAGAAAGCTAAAACTTACAAAGAAAATATATTCATATAATATCTCCCGAAAAAAAAAAGATGGGTTTTCTCCTTAATTATTTAGGATAAAGAAAAAAATGCTTCACAGAATGAGTAATTCTAAAACAAACAAATTATAACAGAAAAAAATCGTAAGAATCTTACTAAAGATAACTAGGATGAAGTTGTTATTCGTATAAAGCAATCAAAAACCCCTTTCTTCACGGAACCCCATATAGCTCGTGGCGCAACACGTGCTTGGCCGGTTTTTTAAGCCAGTTGAAACAGCCAGCTTCCTACGAATCCTCGCACTTAAGATGTGCATCAGAGCGTGTAACATGAAGTGGCTATGATGCCTGCGTGCCTGCGTCCCTTCCTCGCAGCTCTCAGGCAAGACCGGTGCGTGAAGTAACGAGGGCGCGGTGAGCACCCTTCACCTTAGGGCCATCCGTCTTGTGGCGTCAGCCCCTGCCTGTCAACTGTCAACTGTGCACGCCTGTCAAGCATGTGTATTGAGACCCCTGAAAGCTTGGCGCAGGTAACAATCTACTAGTAAATTTATCACGCCACCATTAAAATATTACAGTAAGAAAAAAAATATACAAAAGAGATGTAGGAGAATTGAGACATAGGCCTATTAAAATTTAAATTGAACCAAATCGTCATCAACCCATTATGTCCTCACCGAAGAGCACTGGTTTCTTCCCTGAGGAAGGTATTAAGCCATTCTCCACCACAGGGGTAAAGTCCGGATTGGTGGAGGCTTGTAAGAATAGTGGCTGGTTTTACCTTCAGAAGTTTTCAAGCCACCCTAAGGCCTGCCATCTATTGACGTCAGCCGATACTGACTGCTTAACGTGCCCTGCGAAGCAACCGCTCGGAAAAATGCCACTATACACAGATAGATATCTGACAGAATTCTTGTGTCCTAAAAAATAGTTTACAAGAAAGAAACATGACTACTTAATTCAGCGACGAATGAAAACCCATTTTTTTAAGTACAGAGACTATAATCAATTGTTCTCGCTAAGTTTAGATAGGAGATCCAGCATCTGCCCCGCGGGTGTGATCGG
Source organism: Yponomeuta plumbellus (assembly GCA_947310845.1). Lineage (NCBI taxonomy): Eukaryota > Metazoa > Arthropoda > Insecta > Lepidoptera > Yponomeutidae > Yponomeuta > Yponomeuta plumbellus. Next base: position 694,716 of record OX371193.1, on the reverse strand, counting down.
AAGCGATGTCGGCAGTTTGCCCGAACATTCAGAGTGAATTTGCCTGGAGAATACACCTCTACGAAAAAAAGCACTCATTTTTATCAGAATTACAAAAGATTTTTTAAATTAACACGACTGTATTTTTACTTTAGTGGCTTGGTAATGGTTCAAGTTTCTTTGTACGTAGTAATTATAGTACACTTAGGCTTTAAGAGCGTTATTAAACGTAAATAATGCGGGGCAACGACGCTTCGTAATTGCCGTGAAAAAGTAAGAAAAATAAAGTTTTTAATCTACTTCTTTCAACTAACCTTCGTTGAAATAGCGGTATCAGTTTTAACGACCATGGCAGAGGTCCTAGGTTCAATTTCACTGGAGGCTGCTGTACATTATGGCTTACGAATTGCCCTGTCTGGGTAAATTTCCGTGTTTTTGATTTCTAGTTTGTTAAGAATTTATTTTTGAAGTAACTTGAAATGTATCAACCCTCGTTGTTATAAGTAGACACATTTTATTTCATAATGGAACTATATAGACCTCTTATTTGTTACTTTTTTGACATTACAACTTTATATAGATATGTTGTTATAACAAGAGTATGGTATTGACTTCCTTTGTTGTAGTTTGTAAGTAATGGCTGCGTAGCACAATATCTGCTACGATGGTGCTACGACGGTGCTACGCTGCTACGGCGGGGCGCTACGAGCACATGCAACGATAATGAATCTACGAAGCGGAAATTCATTTGGGAGGTTAATTATAGAGAAATACAGAAATCGCAGATAACTAATTGTGTGGTTATTGCGTACGATGTAAACATACAGATCATTATACAAATACAAGTAATGTTGACTTGTAAGATGTGGTGGACATAATATTACAATACAATTAAAATCTTACTTTAACGAATTGGATTCCATCATTCTGTACTAGCTGTACTAGCCATGGAATGTTTTAAAATAGAAATGTGATTTTCTCAATATTTGATACGGATTTATTTTCTATGAAATCCCAAAAAAATCAAGTTCAATGTGTTTTACATTGCATACATGCACGGTTTTAATGCAACATCTAAAAAGCATAACAAAATAGTTAATATTAAGTTCTCTGTTTTGTTTTCTTTAATTTATTTAACTTGTGGTTGTCGGTGATGGTAGTGTAATTATTTAACAATTTAAACAATTAAGCACTTATGTCAAGTTACTAATGTACTACTGTTGGTTTTCCTCAATAACCAAAAACCAAAATTACATATTTCTAGACCAGCTCGCTAACTAAGAAATTAACCAAAAAGATATTGTATTTTTACAACCGGTTTTTGGCGTGGAAAATGTAAACTACCTCAATAGCGTAGTTTTTTAAAGGTTACTATTTATTCATTTATTTATGTAGATATTTAATGACGGAAAACTTGCATAATATATATATATATATATATATTACTTGCATTATATATATATATATATATATATATATATATATAGTAAATCTCTAACGATAACAATCAATATCCTAACAAAACAATTTTCATCTAATTTCTTCGCAGTTGTGAAACCTTTCACCTCCTAACTAATCGCAGAGCAAACTTTGTAGCGGAAAATGCATAAAAATACATGTTTTCCTTCGGACTAATACACAAATCAGCTGAATAGTTCTTCGAGATGGCAACTTCTTTAAACTCGTGAATGTCAAAAGCGAAACGTCGCAGAAGAAGCGTTTCGCACTAAACGTGCCACGAAGTTGTTATTTCTTATAATAAGACAAGATACGATTTTGATTGTACACCGGGAAAATAGTTACAAAAACAGCATTTAAATTTACATATGGGCACATACATTGCTTCTGGCCCTTCACCAGGATACCCAGTGTCGTGGGAAGCAGTTACAAAGCAAAAGGTACAAGTCGCGACCGAACAAAAGATACAGGTTGCGATCGTCGTGGTCGCGGCGATATCGCTTACAAATCACTTTGCTTTCAAACAGTAGCAAATTTAGTTTTGTGATGGTTTTTTGAGTATTGTTTCGTCAAATAAGTGAATTTATTCTTCTTTTTCTAAATAAAAACGAAAATTTTTGTTCTGATTATTGATCATAATATAATGATAGTGACGGTACTCTCACCTACAGTTTGTATATCGACAATGACAAAGCATGCAGAACTAACATTGCGTTACTGACCATCTTTTTATACATTCTTCACAAATAAATCTAATCTAGGGGTGATTTCTGAGTCGAGAATTTCGCTAAGTAATTACTTAACTGAAGTGCTGTTTCGTCAAATTTCTCTCTCTCGTGACAGCACGTTACTTAAGTTTTTACTTGATGTAAAATTTTTAATTCAGAAAATGGCTCTTAGCTCGCAAATCGCTAGTGTGATCGTGCTCTTAGTCTTTTCAGTGATACTACAGCATGGCAAAGCTGATTTTTATATTGGTTATTTTTTATTGGTTAAATATGAATTTCCAATACAATTTTATTGGTTCTTCTTTGATTTCTATTACATTTTATGTAACGCCACGCTTAGAACAACTTCAGATCCTTAAATTTTGGGTAGATAGCATTATGCACGAAAGCCATTAAAACTTTACTGGTATCAATTTGTAGGTATAATAAGTATAAAGGAAGATATATTGTAAGCCTTTGCCTGGTTATGTGAGAACGACCATTATCGATATTAATATAATATTAAGTTAGTAAAATATTTAAATTAAGATTAAACCTATGTAGGTACTAATTAGACCTTAAAACATAACCAGAAATTCCGATTAAAATTAACTGCTCGTTTTACCGCTCAAAGTTGTACATTTACAATATTATATGTATATTAAATTATTTAACAATAATCGTTATTTACAGTTTCGCGTGGGTTCCGCTAAATGGACACCTAAACGCGGATGGGAGTGTGCGCGGTGGTTATAGTCATATGTTGGATTCAGACGAAAATTACATTTTATACCGCCAATCTCAGCTCGTCGAGCTCTTTGTAACCATTGAGAAACATATATCTATCTTACTCTACCTATTCTTGGGTTAATTCAGGTGCATAATGTTGTATGTAGGCTTATAGTAACTTGTGGGCACGCTCTCCTGTAAAGTATAAAAATGACGAATCCGACAAAACGCTTCTAACGTCGAGATAGTTATGTTCTATTTCAAAACTTTAAACTTTAAGCTTTTTTTCACACTATACAGAGTGGGCAATACGGTCTTCTGTGGAAGTGATCTCTACCGTAGCGTGAGGAAAGTCCCGGCGTAACTTCGCATTTGCCTACTTAAAACTTTCGACGTCCGACGTACAAGGAGTTATTGAAGAATTGAAATGGGAATTTCATATGCTGCTTCCGGCCACGACTATTTGTTACGGTACGCTTATACTCGTGTCTCCGCAAGCCGTGTCTTGTAATTTGAATTAAGCTGACATTTATGCAATGTATCCTCAACTAATGCCCAGAAGAAAGTGTGACATGTTGAAACATAAACCATGAACATTTATATATAGCAAATACATTGATTGCTTCTGGCCCCATAGTAGGATACCCTGTGTCGTGTCGTGGGAACCAGAAACAGCGACATCACAAAAATGTAAACATCGAAGACCAGGGTTTTTTTTTCCCAGCCGGGATTCAAGCCCGGGACCTATCGCATGATAGGCAAATGCGCTAACCGCTGCACTACATAAACGGTCGTCGCATTAAGGAAAAACTCAATTGTATTACTTGCGCAATTATGTTAACAGCGATAACAATATTATCAGTCAATATATGAGTGTTCAACCTAGTCTTAATTTGTAGGCAAATCTATTCAGTCTCAAGTAGCAACATGCTAAAGCAGAGTTGACCTTGTCTCTCAGATTGAGGGCAGAGTATTTAAGGGGCAGTGGGACGTCGCAGTGGGCAACCCATCGCCAACCTAGTGCTAAACGCGGTTTACCAATGGGATACTGACCAGAAGTACACTGCAATAAAGGTATACTTTAAATACAGACTCAAAGGTTTTATTCGCTCCTAGTAAATAAAATAAATGACTATAATTAATGAGCAGACTATATTGTATTCTATTGTATGACACAGGCCTACTTTCAGAGAGAGAGTACAGAATTAAGCACTACAGATTCCACGGCACTGACGTAATCTGCAATAATTTAGTCTCAGTGAAAGTTAGTTTTCATGTTTATACGGCCTTACTAATAAATAAGTTATACACTCTGAAGAACTATTTCACGTATATCAATTTATACTGGTTTAATCCCATAACGGCTGTATACAGTTTAAAAATAGTTTACTAAGCATTTGTTTACTATTTCTTTTTTATTAAGAAAACTTTTTTTTTTCTTATATTTTGATTGATTTTGCTTCGTTTTTTTTAACCGATGTCTACTATTAGTCGATTGCTAGGCCCTCTTTACATCACTGCCGGACAACATCTCAGAGAGAAGGCAAGGCAGTGGCTGAAAACCAGCGCTAGCCGCGGCTGTCCGGGGCAGCAGCAGCTGAGCCACTAACTTTTACCTTAATACATCACAAGCCAGTTAAGTTTTAATTTGTTATAAATTTTGTTTTTGTGGAACAAATACTTTTTCATCTTTTTAAATAATAATAGTAATAACTACCACTCAATACAATCACTTGACCTAGTCCCAAACTAGAATACCCTGTGCTATGGTAACCAGGCAAGGTTACATGTCATGTCATGTTACAAACATGGAAAAACACGCGAAATGAGGCCATTTGTTCAAATGTACGGCGGCCCCCAGCGGGAATCGAAGTTACGACCTCCGTATATCAGACGTAGATATCAGATATTACAGTAGACGTTTTTTGTGTGTTAAACAAAGGCAAGTCTTTCCTACATCAAGTCGTTCGGGAAGAAGCTGCGTAAAAAATGTGTTTAATAAACGTGGCAAAGAACCTCGCAACTTAATTAAAACATAGTAGACACTGTCTTTGTGTACATTGATATTCTATGCGGCAACCCTGTCATTTGTCACCTGTCACCAGGGAAACCGTCGGAGACAGGGGGGGGCGAAGTGGGGCGAAGCCGAAAGCTCGAGTGTTAATGGATTCGGGTGAATTATATTCTGATGTCGGAAAAACGCGCCCGTCATGATTTCCGAATAGACGAAAAAACATAATTTATACGCTCCCAGATAAGGCCGGCCGCAGAGCTAGGAGCAACATTAATAATGCTCGGAAAGCTCAATTATTTGTCGTGCCCCTGTTTTTATTGGCCAAGACCTTCAATTCTCTTACAGTGGCTTAATTTTCCATCAGTTTGGTACCATTGTAAGCATGGTGTAACCACGGGCTGAGTATAGTGCAAATACGCAGAACCACTACCTTAGGGCTATTTTTATATTTTATAGTATTTTCTGCCACAGAATTCCATAGTATTTACTGCCGTCTCCTATTAGACGTTGCTGACCAAATCATTTATCTGAAGCGTATTTCTTTTTACAAAAAAACATATTCTGAGTTCTGAGTTATGCTCGTGTACGGGTGTCGTCCATGTGTTGGCCGCAGCATTGGCGTTTTCTCATGAATCTTGAGCTTCGTAGGTAGATGGATATTTGTACCAACTTATGTTTATATTTAAGGTGATTTGATAAAAGATGGTCATCATCATCAACCCATTATGTCCCCACCGCGGGGCACGGGTCTCTTCCCTGAGGAAGGTATAGGCGATATTCCACCACGGGGGGCTAGTCCGGATTGGTGGAGGCAGTCCGGATTGGTGGAGGCTCTAAAAGATGGTGAGAGTAGAGTTTTTTGCGCTGCCATTTTCTCTACTACATTCGGCCCCAAGGCAGCGGTTGACATTAACATTAACATTGACATTAAGTAGACAAAATGTAATTTATTCACGTAGAATAAATTCCTGTTTTATGATTTCTATGAAGGTATGTAGACATTTATTTTAATTTATTTACATTTAAGCTGAATTGCAGTCCTGTACGTTTAGGTTTCTGGTTAGGTTAGGTCTTCAGATAGGTATCGTATATACAAAGGCAACACGATAAATCTATGCAGAGACGATGAGCAAATACGATATCTATATGCGAAGATAATCTTGAATTGCGTCTGTATTATGCGTATCCGCCTCGCTTGACACTAAATTATCTCGACCTGTATCTAGTACATTAGCTATTGACACATGGGCTTCAATTTCACTAAATTCATAGCTGTCCTGTCCGAAGTCTGATGAGACTATTGGTAGTCTATATAGCTGTGGCGTTCTGAGTGTACTTCATTTGAACAATCATGCATTTGCCTTAAAATACACTTTTATCATGGAGATGGGCGGGAAATTTGGTTAGGCGGGAATGCCGGTGGATTAAGATAGCTACTGAGGGGTAGCCAAGAACGGGTCGACGGTTGGTGGCAGACCATCAGCCGACATTGTGGAAGCGGCTGGCAAACATTGGACGAGACTGACACTGGACCGGCCGAAAAGAGGCCTATGTCCAACAGAAGTGAAGTTTTCTCTCTATATGCTGTGAATATATATTGTGAATGCCTAAAATAAGGTTGGCGAGTTTTTTTCAAACTCTAAATTGAATTGAAACAACTTAAAATTACGTTGGAAAATCGAAAATGTACCTCCTAAAACGAAGAAACATGGCCTCATCTGGCAACCCTGTCACAGACACAGCTATTGTGTTCGCCATTCATTCACTGGCGTGTCTGGCACAGCCATCTTGTATGAATTTAAATATTTTGAAAAAGAATCGCTACGTTTTTGTTGAGATGTCATTCGAGGGCTAGCTAGGCTAGGACCTTCTCGATAAAAATATAAAATAAAAGTTAATATTTGCCCAAAAGCAATCTTTCAATCAAACAGCTGCGCTGTAGGCTACAGTACACATCATAAATTAATGACAATGCTTACAGAAGTAGGTTTTTTTAAGCTTTAACGAGACTATAGTTATGCAGAACTCTAACGTAGAGAATTGACTTGATAATTTAGTTAAGATCTATCTTAACCCTTGGCTGGTATCGCTAAAATCAGTAACGTAGTAGGTGTCGGGGGTGAAAAGTGACCCCATTTAAAGTAAATAAAGAAAACATAGAGATATTTAATTTTTGTCATCATTTTGTTATTTAATCAATTAAACAACTTACAATCTTTGTTTGAAACAAGATATATTAAACATTTAGAGAATAAATCAGCCTTTTTTGGAACATAATCTAACCTCTAATATTTTTATCAAATTTTCAAAGACTCGACTTTAGGAGCCCTTATTATAATAAAAACTTACACATAACACAAATAATCTTCTTTTTATAATCTTCTTATATAGTCTACATAACAAAAATAAGAAAATTTTCTTTAGACAATCAAATACAAAAAAAATGACATCTTACTACTAAAGCACTTCTTTATACGCATATATTTTATCACAATAAGTTTAGCATTTAGTGCATGTAACCGCTTTGGCCGTATGGTCTTTACATAATTATGAAAAGTAAGTATTGGCTACACTTTTTGGTACATTTTAGTCGAAATTAACGTCAGCTTCTAACACAATATCTTCAGAATAACTGACCGCTTCTGTTTCTTCACAATCGTTGATTTCTTCCTGATCGCAAGTAGTTGCAGGGTTATTTTCTGGACCAGACTCGTCATTTTCGTCCTCCAGAAATTGATAAATTTGGTCATTGGACAAAATGCCGGACATGGTTATGAAAAAGTGATAAAAAGCTATAAAATTGCATTACACTAATACCACTACTTTCGGTATCGGGGGTGATTTTTGACCCCAACAGTGTACGTACCTCCGTTTTCGACAATAACTCAGCGACGCGCTTCCGTCGCCTGTCGCACACTGCGATGAAATGAGATTACATAGATGCGCACGAGTGTGAGTGATTATACTGCAAAGTTATTATAGAAAATATGTGGCACTGGGGTTATTTTTGACCCCCGATACCAGCTAAGGGTTAAGACCGACCTAAGCCTCACTTAAGGCTCCATTACACAAGATGAGTGTCTCGCTAGCGAGCGGCAATTTCTTTAAGGCAGTAATATTGTCACCTACAGTCTGTTTTTTTATTCAATACAAAAAAAATATATTGTCACGTTGACATGTCCATACAATTTTTAGGCTGTCAATGTCTGAATGTTGCTAGTACGTAAAAACAAAATAACCCCATTTTACTTCCAAGTTAAATTCTGTATGCTACGCAGGTGTTTTCTTTTAGACTTTCAATTTTAATGTCTTTGATGTGCTATGGATTTTGGTCACAGGAGTCTTCTATTCACGGTAAAAAAAATCTACCGAGTTAACCTATAGCTTTTATAGCGGTAACACCGCGTCATTTTTTTTTTGCATAGAATTAAAAAACGGACTTTAGTGTAAACAAATGCCACCACATTCGCCTCTCAAATACGATTATCGCTACTTAAACTCTCCTAGGCCGCGAGCCTGTGTAAACCAACTATACGAGTTTATCTTAAGAGCTATGTTTATACAGGTCGAGACTCGTATGCGTCTATAGATCTACGATAACTCGCCTGTAGTGTAAACATTATTAGGAGAATGAGTCTCGCCTGTGATACTCGCATTCGAGAATCGCTTGAATAATACGAGTTTTTGTCAAAATGTAAGCAACCGAAGGCGAGAATCTGATGGCGAGTATTGCCTTGGGAGAATCGCTTACGATTATTCGCCGCTTGCTAGCAAGAAACTCTTCTTGTGTAATGGAGGTTTTAGCACCGTTTCAGTTTAATAATTTTGTTATAAATAAGATTGCAACTCGCTATTCTTAGATTTTAAACTCCCACGGTACAGTTAATAGAATCTAAGCCCGGTGTGATGAAATTGCAGATTGCTTCTCCACGCAAATACGACAAGCAAGCGCACGCTCTATAAATTTTATCACGCCGCTTTGCCAGCAAAAGATCGAGTATAACTTCGAGAAGAAATTTTAAAGCCAATATCGTGGAAATATATGCTGTACGCTCCAGAATATTCGACCTATTTTCGTGCGAGAGCTGTGTCGTTACGCGCATAGTAACAAGCATGAATATATCAAGTGTGGGCACACGCGGAGGAGTTTGACAAGGGTTAGCACTTGGAGCGGCATCCGTCGGCGGGTGACATCGAAATGTATATAAATACCTTGTCACTGGAGGATGATAAACGACACTATAATTTACCTCCGTTATGCTACATATTACGCATCAAGAGCAGTTCCCCGATTCTAAAAGACACTCCAGCTGTATTTTGTTTCTCCAATAAACAGAAAAGATAAAAGCAGAAGGAAACAGAATAAGTTGTAATAGCGAGTAAAAAGCCGTCAGTTCAGCGACAAAATTTCAGGACACTTGTATAGTTCATAAATGTAGTTTATGTAATTTTTATTTTCATAATATTTTATGTGTATGTACCCTCTCATATATTCTTTTTTTTAATGTGCATATATTACTCTCCTGCCTATTAAAATAATAGTTTCACAATGGACCTGGTTGGCTGGAAGCAATTTGTAAAGAAATAAGCTCGCCTACATACTCGCCTATATTTTTGTAAACACTTCTTGTGTACAAGTATAAATAATAATAATAAATCTTATATATAAAAAAATGGTTTGCTGTTCGTTAGTCTCACTAAAACTCGAGAATGGCTGGACCGGTTTGGCTAATTTTTGGTTTTTTAAATTTCTAGGATTCCAGGGAAGGTTTAAATGGTGAGAAAATATGGAAAAATTACGAACTTTGGCGGTATGATATTTGCCGGGACAGCTAGTAAAGTATAAATGTACATTATAGTGATGGATATACTGTTTTTGGTAAAAGTTGTGACGTGTTACAGATTGCTTCTTATACGCGAGGTTCTAGGAATACCAATAACTAACAGCATTAAAATTTGCTAGTACATCAACTTTTACATCAATGCGTATTTCACAGCTACGCTCCGTGCTTTGAAATTAAAAATGTTGATTGTACACGTTTGTATCAGTTATTAGTAAATACTCGCTCAAGCGTAGAAAAACATCGTGAGGAAACCTTTGAATGTATGCTTGAAATTGTCGATCTGCTTACCTGGTAATTAAACCCTTGTCTCTTTCTGAAAGAAGGTCGGTGGCCTGCTTTGGGAGTGTAATAAAGGTGTTTATAGAAGACCCAAATAATTTTGGTTGTAACCGTCCAAACAAAACAATTTTTATTACGTCGGAGCAATTCAGGTGAACTCCGGAATAGGGAATCTATTTGCCAAACATAATGTCCAATGTCCAACCAAGATTGAATTATTGATAACCGATATTAACCAACATATTTACTGTGCAATCATTATCGTTTTGCGTTGCTTGCTTTTAGATGAACGCCATTACGTAAGGTAAATAGGATTTTAATCAATTTCATTGAAACAATTTCTATTTGTTTTATTTATTGATACAGCTTGTGAAAGACGCCCACTGTTGGGCATAGGGCTACACATGCCTGCATAAAAATGCTGTTAGATAAAAGTCACATAATAGATTAAAATTGTACGTAATAAAACTGTTTTTTTCAAACTGGTCCATTTATAATATCCTTGCCCGGTCACTAGCACAGGGTATTCTAGTTTAAAACTAGGTCAAGTGATTGCATTGTGTGGAAGTTATTATTATATCTCTCTTTCGGCACATTCTCCAGTCGCTGGAAGAAATTGTTATTAGGAATAAGGCTTCCAACTGTAGTTACAAAAGAAAAAAGGCTGTTAATGCAGTTTTCTCCAGTATACAACAAAAAATATTGTTCTCCTACCTTTCTTTCTTTTCTTCATTGAGTTTAAGTTTCATCTATAGAACAAACAAAAAAACCCAGTCTCCTTTTCTTGGCTTCTAAGATACAGGCCCGGTGAAGTTTAGACGCCAGTGTTCCTTATATTTGTAGATACTTCGGTAAAGTTTAGTGTGAAAATAAACTTTCTATTATTATTTTCCTAGTATACAGATTACCGTTTAGTGTGGAGTTCAACGGTTCGTAAAAAAACGTGTCCTATTTGTCGATAAATGCCCACCTGGGACATCCTGTACTCCTAGTCACTCTGTCTGCTATATAATATGTTACAGATTTTTTTTCTATGCTTTCTTAGTGATGTGACTTGTAACTAGATTGTATTGCTTTGGCTTGTATACATGTGTCTTATCGTGATTAAATGAATTATCTATTTTCCTTCATTCCAGCCAAATGCCTATACATCCCCTTCTAAACAACACATGAATAAGATAAGATAAGAATATTCTTCATTGGACTCAAGAAGCAAGAGATGTTAGCGTTTGCCCTTAACGAGTTCGCCGGGTGACGTGCGGCAGAGTTAATTTGTCTAACGCGAGCTTGTTTTGTTTTTGCACTCTACCGCAGGAGCTGTGCTGTGGCGAGCAGAGAAAACGGACACCGTGTTTATTATTGTTAATAGATAATTAATGAATTAATCTTTGGGGATACATTTGGTATTGCATACTAGACAGTACCTCTATAGATATATTTTACCTTTTTAAGGTCTGTGCAACGTACGGGCCCACCGTTTCAAACTTAAATAAGTTTTTACATTCTTATAGTGAATAACGTCATAATTATATAATATTTAAATCATATTTTAGGTTTACATCTAGTCACCAGTATGTCACCAGCCAGTAATAGCCAGTATAAGGTAAGCTGGAATAAAAACATCGCTTTTGTAGAAATATTATTGTTGTACGAACAAAGTTTTCAATAATAAATGTACGTACTGGAATTTAAACGCACTAAAATAAAGCTGGCAGTTCTACTGAAAATAATGCTTATGCGATAAAAAGGGTCTGGAATGAAAAGATTGATCGGAGCAGCTGATCAATCTTTTCATTGTTGACACGATTTATACTTGAAAACTAATCTAGGAGCCCAATAGAGTAGGTTTAACGTAACGTTCTATCAATGAACTTGATAGTTAGATTTTATCGCTGAAATGAGTTGGTTTGTTAGTATTAGGAAAAGACAAATTTCTTGTAACACGGAATATGCGCGAGGCTATTGTAATAGGTTTCCATCTCAATTTCAACAGACACAACGCTTGACTGTGCTTGGACAATGTCAACTGTATGAACATGGCAATTTCGTTGCCGCTTCAAGTCTACGCGCGCACACATATCAACCTTCTAGGCGTCAATGACATGACGCCTAGAAGGTTGACAATTACAGAATCGTGGCTCTGTTTGCGGTATTATGTGTAGTGTTTACGAAAGTTTTGATTAAAAAATGAGTTTGCATTTAATTTCAAAATGCTTTAACAAGCCAAGACCAGGACGATAATATTTTATTATTCGGATTTCGGAGATACTGTAGAGACGCATAGAATAGAATATATAATATAATAACTCAACACAACACAATCACTTGATCTGACCCTAAACTAGAATACCCTGTACTATGGTAACCAGGCAAAGACATTACAAACGTTGGAAAACGCCCAGACTGAGGCCATTTGTACATATTGCAAATTATCTACAAAATCCGTCCCGCACAACCCTTAGCTGTTTTTATTGTCTGCTAGTGTACTTGTAACATATGTGAGCCAATTTATCTGTCTCAAGCACATTGTGTGTTTTCAACCGAACGACAGTGAAATATACTGACTAATGAGTGGAACGAACTCCGAATCTATGAACTACTTAGCTTGTAACTCGCACAAAGAAAATTAAGTACCTATACTAAACTCTACCATTGAACTGAAGTTACCTAACCTCTTGATACCTATGGTATTCCGGTACTTGGTCTTAGCTACAGCGTGTTACAAAACTGTCACTATGTTATTAATGGGGAGGTTTGGCCATCAGGCTTACATCATTATAAAATAACGTTTGTGATAATACTATTAACGTGACCTGCAGAGGTAAGACGATGACAAAAAATCATGCATTTTGTGGCGCAAAAATGTAAAAATTACATTGCTTCTGGCCCCACACTAGTGTACCCTGTGTCGTGGGAACCAGAAACAGCGACGTCACAACCATATTAATAACATCGAAGACCTAGGGTTTTTTGAAAAAAAAAAAACACAATTCGACAACTTAACGCCTCGTCACTCGAGACCTATACAGGCAAGAATTTATGTTTTTCAATCAAATTAGTGTCAAATAACTTGCTAATTGAACTTAAGATCTTTCCAAGCACGCAGCGGCTAATCCACCAGTCGTCAGCACACTCATGCCGCCTCAAGTCATTAGAGTGCCAACAGGCGCGTACGTGAGCAGGAACATTTTACTGCGCGGCTTTGCCACGGGCTTTACGGCGCTCCGGGGACCAGTTTGCGACGGCTAATGCTGCGGCCGCCGCCGATACATTAACGGCGTCCACGCCATTTGCAATCTTACACTCATTGATTGACGATTCAGTATTCTGCTACTTAAGTTTAAGGGTTGAAAGGCAATTTTCTTTGATAATTCCAGGTCAAGTATTCTGCCATTAAGAGTCAATTTATGCTTTTTGAGTATGCAGTGTATACCAATAAAGATTGTCAAGTGCAAGACAAAAACGTCAATGTATTAGTTTAAAGCCTACGTTCACTCTGAGTGCTTATACTGAGTTCTTTCATTCACTTTCGATAGCGAGAGCGTCTGCAGTTTGTATAGGAGTGACAAAGCGCGCCACATAGTTGTCTCTTTGTCACTCCTATGCAAATCGCAAACGCTCTCGCCATCGAAAGTGAATGAAGAAACTCAGTATACGCACTCTGAAGTTCCATTCTAAATTCTGTTTCGCAAGTTTGATAAGTTGTCAAGAGCAAAGTGGAAGAGGGCGCCACTGTTTGGCACGACTAGTGATGCTGTACAGTGTAGTGATGTAGTTATGTAACAGCTAGCTGGTGACTCAATAAGTAAGAATTACTAAATAAATAATCTACAAATAAGTAAGGGTGTGTTATTCTTTCTGCGCAGCACGGTAAAAAAACTATAAGAGGAAATACTAAACGATAAAAACAGTTTTTGTTTTATTTGCGCAGTCGAACGTCTTGTTTGTCTTGTAGGCTCGGGTATCCACAACATAACTGAAGAAGAAGAAAAATTTATTATAACACCAAAACACACGCCACAAAACAAAATAAATCCAAAAATTAAACCATAAAATTAGTACAAAACAAAGAATCAGAAGAAAACAGGAGGAAAATAAAGATCACGGCGTGTCACTGCTGTTATAAATGGTAGCTGACTCAGCATTATGCTGAAGAACAAGCCTGTTTGAGCCAAACTCAAACAATGATGATGCGATCGGCTGCTTAGAATAACAATGTTGTTTACTGTACCGACTCCTAAATACAGTCAAAACAGCCGTTCTATTTTAAGCAACTGGCTGACACGTGTACAGGAGAAAAAACAACAATAAGATATCTTGTTCTACGAGAAAACATGTTTTGTATCTCAATTTTGTGGATCGCCTTTTCAGGATTAGATTTCTCGAGTTCAGAAGTTTTACGAAATATTTTATTTGTAGAACCATTCTCATAAATAATCTCTAGCTCTCTAGCTCAGAGAACTGATGACCTTTGAAGCGGAAAAGTTGTGACCTCACGACCGTGGACCGGACGACGCTGCGTGGGCAGGCCCCACCTGACGACCTGGTTACGGTGGCGGGTAGTCGCTGGATACGGGCGGAAAAACACCGGGAAACTTTTCAAACCATGAGGGAAGCCTATGTCCTGCAGTGGACGTCAAATGACTGATGATGATGATGATAAATAAACTCACGTAATTGCTACTGGCTTGTACTCAAATACAATCTAAGCTACAGATCACTGGTAGCGTAAATACTGGCTGATTTTTAATTCGTTCACCGTATTTTATACGAATGATACTAATTTTAAGGGTGTAAATATAATTCCACAATTATACATTTGAAAAAAGAAAGTAAGATAGATAGATAAAAACATTTATTTGCATCTGCTTAAAGAAGACTTTTATTAGAATTGTCACAGTAACATAATACATACATTAAATACCTTTTCGCTGATTTCTTGTCATTTTCTAAATATTGTATCAGTAATTCGACCTTGTAAATTTAGTTTCATATGTTGATAAAAGTATTTTCCTCAGAACACAAGTTCTGAGATACTTTCAATATTTCTGAATGAATAACACCTAGTTTTGGATAACGCGGTATTCCATAAAATGGCAATTAATTTATCGTTTACGTTTGAACAAACAATGATTTTTTTAGTTTTGTTTATACAACTAGTTCTTGTATCTTTGGATTGGAATCACAAGACACTGACTACAGCTCAAATTCAAAATTCAAAATTCAAAAATTTTTATTTCAAAGTAAAGAATTTACATTCTACTTGTTGAATGTCAATGTACATATAGTTATGTATAATGTTAGCCGCTCGTAGGATCTCAAACAATTATGATTTTCCGTGCATCACTAGACTTGTAAACTCTGTTTCTATCACTTTTGCTTTCAAAATTAATTAAAGGAGCCCAATTTCAGTGCAATGTTGAAGGCGTTGAAGACTTGACCCTAAGCACTGTCTCAGTCAGCTTCCCCTTATAACATTTATAACATCAGTGACACACCGTGACCTTCTGTTCACCTCTCTTTTTACAAGTTTTATGTTCTTATAATAAATATTGTTTCTTCTTCTTGTGTCGTTCTTCAATTTAATACAATCAGCCTAAAGTCCTAAGGATTCCTATTTCTCGGAAAAAAATCACACAAACCTTATAAATAAAATTCTTATTTGCAGAGCTTAATCATGGTGAGCAGAGACGGAACCCGCGTCGTCGGTTGCTCGACTCTGACTGCGGGCAAGCGCGCGGCGCGCCGAGAGCCAAACCAAGGCGAATCAGAGCGTAACCCGTTCGGACTTTTCCGCCAGAATCCAAGTAAGTGTATCCGTAAAACAATCTATAGTGTGTCGTGCTTACGAAAGATTAAAATCAACAACAAAACTTATGTGCGAGCGAGACAGCTTGTTTCACTTAAGGACAGAAGCTTGAAGCTGATAGAATAAACTCACGTTATGGTGACGGGCGGCACGGCGTGCACGAGGCACGGCAGCAGCACGTCGGCGCCGCGCGGCGCGGTCAGCTCCCACGGCTGCGGCACCAGCGCGCGCTGCACCGCGCCGCCGCTCGCCGCTGCGGACAACGCGGCTTGTTACCAAACAAAAATAATACATACACAAGGCATCCCCAGACTATGACATATGAAGGGAAGTTTTCTATTAAAATTTTTCAAAAACTATGCTACTTAACATGACTAACCTTCGGTTTCTCGAACATTAATAAGCTGTTAATAATAGAATAGAATAGAATAGAATAATAGAATCATTTATTTGTCTCCAAAAATCATACAGGACGTTTCTTAAATTAGAATTATGCTAGGTTACATTTATAAAAACTAAATAGTAGCATCTGTTGCTAAACTAGGTGTGAACCTGTATTTCAGCAAACAGCGCCCCCATCCGGAAATATATACAGATATAACTAGCTGCAGAGTAGTTTAGATTAAAATTGTTTTATTTTTTCAATAATTCAATACAATATGTATGTAGTGGAATCTTTTCTTGTATACTCTAGCTATTAAGTAAATCTTAAAAATATAAAATAGGAAAAAAGTTAGTGTGTAGTGTAGGGTCCTCACGGTGTGTAGCTGTGTCCGTGTGTGTATGTATGTAAGAGAGGGTGTGTGTTAGGCGTAAATAGATGTAGGAAACTTCTATTTGTTTTCATTAGTACCTATTTATTCTTTTACTTTGAGCAAAACTTCAGTCTCTTCATAGGTAAGTTTCTTGAGCCAGGCAGTAGTTATTTTCTTACATTCAGTTAAAGTCATTGTGTAAATTTTTTTTTTTTTTATTTAGTGACTTGTATATGAAGGGACCCAAAAACGTAAAATATTTGGTGATGAATTTTTTGTGAAAAATTGTGTCTCGATCCAAGAAATTTTTTCTTCTTTTTTGTGGTTCATTATTGAAAATTTTAACCTTGCTATGTTGTTTAATAACCACGCTTAATATATAAAGTTGTCGTACTGTCAATACGTCTCAAAATTGATACAATAGGGCCATCGGATAATAAAAGCTTTTAAAAGTACAGACTTTGAGAATTGCCCGTTGGGCAACTTCAAGAGTTTTAAGATAAGTTTTAACTGCTCCACCCCACGAAGATATACAATAAGTAATCAGTGATTGACAGATTGCAAAATACCCTTGTTTCAGAATGTGACGTTCAACTATGTGTCGTAGGTTTTTGAAAAGGTATATAAGTTTACGTATTCTACTGTGCAGTTGCCTTATATGTTCTTTGAAGTTTAACTTGTGATCAACTATAACACCTAAGTACCTTATACTTTCGACGCGTTCCAAGGTCTGGCATTCATAAGTTGAAGGGTTTTAAATTGTACCACATCTATGTGAAATAATTTTGAGATCATCTCTGATCATTGTTTGTCGCATAGAAAAAAATGAGTATTTTGTTTTTTCCGCATTTAATGTTAAAACGTTTTCTTAGAGCCAAACCTTCACTTTATCGAACCCAATTTGTGCTATTTCGAAAGTTTCGTCATGAGTTTTTGCAGCGAACAGGAGGGCAGTATCATCTGCATAAGATATTATAGAGCTTGTTGCGTGCCTCTGATTCCGAGTTTTTCAAGTTTTCTGAGCAGGATAGGGACAGGGACCGTATCAAACGCTTTGGCCAAGTCAAGAAATATTCCAATGCATTTCTTACCTGCATCGGGATTAACAGAAATATAATCAGTTAGTGTTTGAACTGCATCGTCCGTAGATTTCCCACGTCGAAATCCATATTGATTATTAGAAAGAAGATTATTTGCTTCTAAGAAGTTCACTAACCTAGAGTTGATAATTCTTTCCAAGATTTTTGATATGGCCGGCAAAATAGCTATTGGTCTATAATTGCTGATACGGTCCCTGTCTCCTCCGTTGTAAATTGGACGAATACAAGAGCGCTTCAGTACCGCGGGGAAAATACCTGTTTCTAAACACATATTAAAAATGTGAGTCAGTGGCTTAACAAAATGTTTTTTTAATTTTTTCAACATACTGTTTGAGATATTATCCCAACCCACAGAACAATCGTTTTTAAGATTTAGTATTAAGCGCTCCACTTCCTCTTCATCTGTGCTCAATAGAACAAACGAGCTTACTGTGCCTTTATTTATTTCATAACCGGCTGACAGGTTTGCGTTCACTGTAAGTGAGGCTGCCTCCTTTGCTAAATTCCCTCCTACATTAACAAAGTATCTATTGACTTCATCTACTGAGCCCTGTGGATTACTTGAAATTTTTAAAAGTTCTTTAGGGTGGGTTTTGTTTTTAGAGGTGTAAGTTATGTCCTTGATACATTCATACATTAATAATAAGCTGTCTACTGTTAACAGCTGTCAGTTCGCCAAAGTGCATACGAAAAAACATTTGACAGCTGTTAACATTAGATTAACAGACTGTTAGCATACCAGAAACCGAGGGTTATTATTTTTAGTGTCGCGAACCCAAAGGGTACACGGGTAAAACGGACCATCTATAAGTAACAAGCTAGACTCACGCGGTAACTCTAACTAAATAGCTAGAATCCTGCATCAGCCCTTCATGAGAAATTGGACTCACGCGCTATAGGTATTGAGCTGTAAATTCGCGCTGCGGCGGCGATCGCCTGGGAGCGTGCCGAATCCGGAGCACGCGAAAGAAGTACGCGAATTCTTACCAGTCTAGCTCCTAGACCAGACTCACCTTAATTAAAAAGCTAGACTATGGCATCAGTCATTCATAACAAGTTAGACTCACGTGCTATGTCGAGCTGTATAGGCGCGCTGCGGCGGCGCTCGCCCGTGATCGTATCAAGTACGGAGCACGCGAAGAGTGCGCGCGCGTCCTCAGCGTGCACTTGCCGCACGACCAGCCGCCAGCCCTCGTCCAGCTGAAGCGTGGGACCCGCTGCGGATAGAAGACCACCTTCAAAAATGATTGGATTCTTCTTGATTGATTGAGAAACTAACAGCTTTGACGTTCATTAAGTGTATGTAAAGTAAAAATGGGTTTATTGCTACCAACAAGTCAGGCAGATTTGACAAAAGAACATTTTAAAATTAGTTACAGTTGGCAACAAAAGGTGTCTACTCAGTGCGGCGGCACACCTTTCGACGGCGCTGTTTTTCAGCCTTCGCCTGCTTAAACAGGTAACTACAGACTAGTTCCTTAACCTAACTAATAAGTGTGACGTAATTGGGTTGTCCAGTGATTTCAAATATCACACCCTATTTTCACCGCATGTATAGGTTCCACGAACATATTTTATATACGTACACCTTGGTAGCAACCTTCTCTCTAAATTATATAAATATCATTAATTGTTTCTATCCATCGCAAGGTTGTTTCAAAGAGGTCGCTTTTAGCGATTAAACCGCCAATTGTATACAGCAATACTTAGACATGTAAGGTTCCTCACATTTTTTTATGGTGTGTAAAATAAATAGATGTAACGTAATCTAAGTAACCATTTATTTCGGCTTTGACTTTGAAGCGCAGTAAGCTTCACAAATCTCCAGAGCGGAAATGAACAGGAAAAGGAACTTTATTTAAAGCGTAAATAGGAAATCAGCCCCAATCCTCCTATATTCGCCTAATACGATTTTCCATTTGAACACCCCTGAAGAATTGGAAAAAAGTACTTGTATCAGTCCGGAGTTTTTAATAACACTTGACAATTCTAAGCAACAAATAAAAAATCTTGTGAAAACCATCAGAACAAAATATTAATGTCCTCGCCCTCTTGACGGACGACTGTTAGATCTATCTAACTAAACTTAATGATTGTCTTCTTCTTCGTCTTTTTTTAAATGTGGAATTTCTTTGTTAGCTTCCTCTCTACATAATTTAGTTAGTATGGAACTAACAACTATGACGTTCATAAAGCAAAATTTTATTTTTATTGTGAATAAAATATTTGAATTAGAATTTTGTTTGATAGACTTACACAGATCGTCCCGGCTGTGCGGCAGAACGGTGTCGTCCCGGTACCACGCTGCTACGGTGGCGTGCTGCCGCAGCGGCGGCGGCACCTCGCAGCTGAGCAGCGCCGGCCCGCCGCTCTCCGCGCGCGTCGCCGCCACGCGCGCTGACCACTCTTGCCACACCACTGTGGAGAGAAATACGTTGAATTTTAATATTTTGTGAAGAGAATCGCTACGTTTTTGTTGAGAGGTCAGTCGAGGATTAGGTAGGCTAGGCTTTCTCGATAAAAAGTTAATATTTGCTAAATCAGCGTATTTTAATCAAAATAGGATACTTATGTTACATTGACCGTTGACATTCATCAGAATGTTAAGTATTTCCTCAATGGAATACAGTTTTGATTTCTTTTAAGTTGCTGAGCTAATGATCCAAGTTTTCGTCTGTTATTTTCACGTTTCTTTTTAATTTTATTGTTTGGTTTGTCGTAGCCAACAGATGTCACTACACAACGTTATTATCGTTTAGTAAGCAAAATAGCGTTTGCTTTGAAGTAGTGCATGCTCTCTACACAGTTTTTAATGTGTCCTATGTATACAGAGGGTGGGTCAAAAATTTTTTTTTTAAGTAATCGATTTCTAATCACAAAAAAAGGTGACGTGGGGTATCGTTATAAATCCTGTAAAATATTATTGAATCATTTTAAGTGGAACAGCCCGCGCAACGCCATTCAAGTTTTGAAAAATAAAGTTCAAGTTCCCACTTTTACACCTTAAGTTACGCGTTTGACGTTGGGTATATTTTAATGTTTTGATTAGTATTAATTGAAATACACGTTACTTTTGTTATAAAATTTGTGTTGTTCATTAAAAGAAGATTTTTTTGAGGTAAGCACATTCAGAGAATTCATGTATAAATGTGACTAGTCTCTGGTGAAATCTTGTGAAATTGTAAATTGTGTAATTTTAGTTTTAGAACTTGGAAGTGAAATTTTTCTATCATGTCAAATAAAAGACAGTCTTATAAGTGCTCTATACTTAGAACTATAGAAGATATAAGAGAAAACATACCAGGATGTCATGAAATGTTACGAGTGGTATAGACTACAGGTGAAAATTAAAAATAGCAGTAAAAAAGAAAGTTCTTACGAAACTATACAAGTACGGTATTCGCGGGAATGTGCTTAACCTTCTTAAATCGAATTTGGAGAATAGAACTCAATATACTCAAGTATCGAAAATTAATATTAAAGAAAAAAAGGAAGAAATATTCACATCGGACACAAGAAAAGTAAAATTCGGGGTACCACAACGAAGCGTCCTAGGGCGTCTTCTCTTCTTAGTGTACATAAATGATTTACCAAAAATAACCAATTATCCAATGACTCTATTTGCTGATGATAGCACTATCTCAATTGACTCTAGAAACAAGGAAAATTATGAATCTGACATAAATAAATCTCTACATGACATAATAAATTGGCTTCAAAATAGTAACTTAAAAATTAATCTAGACAAGACCAACATAATGCACTTTAAACAAAGACAAAATAAACCTAATAATATTACCTTAACATATAAAGATATTGAAGTAAAGGAAGTGTGTAATTCTAAGTTTCTAAGTGTAATAATAGACAGTAGACTAAACTGGGATGAACATACTACACAACTGAATAAAAAATTGTCCTCATGTGCTTATGTTCTTTACAAACTCTCCGCTGTTACAAACACGACTGCATTAATAACAGCTTACCATGGTATGGTTGCATCTCTCCTTAGGTACGGAATTATATTTTGGGGCAACTGCACAAATAAAGTATTTGTATTTAAACTACAAAAACGTTGTATCAGAGCCATGTTTGGCCTTTAACAACAAGATACTTGTAAGCCTATCTTCATTAAGTATAATATTCTCACTTTGCCTGCGATGTACATATTGGAAACATGTCTTTTTTTAAAAACAAATGAGGATCTATTTCAAAAAGCTAGAGATAATAAGCGAGCACAAAGAGATCCCACTAGAATAGTAAAAACCAAATCAAACACGGCACTAATGACGAAAAGAGTTTGTCGCATGGCTCCTACTTTATATAATAAACTGCCTTCAGCATGGAAGGAACTCCCCATAGGCAAATTTAAATCTAAGTTGAAGAATGTACTTTTAACCAAATCGTATTATAGCGTCCTCGAATATTTAAATGATAAATTTTGACTTTGTGTACTTTTTAATGTGATTATTATTTTTTGTTAATATGTAATCAATTAAAATTATTGACTGGTTTTGTTTGTACCCATAAATATCACTATTATTTTAAGTTGAAAACATTTGTACGCCTTATTGGCTAAACAAAGCGCGCATATTATATTTATAAGACCATGCATGTATTGTATACCTATGTTTGACAAATAAAGTAACTGATTCTGATTCTGATTCTGAAAGAGCCCTCGTTTTCCGAAATTGTAACCCAGAAAGTTGAAGGAGTATGATAAAAGGCATCAATCCCTGTAGTCTTGCATACAAGAGTCATTCAGCTCCTGAACGCTTATCATTCCAAATGCAAAAAATATTATCAAACTAGCTGTCCCGGCAAACTTCGTACCGCCAAAGTTTTCGTAATTTTTCCATATTTTCTCACCATTTCTAGAATTCCAGGGAAGGCCCTGGAATTCTAGAAATATAAAAAACCAATAATCCTCGAGTTAAATTCTCGAGTTTTAGAGAGACGAACGAACAGCAATCCTTTTTTATATATTAAGATCACTGAAAAGGTATTCAACTGAGAAAAAAACTAAGTTCTTGCAGCAAAGCAAAATTTCGTTCGATATTTGTTTACGCAAATGTAGGTTATTAAGTCAGTGAATTGTTCCAAACAAGTTAAAGTTCCTTAAGAAGAACAAGACTATTTGATTGATCAACGGGGTGAGAGAAAAAAATATCAGCGGCATTGATTGCAATGGAACAAAAAGTTTACAAAAAAAGCAAGCTGTCCGAAGAGCGATAACAACCCATCCAAAATGGCAAAACCAGAATTAATGTTATCAACACGTAGTGATTCTGATACAAGTGTTTCATTTCCGGAAAAGCTACACAAAAATATAGAAGAGCCCTTACCTTCCACCTCAGGAACCTACATCTACACCTACACCTGGTGTTGTAACAAATTTGCTCCAAATTATCCAGGTATCCAGGAGAGCTAATGCTGCGACAACTTTCATCAGATATCGTTGTAGATAATTATAATCCACCTTTTCTAAGAAATCAAACGTATGACAAACTTATTCAGATAATAGAGTAAAAAGGTGACGAAAGGATGTTGGTTTTTAGGTTGCCTTGCCATACATAAGCGGTTGAACGAAGTGTAAAGATAGTGACAGATGCTACAATGTCAACATTGTGATAAAAAAAAACAAGAGACGACATGATTTATGCAACACTTGCGTCAAGAAAAGTTATGCTGAAATTTGATAGTAAGCGGGATTTTTTGAATAAAAATAGATTTTTTTTTTTGGTAACCTTCATGTGTATTTGCTTAAGTATTTTTGTTTTAAACATTAAAGTATGTCTTTCACAAAATATTTATTATGTTTTAAGTCATTTCTAAAAAAGAACAATGTCATTTAGTAATACGTGTTTATTTTCCAAAACGTATCATTTTGCAGCGCATGCGCGGCATGAAGATGTATGTTTAATAATCCATTTTTTAGCTAAAACCTCTTTTTATAGTACACAACAACTTAATATCACTATTAGAATTTAATTCATCAAAGTTATTTTTTTTCCATACTAGAGCGACCCACCCATACACGTCTCGTTGTTAGGGTACATGTCGTCCCTAAGAGAAAGATATTGGCCTAATAAATTAGCACCCATTGCAGATTTAATTTTATCTTAACCTATGTTGGTAACAATAAATATACGAATATCTAAGTATTGGTGCCTCTGCCTACCCCCTCGTGGATAACGGGCGAGAGTTTTTAACAAAATATAGAGATGTTTTAAAAAAAATACATAGAGCGAGTTAAATCACGCAAGAACATAATAAAGGTTCAATTATTATATCTATACAAATTAGGAAACCGCAATGTGAGAGAAAATAGAATCGCCTCGTTCGAGAGGCCAGCCAGCCGCTGCAGTGTTTCACTGGGCAGGCTCCAATCGGGTCCATACAATATACAACGTGTAATTGGAATAGCGTTTTTTTTTATTAAAGTTTAAAATCATATTACAGTATTTTTTTACCCCTGATACTTTTCCGCGCTGTTTCAAGACTCGTATTATAGTGTAGGATGGCCACCAGCTTGCTGGACCGACGTCTAAATATTTTTAGCCTGTAGAATTGGTGGTGTCTCATTGATTGTCTCACCGATTGTCTCACAACAACAATGGTTTTTAATCGTTCTTTTCAAAGTCATAACGCAACTTATTTACACAGTAATTAACAGAGTTTTCAAGTTTTTATTTTTACTCCCGCATTGAACACCCTACACAATTGTCCTCTTAATACTCATAAACTAAAGTCTGATTTTTTATTCCGTAGAATTCTGACATTTCATAAGTGTTGCTACTGAAAAAGCTCTCCACCGAAAAAGGGGCAAATTTGACCCATTTGAGGGCAATAAAAAATAAAATGCTAAAAGGGTATTTTTTACCTACAAAAAGGTTCTGATTCTGATTCTGATTCTGATTGATACTGCCTACTAATTCAAGGTTTCGTAAACCTTTTCAGAAAAGTAAAGTATGCCGCTGTTAGCTCACTTAATAATCATGTCAGCGTTGATGATTATGATGAAAAAAGTTATATTAGTATTAATGATGATTAGATATTTTATTAAAAATTATGTTTTCTTTACTTCTACTTTTTTACTATTTGTGTGATGAAAAGGGACACAATTGTCACACGCCATAAATTTTCTTTTAAATTGGAGCTCCACACTTTATACATTCACTAACAAATTAAATGTGTAGACTCAGATATTCACACTCGTATTGAAATTGAAAAATGTGCGCGGCCAAAAAAAGGTTTCTAATCTCTGACATGTCAAAAAATGATAAATGTCAGAATTCTACGGAATTACAAATCAGACTTTATATGATAAGCCTTTTACAAAGTGTTCTTAACACCATTAAATATTAACTCGTAAAATTAGAAGATCTTGGTTGATTTTGTTGTAAAAAATAGACTTGAGAGGGAAATAGAGGGGTATGTCAGTGAAAATTGTTGGTTCAGTGATACATATTCTAGCATCGCCGTTGTCAGAGATATTCAATAAATGCGTAGATGAAGGAGTATTTCCAGACCTCATGAAATACAGTAGGCTAGTACCTTTATTTAAAAGCGGTGATAAACAAGATCCAACAAATTTTAGACCCGTATCAGTCTTACCGGTACTAAGTAAAATATTTGAGAGAATTATCTTGGATCAATTACTTTTGCATTTCAATAATTACAAACTCCTTCATAGTCAGCAGTTCGGTTTTACTAAAGGGCGGAATACAACAGACGCTGGAGTCATGTTACTTAAACATATTTTCAGTGCGTGGGAGGATCATAGGGATGCTGTAGGAATATTTTGTGATTTGTCAAAGGCATTCGATTGTGTAGACCACAAAACACTACTCTCAAAGTTAAAACATTACGGAATAAAAAATGCAGGATTAGATCTTTTAAAATCGTATTTAGAAGGAAGGGTTCAAAAAGCAGACATAAATCGTATTAAATCGTCGGGTTCACTTGTAAAAATGGGAGTCCCACAGGGATCTATCCTAGGGCCGTTCCTTTTCCTGGTCTATGTAAATGATTTACCGTTTATGGTACAAAAAATGTGCGAGATAGTGCTATTTGCTGACACGTCACTTATTTTTAAAATAAGGAGACAGGAAAATAATCTTGACGAAGCAAATAATGCTCTCTCGCACGTTCTAGATTGGTTTACTGCAAATAATCTATTGTTAAATTCAAAAAAGACAAAATGTATGAAGTTTACCCTACCTAACGTAAAATTAGTTGTAAATAACATTGTGATTGGAAATGAAAAACTAGAATTTGTTGAAGGTACTGTATTTTTGGGCATCACAATCGATGCCAAACTACAATGGGGTCCACATATTGTAAAATTAGCACATAGACTTAGCTCCGCAACATATGCTGTAAAAAGAATCCGAGAACTTACTGACGTTGCAACTGCTAGGCTTGTTTATTTTAGTTACTTCCATAGTATTATGTCCTATGGTATACTACTGTGGGGCCGGGCAGCAGACATTGAGACTATCTTCATCTTGCAGGAGAGAACGATCCGATTTATTTACAAGCTAGGTAGTAGGGACTCGCTAAGAGACTTTTTCAAAGAAACTAACATCCTAACAGTTGCAAGCCAATATATATATGAAAATATTATGTACGTTAGGAAAAATATTACAGACTTCGAAACACTTGGTAGCCATCATAACGTTAATACTAGGAATAAACATAAATTGTCATTTCCACGATTTAGACTTGCAAAAGTTAATACTTCCTTTATGGGGCACTGTATAAGGTTCTACAACAAGATACCCCAAGATATATTAGAGTTACCTCCAACGCGATTTAAGAATTGTGTTAAGCACACTCTTTGCAAAAAAGCTTATTATAAAATCAACGATTATTTAGAAGACAAGGACGTATGGCATTAAATAGTATTTTAATATTAAATTTAATCAGAGGATAAATGTGTCTAGTTTTCAACACATCCAAGATATTATTTTGTAGGTTTGATTTGTATTAGCTTTAAGGTGATTTGAGAAAAGATGGTCAGAGTGGAGTTTTTTTTCGCTGCCTTTTTCTCCACTACAGACGGCCCCAAGGCAGCGGCTAACATTATACATAACTGTATGTACATTTACTGTATTGACATTCAACAATCAGAATGTAAATTCTTTACGTTGAAATAAATTTTTGAATTTGAATTTGAATTTGACCATGCAAAAACTTGCTTGTGTCAAAAAATAATATTGTAATGACACGGTTATTTTGTGTCTAGTATTAATATCAGATAAGATACGTCACTTAAGACAAAGAAATGTTTAAAAATAGTGCGAGTTATATTTTACATGTTCTCTGGATGTACTAGGCCTATCTTGTATAGACTTCTTCTAACAAAAACTCGTGATTTCCCAGTGGTACCGAAATTGTAGACCTTTCTATTGTAATGTTTATTTATTTTTGTACAATAAAGTATACAGGAAAGTAAGTAAAGAATTGGGTATATTTTTTTGATGTTTCTAAACACGGAGAAACTTTGCTAAAAAATAAAAATGAAGTTCAACGTTCGGTGTTTGATTTAATATCCCATACTTTATGATATTGTAACCTGAGAATTTAACAATTTTATTTTGCCGTTATCACTACCAACAGTACACTATGGGGTATTTGATTAGTTCATATTAGAACATGCTTTTACCCTCTACACTATCGGACCTGGAAAGCCTTGGAATCCGCTTTCAGTTTCACTCAAAAAACTACCTACCGACACTGATCATACGGTTCACCAAACTCTCGCTCGCTACGAAATCTCTACAACGAAGCTTGTTGTATCCAAACCAGCTCTTCAATCCAACTACAGTTCTTGAAAAGAACAGCGCGTATTTCAACGCCACCACTTCAGTTTGAGCACCCGATCTTGCTCAAACGGCAACCAATACGGTTATGCAATATCGAGTGATTCTATAAGTTCACTACTATGCTAGGAAGTATCGCGGGGCTCAGTGGGCAACCAAATGTGTGGAGTCCCGGGTCCGAATCTTAATTTACTAAGTTAATTGTCTTTGTAATTACATCTGCGGTCTCTTGCTTTGCGCAGCGACGGACCCTCTGATGTGAAATATGTCGTAACGGGGAAAAGGTCTTTACCCAGTGGGCAGAGGCAGGCTAATACTGATGATGATAGCCTTAAAAAATTGGAGTAGCGGTGAGCCGGTCACACCGCTCCTATAGCCGATGAGTTAAGAGAGAGTAAGAAAGAAGTAGAGCTTTTTTTTAAAACAATAACACCAGATACGACATACAATGTAAATTTACAGTATCAATTAGGTACAACATAGATGGCAAACTTTAAAAATTTATTTATTAAAACTTAACTTACGAACTAACACGCAAGCCATCAAGTTATTACGATGACGATTTGTTATTAGCTACTACGATTATTTCTTTGTTTCTGCAGATGATTGCGGGGTAATTGGTGATAACTCTAGCAAGACACAGCGGCGTGGCTTCAAGGAAACTTATCTGACGTGTAATGTAAAATCTGAATTACTAACGGAGAGGTAGAATAGTCTAATTGATTGTACATATACTGTGTTATTTATTTAGGGTTTTTTAAAAGTACTTTTATAATATATGGTGCGCAATAAAAACAACGAACGAGCATATTTTTTGCCGTCTCTATTTTATTCTACCTCTATGGAAAGCATACTTTAAAAGCATGAAAATAAAACAAATGTAAAACAGGCCTGAATGTTGAGTTTCTTTGTTACTTTATCTTATCTTAGTTTAGCTTTTTCTCCACGTAAACTATTAATTATGAAACTAACAACTTTGACGTTCATCAAGTAAACATTTTGTTTTTGAAATATTTGCATTTGCATATGGTGTCAACGTAAGACATGTATAGAAGTTTATAATATGTACACGTGTACACAATACTATTCTGAACTGTAACACAATTCGTATTCTTGAGAAAAGTCCCCGTGGCAGTTACGATACTTTTCTTCTCAAATTTTTATGCATAGATAATGCCGTATTGAGGGTATGTTTAGCATAAATCTACCATGTCGCGGGTACACATACGATATGCAAAAGAAATTGGTGTGGTTTTATGACCACCCTCATAAATTTACATCGAGATTTAACGGGGACACTTGCGTCGGAGATTATGCTGCTCGCAGCTGGTAGATACAAAGATATACATACATACCTAAGCTCTCGCCTGTATCGCAGAAGGGTAGGCAAGAGACCAGGGACTGCCACTTGCTACGATCCTGACAGACATTTTCGGTTCATCGATTTTCATTAGTTGTTGCATGCACGCTCGCCGGTTTTGGGTTCTTATGATATTTTTTTATACAGAAATTGGGTAAATTAGGCTTAAAAACGAAAAAATTAAATGTAATTGCTGGTTGTAATTATGAATTATACCATAGATGATAAAACGAGCTTAATTTTTGGATTGGCTTATAACTTTTTCACGGTTGCTGCTTTCGACGCTCATTTAGCTCACTCGCGTTGTAATTGAAAGCGTTTATTTAGCTAAAACATATGCTTATTTTACAAAAATATTAAAAATTTACATATAGGCACATACTTTGCTTCTGGCCCCACACTAGGATACCCTAAGTCGTGGGAACCAAAAACAGCGACAACGCAAACTTGTAAATTTCAAAGACCTAGGGTTTTTTTCCCCCAGTCAGGGTTAAAACCCGGGACCTCTCGCATGGTAGGTAGATGCCCTAACTGGTGTACAATTTATGTAAGTGCTATAAATATTAAAGGTTGCGCTTTAAGGTTTCAAACCTACGATGGTATTTTTATTAGGGTAAGGCTCTCTAAAAATGTACCGTAACACACGAAAAATTGTAACACATAGTAACACACTGAAAAATCGCAACACCCGGCTGCTATCGAATCATGTCTTTCTTATGTTTCTGGGATGTCGCGTGTTCGTTTAAAGAAGACAATCTGGTCACAAATTTACGTTGCATTCTGTAAAGCTTGCTTGTAAAGTTGCATTGTATAAATACAATAACATCGAATGTAGAGGAACTATTTGGTAAGTCTAGTCATGAAAACGCCTATCTATCAAAACAGAGGTCGTGGGTTCGACTTCCTCTGCGGGCCGCCGGGCATTCGTACAAATCTGGGTGTATTCCATATTTGTGATATGTCCCTGAATGGTTGCCACCGTTTATGTTAGGCCGCTAACTCACTAGGTCGTCATGGCGACGTCGCCAGCGACCGTATCCAAGCAGTTAATATTGAAATGTATGGTGCCTAACTCACTTGGCGACGGTCTGGCAACGTCGCCATTCAATACAAACTGCCTGGATGCGTGGCTGGCGACGTCGCCATGGCGTCCTAGTGAGTGACCTAGTGACCTTACCATTCCTTGATCAGTGAATTGACTGCTTGGTTGATCGTTGAAGTGATTGCTGTGTGGAAGTTATTATGATCTGGACTGGGACGTTTACATATAAAAGCTACATAATTAAACAGTAGCAAAAGTCAGCCGCAGTTTCCCGTCACTCGTATATTTTACCTCAAAGGCCATGTTAAATATTTTTCTGGGCATTTTGTCGAGATCCCGCGCGGCGGCGTATTGACGAGGAGCTCATTGTTGCCGGGCTGATAACTCAACGATCCGATATCTGAGATCTCGTTACTGACGAGCCGGGAGGCTACTCTGGTAATGTGAATAAGTCGGAGGCCGAAAAAATACTCATCACAAATCTGACTTACATTATTTCATAGTTAGAGATGATTTTATTCCAGTCACCTTGATATTTTTTTAAGATTAAGCTTTAAGCGTTGGCTTACTTAATTTGTATAATCTGTATTAAATTTTTATACCAATTATTTTAAAAAATATTGAAAATTTTTTATCATACAAGATAAACATCTGCTTGAAGGCGAGCTTGCTAAAAAAACATTTTTCTTCCAGGTAATCATCGGTGACATGGAAAAAGTACGGTGTAGTGCTAAAGAAGTTTTCAGAAAAAAAAGGATAAATTACTTAGTTACAATCTCAATGAAATACATAAACAACTATCGTCATCATCAACCCATTATGTCCCCACCGAGGGGCACGGGTTTCTTCCCTGAGGAATGTATAGGCCATAGGCATACTCCACCACGGGGGTCAAGTCCGGATTGGTGGAATCTCGTAAAACTAGTGGCTGGTCTTACTGTCAGAAGTTTTCAAGCTGCCCTAAGGCGTCTGACTTAGATTAACGACTGCCATCTATCGACGACAGCTGGCACCAACTGCCTAACATCCTCGTGAAGCACGGAACAGTTTGGAAAAATGCCACTAGCATCCACCCATCCATGCACTGAACGTGCCCTATGTTGCTTAACATACGTGTGGTTTTTTTTTTTAAATCACTCAGGTGGCCTTAGCTACGAGCGATTCAGCATTCAGAATCACTAGACAAGTAGACATTATTAACTCTGCGAATCAGAGGGAAATCTGGTCGGACTGTTCCGACCAAAAGCCAAGTAGGTATGCGTATTCGGAATAAAGTTAATATTACTTGATAATCTCTGTAAAATCACCCCTCGGGCGTGTGTCTCGATTTTAGTGGAACATCGAGTTCGTTTCTGATAAAAACACAATTTCATTACCAGAATCACCCCTTAGTACGCCCGCGGATATTTCGTGTAATTTTTGCGCTTCCGAAGCACGCCTATCATATGGATAAAATAACATGACTCCCGCAGAGGTAGGAAGGGGCATTATTTGTTTTATTAGACAATATTTGTGTCAAGAATGATAAAATACGTAACACTATGATTAGATAATGTTGTGGACTGAAAGATTGAAAGAAAATAGTGACTAGAATTGAGAAAGGAATGTTGCGTTGATTTGGACCTGTGGAGAGAATGAAGGAAGAAATATTGACGAAACAAATATACTGAGGGAATGTAATTGGAAGGGCAGGTAAGGTACGCCCTAGGCACACTTTGAGCATGTAGGGGATGTTTTAGAAAAATGCGAGATAAAAAGTGCCCAAAACCGGCGTGCGTGCATACAATGACTAATGAATGTCGATGAAGCGAAAGTGATACGTCAGGATTGTATCAAGAGACAATCTTTGATCTCCACCTGCCTCTCTAGGATACAGGCGTGAGCTTATGTATGTATGTATGTCTGTGTATGTGTGTGTTTAAGTGGAGGTAATTAATGTTTCCAACTTTTTGTGTTAAATAAAGAATATTGATATTGATCATCATCATCATCATCATTCAGCCACAAGAAGTCCACTGCTGGACATAGGCCTCCTCCATGGATTTCCAAAAAGACCGGTCGGAAGCGGCTTGCATCCAGCGTCTTTCCGCCACTTGGATGAGATCATCTGTCCATCTTGTGGCTGGTCGTCCTACGCTGCGCTTGCCGATATGTGGTCTCCATTCGAGAACTTTTCGGCCCCATCGGCCATCAGTTCTGCGTGCTATGTGCCCCGCCCACTGCCACTTCAACTTACTAATCCGCTGGGCTATGTCGACCACTTTCGTTCGTCTACGGACCTCATCATTTCTGACTCGGTCTCGTAGAGAAATTCCGAGCATAGCCCTCTCCATAGCTGGTTGCGTGACCTTGAGCTTTCTTATGAGGCCCATAGTAAGAGACCATGTTTCAGTGCCATAAGTCATCACTGGTAACACACACTGGTTGTACAGTTTTGTTTTGAGGGATTGAGGTATATCGGAGGAAAATACTTTTCTGTGTTTCCCGAACGCTGCCCAGCCGAGTTGGATTCGACGATTGACCTCTTTCACGAAGTTGGACCGGCCTAATTGGACTGTATGTCCTAAGTAGACGTATTCGTCTACAACTTCGAGAGTCGAGTTCCCCACTGTTATTGGGGTGGGCACAACACGGGCGTTCGACATGACCTTCGTTTTGTCCATGTTCATTTTAAGAACCACCCGTTGGGAGACTCGACTGAGGTCTTCGAGCATTATGCCGAGGTCCTCCAGCGTCTCTGCCATGACTACAATATCGTCAGCAAATCGAAGGTGACTGATGTATTCGCCATTGATATTAATGCCGCGTTCCTGCCATTCCAGTAGCTTGAAGGCATCTTCCAGTCCGTTCGTGAACAGTTTCGGAGATATGACATCTCCCTGTCTCACGCCTCTTTTCAGTGGAATTGCCTCCGAATTCTGCTACTGTACTCGGACCGATATGGTGGCGTTGTGGTACAAGCACTTCAGCACCTCAATGTACCTATAGCCAATATGGCAACGCTGGAGAGACTCTAGCACCGCCCATGTCTCGATCGAATCGAAGGC
Organism: Yponomeuta plumbellus; assembly: GCA_947310845.1. Lineage (NCBI taxonomy): Eukaryota > Metazoa > Arthropoda > Insecta > Lepidoptera > Yponomeutidae > Yponomeuta > Yponomeuta plumbellus. The sequence goes on along the minus strand of OX371193.1, from coordinate 661,769 downwards.
TTTCTCATAGTCCACAAACGCTAAGCATAATGGCAAATTATACTCCTCAGTCTTCTGTATAATTTGCCGCAGCGTGTGGATGTAGTCTATGGTACTATAGCCCTTTCGGAAACCGACTTGTTCGGGAAGCTGGAAGTCATTAAACCTGCGTTCGAGACGATTCGTCAGGACCCTCGAAAACAGCTTATAAACATGACTCAGAAGCGAGATGGGTCGGTAGTTCTTCAATAAAGTGTTATCCCCTTTCTTGAAGAACAGCGTCACCACGCTTCTGTTCCATGCTTCTGGCGTTGTTCCTTCGAGCACGACGGAATTGAAGAGCCTCTGAAGGACTTTAAGTACCGGTGTTCCACCCGCTTTCAGAAGCTCTGATGTAATTCCGTCCTCTCCTGGTGCCTTGTTATTCTTGAGCTATTTCAGGGCCATCCTAATCTCGTATAGGCTGATGTCCGGGATATCTTCGGTATAATGTCGGGTCAGTTTGGCTCTTGGGTCTTTCTCCAAACTGCTAACAGGTTTTGCGACTGAGGTGTATAGCTGTCCGTAGAAGCCCTCAATCTCCCTCAGTACATCTGACTTGGTCGACGCTATACTGCCGTCCTCTCTTTTCAGCTTCGTCAGCTGGCTTTGCCCAATAGACATGTCTCTTGCGAACACTTTAGAGCCTTTGTTCCGCTCTATAGTCTCTTTAATACGTTCGGTATTAAAGGAACTAATATCGTGCCGCATAGACTTTGATATGTGTCTATTGAGCTGCCTATATGACTCAGCGTCTCTGGAGGACTGCAGTTGCTACGAGCGACGTTTAGCCATGAGGTCGAGAGTATATTTTGAGAGCTTTTGTGGTCTGCTCGCTCGGTTCGGTTTATAGAACCTCGAGCCCACTGTACGAACAGCTTCTACAAACCTGTTATTGATCTCGTCCACCGATGCGGCGCTTTCCAAGCATTCGAAGCGATTTGACAATTCGAGTTTAAAGTTCTCGGGGTTTTGGATATGGGCACGAGTAGGTTGGAGCGTGGACTTCATGAGACGGGACCTCTCAAGTTTGACAATGATATTCAATGTGCCTCTTACCATTCGGTGATCGCTTCCGGTTTTCACCATGTTGATCACAGAGACATCATTGAATATCTGTCTCTTGGAGGTCAGGATGAAGTCTATCTCGTTTCTCGTGGAACCATCGGGACTCAACCTGGTCCATTTCCTCTGAGGTGGCTTCTGAAAGAAAGAGTTCATCATAAAGAGTCCCTCTTTCTCCAGGAAGTCGGCCAACCTCTGTCCCCTAGGGTTCCGTTGCCCATGACCAAATTGCCCCACTCTCATCTCACCTTCGCTTTTTTTGCCCAGCTTCGCATTGAAGTCCCCCATGACCACATTAAAATAGGTCTCCGAGGTATGTATGGCCCTACTAATGTCCTCATACATCGCCTCTACCTGGTATACCTGAATGACTTTCAGCGAATACCTCTTAGATATTCTGAGCATTAGGTATACCACCCTGCTCGACACACTATCGATGGCCAAAATGTTGTTCACGAGGGACTCGGGTAGTAGAGCAGGTTACCGGATTTCAGGGTTATCGTGTCCTCGCCCTCTCGACGGACTTCAGATAACCCTAGGATATCCCAGTGTAACCTACCCATTTCCTCTTCCAGCTCAACTAGCTTTTCTTCCGTCCTCAATGTGCGAATGTTGTGTGTTACCAGGGCCAGTCGTTTTCGCTGTTCGGGGTGGTAGCCGGATCTCTGCCGGAGATTCTTAGCACCCCTTGCTCCGCCGTTACCGTGGCCGCTACCGTAGCCTGGAATAGCGGAGCTGCCGGGGACTGGGGGCCTGGTTTTTTTGTGTACTGCCATGAGGGTATTTGCCATACTCGCCACGCTTGGCATGCGGGTTGGCGAGCGCAGTAAGAAGCATTTCCGCAGAAGGCGCTGCTGCCCACCACCTGGTAATGTGTCCCTTTGCCGGTTTTTACGGCACCCACGGGCTGCGATGGGGGGGCACTATTCTAAAGCCGGCACCCCACGGCCTATTGATATTGATATTGAGTCCAGTTCCAGTTCAACACATTGATGAGTATTTTTTATGTTATAAACTCTATTAACACAGTCCGTGTAGTTTTGTTATCAGTTATCGAAGCTGATAATATTATGTTAGTCATAATTGTTTGCCTCATATAAATAAAAAAAATAGTCGTAAGTATGTATTTTTTTACATAAATTTATAGCTTAGGTCTTATGCTTCCATAGAGTCAAATAAATTTGTACCATGATTGCGTTTGGTGAAATTATATCCTTTTACACCGAACGCCTTTATGTTGCTCGAAAACAACTGATACATCCGTCATACTTTGGTTCCTTCTGCTTATTAATCTTGCGACTAAGCCTTGACGGATTTCTTCTCAGCTACAATTCCAAAATTCCAAAAATAGTGATCTACTGTTTTAGTTTCTTCGTCCTTTTATTTCGATTTTTACAAGAGGAAATCAGTCATAGCTCCATGACGCGTATAGCATTGTTGCTGGTGGCAAGTAGGGCACTCCTGCTGCCTCGGGCAACAGATGGGCGTCAGTCGATACACGATTACACGCTGCGGCTTTTTATCAAATTCCAATCCCGACACAGCGTGCTGATGAAAAATTAAATGTTTTGTATATAAAAACCTATAGGTACGTAGCCAAAAGAGTGTGTTTTTGTGATCATGACGAATTAAGTTTTTACTCAATGTCACGCTAGCCTTTCAAGTGATTTAAGAGTTTTATAATGAAAAAATGATAATAAATTCAATAAAAAAAGATAAAAAAGATTACATTAAATTACACAATCACTTGCCTTGGTTCTAAACTAGGATACCCTGTGCTATAGTGTAACCAGGCAAGGACATTACGAACTTGTGAATACATTCAGACTGAGGCCATTTACACAAACGCACGGCAACTCCCAGTTGGAATCGATCTTACGGCTTCTGTCCTGGTCTTCAGGCGCCTTAACGGCCAGATCAACGAGGCAGTCAAATCAGTGATCAAAAAATGGTAACTGAAAATGCCCTAGAGAATGTATCATATTTTCATATGAATGTAGAAAACCAGTAAAGATCATATCACACTAATATCACACTAATATTATAAACGTGAAAGTTTGTGTGTGTGTTTATATGTTTATCAGTCTTTAGCGCTGAAACGGCTGGACGAATTTCAATAAAATTTGGTATGGTGTTAGCCGATACCCTGGATTAAAACATAGGCTACGTTTTACCGCGGTAAAATAATTCAAAATTTCGTGGCACAGAAGTTGATAATTTCTTCGTTTCTATTTTTATTACAACCATCTAAATGGTCAAGGAATAATCATCTGAATCGGAATATAAATGTATTAGAAAATTCTGTCCTGTAAAAGGACAGAATAAAGGTATTCTGTCCTTTTGCATTAAAATGTATAATTTTGGAATCATTAAATAATACGTTCATTAAAACTTTCCTTTTACGGGAGAGAATAATTATCTCTTTCAATAATAAAACGAGTCACTCACAAATTCATTAAGTTAATATCAAATTCACGATTCCATTTCAACTGCGGCTTCTGTCATAAAACACCTCAGTTACTTGTTTATTCAAATCATTATAAACACTATCGCGTTTTCAAGCCAGTGTTTTTGCCACTCTGTTTTTGACATTAATAAGGCGTTTGTTAGTTTTTGATGTAGACTTTTTAAAGAAGTAGGTAAATAAAACTGTTTCAGTAATTTCTCAGTAAACGGTATACACAGTCTCCCCATGCCAACTATTTGATTTATAAGCTCTCAGGACACACAAATAACACTGCTTATTGTAAATTTATACTTAGTTAAATTTCAGCTAACTTAATTCTTGGCTGTAGCAATCTAAAACTATATTTTACCTTGCCATATTCGGTGTAGATTTGACGTTGGATGCCGTAAAATAGGCTTTATTGTTTCGAAATTATTTTGTTTTTTTGTTTAATTGTTTTTGTTTTAAATCACATGTGTGCGAAGTCAGAGGCCTTAGGATAGCTTGAAAACTTCTGACAGTAAGACCAGCCACTAGATTTCCTTCAAAAGCCTCCACCAAACCCGACTTGGCCCCCGTGGTGGCGTATGGCATATACCTGCCTCAGGGAAGAGACCCGTGCCCCTCGGTGTGAATATTATAGGTTGATGATGATTATGTATGTCTTTGTGGTGTTTACCAACTTTTGTATTGGATTCAAGATGATTTAAGACAATGATAATAGCGGAGTTTTTTTTCATTGCCTCTGGGTCCACTAAATTCGACCCCATTCATCTGCTAACGTTATAAGTAAATTGTCATTCAACAAGCATAATGTAAATCCTTAAGGTTGAAATACATTTCTGATTTAGTTAGAATAGCCGTCTCCTAATGAGGCTAGAAATAAGTAAGTGCAGGCTTAAAATAGTATTAATTAGTACAGCCGTGAGTCTGCCTAGCGCTTGAGCGCAGGCAAGGTGAGGCCTGGGCTTGCGTGGCAAGCAAAGCGGGCGACCGAGCGACACGGGTAGAGACTTGTAATAGTAGATTAGTAGCCAAGGGCTGTAAGGCATCAACTGCAGCCCGAGATATTTAGGCGCACGAGCGCAGCGAGGGTGCCTATAGTTCGAGGGTGTAATTGATGCTTACACCCGAGCTAACTATACATCTCGATTGTGAGGCAAGAAGAAAAAAATTTGGTACTCGTTTTTCTTTCCGCCACTTCATGAACTCGTCGTAAGTTTTCAAATATCTCTCTTTAGAACTTTCAGGCAAAATATTGTTAATTGCTGCTTCAGCTTCCATTTTCATTGAATCGGGAGTGCAGCTTATATCTTCATCACTTGTATGCAAAGTCATGTTTTTCTCCTAATTAGCACGTAATTATAAAAAAAATCCCAAAAACAAACAATATAAGTCAAGTAAAAATTTTCTATTCCCGCCTTTTTTCATTTTTTTTTAAATATTTTTTTTCAAGAACGCAATTGAGCTTCGCCGTTCGATATTTCAAATTGATGACTATTATACTCATACGAAGACAAGGCTGAATAGCGAAGCGACCTCTTTTGTCATTGGCTTGAATGCATGATGTCTATTGCCAGCATGATGGTTAGATGTACGCGAACTTTTTGAAACAGTGAAGAGTTCTTTTTTTAAATTACTTACCGCCCTAGGGTTTTTCTAGCTACATTATTACCCTAGAGTCGTTGATTGAGTCCACGCCTAGAGTGCTAATTGGTCATCTGCAAGCCCCATTTGGGGGTAATAAGGACCTACTTACCGAATAAGAGAGATGTAAAATTATGAAACACCTCTATCCCAAAAAGGGATTGTTACTAATATAGCTTAAAGAATTGCTCAGTCGAAGAGGCAGTGGATGGGGCACGTAGCTCGGAGAACGATGGCCGTTGGGGTGGAAAAGTTGTGACCTGGCGACCGCGGACCGGACGATGCAGCGTGGACAGTGCTTCCACCAGATGGTCTGACGAACTGATTACGCTGGCGGGGAATGCTTGAATGCGATTCTCTGAATCGAGAAAAACGATCGTTGTTGGACCGAAAGAGGTTTGTCAGGATCGTGATACTCGTAGTTAGTAAACCATTAAACTGATATTGTGTGAACTACATTCTTTTCCAGGATACAAGTGTATGTTTGTGTATATGTGCATTAAGAATTAAGCACACGGGCTGATTGATTGATCAATCAGGGCCAAGTCTGGATTGGTGGAGGCTTGTAAGACTAGTGGCTGGTCTTACCGTCAAAAGTTTTCAAGCCGCCCTAAGGCCTCTGACTTGGCTTAACGATTGCCATCTATAGAGGGCAGCCGGCACCAACTGCTTAACATGCCTTGCAAAGCACGGAATCCCTCGGAAAAATGCCACTAGCGTTAGTCATAGAAGGGTCACCCATCCATGCACTGAACGCACCCTATGTTGCTTAACCTTCATGATCGTTTAAGATCACTCAAGCGGCCGGGGCTACGAGCGATTACTCTTAGAGATTACTGTTTTGGTTTCTCGAGAACATTCACTGGGATCGCCTGTGTCTATCCACTATAACCAAGGTCCAAATGCATCCTTCACCCGTGTCAATTTGCGAGGGAGCGCGAGGGGCGGGCAGGGGCACGGCTTAATTAAAGCTCGCTTACTGCCGCCACACGACTCATTATAATCTATTACTTCCTGCAGGAGTGGGTCAAACAGGGATTGCTTTTGAATATGCAGTTAAACCGAATTCGAAGTTAAATGCCACAAGTTTGACTGTAAAAGGAAGTTGACGGTAGAGGGACTGGAACTAACAGAGTGAAGTGTAAGAGTAAATTCAAATTCAAATATTTTTATTCACAATAAAAACTAAATATTTCCTTTATGAATGTTGAAGTAGTTAGTTTCACAATCCGATAGATGACGTGGAGAACGAAAGAAATTCCACATAATTATTATTGTCAAAACAGTTTTAGCTTGACTTTCAAACTCAAATATTGTTACTCCTGGAAATGTTGAACGCTAGACACAGTTCTTCAGACATCTTTGACATTATTTATTTTAAATAATCGTTGACTTTCTTTTAAGCAGTTTGCATAACTATGTTAGATGTGTAGATTGTGTTAGTTCATATGCAGCAGCCAAGAGCTTCCGATAAATTGCTTTTATAGTTTAGCAAAATTATTTAATTACGGTTTTAATATTTATTTTCTGTACTATGGTAACCAAGCAAGGGCATCACAAAGACAGAAACACAAGTAGATTGAGGTAATTTACACGTTGGCCCATAATTGGAATGGAACTGACGATCTTTAGCATGGTAAGCAGACGTTACACCGCTGGACCAATGGACCAAGGCAGTATTTTTTTTTCAGGTAGATATTATTACGTTCTGTTTAATAGCAATAAGTGTTTATTTATGTGCGTTGCATTTTAAATAATGTTTTGTACTCGTCAACATACAACGCTTCTACTTAGCGGTAACACTCAGCAAACGTCTGAAAATACGGTGCATAAATTTATTCAGTGCTGACGTAAGACATTTCTCAGAAATACAATATTTTCAAGTGAATCAGGTTCTCAGTATCGTTTAGGGTAAAATCTACAGGATTATTTTGAAAATACGCAGTTCTGAAAATTCCAGCTACTGTGTTACAACTTTTTATACTGTGAGTTTTTTCAGATCTTTATTTTTCTAAATAGAATAAGGTAAAATCTATTTAACATAGTTAGTTCTTACTGATAGCAGCCATTTGCAAACAAAGCTGAACAACGTTAATTTAGTGTTCATACATTTTTTTTTCATAAAATTTAATTTGAGTGAAATTTTTAAGGTCGTATGACAAAATATGCTGTAAAAGATGAGCTCAAACTGACTTGATTCAGGAATTAAGTATTATAAAAATAAATCTGAATATAATTTCATACACCTATGAAAGCAACGAGGAGGGAAGATGGTAGTAGGAGTTAAAAAGAACCAGGAAATTGAGGACTTTATTTCCGAACCCAACATCATCAGTGAAACGAAATCCCACCGAATCTGTTGGCTCGGTCACGTAGAAAGAATGCAATAGAACCGACCGGTGAAGAGAGCATACTCGGAGCTGCCAGGCGGCCAAAGACTGGTTGGCTACCCCAGACGTCACTAAAAGGCTGAAGTGGCCAAGAAGCCCCAAGCGGGCGACAGGCAGGAGACCGCGCAGAACACAGAGGAGGCCAAGACCCACTTCAGGTCGCTGAGCCAGTGCAGTAAGTATTAGGCCGGTTTTAGAGTCACGCTGACACTCAGCACTGACCAGGCCAATATGGTACGTCCTAAGAAGCGTTTTAGAAAAACGCCGACCGTTCAGTGCTGACCAGCCATACATTTTGTCTATCAGCGGTGACGGTCAGCGCGTGGTCAGTGTGACTCTAAAACCAGCCTTAAATAAAAATAAATCAATACCTTTTATACTTTTAATGCCTTTGAGAACTTTCGTGTGAGCTTTTGTGCTGTGCTTACTCCAATCACTGCTTATGAGTGACAAGACAATACGGCAATAAAAGTAATTTCAGTAGCGAAAATAGGTCGCAACTCCGAAGAATGGACGTCAGTTGCATTCGCAGAGCAGCCGGGTATTTCCGAGAGCGAAAATAGAAAATACATTTCACATCCCAGCAAAGCATATTATCTGAAAATTGTAATTGCACCTTCGCTGCAACGAAATACGAGTTATTTCTGAACTAGTCTACCTATTTAGAGGTAGCCTGATCTCGCGACTCGCCGGAATATTTCACGAAACCGTAATGAGCGTAATATCTGTAACATGCGAACTCTAAGTCGGATAATAAAGTGTAGTTCAGCATAAGAAACCACAAAAGAAATATTGAGTTTACTTGCGGATGACGCAAAAGAATATGGTTCATAAAACAGCCCCTATAGTGTTCAGTATTAAGAGTTCAGCAAGGCAGAACATCGTAGCTTGAGTGCATGAGATATTATGCAAAAGAAATTCGGCGCTTGAAATGTTCAATCCGCCGCCGCCGCGGTGAATAAGCCCATTCTATCTATTTCTGAGAGAAGGACTGACTTGCATTGGAACGTATATAATCTCCAAAAACAGTTGGAATTTCCATTTTCCATGCGCAGCGGTTAGCGCATCTTCTGCTTACCATACCAGAGGTTCCGGGTTTGAATCCCGGCTGGGGACAAAAAAAAAAGAAACCCAGGTCTTGGATGTTTAGATGTTTGTGACGTCGCTGTTTCTGGTTCCCACGATAAAGGGTATCCTAGTGTCGGGCCAGAAGCAAGGTATGTGTCTGGCTATATGTAAATGTTATGTTACGTTATGTTTGTAATGACATGTCCTTGCCTGGTAACCACAGTACAAGGTATCCTAGTTCGGTCAAGTGATTGTATTGTGTGGACGTTTAGTTTAATTAAAGACTTACTAAAAGTTTTCACTATCAAAAAATTAAACTATAGAATTTTTGGTGCGCCTATCATATTACCAAAACAATGGTTTTTTAATTGTTCAAGTTTAAAACAAAACTGATTAAACTACTCGTATTTACGTTCAAGAACACATTGGAAGTATAAGGCATTCTTATCCTACCTTAGTGAGTAAACGCATTCAATAATTATACAATAGAGCCAAATTAACGTCGACAATACGGAGGATAGTCGCCGTGTATCATTCCAGCATACAAGCCTCGGTGTGTGCATGTTTGTTTGTCGCCAGTGCCTTGATTCTGCTAATGCATTGTAGTACTACAATGACAACTGCATGATGATTTAGTTTAATTGCTGCTTCAATTCTACGCGCGCACACATATCAAACCTCTTAGGCGTCAATGGTATGGAAAAACACGTCACGTGACCCGACCGTCTATCAGTCATCGTACTGTACTGTAATATCAGAATCGGAAACCTGGTATACTGCCTACGGTGTTAGATTGGCAGCCGGGGGTCGTGCGTTTACCCTTGCCTGGTTATAGGACAAAGTATCCTAATTTTGGACGAGTCTTTGTGTTACATAACGTTCTCCTTTATCGGGTTAAGCATGTAGATCACTCCAAAGTGTTGAAATACATATGTAGTTAATGTATAGAGAAGGGTAATCGGACTACTCAATAAACATTTACAGGCACATTGCCTCTGTAAGCATGTAAATATCCCAGACTTGTTTTTTTTGTCCCCAGCCGAGATTTGAACTCGGGACCTCTCGCATGGTTGGTAGATGCGCTACCGCTAAGACACAGAGCACCGCCATCGATTCCCGGCTAGGGACCAAAAAATCCCAGGTCTTGAATCTTTACACGTTTATGATGTCGTTGTTTCTGGTTCCCACGACACATGGTATACAGGTCAGTTAAGTAAAGCTGGCACGTTCAACACATTTACACGTTGCGCTTGTGTAGTGTCTGTGAATAGCGCGCGGCGTGACGTGTACTGCATGCGCATCATGAAAAGTCTGCCCGTCTCTCTTGCGCACGGTCTAGCTTATGAGTGTGAAGGGGACAGTTATAGTTTTACTTTTGTTACTGTTTATAAATACAGCGTGATCTTTTTGGTATTCAACCGTATGTGCGTTTCAATGAGGATTTTTTCTGACAGCTAAGAAAAGTAGTTCCAAATGAGCCGTTTTCAGAAGAACTAAAAAAACGAATGGCTGTCAAAGGAATGCAATTTTTGAGCTCGGCCCAATAGCCATGTGTGATACATCATCGAATAGGTCTATCACACATGGCTATTGGGCTGAGGTCCAAAACTGCATTCCTTTGACAGCCATTCGTTTTTTTTTCTTCTGAAAACGACTCATCTATCTCTTTAAACGAGCAATTCTTGTATATATATATTTATATATAATCAGAATCTCGGAAACGGTTCCAACGATTTTCACGAAATTTTGTAGGCAGATGCTTTCGGGGGCGTTTAATTGATCTAACTAGGTTACATTTTTAGAAAACGGTTTTATCCGTGTTTTAAGCCAATTGTTTGCTATGATAACATACAGAGGTAAATTTCGCGTCTATCAGCAAGGTTGGGATAGTTCTGACGGGAAAACAGGCGACCCGTTTCGGGCCGATTTCAAGAGACCCGGTTCGAGTCATGATTTTTTTTTCCAAATTCTTTTTTTTGTTGAAAAAGGATTATTTTAATTTTATATTACATATTTTATATTACAAAAAAAGTACCGAGCAAAGCTCGGTCACCCAGGGACTTAGTCATTAAATGGCATTTTTAAGAGAGGATTTTTGTTTTTCTAATGAGAATTGCCAGTTTATTCTGTGGTCTTTCCTCTTTTCTTTTGGCTCTTGCATTTGCTTGTGATTGGACTTCGGACAACTGGTGCTAAAATCATGGAAAAAAACGTTGAAGAAGAAGAATAGGAGAACAGAACATTCGCGTAACCACAATAGAAACAGAATGATGTTGCTCAGTTGATCACAGATTTCTTCCAGTCGATGAAACTACAGAACAGTAATAAAGTTTTTATCTGTGGCAAGCAATAAGAAAAAAAGGTAGGGTAATGAGCAGTTTTCAGAAGAACTAAAAAAAAAAAATCTAACGGCTGTCAAAGGAATGCAATTTTGGACCTCAGCCCAATAACCATGTGAATGAATTTAATTTTATTTGGATCAAAAAAATTAAAACTATACTAAAATTAAAACTATACTAAAATTAAAACTATACTAAAATTAAAACTATACTAAAATTAAAACTATACTAAAATTAAAACTATATTAAAATTAAAAAACTATATAAAAGGGAATTTATTATTTGTGAATAGATAGCTATTCACAAATAATAAATCCCCTCGAGTTCGCCTACTCCCCGCATGGTGCACCGCATGCACGCAGCGTTGCCCAGTTGTACTGCGAGGCTGACCCTTTGGGCAAAGTATTCGCCCGCCCTGGGGTCGCCGGAGGCCAGGACCAATTTTTTTGAAACCTCTTTCATGAAAGCCTTCATGTCAGAGGACCATGGGCCCAGCGTTTCCATAGCAAGTGCCGCAAATTCGTGGTCAACAGTAACGAAGGCGTATTTGCGGCACTTTTCCAGCTGGGCCCGGTCAACTGCAGTCCCAGCCTTTCTTGCCGAGCTTCTGACGTGGGATGGCGCCAAGGCGTCCACGATGGTGGCATCCCACGCCAAAGGCCAGCCTAGCCGCCAGGGCATTAGCGTCACCCCATCGGGTCTTTTGCCGTCTGGTGCAGACATTCCGCGGGATTCCAGCGTGCTGCTGATGTTAGCAGAAGACAAAGCCCGCTGGAATGTGTCATTAATGACAGCATGTCGGCTCATGCGGCAGGTGGCTGATGCACTTGACAGGCAGCTGAGACCGTGGCGGCCAAGAGCGTCCATAACCTGACCACATATGCAGCCATGAGGCTCACAGACTTTGGCCCCAACCCGAAGGCAAACTGCTGACCTTAGGGTATGGGGGTCCAGCATCGTGCCCAGGTTACGGGAGTGCTCGTAGCCAGTGCCCTGACTCCTTCTCTGAGACCGCCAGCAATCTAGCCCGCTCGGAGATCTCCGAGCATTGCTCGAGAAACGCTGCATGGGCGGATCTTACTGCAACGATGTCCCATTCGTGTTGGCGGTGCTTTTCAGTAGGTACGTCAGCGTCCACATTACTGGCGCGCCAAGCAAACTCCGCCTCCTCTAGGCACGCCACACGAACATCGGCAGGGTTTGGGGAATTAAGTATCCCGCCAATGAGGGTGTGAGTGCTGTGAATGGAAGCTAAGAAGGCTGGGAGCGCCAGACTATTAGTAGTGCGGATTCCAAGGCCACCGTACTTAACAGGCAAAACTGCTTGTCTCCACGCTTGGGAACAAAAAGTGATGTTCAAAATTTTGCTAACAGTTTTTTGTAAAGTTTCGTCTATGGCTGAGGTTGTGTCTGGAAATGTGAAAGATGGGCAGCAGCGGAGAAGATACATGAATTTTGGAGCAAAAAGACATAGACGTAATACAAAAATGGCTGCGTGAGGATTTATTTTGAAAAGCAGATCGGAAGTCTTGTGAAAGTTGTCTATTTTAGAATTTAGGAAAGTTGGAATAGCTTCTTCGAATATAGGAGCACCAATTAGAGTCAAATTTTTTTTCGATAAGATTGAAATGTTCGGAGTGAGACTATTGAATTTGTTTGAAATATTGCTTCGTTCGTCAGTGGAAAGGAGTTCAGAGAAAAAAAGTTCACATTTATTAAAATTTAGTGATAGTCCTATTGATGAAAAGCCACTGATAATGCTTTCCAGGTCCTTGATGACAGTTTCAGCGCTCCCTGCTAGGCAACCGTCATCAAGGTACCAACTATTGAAAGATGATGTAAGTGAAGTAATAATGGGGTTGATCGCGAGACTAAAAATAACGGGGCCTAGTGGGTCTCCTTGCTGACACCCAACACTTGACGAAATTTCGTCAGAACCAAACATTAATTTTGAAGGAGTCCCATAACATTGCCATAAATAACCATAGATTTCAGGTAATTCTTTTTGAATTTCTGATAGGAGGGCCCCCTATCAACGGAGTTAAAAGCGTTTTTAACATCAATTTTGAGAAGAACATCAAAACTAGCAAAACTAACAGCAGAGTCGTAAGGCGGGTCTGGTACTCGCGACAGCACAGCTTAGATGCCAGACGTCGGAAGGTGCTCCCGACTGCGATAGGGCGGATCCCTCCATCCTTCTTCTTAAGGGCAATGAGATTAGCGCCGTATAGTATGGGCGTAACGTTACTACAAACACTGCCGGAGAGCATAAGGTTCATCAGGGCAGTCAGCTCAGAGAGGAGAATTTCTCCTGCTTCCGCAGCGAGGGGGCCAGTGAGGTCCTTTAGAACTTGAGGAGTCATTGCGTCCAGGCCGCCGGCTGAGCCGTTGGGAAAAGAGCGGATCGCCCTAAGGGTGGCCTGCTCAGTCGTAACAAGCGGCTGCTGGGAGCTGTCGGGTGGGCTGGGTAACTGAGAACTAGCTGAAGGAGAAGGGTGCTTGTCTTGCAACGAAGCAAGTACTTCAGCGGAATGTGAGGCCATAGTGTCATTGGAGAACAAAAGCTTTGCTGCCCCACTTACGTTTCCGTGTTGAATTTTATTTTCAATCAATTTTATCTTTTGAGCGTCATTTGATGTGTAGGGAATAGGAGGGGGTCGGGTGGAAAGTGTATTAGGGAATAGTGGGTTATTGACATTGTCTTTTATGATGGAGGTGAGACTCCGGTTGGATTTTGAGCCATGTGTGATACGTCATAAAATAGGTCTCAGCGAGCTGAAGAAAATTTACTTAGTAATATAACTCCGAGAGGACCAACATTTGGCTGTTAGCATCATAGTAACTTTTGTTCAGCTCGCTGAGACCTATTCGAAGATGTATCACACAATGGCTATTGGGCTGAGGTCCAAAATTGCATTCCTTTGACAGCCAACAATTTTTTTTTTTAGATCATCTGAAAACGGCTCATTCATCCAGTAACTGACCACTGAGCGTCCGTGACCCTTTGTTACCTACATAATTAAATTGTTGAGAATTTCTGGGATAATTATTTTTTGTTTTGGTAAAGATTTTCTTAGGTGAAATTATTTTTGTTCATATGAAAATTTATTGAAAATTAAAAATATTTTGTGACCATTGATTCCGCCTTATTTTTAATACTTTTCGCTCGAATTTGCTAAAAATATATTATAACAAGTAACACATATATTTGTATTTATTTATCTACAACGCACCCATTTTACTAAAACCTAACTCTAGTCTACACTTAAAGTAGAGTCGCATTTTGAATCAAAATCATTTATTTTTAAACATACTGTATAGTGAAATTGCATAAGTGTGAGTACTGTGAACGTGCCAGCTTTACATAACTGACCTGTACTACTAGAGGGCCAGAAGCAATGTATGTGCATGTATGTAAATGTTTATGTTTAATATCCATTCTTTGGTTTTCCGCATCTGTAACACCCAATCCAAAATGTATGTTTCTTATTACTTTTCTTAGGCCTATACCTTCCTCAGGGAAGAGACCCGTGCCCCTCGGTGGGGACATAATGGGTTGATGATGATGATGATTAGGCACTTTTATTCAGACACCTTTATATCCTTTGGTATGTTACTATATAACCTAGACCTAGGATCCGAGAATCAGACTGGCGTTGTCTTCGTAGCTATTTTTTTTAGTTTCAGACGTAAAATGCAAAGTCGAAACATAAAATAATTTACCTGTCAGTTGTTAGGAATATTAAGTTAACTCGTTAAGCGAGGTAGTTAGGCACGCGACGGAACTTGTCAACGAGAAAGACAATTGGAGAAACTTCGCATTTGTTATTAATGACCACAAATTTCAGACTATTAGTGCAAGAAGTTTTAGCGGCGTGGGTTAATTAATCAAGAGGAAAATAGTGCTAGAAGTGAGGTCGAAAAAATTGAGCTCGCTATAAGATAAGTAACAGGCGAAGAAAAAGGAGCAAAAAATGACAGTATAAAGTTATTTCCTAGTTTCGTAACGTTCTTGGGTTTGGCCAAAAAAGGTGGGTGCTTTGTCTAAATTTGTGAAAAGTGTATCCAAAATATTAAATTCTTCTTTAGGAAAATTCGTACAGCCGTAAAGTCATTTATTGAATGAAAATAAAAAATATATGTATACAAAAGTCATTAAGCTTTTCAATTTCGGGACTCAATACTTAAAACTTTCCGATAATTTATTATTATTGTTTGTCTTCGCGTTACTAGTTTTTTTACGGCTACCCACTTTTCGGGTGTAAATGTCACCCACCTACGGTGCCGATTGTTGGTGTAGCGTTTTTATAATTTAAGGTTTTCCTACTACCTGTTTACTACCTGTTTTTTAAAAACTTTAAATTTTTCAACTATCTATATATATAAAAGGAGAAGCTGACTGACTGACTGACTGACTGACTGACTGACATATCAACGCAGGGCCTAAACTATAAGGGTTAGAAACTTGAAATTTTGCACAAGGGTTCCTTTTGTAACGTAGGGGAGCACTAAGAAAGGATTTTTGAAAATCCATCCCCTAAGGGGGTAAAATGGGGGTTCAAAGTTATTATGAAACTTTGCCGTTTTTTAAATTATTCGAATGAAATTTGGTACAAAGGTTCTTCATTTAAAATTATGAAACACATGTAAAATAGTTTTTCGAAAATCATCCCTTAAGGGGTAAGAGGGGGGGTGCAAAGTTAGTATGAAACTTTGCCGTTTTTGAAGATATTCGAATGAAATTCAATATGAAGTTCTTTCATTAAAATTTATGAAAAACATGTAAAATAGTTTTTTGAAAATAATTCCTTAAGGGTGTGAAAGGGGGGTGAAACGTTAGTATGAAACTAAGCCATTTTTTAAGTTATTCGAATGAGATTCAGCATGAAGGTCTTTCATTGAATGTCATGAAAGACGTGTAAAGTAGTTTTTTGAAAATCATCCCTCAAGGGGGTAAGAGGGGGTTGCGAAGTTAGTATGAAAGCTTTTTCGCATGCACTAAAAGTATCCCTATCTTATTTGCAAACACTTTACTCAACTAAGGCCCACGCGGACGGAGTCGCGGGCAACAGCTAGTACTTAATATAGAAACTAACTATCTAACTTATTTCCTAACTATACTTTACTGTCGGAGACGAGCAACCGACGACGCGAGCTTCGTCTCTGCTCACCGTGATTAAGTACTGCGGATCAAAGTGAAACCTGGTTGGACTCTGCTGACAAAATGCATGTAAATATATCCGTAAAATCTTCTAATATATTCTGGTATTACCGTGTTAGTATGCATACTCCTCCGAAACGGCTTAACCGATTTTGATGATATGTATATTCGGTAGGTTTGAGAATAGGTTATTGTCCATTTCTCATACCCCTATATGGCAAAACAACATTTGCCGGGGCAGCTAGTAATTTATAATACTTAACACTATTATAAAATTTATTCCGGATACACTTATTTGATTTTTCTGTCAGAAAAGTCTGACCAGGTTTCGTTCTAATTCACAGAGCTCAATAATGTACTAATTTATTTATTTTCTTTTACTACAGATACGTACCTACAGATTCGTAGATCAAGAACAGTACCTGGGTGACCGAGCTTTGCTCGGTACTTTTTTTGTAATATAAAATATGTAATATAAAATTAAAATAATCCTTTTTCAACAAAAAAAGAACTTGGAAAAAAAATATCATGACTCAAACCCGGGTCTCTTGAAATCGGCCCGATACGGGTCGCCCGTTTTTCCGTCAGAACTATCCCAACCTTGCAGATAAACGCGAAATTTAGCTCTGTATGTTATCATAGTAAATTTCAATTGGCTTAAAACACGGATAAAACAACGTTTTCTAAAAATGTAACCTAGTTAGATCAATTAAAAACGCCCCCGAAAGCATCTGCCTACAAAAGTTCGTGAAAATCGTTGGAGCCGTTTCCGAGATTCTGATTATATATAAATATATATACAAGAATTGCTCGTTTAAAGAGATTAGATTTCACCGAAGTGCGCATCGTATACATACCGCAGAGGTAGTTAGCATAAATCAGGGCAGTATCTAAGCGGCATCAGCCGGGCATTAGGCCGCCCGCCTATAACTCAGCTGGGACACCTCGGACATTCCATTAGTCCCACTCGTGTACCGCCCCGATCCATTGCCGAAGCTAATTGGGACTTTACCGACCATCGTAACGTCCTGTTTACCATTGCTAATGAAAATAGAACTAATAACTGTGATCGTATGGTTGTGATTAATTTGGTACTACCAAACTCACTAAAATTGCTATTATTTACTTTGCAATAAAATAGAGAATGTATTTCCATCACGTATTCTGCCGTATGCACTTCATGTATCGACCGAACGAGAACAGAATACCTATCGGTCCTGACAGCGTTGTATTTAACTTACCGACTGTTTCATCCATTGATTAAACACTCAGATATACATAAACTCTCGCCTGTATCCCAAAGGGCTGAGACCAGGGACTGACACTTGCCACGTTCATAACAGATCACGTTGGTTTCACCGACCTTTATTAGTCGTTTAGTCGCACAATTCGAATGCACGCTCGTTTCGGGTATTATTATCTTATCAAACAGTCTGTGTTGAAAAAGACCTCAAAAATATTTGCAAACACACGAGCTGGAAGATAAAGTCAAAGCCCTGAGACACGAGAAAGAAGATTGTGGATTAGGCAAAAGGTATTAGCACCATTTGAGGTTAGTAATATGATAATAATAATAATGTTTATTTATATAAGGAATAATACACAATAACAGATAAAAATGGTACTTAGATATTAAAAATAAAATTTTGTGTAAACATCTTAAGAGTAATGGTGATCCCACACTGGGCATAGCCATAATTATGTAAAAATCCCTTCTGTGATTTTATTATAATCATCATCATCTGCCATATGACGCCTACAGCGGGACACAGACCTCCCTCATGGTTTTCCAGCTGGTCTTCAGACCATCTACTTTTTGTTTTGCTTTGATAATCAGGTAAAAATATGTTCTTACATGAGCTAAAATTTTCGCGCTTCGTCTAGAGACCCTCTTCACGATGTAAAAACTGGGCCTAAATTCTCCTGACCCACTGTAGTACAACGACAGTAGTATGAACGCGTCAATAGTTCTACCCGTCAATGGAATCACAAATCATGTCGCGTGATCCGACCATGCAACTGTGTTGAACTATAATGCACTAACAGTATCGAGAACCTGTATATCTGTATGCATATCCTGTTCAGTGGGCGTACACGTCGCGATGCCAGCTTTGATCGAACCAGTCGAGCTCGCCGAAGATTCCCGACACTTCGAATCTCCATTTAAATGCTAATTTGTCCAAGTCGTCGGATGATACGCAACTTGAGAACAGTTCTAGACGCCCGCGTTAAATGTTGCTAATGGCCCCGGTCGCGCGGTCTTTTGTCTGAAAATTAACGAATGTCATTTTTAACGGCCTAGGAATCGGAATTCCAAACGATTGAACGGAACTGTCATCACAACTTTAAATTTGAGTTGCTGTTTTATTTGATGGCTTGAAAATTAGACAATTCATATAGATAGGGCAAGCATCTGTAAAGAAAGTAGAAATAAGCTAGTTATTCTACCTGCCTAAAAATATTAACCTAGAAAAGGTTCACCAAGAATGACACCAGCTTTGGATAAGCCAAAAGATGCAGCGGACAGACACGAAACAAGAATCATTTTAGAGTAACAAAATACTGATTTTGTTGAACTGTACTGACAGTTCAACATTCTAATACAATTTAATAGGTAGGTACCAGAGGGCCTGGGAGGGGTAAATTTTAAATATATAGATTGAATAATTATTTTGGTGGTAGAATGCTAAAACAAAAATTATAAAAAGTATTCAACAAAATGCCGGATACCATACGAAGTCAAGATAATTAATTACTCCTTAGAGTAACATATACAAGGCTGAAGGTTTGAAGCTTGTATCAGGCTAACTCTTGTTTGCCATACAATCGCTAGTAGTTACTAGCGATTAACGATTGTTAGTTAAGCCTTAGTTACAAAAACATTTAAGAATTTAGTTGAGTGACATTTATTAGCAGAAAGTGCTTCCGTGCGATTCTTAGGTAAAGTGCTATGTAAATACGTGGCAAAACTATTTTAAACGAGACTGCTCCTGCAGTCAAACCAAGAAAATAGTGTTGTGGTGCCTTACAAAACCAATGTAACTTGTTATTTTTATTAGAAAAGAATAAAAAGAAAAAGAAACGTTTATTTGCAAAAGAAAGTACACAGAAATTACATTGGTCTCCACACTAAGCCAACAGCCTGTATAGTGGCGGCCTAAAGGTAATTAACATAAGAGTGTTTTACAAGCGCATGAGAACGATCGTTACGGTTTAACAATAAAACTTATTTTAAAATCTATATTTAAACATTACCAAGACTAGGATGCAGTTAACAACTAATACGGTATTTGACACTATCAACAATAACTTATTTGAGATGCTCGATTTAAACAAAAATTACAAAATGAATCGGAAACTGTATTTCTTTTAATCATTTACTAGTTATTACAATTTTTAAATAGATGAAACACAAAGAAAATGCTCCGAAATGTGTTTTCATACAGAATTCCGTTTTAAGAGTAACTCATTTGACATCCTGTCAAATACACAAATGTGAAATATCAATAGCCTATCATTGGAATTTAAAGTTTAATATCACTTATTACCTACTGTCTAAAGTCAAAATTTTGAATTTTTTTATTTATATTTATAAATTAATAAATACAATAGAAAATACAACACAGCAGAGGATGATTTTGGACCAAAAACACAATACGGTCACTGCTACCCTGCTTCACTGTTTGTTACCAAGAGTATTTCCGTTTATCAACCACAAATATCTAGGCACTTGTAACAGAGCCAATATTCCTGATAGCTCTTAATCAGATTAAGGAGCACTAGCAGTTGGTCAATGTTATCCTTGAGCCAGAATCAGAACATTGGATTAATCAAATGAAACTACAGTCTGATATCAATTTGACGCGTGGCCGTAAACAAGGCTGACTGAACATTATGATTCATTGCCCCATACTTCCTTCGCTCATAACTGAATTGATAGTGACTCTTAGCGAGGCCCGATAAGCCCGGATTTATTAATATGATCATAACGGAAAACTACAGAAGGACGTGCGTCTTTTACCGAGGTGGATGTTAAATCGTCGATTTCAAATTATGAAGATATCGATATCGACCTTTTCATATCATGCACTCTGGTGCGACAATAAAGTCAAAGTCAAATTTGATGTCAAATATTTTATTCATAATACAAATAGAACATTTACTTCATGAACGTCAAAGTTGTTAGTCTCACAATTATTAGGTTACATGGAGAAGAAACTAACAAAAAGACTCCACATTTATTCTTTTCAAAACAGTTTAAGCCTAAATTACAAACTTTCAAACTTACAAGATAATATCTTGGATGTGTTGAACACTAGACACATTTATCCTCTGATTTTTAATATTAAACTACTATTTAATGCCAGACGTCCTTGTCTTCTGAATAATCGTTGATTTCATAATAAGCTTTTTTGCAAAGAGTGTGCTTAATACAATTCTTAAATCGCGTTGGAGGAAATACTTTCAGAAATTCGAAATTACTCTAAAACCGCATAGCAAAACCAACTTTTGTTTTTTGTGTACTTTCGTCGTTTAATTGTCAATTTTATTGATTAAAAGCATTAGTTTTAAGTGTTTTTGTAACTAAAACAGGAGATATACAAAATTATGTAAAATAATGTTGCTATGTAAAAGTACTTAAGTATGTTAAACTACTTATGTTTAACCTGCACAACTTTTGGTAGGCCGATCGGCTTACTGTAACAATGGTTTTTAATTTTATTGTTCTTCTCAAGGTTGTACACAACGCAACTGATTAAATCGCAGATCCTAGTGTATCCTAGTGTGGGGCCAGAAGCAATGTGTGTGCCTGTATGTAATGTATGTTTTTTTTTGTTGTTAGGATTTATTTTACGTACAACTGTATGCACTGTTATGCGGCTTTCTAAAATATATAAATAGGTAATTGGTTTACTTTTGATTAAATCCATACATCGATACCTCCTTACATCCATGCAACATAATTACTTATTCCAAGCTTGTATCAGAGTATCAGTCGATAGAATTCTTCCGCTTTGTGGTACGTTAAATTACTATTAATAACAATAGCTTCTACAAAACATAATCACTTGCATTGATCCCAAACTAGGATACCCTGTGCTAACCAGGCAAGGATATTACAAACACGGAAATACACCCAGACTGAGATCATTTATACAAATGTAATTCTATGTTGTTACAAACATAAAAATAAAATTGTGATGATAAAACAGTATGCCAATTTGTCCTTTGTTGTCCTTCTGCTCGGCGGCCACACCGTTTGGATTTAGTTCGGGATCGGATGAGATGACCCACTTATTTGACACAAATTAATTAGTTCGGACTGCCGCTTTTTAGGTACAGATTAGACCAAGTCATATTTAATTCAGCTTGATGCCTCAGACTCTGTTATCTACTCTGCTTAAAGAACAGCTAATCTTAATATATTCGTAGCTAAGCTTATTAAAATTGTGATCATTAACCTACTTTTCTAACCTTAATCAGTTGCATTATACCTTGAAACTTGGTGAGTCCATCAATTGGTGAGTCCATCGGCAAACCAAAAATTTTACTGGTAACCTACTTTTTTTTTAAATGTTTAGTAAAAATGGATCGCTCGTAGCCCCCGCCGCCTGAGCGATCTTAAACGATCACGAAGATTAAGCAACATAGCGCGCGTTCAGTGCATGGATGGGAGACCGTTCTATGACTAATACTAGAGGCATTTTTCCGAGCGGTTCCGTGCTTTGCAAGGTACGCTAAGCAGTTAGTGCCGGCTGCTGTCAATAAAAGGCAGTCGTTAAGCCAAGTCAAATGCCTTAGGGTGGCTTGAAAAAGTCTGGATTGGTGGAAGCTTGTAAGACTAGTGGCTGGTCTTACTGTCAGAAGTTTTCAAGCCACCCTATGGCCTCTGACTTGTCGGCCATTACCCTCACAAAAAAACAAATGCAAAATTATTTAAATATTACTTTCTTTACTTTACTTTTCATTGACTTATCAAAAAGAGTACAAATAAAACAGTACGCATATAATCATGAGTTTGACAAACGTTAAAATATAACTTGAAGAAATTACTTCGACTTTGCATGAACGTATCAGACTTTTAGGGGACGCGGGATACATCTTAAAATTCTTCCGGCAACACAGTTTGTACTTCGTTCCAGGCGTCGAACTCCGTCAAAGCTATTCTCATACCTCAGCGCTTGAAATCGCCAATCCGCGGTGAGCCCGCGTGGTGATTAGCCCCATACTCTCTTTCTAAGAGAAGGCCGTGGTAGTGGCACATATACAGGCTGCTTACGATACAAATATGGTCATATAGATAATTCATTTATTTACATATTTATGATTATGCTGATGGACAAATGATGGCCGGAAAGTGCTCGAATGGAGACCACATATCGGCAAGCGCAGCGTAGGACGACCAGCCACAAGATGGACAGACGATCTCATCCAAGTGGCTGAAAGACGCTGGATGCAAGCCGCTTCCGACCGGTCTTTTTGGAAATCCATGGATGGAGGAGGCATATGTCCAGCAGTGGACTTCTTGTGGCTGAATGATGATGATGATGATGGACAAGCCTTCAGCGCTGATTTTCAGTCAGTGCCAAGAGATACCCCGCGAACGTAACGTAACTGACTAGCGTTCACGCAGTCAACTTTGATGTGTAGTTGACGTTAGGCGCAGCCTTTATTAGTGAATGCAATTTCCGACCAGGCCAAAGCTGACCTTTCTTTGTAAGTATTCCTCTTGTGATGACACGTCGCAAACATTGATGAAGGCCAATCAACGAGTTTCATTACCACCCTGGCACGGCAACACATGCGGATGTTATACAATTTAGCAAGCGGTGGAGGCGTAGTCATTCGATTTGCCCGCTCGTTTACACTGCCCGCGTTTGGTTTGTGTCACAAACGGAATATGCACATGGGTGCGAGCACTGGCTGAAATTATCTGCTGAGTTCGACAGTGTATGATTGAATCTAATATTGCTTTAGTGGTTCAAAATCACTCACTCAATATACCTACATGTAGGTGAAACTGTGATAGTCTAGCGGGTAGAACAATGGACTCGGAAGTGGAAGACTCAGATTCGATTCCTAGTGCGGGCATGTAGCGATGACTTTATTTTCTAAGCTATGTAGGTACATTTGTGCAGTTTAGGAGCAATACCACTCACTAACTGTGAAGGAAAACATCGTGAGGAAACCTGAGCTAATCAATACCTCACCCTACCTGTAGGCACGAGTGGTGAGTAAAACACATACTCTCTCTCGTTCTCTCTGAGAGAAAGTCTGTGCCCTAATTTGGGACGTATATAGCCTGATTGCATACTCATGTTGGTGTATGTAGTAGTAGTTTGTTAACATTATTAACATTTTACTTCAAGTTTTTATGATTTTTCTTATGTATGTAAACTGTCGCTTTCTTAAATTTACAAAGCTAAAAAATGGTTAAACTATGTCTGGCCGAAGAATTGGTGTTTTCTTACTGTTGTACAATAAATAATGTTTTGACATAGCAAGTGTAGATGGCACTCGTGGGCCTTGAGACTCTTATGTAGATAGATTCGTACCAACCATTGAAATTCAATGGTAACAACATAGATTTAAGGTAATTTTAGAAAAAATGTCAGAGTGCAGCATTTTTTTCGCTGCTTATTTTTCCCCTATGTTCAGCCCCAAGGCTAACATTGCTTTCAACAAAAAGAAAGTCCTATCGTACATTGACATTCAACAAACAGAATGTCGTATCGTAAATTGACATTCAACAAACAGAATGTCGTATCGTAAATTGACATTCAACAAACAGAATGTCGTATCGTAAATTGACATTCAACAAACAGAATGTCGTATCGTAAATTGACATTCAACAAACAGAATGTCGTATCGTAAATTGACATTCAACAAACAGAATGTCGTATCGTAAATTGACATTCAACAAACAGAATGCCGTATCGTACATTGACATTCAACAAACAGAATGTCGTATCGTAAATTGACATTCAACAAACAGAATGTCGTATCGTAAATTGACATTCAACAAACAGAATGTCTGTCAGAGGTGCTGTGTGGTGTCGGCCTAGAGAATAGCACCAACCCAACTCGTCCCGCGGGTGTCGTAAAAGGCGACTAAGGGACACAAAACCGGGGGGTGGGCAGCAGCGCCTCCTGCAGTACAACTCTACCGCACTGCGATCCCCAACCCGCATGCCCAGCGTGGGGATTATGGGCATTACCCCCAATGATGGCACAACCTAGGAAACGGCCCCTAGTTCCCGGCCGCCTCGCTATTCCTGGCCATCGTGGCAGCGGCCATGGTAACGGCGGGGTAGGGGGTGCTAAGAATCACCGGGCTACCTTAGGCTGCCACAAACAACTGACCCTGGCAACGTTCAACGGACGCACTCTGAGGCTTGACCATCATCTAGCGCAGTTGGAAGTGGAGTTAGAGAACATTAAATGGCATGTTCTGGGGTTAAGTGAAGTCCGTAGAGAGGGGGAGGACACCGTAACCCTAGACTCGGGCCATCTTCTCTACTTTCGCGAGGGTGATAAAACATCCCAGGGTGGCATAGGTTTCCTCGTCAATAAGGCCCTCTCTAACAACGTTGAAGAAATCTCTAGTGTGTCGACCAGGGTAGCGTACCTGATCCTTCGGCTGTCCAAGCGTTACAGCATGAAGGTCATTCAGGTTTACGCACCGACCTCGGCACACTCGGATGATGAAGTTGAGGATATGTACGAAGACATATCCAAAGCCTTACATAACACCACGAAGACTCACTTCAACGTTGTTATGGGGGACTTTAACGGCAAGGTGGGAACCCAGAGTGGCAACGAGTCCCGAATAGGCCCGCATGGTTATGGAGTCAGGAATCACAGGGGGCAAATGCTTGTCAACTTCCTTGAGAAAGAGGAACTATTCTTGATGAACTCTTTCTTCAAGAAACAGCCTCAAAGGAAGTGGACATGGCAAAGCCCCGACACTGTGACCAAAAATGAGATCGACTTCATCATGACGGATAGCAAGCATGTATTCACAGATGTCTCAGTGATCAACAGGTTTAATACCGGATCTGATCACCGACTTCTCCGAGGCTCTCTGAATATCAACTTGAAGCTTGAGAGAAACCGTCTGATGAAGTCCACGCTCCGACCAAACCCAATCCAAATCATGGCGGGCACCGAGAAGTTCCAGCAGCTTCTCGGGAATAGATTTGTTGCCTTGGAGCCCACCGACGACGCTGACGAGACCCTACACAATCTGGTCGTAACTCTTAGGGACGAGGGCATCAAGTTCTGCAAAACGCAGCGGACAGGCAAGAAATCCAAACTCTCGGCTGAGACTCTCCGGTTACTGACAAAAAGACGGGAAACCACCCAAGCGACTTCGTCAGAGAGGTCAAACCTGAACAAGCAAATTGCGAAGATGGTACGGCGCGACCTTCGGAGCTCCAACACATGCCTCATTGAAGAGGCAATAGAGCAAAACCGAGGGTCCAAAGTATTCACTCAGCAGCTTGGCAGGAGCCACCTGACGAAGCTTACAACGCAAGACGGGAGGACCGTATTGTCGAAGCCGGAGATCTCCGCCGAGATAGAGGATTTCTATGGCCGATTATACGCTGCACATGCTTCTTATTCCCAACGAGACGACCAAGATTCCAGAGCCACCCTGACGCGCCACTACACCGACGAACTGCCTGACATCAGTCAAGACGAGATCGTGCTAGCTCTGAGGCAGCTTAAAAATGGAAAAGCCCCCGGTGAGGACGGAATAACATCAGAGCTTTTGAAAGCTGGAGGAGCCCCTGTTATACAGGAATTACAAAGGCTCTTTAACGCCGTCCTTCACAGTGGGAGAACTCCAAAGGCATGGAGCGGGAGTTTGGTGGTGCTCTTTTTTAAGAAGGGTGACAAAACTCTTCTTAAAAATTACAGACCCATCTCGCTCCTGAGCCATGTCTATAAGCTGTTTTCACGAGTGATCACGAATCGTCTCGCTAGGAGACTCGACGAGTTCCAGCCGCCGGAACAGGCCGGGTTTCGCGGAGGATATGGCACCATAGACCACATTCACACAGTGAGGCAGATTATACAGAAGACCGAAGAGTATAATCAGCCCCTGTGTCTTGCTTTTGTGGACTATGAGAAGGCCTTTGACTCTGTCGAAACCTGGGCTGTTCTGGAATCCTTACAGCGATGCCAAGTAGACTGTCGTTATATCGAGGTGTTGAGATGTCTGTACGAAGCCGCCTTCATGAGTGTCCAAGTACAGGGCCAGCAGTCTAAACCTATCCAACTGCGTAGAGGAGTACGACAGGGGGATGTTATATCCCCGAAACTGTTTACAAGCGCGTTGGAAGACATGTTTAAGACGCTGGACTGGAAAGGAAAGGGCATTAACATAAACGGCGACTACATCTCGCACCTGCGATTCACAGACGACATTGTCTTAATGGCGGAGTCGCTAGAGGAGCTGAACCAGATGCTGGCCGGCCTAGCTTCAGCCTCGCGACGTATCGGTCTTGGCATGAATTTGGATAAAACCAAAGTCATGATCAATGGCCACATTGATCCAATACCGGTCGTCGTAGAAGGTCACCTTCTCGAAATCGTTTCCGAATACACTTACCTCGGGCAGATTCTGCAGTTAGGTAAAAACAATTTCGAGAAGGAGGCCAAGAGGAGGATCCAGCTGGGCTGGGCAGCGTTTGGGAAACTACGTCGAGTCTTCTCGTCATCCATACCGCAATGCTTGAAAACGAAAGTTTTCAATCAGTGTGTCCTACCTGTTATGACCTACGGAGCCGAGACATGGACACTCACGAAAGGGTTGGTCCACCAGTTTAAAGTCGCTCAGCGAGCTATGGAGAGAGCTATGCTCGGAGTTTCTTTGAAGGATAAGATTCGTAACGAATACATCCGACAGAGAACCAAAGTTATCAACATAGCTCAGAGAATTAGCAAGCTGAAGTGGCAGTGGGCTGGCCATATTTCGCGAAGAACCGACAACCGCTGGGGTAAACGTGTTCTTGAGTGGAGACCGCGACTCGGCAAACGTAGTGTAGGACGCCCTCTAACCAGGTGGGATGACGATCTGCGAAGGACTGCAGGCAGATGCTGGATGCGGCAAGCTGAAGACAGGGCGCTATGGCGCTCATTAGGGGAGGGCTATGTCCAGCAGTGGACTAATATAGCCTGATGATGATGATGAAACAGAATGTCATATCATAAATTGACATTCAACAAACAGAATATCGTATCGTAAATTGACATTCAACAAACAGAATGTCGTATCGTAAATTGACATTCAACAAACAGAATGTCGTATCGTAAATTGACATTCAACAAACAGAATGCCGTATCGTACATTGACATTCAACAAACAGAATGTCGTATCTAGTTGGTTGGAAGAAATTTCCAATTGCCTGTGTACTAGCCAATATTATGCTTATATTTTTCTTGTGTACAATAAAGTATGGATGTGAATTCTGATATCTTGTAAAAAAATACAAGGTACAGGAAAAGAGAAATAATGGAATTATTTAGCTCCTTACGAAGAACAACAATCCGTCTGAATGAGCAGCACAAGAGAACAAAATGTCACCGACAGAGCTAATCATAGTGGAGCCGACAAAAAGAAGTGAACAAGTAATGTGCTCCTAACATTCTTGGCCCCCAAAACCTGTCGTACCCTTCTCATACAATTTAGTATTGTTGCAACTCTTATCTTCTGCTTAAAATGTATAATTTACGAGTGACCCAGTATTTTTTCGGGAATTCGAGAAGGGTCTATTAAAGAGGGATTTTCCCTTTCATCTTTTTTTGCGGAACGAAATTGGTAAGTGCGAGTCGAACTTGCGCATCGAGGGTTACGTAAACAGTTTTTACAATGTGTTGAATTGTCAAGTCACGCCCAGCTCAGGGTATTTTCAAATCATCAATATGAAAAACGTTATCATTCGGGTCCAATCGAAATCGCTAAAAAAAACTGTGCCATACTACTTTTCGATACCTACTGAAAAAACTGTTTTTTTTAAGATTTTAGAGTTAGGTTGTAGATCTTTGTAAAAGTTTATAAACACAAACATTTACATACATTGCTTCTAGTCCCACACTGAGATACACTGTGTCGGGGGGGACCAGAAATAGTGACATCACAAACATGTAAACATCCAAGACCTGGGGATATTTAATCGTGATTATGAGTAGAAAGAATCCTGAGTCGGCCGTTACTTTACAAATCAACACCTTGTAAATTAAACTTAAAAGTTCGGAACCATCAGCGATAGTTTGACACACACATGGACGCTTTTTAATTATTTATTGTTATAATACACACCGCTGTAATCATTTCAAGAGCGACTCTAGTTCATATTAACATTTATACAGTCGTCAGCAGGTCAACCTTTACATTTTAGTTGCCAAAGTCATTTGTAGTACGGGTTTGATGTACGATCAAGCAAACAAATCTTTTTTCTCGTAAAATCCGCCATCCTTAAACAAATCCTATGTATATGTCAACCACCTAACTATGATAGAATATTTCAGTTCATGCCATTGCTGTGTATAATAAATATTTATACTAGATATAATATTATTCAGTATTACACAGGTTAAAAAGGAAAACAAACAAATGGATGGACGTACGAATGAATAATAACAAAATAACTCCCACACAATACAATCACTTGACCTGGACCCGAACTAGGATTACCTGTGCTATTTTAACCAGGCAAGGACATTACAAACATCAAAAAACACCCAGGCTGAGGCAATTTGTACAAATGTACGGTGGCCCACAGTAGAAATCGAACCCGCTACCCCATTCTTGGCAGCTAAGCGCTTTAACGACTTAAACAGCGAGGAAGTTAATGAACTGATAATCATGGCGATAAATGAACTAAGAAAAAGTCCGTGCTAATTGGAACCCTTTGACTACGGAACCTTAAAACAATCCGACTTTTATTATAATTGCCCCACTTTAGGAAGACACCGATTAGGGAAACTATTTCGACCAAGTCTTTCAGAAAGTCAGTGGTCACTGTTATGGCTTTTACAGGGGTGCATTTTGCTTGTAAGACTATTGGCTGGTCTTACTGTCAGAAGTTTTCAAGCCGCCCTAAGGCCGGTAACTTGGCTTAACGACTACCATCTATCGAAGGCAGCCGGCACCAACTGCTTAAACTGCCTTGTGAAGCAAGGATCTGCTTCGAAAAATGCCACTAGCGTTAGTCATAGAACGGTCCCCCATCCATGCACTGAACGCAACTTCCTTCACAGCTGCTAAATCCAAAGTTTTATTTTTTTTAAAGTGAAAGGGTTTTGTCAGAAGCGTGGCAAGTGGCAAGCTCTTGTCTACCCCTTTAGGATACGGGCGAGCTTAATGTATTTAATTTTTTTTAGAATACCATGTTTTACGGTACCCTATACTCTAAAGGCACGGATGGTACTAAACCATACCGTATTGACACAATATAATATTTCCTAGCGAGCCAGCTGCGTCAAGCATCCATATTTTAATGCCGCCAGACGCCTGTCCATTTCAACTATTCACAGGCTCGTGACCTCTATGAAAGCGGTTATAAAGGCGAGAATCCAACAAAGAGTGTGCCAACGCTTGACTGAAGCATTTCCTAAGCAAACAACCGTACTGACATTTTTGTACTATAATACCTACGTACTACAATACTAAAATGCAAAACGCTTAGTTATGGACCAACTTCTATGTGCAAACTCAAATTAACACAGTGGTATCTGAAAACAAGGATTTTCCAGGTCCAAATTTAGATCACAGGCTAATTAATATAGCAAAACTACGTATACAAATAACGGTCAGCAGCTGCTAACAATTAATAACACTATATTATAATGGTGTTAAGTAACACCATTATTGTACAATAATGTATTTTATCATTTGTAGCTCTCATAGTACAGGGAATCCAAGTTTTGGAGCAAGAACTTTTTTTTTTTAACATTTTTCAATGAAGTTGTAGGTGTTTGCGAACTATATTTTAAGCCCCACTCATTATTATCTGCATAATATTTATCTAAGGTATGCTTATACGTGGAAAATAGGAATTGGTAAGTGACCTTGTAAAACACAAAGAAACCTCAGTGTCTGAGTTATTCACAAACCTCAACATTTGAAATCGGTGATCCCTGACGGGCGTGCGATGTAATTAAGCCCATATTCTCTTCCTAAGGGAAGGCCTGTGCCCTACAGCGGGTCGGGTCGTATATTAGCTATGTTTCCTTTGGGATCGCAACATTTCCGGTGCCGAAAATTATATTACTGCTCCATGATAAGTGTTGTTTTGATAACTTAGGTATATCAAAGTGAGGACGATTTAATTTTTGAGACTATAAACGAAGATACCAAACATATTGTGTGTGAGTGTGATCTGTTTGCTGACCGGCTTACAGATGTAGCAGAGGAATGGTTGAAATACTGCGAGCGTAATGAATGAAAAGGTGTCCTATTTGTGATTATTTACTTTTAACGTTTTTAATTGCTGAATGTATTTTATTCCAAATTTATTTATTTGTTTATGGTAATTAATGAATTGTATAAAATAGTTGTATATACTTTATATGTTTGAATTGTGTAACGCAATGGTCTTCACTGTAATTTTATGCAATTTATATAAATATATAATAATAATATTAATTTATAGTCCCAAAATCTTTCAAAATTTCTGTTTACGCAATCAAATGCGTACTTTCTTTGTTAGCTTCTATTTAGTCAGCATAATTTATTATTTGTTACGCTTTCAGCCTTATAAACATTTTGTTATAGTAGTGCGTTTTTTTATTTTGACCTTGAAATGTGCGTACAAAACTTAATCATAATCATCATCAACTCACTGTTGCCCGGTATAGGCCTTTACCCCCAAATGGCACCTCACACGGTAACTCGCTATCCGCATCTCCCGACCATCGGGCCAATTTTGACTACGCAGCCTGATGAGTACCTCAGAAAAAGGTTCTCATCAGACGGATGTACTTACACAAATTTTTTTCTGAAAAGTTGAATCGAATTCAAGTAAATGATTCCAAAATTTAGAGTAATATTTTCCAAGTTTGAGTGGGTAGGAAGAAAAAGGCGCAGTGGGATCCAAGTGACAGGCCCTCTCGCAGCTTTGTGCGGCCCCTGGCGGACCAGCGCGCCGAGTGCCGCCGCTAGCGTTTATAACAGAAATGAAATACGCAGAAAGTCTCATTGGCTATTTTTTTGACATGTTAGTGAACTTAGCTGCATGCGACAAGAACTCTCATTTATTTGTAATCTGCTGGATAATGATCTGCTAAGTTCACTAACTTTTCTTTTGACTACCCTCACGTTACGCTACCCTTAAGTATAACCTCTATGACACAAATCTGTCAATCTAAATCCTGAACGATCCCAATCATCTGACTGTTCATTACTATCACAAACGAAAGGACAGGATGGACCGGATTTGGTGCGCATAATTGGGCCGCAGATTATTTTTTAGCTGTTGTTGGTGAAGTATAACCTATGTCCAAATAGTTAAATCTCTACAATATGGAGGAGGTTTTTTTAGGGCTCTCTGTTTATATGTCTGTGTATGCGTTTGATGCATTGGTAGTGTGGGACTCGTAGTTTGAGAGTTACAATAGCTTTAAATTTCATAACTTAAACTAAAATTACTGAAATAAGTTTAGCTTGTGATAATTACAATCATTCCTCCAATTTCACATTGATTATTTCATAAACGGGAAAACGGGCGTGAGTTTATTTATTTATTTAATTTTCATTAACTTATTTACTTGGTTTACTTAGCGACATCATAAATCATAGTCGTCATTAATATCGTACATTTTTATTTTTAAGAGAACGTCGGTTACTGACGTTTTGTACCAAATTTCAAATAGAGAAATTGTCACGAAATCTACAGCGAGTTTTGTCAGTTGCGTTATAATCTTGAAAAAAAAATATCCATTGTTATAGTGAGCCTATCGGCCAATTAAAAATTCTACAGGTAAATTAATATTACCTTACGCTCAACACAGTTACGAACCACCATACGGTTGCAGAACAAAAACAATTCCCAAAGTGTTAGATGTTTACATGTTTGTGATGTCGCTGTTTCTGGTTCCAACGACACAGGGTATCCTAGTGTGGGGCCAGAAGCAATTTATGTACCTGTATGTAAATGTTTATTAAAAAAAATGTTTATACAGGTAGGTCTTCTGAGATTTTTATTCAGCCGGGCAGTAGCGTGAGCGCTCTTGGCGCACTTGTGAATCTTACTGCATCGCCTTAGAAGCTGCTGTTGTACGACTCAAGCTACAGGATAAATTGATTCTGTATTTTCAGTGAAATGCTGAGTTTATGGTGTAGTTTTAATGGAAATACGAGGTAACCTTAACCGTTGCCGTGCTTCTGTACGCAGTCTCTTTCAATCACTAAGAACTGGGAAGTGAAAGTCTGCCCGACTTAGTGGATATTACAAGACGTGTGAAAATTTTACGTTGTACATTCAGGATTTTATTTTGTACTCTTCGGTGATTTTTGTATTCTTTTATACAAATGCTTTGTCAGAGATGAAAGACCGACGACGCGAGCTCGGTCTAAACTCAATTTTAAGCGCTAAAGTACGCGAATAGCTTTGATACTCAGTTTATTTCACGATGTTTTCCTTCAAAGTTAGCGAGTGGTATTGCTTCTACAAATGTCCATAACTTAGAAAGCGATGTCATAGGTAGGTACATGCCCGGATTGGGAATCTAACCTGGGTCTCTCGCTTTTGAGTCCACTGTTCTCCCCACTAGGGAGAAGGTAGTACCACAGGGAGAAGGTAGTGGCTGAAAACCAGCGCTACCCGCGGCTGTCCGGGGTAGCACCAGCTGAAACACTACCTTTTGCCTTATCGTAAACCTAGTTTAGTCTATAATTTATTAAAATTTTATTTGATGAGGCAATAAATAGTTTTTTTTTGTTTTTTATTTATTAAACACTAGGCTATTATATTGATGAATTAGCAGTCATAAAACGGCCTCTGTAATTCAGTGATATGTCAACAGATTTTCAAAACAATATATGTAGGTACACGCAAGGTATCCCTAATTACGACGAAATTACAGCGACCATACAATGTTTTGTTCTACATTGTCATCAAATTCAGCAAAGTCATAAGACCACACCGCCGCTGTACTGGTGCGGCTCTCAGGTGATTTGTAGTTGTAACAAACAGCACTCGCGACTGCAATAAACGGTATAACTGCCGCAATGATTTATATGTCGCTGCGAACTGGGAATAATTTTACTCATTATCAGTGATGGAGTGGGCTTTTAAATTTTACTGCTGAGTATTGACCCTCTGATGCAGGCGTATGTTGTGTAATGTTCTAAATGAATTGCAATGTGTTAGCGAAATGAGTCCGTGGAGCAAAATTATATCATATGTATCGTATGTACGTATGTCTCAGCAAGATATAACAAAACATTTTTCATCATCAACCCATTATGTCCCCACCAAGGGACACGGGTCTCTTCCCTGAGGAAGGTATAGGCCATACTCCACCACGGGAGCCAAGTCCGGATTGGTGAAGGTTTGTAACACTAGTGGCTGGTCTTACTGTCAGAAGTTTTCAAGCCGCCCTAAGGCCTCTGACTTGGCTTAACAACTGCCATCTATCGACGGGAGCCGGCACCAACTGCTTAACGTGCCTTGCAAAGCACGGAACCGCTCGGAAAAATGCCACTAGCGTTAGTCATAGACGGTGACCCATCCATGGACTGAACGCGCCGTATGTTGCTTAACCTTAGTGATCGTTTAAGATCACTCAGGCAGCCCAGACTACGAGCGATTCATTTGCTTGCAAACAATTCTCATACATAATATTGTGTGAGCGAGAACAAAACACATAAAGGAGAATGATCAATTTACTATAGCAGTTCGTCTAATTTTGCGTCTTGTTCCGCATTGATGAAACCAACGTTAAACTATAAGAAATTAGCTCTGGATTATGCAGGAAAAATATTATGAAAATATTAGATGGGAGTTTCGAAAAATCTTAATTTTGAGCCCATGTTTTGAGGTTATGACAACTTTGGTGGTTTGGTGTTATTTTGGAGTGGCATTGACACCTTTTAGTTTTAATTATAAGCATAGGTCCGCATAGGTCATTATTATTCTCTGTCACAATAACAAGCTCAGTTCGTTCCTCCCTTATTCTGAGGTTCGTTCCTACAGAAGAAGTTTGTGCTTTATGCCACAGATTATTTATGCTTTTAGCCAAATATGCAGGCGTTTACATACTGCGACTTTTTGCAGATAGCGTGTGTGTGTAACGATGGACAATTTGCGAGTGTATCCGTCTAAATCGCGAGTATATCGCTGCAAAAAGTCGCAATGTTTAAGGAGCCTAATGGGGGACAAAGAGATAATTTCTGATAAGCATAAACAGTCTTAGGTCCTGCGCACAATTGAGACAAGACGGTTTATTATGACCACAATGGCGGTTTATTTTAGTTATTTATTCCAAATATTGTTCATACATCATCATCATCATCATCATCATTTCAGCCATTGGACGTCCACTGCTGGACATTAGAATCTCCCAACGATTTCCAAAAGGGCCGGTTGGATTGTTCATCCACATGGTCATTTTAACAATAAACTACATTAATTAAACAATATCAAGTCCACCAGGATCAATTTGCAAAAATAAAACCGTGATAAAACCGCTCGTTTGAATTCCCGTCAAAAACTCCCCGTTTGCAGTTTGCACTTTCGCAATGTAGTACACAGTACACCTTTTGCGATTTTTGCAATAATTTAATCTAATCTGTGTTTGTAATCTGTATTGAGTGACTGAAGTGGGTTACTATATTGCACGGACCGAGAATGAATGGCATAAGAATGTACAGAGGGGAATTCTTCTGAACTTTTTAATTATCACTTTTAAACCCCTGATTCTTTTATTTTATCAAATAGAACTATGAAATCATTTTTCAAAAGAAACATTTTGAGATATAAATGCAAAAGCAACATAGACTGTTTTTGGTCATTCTCCTTTAGTTTCTTAAAATTAGGATGCGTAGACCAAGTGGTTTGATTTCATCATTTTGTTTATGAAAGCAGTTTCTCGAGGCTGGAACCAATTAACTTCTAGATCTTATAATGAAATTGGTCAATACTTATTTTTTACTAAGAAACTGAATAGCTTTTACTTGTTGAACTAAAAAAAGCCCTCAAGCAACTTTGCTGCTCGGGAAAAACTAGCCGGTACGGCGGCGTAGTCACGCGTAGCTCGTAGCAGTGCTACGGTTACTACGCCGTAACATTTCATATGCATTCCTGAAATCTGCTGCGATATTTCCAGATGGTGGACGATATTGTTTGATATACTCTATGATTTGAGAACGGACGTTCAAAGTAGAGATTTTTTTCTGCTTTGTCATCATTAAAAATAAACTCGAAGGAGGCTACAATCATCAATCAATCACAGTCACTTAAAACACTGACATTGAATAGATTTATTTACGTTGAATGTCGAATTTCTGATTTGGTTTACTTGACAACAATGCCGTATTACTTTTTGCCGTCTTATATACGAAAATGGATTGCTGTTCGATCGTCTTACTAAATCTCGAGTTCGTTCGTTTTTAGAGAAGTTTGACTACAATGCCTGCTAGTCTACAATAAAGAATATTATTATCTTATATAATTTCTCCATGTTCTTGTTATTCAAATTAACTCTCTTACTGAACTGGAAACACGCTATTAGAGATGGATAGCTGACGTCACAGACGGGTCATTTAGTACGCTCTAATAACAGCCTCCGGTCTCAGGAGCTCACCTTCCCAATCTGGGCCAAACGGACCGGGAACTCGCTCCAATAATAGTAATAGTGTTATGGAATTGACCGTATTTGTAACAGAAGATGTGGCAATGCTGTACCGACCCTAAGGTGAATCACATCAAAGTGGGTTAGCTCGAGAGAAATACTAGTTATTTTATTTTTCTAGCATTTCAGTAGTGGATTGGGTTGGTACAAAATTTTATTTCAGTGCAATGAAGAATTGTTCAATTGAATCCAGTCACGGACACTCGTACAACTATTTTTTTTGTGGCTTATATGAGCCCCACTGCAGAGCACATACCTTCTCTCAGAGAGAGATTTTAGACTGAATTACCACGCTTACCCACTACGGATTGTGAATTTTAAGCGCCGAGTTATGTAAAAACCTAGGAGTTTTTTTTTTTACGTAGCCTCCATTTTTGTGTCCCACTGCTGGGCAAAGGCCTCCCCCATTTCGGTCCAAAGTTTTCGGTCCTGGGCCACCTCAGACCACTCCGGCAGGTGTTCTTCGAGATCGTCTTTCCAACGTCTCCTAGGCCGGCCTCGACTTCGATATCCGTCTTGTGGCACCCACTCGGTGGCGATTGACTCATGCAATTTTTCTTCACAGTTAGCAAGTGACTATATTACACACATTAAAGACACACCTACCAAAAACACATCAAAATATTAAAGTGTACATGGCGAGTTTAATAGCAAGAATGTCTTCCAGCCAATCCTTTGATACAGTGACACGGACAAAAACATGTTTAATGTTAGTTAGGTTAGCAAAAAAAGGTACAAATATTTTCATTCCCTTTAGTAATAGGTCTACAAAGAAATCAAAAGTCACAAAGTCTATCGTACATATGTATACGAATATTTAAGTGGCTCAAAACTTATTTAAGTAGTCAAAAATAGATTAAAAATATTTTTTAATCAGAATAGATTTAAGCTTTAATTTACAATATTAATGTCAAGGTTTTGAATATCATTCGGAATTTTATAATAAATCTTTTAAGTTAGTTCAATTAATTACGCTTTCAATTAGCCCTACTAAGGAATGTTTTTGAAGTTACATTTTAAAGCCTACGAGGATTGATTAATCAATTAGTTTTCGTAAACAGTTTTGGATTTGTTTTTACAAATAAAGCAACTTCAAACTTATTCACAGAGGGAAAACTTATACTATAATCAGATAATTTGTTAACCATAGACGTCCGGTCCTTTGACAGTAAAGAGTATTGTTGTTGTGCTCCTAACTTTAATTAAATAAACACTGTTAAATTTACCTTAAAAGTGTAGTGCAGTAAATAGTTTTGCGGATCAGAACCTGGCAGTCAAGATAGGTCATAAAGCGCAGTTATATCATAATCCCCTGATGGGAAAACAAGCTCCACATATTCCTGAACGCTTTTAACGGCTGCATATTTTAAACCAGCACCAAAATCCTGACCAATTGGTGAAAACTAGTTGAATCACGTGAAATTTCATCTCTACCGGCCGGCTAGACTCGTCACGTCAACAGCACTGACATTTGAGTGACAGACAATGAGTGACAGCTGCGTTCCGAAGTTCCGAATTGAAAGTTGTATTTTTGTCCTCAAATGATTCGTCCTACCTAAGGAAGCGTTCAGAATAAAAATAAAAACTGCATCCAACGCGTTCTGATTAAACATAAACATTAAACAGTTTCAAACGCCTAACGCAGCTTATTGATACGCCATTAATAGCCGAAATGGCAAAAGAGTGCGATAAATGTAAAACGAAAATTACAAATAAAGAATACCTATGCTGTATAGGCTGCAAAAATAAATATCACCTTGATTGCGTTTCCATAACATTAAAACGATTCATGATAATGACCAAGGAGCATAGGACAAACTGGGAGTGCAAGGATTGCCTAGCCCAGAAGAATAAGTACTCCAATAAAGCTGTCACAAGAAAACAGAAACAAATAGTAATAGCCAAACAGGGATCACCTACATCTCTTTTATCATCATCATCTACCTCATCGGTTTTAGGCG
The DNA here is from genome assembly GCA_947310845.1 of Yponomeuta plumbellus. NCBI lineage: Eukaryota > Metazoa > Arthropoda > Insecta > Lepidoptera > Yponomeutidae > Yponomeuta > Yponomeuta plumbellus. The sequence goes on along the minus strand of OX371193.1, from coordinate 623,811 downwards.
ATACTATCAACTGTACAATTGCCTCTGCAAACAAAACGCTGAATAGAAGCTGACCTGAAAGCTATACAAACACGGATGAGGAGATAGAGAATCTCAACATGAAAATAGCCCACCTTGAATCAAAACTGGAAAGTGCTGACACTGAAATAGAGAGATTGGTGGCTGAAACCTACTCTCTCAATGAGATTATCTCAAACCGTGATGCGAAAATAAGCCAGCTACTTCAAATCTGCCGCTCAATGCCCCAACGAAATAATAGTAAAAATAACAGTAAACTTAATGATATCGAACTCGTAAGTCCATCGACAGCCTCTGGCAGACACGATCCATCTAACTCTAGCACACCAACTCAAGCTTCGAATTCCAATATCAATCGTGTCATAACTAATCCTGCGGCATCACAATGCAGAAAAGTAATTAAGGATACAGTCACTCTGGTCGAACCTATCACCTTACCATCTACGAGTACCTCCGGCCCATCTAACGAAACACCCACAACTCCTGGTGAACGAAATAAAAATGTATCACAAAGAAATAAAAAAATGTGTCTACTCAGCACCAACAGATACATAGAAACGTTAAAAGTAGCAGAGCAACACTTCGACCACAATTATAAATTATGTCACTACCTTCTGCCGAACAGAGGCTTACTACAACTTCTAAAAGATTTAGACACTAAAGTAAAAAACTTTTCAGTGAATGACTATGTGATTGTCCTAATCGGAGAAGAAGATTTTTACAACACCGATAACTATACCCATACAAATATCTTGTTATGCCTCCCTACCTATAAGCAAGGCAAAAAAAATACTGACTTATTTAATTCAAGAGTCGAAACTTTTAATAATCTAATATACTTGGATATCATCACTAATGAACATGCATACCTATTTGATTCCAATCAAAATCTATCCAATGATTACAATATGTTCCATACGTACAGTGGCTCTCTTAAATCCCAGGGACTAAAGCAGATATTTAATGATGTAAATGAAACAATAGCTATGATCCAAAACTGGTTCATAACAAAGAACACGAATTTCCTCAAAGGGATGAACGCGATGGAAGCACATTCGATAGTAATAATTTATTTCGTGCACCACACCAATGAACAATAAGTGTTTTCCATCAAAATATAGCAGGCATACTCAATAAACGCGACATATTTGAGGCTACAATTTGTGAACTTAATTCTGAATTAGTTAACTTTGACATAATCTGTCTGAAAGAAACATTTATAAAAAAAGGCTCCGAAGCGAATCTCCAACTAAAACATTATAATCTAGCATCATCCTATTGCCGGCCAAATGAACGTAGAGGTGGTACCTGTATTCTTTTAAAAAAAGGGCTAGACTATAAGCAATTACATGTATTTGATCCAGTACCATATGAATTCGAGTACTACATGGTTGAAATACTGCAATATAATATTCTGGTCGCCTGTATCTACAGAATTCCTGCATGTTCAACTTATGTCTTTCTGGATAAACTGACTCATCTATTGGACAATCTTAAGCATAAGCATAAAAAGAAAATTGTACTTTGTGGTGACTGGAACATTGACTTCTTAAAGATGAATAAGAGCTCGAAGGACCTGAGATCCATACTTGATAATTATAATTTTACTATTCATATCTCCAAGCCAACTAGACAGAAGTCCTGCACAGATATTATTGCTAGCAATATGTCTGACAATGTATCGTCAAAAGTAATTACATTAGGGCTTTCAGACCATGAAACAGGTCAAACATTTACTGTTAATCTAAATACTCATTTCCATGTAAAGCCGCTCTACTGGTTTGAAGAAAGACGCGACTATCACAAAGACAACTTACGAAAGTTTCAAGAATGTATTAGTCAACTGTCTTTTGCTTCAGTTAAACAGGAAAAGTGCGCCGAAAAAGCTTTTAATGAGTTCCACGACTTAATAATTTTGTTTTTCAATTTATGTTTTACTATTAAAAGGGTGAAAATTAGTAATAAACCTATACGAAACAAATGGCTAACAAAGAGTATCAAACGGTGCTGCACATACAAAAGACGTTTATATCTAAATTATCGACTACGCTCCATTAATAAAATAAATAGTTTAATCCATTATAAGTCTTATAGTAAAATATTAAAAAAATGTATGCTCAAAGCTCAAAAAATCGAAAATACTAATTACATATTAAAGGCTAAGAATAAATGTAAGGCAGCTTGGGACATTATTAAAGGAGAAAGATACTTGTGTAAAGACATTCATACAATTACATCTAAAGGGAAACAATATACAGACCCCAAAAAAAAAATGGAACTATTCAATGACTTTTTTATAGATTTAACAAATAAAGACAATACAGCAGGTGTAGATAACAATTTTAGTGAAAATATAGCTCTTAATCCAAACTCTCTATTCTTAACGCCTATTAACGACAATGGTGTAGTAAAGGTCATAAAGAAGTTAAGAAATACAAATTCATCTGGATATGACATAATAAACACACACATTATTAAGAGTATTGCTTCAAACATTGCAGAGCCCCTTACTTACATCATAAACCTTTCTCTCATTGAAGGCGTATTTCCTACTCGCCTAAAATTTTCAGTAGTGAAGCCAGTATTTAAAAAGGGGTCACCTGAAGATATGAGCAATTATAGGCCCATAACGCTCATACCAATTTTCTCAAAACTATTTGAAAAAATTATACACACTAAAATTTATGGTTTTATTTCAATTTGCAAGATATAAAAAAAACAACAATTTGGCTTCCGGAAAAATAGTTCGACTACTCTAGCTTGTTTTAATTTTGTAAAAAATATAACTGAGTGTTTAAATAATAAAATATATCCAATATCTATTTTCTAAGACATGAGCAAAGCCTTCGTCTCGCACAAGACTCTTTTAGATAAGCTTTATAAATATGGTATACGCGGCAAGGCCCTTGATTGGCTCGAAAGTTATTTGTCTGATAGAAAACAATGTGTCGAAGTATCAACCATAAAAAATCATAACAAGATAACTTACAGGTCAAGATACTTGGTCTTGGGACCCTTACTTTTTCTCCTGTACATTAATGATCTACCTGATGCTATCGATCACGATTCCATACTTTTTGCTGACGATACCACTATAATTTTGAAATGTAAAAATCAAGAAGATAATGAAATAAAATCAACTTTAAATACTATTATTAAATGGCTAAATTACAATAATCTTAACATCAATCTTAGTAAAACAAATTATATGCAATTCCAAACCTATAATAAGAACATTAATACATTTTCAATCAATTACAATGGAGTTAGAATAGATGAAGTTGACTCAACTGTATTTTTAGGTTTAACAATAGATAAAAATTGCAACTGGAAGGAGCACATCGATTCAATCTGTACTAAACTAGATCGATTCGTTTACGCTCTAAGACGTATAAGAGAAATTGCTTAAAAAAAGGCGGCCCTTCTCACATATCATGGTTTTGTTGCATCTGTATTGCGATATTGTTTAGTACTATGGGGAAATTCAATTGAAGTAGAGAGAGCATTTCGGGTCCAAAAAAAATGCGTGAGGTCAGTTTGTGGAGCCGGATTTCTAGATAACTGCAAACCACTTTTCACGAAATGTCAAGTATTGCCTCTACCATGCCTGTATATTTTCGAAATGTGCTTATTCATAAAAAAACACCCAGATCTCTTTAGTAAGTCCGGTGATATGATAATCCGAGCAACTAGAAATAAAGACAAACTTTCTGTACCCTACCAAAGGCTCACGTCATACAAAAACAATTCTTTCTGTATGGCTATTAAAATATGTAAACATCTGCCTAACGAATTTAAAAATTTAAGACTACCTATGTTAAAGAGGAAATTATCACAGTTTTTAATCGGGAAAATGTATTACAAGGTTGACGACTACTTTAATGATAAGTTTTAAATTATAATTCTGACATTTCTGATTTCTGACATTTAATTTTATTATTTTATTCTAATTATTGCATCAATCAATTATATTATGTTGACATTAAATAGTTAATATATTAGCACAGCAATCGGTAGATCCATAATTTCTGACATTTAATTTTTATTGTTTCATTCTAGTAATTATTGTATCAATTAATTTTATTATGTTGACATCAAATTATGAATTGTATTTTTGAATTAAATTTAATTAATATATTTGCACACCAACCGGTAGAGCATGAAGGATCTTAACAATATTTTAAGAACTTAATGTACCCATGTTCTGGCAAATAAACGATTTTTACTTTTTTACTTTTACATTATAAATAATTTTATTCACATATGGAAATTTTAACACATCTAGTTCCTTAAAATATGTTGTTAAAGTCTGTTGATTTTTATTGACACAACTTTGATTCATCTCTTCTTCATCATCATCATCATCATCATTCAGCCACAAGAAGTCCACTGCTGGACATAGGCCTCCTCCATGGATTTCCAAAAAGACCGGTCGGAAGCGGCTTGCATCCAGCGTCTTCCCGCCACTTGGATGAGATCGTCTGTCCATCTTGTGGCAGTGGGCGGGGCACATAGCACGCAGAACTGATGGCCGATGGGGCCGAAAAGTTATCGAATGGAGACCACATATCGGCAAGCGCAGCGTAGGACGACCAGTCACAAGATGGACAGACGATTCATCTCTTATGAGATTGAAATAATATTTCTATATTTGAACATATTATAACAAAGCAATGTAATTATGTGCCTGTATGTAAATGTTATGTTATGTAACTTAACCTCAGTTCTTGGATGTGCACATGTTTGTGATGTCGCTGTTTCTGTTTCCCACAAAACAGGGTATCCTAGTGTGGGGCCAGAAGCAACGTATATCCCTGTATGTAAATGTTTATGTTTATATTATGTTTTCCTCTTCATATGTAGAATAGATTCCAAGAAAAACTATTACCGCGAACGCTCCTCAAAGTGTCGGTACGTTCTAAATCGGGTCAGTAACCAGTTATAGCCGGAATTGCGTCTGTTTACTCAGCCCGAGGTACCTGCCCGCTGTTGTCGATCATAATGTATTAGGTACCGGTTGTTTTGCGAATGGCTCCCCGGGGCTCCGGCGCTCCAATTCCAGCCACAGGCAAGTGGCTCTAAACAAAAACAATGCTATTTCCCAGCGGAAAACGTACATTAGAGCATCTGACATACATTTTGCGTACCAAACTATGGATGACTGGAGTGGAACTGTGCTCTGACTGTGGAACTGTGAGGTTGTTGAATTGAATACATTTTTGAAAAGTATTTATTGAAATTGAAACAATGCAATTTAGACTAAGTATTATAGTTTATCTATTAAAAATATTGCCTTGTCACCAATGAGTTCCTATTAGACTATACTTTTACAGTCTAAAAAACTGTCCTAATAAATTTTGAACTAGAACTTTGGTAAGCACTACGTGTTATCAACTTTATTCCGAATACACTTCAAAAAATAATTATGAAAAAATAACGATGAAAGAATAATGAAATAATGATTTTATTACTTTTTCCATGAACATAAGTTTTAATTGTCATTCACTAATATTGTACATCCAAAAGTATGATTCCTCGTTTTTGTTAGCGAAATGGTTCGACGTGGTTTTTTGCATATTTTTATTAGCATTCAGAAATATTCATGTGCTTACGAATAGACTTTACAAAAACTTTATCAAAAATATTTATCGCACCTCAGATTGCACGCAAGGAAAGGTAATTATACTCATAAAAAATGCATTTCACATTATTATCACGAACATCCAATCACTGTATGCATACCTAATTCGCTAATGCGAATAATCATTACTAACCCAGCACAAACATAAAATGCAAAATTTATTCAAGAATCTAGCACTTACTAAATTCTCTCAAATGGGTTATTACTTAAGGTGCCTAATGCTTGTATTGTGGAATAAACTATACATGAGCTCTATCAAAGAATTATAATTGTACAGGAAACTCTGCTCGTAAAAAGAAAAAATAAGTAAACTTTGTAATAATTATGTAGAAGAAAAGATATTGGATGTTGCTACATTTGAAAAAAATGTTGTGGTCATTAATATTTTTGCAGTGAACTGTCGAATAAATGCTGGTTTTAATGCAAATTGTTATTTCTTATTTTGTTACAATGATTGCTAACCATTTATTTAGCTACAATTATTGTTAGCCACTTTTAACCCCACTCAAGTTTCCTTTCGAAAAATATCGCAGGGAAACTAAAATGAGGCTGAGTGTGACCACAGCATTACTGTTCCCCCTTTTTGTAACAATGGATACTAATGTGTCAGCAGTCGTTGGTTGTACTCATGGGATCTTGTTGTTTAAGTACCTAATCGGTTCAACTTGTGTATTAGATCTAATATGGTCAAAGTGGACTTTTTGCTGCTTTTTTTTCCACTGCAACTCAACAATAAGGCAGCGGTAAAATTCAAGAGTGATACGCATGCACGTGAGAATTGAAGGAAACGGAAAAATAACTTTTAGGAACCTTTAATTCATCTTTTTCCTCCGTGTGGCGTTGATTTAGTCACAATTCCGTTTTAAAATTAGGTATATAAAAAAAAGGTATAACAGAAGAAGAAGAAGAAGTAAAAACAAAGAAGTAAGAAGTAAAAACATAAAAAGATTAATTGGTCGGTTGGTAACAAAGATAATGTAAATTTGAAAATGAAATATACATGTTTTTGATAACTAATTTCATGGTGAACTCGTGTGGTCCAAATTCTCTGAGAAAAGGTATATATAAATACAAACTAGACCCATATACAAGCTGCTTATGTTTAAACGTTAGTGGGTAAATAAACATTAGATGTAAATCCTCAGTAAGTCGCCGTTAATAAACTGGAGTAATACAGTATTTGTGAGGCAGACGACAGACATAATCCGATTAAGTGCGATAACATGGCGAGGGTATTCAAAAGCGATTAACTATGTGAATAAACGACGACGCGCTAGTTACGCGAAATGAAACGCATCCGTCCGTCCTAGGTCTCAGCCACACAAGGATGTGAGGCGCGGACGTGCAGAAGACGCGTCGTCGTAAGGTTTTTGGGATGGGACGAAGCCTACACAAAAGGGACGGTGCGAGGGCATGATTTCAATACAACGCAATTCGCGTCTTTTCTGTACCCTTGTTCAATACCTCTTGTGCTCAGGTGCCTATATTCAGGCATGCTGTCACGCACCATAGCACACTTAGTTGTTATCACCCCGTTGACGCCCTTTGTTGTGGCTTGGTGTTTTGTAAATCTGAGTTAAAAATCAAACATTTCAACGTAAACGTTTTACATTAGGTTCGTTAGAGTTCGATGTAAATGTGTGACGTCAGCCTTTAGATGACATAATAAACAATCGTTGAACGTTTAACTAAGCAAATTATTGCCTAGTCTACATGAGATGTATTGAATTTTTAATAATTAAGAATACAGCAATCCAAAAATTTTTGCGCATTCCAGTGGTAGCCTAGCGGGTGGAATATGGACTCAGAAGCGAAACCCTGTTCGATTCCCAGTGCGAGTATGTAGGTATCTATGACTTTTCTATGTTATGACTAGCGATGGCTGACCCCTGCATTATGCTCGTGAACGGGTGACGTTCATATATCTGACCGCAGCATTGTTTTCTTACTTTTGTAAGAAAACTAGTGTGGGGCCAGTAGCACTGTATGTGCCTATATGTAAATGTTATGTAAATGTTATGTTAATAGTAAATAATGGGTAATGGTTAAGTGGATTTTGAGCTTCTTAGGTAGACAGATACTTGTACTAATTTGTGTAATTAGATTTTAGGTTATTTGTGAAAAGATGGTCAGAGTGGAGTTTTTTTTATTTGCTGCCTTTTTCTCTACTACATTCGGCACCAAGGCAGCGGCTAACATTATAAGTGCATTCTGTGCAAACACAATGTAAATTCTTAAGGTTGCAATAAATTTCTGATTTCTGGTTGCAATAGCCTTTTTCTGTACACATTTTAAAACTCCACACCACAATGTTAGTTCTTACTATAATGAAAGCTGATTACAATCTCAAGAGTTGCCGTTCGATAAGCTGCACCTTCCGTTTTAAATTGAAATAACTCGTTTAGTTCGGGTGGCACTTGAAGTAAGTTACTGATTGATATTTAATTAAGGTATTAATTTCTCGAAGGAGCCGTCTCGGGAAGCGGGGACACTATTACAAAGGGCATTTTACGAAGAAACTTCAGCGGAGAAAATTACTTTCGAATGGAATTTCCTGAAAAGCAATTCAAATATAATACGAAATAACATTCAATAAAGCCAGGACTTAATAAAGCGATGTAAAACTAACAAAGTAACTCTCTTTATTGAAGAAAATTAAGTTCTTAAGCATAAAGATATGAACTTGGCCGCTATTTTATGGTTATTCTTTTGTTGACTCACAAGAAAGAGTGTTTTCTGTATGGCACCATTCATATTTAACAGAATACCTAATATCATTAAAGACCTAGAGCTAAGATAGTTTAAAAGTAATTTTATATTATTATTAATAGATGAATGGAGAATGACCAATTTACTATAGGAATTAGTCTGTTTTTGCATCTCTTGAGCATTGATGAAACCAGCGGTAAACTATAAGAAATTAACTCTGGATTATGCAGGGAAAATATTATGAAAATATTAGATGGGAGTTTCGAGAAATCTTAATTTTGAGCCCATGTTTTGAGGTTATGTTAACTTTGGTGGTTTGGTGTTTTTTGGCATCATGACATAAACATAAAGTTCTTGGTTGGCATTGGCACCTTGGAAGGTTGTGCTTAGTGCCACAGTGACTTTCAATAAACGACCTCCATTCTGAATTTCATTCGAATAACTTCAAAAACGGCAAAGTTTCAAATTAACTTTGCACCCCCTCTTACCCCCTCAAGGGATGGATTTTTAAAAAACTATTTTACACGTGTTTCATAATTTTAAATGACAAACCTTCGTACCAAATTTCATTCGAATAACTTCAAAAACGGCAAAGTTTCATACTAACTTTGAACCCCCATTTTATCCCTTTAGGGGATGAATTTTCAAAAATCCTTTCTTAGTGCTCCCCTACGTTACAAAAGGAACCTCTGTGGAAAATTTCAAGTTTCTAGCCCTTATAGTTTAGGCCTTGCGTTGATATGTCAGTCAGTCAGTCAGCTTCTCCTTTTATATATTTTTAATGTAGTTATTCTATACCGACGTATTTTTAGGTAATCGGGTAAATATTCTTTTATCGCCCACGTGACAGGTCTTGTCTAGTGTGGGGGTCAGATTATAAGTAAAACTGTACCTTTTTATGGCAATAAATACTTTTACTTTACTTTATGAATATTCAGACGCCCACAATGGGTAAAACATAGAATGAACTATAATATTCTTAGAACTTTTGTATGTATGTTCATGAATAAATAATTATGATTCTGATTCTGACAGTTGAATAAACTTATTGCTGGCAACAGTGGATTGACAATTGTTGAGGTACCAGAATGCGTGGAATACCGATAACATAGTATGGCCTATACCCTCCTCAGGGTAGAGACCCGTGCCGCTCGGTGGGGATACGATGGGTTGGTGATGAACATAGTGTAGTCTTGTGCAGCGTTATGTACTGACCTGCCTGCGTGCGCATGTCTCGCGACAAGATGGCGCCGAGCGCGTTGTGCGCACGGCAGCGGTAAACGGCGGCGTGCACGTCCGCGCGGTATTGCTCTGCCGCGAACGGGAGCAAGATCAGAGTGCCATTGTCCAGCACCTGCCTGCGAACAAGTAGGAAAAATAACGTTTAAAATGTTTCTGTCACAGCTTAGCCGATAACATTACACTTAAAAATTTACATACATTGCTTCTGTCCCCCCACTGGGATACTCTGTGTCGCGGGAACCAGAAACTGCGACATCATAAACACTTAAACTTCCAAGACCTGGGGGATTTTTTTGTCCCCATTTAGTTAAGAAAAAAAACTCACGCCCGTTATTCCCGAGGGGGTAGGCAGAGGCACCAATCACTAAGAACTGCGCCCACGTTTTGGCGAGTTTATTAATCCATCCATTCCATCCATTGTCCATTTAATTTTAAATCCGAAAATACAACAAAATTGCTAAATAAATGTAATAATAAAAAATATACACATGCGTACATGCTTACGTCTGTATCCCAGAGAGATAAGCGGGGACCAGGGTCTGCCACCAAAAGTTTTGTTTATATCAATGTAAATGTAGATTAGATGAGCAATGCGATTAAAAGTTTTTGAAAATGATGATTTACGATTTACCTAAAGCTGTCTTCGGCATTTCTTTAACGGTAAGCTGATGATAATGATGATTATGATGCCTCCACTAATCTGGAGCCTCCATCAATCCGGATTTACCCCCAGTGGTGGAGTATGGCCTATGACTTCCTCAGGGAGGGAGACCAGTGCCCCTTGGTGAGAAAATGGGTTGATGATGATGAAAGTTACTTAATTGTCGATTAATTGACTAACATAACATGACATAACATAACATAAAATTTACATACAGACACATACAATGCTTCTGGCCTCACACTAGGATACCCTGTGTAGTGGGAACCAGAAACAGCGACGTCACAAACATGTAAACATCCAAGACCTGGGTTTTTTTTTGTCCCCAGCCGGGATTCGAACCCGTCGAACTAACGAACCGAAGTTAAAATTTATCTGAACACTAGCTGACCCCGCGAACTTTGTTCCGCCTTAGACGCCATAAATGAGCAGATTTTTGATTTTATTATATTGTTTATCAATAAAATAAGATTGACAGAAAAATCCGTTTTAAACGTCTTTTTTTTTTCATCCTCTTTGACTATATTTGCAGCACGCATTCAGTCAATTCTATGACATTAAAAAAGTTTAATAATTTTATATGGTGGTTAAGTAATTTTAAATTTTCTAATTTTCCGCGCAATTTCCTTAATTTTTTCTTTCATAAGAACTTTCTCCTGATAATCACGAACAGAACAAAAAAAGAATTAGCGAAATCGGTCCAGCCGTTCAGGCGTGATGCCGTGACCAAGGGAAATAGGGATTCATTTTTGTATATATAGATTTCGGTTACAGATAATTTTCGCTACTAAAATTGATAAACCATCCGTCAAGCTCAAATTGTTGCAATTGGTTGTGTGAGTTGTGATGGAGGGTGGACATTTATTTTGCTTCCAATAAAATCCGATCCTTTTTATTGCTATTATAAAAGGTGTTCCTAATTAATCAGTGCAGAGCAGCGAGTGCAGAGACCATCAATACGGAGAATGCTGACTCGCAAAACATTTTCCAATCTCTAGTTTCATCCCGTTGAGAAACAAAGAGAAGCAAAACCACAAGCGTAGAATGATGCAGAAGGACGAACGATCAAAAATAATATAGTTTACTATATTATAGCAATACTGTAGTTGCTTGTTGGGGTTACACGCATACGCACACGACACATACGCATAATGACACATTTGCATAACGACAGATATGCATAACAACACAAACGCATAACGACACATACGCATAACGACACATACGCATATTGACACATACGCATATTGACACATATGCATTATGCTTTACAACATACGCATTACTGCACACCTGCAACTAAGGTCATCATCAAAGTAGACCATGATGCTTTTTTGGAGTCGCTTTGATTTATAAATGAAGTGCAATATTTTATGTTACAATGATAATGCAGGGTTTAAAATTTCCAATTCGCGGTGGGCATGAGTGGTGATTAAGCCCATACTATCTATTTTGATTTTAGCGCTAAGACCGCCAGTTGTATACGACAAAACTTAGATTATATAAGGTTCCTAATTTGTTTGTTTTTCTGTTGTGTGCAGTAAAAAGTTCTAATCTAATTTATTTTTGACAGAAGGCCTGTGTTCTGCAGAGGAGCATACAATATCGGCTACAAAAAAAGTCAGAATCCAGTCCATGTTTGTCGTGACCCCGCCTGGTTACCAATAGCACAGGGTATCCTAGTTCGGGACTAAGACATGTGATTGTGTTGTGTGGATGTTTAGTTTAGCTTAAACGATTTCACCAGTAGAAATTTTGGTATGTCGATTGGCGCACCATAACAATTATATTAATTGTTGTTGAGGACCTCTATGGTGTAGCGGCTAGCCTACCGTGTGAGAGGTCACGGGTTCGAACCCCAGCTGGAGACAAAAAAAACTTCCTGTTATTGACCTTAACACGTTTGTGATGTCGCTGTTTCTATTTCTCACAATACAGGGTATCCTAGTGTGGGGCCAGAAGCATTGTATGTGTCTGTATGTAAATTTTATGTTATGTTATGTCATGTTATGTTAGTCAATTAATCGACAATTAAGTAACTTTCATCATCATCAACCCATTTTCAACCGTCAATCGCTTTTGCGTGTCATCATGCAACTTTTAAGTTCTGACTGGCGACGCGACGTTCAGAACGTTCGACCTTCTTTCCCAACGCAGTATGGAATCACGAGAAAATTGCAGTGAGGACGTGTTTTTTTTTCGTTCATTGTGGAAAATGTAAAAAGACAGTAGGGTCGGCCGCGTAATTGGCGCCGTCCCGCGGAGCCCCGGGAATATTTTAAAGGTGGGCTTGTAAATGTTTGAGTTAGACTCGAGTGCGCCAAATTGACCTGGAAAGGTTATGTGAGTCAAAGGTGGCGAGTTCCAGCCAACGCTTTCTCAGAGTTGGTAAGTGCCTTTTTCTATGCGTCTTTTATTTCTTTGTTTTTTTTACGCAATTAAGAATTTTCTTATTTTGTGTCCGGTCCGTGGTCGCCTGGTCACCCTACTCTTCCCCTAGGAGCTCTATTAGTAAACCGAGTTTTTCTGCAAATCCCCTCATTCCTGATTTGATGACCAGCTTATTAATATCATCTCTAGTTAATCATATCATCTTCACATTTATAATTATAGTATAAGATCTATATACAAGGATGTGCTGAAGCGCCACATGAAGAGATGCAGTATAGAGCCCTTGCTATTGGAGCATCAGGCGACAAATCGCCAGATATGGAGGGCTCTTGTCAATATGATATATATACCTATATCGATCCATCTATGAATCAATTTATAATTAATTTCAATTTTACAATAACATGCATTTTATAATTCTTTAAATCGGACATTATGGCAAGGTAAACATTGACATCTTTTATATTTTTATTTTATTTATGTAATTTTTTCACCAAACAACAATAACATTATTATTATCTGCGACTTTGAGTTGTTAAAGTTTGCACAGGTTCAATTAATTTTCGCTGTAGACCTATTTGACATTATATCTACTACTACTTCGCAATAAGCATCACTTCTTTGGGCTCTGCGCGCCGCTCACACTGGGTATCGGCAGAATACCAGCGCTGGATTTTTCTTCTGAAACTCCCAGCATATGCTGAGTCGAAACCCATTTGCATTTGCCACACACACGTTGTCACGTTATTTATCCGCTCACATCCTACTCGTATAGATAGGTACTTCTCCTACCACATAAAATGTTGTATTGCTTATGTATGTTTCTGCTTTGTCAGTGTTTATAATTTGCTGTTACTTTGTGATTTCATTTGTTGCTATAATTATGTACGTGTGTGTGTCCTATGGAAATAAATCTTTTATCTATCTATCTGTGTTGTCAACACCAAAGAACTGGACGCGAAAAGAGATGCCTGCAGAGCCCGTCCACCTGCTGCGATCAATTATAATTACGTTAACGGTGTGCTCACATGTCTGCAATATGGCAGAGCCTTTATAAAAAAGGTTGGCTATGCGAGCCATATGCGAGCGCACCAACGCCACCAAAACAGGAGCTGAAGTAGTCGCCGTGACCGAAATCGGTCGGGACCATCATCACCATCATAAGTTCTATTTCAGTATATCACTTCTAAGGAGAACATTTATCCCGACTTATACAATCTTAAAATAACAAACAGTATGTACAATTATTGTGACAAAAGGCTGAATTATAATAGGATATTGTTGGAATCTAATTTAAAGTTTTTCAATATCCATTTTGGCAATTTGTCGTCACGATATTGGTTTTTCATCCGCTCTCGTCCTGTCGAAGGCGGAAATGGGGCTGCAGGGAAATTAAGGACGTTTGTGTGCTATTGGCAATCATATTTGATTCGTTATTCGAGGAAAGAGACATTTGCCAACATTGGTTATAATTTGGAAGAAAAATGCATGCAAACTTTTGGCTTCAGTGGGCACTATTTCCATAATATTTGTAATGGTCTTGTCAGGATACCATAGCTCAGAGTATCATGGTTTGAGACGTAAACAAAAAATGTTTTCCAAGACAAGTTTCACACAATACAATAACTTATCCCTCCTCCTCTTCCCCGAATTTTAGGGTTCCATACCCAAAGGGTAAGGGACCCTATTACTAAGACCGTACTATCCGTCTGCCTGTCAGCAGGCCTACCTCAAAAACAGTTATAGCTAGACAGTTGAATTTTTTGCAGATATAATTTCTGTCGCCGTAAATACAGTAAATACTAAAAACAGAATAAAATAAATATTTAACTAGAGCGCTATTAACTCTAAAACAAACATGATTTTTTGTCGATTTTGCTCGGTTTTTTGCTCGGTTGGTATTAATAACGCTAACAGATAGACGATTGAAATATTAAAATATTGAACAGATATACGGAACCCTTCATGCGTGAGTCCAACTCGCATTTGGTCGGTTTTTATTAGGAATTTGTAGCTATTTGGGATGATCTGTCTGCTCTGGTCTAACCTAGAAAAGGCTCTCTGGGACCATCATTGGTAGCTGCTTGATATTTCTGCAGACTGAAAAGGTCATAATAAAAAAACAACATATCCAAGGACGATCTCTATAAGAAATGTCTTCCAGTAAACCTTATTTTAGTTGTAAGTAGATTATTAGTTGTAGATTATGAAACCACAATCCGCGTAAAGTTATGAATCCGTTTCTCCTCGGGCCACGGGCTTCCACGGGCATTACCGCGACGGGCGACTTTATTTCCCGTCCCCCGTTGTAATGAACGAGCGAGTGTTGTACGAGATTTACTGTGTGCCCACGCTTCCGGTTTCCCGCGGCATTGAACGGGAACGGTGCAGAAGGTCAGTTGGTATAAAGATGGATAATATGCCTGTATACATCTTCATTTTGTTTCATCATCAACCCATCATGTCCCCACCGAGGGGCACGGGTCTCTTCCCTGAGGAAGGTATAGACCATACTCCACCACAGGGGCCAAGTCCGGATTGGTAGAGGCTTGTAAGACTGGTGTCTAATCTTACTGTCAGAAGTTTTCAAGCCACCATAAGGCCTCTGACTTGGCTTAACGACTGCCATCTATCGACGGCAGCCGGCACCAACTGCTTAAAGTGCCTTGCGAAGCACGGAACCGCTCGGAAAAATGCCACTAGCGTCAGTCATAGCACGGTCACCCATCCATGCACTGAACGCGCCCTATGTTGCTTAACATTCGTGATCGTTTAAGATCACTCTGGCAGCCAGGCCTACGAGTGATTCTTTTATCTTCTTTTTTCATTTTGTTTAGTGTAAACGAACAAATGGATTGACATTGATTTCTGTAAAACAGGTTTTTAACCAAGCACGAAAACTTTTTAACACAAAAATTTATCGACGATTCTGACGCTACGAGTATGTCAGAAGCTGATCATTAACTTCTGCATGACATCAATATCTATTTGTGATTTCTATAATGAATTATCATACTTAGTTTTATATTAAATTGGTGTAAACCTGATCATTTCATTTAATAAGTAGTTTTAAAGATAGACTAGATAATTGTATAAAACCAAAAACAATCAAGTGCAGTGATAGAACATACTCCACCAACCCGGACTTGGCCCCCGTGGTGGAGTTTGGCCAATATCTTCCTCAGGGAAGAAACCCGTGCCCCTCGGTGAGGACGTAATGGGTTGATGATGATAAGACAAACACGCACCAGCTCTTAGCTAATAATCAAGCCTTTCGCGCCTTGCTATGTAGTCACCCGACCGCCGGAAGCTCCCTCCCCTCTCCTTCCCTGCCCCTTCACTGCCAACAGCCTGCCACGTCACGTCGTTTGCGTGACGTCACAGCGTAGTCGCGTACAACGCAAAGTTTGGTAACATTTAGGATGCTCTGCCACTATATTATGTGCACGGAATCCTTAGCGATTCCAAACGTCTGATTTCATAGTAATTGCTCTCGCAAAGTTCAGGTTTCCCACAGGATTTGAGACGCGTAATTGGATCCCTGATGTGTAGATAAGATTTTTAAGCCTGGAGGTTACTGGAAAATCCCAAAAAAAAAACCTTCTTGTACTGTCGTAAACAGACGAACGGACATAATAATAATAAAAACTTCCACACGACATAATAATAAATTACTTGACGTAGTCCCAAACTAGGATACCCTGTGCTAAGGTAAAAAGGCAAGGACAATACAAACACCCAGACTAAGGCTATTTTTAAAAATGTACGGCGGCCTTTAGTGGGAATGGAACCCACAACCTGCTTCTTCGCAGAAACGTTAAACGCCTTAACGTTTACAGTAACGAGGCAAACATGGCAAAACCTTACGGGTTCCTTATTGTAAAAAAAAACTCAAATCTTGGATGTCTACATGTTTGTGATGTCGCTGTTTCTGGTTCCCACGAGACAGGGTGTCCTAGTGTGGTGGGGCTAGAAGCAATATATGTTTATCTTTTTATGTTTCTCATGCAGCTGCTCCAAGCATGCTTCCCATAAACGGGCTTTGTAATGAGGCTAATGAAACGCACACCGGCAAGTGCTGTTAATTTATGGTCCAAGTTCTCAGCCGCGAGGCGCAGGTGGCTTTGTGTGAACAACAAAAACCAATTAAAGTCCGCGCCAACAATAATGCCACGTGAAGACTCGGCGAGGCCAAAAACTTAAATTCGCAGACCCTCATAAGCCGCGCTTAACTTTTGACATAAATTTTTGTCATCAGCGACCGGAGAGTAGGCCCATTTGCATAGAGGAGGGCTCGGATTTGCGCTGGAATCACCCTTTGGTACAGGCCGGGGAGTGCGTAAAAAACCGGAAAGATGTCCGCGTGGCATAAGTGCCGTTTGTGAATTTTCATAAAGCTTTTAAGGTAGTACTCGGATTTTGGAGTGGTTGGTGTCTTGAGGCTGGGATAAAACGTTGGTAAGTCTATACAACGTGTTAACTCATCATCATTTGATTCCCACCGCAGGACATAGGCTTTCTTCGTGGTTTTCCAAGTGCTGCCCGCATTGAGCGACTCCCCGCCCCCGTAACCAGGTCGTCAGAGCATCTGGTGGGAACCTGCCTTCGCTGTGTCCGGTCCGCGGTCGCCAGGTCAAAACTTCTCCGCCCCAACAGCCATCAGTTCTCCGAGCTACATATGTGCCCGCCCACTGTCTCTTCAACTGAGCAATTCTTCGAGCTATATTAGTTACTCGGGTTTCTCTGCGGATCTCCTCAGTCCGGATTCGAATGCGAAGTGAAACTCCCAACATTGCTCTGTCCAAGGCTCGTTGGGAGACCTAGAGCCTTGTTTATGAGTCAGCGACCAGGTCTCACATCCGTAAGCCATCACTGGCAGCACACATTGGTTATACATCTTTGTCTTAAGACACTGAGGTACTTGTTTAGTAACACGCTGGAATACGCAACATCTTAAAACCTAACTTTTAAATTAGTTAGCCAACTAACTTTAAATTTGATACTAAAAGCATTTCTTAAAAGCAACAAATATATATATACATTTTCTATTTTGGTTGTCGCCGAGCTCCAAGAAAAATTAAATAATATAATTTTTATTTTTTTATAGAAATGTATTTAATTATTGGCACTAAAGGAATTATTGGCTTTGCGCTAAATTGGATGGCAGTGATATATTTTATGAATCGTTGTCCAAATTTAAAAGTAATATTTCCAAGGTCTTTTAATAGTATTCACAGAATCATTTAATTTTGTACTTAATTTATGTTGAGTATTAGTTTAATTGTAGTTTTTAATATACCTATCCAACACCGTCTGATGCTTTAGCATAGTGTCAAGACCACTCAATGTATTATTAACAGTATTAAAAAAAACTAGATAATGCTGTGCCCACCTGTAATTGGCTAACATACTAGAATAGATGCTCTTATAAACTTTCATGTAATACTTGTATGCGACCTGTTGATGTGCCTTAAATAATAAAAAAAGAACGTTTACACCAGCAATGAAAGGAAGGTTTTCACCAGCAATAAATTCAACGTAATGAAAAAGACCTTCTCTCAGGCCACGAATATAGGCTTTAATCACCCCGGATACAGTCGAACATAATTCTGCGTTTAGATTTGATTTTTGATACTGTACACACCAAAAACCAAATACCTTAGAAGGCTTAAATATTAAATTTCTAACGTATATCATTGGCGGTCCTAACCTACATAATTTAACCTACTATTAGACAAGGTTTAAATATCGCAACCAACGTAGTGTCGCTCCTGTCATTTCTAGAGTAGAATAGAAATTGATCATAACCAAAATACAAATATATTAAAAAACTAATAATAGCGGAGACTAGATTTTTTTAGACTGCGTCTAGCCATTTTGGTAATTTCAGAGAGCTTTGCTAATTTGGATTTCATGAGTAAAAACTACTATGACTTCATGATAAAAAAAGCCGGTTTTATAGTAATACATTATTTAGAATCTTTCGGAAGAAACACTCAAGCTTATGGAGGAACGACGTGAACGCCCACCAGTCACTGCGTCAGAAAGGCATGCTCTGAACAGGAGAATTGGCAAACTAATTCGACGCGATCTCCGACGCTCCTACACTCGTTTAATAGAACGAGCAATCGAGCAAAATCGGGGATCGAAAGTGTTTGTCCAATCTCTTGGGAGAAGCCATCTGACAAAGTTGACCACCACGGATGGAGTGGTTGTTTCCTCCATACCAGAGGTTCTTTCGGAAGTTGAAAACTTCTACGGCCAGCTGTATTCTGCGCATGCATCTCGGCCAGATCCCGAAAATGAGGATTCCAGAGCTACATTGACACGCCACTATACTGAAGACTTGCCAGAAGTCAGCCTAGATGAAATCGCGATGGCTCTTAAACAGCTTAAAAATGGAAAAGCCCCTGGAGAGGACGGTATTACTACTGAGCTCTTGAAGTCCGGCGGTAAACCCGTAATGAAGGAGCTCCAGAAGATCTTTAATGCTGTCCTCTTTGATGGGAGAACTCCGGAGGCGTGGAGTAAGTGTGTTGTCGTGTTGTTCTTCAAAAAGGGTGATAAAATCCTCCTGAAGAACTACCGACCCATTTCACTCTTAAGCCACGTCTACAAGCTGTTTTCAAGAGTCATCGCGAACCGTCTTGCGAGGAGACTCGATGAGTTTCAGCCACCTGAGCAGGCCGGCTTTCGGTCGGGTTACGGCACCATAGACCACATTCACACAGTGCGGCAGATTATACAGAAGACCGAAGAGTATAATCGGCCCCTGTGCTTAGCGTTTGTGGACTATGAAAAGGCCTTTGACTCGGTCGAAACCTGGTCTGTTCTGGAATCTTTGCAGCGATGCCAAGTCGACTGGCGATACATCCAAGTGTTGAAAGGTCTATACAACGCCGCTACTATGGCCGTCCAAATCCAGAACCGGCAGTCTGAACCTATCCCCATACATCGTGGTGTGAGACAAGGGGATGTTATTTCCCCCAAATTGTTCACAAATGCTATGGAGGATATGTTTAAGGCGCTGGACTGGAAGGGGTACGGCATTAATATTAGCGGCGAGTACCTTTCACACTTGCGGTTTGCAGACGATATTGTCATCATGGCGGAAACGCTGCAAGATTTACAACATATGCTGAGTAGCCAAGCTGATTCTTCTCAACGCATTGGTCTCCGGATGAACTTGGATAAAACCAAGATTATGTTCAATGAACACGTAAATCCGGAGCCAATTGCAGTTCAAGGCAGTACTCTCGAAGTTGTAAAGGAGTATGTTTACCTCGGGCAAACCATGCAGTTAGGTAAAAACAACTTCGAAAAAGAGGCCAATAGAAGAATTCAGCTGGGCTGGGCAGCTTATGGGAAACTACGTCGAGTCTTCACATCGCCAATCCCACAGAGTCTAAAGACGAAAGTCTTCAATCAGTGCGTTCTACCCGTCATGACATACGGTGCCGAAACGTGGACACTCACGGTGGGGCTGATCCATAAATTTAAAGTCGCTCAGCGTGCTATGGAAAGGGCTATGCTCGGGGTTTCTCTGAAAGATCGAATTCGAAACGAAGTCATCCGACAGAGAACCAAAGTCACCGACATAGCCCACCGAATTAGCATGCTGAAGTGGCAGTGGGCCGGCCATATCACCCGAAGAACTGATAACCGATGGGGTAGAAGAGTTCTTGAGTGGAGACCGCGGATCGGTAAACGTAGTGTAGGACGTCCTCAGACTCGGTGGAGCGATGATCTTCGCAGGGCGGCTGGCAAGAGCTGGATGAGAGTAGCCGAGGACCGTGCTCAGTGGCGTGCAATGGGAGAGGCCTATGTCCAGCAGTGGACAACCATAGGCCGATGATTATGATGATGATGATTATTTATTCAAAGAAATTAAAACAATAAAAAAACTAAGAAGAGAATCCTAAAAATATTACAACGTTTTCTTACCTTAACAGAAACAATTTTTCCAAAAAGCAGTTTGTTGGTGAAGCGCTGTATATATATATATTTAAATTACTAAATTATATAATACCTATATTATTTTGTATTCATAAACAACGCAACTCGCCTATTTATATTCATGTGTCTTCAGTCCATACGCAAAACAACAGATGACAAAAATACCGACGCAACATTGTCGATCTATATACGTATACTATCTATATACGCAGTCTATATACGTACTACTGTATGGCACACAAAGTTTTAGTAGTGTTAACCGGCTATTTAGCAAATATTCAGGTTCGTCTGGTTGTTAATCTCACGAGCAGCCATAACGCGGTAAAGCCGCCGCCCCGGAGCATCTTCCTCGTTCCATTTTATGAGTGCGACTCCATCGTGATCTCATTTTCTTTTATCTGTCATATGCCAGCTTATTTCCGAACACTCGCGTCCAATCGGAACGGAATTCTATGCAGTACAGCGAAAACATAATAATGTCATTTTATAGACTCAATATTAGATAGGATAAGACTTCAGGCCGTCGAAGTCGAGAACCTTGTAAGCGAGTTATAAACCATAATTTTAGAATGTAATAGGATGCGTTATAATTACGTTTATCTGGGCCTATATTCTGAATTGAAAATCCATTGTAGTTCATTGCCGCTTCAAGTCTACGCGCGCACACGCATCAAACAATCTAGGCGTCAATGGTATGGAAAAACACCTCACATGACCCGACTTTGTATCTGTCATCGAATTGTCATGCACTAACAGAATTGAGGCCCTGTGTTTTCGAGGGATACTTAACCCGCTGTCTCGTTGACGCTACGTTTATTTACATTTCGATGTTTTACGTGGATTAGGTCGACTTAGTTGAAGAGTTTAATGTATACAGGGTTCCTTATAAAATACGCAATCTCGAAAAATATAAAATAAATAAAAAAATGTCAATCAAAGGTTGGGTACTAGCTGCATTACACCAAGAACTTTGGAAAACTATGAGGACCTCCTATATGTAGACTTTATGCTGGCTACAGAAGAGCGGAGTGCCCTAACACAAGCATCTTTTTTGCTTGAACGGAGCCTCCAAATACTGTTTAGACTAAGTGTATCTTAAGTTCATGAAATAAACATTTTATTGTTTTACTTTTTATTTATTTTTGTGCGATAAGAGAATTGAAGTTTTTCCTCTGAAATTATTTTAGTAGTTGCATCCCAGTTTGCAAATGCAAAGGCATAGATAACGATGTGGCATCGAACAGCGACCATGATGCTCCGTCATGGAATTGGCGAGCGGCAGTCGAAGCCGCACCGAGGTACTTTACCGATATTGCTTTGCGAGTAGGGTAACCATCCGTCCAGATTTGTCCGTATATAAGTGCGGCTATTTGTTTGGTCTTTGACTGTTAGAGCAGGCTCCAGTAAGATGTTCGTTTGCAAAAATGGCTGGCAAAAATGTCGTAAACTTTTAGTCCGGATTTACTTACGGGTGTTGTTATATCGGAAGAGTCCGACCAGGTTTCGCTCAGATTCGCAGAGCTTAATCATGGTGAGCAGAGACGGAGCTCGCGTCGTCGGTTGCTCGTCTCACACTGACACTTTAGGCAAAAATGTCCTCGGCTGGGGACGAAAAAGCCCCAGGTCTAGGATATATTTGTGATGTTGCTGTTTCTGGTTCCCTCGACACAAGGTATCCTAGTGTGGGGCCAGAAGCCATGTATGTAGAAGCCTGTAAATAAATGTTTATGTTATGTTTTATGTTTATTTATGCGAGTAGATTGTCAGTTTTTTTTTAAGTCCTGGACAAAATGATGGACTTTTTGTGCAGGTCTTTATTTTTTGAAATGGTTACCCTAGTTGTTACTAGACGGCTGGCCTGTGGGGACCACTGCACTGACATGGAAGAAGAATTTAGAAAACTTCGTTCAATGCTTTTGTAAATTCTACTTTGAGTTATACTCGCTTTCAATTGTTTTTTTTTGTCGGATAAGAATTAAGTACAAAGCCAATCATGGAATCCGACGGGACAGAAGCTGTTTTGTTTTGTAACGTTGCATCGTAACAGTAGTAACTTGGTTTGTATACCTTGTTTTAATGCATATAATGATGATGATGATAGTTTTGACCGATTTCGGACTCCAGTTTTGGTGGCGTTGGTTGATGGAATCGCATATGGCTCGCATAGCCAACTTTTTTATAAAATCTCTGCCACTTTGCAGACATCTGAGCACACCGTCAACGTAATAATATTTGATTGTATTTATATATCATCAACCACAGGTAATTATTGTATAAATTTACGGTTCATGCTATAGGTTTATAATAATGACTAGCTTTCGCCCGCGACTCCGTCCGCGTGGACTTTAGTTCAAAATTTTGCAACCCCGTTCACTCCCGTAACTCCCGTTAAGGGTTAAATTTAGAAAAACGGTGAAACACGTGTTCAATCAATTGTGTTGAAGAGTATTTATTTTAAGTTTCAAGAAAATCAGACAACATTTTTTATGCCTCCCATACAAATTTTGGCAAGCCTTTTTGCCCCCTTAGGGGTTGAATTTCAAAAAATCCGTTCTTACTTCTTGCCTACATTATATACAAATCCTCTGTGCAAAATTTCAGCTTCCTAGGTCAAACGGCTTGGGCTGGGCGTTGATGACTGAATGAATCAGTCAGTCAGGACTTTGAAATTTATATATACAGGGTGGAATTTTGTAATGCCACCTGAAGGGGAAGTACACTTAATACTGTAGATAGAAAATTTTACTCAAAGAAAACATTCCTTTATTTTTTGAAACGAAAGAAAACTGCATTCAAAGATTTTTAAAATTTCGCTTGCCTCAACCGGTAATCGGACCTACTAAAATCTGTGACAGTTGCACCCTGTACTTTTATTGCATCGATCGTTAGGGTCAATTATAAGGATGAATTCTCTCTAACAAACTTCATAAATTAAATGAAAGGAAAACAATGAAATCTTAAATTATTAATTCAATGGGTCAAGTTAAATCACTTTTACTCAAAGATCCGTTTCTTCATGTTTAATTATGTTATTAATTAATAATTATCATTGACGTCATTTATCCATTAAAATGACAAATTACTATTTAGATAAGACGCTTGCAATTTGCACGTGTTTGTAATGCAGACTCCTTTCTTAGATGCGACATAACTTAGATATGTAAAAAATCAAATTTACATTAAATCTTATGAGAATGTAAACGAGTTGAGAGTTCAATTTCAGAATATGATTTATAACATTCACCACAACACGTTAATAAAGGCTACTAGAAATGAATTCGTTAGAAGAATGTGTATCCAAGAAAATGGAGCCCATTTCGAGAAATTAATTAATTAGTTTACCAGTAAATAATTAAAACAATTTAAGATTTCATTGTTTTCCTTTCATTTAATTTATGAAGTTTGTTAGAGAGATTTCATCCTTATAATTGAACCGAACGATTGATGTAATAAAAGTACAGGGTGCAACTTTCACAGATTTTAGTAGGCTCGGTTACCGGGTGAAGCAAGTGAATTAAAAAAAATCTTTGAATTCAGTTTTCTTTCTTTTCAAAAATAAAGGAATGTTTTCTTTGAGTAAAATTTTCTATCTACAGTATTAAGAGTACTTCCCCTTCAGGTGGCATTACAAAATTCCACCTTGTATAGATAATAACTTGCACAAAAAATAATCATTTGATGGCTATGTGAACAAAGAGGTAGGTGAACAATAAAAGTGTCTATGAACGACAAAGGAGAATGACCAAAACCAGTCTATGTTGCTTTGGCGTTGCGCTTTAAGTATTTATACCTCAAAATGTTTCTTTTGAAAAATAATTTCATAGTTCTATTTGATAAAATAAAAGAATCAGGGGTTTAAAAGTAAAAATTAAAAAGTATCTGTATTGATTGTATAACTTCAGTGGGAGATGATAATGCACGTACCGCGAATGCACATCCTTAGAACGTACGCCCTGGTAATGTACAGCCATTGAATCCGTGTATATGTACATGGATTCCCGTCCGCATGTTCTCGGGTCGTGCGTTATTAGCGCTGCGTTTCTAAACGAATCCCAAAAGAAATACCACACACACTCCAATAAAACGCGCAAAACCTATGATGTGAACAACGTAGTTGATTGTATTCTCTGTGATGTGAACGAGGCACCGAATGGTCACCGATTCCAGAGCTGTACGTTCCGCGTTCGTGCATTCCTGGTACGGACCGGGAATGCACGGACGGGAATGTACAGGCAGGAATGCACATCGCGATAATTGGTGTAATTTGGGCACGAATTCCCGGGCCGTACATTCTCATGCCGTACATTCTCAGTCCGTGCAATAGTAACCCACTTCAGTCACTCAATACAGATTACAAACACAGATTAGATTAAATTATTGCAAAAATCGCAAAAGGTGTACTGTGTACTACATTGCGAAAGTGCAAACTGCAAACGGGGAGTTTTTGACGGGAATTCAAACGAGCGGTTTTATTACGGTTTTATTTTTACAAATTGGTCCTAATGGATTTGATATTGTTTAGTTAATGTAGTTTATTGTTAAAATGACCATGTGTAATGTGTATAAACAATCCAACCGGCCCTTTTGGAAATTGTAGGGAGATTCTATTGTCCAGCAGTGGACGTCCAATGGCTGAAATGATGATGATGATGTATGAACAATATGTGAAATATATAACTAAAATAAACCGCCATTGTGGGCTTCGGATAGTCTTGTCTCAATTGTGTGCAGGACCTAAGACTGTTTATGCTTATCAGAAATTATCTCTTTGTCCCCCATTAGGCTCCTTAAGCATTGCGACTTTTTGCAGCGATATAGTCGCGATTTAGACGATTTGCTAGTGCATGGATACACTCGCAAATCGTCCATCGTTACACACACACGCTATCTGCAAAAAGCCGCAGTATGTAAACGCCTGCATATTTGGCTAAAAGCATAAATAATCTGTGGCATAAAGCACAAACTTCTTCCGTAGGAACGAACCTCAGAATAAGGGAGGAACAAACTGTTAATGACCTATGCTTATAATTAAAACTAAAAGGTGTCAACGCCAATCCATAACCAATAACATAACAATAAGTTGTCATAACCTCAAAACATGGGATCAAAATTAACATTTCTCGAAACTCCCATCTAATATTTTCATAATATTTTTCCTGCATAATCCAGAACTAATTTCTTATAGTTTACCGTTGGTTTCATCAATGTGCAAGAAGACGCAACAATAGACGAACTCCTATAGTAAATTGATCATTCTCCTTTGCTGCTTCTTCTAAGGCTTAAAATTTTGTAGATGAATTAGTTATAGAGGAAATAGGAAAAGAAGAATAAGAAGAAAATTCATTTATTTTACGACTTAATACTTAAAATAAAAATAAACACACATACCTATTACAAAAAAAATACAATATGCATAAATTAAATACCAATTAACACAGAAAGCATAAAAAACTGGGTAAAAAAAAACGGTACAACACGAAAACAATCGATAACAAAATACATACAGATTTTAAGTATTGAGCTCCCAAAATGGGCTCGACTGAGCATAATGTTTCAACAGAGTGATCCGTTGCAACGCTGATTGTCAGTCGGGTCCAAACTGTGGTTAGCAATGTACGTGAGAAAAATTAAATCTTAATAAAACTCCCCACGGTGTGAAAATTACAACAGAATACATACAATACATACCTTAATATTAGACAGTGCAGTGCTTGTGGAGATTGAAGATAATACATTCATAATAAAATCGGATAAACAATGAAACAAATAAGTCAGTGACATATGTACAAATATTGTGTTGATAAACTTAGGGGTAATCGAAGAAATGAAGAAGAAGTACACAAAGTTTTGACCTGCGAGAAATCCTCCAATTCACTCTGAAATGGGCCGTGACGCGTGTAATGTGTGTAATAAATAGTCTCATTTAAACATACTTTATTACTATTTATACGAAGTAAACATAAGGTACTGAGTAACTACAATTTAAGTTCAGGAATTCACTTATTTCAGAGGAGCCCGAAGCAACTTTCAGCTTTTCGCTACTCTTGTATGACGAGGGTACGTCCCTTACGGTAAAACTGGACCCTCCGAGAGAAACACTTGGCGATGTTTTTGCTTTTAATTAAGAGCCCACAATGGAGCGGGCGCTGTTTTACTAAAATACCAACAATTGTAGCTTTCTATTTCACACACGCTCGAAAGAAAAACACAGTAACTTTATCTTCAGCCCGGCGCAAATAAACCAAAACGTGGCGCGTCATTGTGGTGTTTAGACCAGTCGAGTGAACATCTGTTAAGCGCCATTTACACGAGGCAAGTTTCTTGCCTGTAGCATACAATTATATCGACGCAATAAATGAGTTGCATGGTCTAAACAAAACGTGACATTCTTGATCAATAGGACAAGTTTCCTTTTAAAACTTTTCTTGATGTAAACAGCACGTACAATAATTTCTTACGCAATTCTGCAATTCGGCATGTGCAATTATTTCCTTGTCAAAACTTGAATATAATAATTGCATTCAAGTTTTCAAGTGTAAACAGTTGCATACAATCCTTGAACGTCAATTATTGCGCTTCATTTATTCCATTCAATTACTGCTCTGGTATGTACAAGAAAATGGCATCGTGTAAATGAGCCTTTAGGGTCTATATGACGACCTCTATGGTGCAGGGGTGAGCGCATCTGCCTACCATGCGAGGCGTCCCGGGTTCGAAAACCGGCAGGGGACAAAAGAAAATCCAGGTAAGGATGTTTACATGTTTGCGATGTTGGATTTTCTGGTTCCCACGACACAGGGTATCCTAGTGTGGGGCCAGGAGTAATGTATGTGCCTGTATGTAAATGTTTATATTTATGTGAAGAAGTGATAACCTCAAGTTCAGAAGCGACTGAAAAAGGGAGAAAACAGTTCTCGAATTGAGTAAACTCTTTCTACATTATATTGGAAAAGCGCCCGAACTGCTGAAATTATACTATGGCAATAGTAAAAGTTAAAAAGTTGCACATGCACAGACATAGGCACAGCACAATCACTTGACCGGGTCCCAAACTAAGACACCCTGTGCTATGGTACTCAGACAAAGACATTACAAATATGAAACACCCTAGACTGAGGCCATTTAATTTTGTATAAATTTACGGCGGCGCCCAGTGGGATTCGAGCCCACGGCCTCTGCCTTAGTAATTAAGCGCATTAATAGTTAGAAGTGTAAAGAAGTGACAAGTCAAGTTTAGGATCTACTGACAGAGTTGAGGAAACAGTGATCAAATTGCGAAAATTGTATAGAAATTAAAACTCACTCTGAGTGCAAATAAACTGTATACGAATAGAATCACTCTGACAGTAATGAATTTGCAAAGGAATACCTAGAATCACTCACTCTGGGTGCAAATAAACTGTATACGAATAGAATCACTCTGACAGTAATGAATTTGCAAAGGAATACCTAGAATCACTCTGATGCAGGAATTGTGAAGCAATAATGCTTTTCGTATTTTCGTCCATTCAATTTATTTCTGTTTTATGTATCAATGCACTGATTCTCCGAATTCTCCAGTACAACTTCACCAATGTCTCGTGTTAGACAAGCCAATCAAAAGCGAACGAAGCTCGATCAGAATGTTGAATCAGTCAGAACTGTTTGTCAGACGGTTATGGAAAGTTTCAGGTTTTTAGGCCGTTTGTTTTGGTTTTCTGAAAGGAATTTACCTGTAATTGGTGATGCCCCTCTCAAACAAGAGGAGAATTTGAGTGGGAGAGAATGACGATTAATAAGTCGGACAATGTCATCAGGGAGGGCGTTTGCAACTTCTCAGTTCTGCGACATAACTAGATTCGAATACAAAAGAGAGTCGGAAAAAGCTCAAACCAGTTCGTCGCAGATATGCTATTTTAACACTAAGGTTTGTGAACATCTTATGGCCTGCGCAGACGACGGAAATTTCTCCGCGGCGGAGAAAAAAGTACGCTCCGCAAATAAAAAGCCCGCCGCGGATTTGCCGCCAACTCAACGCACACGGCGTGCGAAATACTGGGTCCATCCCTTTATAACAAATGGATATTTCAACGCAGACTAAATTCCGACGTGTGCATTGCTTCGCCTAGTCACACGAGTTCTATTTTTTTCGGGGACTCCTCCGTACTTTTGTCCTGTCCGCTCTCTACATTTCCTCGGACATTCGGCGGACTTTTTGTATGCGGCACTTTTAATCCCTTGTTTGCGTTACTCGATATAGTTGTAAGCGATCTGTGGAATTATCCGCTCTGCGTCTCCGTCTGCGCAAGCTATTAGACATACCAAAAACCGATAGGGGTTGGCAGAAACTAGGGACTACTACTTGCGACGATCCTGACATATTATTTTCGCTTTATCAAATGTATTAGTTGTTGCATGCACACACGCCACTTTTGAGTACTTTTTATATTGCCTTCTTGCTTATTCAATCGAAGTTTGTAGCACTGAAAGTCTCTTACCCTCCCTTCCACCCAAACTCACTCGCTATATATCGATAAAAATTCGTTCGTCTTTGTTCCTGCGTCCTCTCTACATGACCAACGCAACATTCCTTTCTTAATTCTAGTCACTACATCCTCTTTTTGCGAATTTCTCAATTCAGAAACTGTCCCTTAAGCCCTAACTCGTCGCCAACTCTCCCGGTTCCTTGCTATCCGCGTCCATAGCCGTGACCAATTCGACAAACCAAGCTCTTGGTGTAAGGCTCATGCACTTGCGGTACGACTATTTAATTAACCCTTGTTCACACGAGGTTGCGGGTAAGTGCCCGCAAGTGCGCTCTCGCTCACTCGGTCTAAATTCGCGGCGACAGAGTTGGGTGAAAACAATAATTACGTTGCCGGGGTGCGATTTTGCCGGGTCGCTGCTCAAAGGGTTGCGCCTGGCCCGAGAGGCCACGCGCCTACCTCGTTACTGCGCCATTCGAGTGCGTCTGTAGCTGCGTCCAGACACGATTACTCAAGCGCGCGTTCAAATGCGCGTGATCTAGAGCTGTGCGTTCCGCAATCGCCGCCATACGCATGGCGAAGAGAATGCAGAGCGTGCATTATCTATGACCATCTTGGTCGCTAAGTGTAAGAATAAAATTCATCGAATAAATCGTACATCAAAGTGAATGCTGAACACTGAATTTAAAACACTAGATTTGGAGTAGTCTAGTCTAGTCAAGTGGCCTCTTTCCAAGACGTGCGTTCAGACTCACAGGTTTACATGTGCCACGCGTTCAATGGACATTATTTCTAGGGTCACGAATCAAGAAAGTTTCTGGGATATTTTTTCTTTATTTTTAAATGCTGTAGGTATCGAGAAAACAATTTCTTATTTAGGTAATTTCGCACAATGATACATGCCATTATGCCATCATAGATTGAAATACGTAACTGTAGTACTATCTCATCAAATTTCTCAGAAAAAAGCGTGACAGAACGTTAGTTAAGTATATACGTGTTCTAGTTAAGTAAGAAATTCTCAATTCAGAAATCGGCTCTTACTATCTTAATATCGATAGATAATAAGGATCACATTGTTTTTAACCAGGTAAATAATAAATATATTTGTAAATATTTGTTTGACGTACGCGTGGTGTGTCGCGCAATCGTCTGTGTCTGAACGTGCTTGCGTTCTGCGTAGAGAGCGCCCATTCACTGGTTATTTTAGGAGTGGACCGTTGAGTGGGACTTAAATTAGCGACAACAAAAGATGATATTTGAAGTGTGGAGTGGTAAAAATATATGTGTTTCTTAAATACCTTTTGCGCCATGTTCCTCTTGTCGTTCGGTGTTCGCTGAGTTCATTTATTTTAACAACATAATCTATATAAATAAAAGGGTAGCTGACTGACTCACATAATCATCGCATGGCCTAAGCTGTAAGGGTTAGAAACTTGTAATTTTGTACAGGGGTTTCTATTGTAACGTAGGGCACTAAGAAAGGATTTTTGAAAATTCACCCCCTAAGGGTTATCCCCCTTAGGAGGAATGCAAAGTTAGTATGAAACGTAAATGAACATACAATTTTTTTTATTTTTCTATTGTTTCAAATTGAAATTTATAATAGGAAAACACTTACAAGCATTACAGTGGTCTGCACACTAGGTGTAAAACCTGTACCTATAGTGGTGACCGAAGGAAAGAACGGCCACTTTTCAGAGCTTAGTCGGTTGTCTGGAAGAAATCGCTTTACGCAATAAGGCCGCCAGTTGTACTATGTCTTTTCAAATGTTTTGCGTGTGTTTTTCCTGGTACAATAAAGAATATTCTTGTCTTATCTTATCTTATTCTGTGCACGGCTCCGGCGTGGCTGCCTACCTCCGCGCTTCCGCTGCGCAGATCCTTTATGTTGACCATAACAATAATAAAGTTTTCTTTCAGCTGGCAACTGGTAAAGAGAAACCCATACTTCAGGAACTTTAAACAAACAGCAAACTTTTCATAAGCAGATAGCTCGCCTATATAAAATACAAAAAAAAACTTCTCTTCTTGAAATGAACTGGAAACGAAATGAACACCAGTATACACTACCAGTATGTATGAAAAATTAATTGCTTAATTTGTCGATATTCATTAGTTGATTATTCAGGATCCGAAAGTGATCTGTCAGGATCGTAGCAAGTAGCAGTCCCTGTTCTCTGCCTACCTCTCTGAAATACAGGCGTGATCATAAGTTCGTCATCATCATTATCAACCCAGTATGTCCCCACCGAGAGGCACGGGTCTCTTCTCTGAGGAAGGTATAGACCACCCTCCACCACGGGGGCCTAGTCGTGATTGGTGGAGGCTTATAAGACTAGTGGCTGGTCTGACTGTCAGAAGTTTTCAAACCGTCGTAAGGCCTCTGACTTGGCTTAACGACTGCCATCTATCGTCGGCAGCCGGCACCAACTGCCTAACGTGCCTTGCGAAACAGGAACCGCTCGGAAAAATGACATTAGCGTTAGTCATAGACGGTCACCCATCCATGAACTGAACGCGCCCTGTGTTGCTTAAACTTCGTGATCGTATAAGATCACTGAGGCAGCCGGGGCTACGAGTGATTGTCAACTCTACTCTTATACTCTTCCGATAGAAATTAAGTAAGTGGATCAGGATAATATTTTGAAAAATACTAGGTCATGTCACGTTCGCAACGCGAGGCCAACCGCGTCCGACCGAGTGAAATTTCATTCTGCATCATCTTGGAACTCGCCCCAATTTACATAATTCCAGCCTTCGAGCGAGTAAATGTGTTTCGGGGGTCGGCTGTTAGCAAACGACGTTAAACTCTTATTCCGTCCCACGAAAAAGTCTTTGACGTCTAAAAGCCCCGTTAGGACGCAGATTTCTTTGTCTACAAATTATATTCTCGTGAACATCTTGAAGAAATAAAACGCCTCAAAACTTAGACAGGGATCTAAAGTATTCATAGACTGAAATTTCTCTCTGGTGTATAATTATTTATTTCATCTCGGCAGTGGGTGTGATTAGAAAGCTAAGGTTTTTTTATCTTTCATCTGAAACGAGTCCGTGCGGAGTTTTCCAAATAAAGTACATATTCTAGAAGCAAGTAGGTAAATATAACTTTTCTTCATTTTGTCCGGTAAACACCGGAGCACGCTGGGGTAGTTTTATCTCGTCGCCTCCGTTCTGTCAGCTGAATGTGTGTGTGTGTGTGTGTGGAGCTGTTTTGGCAGAACATCTCGCCTCCGTTGTCTAGATTATTCCAAGCCCGGAATCAAACAACTAGAAATACTTAGAAGGCGCGCGACAAACAGACCTAATAGATGGCGACAACTTAAATATACCAATCCTGTAATAACATTGGATATATCTGCCAACAAATTGGAAGATCATTACAACGGTAATTGAACGGTACTTAAAGTTAAAAAAAAATTGCCAGAATTGATAAGAGTTCCCTAATATTTTGGTATTATCTTTGATGATAATTTTAAGTTTTGAAAATGGATGTTATGTGTTTACCCTTAATTGGTTTTTGTGTCAAAATATAACCTAGTTATACGTTATTCTTAACCAAGTGATGATACAAGAAGTGTTGGTAGATCTAATATAAAATATACCTATATCAAACCTTTAATAAAAAAACGCGATGACAAGAATTCAGCAAAACTGATTTGAACTAAACCTTTTTGTATTTTTTACTCCATGCAGGAAGCTCCGAGCGGTCCGGGAAACGAAATATTCCTGCAAATAAAACAGAGAGCAGGCGACCTACGTTATGGCATTACCGCTCCAACTTTGCATAAAAGTACACTTAATATAAGAAGTAAGTGATGACTTCAAACTGCTTTGCTATGCAGCATGAATACTAAACACCAATTGCAATACAAAAAGTTGCTTTGCTGCAGCCGTTGTTCGGACGTGCACAAAAATGTAATCAGAACATGCGCCAAATATGACATACACACAGACATACATAAGCTCACGCCTAACGACCTCTATGGCACAGCGGTCAGCGCATCTTCCTACTAAGTAAGAGGTCCCGGGTTCGAACCCCGGCTGGGGACAAAAGAGGCCAGGGACTGCCACTTGCCACGATCCTGACAGATCACTTATATGTCACAAATGTGTCATATCTGGTGACCTTGAAAATATTATTATTGATTGGTCGGTGAGCCGATCGTCCTACCGAAAATAGAATATAGCCCAGTGTCTTTGTTTAGGACCAAGATATACAAGTGACTGTGTTGTGTGTAAGTGGTTTGTTTATATATCATTTTAGTAGTGTCTGCCCTCAATAAACCAAGCAGGCCTTCGATGCCTTGCTATTCACAACAGTAGTGCAAAAAAACCTAGTAAAGGCGTGTGTCGGACGTCAGGGTGTAAACTTCCTCCCGCGGTGCGCGCACAATTTATGTTGTAGCGGCTCGCGGCCCGCGCGGAACACTTGCCAGGCCATCCGGGGCCACCCGCGGCCATTTGTTAAGTTCTTAACGAAAGAAGTCGTCTATTGGATGCGGGTCAGTAGTTTTAGCATGACCTATACAATGTGTAATTAGTTCACTAAAATAACGTAGGAATATTCTCTTTGGAATCGCTCGTAGCCCCGGTTGCCTGAGTGATCTTAAACGATCACGAAGGTTAAGCAACATACGGCGCGTTCAGTGCATGGATAGGTCTATGACTACCGTGACTAACACTAGTGGCATTTTTCCGAGCGGTTCCGTGCTTCACAAGGCATGCTAAGCAGTTGGTGCCGGCTGCCGTCGATAGATGGCAGTCGTTAAGCCAAGCCAGAGGCCTTAGGGTGGCTTGAAAACTTCTGACAGTAAGAGCGGGTACACACTAGGCGTTTTGAAGCGCGCGCTTTTGTAACGCGCGTTCTAAGAACTATGAGGTCCAATTGAAGTGTACAGTACACATGCAAACGCGCGCTTACAGCGCGCTTACAGCGCGCTTACTGCGCGTTTGCATGTGTACACTTCAATCAGTGTATACACTTCATAGTGTGTACCCGCTCTAAGACCAGCCACTTGTCTTAAAGGCCCCCGGTGTGGAATATGGCCTTTAATACCTTACTCAGGGAACAGACCCGTGCACCTCGGTGGGGACAGTGGATTGATTCTGATCGATAATGATTATTTTTCGCTGAAAAGGACACAGTCTGTTAGCTTTTAGAATGTACCTCGGCTACTATCGGATAAACCGATTATATTGCAATAAGGTGAGGTTTATTTTGTATTGTTATTTATAACTTTACATAACTTTTCAAAATAGTGGCGAAAAGTTTTATACAGAGTAGGAAGTAGTATTAAACTCGTGTGCTTTCGGCGAAAACCGAAGCCTACTCTAGAGCCCGAGGTATATTCTAAAAGCTAACAGACTGTACTAAAGTATTGTTTTGAATTATGTCAAGAACACCCTTTCAAAGGTGTATAAAAGAGGGCGCTGAAAACCGGCGCTACCCCCGGACGTCCCGGAACAGCACCAGCTAAGCCCCTACCTTTTGCCTTATATCTTTTCTGGAGTAAACAAAAAATAATTCTACTGTGATCTTATTTTTATCACAACCTAGTTAAGTTTTAAATTTTATTTTAATGAGGCAATAAATACTGTTTTATCTTATCTCTTTAAAAGTTCCGTATCTTACCAAGAAGGGGCCGTTTGAGATATCATTACACACAACTTTATTACGGGGATCACTAAGGTTGGCTGGTAGATAATGCTTAGCGCCATTAATCTCGCCTATGTTTAAAAGAGCCAAAGAGGCGACTATTACTAACACTTTTATGATAATAATATAAAAATGCATGAATAATTTAATAATTAATGGACATCATTATTTTATTTGTGAATAAACTGATAATAACCACATTTTTATATTGAATTCAATGTTCTCCATACTATTTATTTAAATTAAATCATTAGCATTAATTATAATTATTATATGTTAATGACTAATTTATAATTTAAGATGTTCAATGAGCTTTTTTATTGCGTAATTTAATTTAATTAGATTTTTAAAGTTATTTTATATTATTTCAATTAATTATAACGTTTGAAATATACGTTTGAATAAAGGCTTTTTTTACTTGTTTTTTTTTATTATGTTCAAAACAAAAACTTTAAAATGTAGAACTAATTTCATATCAAATGATTATAATCATTACATCCTGTATATTATATGTATTTGGTTATGCGGTTGACTGGAGTATTATTAGAAAAAAAAATTTACACTAAAACGGCTGTCTGATATCGGATAGAGCAGAGTATTTGCAAAGCCACGATCGCACGGAGCGGAGCCAATGAAATTTAATAACGTTCTGAAAACGAATAGAGTCCATATTTGCGCACCATATCTGTGTCATTCTTACGTAGACAATGGCGTACTATCCTTTCTGTCTAGTTGAGTTTGCAGAGTCAATCGCGTTCAGTGCACGGCGGCGCAAGGAATAGTGGAATAGTAGTAAAATAAAAACGTAGGTATTTTTTTTTTCATTTTATCATTTTATCTTATAATGTGATGTCCTTGCCTGGTTGCCATAGCACAGGGTATCCTAGTTTGGGGCCTTCACGATAATTTGTCCTGTTCCTAAACTAGGATACCCTGCGCTATGGCAACCAGGCAAGGACATCACAAACATAATTATAAAAACGCCCGGACTTGAGGCCAGTGGGAATCGAACCCACGACCTCAATATTGGTAGTTAAGCGCCTTAAACGACTAGACCAACCAGGCAGTCTATGGTGCGAGGTGTAGGGTACTCAATGTCGTCATCCGACGTCGGAGGACATTCGATATTGGCCACCGCATCTCGAGTCTAAAATGGCGATGGTCGGAACATCTGGCGAGGCGGAAGACGGCAGGTGGACCAGGGCAGTAACGGAGTGGCAGCCGAGAAGCGGAGGACAGCCAGTCGGTAGACCGACGGCACGATGGTCAATTCTGGTCACCTGAGTGTCTGAGCTATTCAATACCGAACATGTGTCTGTAACCTGTTTTGTTTTCTAAATAAATAAAATAAAATACCTTAGCGCTTAAAATTGCAAATCCACAGTGGGAACGCGTGGTGTTTTAAGCCCCTACTCTCTGTGAGAGAAATTCTGTCCACTGTAGGACGTATACTGCTAGAGACGTAGCCTCTATGGAGTCCACAGCGCGGCTCGTAAACCGGCACCTATAAACCGCTGTAGTAAATGCGTGTGTCACACACACAGTGGACAAAATACATGTCGCTGTAATTCTTTTACGCAACAATTACTGCTGGGTGTGCTCCAGGCATAGAGTGAGTAGATATACACATTATTTTCTAGTACAGTCAGTACGTATTTTTGCTCTGATATTTTACACTTTTATTCTGCACCTTTTGACGAGCAAAGGTAAAGAAAGACCTTTTCTTAATCTGTGTGTACTTTTAAAGAAAAGTCCACAGAGACTGAACTACTCAATTTATTTTCCTGTTATATTATAATTGCTCTTGACTGAGTGGTTTTGAAGATCACAAAGTATTATGATTAAAAAAATATACTTCAACATTCCGTTTACTGTTTCGCAAAAGGCCATAGTTGTAGTGGGCAAAAGTAGCTTAGGAAAAATAATTAGACCATTGTATTTTAAAGCCTACTTATGAGCCTGTAGTAAAATTAATGAGATGTATAAAAAGTGTGAAATTTTGACAAAGAGTGGTGGAACAATAAAAATAATAACGACAAGATTCAGACATTGTTCAAAGTGTAACAATAACAACAATGGTTTCTAATTGTTTTTTTTTTTCTTTCTTTTAATTTTAATGCAACTGATTAAGGGTGTAATGAAACCCCTAACCAAGTAAACTAAATACTTTGGTTTCCGCCTAGTTTTGTTCGGTTTTGGTCGATCTGCAGCTCGTTGCTCACATAGAAAAGGCTCTTTGCTGTATCCAGCGCCAAACTCATATTGGAAATACAATCTAGGAGCAGCAGACACTAACTGATATAATAGTAAACATAAACATTTAAATACAAGCACATAAATTGCTTCTGGCCTCACACTAGGATACCCTGTGTCTCAGGAACCAGAAACAGCGACATTACAAACATAAACTATAAACATCCAAGGCCTAGAGTTTTTTGCCCCTAGATGGGGTTCGAACCCAGAACCTCTCGCATGGTAGGCAGATGCGCTAACCACTGCGCCACAGAGGTCGTCAAGTATTAACTTCCATACAACACAATTACTTGACCTGATCCCAAACTAGGATACCCTGTGCAATGGTAACCAGGCAAGGACTATGTTGATTGTCAAAAGTCAGTGTAGGTACTAAAATCTAAATTTCAAATCTGTGAAGTTCTCGCGGACCATCTGTGTGACTCAGCAGAAGAGCGCTGGAAGGTTAACGCAGCACTCCATCAGCTTTGTTTATTTGACACACAATCACAAAACGCCAACAACACACCAGATAAATGTCCGAGCTTCGCTCTTCATTGTTTTCTTTGTTATTATTCGGTTAATTGAGTTCGTCTGAAACGGGCTCTTAAAGCCTTTCTATTATTCCCGCTTTCTTGGAAATGCCAGGTTAAGGGGATCCGAGGGCGCTTAACACTGGTACTATGTCAAGATTCAATTTAATTTTTGGCAGATTGACAGACTGGACTACCTACCAATATAATAGCTATAGACAAATCGACCAATATACGTAGGTAGATGTTAAGGTAACACTGGATACTGCGCTGGCGATAAATGAAAACTCGTGGTGTGTTGAAGATGGAATGTATGACGACCTCTGTCGCGCAGTGGTTAGTACATCTGACTACCATGCGGGAGGTCCCGGGTTCGAATCCCGGCTGGGCACAAAAAAAAAACCCCAGGTCTTGGATGTTTACATATTTGTGACGTCGCTGTTTCTGGTGTCCATGACACAGGGTATCCTAGTGTGGGGCCAGAAGCAATGTATGTGCCTGTTTGTAAATGTTATGTTATGTTATGTTATTTAGGCGATATTTATACAAAACTTAGAAACTAGTTAACCAATCACAAACAAATAAAATAATTTACACCAATAAAAACGTAAGAAGCCGCGCGCTGCAAGCTAAGCTTGAAGTTGCTAGAGATAGATAACTCATTCAGCTCCTATTAATTATTACAATGTGTGAGCCTCGCCAGTCATTAGAAAATATTAGAGAGCATTTATGCCAAAAGCAGACAATTTTTTTGCTTAGGTTCACAGCCACAGCTTCCAAAAAGTCACTATTCACGTCGTTGAGAGAATGTTCTCTTGTTGAGAGAGACTGCCTCGTTGGTCCTGCCGTTTAGGCGCTTACCTACTAACACAGAAGTCGTGGGTTCAATTCCCACTAGGGATCGCCGTACACTTGTACAAATAGTCTCAGTCTTGCTGTTTTCAATGCTTCCTGGTATCCTAGTTTGGGACCAGGTCAAGTGATTATTGCACTGTGTGGTAATAAAAAAAAAGAACACATACTTTAGGAATTCATTAAGATATTATTGTTTGCTCTTGGTCACGCTAGGTAACGCTAGGGAGCTCCTTAACTTGCCCTTTTGTTTAACTTGGGTTATAAATGCGGCGGTATTAAAATCCATTTTTCGTAAGTAAAGTTCAAGTTACACTGGAGGTAGCGAAGGTTCTAGCGCTGCTGTCACAGTGGGTTAGTCCCGCGTACGGTCGCAAATGAATTCATCCGAGTTGGGCGGGATTTTTCAGTCGATGGAATAATGGCATGGAAAATAGGTGCTTTTGCTGCACTTCTCAAACTTTCTTGGAGAAGATAACTTGAATCGGCAGCACTTGTATTTTATCTCCCGGTGGGAAACTATTTTGGCCCACGCGGACTGTAAAACTGTGATTCAAACAGTAAAAAAAGGCATAATGTACGCTTTTGTACGATTATAGTAAAGTGTTAAAAATAAGTATTATTTAAATTTAAAGAGACAATATCCTGTGACTTAGGAAAACAAACTTATTATTTTAAGTAACTATTTTTCCACTAAATTCATACACCTAGATGTCCAATTATAGCAAAGTAGGTACATAAGTAACTATTATTTCAATTTGTGATTAAAATTGTAATGTCCAGAGTTTTTTTAGTGTCCTGTTTTAGGTTAGGTTAGTCTTTCTTAAGTTTTCACCAGACGTAAACTTAACAAAAATATAAACAATTTACAAAGAATCGAGCCACAGTCATGCTTATATACTACAAGTTGGCGTAGTTACCAATGGAAACGTATTAAAATGTATTAGGATTAATGGTCAGGTATGGATGACGTTGACAATAATTGGATCAAGTTTGATCCGAATTTATTAAGCGTACATGCGAACATATCGCATTTCTGAGGATCTTTAAAAAAAAGCTGGATACATAAATATAAACATAAACATTTACATACAGGCACATACATTGCTTCTGGCCCCACACTAGGATACCCTGTGTCGTGGCAACCAGAAACAGCGACATCACGAACATGTAAATATCTAAGAACTGGTGTTTTTTTTGTCCCCAGCCGGAGTTCGAACCCGAAAAGTCTCGAATGGTGCGCTAACCACTGCGCTACAGAGGTCGTCTAAATCTGCTAATTGTTGCCTACTGCCTATTTAATCTGTCGATTTTACTTTCAAATGACTAGATGGTAATATAAGTGAAGGTAAAGGACATCGGCCAGTGACAACCAGCGCCTAAAGCAGACTTGATGATTTATTTATTGTACCGGGGGTGGGGCTCGCCCTCTGTGCCAGCCAATCAGCGCGAGTCTCGTGCTGCGTTGGAAGTATCACTACCGCCGCGCCGCCTGATCGCTATCTGGCGAAGCGCGATATTTCCGGCGGGTTGTCTATCACTGAATTTAAAGTTTCCTTTTTTTAGGTAGCCTTTTTACATTCCACTGTAGAAGAAGAAGAAAAAATGCATGTATTATACTAATAAGACACATCACAGAAACTAAATAAACGGACTTAGGACAAAGGTATTCTCTCCTGTGTGTACAAGCGCGAAGTTATGAAAACTCAAGAAACTCAGGTTTGCTTACGGTGGTTTCCTTCGTGGTTTGTGAATATGATGGCTACTTCACAATTAAATTGTACGCAATTTCAGGCGTTTTACTACCCAGCTACCACAGCAGTAGTTTGACGTTGTCAAAAAATTTTTAGTAAAATGCTGATGCTTAATTATTTTGTGCAATTGTGCACAAGAAACAACATTACTTACGGAAAGTCTGTAGGTTTTAGTTTACACTCATCAATCATCATCATCAATATCAACAATAAATAGAAAAATAAAACCGTAATATCACTCAATCAGCGTATCTACACGTCACGCCTAACATACAAAATAAACCAATCATAGAGTATGATACTCTGTCCTCCACATATTATCTTGTGCTCATTCCATTAGCAACGACTAACCGCCGGGCTGGCACCATTTCTCAGCGAAAATTTGTAACAAATAATACTTCTAGAGTTTTTATTCATAGCAGCCGCCGCATTTAACTGCTTGTACTAACTCGGCCGAGGCGGCTCCGGCCGTGTTCCAATTTCAAAGCCAACCCTTGTTCACCCTGGAGGAATTTCGCCGTGAACAATTCTTTCCGTTGTATTCTTAAACTCCAACGGAGCCGCCATTATAACATTATTTACGCCGCCTTTTACACCCAAAAAGGTCGAATGTAATATTTATTTGCGGTGACATTTGGGTATTCCGCCTTCCGCTTACAGTCGGATCACACGACGCAATTATGCCGTACATTCGGGATCCGTGACCGTCAGAATGGCCGGTCAAGTGTCGTATTTTGCTTTAAAATATGTTCCAAGAATTGCTTCGCAATTGCTTATATTTGCTTACCGCCATGAGAGATTTGCTTAATACATATTTTAGAAGAATTCAGTCATTTATGGTTGACCTGCCAAGCTGAGGTCAGGATGGCAGGTCTTATGGCTGTAGCATAATAACTGTGTGGAATTACTGATTCTTTTGTAGCTCATAAATTGCTTACGAATTGCTTACTCAACTATTTGTAAACTAAGGTCGTGTAGCTATCAAGGAAATAAAAATATCGTAATAAGTTACTTAGTAGCATATTGAAAGCCTCCAGCGCTTGTTATAACTCTAAGAGCAAAAAGTTATTATCTTGTAACTTGTGTTTACATATCGATCGGCTCTGCTGCTCGTAGCTTTTATTTTTTCGTTTAAGCAAGCAGTATCTACTTTTATATTTAAAACCAAAGTTGTATTGAAGTTGCATTAGTTTTTATCCACGTTTTGTTACTTATGTCTATCTACTATAAGATGTAAGGCGTGTGGGACGTATAAAAGACGTGGCGTAGCTAGGTAACCAAGGGCCCTGGGGCAAATAAAAAAATGGGGCCCCACTACTACCTAAGCTGCCGACCTCTGTAGCGCAGTGGTTAGCACATCTGCCTACCACGCGAGAGGTTCCGGGTTCGAATCCCGACCGGGGACAAAAGAAAACCCAGGTCTT
Source organism: Yponomeuta plumbellus (assembly GCA_947310845.1). Lineage (NCBI taxonomy): Eukaryota > Metazoa > Arthropoda > Insecta > Lepidoptera > Yponomeutidae > Yponomeuta > Yponomeuta plumbellus. The sequence continues at coordinate 582,274 of OX371193.1, read as the reverse complement.
AGATGTTTATACAGGGTGTCCCAGAACTCAACGTCAAGCCGAAACGGGGTGATTGTAACCATCATTAAAAAAATCAGAAAAAAAATCTATCCCATGCAGTTTGAAAATTATGGCCTAAATGGCCAATAAGAAAAACCTACAAATTTGGTCAAACCGTAACCATTCTCCCGTTATTGTGGTTAATTTTTATTTGTTAATTTAAACTTTGGAATTGGAACCCTAAATAACATTTATAGAATCACAGTCTAAAATAATGACACAAGTGCCCCAAGTTTCCTAGAATTAAGACTATTTGTTAAACTAATGAATTTAACATTTTCAAAATTTGTCGACTTTGAAAGGCCCTCTTTAAAAAAAAAATTACCAGAGTGCCTTGGCAAGTGCCATCAAAAGTTGGCGCATTTAATCAGGATTCTAAAATGGCATAATAGTTGTTACTTTCATACTGAAAAAAAAAAACCTCAAGTAACCCGATTTTTGCTAACCCATTTTACTTAATTAAAATGTCCCTTGGTTACCTAGCTATGCCACTGCCTTCCCCCACGTCTTTTATACGTCCCACACGCCTTACATCTTATAGTAGATATACATAAGTAACAAAACGTGGGTAAAAACTTCAATTCAAATTTGGTTTTAAATATAAAAGTAGATACTGCTTGCTTAAACGAAAAATAAAAGCTACGAGCAGCAGAGCCTATCGATATGTAAACACAAGTTACAAGATAATAACTTTTTGCTCTTAGGCTGACATTCAGAGACGAAAACTAAGCAAAGACTGGTCTCAGAAATGTCAAAATCACGTACTTAAAAACATTTCGTATTCAGAATCGAATCTTAGCAAGTTTAGTATGAAATGGTGCTTAGCTAAGTGTAAGTAGTCAATATCGGTGACTTTACGTGAACTTAGAACTGTCACTTCTAAGCTTTTTGTTCACAGACTACTCCAAACGTCATTTCACTGATGTTCTACGAGCATTATCTGTGGGATGTTTTTATTCACTCTGACATATATAAAATTGTATGATGTTGTCCTGCTCTCGTGTAGCAATGTCAAATTTAAAAACCGGTAAGAACTACATCACCAAAAAAATGATAGACAATATAGATGACTTCCTTAAGTACTGTGAATACGAAAATTACGGCGCTTTACTAAGTACGACGTTAGTTTACTTTGCTAAGTCTGATCTAAGCGTGAACTTAATTAAGTAATTATGTCAAATTGTCATTGTACTACTGTTTGTTTTCCTTAATAAATAAAAATAAAAAAATAAATAAAATAAAATAAACTTAGGATTCGTCTCTGAATGTCAGCCTTAGAGTTATAACAGGCGCTGGAGGCTTTCAATATGTTACTAAGTAACTTATTACGATATTTTATTTCCTTGATAGCTACACGACCTTAGTTTACAAATTGTTGAGTAAGCAATTCGTAAGCAATTTATGAGCTACAAAAGAATCAGTAATTCCACACAGTTATTATGCTACAGACATAAGACCTGCCATCCTGACGTCAGCTTGGCAGGTCAACCATAAATGACTGAATTCTTCTAAAATATGTAGTAAGCAAATCTCTCATGGCGGTAAGCAAATATAAGCAATTGGTAAGCAATTCTTGGAACATATTTCAAAGTAAAATACGACACTTGACCGGCCATTCTGACGGTCACTCCGGCGGAAATGTGTTATTAACCTTTAAAGATGAGATGAAGCAAAAGAGTGAAATTGAAATATTAAACCCTTGTCACGGCGTAACGAGATTATATCGGCTCCAGAGACGAACAAATGTTTTGATTGTTCTCATTGTTCTGACTCACCTAGAGGTATTAAGCAGCCGTCTTAAAAAAAAGGGAATTAAGAGCTTAAAAAATATTTTATACGAGGGCTGCTACTTATGTATGCGGAATAGAAAAAATAAACAAATGTATATGGCTAAATATGCTTTTATTGTTTTTCAAAGTATTCTTCACTATGATCGATGCACTTTTGCATTCGATGAAACCAATTTGTAAAACACTTTTTCCACTCTGATTGAGGTATCTCCAAAACGTGCTGTTTGAACGCATAGGGCATCTTCACGGGTCGAAAATTGTTGACCACGTAATTTATTCTTTACATTTGGGAATAAATAGAAATCATTGGGAGCCAAATCAGGGGTACGGTGGATGACCCATCAATTCTATTTTTTGACCATCCAAAAATGTAGTTGTTTCCTGAGATGTAGCCGATGTAGAGATGACAGCTGGCATTGTCATGGTGAAGTATGATTCTGCGTCGCTGGTTGTTTTGGCGTATTTCTTCAAATACTTCCGGCAAACAAATGGTCGTGTACCACTCCGAATTAACCGTTCTGCGATTCTCCAGTGGTATTGTAGCCACATGGCCATTAATACCAAAAGAACAGGCCACCATTTGCTTTACAGTGCTTTTTGCAAGAGCCACTTTCGTAGGGTTCGGCTCATTTTGAAACACCCAAACTGTTGACTGTTGTTTAGTTTAGATCCAGGATTCGTCACCTGTTTAGATATTATAAACAGATTTTGAGTCGCCTCCGTTCAATTTTTTTAAGGTTTTCTTGCACCATTCGACGCGAACATCTTTTTGGTCCTGAGTTAAGTTGTGCGGGATCCAACGAAAACAATTTTTTTTTTACAGACAAACGTTAATGTAATATCCTATGAATGCTCGTCATACATATGCCCAGAATAGCCTCTATCTCGCGATACGTAACATGGCGGTCTTGCATTATTAGTTTTCGCACAGCTTCAATATTTTGTGGCACAACCACCGATTTCGGGCGAGCTTCTTTAACTTCGTCCGTGAGCTTTCTGCGCCCGCGATTAAACTCACTAAACCAGTGATACACAGTCGTTTTTGATGGAGCTTCACCACCAAAAGTCGAAGTTAATTGATCTACGCACTGTTGTTGCGTTAAACCACGTCGAAAATCGTAATAAATCATAGCACGAATATTTTCACGAGTGAGTTCCATTTTTTCAGCGATATGACATTTTAAACGCAACAAAAACAAAACACTAACGTATAAAAGAGAAAAATATTAGCGGCCAGTATTTAAAAAAAAGAACGAATTTGACCATGGAGGTCAGACATTGCGTTTAAAATTATTGGAATCCCAGATTCCGCATACATAAGTAGCAGCCTATGTATGTATGTGCAACAATGTGTTTTTTTTTGCAAGCACATAGTTTATTTAAGGTACAAAAATGTCCAATTTGTTGTATAGTCTTTACTAACTGACCACTCAATCGTTACTTTGTAATAATAATTACCCTACAACCTCACCACGATTAAGCTCTGCGAATCAGAGCGAAACCTGGTCAGACTCTTCCGACAAAAATTCAAGTAAATGTTCTGGAAATCCATTTATAAAACCTATTACCTATTCTCAAATGCAACAATGAAACCGTTTTGAAGAAGTACAAAACCACTCACTGTACCTATGTTTATATAGGTACTTGCTAATTTAATCAATTTCTAAGACGTAATATAAATTGAAACCAAAATATTTCCCTAGCAGATTACACTTTTCAAATACAACATTTAAAAGGAAATCATAATTATAAATAAAAAATAATTTCTTAAAAATTCCTGTAAAATTCGGCTCATCAAAACAACGGTTTTTAATTGATCTTTTCAAGGTTACAACTCAACAATCAGTTGCGTTGACAAATAGGCAACTTGCCCCCGTTAGCCCAGAATGCTAAACTTCTGCCCGAATTAAACCTTCTGTGTCCAGTCGTCCCGTGACATCAATGAGACAAATAAACCACTATTAAAACAGCCCTATGATAAACTTAGAGTAAGGTAAAGCCTACGAGGCAAAGTTGTGTTAAATCGAGCGAGTGACGGCCATTGGCCTGGATCTAACCAGCCGTTGGTTACGTAGCGGAACTCATAAGATAAGATAACGTTTATTGAACCAGAAAAGTAGTGGGCCCGTAAACAAAACCAAATTTGACTTACCTATAGATAATATCTAGTACTAAAAGTTAGACTTCATCATGAACCCATTATGTCCCCAGCGAGGGGCACGGGTCTCTTCCCTGAGGAAGATATAGGCCATACTCCACCACGGGGGCCTAGTCCGGATTGGTGGAGGCTTATATGACTAGTGAATGTTCTCTGTAGTGTACTTAACTATCTAATTTAGTGCTTAATTACTGATAATGCAAGATGTAGCGTAAGTACGCTACATCGTGTATCGTCAGTACTTAGTAAGACTAGTGGCTGGTCTTACTGTCAGAAGATTTCGAGCCGCCCTAAGGCCTCTGACTTGGCTTAACGACTGCCATCTATCGACGGCAGCAGGCACCAACTGCCTAAAGTGCCTTACAAAACACGGAATCACTAAGAAAAATGCCACTAGTGTTAGTTATAGAACGATCACCCATCCATGCACTGAACGCGTCTTATGTTGCTTAACCTTTGTATTGGTTCAAGATCACTCAGGTTCCCGGGGCTACGAGCAAAGTCAGACCTACATAGTGTATTTTTATAGCATCTGCTGCTGAACTAGGTTTATAGCCTGTATTTCAACATAGAGCGCCTTTTGCCTTTCTTGTTAATTGTGTATTCATTACTATTGTAGCTTACGCTAGTTGGTTGCTATGTAATATGTCATAGCAACCAACTAGCGTAAGCTACAATACAAAGATTTTGTTTGGTACCGCATTAACAATAGACATTAAATTATGAATAATAATATAATAGTACATTGTTCACCGAGAGGGGAAAGTGACCGATTACCGTCGAGGGTGTCGTTTGAAGCCCGAGCCGTAGGCGAGGGCTTTAAAACACCTGAGATCGGGAATCGCAGTTTCTCTCGAGTGATACATAGTGCTTTATACTACACCTACAAGGAAAATAAAAAACGAAATCTTTACTAATTGAAATTTATATTGAAATTGTTGCTAGTGGCCAGTGTCATTTTGCGAACTTGGAGATAAAAACTCACTTTAAAAACTTTTTGGCTTTTGATATTTAGGTTACCGGCGCATAGTCTTACCCAAAATTAAAAAAGAAAAACCACGTAAGAAATGGATTTTCATACACTTTTCTCTCCCGCTCAGATGCGTTTTCTCCCCGCATATTTGTTCGATATGCAATGACGTACTTTCTACCGTAAATTTGATAAAGTATCAAGGTACTTTCCAAGCAGTTGTAGTATAAAAGGACATTGTATGTTTCAGTCCTGTCTTTGTGTTTTTTATATGTATATATGTGTGTGTGTGAGTATGTGTGCGTGTGTGTGTGTGAGAGAGAGAAAGAGAGAGTGTGAGTGTGAGAGAATGATGCAAGGACAACATCACTCATCATTTAATTCTATGAAAAACGTTCTTCTCTTGCTCTAGAAAAAAAGATGGATGGAAAAGGATTGTAAATATTCCAAAAGACACGCAGCCTGTGGATACCAATTGGCTCCAGTGCCCCTTTCCCCACCCCCTCGACCTGCATTTAACATTACATAACATTTACATTTACATAACATAACATTAACATACAGGCACATACATTGCTTCTGGCCCCACACTAGGATACCCTGTGTCGTGGGAACCAGAAACAGCGACGTCACAAACATGTAAACATTCAAGACCTGGTTTTTTTTTTTGTCCCCAGCCGGGATTCGAACTTGGGACCTCTCGCATGGTGGTCAGATGCGCCAACCGCTGCGCCACAGAGGTCGTCAATTTGGGATGACGTCTACTTGGGAAAGGTATCGTAACAAAATGGATACATAGCTGGTATATACCTTAGGGAGTAATAATAGTAGATTAGTAGCCAAGGGCTGTAAGGCATCAATTGCAGCCCCAGATGTTTAGGCGCACGAGCGCAGCGAGGGCGCCTATAGTTCGAGGGTGCAATTGATGCTTACACCCGAGCTAACTACTCTGCTTTACATCTCGATTGTGAGGTAAGTAGAAAAAAATTACATACTCGTTTTTCTTTTCGCCACTTCATAAACTCGTCGTAAGTTTTCAAATATCTCTCTTTAGAACTTTCAGGCAAAATATTATTAATAGCTGTTGCCCGCGACTTCGTCCGCGTGGGCTTTAGTTGAGTAAAGTGTTTGCTTTGCAAATAAGATTGGGATACTTTTAGCGCACGCAAAATAATTAAAACCATACTACTCTCTCTGAGACAAGAACTATTCCCTGCAGTGGGACGTATACTCGTTTAGGCTGTTTACTATGGGTTGTATTTTAAAGAACTGAGAAATATTTATAAACACATGAACTGAGAAATAATAAGAAGAATTGAGAAAATTTATTCAAGAGTTAGAACGACAAATATGAAAAAAAATTAGAAAGTAAACAAGTATTTAAGGTGGTATTTAAACACATGGAAGAACAAAGAAATTCAATTCGAAAATCGCAGCGAAATTTTTAATAAACGAAGCGACGATACGAAGTAAATACGAAGAACTTTTATACCTTCTAAATTTGCAACCCCCGTAAGTATTGAATTCAAAAAAAGGGCTGTCGGCAATAACCATTAACTTTATCAGGAACTTATAACTCAAATACAACATTTTATTGAAATAACTTTGAATATTATAGAGCTTTCATACTAACTTCGCACCCCCTCTTACCTGCTTAGGGATTTTATTCACAAAAATATATATCGGGAATAATCATTATAACGAACTAATAACCCAAACACAACATTTTATTAGAATAGCTTTGAAAATCAGAAAACTTACATTCTACGTTTGCACCCCCCTTGAACCCCCTTAAGGGATGATTTTTAAAAACTATTTTACACATGTTTTATGACTTTCAATGAAGGACCTACATACTGAATTTCATTCGAATAACTTCAAAAACGGCAAAGTTTCATACTAAATTTGCAACCCCCTTTTTTCCCTTAAGGCATGATTTTTGAAAAACTATTTTACACGTGTTTCATGATTTCAAATGAAGGACCTTCGTACTAAATATTATTTGAATAACTTCAAAAACGGCAAAGTTTCATACCAACTTTGCACCCCCCCTTTTTCCCCCTTAAGTGATGATTTTTGAAAAACTATTTTATACGTGTTTCATGATTTTAAATGAAGGACCTTCGTACTAAATATCATTTGAATAACTTCAAAAACGGCAAAGTTTCATACTAAATTTGCAACCTCCTTTATCCCCTTAAGGCATGATTTTCGAAAAACTATTTTACATGTGTTTCAAGACGTTCAATGAAGGACCTTTATTCTGAATTTCCTTCAAACAACTTCAAAAACGGCAGGGTTTTATTCGTACTAACTTTGCACCCCGTTTTACCCACTTAAGGGATGATATTCAAAAAACTATTTTTTACAATGTTTCATGACTCTTAATGAAGGACCTTCATATAGAATCTCATTCGAATAACTTGGATAACGGCAAAGTTTCATACTAACTTTGCACCCCTCTTTTACCCCTTTAATGTTTGATTTTCGAAAAACTATTTTACACAGCATGTTTCTTGATTTTAAATGAAGGGCCCTCGTACTAAATACCATTTGAATAGCTTCAAAAACGGCAAAGTTTCATACTAACTTGGCACCCCGCTTTTTCCCCCTTAAGGGATGATTTTTTGAAAAACAAATTAACACACGTTTCATGATTTTAAAGGAAGAACCTTGGTACTAAATATCATTTGAATAACTTCAAAAACGGCAAAGTTTCATACTAACTTTGCACCCCCCCTTTTTACCCCCTTAAGGGATGATTTTGCGAAAAGCTATTTTACATGTTTTTCATAACATTTAATGGAGGACCTTCATATTGAATCTCATTCGAATAAATTCAAAAACGGCAAGTTTCATACTAAGTTTGAACCCCTCTTTTTCCCCCTTAAGGGATGATTTTCGAAAAAATATTTTATACGTGTTTCATAATTTTAAATGAAGAACCTTTGTACCAAATTTCATTCGAATAACTTCAAAAACGGCAAAGTTTCATACTAACTTTGAACCCCCATTTTACCCCCTTAGGGGATGAATTTTCAAAAATCCTTTCTTAGTGCTCCCCTACGTTCTAAAAAAACGCCTGTGTAAAATTTCAAGTTTCTAACCCTTATAGTTAAGGCCCTGCGTTGATATGTCAGTCAGTCAGTCAGTCAGTCAGTCAGTCAGTCAGTCAGTCAGTCAGTCAGTCAGCTTCTCCTTTTATATATATACGAGTAGATTGTTGCTTCAGCTTCCATTTTCATTGAATCGGGAGTGCAGCTTAGATCTTTATCACTTGCAGAACTCATGTTTTTTTTCCTAATTAGCACGTAATTATAAAAAAAATCCCAAAAACAAACAATATTTAAAGCAAAAGTTTTCTATTCCCGCCTTTTTTCATCTTTTTTTTTAATTATTTTTTTTGAGAACGAAATTGAGCTTCGCCGTTCGATATTTAAAATTGATGTGATGACTATTATACTCTTTTTTGAACTAAAAACTATTATACTCATACGAAGACAAGGCTGAATAGCGAAGCGACCTCTTTTGTCATTGGGCTGAATGCATGATGTCTATTGCCAGTATGATGGTTAGATGTACGCGAACTTTTTGAAAGAGTGAAGAGTTTTTTTTTAATTACTTACCGCCCTAGGGCTTTTCTAGCTACATTATTACCCTAGAGCGCTAATTGGTCACCTACAAGCCCCACTTGGGGGTAATAAGGACCTACTTACCGAATATAAGAGATGTAAATATGATATAGTTTGTATGTTTTTTCTCAATGCCACTTTCATACAAAACTAAAAGATACGCTAACAAATTCTGATCAAAACCACTTTTTGTGTCACGACAATAGTATTTGTTGAATAATGTTGCTTACACGCTTCAACCCAAAGATCTGTCAGTTGCGTTATGCAACAAAATCAAGAAGAATGAAAAGAACAATTAAAAACATTGTTTTGATAAAATTGTTCTTTTCATTCTTCGTGTTGTTGTATGGTAAAAAAACGTTAACGGGCAGTGCAACTTAGAATAATAAGAATGTAATAACAATAATAACTCCCACACAACAACATCACTTGACCTGGTCCCAAACTAGGATACACTGTGCTATGGTAACCTGGCAAGGACATTACAAACATCGAAAAACACCCAGATTGAGGCAATTTTAACAAAACTCCTACTCCCACTCCCACTGAATTCCCACTTCAGTGGGAATCGAACCTACAACTACTGCCATAATAGTTAAGCGCCTAAACGGCAGTATTGGCTGCCTTGTTGGCTGAATAAGGAATAACGGAGGAGGAATAAGGAAGGAATAACGTTTAAGGAATTTTTCAATTCGAATAAGTAGTTCCAAAAATTACCCCCTACATATAAATTAACAAACATTTCCTGCTTATAATACGTGTTTATATATAGAGACAAAATATTTCTTATTGTTTACAACATAACATAACATTTACTTACAGGCACATACATTGCTTCTGGCCCCACACTAGGATACCCTGTGTCGTGAGAACGAGAAACAGCATTTTAACAGTTATTACATAAGTTTTTCTTAGATTAATGACATAATGTTTGATATTTTGAAATTTGTTTATTGACATGACATTCATTTTTTTATTTTTTATTTGAATAATTATGTGATTTATTAAAATTTACATTAATTATACCTGTTGATATGATTTAATATAAATAGGCCATCTACCGACTTTTGCATGCCAGAGACTGGCACAGACATGTAAGAACGATACACTTTTAAGAACTTTTTGTACCATGTTTGCCTACAAATAAATTTTATTTTATTATTATTTTTATTTTATGTTAATTCCTTAACCTGTATAAATTTTGGTGGGCCTATCGGCTCAACATAACAATGGTTTTAATTGTACTTTTTAGGGCCTTGACGCAACAGATTAATTCAGAATCCCAACCTCTATATCATAAAGTGTATTCACACGGCATCCACTCAAATATTCTCTAGTTTAGCGCGAATAACAAATGGACGCTTAACACAAAACTATCATCATCATCAACCCATTATATTTCCACCGATGGGCACGGGTCTTTTCCATGAGGAAGGTTTAAGCCATACTCTACCACGGGGGCCAAGTCCGGTATGATGAAGTTCACAACAACAACTACAACAACAACACAAGACTAACCAGACCCTAATAAGCATAATAAACATTTACAGGCACGTAAGTTGCTTCTAGCCCCACACTAAGATACCCTGTGTCGCGGGAACCAGAAACACCGACGTCACAAACATGTAAACATTCAAGACCTGGGTTTTTTTGTACTCTTTATGCAGTTTTTCTGTCTCTTTATTTATCTCATTTGGGGCCGAGGTGGGGAACAACAGGACATAATTTAAAAAAATAAGCTCTCCTTGTCCGCGCCACTCGTAAAGCGTACTTTTATCGCGCGCTTAATAAGTTGACATGTCCTCTACTTTGGCGAATTACTCGCGGACTAATAACAGCGCGGAGTATCTGCCATACAAAATGGCGACTTCGTTCCGTGTCAGGCTGATCGTTAATTAAGCTGCGAATAATATACTGGTACCTCGATTCTGTTAGTGCATTATAGTTCAATTGCAGTTGAATGCTCCGGTCACGTGACATGTTTTTTAATTCCATTCACGCCTAGAATTATCGATATGCGTGCTAGCGTTTACTTGAAGCGGCAATGGAATTCAATCGACGCGTTTATGCATTTGCCATTCTACTACAATGCATTAGCAGAATCTAGGCTTTGAGATTGGCCAGAGTTGTGAGACTCTAACCCTTGGTTAATCTGTCATTAACAGCTGTCAGTTGTCAAAAGTGCACACAAAAAAAAAACAACTGACGGTTGTTAACAGTAGATTAACAGACTGTAGCGTAAATATGACAATAGTATGAAAATGGCTGAGTGGCATTTCAATCGAAACTCATGTTCTTTACATCGGAGTGTGTGCAAAAGGGTATCCCTCCTCCCCTATTCTTCCATCGAACAACCTAAAGAGAGCAGGTTTGTGTAGATTCGTTTGTCCAGGATATTTTCCCAATTAAGGGCTGATTTTTCAATAGTCAGATAACTTTTATCTGAGGAATAAAAATGGCGGTTTGACAGCTTATGTATGAAAGTTACATCAAACTACCATTTTTATTCCTCAGATAAAAGTTATTTGACTATTGAAAAATCAGCCCTAAACCAAAGGATTTGCTAGCTCTTTGTGATGACGTCAAAGATCTGGAACGTAGCTGTTGTAGGGTGTTTTTTCCAAGTTTGTTAGTCCGTCGGTCTCATTTTACTTCTGAATATTCACGAGTTTCTTGCAGCGCGTTTGGCGAGCTAAACATTTCGATGGGACGATGCGCAAATAAGCTAGTACATAGTTACCTATACTAAGTAATGACGATGCATAACGATGATCTAAAGTACGTAATGTTATACCGATTTGGAAATTTCCCTTTTTAACCTCTTCAGTCCTAACTTTGAAAATAACAATACAATAAAACACTCTTGATTAAAACCAAAAAATTATAATGTAAATGAAACAATTAATATAGAAACGACAAATAGAACATTATGATAGATGTTAAGTGGAGGTACAAATAAAAAAAAACATAAGTGTTAACTCAGAGACCAACGAATAAAGACTGCCCATAAGGGCCAGCTCCTAGCTTTGGCTTAGATCTAAAATCGCTGACAGGGCTCTGTGATAGGCAGCTTCGCCTACACATACAGGATATTACAGTACGCTACATCTCGCACTGTCAGTATTTAAGCACTAAACTAGATAGTTAAATATACTTCAGAGAGCAACAGATATAGATAAAAAATAAAGAGAAAAAAATTGTGAAATAGATATAGTAATAAATAGTATTTGTAAAATAGTGCTCATGATTTTTCCAATATTCGTAGCATTGCTGCAGAGTTCTACGGGAGCGCTACGAGAGTGCTACAAAACTTCGTAGAGGCTTTATGATATACAAGTTTGATAGAATAATTTACAATGTAGGACAAGTGTATTGCAACATTGCTCTATAACGCAATATTACGTCTGCTTGAAAAATCTGTTTGCAGAATAAAAGCCCTTATTGTAAAGCTAAAAATAGGAATATAAAATACCCGAAAACCGGCGCGAGTGCATCTTCTAATGAATTTCGATGAAGCGAAATTAATTTGTCAGGATCGTGGAATCGGTTTTGGTGTGAGTTATTTCTGTATTTACGTATATATGTACTATAAGTGTAGTACATATTATACAAACCTATACACATATTATTACAAAGGACCGTATGCATAATACTCGTATAGTAAGGTACAGAATATGAAATTATTTTATCCAAGACTTAATGTGTACATGATCTTGCTGCTGATCTAAAATAATTGTTCGGATCTAGCCAAACAATACAAAACCATGGAATAAATAAAAAACCTATTATTCTGACTTCTTAACCTCGTTGGCTTAGACGTATCACGACTTATTGCGATGCCTAAGGGCGTGCGTTTAATTCCACCTTGGGGCCGCTGTACAATTAAACAAAATTAAATAGTCAATCGCTCGTAGCCTGGGCTGCCTGAGTGATCTTAAACGATCACTAAGGTTAAGCAACATACGGCGCGTTCAGTCCATGGATGGGTCACCGTCTATGACTAACGCTAGTGGCATTTTTCCGAGCGATTCCGTGCTTCGCAAGGCACGTAAGCAGTTGGTGCCGGCTGCCGTCGATAGATGGCAGTCGTTAAGCCAAGTCAGAGGCCTTAGGGCGGCTTGTAAACTTCTGACAGTAAGACCAGCCACTAGTCTTACAAGCCTCCACCAATCCGGACTTAGCCCCCGTGGTGGAGTATGGCCTGTACCTTCCTCAAGGAAGAGACCCGTGCCCCTCGGTGGGGACATGATGGGTTGATGATGAAATAGTCACAATATTTTTTGTATTTTGATTTGGTAATAATAATACCATTCAATTACGCGATTAAGTACTATCCCAAACTAAGACACCCTATGCCACCCTCACTAGACAAAATGGAAATTGACGACCACTGCGCATCTGCCTACCATGCGAGTAGTCACGGGTTTGAATCCCGGCTGGGGAAAAAAAATCAGGTCCTTGAATTTTATAATGTTTACATGTTTATAATGTCGCTTTTTCTGGTCCCCACGACACAGGGTATCCTAGTATGGGGCCAGAAGCAATGTATGTGCCTGTATGTAAATGTTTACGTTTATAGAAAAACACCCAGAACTGGACCATGTGTAAACACGTACGTACGGCGACTCCCATTGGGAAAAGAACCTACGATCGGCATGTGAATCAGACGTGATATCGCTAGACTATTGAGACAGTCTAAGAGGTATACCGTTCAGCGGCGGCTGGCTGGCTTGGGTTCACATGAGTTGGTTTATACAATTCTCAAGTTGTTCTCTGAAAGAGCTTAGGACCCACAAAAGGTTTCCACTTGAGTTGAGGTCCCTATTACTGTTGAATTGCCAGGTTGAATGGCAGGATGCCATCGGGGTTTTCTGTGACCTATCCAAAGCTTTTGATTGCGTAGACCACAAAACCCTCCTTCGTAAGATGATCAGATACGGTCTCAGTAATAAATCTTTAGAACTTCTTAGATCGTATTTAGCTAATAGAGTGCAGAAAGTTGATATTAATGGAGTTAAGTCACCCGGATCCGATGTTAAAATAGGAGTTCCTCAGGGTTCAATTTTAGGGCCGTTCCTTTTCTTAGTGTATGTTAATGATCTGCCGTACCTAGTTGAGAAATTGTCACAAATAGTATTGTTTGCGGATGACACTTCTCTAATTTTTAAAACCAAGAGAGGTCAATCTAATTTAGACGATGTAAACAATGCTCTTTCTAAAATTCTGAACTGGTTTAACGTAAACAATCTTATGTTAAATGCCAAAAAAACAAAATGTATTAAGTTTTCATTGCCCAATGTCAAAAAAGTGGACACAAGTTTAACAATAGCTGGTGACAGACTAGACTTAGTTGAGACAACGGTGTTTTTAAGCATTACAATAGACTCAAAACTACAATGGGATCAACACATAGAAAAGTTAGCGGGTAGGTTGAGTTCAGCTGCATTTGCAGTTAGAAAAATTAGACAACTAACAGATGTAGAAACTGCGAGGCTAGTTTATTTCAGTTATTTCCACAGCATTATGTCATATGGTCTGCTACTATGGGGGCGGGCGGCAAATATAGAAACAATTTTTATTCTCCAAAAAAGGGCTATTAGAGGTATTTACAATTTACCTGCCAGACACTCACTACGTGAGTTTTTTAAGGAAATAGGAATTCTTACGCTAGCTTGCCAATATATATTCGATAATATAATGTATGTACGTAAAAACATAACTACATTTAAGCTAAACAGGGATATACATAACGTTAACACCAGAAATCGAAACAAAATTGCCTCATCTAGATTCAGATTAGCCAAGGTAAATACATCATTTGTAGGATATAGTGTACGTTTTTATAACAAAATTCCTGAAAGTATTCAATCCCTGCCAGGAAATAAATTTAAATTTGTTATTAAAACTGCGCTGTGTAAAAAGGCATAATACAGAATAGATGACTATAGATGATAAAAACCCTTGGCAGTAAACCAATTCCACAACGAGCTAGTTATTGGTATTCTAATAATATATAGGGTTTAATAAATTTCATACATATGTACAGACGCTGTGATTGCATATCAAAACTATGCTATTATTATAGATAACTGACAAGAACTTTATCACACAACTTTGCCAAAGGCCATGCGAATGGTGGCGCGGTGGCCGGGTCGCCTATCTCCCTCTAATATGGTTGAGACTGGTGATGGCTGACCTCTGCGTTACGCTCGTGAACGGGTGCCGTCCGTGTGTCTGGCCGCAGCATTGGTGTTTTATTACCTTTTAAGCATATCCAATGATGTTTGACTTTGCAAGTATTGATTGCACTCATGGATCTTGAGATTATTGGTATACAAACACTCATACCTAATTTGTATTAAGTTGATTTGAGAAAAGATGGTCAGAGTAGAGTTTTTTCGCTGCCTTTTTCTCCACTACAGACGGCCCTAAGGCAGCGGCTAACATTATACATAACTGTATCTACATTGACATTCAACAAGCAGAATGTAAATTCTTTACGTTGAAATAAAAATTTTTGAATTTGAATTTGAATTTGAATTTTGAATTTGAATTTGAATTGAAAATAAATTAGGGAAGATGTATAAAAATAGAAGGTTTCTTGGGTTTCTACCTGAATGATAAGTTAAATGCAGTTGATCACGTTAGGAAAAGTGAAAAATTAAAGAGCCGATGCTAACATGTCAGAAGAGTATTTTTTTTAGTCTTTTGGAACTAAAACTTTCGTAAGCACTACACATGACTTTGTTCACTACATTTTGATTTAAACTATTCCTGATAATAGAATTCAAATTCACATATTTTATTCTTATATTATAAATGGATTGCTGTTTGTTAGTCTCATAAAAACTCGATATAGGCAGAACCGATTTGGCTGATTTTATATTTTTTTATTTTTGTGAAATTCCAGAAAAGGTGTAAATATTGAGAACATATAGAAACATAACAAAAATTTTGATGGTACGAAGTTTGCCGGAACAGCCAGCTCACAATGAAAACAAAATGTTTACTTTATGAACGCCAATAGATTACATGGACAAGAAACTAACAAAGAATATCCATATTTATTCTATTCTTTCTTCTAATATTTTCTTTTTGAACTAAGACTGTCCTTAACACTACACGTTATTAAATTTATCCCAGATACACTTACTTATGAAGTAAAATGAATAAGTGAATGCGAACTAAAGCTAATAAAATATTCTTTGTTATTCTTTCAATCTATGGTGGGCGCGCGTAGTGATTAAGCCCATTCTCTCTCTCTCTCTCCCTGAAAAAAAAGGCCTGTGCCCTGCAGTGGGGCATATTTGTTTGTTTGTTACGCTTTATTGCACAAAAGAAATAATACAGAAAAAAAATAACTTAAATAACAAGTAAATGACGATGTACAAAGGCGGACTTATTTCAAAAGAAATATTTAAAAATATTTAATAATTATAAATTTATTTATTATATACTGAAAACAGAAAACGAAAAATAATGCAAAAATAGTTAGAATTGAATAGAATAGAAAAAGTTTTATTCACAAATTAAATTACACAGCACAATGATGAAAAAACAAAAGTAATTTCGAATATATCTAGTTTATCTTTTTGTTTCATTAATTTCACATTGTCACCCTTGTATCCCTGAGGGGTAAGCAGAGTCCAACATGTGCCCTGCAAACAAGTGACGTTACTACTTTGTGCCACAAAACGTGATCAATTGAATGATTCTTTAAACTAAAACTTGCGTGAGCACTAGTCGTTACTAACATTGTTCCGGATACACTTACTTGATTTTTCGTCAAAAGGGTTCAACCAGGTTTTGCTCTGATTTGTTGAGCTAAATTGTGGTGAGTCAAGACCGACACTTTAAACGAAAAATCAAGTAAGTAATCCGGAACGAAGGTAATAATTAATTATTCTTATTTGATCTTGAAAAGGAATGAAAAGCATCCTCGTTCAATGCCACAAATCTAAAGCTATGTTTTTTAAATCCAATTACAAAACTAATAATACATAAAGCTCACGTTTCTATCCCAGATGCTTAGGCAGAGTTCAGGGACTGCCACCAGCCCCGATCCTGACTAATCACATTCGCTTCATCGACATTAATCTGTCGTTGCATGCACGCACGTCGGTTTCAAGTACTTTTATTTTGCGTTTGCTAATACATCTCCTATTTGGTCGAAGTATGTCCACCTTTCACTCACTAAACTGATAATAGAAGCAGGACAGATCTTGCCGCACTTCTATCCTTAACAAATAAATAATATTATGGCACATTACAGTCACATACTTTGCGTCTCACATCCTGTGTAACAGAACAGAAATAAGATTTGTGGAAAAGTCATATTGAACACCTGCAAAGTTTTAATAAGAATCTGTAGATGTGACTGGAAATGTACATTTTCGCGGTCTGATACAAATTCGTAAGAAGTTTGTGACAAAGGTGAAAGTTAACTAGTCTCGTTATTCAAACAACTTGCACCGACGACATTGCTGCGGCTGTCAACCTGCATCTCACTAAATATTTAACATATTATTGGGCAAAATTATTCAGAAATCAGAAATTTATTTCATCGTAAAGAATATAATATATACACTCTGTTCGTTGACTGTCTTTGTACTTATAAGGTTAATGTTAGCCGCTGCCTTAGGGCCGAATGTAGTGGAGAAAAAGACAGCAAAAATACTCCACTCTGACTCTATGATGCGTTAAACAACTTAATTTATTTGTGGATGGGAGGGATAAAGAGTAATGAATAAATGTAACATAGTGCCAGAGAGATTGTTGTGAGAGGTTGTCTTTAGTTTTGTAGTCATTTGGTGTTACTGTTTACTGTTTAGTTTAGTAAATACATTTGCAAATAAATTTTAAATGCATTATTATTTACATAATTCTATCGAATCTCGTCGAACTGTTGGACTTCAAAGAGAGTAAACCTTAATAAGATCAAGACGTCAAAGGTTTATTTGAAACAAATAACATAAGATTGTACATTACCGAGGTTAGTTCCTATCAGAGAATTTACAGAAGCGAAAATTTACAAGAGCAGTGTTTGATAAGTGGTGAGAATGAGGTTTAAACTCCTTGGATAAAGAAAATACTGGGAGGCATCATCATCAACCCATTATGTCCCCACCGAGGGGCACGGGCCTCTTCCCTGAGGAAGGTATAGATACTCTACCACGGGGTGCTAGGCCGGATAGCCCACTTATTTTGGAAATAATAAAATAAAATAAGTTTGATGTTCTTTTGTTTTTTTCGATCATTGAAGGTTCTTACTGTGTTTTGTCGCAACGAGTAATCAAAAATAGAAGAATTATTAATTGTCACTAATGATTAAACCCCTTGAGCATAAATTAAATTAATTAAGTGCCTTAGCAACAAGGCAACCACGAAGGAAAACGTCGTGAAAAAATTGCATAACTGAGGTATCACAATTTCTATACTATATTATTTGAATTTTTATTGGAAAAGTCCGAACTAATTTAGCAGTGCTTAATCATTGTGAGCAGAGTCGAAACTCGCGTCGTCGGTTGCTCGTCTCTGACAAAATGTCAAAAATATCTCCGGATAAATAGAATAGAATATGTAGAGCTTACGAAATTTAAGTTCAAAAATTTCCGTTCTAAAATCGTAGGTACTACCCGTAGTGTTCGGAGTTTTCTCTCTGAGCTCTCTCTTGGCATAATTCTCGATAACCTCTTCATAATAAGCGTTGTTATTAAAGACGTACCTACAGTTTGAGAACCTCGCGAGAAGCACGAGTTGTTAAAATATATGTATGTGCAGCGCAGCGGTTCGTTAAACACGCTGGCGGCGGTGATGAGCAGCGGAACTCACAGCGCGGGTGACTGCCGTTGCCTTGGCAACTGCTCGTCTTGGATTATAAGCCAGACGTGTGAGCATTTTTACGGGGAACGCGAATAACTCTGAAGTTGATACATTTAGAGAGAATACTCTAGAAATGTTTTTTCTACTAAAACTTTCGTAAGCACACATTATTAACTTTGTTCTAGATACACCTACTTGACTTTTTGTCTAGTAAATGTGTATCCGGAATAAAATAATAAGGTGAAAGAATGATTGAAAAATTGTTGAGTCAACAATCATCAATGATGGATTCATTCAATTCTTAATTGGACGTAGTTTAGCAGAAAGGTTCCAAGCCACACAAAGTGAGTTTTGAGATATTTGACTTTTTAGGTTAAAGCTGATTTACGCTCTCCATACTGTGGGTTGGACTAATAACATGTCCCATAACTTTGCATACTCATCGGCTCGCTTTGGAAGTCTTTGATTCTTAAAATATAGAGCATAGTGATCATTTTCGTATATTAAACTCAAAAATGGCTATGTTGTGGGTTGGAACATTTCTGCTAAGCTACGTCCAATTAATCGTCAGTGATTGATGATTATTGATTCTACCGCAGTTCACTGATTGTATGTTGGAGAGAGAGAGATTGTGTTGTCTCGTGTGTATGTATGCCCGATTCTATTATTGCCTTATAAATGCCTAGCTTACTGTCAGATTTTGACAAATAAGCTCACAAGACACAAAAAGTGTTACTGTATGCTAAAAAGGGCCATTGTTGAAATAAATGATGGGTCGTCCGAGGCCCGTGATCCTAGGTGTTCCTATGGTTGAGAGATTGATTTGTTTGATTGGACACTTTCCGATTATTAAAATAAGATATCAAAAAATCAAAATCAAAACTGTTTATTGAGCAGACCAAAAGTTAACAATATCTAATGTAACTCTGAAACCCAAAATAAATTAAATTGTATACATATTTCTTCTTATTGATAGTGCTGGTGTTATCGCATGGCGGAAAAGGCAGGGAGCATAATTTTAAGGTGTAAATATCACCTCATTATTAACTTTATTCCATATACACTTTAATTATTATTATTTATTTATGATTATTATTATTGTTGTTGTTTTAGGGCAGCGCAGATAGGCCTACCAAAAATTCCGATGATGCCTCTACTTTTTAGTGCGTTACTCTACGGCTATACCTACGAGAATAAAGTACACTTAAGTATATTTAACTGTGCTTTTATTGTTAAGGTATACCACTGATGTTACTACTTAAGTGCCTAATATCTACACTCATTTGTATCAGCATTAGTACTCGAAGAAAGTGCCTTAACTCCTCAAGGTAAAGTTAGCGGATAGATAAAATTAACAGAGTATTTGGGACGCGTCAATTAATTGTGCCACACCGTCTAGACGCGAGCGAAATATATCGCTGAATCGCTGATACATGGAACACTAGAAATAAACACATTATTATTTAAGAATAGGTACGTAAACAGACTATTTAAAAGAAACTAACTTACATAAATTATTTTCTCAGAACACAATCACTTAGCCTGGCTCAAATTAGGATTCCCTGTGCTATGGTAATCAGGCATTCATCATCAGAAATCAGAACTTTATTTCAACGTAAAGAATTTACCTAAAACATAAAAAGTCCAATATGTGCGGGCGTGTACTGTACATTCTGTTTCTTAAATAATGTATGTACTATTTATGTAAAGCATCACTATCATTAGCCCACCGTTGCTCACTTCTCACTGCCCCAATCAGGCATTACGCATTACAAACACGGAAATAAACCCAAGCTGAGGGCATTTGTGTAAATGTTAGGCGGCCTCAGGGAATCTAACCCACGACCTCGTTCTTAGCTAGTTAAGCGCCTTAACAGCTAGACCAACGAGGCAGTCTAAACTATATTAAGAGTTAAACCAGTCCTCAGGAAAGTCTTACTATCTCCTATTCCTTGTTTGTTTAATGCTTGACTCACTTTAAGATTTCTCAGATTATTATCTTCGTCACTATATTAGGATATTTTGCTATTTATCTGTTTATTTTGTTATTGTGTTTTTTCTAGCTTCCTTATTCTATATTACACACATCCATAAGCTCACGCCTGTATACCAGAGGGATAGGAAGATCATTATTCATGAAGATCAAGATTATCGTCATCATCATCAGTCGTTGCATGCATGCAAGCTGGTTTCGGGTGTTTGTAATAATCATAAGTTATTCGCCAAAAACTGCGCATTATTGGAAATAAATAAATCAGTTATCGGCAACTGGATAAACTTTCTGTCTTAAAAGGAACAGTAAAAGTTCAATATAATTAACGGAAAACGGGAGCGGCCCCAGACGCGTTTTAAATTCATCCTGCAGGAGAATTCGAAATAGCGACTGATCGATCGTCCGAGCTGATAAACTTAAGGCGCAGACACATGGCCGCCAATGCATTAGATAAGGAGCGAAATGTGCAAGTTGAAAAACTGATCGTAGCAAACGTAGAATACCCCTAAAATCATACGCCAATGGACTTTACAAACATTTTTATGTCTTCACGATTTTTTTTAACAATAATAACTTTCACAGAGCACATTCACTTTCCATGTACCCTAATTAAGAGACCCTGTGTTTTGGTAACCAGGCAAGGACATTACTAACATGGAAAAAACCCAGACTGAGGCAATTTGTACAAATGTACAGCGGCCCCCAGTCGGGATAGAACCCATGACCTCTGGCTTTAACGGCTAGACTACCGGAGCATTGGTATTATTGGAACATAACATAAAATAACATTTACATACAGGCACATACATTGCTTCTGGCCCCACAATTCGCCTACTCCTCTGGGATACAGGCGTGAGCTTATGTATGCATAAGCGATGCCATGAAAAATCTTTCCATCATATTCCCTATAAGCGTAATAGGGAGAGGCGTATGGAAAACTTTTAGGGTATAATGATGTTTTTCGCTTTACTCTCATTAAACTTTATTTGCAGGTTTATGGATTTAAAACGATTATTGAGACTATGTAAAGGCCAAACGGATTTACTTGGTTGAAAAGTTACGTGTCAACTAAAAGGTATTAACAATGCAAGTTTTATTGGCTATTGTAGTATTCTGTTTTGTCTGTGTTTTTCCTGGTACAATATTATTATCTTATCTTATTGTTGTTGTGGCGGCGCATTAAAATGTGAAAATTACTATGCTAAATTCCGCCTCACAAGTGAGCCTAATCATTGGTGTCGGTGGTGGTGTGTTCGTGTCTTGCTTATGTTTGAAAAATGGAGGGAGGGCGGTGCATTAACTAATCGCATGGGGCTTGTGGGATTTTTGGCGGAATTCAGCAAAGTAATTTTCACATTGTAATGCCCTTGTAATGTTCTTGATAAGGTCAAATAAAAAAATTACAATTACAAAAAAATCCGAGTATAAAAAAACGGTCCCTTGGCGTTCGCGCGCCGAACGCTCTTACATTCTGACCGCACCCTTACGTGTACATAATGTGTTGCCCCGTAGTTTTCCTTTCTCGCAGCAAAAAAGTCCAACAAACTAAACTAACAATAAGTTACTTCCACTAAAACTACGACCGTTATGTCCTTAGCCTTAGGGGCGGCGGGTGTACTATTCAAAACAGCTGATACATATTTCATGGCTCGCGCGCGAATCTTTGTCATAAAAGAGCGGGATAATTTCGCAGCGCTCACATTAGAGCGGCGGGGAGCTGGAAACTTCGCCAACTGCTTTTATTAGTTTGTTTTTGAGAAAATCCTCCTCAGCCTCCGTCTTACTGACGGTAACTTACGTATTTTTTGCTGCTAGATATGAATTTGCTGATAATCTAGAATTTTGGAGAAAACAGAACGGTAAAGTTCGGCTGCCCAAAATCAAAACATAGTATCTCATCCAAACCAAATTGTTCAGGAGAGCCAAAAAACAGGATCGTTACTTTGTAGCCTTGCCCTAACATAACTACTAGAGTTAGAACTTCAGGAGTTAGACCGAAAGATGCGGTTACTACTTGGCTTCCGATTCTCATACTTAAAATTTAAGTAATATCAATGGTACAACTTAAATCACACTTACTTTATTTATTTTTGTAAATGTACAATAATATGAGCGGAAAAACCATCTTAAAACCTAGCATGTGTAGTTGCTAGGTTTTCAGATTGACTTGGTCTAAGAGAAAATCTTTAAACCAATTTAATAACCTAGTATCGTTTTATAAAATAGTTTAGAGTATACATTAGTTCCCAAAAAATATATTAATAAAAACAAAAAAAAACATCAATAAGAAAAACAATATGTATTTTTGTAATCAGCCTTTTCATTGTTAGCCCCAACGCATCCGTCCAGGAGTAAAATTTTATCAAAAACTTTGCAATTTTGTAAATAATACTATGCAAGATTCGTCAAAATCATTTAACTATACAGATTATTTATCAAAAAATAGTGTCAAGTGGAAGTCCAGAGATAAAGCACCTCTAGGGGCGGCTTGAAAACTTCTGACAGTAAGACCAGCCACTAGTCTTACAAGCCTCCACCAATCCGGACTTGGCCCCCGTGGTGGAGGTATGGCCTATCTATACCTTCCTCAGGGAAAAGACCCGTGCCCCTTGGTGGGGACGTTTGTCTACCGACCTCATCATTTCTGATTCGGTCTTGTAGAGAAATTCCGAGCATAGCCCGAAAGGTTCTTGAATGGAAACCACACATCAGCAAGCACAGCGTAGGACGACCAGCCACAAGATGGACAGATGATCTCATCCAAGTGGCACGGAGACGCTGGATGCAAGCCGCTTCCAACTGGTCTTTTTGGAAATCCATGGAGGAGGCCTATGTCCAGCAGTGGACTTCTTGTGGCTGAATGATGATGATGATGATGGGTACCCGAATCATGTATATATCGCGATTTTTTGTAGATTTCGAGTTATAATTTTTACATAGAACATAGATGGGGGTGATTCGGGTACCCCTAGGGTTCCTTCCGCTTGAAACTATTTTTTGGAACATCCTGTATACTTTAAGGGTATCGTAAAGTTCGTTAACCCTTTCTAAAATTTGCCTTCTACCACTTTAGGTTACGCAAAAATGTGGTGAGTTCATCTTGAATATTCGTTCGATGATGGCTCAGGAAGCTCAAGATCTTCGAAAAGATTTGCGTTCTCGAAATGCAAATCGACGTTTTTGAATGGGGGTATAAAACTTGTGTGGAGGATCAGAGACGGAGTCATCACTTGAATATTATCTGTTTTATCAAGAAGAATCTCTCCACATAATGCGTCATCCTCGGCTGATGTCCCTGGGACAAGATTTCTGTTATCGACAGCATTTTGTCCCGTAATTATTTGTTAATATGTTCAGATCTAAGTCAAAATCAGCCATAAAGATTAAAACAAAGCCACCGCACTACATCGTATTAGTCTATTTAGAAAACAAAACGTAATTTTGAATACAAGAGGTAAAGTTTCATAGAATTTTAGTAAAAAAAGTTATTCGCAAGCAAGTTTACTTTATTATAATTTAAAGGTAAATAATATTACTTATCTTTTTCCATATTCATCCTTTGAAGCACTCAAAATACGCCCAGATCGATAAAACTGATTGTGTCTCATTACATTCATTTTATCAACAGAAAATCTTCATACTTGCAAGCACAGCTTGAGTTACTAATTTTACTCGTTACCGTTTTTGTTGACATCACAAATTAAAAAAGTAGCAAGTGTGTACGACAACTTTAAAACCTAGCAACTCATAGACTTACTAGAGTTTTCAATTTGTTATGCTGAGATGCTATGTTCTTTTAATTTGTTCTACGAATAAATAAGTCATCACAGTCCAAATTACTGGAACTTGCTGATTATTATTTTAGTAATTCGTACGAAAATGGGTGTCTTTAAGAGCCAAATACGTGGCTTTCGACCTAGTAAGCCGGAAAATGGAAAAACCCGTTTTTTTCAAAAATATGAAGATACTAGGTTTCGATATTGGGCAGCCGAGTTGCCTACCTAAAAGCTATTGAGTCCGTCGGGTCACTTTACAAGATGGAAAATCAAATTTGAAACTAGCACTGTAGATCAAGAAGCAAAATTAGATTTGTAGAGCCAATTTAATTTCTTCGCCTTGGGAATGGTACAATGTATAAAATTTAGTGTTTCAAAGAACAATTTAGCTTGATTGCTTCGGTCTCGCGAATGTTTTATAAGATATCGTGTTCGAGCAATGACAATAAAACTTTGGACTGTTTACAAGCATTGGAGCTTGTAAACTGGTGACCTTTGTTTTTGTGTTATAGTTCTACAGTTTACAACGTCCAAAGTGGCGGCACGCAGCACGAAAGACAAAGTTGTCTGCGTCACGTCAGCCGCAAAACCCATTAAACACATCACATCACAGTGAGCTCTCCGTCAGTAATACTTAATTTCATAATACATAGTTTTAAACGCGACAAAATATTTTATAGAATCGTTGCGTAGATCTCAGAGGTTTGCGCCTAATCTTTTACTGTTTATGTTGTCTGTCCGAAAGTTGAAAGACAGTAACGATCCTCCAATTTCTGGTTTTCTAAGAAACACTAATTGGGTATAATATTTAACTGTACAAATAAAAGAACCAATTTGGCCGAGAATATCATAATGCTTATAACAATGCGTAGAAATCACTCTCAATTCAGCTTTCCATTTAAATTAGACAAAGAGCCCTTTTCAGAGCGACTTAAAAAAAAACGTTGATTGATAGCCGAATTTTATTTTCAATTTCAAATAACGATTTTCTTTGTCGACCACTGCACGGAGAATTCAATGGCACAACTTTCGCGCTACGTCCCGCTGACATTTGACAATTATTGACTGCAAATTTGCGACTTTTGATAAGAATAAGAATAAGAATAAGAATAAGAATAAGAATAAGAATAAGAATAAGAATAAGAATAAGAATAAGAATAAGAATAAGAATAAGAATAAGAATAAGAATAAGAATAAGAATAAGAATAAGAATAAGAATAAGAATAAGAATAAGAATAAGAATAAGAATAAGAATAAGAATAAGAATAAGAATAAGATTAAGAATAAGAATAAGAATAAGAATAAGAATAAGAATAAGAATAAAACGCACGACTAGCGTCGTTGTACGACTCACGTGCATACGACTGTGGTAACATAGTGCTGTTTCTTGATCTTGGGCTTTAGCACACCAAATCCTCAGCTATTCTAATCTTCTATGTGAGATCCCGGTTTTCAATCCCGGCTGGGTTAAAAAGACCTCCAGGTCTTGGATGTTAACATGTTTGTGATGTCGCTGTTTCTAGAAGCAATGTATATGCCTGTATGTAGTTAATTATGTTTTATGTCTAACAATAATTCTATACTAATTCGATAGTAAGGCTATTGGAATCGCTTAGGATTTGCTCACGCTTAAAGTCTGTTTTTACTTCAATACAAAAAAGAATCTGTCACGTTGACATATCAATACAAGCCAGATGCTAGCAATGTCTGAGTGTTGATAGTACCTTATAGACAAAAAGCCCTTTAGCTTCCAAGTTGAATTTGTGCGTGCTACGCAGGTGTTTTTTTTTAGACTTTGCTCTTATGAGTAATTAAAATTTAATGTATTTGATGTGATAAGGATTTTGTTCACATCAATCTTCAATTCACGGTAAAAATATCTCCGAGTAAGCCTAAATATTTTATAGCGGTAACACCGCTCTGCTCAAGCCTAGTTACCTGAGGCCTGGGACGTCGTCGACGGGCGCCCCGTCGCCGGTCTGCCAGGCCAGCGCGGGCGCCGGCGCCCCGTGCGCCGCGCAAGCCACGCGCGCCCCCGTGCTGTTCGATAGCACGAGCCGCGGCGGCGGCTCCAGCAGGAACACCGGCCCGTGCTCCTGGCCCTCGCCTCCTGAGGAATAGAATAGAATAGAACATTGTAAAATATGGCCCGGATTTACTTACCTTCTTACAATGTGAAGTGCTTACGAAAGTTTTAGTTTAAAAAATATAAAATATTTTTCTTTAAAAACCACAAGTCTTGGATATATATACATGTTTTGTGATGTCGCTGTTTCTGATTCTGACGACATAGGATTTCCTTGTGTTGGGCCAGAAGCAATGTATGTGCCTGTATGTAAATGTTTATGTTTATATTCATGTGACCGCATTGACCGTATGACGCTGGATGCAAGGAGAATTAATTCTCCTTGCTGGATGCAAGCCGCTTCTAACCGGTCTTTTTGGAAATCCATGGAGGAGGCCTATGTCCAGCAGTGGACTTCTTGCGGCTGAATGATGGTGATGATGATGATGATTGCGGTATGAGATCGTTACATATGTCTGGATTGATAGATAGAGAAAACTTTATTGGACAACCAAAAGAAAGAATTACATAGTAGAAGTGCGGGCATTTTGTATTTTCACGTGAAAAGTGTAATTAAAAAAAAAACTAAAGTTAATTAAGGAATTTATGCTCACGCTGAGGCAAAATCTTAGTTGTTGCTAGTTAAGAATAATAGTTACATATTTGGCAACTCAACACTAACAGTTTAGATTATTAGCACAAGGCTTAGTTTTAAAATTCAATTTATACTCCATAATAAAAATAGATTATATATAGATATATATATATATATATATATATATATATATATATATATATATATATATATATATATATTGATAAATGTTAAAACATTGAATAACGCTCTAGAGAACATTAATACATATTAATTATTACGTTATACGATGGCTGAAACATCATACGTCATCTAAACAGCCTGGGAGTTGGAATATGGTTATGTCTGACGCAAATCTATTAGCCTAGTTAGCAAGGATAATCGAATAAACCTCCGTTCAAAAGTGAACTCTTCATAAATGGATAACAGATAACTAGTCAAATTATTACTTTTTGTATCTTCGTGTATCTTTTATTTTACGGATGGATCTGATTCTACGGTTAACAATTTTTTTTTTAAATTAAATTTCTCTTTCATGCACGTATGACTGATTAAAAGAGTGACAACCTAATTGATCAGCATGGGACATCAAAATCAGGACAGGTCACATAATTCGAAAGTAATTCAGACTCTTTGACTTCATTTCGGATACACCTACTTGACTTTTCCTCAAAAGAGTCCGACAATGAGAAACAGAGACGAGCAACTGACGACGCGAGCTCCGTCTCTGCTCGAAATCTGATCGGACTCTTCCGAGAAAAAGTCAAGTAAGTGTATCCGGAATAAAGTAAATAATGTGTAGTGCTTGCGGAAGTTTTCGTTCAATAATAATAATTGAGACTTTACGAAGATTGCTACCTAGTAATTAAGTAAAACTAGATTAAATCTGCTAACAAGCATAACATTTTACGTTGCTAGTTTACTTTAGCGGAGCTAATCCTCTATCCAAGTTTAGCAACATTTAATTAAGCTTGTTTTCCTTAACATTTAACAGCGTATCCTTCCACGTTTGTGTCGTCCTAGCCTGGTTACCACAGCACAGGGTATCTTAGTTTAGGACAATTTATTGTTTTGTTTTATAAATGAGTATGTATGTGACTGCCATGAGCTGGTTGAATCGTCGATTCGAGGCTTGTTAACAGATGACACAGTAACCTACACCCTATTTACTGAAGCGAACGAGTAAGTGTCAACATGTCAAAAATTTGGTTTTTCAATATGCCACATTTATAACACTGCATAATGTTTAGCAAAGTTATACAAAACGATATGGCTAATAAATGCCAATAAGCAATAAACACATTAACACTGTTACTACCTGATTTATCCCTCACTCGCAGTTTATTTAACTAAATATTTTATTTTATCATGAAAATACCATTTGCTTAAGAGAATGCCCCAAAAAATACCTAAAATTTCAGTGGTCCTCAAATAAAAGCGATCCTACTGCTGCCAAATTTATATGTTCGCAACTAGCGAAGATGTAGGACTTTTGATTAAAGGCCGATTATGATCGATTATTTTATGCTAATGCGCTACGCGAAATGTGGGAAGAAGTATGGAGAGCTGACTACTAACCTCTTTTTTAATGAAAGGCAAAAAAAGTAAGATAGCCACCCCGACGCCATATTTACTCACGATTGATGTTGTTGATGCGAGTGCAACTTCTCTAAATTATTTTATTTTCTTTAGTGTTTGTCTTGTCTTGTTTGATTGTCTGTCTGTTTTCCTTAAACAGTACCTACCTAAGCCATGTGGGTATACGATGCAAGCAAAGCTGCGTGCATGAGCTATTTTGAGTGACATGTAAGTTTGAGAGATGCTGTGTCTTTCTTTACCTTTAGTCGTTCGCTTCAGCAAATAGATTGTAGTGTGGTCAAAGTGAAACCACATCTTCTAAATGTTTTGCATTTATGGTATGCTCAAGCTACCCTTTCATCATCATCAACCCATTATGTCCCCACCGAGGGGCACGGGTCTCTTCCCTGAGGAAGGTATAGGCCATACTCCACCTCGGGAGTTAAGTCCCTATTGGTGGAGGCTTGTAAGACTAGTGGCTGGTCTTACTGTCAGAAGTTTTCAAGCCGCCCTAAGGCCTCTGACTTGGCTTAACGACTGCCATCCATCGACGGCAGCCGGCACCAACTGCTTAACGTGCCTTGCGAAGCACGGAACCGCTCGGAAAAATGCCACTAGCGTTAGTCATAGACAGAAACTTATCAATGGACTGAACGCGCCGTATGTTGCTTAACGTTAGTGATCGTTTAAGATCACTCAGGCAGCCCAGGCTACGAGCGATTCAGCTACCCTTTAATCATCGTTATCAACCCATTATGTCCCCACCGAGGGGCACGGGTCTCTTTCCTGAGGAAGGTACGGGCTATACTCCACCACGGGGGCCTAGTCCAGCTTGGTGGAGTGGAGGATGTAGTATTAATCTTGCGAGTACCTAATTTAGCGAAGCGCAAATTCACAATTTGCTTATTTTTGTTGAAGCACGGTCTAGTTTAGCGCACAAAGGATAATTTGATAATCCCTTGTAAAATGAGTTACGACTGAAATTTCAGTGGAGGCCATTGAAATAAAATATTCTTGAACGTGAAAAACATGTTTATGTTTCAATATGCCATTTTGCTTTGATATACACAGTTCTTAGTTAAATCTCTTATATATAAAATTCTCGTGTCACAGTGGTGCTTTACAAAAACCTGGCTTTTATTAAATTTTATTTATTTATTTATTCAGTTTGGAGAATCATCAGCATGAAATTACATTATAACAATATAAATAGGTGTCTAACAGCTAATAATAGATTCTCGCCGGTAGTAACACATTAAAAAGTAAAACACTCGTGTGGACACTCACTAAATCATGCAATAGTAAGCATAGTGATCACAAAAAATAAAGAAAGAGAAAAAATGAAACAATTTCAAATTAGATCTCACTAGCAAAAAATGATGAACTCATTAGTCGCCTTAATGTCGCTACCTTTGTGTTGAATAAATCAAGCTCATTATTTAACTTAAGAAGTTTATTGTAATGGTCACTCGCACGCACAATAAAACTATTTTGCCTATAATTAGTTGAAGCCTTAGGTATTGCTAATAAGTTTTATGTTTAAACTTGTTAGGTCTGTGAATAGGTTTTTATCTATTTTTCATACCCCTAAGTGATAAGGATAACCAATTTGGCCAAACAACGTTTGCCGGATCAACTAGTTACAAATAATATTTGATTTATGATTTCTGTTTTTTGGGTTTGAAAAAAAAAATCTAAGTTACGGAACTTAGATTTTTTTTTCAAGTATTCACATCACAGGTTCATCCTAATTGATAATCGAAGTGATCCATCTTGTGTAAATATATATTAATATACATATTTGTATTATATTGTATCGTATCGTACCGTGTCGTATCGCATCCTATCGTATCGTATCGCATCGTATCATATTGTATTGTATTAAAATGCATATGCTTGAAATTATGACTTTTTAGCTCTTATGAAAAGATAGCCACAGCGGCAGCTACTGGGAACAAAGCAAAATATTGATTTGGCTTTGTTCCCAGTAGCCGGTTGATACACGTATACAATTGATACAACATTTTTTTTAAATGCACGCAGTGCAATAAATGAAATTATCTCTTAAAACGTACTCTAAAAGAGAGCAGCTGTTCGCAGAGCTTTACATACGTGTCACGCCAATTTCTCTCTCGAAGCTGAAAGTTAAGCATGTAACTCTGATATCTTGTCAAAGTTGTCCCAGCACGACCTAAGTCCCCTCAAGAGTGCAACCGCATTTAAATATTGCAAACTTACGCGGAGTTATAACATTTCACAAAATAAAACATTGAAAAAGTTGAGAAACGCGTGTCCACGCGAGGGCCGTTTTGAACATTTTTGTAAAATATTTTGTAGCCAAACTGCACCAATTTGTGCGCGAGTTTTAGTTCCGCTAGCAAAATGAGAGTGTTTTTATTTTCCGTGCAATGGATTTACAAGTATCTTCTCTAGTTGGTGTTATTATTTCAGAACGACGGTATTTTCTATAGGTAATGCTTCGACCAAATACATCCCTTTAATTAGCAAAAGTGAAGATTAAATCATCTTAAGCTGGAGAGCGTGGATGCAGCGACTAATGAATATTATAATGAAAGCTGTTTTGTGTTTTATGAAAGTGCGTGTGTGTTTGTGCGTGGGTATGATAGTTTGTGTACTAGTGCTTTTTAAATCTTGCCTATCAATAGAAAAAGAAAGCTGAAGGTGATATAATAGTTTCTAGAATATGTAGACAAGAATGAACTAATACTTTCGTAAACACTACACATTATTAACTTGATTCCAGATACACTTACTTATGAAGCAAGCTATACACACTTGTTTATAGCTTTATACACTTGTGTATAGCTTGTGTATATTTAGGACAACCACGTTAATAATATCCTTACCGTCCGGCCACTGGGAGAATACGATCCTGACAGGTCATGTTAGAACGGACGACGGTTACGTCGTCCGTTCTAACATGACCTGTCAGGATCGTGTAGTGGCGTTAAATTTTCGATTAAAATATTTTTATGTCCTATTTATCCTACTAGCAAATAATTGTCATTGAAACTATATCATTGTGTAAACTTACAATCAATGTTATATTTTGCACAGTGATTTAAATGTTAAATAAGAAGAAATCAATATTTAATGTTAGTGCGTAAAATCCATAATAGCAACGTTTTCCCCCCGAAGGGCAGAAAACGTATATTTAGGTTCCAGCCGAAGCTTGACCCACTATATTATTGTGAGATAACCTCCGACTTTTCCTCTTGTCGTAATGAAAAGACTACAAGTTAGGTTGAATTTATCTAAGAGGCTGCGATACAGATATAAAGACTTGAAACTTAACCAATGTACTACTAGATCAAATCTTTGATTTACACTAGGTGATGATCTCCAGCCGGACTGACGAAAGGTGGTACCACAGAACAATCAATCTTCGAGCCGAACCTGGGCCATAAGACTAAGTAATTGTCTACTGTTTTGAGGCCATTTGAGCTGACGTCGAGTAGAGCAAGATCGTGGAGTCTACCGCGCCGGTGTCGAGGAGGAGAAAGACGGCTACGTGTCGCGACACTTGGAAAGATTACTATTATCAATAGTGTAATGGATAAGGTAGTTAGTAAGATCAGTTACTTCCCGAGTGTGGGGCAAAAACTTTTAGAACGGACTATTTGATGATTACTAAGTTTTTCAGTTCTTATAGGATTTGCAAACATTGCGACAGTGGATATGTGAACTGATATGGTGCTGAAGGCAAGTTCGACGTTTGAGTATAGATAAAAAATTAATTTCGCGAGGTCATTCGCTCTTGAATTGTTAGTATCACACCTCTCCTAAGACCACCCTCGCCGTCTTTCCCACGCGGGTTTGTATGTTTTGACTTACGCCAGGACTATCCTTAAAGCCAGCTTGAACTTTCCAGTCTTGCAAAGCCAGGTGGTTTGATGTGGCTGGTGCCCGGCCGGTGGTTAGGTCTGTCAGGTGTTTCTTGATACTTCAGATTATCATAGGGGTGCATAGGGCACGTTGTCTCAGCTCGGCTTTCTAAAAGCTCTTTTCCCATTTGGGTACTACAAACAGGTAGACCCCTTTTGCTCCTCCCGAGATGCCGCAGAACACGAGGCCCTAGAGCTGGTGGAGAGCAGATCCAACCGAGGTTGAAATGCCACGGTCGACTGAAAGCGACTGTATTCGACACATTGGTCTTCCGTATTTTGGCCGACATAACTTGTTACTACGGAAGATCGTTTTCTTGCAAATAGATCGATCATTTGTGTGCCGAATTTCCAGAATATCACTCTCAGAATATGTTCCGATTTCCGATAAAAAAGAAGGATGTTATACTGGCAAGTGGCAAGGCGTTGTCCCTTATAAGACTGTCAGCACAGAGGTTCTAACGACCCGGGAGGTAGCAAGCTATGAGGTGTATTTGCCATCTTACATCAAGTTGGAAAATTTTCAATGGCGTTCGTAAGAGTCTCATGGATTTGGTTCCTCTTTCCTTCGGTATATACGAACGACTACTTTGTTGTCCGTCTATATCATAACTGTTTGTCCGCGAAGTGGCCTGCCCTATATTTTTAATACCTCCTGATTGTCCTTAGCTTCTTTTGATTGCTGTGCGGTGCTTTGACTTGTTGATTGAGCCAGAGCCCGCTCCAGTTCTTTCCATTTACCGCTGTTTCCGTGCTTGTAAAAATGGTTGGGTCATCGAGTTGGATCGGAGTCTATCACATAATATTTATTTTCCACCACTCCAGTTTTTCTTTCACAGGATCCGATAAGCAGTAATGTCCGTAGCGGTCTTACTATGTCAGTTTCCTTGCTTCTATCTGAATTCCTCGATTGTGAAGACGCCCATACGGTACGAAGCAAGAAGCGAAGTTGATATTGCCCAATAAGACTTTTGCATATTGCCACGATCAAAACCCTTTTAAAAGTACATCTTCTATTATACTTTAGTTTTTCATAATCTTGTCGTATGTTGTGAGACTTTTCGTTGAGATGTGAGTCCCAGATTAGTCCCAAGTACACTACCCTGTTGGTTGGTTGTAATATCGATTTTTCATGGTTTCCTGAAAGGGATTTATACACCACCATAGTTTTGTGAGCTAGTTCACCATGAAGTGGGATTTAGCAGAATATCAGGGTCCGTGTGTATCAAGAAAAAATCGTCCAGGTAAACTATCATCCGAATTTATTGCTTTCGGAAGTAGTTAATAAGCCAGTTTGTAATATTAGCGAATATACAGGAAGCTGTTGCTGGACCGACCTTAATTAGCGATTGGAACATGAAAGTATGCTTGACCAAGATCAATTCTAACCATGTTATTCCGTTATGTAAGCGTCCCGGAATTTTGTGACGATTGAAGAGTATAAATCTGAGTGCACGTAAGTACAGGTTTAAATGTCTGGGGTCAAAGATTGGTTTATTAGACCCATCTGCTTTCTTTCGGAAGAACATGAATGATAATAAGCCTGTTTTATTTTGACATTTGCGTATTGCCCCAATTTGCTTTAGTTTGCCGATTTGTACAGACATGTCTGTTGAAGATTTAGTCTCATATCCGGCGCAAGTGTCTTTGAAACCTGAAACTTGGGGAAAAGGTATTCTGTAACCAGATATAACTGTTACTGTACAATGTGGAGCACCAAGCGACTTCCATTCCGTAAGTTTATTACTTCACGTATCCTGCTTGGAAATTATTGCCTTTTCCTCTCATATCCTCCTTTATTTTTTGCAGGTTGCCGCTGTTGCTGATTAAAGTTTCGTGTCTTCTCTGGAATTCGGTGGCTTAGCTTCCGAAATGTCGGTCTTTGCTTAAACCCTTGTCTACTTTTAGGCTTTGGATTCACAGGCGCATTTGGTCTTTTGAATTTTCCAGGGAACACCTTCGATATTACTCCTTGCTCCTTGATTAGATCAGATAGCTGAGGTTCAGCGAAGAGGTGTGTACTCGACGGTGGGATAGCATGCAGCAGCTCACCAATTGTTTTATTTTGAGGTTTATAGAGAGCTCGTCTTTGTTCTATGGCTTCGGCTCTTTTTCCACACGTATATTGCAGAAGACAGTCCGACACCTTTCTAAACGGTGTGTCTTTAGTCAAAAAATGCTTACTCAGATAAGCTTTCACACTCGGCGGGGCACAAGTGTACGATTCCTCGAACGCTGTGCGCTGTTGTAGTAGGCCGTGGGTTATGGCTCCCAGATCTAGCTCAACTTTCTCCAGGATAGACACTAATTGCCATAAAGGACTTACTGTAGCTAGGTGCCCATTAACTTTGAGTGATGTAAAAACGGGTGCTGCTTGAAACATCTTCTGTACCTCCGCATAGCGGATGTTGTGCCAGCCATCGGTGTCCAATTTCTGGCACAGTATACCCGTTTCGGCCATTGTGGCGGATGCTTTTCTGAGTTTCGCTTCAGTTTCCTTAGTTTCAGGAGCAAAATCGAGGAGAGGTTCGTCATGCCCTTCAAGTTTTTTAACTTCTCCCATAGGTGGTGCACTCCAGGAGTTTACGATATCTGACTCCCTTTCATCTGTTGTGGCGTCTGCTTCGGAACTCGCCAGACTGCGATTCGTAGAATCCTTCGGCGCCGAAAAATGAGGTTCTGGCGTCTGATGTGAAAGGCCATAGGTGATCTCACACAGTCTACCTAGCATCACATTCTGCTGTCGCATATACTCTGACAGGGTCTCAGGAGGATGATTATTATCGGTGACTTTTTGTCCCTTTCGACAATGCCCAGGATCCGACGTCTGTCGTCTATTTGATGGGGAAGATGAGCTCGAGGAAATTGAGGTCGCATTTTCCTTGTTTGTTTCCGATTTTAGAATCTCGGATGCTTCTTTTCGAGAAAAGAAGTGTTTTTTCAGCACTGGAAGCATATCATCGAACTTGTTTTGTGGTCCGGTCGGATGTACTTTCACCATTATAGCCAGGGGCTGATAGATCAGGGCTAAGCCAATCGGCCACTCTAAAACTTTCCTTTTCAGAGCCCTGTAACGGCGTTCACTGAATGACTTTTCACAGTGGAAGATCCAGCCAAGGCGGATAGTTGGCACGGCATAACGCAGGCGCGCTTCCGTATCGGGAGTAAGTATCTCGCCGAAAAGGTCTTTTGGAGTAACCCGCCTGACCTCCCAATCCTTCCAGCCATCGGGATAAAGAGTTTCTAAGGTATGTATGAGTGCCTTATAATGAGCCTCATCGGCTGGCGGAGGCTGCCAACCTATTAGCTCTCTCATGGTCGTCGTCATTTGCAGACAACTACTCTGTCAGCCGCCGTCGCGCTGACGTGACCAGTAGGCAACGTAACATAAGTAAGTATTATTATGTCGTCTGAACAGCCGACGTCGTTTGAAGGCACAGGAGACATGTCGGCTGCCCGTGTCCTTTAAGGTAGCAACCAGACGACAATGTAGATATAAATTATGTTGCAAACTAGGGCTTTCCTAATTTATCGCAATTAGTTACTACACGCGCTAATAATAAGCATAAAGCAAGCACAGGGCTTTCCCGTACGTAAAAGCTGAACATCAAGACAACAGGGCTTTCCTGTTGCAAATAAAAATATATTTATAGGGCTTACCTTAACAAGTTGTAGTTCGAACTTTAAGTAGATCGTAATTTGTTAAAGGAACTATTAATTAGTAATATTATTTTGTTCACTTCAAGTCACAGTGTTAACACGTCAAAAATCCAAAACGTACTGAAGAAGCGAAGGCGCCCGCTTTGGCGCTGCGATCAACAGCGTCGCGGAAGTGACGTCATACAGTCGATACGACGGGGTGCCTATTAGTAAACCAGTGTTGCCACACGTAAAATCCAAGAGGTTATCTCACAATAATATAGTGGGTCAAGCGAAGGCTCGGACACCTAAATACGCTATCACAAGGTTATGACAACCGTATTTATTTGTACCAAAAATAACGAAAATAATAACGGTCCCTTTAACAATACGAAGTTGATGCACAGGCTTTAGAAAAAGATCATCGCGTTCTCAGAATCTCTACGTACCGTACCACTGCCGTACAAAGTGATTGAGCGGATCTGGGCTCAAAAAAAAGGTCGCACAGCTCGCCGCAACACTTCACCGCCATACGGCACAAAAACGATGATGACCCTTCTAAAATGTCTGTGAAAATGGCACAAGAGATGACTGAGTGAAGGTCGTCTAAAAAACAAAACTACTTAATCGTGAGTCAGTAGCAAAAGCTAGTTAAGAATAACGTAAGGAATGATAACTTTGATGTTCTCCCATCACTAGTCATATGAAACAGACAGGTGTCAGGATCGTATACTCCCAGCGGCCGAACAATAGTTCTTGATATTTGGTAACTCTTGAATTACATCTACAGATAACGGTACCGGTGTATCATTCTGAATGTAGAATCCACTTAGGTGAGTATTTGTCGCGAAGTAAACTTGTACGTGCCCGCGTCATCCTCCAAATATTGGGCGTTTATTAACATAACTTAAATTATACGTGCACCTTCAGTGTAGAAGAGCTGTACTGCGTCCACGAGTTACGATTGTATATTCAAAGTTGAGCAATAAGGGCCGCCATGAATTCCATTACACGCCGCGGGCCGTAATGCGAACTTTTATAACACAATCTACTCACACCCGAGGGCGCGGGATCATGTGCGAAATTTGCGGCATTTTTCGCGCCTTACCGAAACAAGGCCCATTATTGTTACGCTTCTTGAAATTAGCCTCTACCCGCGTGGATTTAAAGTCGAGAGTTTTCATCCATTGCGAGGTTGATTAACTTGCATTAGCATATAAACAAGCGGCGATGACAACTCGGCGTCTCCCGCGCCGCGTTCGCCGCACTAATGAAACAGCGCGACGGTTATAATACTTTAATAACGGCGCGAAAACAGAGCTCCCGCTTTCTTTGCCTTCATAATGAGCTGAACAAACATTGACAGGGAAATGCAATTATAAAAAGCGGCCAAGTGCAAGTCGGACTCGCCCATGAAGGGTTCCGTAGCAGCAAGTAGTTTTGTTAATTTTTATATTTGAGTTGATTGAATGAAAGGTAAATTGCGGTTTACGATTTATGACGTATAATACATAAAAAATATACTTACTAGATTTCGTTCAAACCAATGTTCGGTGGAAGTTTGCATGGTAATGTACATCATATATATTTCTTTATCAACTCCACACGTATGGGTTTGATGAAAAAAATATTTTGAGTTTCAGTTCTAAGTATGGAGAACCCCCAAAATTTATTGTTTTTTATTAACAAGTTTCAATAGTATAGTTCGAAAGTTTCGGAAAATGTGGCTGTGACATACGGACGGACAGACAGACAGACATGACGAATCCATAGGGGTTCCGTTTTTTTGCCATTTGACCATGGAACCCTAAAAACACAGACTGCCTCGTTGGTGTAACCGTTAAGGCGCTTACCTACCAAGACAGAGGTCGTTAGTTCGATTCTCACTGCGGTCGTCGTACATTTATACAAATGGCCTCAGTCTGGGTGTTCCATGTTTGTTATGTGTTAAGTATTAAGCCTTCTAGACGTCAACGGAATGAACATAGTCTCGTGACCCGACAGTGAAACTGTCATTGTACAAAAGAGTGACTTTGTACTGAATATTCGCGATTTCCGACCTTCTCTTATGGTACGGCCACACTATCGCGATAACGCGAAGATTTGCGTTGTCGCGACATGTCTGGCCAAAAGATTCGTCCTATCGCGAATCATCATTGCGAATACAAACACCCTTCGCGCTGCTGTCTGTAAAATACCGCACATCAAAGGGCAAAATGAATTTAGCAACGTTCTAGATTGTCGTGACGTAGCGAAGGTTTATTTGATGTGGCCAAGCTCTTCGCCGTAGAGCCAACACGAAATTTTGTCGCGACAACGCGAACACGAATCTTCGCCTTCAAGTGTGGCCGCAGCATTAGAGCTGTGAATCCAAATTCGAAGTAGTAGGACGTACCGTAACGCTGAAAATGTTTTCTAATAGAGTCTGACGTCCGATCAGCATAAATAAATTAAAGTAACAATTAAGTTGGCTGCGACCGTAATTTTAGTTCGTAGTACTGTTTTTGTACAGTGTACTGTCTATGTTCTTTTCAAAGTAAAGGATGCTGTCCTAATTATCTTTTTATGTTTTAACGCTATAAAGACAAGCCTGGGTTGTTTTACGACGTGGCAGACCGTACCTATAGTCGGTCTTCCCGGAATAGCCTGTAAAACAAACTGAGGAGAGCTGAACAAGCCAGCGCGGTGTAGAGTTACCGCGTTG
Source organism: Yponomeuta plumbellus (assembly GCA_947310845.1). NCBI lineage: Eukaryota > Metazoa > Arthropoda > Insecta > Lepidoptera > Yponomeutidae > Yponomeuta > Yponomeuta plumbellus. The sequence goes on along the minus strand of OX371193.1, from coordinate 543,608 downwards.
CGGGCTTCTAAAATGGAGGGCTTCAAATTTATGGAGTCGTATATCATTCTTTATGAAATCCTTTATATTGGGCCGGCTAAGCGGAGTTACCGCGGCTAACTAACGCCCGCAACAATGCCGGGCTTGTTTTGTGACACAGCGGGAATCGCTGATAAATCGCAGACAGTCCAACTCGATTGCTGGCCGGAATTAGTCTCAGTTCGGCAATTAACTTTGTTCTTGTACGAGGATGTTTGCTAAGGTGGTTTATCTAGCTTGTTTATGTATTAACTACCCTAGTTTTTACGGATACGGTTATTTTCATCTCGAACTATACAAAGTGAAGAACTATAAATGTTTTAAAGTATGGGGACGCTAAATTGAAATCTAAAATTAATACCACAAACATAGCTATTGATATGCTTATCAATAAGCCCAGATTGAGTGACATGAAACAGAGTGTTTTTTTAAAACTAAGGTTTCCTTATTTACCTAAAAAAAACTAAAAAAGGTTATGGTTTTAAAATAAAAAGGAAAGGTGGGTGCAAGGGGGCGCAGCACCCCTTCATGCGGAGCCCCCACCATAAACAAAAAATAATAATGGAAAAATGTGTTAGGATTGCTTGTGAATTTACGTCGCAGAGCGAGAGAAGCGAGCGAGGCATCATATTCATTACTTTTTTATACTTCTCACTAAATAGTAATAGATACCTAGTTGTAAGTCAGCAATTGAGGAATTAAATAAGTTATATTGTAGTGCCCTTACAGGGTGTCATGTACCTGTTCAATTACATATAAAAACTGTAATGACACATGATTATTGCAATAAAGAAATCTGAATCTGAAATCAAGTGCTTACTATGCTTGTTATGGCTTAAAAATCTGTACGAAGTATTTAGACACACTGTAAGGGAAACTGAATGCTGAAACACAGACTATTCGTCTATTAATTGGACAAACAACCTACTCTTGTACCACTTAGCGTAAGCCAATTTACATGTAAATTCTTTTTTCTGAATAAAGTATCATTATTATTATTATTATTATTATTATTATTATTAATTCGCTCATTTTTTTATTTTGGTAGGTTACATTAAAATAGGAAAAAATAATGGAACAGAAAAACTGGCTAGCAGAAAAACATACAAACTCAGACTAAACAGAGATCTCTATGCAACATAAACCTCATTGCTCCGTTGCTTTGTTTTGTACAGGAACACCTTTTTGTTGCTGTAATAGGTACAAAATTGAAAAACGAGATTGTGAAACTCTTTTATTTATTCTATCTGCAGAATTTTAAGACCGCTTTATTTCAGTTTCGTTAGCTGTATTTGCTCTATTAATTTGAAGCTTTAATTCAACGTCCCTCTTGCAATAAATGCATTAATTGATAGCCATGGGGAAAATTCTGTTATTTGCAGAATTTTGTCGAAATACGAGAACAAAGATACCGTGTACTTTGTGAAGCGTGATAACATCAATATCGCCGTGTGTGAGGGGTATCTCGCGCGTGAAACACACCATGTGAGGTAAACAAGGCAATCATACGATGCCAGGAGACATATTTATTGATCTTTGGCAGACATCAGTTCAAGCAAAGCATCATCAGTTGCTAAGTATTTTTTTGGTATTTCATTGTGCCAGTATTATTTCCAAAGCGTTAAGGCTTTCCTTTGTTTTCGTCTCCGTGTGCTCTCGTATAATATCATTGGTGGAATTGGATGAAATGTACAAACAACATTTACGCATTAATTACGAGCTACCCTGTCATGTTTGTGTTGTCATTTCGGAGACCGAATTATAGAACTATTTTATCTAGAGTGGTATACTTGGTTTTATTTTTAATAATATAGCTTGAAGATTTACTTAGTTGAAATGGCAGTGGGCGGGCGTGTATAGCTCAGATAACTGATGGCCGTTGGGGCGGAAAAGTTGTGACCTGGCAACCGGACGCAGCGTGGGCAGGCCGCCCACCAAATGACGTGGTTATGGTGGGAGCGAGTCTGAAGGTCGGAAAACTTGGATAATCATGAGGGAGGCCTATGTCCTATGATGGGCGTCAAATGGCTGATCATGATGATGATGATTTTTATTAACAGCATTTGTGTACATTTGATCATCTGGAAACGCAACCCCACTAAAAGCTCACAAGGTGTGCGCGCCAACTGAGTTTTTCTAAGTACCTCAAGTACGACGAGGGAGTAATACATACATCCATAAGCTCACGCCTATATCCCAGAGGGGTTGGCCTCTGCCAACCCCTCTGGGATATAGGTGGTGGCAGACCAGGGACTGCCACCTGCGACGGTCCGGTACGGTTTCTAATAAAATTACAAATAACAAGTTTATAATTATCTCAGACCTTACCTTTGTTTACTAACAAGCTGTTAGCATACTGTTAACAGCTTTCAGTTGGCCACAGTGCATACAAACATAAGCAACGGTTTAAAGTAGACTGACAGATTTTTAGGGCAAGAGAAACCTGGTATGGTATGGCTTCGCAGTGCGCCTATCGCCTATATGTATGTATATTAGTATTAAGTATAAGTATTTATTCTATGTATGTTCTTATTATGCACCGACTACCCGTCTCTCTCTTTTCCGTCAGCAACTTTCCATCGTTGCCTAGAAGAAATTGCTTTAAGCAATAAGGCCGCCTCTTGTACTGCATCTTATTGTTAATGTTCTGTATTTGTTTTTGTGGTACAATAAAGAATATTCTTATCTTATCTTATCTATCCTACTTCCATTATATCGTAAATCTGGGATTACGTTTCTTAACCCCTCAGGCCTAGAACACTTTTTATTTCATAGCTAAGTTAGTTATTCACGAAGTAATATTTGAAATGTATCACAGTTTTCAAATAATAAAACATGCTCATACGATTATGGGCTATATTATCTTCAAAATTCGATTCGAAATGCCGTTGCGAGACCGACCCGTCAGCCAGTCTACAGGGTCTAACGGAATGCGCCGCAGTTTACATCGGACCCGTCCGGTCCTCGGGTCTTGAGTGGTTAAAAGCGTGTGCATTCGCGTATTCATTGCGCATCTGTGTATGCATTGCATTTTATATAAATATACCAACTGCAGTTTAACCTCCTCAGTCCCGTGTCGACAAAATAACAATAGAAAACTATTGTTATTTTCAAGGTCAGGACTGAAAAGGTTAAGCTATCGTTAAGCAGCACTACAGTTAAGTATTTACTTAATGAAAATTCTCAACTCAGAAACCGGTCCTTAGTCAGCCTATCTCACAGGAAAGACAAGTCAAGCTAACCAACTGCGGATTTCCTCACGATATTTTCCTTTACAGTTGGCGTGAATTTTTAGCGTGGTAAATTTGCACCCACCTACCAATCCGTTTACATCACAAACACATTCCACCCCTTGAGTTGACTGGTAGAAAATCTTACGGGATTGAGTCTACCAAATAATACAATAATTATGTTAAACTAAGTACAATAAAATTTTAAACAAATAAGTAAAGAAAAAAGTACCCGAAACCGGCATTCGTGCATGCAGCGCCTAATGAATGTCGATGAAGCGATAATGAACTCTACCCCTCTGGGACACAAGCGTGAGCTTATGTATGTAAATAAAGAATACGTCTTTCTGTGGTATCATCTTTCAGTCACGAGTATATAGATATGTATAGTAGGCACTGTGTGGTGGAATTATTAAATCTCTCGCTCTCGGCTAATGGGGACCCCGGGGAACACGATATTCATTGTAACATGCTCATCATGTGAGAGGTGAGTGATAAAATAACGAAAAACACTTCGTAGCAAAAGTTATTTTACAAAATACACATTGTTTATTTAACTCAAAAAGGTTACAAGTGTTATACTTAATCTAATGAGGGACCTTGATCTTGTGGAGTTTGGAAATAGAAAGTCTTTTGTCAGCTTTGTATACATTTTAGTGGTGCCGTCGCCAAATGAGCGGTAGTAGAATATAATACACTTAAAAGGAAAACTAAACGGCTTTACAAGTTATTGAGTAATAAGCGGCCAACTCGTAAAGGAAAACATTCAACGAAAACCATTCAAAATTACGTCGACGAAGTTGTTAGTTCTGTAAAACATAAATCTCCCTCTTTCTACGAAAACCTACACTGCACAGGGTCCTTTTCGCCGTTTTTAATATCGATCAAAAAACGGCGAAAAACATGTTTTTATTTACTTATCAAGAACACAAAAATGGTTACAGACACATTTTCGCAATTTTACATAGATACAATGTAGATCAGATCTAGCCTATGACCCTAAACTTGTGAACCTAGCATGCATTTCCTAACTTGTAATTCGGATTAATCTTTACTAAATTTATTTTTAATTTTATTAATTTACTATATTTACTAACGGCGCTCTGAGAACGCCACGGACAGCCTTTATAAGGACGAATTTTCTTGTATAATATAAATAGTATTTGTTTTTATAGCGGTAGTAGAAATACATGATCTGATTGTTTCAATTATCTAACTATCACGGTTCATGAGATACAGCCAAACAAACAGACAGAATCGCTCGTAGCCTGGGCTGCCTGAGTGATCTTAAGCGACCACTACGGTTAAGCAACATATGGCGCGTTCAGTCCATAGATGGGTCACCGTCTATAACTAACGCTAGTGGCATTTTTCCGAGCGGTTCCGTGCTTCGCAAGGCACGTTAAGCAGTTGGTGCCGGCTGCCGTCAATAGATGGCAATCGTTAAGCTAAGTCAGAGGCCTTAGGGCGGCTTGAAAACTTCTGACAGTAAGACCAGCCACTAGTCTTACAAGCCTCCACCAATCCGGACTTGGCCCCCGTGGTGGAGTATGGCCTATACCTTCCTCAGAGAAGAGACCCGTGCCCCCTGGTGGGGACATAATGGGTTGATGATGATAAATCAGACAGTGATAGACAAACAGACAGACGAACGGACGGGCGGACGGACAGCGGAGTGAACCCTAAAAATTAAAACAAAACAATGGTTTTTCAAACATTGAACGACTTGGACCGGATAAGTTGGCGTGAAAGAGAAAAGGCTTATGCCCAACAGTGGGGTCTATTTACAGGTTAATTAGATAGATTAGATGGTTTTTAGTTGTTGATCTCTCTTTGGTTGTAAATATCTTTTGTAAACCGATGTTGTTGAGTCGGCAGAAGGTCCGTGGATGCGAACGGCGAGAGACCGTGTGAAATGGCATTTGGGGGAAAAGGCCTGTACCCATCAGTGGGCAGCGGTGAGCTGATGATGATGATGATGATGATGATGCTAATGAAACTGGAAATTACTTCCACGTAAAAAAATCACATTTCCTGGTCCAAGCTAAGGGCCGATTTCTGAATTGAGAATTTCGCTAAGTAATAACTTAACTGTATTGATTTGATTGATTTTTGATTTTCAGATTTCTTTATTTATAAGTTTACAATAGTACACGCTTGATACAATAAACAAGTGTACAATATTTGCTTAGACATAGAACATTTTTACCAGGCTGTCTTACCTATAAAAAACATAATACTTACTTAAAAGTTAGGGCTATTTAGAAACTAAGATATTTATCAGTATTAATAACAATGTGTATTTATGTGCTTCTTGTTGGATGTACATTTTTGTCTTTTACATACTTAACCTAGACATTAAGGGACGGACACGACATACTTAAGAGTATTTTAAGTAATAATCTTTTTTTTTTTTTTTTTTGGGGTAGTGTGAAGAAAAATATTTAGGTCATTGCGCTTCGCAGTGCGAATACATTTTATAGGTGGCAGAGCAGCGCGCACGCGAAAAAGACCCGTATGCGACACGACTGTGGCCTGGGGCCACATCACGAGTCAGGCTCACCGACGACGAGCGGTTTAAGACCCTTTAAATCTCGTGTTGTCGTGATGAATTATCACGGGCACTCATGCAAGGACAGACACTGTCAATTGCGTAAATTAACATGATTCCCGCACACTGACCATCGACAGCACTCTTGTCAATCACGGCTCGCTATAGAACGAGACTCCACCTACCATGCACGAAGCGCAGCGTTAGGGAACGCCGATAAGGGATAAAGGATGGCTTTGAGGGATAAGGAAAGCGGTGGTGGAGTTCACTGTCGAACCGAGACTGGACAGAGTGCGCGATCGAAACTTTAGCGGCAACACCGAGAATAACCATAACGACAGATTCACGATAGGCCCTCTATTGATGTTACTCGCCCAACACTAAGTGATGGGGCAAGCGATACGATAAGTATTTGTCGATGTAACTAATATTATTAAGTCTGGTTTGACCGATGGATGAAATAAGAGCGTTCAAATTTGAAGGATTACTAAATAGATAAAACTTGCGGGTGGCTTTGAGTATAAAATTATTGAGAAGGGGAAAAGCAATTTTTTCATGAAGTTTGTATAGGTTAGTCCGAAAGGGGGTATTGTAGGCAATCTTAATAGCTTTATTTTGTACGACTTGTAACTTATGGTAATTAGTAGTGCAGGTACTACTCCAAACAGGTGCGGCATATGTGATACAAGGGCGTACAAGGGTACTGTAAATGCGAAGTTTAGTATTGGGACTTAGGTTGCTTTTTCGGTTTAGGATGGGACTTAAAGCATTTAAGGCTTTTATGCCTTTGGAGCGAGTTGTCATGACGTGGAGCGACCAATTAAGCTTTTTGTCTAAGTGAACACCTAAATATTTAACAGACTGGTTCCATGGGATTTTATGGCCACAGAAATTAAGCTTTTTGTCTGAAATTTTTCGTTTTCTTGTAAATATGATAGCCTCAGTTTTCTCGAGATTAAGTTTGAGTTTCCACGAAGAGAAGTAATTATGTAAGAGTACAAGAGATAACTGTAGTCGATCTGTTACGAGATCAATGTCACGATCCGACGTCAGAGAGGCCGTATCATCCGCGAAGCAAGCTAGTTTGGTGCGGGGTTGGATTGGGATGTCATTAAGGTATAGTAAGAAGAGGTACGGCCCCAAGATCGACCCTTGTGGCACTCCAGCAGAAACCGTTCGGGAAGAAGACTGAACGTCATTTGAATGTACACAGAACGTTCTGTCAGTGAGGTAGGATTGAACTAATTTTATTAAATTCATAGGTACTTCATTTAATATAAGTTTGTGCAGAAGGCCTTTATGCCAAACTGTATCAAAGGCCTTCTCAATATCCAGTAGGAACATGCCTGTAGACTGGTGTAAGTTAAGGTGATGAGCGATGTGTTCCGCGACTCTGGCCAGTTGTTGGGTGGTAGAGTGGCTCCTGCGGAACCCAAACTGTTCGTTTTTTAATAAGTGTTGAGTAGTTGACATAAGGCGTACATAAATCAAGGACTCGTATAATTTGCTAAGGGAAGAGAGCAAGCTAATAGGTCGGTAACTTACTGGAATACTTGGATCTTTGCCAGGTTTTAGTATGGCAATCACTTTTGCACATTTCCAGATTTGAGGAAAGTAACATAATCGAAAGCAAGCGTTAAATATTTTGGTAAGGAGTATCACAGCTTTTTGGGATATATTTTTAATAAGTGCGTTATGTAAACCATCGGCTCCTGGCGACTTACGTCGCTTCAGTTTTTTGATCTTGCTCCAGATTTCCTTAGGCCTAGTGGGCTTAAAGATATCATGTGGGGTAAATAGACTAATCGTATCCATGGATGCATGAACATCATTAGTATGGTCGCTTTCCCAGTCCAACGTAAGGCGCATGTTATCGTGGAAAGTATCTGCAAGAGCCTCACATTGGTCGGCAATATCGCTAGCAAGATTGCCATCAGGCAGCTTGAGGGTTGGTATTACTGTAGGTTTGCAGCGGAGAGACTTTGCTATGCGCCATAAATCGGATGATGGGTTGTCTACTTTTGATAGTTTATTATTCCACACCTTGTTATTATGCTTGGTGATTTGTGAATTGACAATGCACTGAAGTTGATTGAAAGTGGCGCGAAGATTGGCTCGAATTTGGGGATTGCTTTGTTTTTGGCTTAGTCGCCGAAAGTGGTTCTTCATTTTTATAGCATCTTTGATACTTGAAGGAAGGGGCTTAGAGCGATTGCTGCGGGTGCCAGAAGGAACGAACTTTTCACGAGCTTCTAATAAAATTTCAACAAATGATGCAATAGCCATGTCAATTTCATGTGTTGAAGATAAGCATTTTGAAGATAAGAATATGTGTTCGTCGAGGAAGGAGCGAAAGCCGGGCCAATCAGCTTTATTATAAAGGTAGTATGTATGTTTTTTATGGATCGTTTTTCCGCTGAGTGTGCAGGCAAGTGGTAGATGGTTAGATGAGAGCGCATCAATAGTGCGAGGATCGCTTATGTCGTGGACATTAAGTGACAAAATAAGATCGGGTGTAGACGGTTTAAGTTCGTCGCGATAGTGGATAAGAGTAGGAGTTGGGGGAAAATTGATGATGTAATCATTGTCAAGCATGTGGTTAAATAGCGTATTTCCTCTAGAATTTTTATCAGAGCAGTTCCAGTGAGGATGCTTAGAGTTAAAATCACCCATCACAAGTATGCTACTGCCAATGCTAAATATTGTGTCCAGATCGCTCGGATCAAGAGGAAGATTGGGGGACTGGTAAATTGAGAGTATGTGATGATTAATGCCTGATACTTCAAGTTCAATGCCAACGACTTCCATATGTCGAGTAGCAGGAATAGTAATTAGCTTATGAACAATATTTTCATTGACCAGGATAGCTACGCCTTGGCCATGGCCATTAGAATGTCGATCCAGTCTATGGCATATGAAGCCCGGTGTAGATATGAGAGTTTTAGGCGATAGTCTCGTTTCACATAGAGCTATAATATCGATACGGAGATCCCTAGCTAAGTCAAGCAGTTCATAAATTTTTGTGCGGATGCCATCTGCATTCCAAGAAATAATGTTAAGATCACCAAGTTCAGACATAGCGACCAAGATGTGTCAGAACGAGTGTAACTTTATCGAGCATTGAGGTGCAGGATAAGTATTGGGCTTTAATTGATTTTAAAATACTCAAGATCTGGAGCATCTCGGACACTGTTGAATCGTAAGGTTCGTTTTCAGCAGGACAGTTGAGTAGAGGTTGAACGTAGTTGGGTACCTTCAATTCAGCAGTGGACTTTGTCACTTGAGACCAAAGACGTCCGTCAGATGAAGTTGTAACCTGGCTGCGGACTGGAAAGGTCTTGACTGTCTTTTGGTTGAGGTTATCTCGTTTGCGCTGGATACGTTTTAGGTAGTCTTGACGAGCAGCACACTGACGGTAGCTAGCTGCGTGTGATTCTTTGCAGTTACAGCATTGTACATCGTTTGCTCCATCAAAGCCCGGACAGTCTGCTGTGAGATGGGTACCAATGCACTTGACACAGCGAGGAGGTAGATTACAGTTTCTGGATGTGTGACCAAATCCTTGACAACGGAAGCACTGTGTTCCATAACTATGTTTTGGTTTGAATTTCTCGATTTCAACGACACATCGGCAGATATATCTTAGTTTTTTGAATTTTAGGATCTCGGAGCCGGGTGGCAGTTGAACCAGATATAGAGCATTCGAGGTGTCAGCTGTTGAAGAGGATGATTTGAGCTTTGTTATTTTACATTCAGGAAAGCCGAGGTTTGCCAGTTCGTCGGGTAAGTCGTCTTCAACGCTACCAGGTAAGCCTCTGATGACAAGCTTAAGTGTTTTTTCGTCCTTGCGAGTAAAGGTATGAAATTTTACTTTTTCAGCGCTCAGCCCATCCCTGATCGTTTGATGACTCGCTGCGGAGTACGAGTGAACGGCGACTTTGTGGTTCGCTCTATATTTGAGATGGAAGTTCTTATCGTATTTGGAGATAAGGTCTTTAATGGAGTTGTGGGTCCAGTTACTCTCAATGTTGATAAGAATTGGAGGTATACGGTGAGGTTTCGCCTTGGTACTCACATAGGATTGTTGCTCGAGAGGACAGTCATCAAGTGGTTGATCTGACGACAGTTTGCCGAAGCGATTCGACGTCCGAGGTCGTTGATCTAATGGCTTAGGTGAAGCAGCGGTTGCTGTGCGCTTCGGACTTTGCCATTTCTCAGGTTCGCCTTCGGCTGCTCTTTTAGTCGATAAGGAGCCAGTTGACGATGTTCTGGTGAGAAATTTGTCCATTCCGCTAAAGTTGGTATCGATGTTGCGAGGTATCGATGATGGTATCCATCACTAGTGGTTGCCAAATAAACAGTATAGGCGTGCGCTAGAAGTTAATAATAAGGTGCGTGCGCCTTCAATGAATGACAAGCGACGAACTGTATTGCTGTCTCGTCAAATTTCTTTAGAAAAGAGCGTGACAGCATGTTACTTAAGTATTTACTTTGTGTAAACACTCGATTTAGAAATCGGTCATAAGACAACATGCGCCATAGTAGCCAGAGAAGGATAGGTACCACAAACATGAAAACGTGGTAAAATACTATTGTACCTACGACGTATATATGTAACACGATTCTGTTGATGGGAAAATTCACGACATACATGGCTCGAACGGTGGCGCGAGCTCGGATTGTGAATTTAATTTGCAGCACCGGATTAAACGCGGCGTAAATGCATAACAAGAGATCAAATCTGCATCGCGAGTACCAGCTGCATAAGTAAGTAGCTACCTATCTACTTTGTAGAAGTTTACCTAAAAGTACCTCGCGAAGAGTAATATTTTGGTTGCTAATGAAACCTCTAACACCTCTAATCTAGAATAATCTTTAAAGACTATGATACTAGTGCAGTCACCTCGTGATCTGCATGTCAGCAGAGCATGGCCGGGCTTTGTTTGCTTTGGTACTGTAGTCTCTAACTTCAAGCGTGTAAGACTTACATTACTTTGCATTGTAGGGCTCACACGTCTCCGTCCTTTTCTTCCCGCTTATGCTTCTAGCGTCACTTTATTTAAAATAAAATCAAAATAAATATCTTTAATCTGACACATAAAATGTATTGTTAATGTATTGTTTTTGTCGCATTGCAAGTTTGTCGAACGCAATTTTTTTTTTGCCCTAAAACCTAAATGTACCAGGTATCTGAAGCACAATACTCTCGCCTGCAACACTACACTACCAAAGATGTATAATACTACCACAGTCTACCAAACCGACTCACCCATGGCGAAGAGTATGATGATGGTTGACACGACCCACGAGCACATGGTGACGTCACAGCTTCTCCACCTCACATTCTACACTAGGCACTAGCACTCGGTGAGGTCCGCGATAGATCTGCAACAATGAGAGAAGAAATTTGACTTTTCACAGATTTTTATATTAAGAAATGACAGGCTTTAATTTTCCTAGCTGACCCGGCAACCGTTGTTTTGCCTCTATTCTATCCATGGTTTTAAAAAAAATAAAACATTCACATTGACATCTCAATACAATCCAATGTCTGAATGTTGCTAGTACGCAAAAACCAAATTAGGTACCCCATTTTACTTCCAAGTAAAAATTGTTTGTGCTACGTAGGTGTTTTTTTTTACTTTGCTCTTATGAGGAACTAGCTGTTGCCCGCAACTTCGTCCGCGTGGGCTTTAATTGAGTAAAGTGTTTGCAAATAAGATAGAGACTTTTAGCGCATGCGAAAGAGCTTTTATACTAACTTCGCAACCCCCTCTTACCCCCTTAAGGGATGATTTTAGAAAAACTACTTTACACGTCTTCATTCGAATAACTTCCAAAAAGGCCTTTCATATGAACTTTGCACCCCCCTTTTATTCCCTTAAGGGATGATTTTCGAATAACTATTTTAGATGTGTTTCATGACCTTTAATGAAGAATCTTTATTCTGAATTTCGTTCAAATAACTTCAAAAACGGCAAAGTTTCATACTAAGTTTGGACCCCCCTTTTTCCCCTTTAAGGGATGATTTTTAAAAAACTATTTTACATGTGTTTCATAATTTTAAATGAAGAACCTTAGTACCAAATTTCATTCGAATAATTTCAAAAACGGCAAAGTTTCATACTAACTTTGAACCCCTATTTTACCCCCTTAGGGGATGAATTTTCAAAAGGGTGTTATTTAAATGATTAGCATAGTATTGCTATTTTTGTGAGCAGAAAAATATAATCTATGAGCAGAAATAGCTAATTGATCAGCAACTCCGGGCCAGCAAACATTTCAAAATCAATCATCAATTTATGTCATCCTGGATGGCTGTAATTATTTTTATACAGCATATTAATTATATGAACTGCAATGAGCTGCTCCTGTTTAATAAAATTTTGGTAAGCATTCAGAGTGTAAGCAAAATAAATTAATTTTGTGCTACATATATGAACGTAGCAAAAATACTTTACTTGTTATGCGGAAAATGGACAAATTTCTTACAAAGATTATTTAATTTATTTACTCTCTGAGTGGATGTGTTTGCTTAGGTATGTTTTATTATTTATAGAAAAAAATTATATAGATTCTTATAAAAAATAATTCAGATAAATTAAAAAAAAACTAATACAATTAAGTAGGTACCTAAGTACTTAAACTTTAATTAAATACATAGCAAACATTTTCTGCACTTGCTCCGGCCACTTTTAACGTGCATTGCCGATGTTTCAACAAAAATGCAATCTAAGTAGTTATTTTGCTCACCATGTTTTAAATATGCATACCAATCAAATACACTGCTTAAAGACATGTTTTATCTGCTGATCAATTAGAAATCTTGCTGATCAAGTAGTTATTTTGCGGACTGAATGTTTATTATGCCAACTCATATTATTGCCTATTTATGATTTATTTTTTTACCATTATTAAAATTATTTGCGGAACCAGGATTGCTGCCTGATTTTTTTTTATTGCAAACAAAATCTTTGTATGCTGACCAAATTACTTAAATGCTGTTTTTTGTGGCTGACCAAATCTTATAATTGCTAACCATTTTAATTACTTCTCTTTTCAAAAATCCTTTCTTAGTGCTCCCCTACGTTACAAAAGGAACCCCTGTGCAAAATTTCAAGTTTCTAACCCTTATAGTTTAGGCCCTGCGTTGATATGTCAGTCAGCTTCTCCTTTTATATAAATAGATTAAACTTCAATATCTTTGATGTGATAAGGATTTTGGTCATACAAGTCTTCTATTCACGTTAAAAAAAATCTACCGAGTAAACCTATACATATATTTTATAACGGTCACACTGCGTAATTTATTTTTTGCATTGAATTAAAAAAAGGGACTGTAATTAATAGAATGCATTAGCCTACAACCTATCCTTGGACTTACAAAATCAACAAAGATAATGAATTTGTGAAGTTCGAAAAATCGTGAGGAAACCTGAGTGTGAGTGTCCGAAATATTCAATAACTCAGCGCTTGAAATCTTCAATCCGTTGTGGGCACGCGTGATGATTCTCTCTCTGAGAGAAGGCCTGTATCCTGCAGTGGGACGCAAATTTGTTTTTTTGAAGAAGTATCTATGGTATTATTTTGTCACACGCACTGCTAAAACGTTCGTTATGCGCTTTTGGTGCAAAACGCCAATCGAATACGCATCTGCAGTTTAAAAAATCACTTGATAACATTCTTTTAATAATTGTCTATCACTGAATGAGGTTACGAGCTCTTTATAAGGCAACTACTGAATGTTGGAGCGAAGCCAAAGTGAGACGCCACGTACATCTTAATGGTAGTTCTAAAGTTATTTGTCTCTCCGTGATTAATGGATTACTGCTTCAGTTTTACACCAAAACTAGCTGACCCGGCAAACGTTGTTTTGCCAGATGGGGTTATGAAAAATAGATAACAACCTATTCTCAGACCTACCGATGATGCATATAAAATTTCATCAAAAGCGGTCAAGCCGTTTTGGAGGAGTAAGCGCACTAACATTGTGACACGAGAATTTTATATACACAAAAAAATAAGCTATTACTGGGTTGTTTCTCATTAACATTTTCAAACAGTTCAAACAGAGCTGCTCCTGTTTAATAAAATTTTGGTAAGCATTCAGAGTGTAAGCAAAATAAATTAATTTTGTGCTACATATATGAACGTAGCAAAAATACTTTACTTGTTATGCGGAAAATGGACAAATTTCTTACAAAGATTATTTAATTTATTTACTCTCTGAGTGGATGTGTTTGCTTAGGTATGTTTTATTATTTATAGAAAAAAATTATATAGATTCTTATAAAAAATAATTCAGATAAATTAAAAAAAAACTAATACAATTAAGTAGGTACCTAAGTACTTAAACTTTAATTAAATACATAGCAAACATTTTCTGCACTTGCTCCGGCCACTTTTAACGTGCATTGCCGATGTTTCAACAAAAATGCAATCTAAGTAGTTATTTTGCTCACCATGTTTTAAATATGCATACCAATCAAATACACTGCTTAAAGACATGTTTTATCTGCTGATCAATTAGAAATCTTGCTGATCAAGTAGTTATTTTGCGGACTGAATGTTTATTATGCCAACTCATATTATTGCCTATTTATGATTTATTTTTTTACCATTATTAAAATTATTTGCGGAACCAGGATTGCTGCCTGATTTTTTTTTATTGCAAACAAAATCTTTGTATGCTGACCAAATTACTTAAATGCTGTTTTTTGTGGCTGACCAAATCTTATAATTGCTAACCATTTTAATTACTTCTCTTTTCAAAAATCCTTTCTTAGTGCTCCCCTACGTTACAAAAGGAACCCCTGTGCAAAATTTCAAGTTTCTAACCCTTATAGTTTAGGCCCTGCGTTGATATGTCAGTCAGCTTCTCCTTTTATATAAATAGATTAAACTTCAATATCTTTGATGTGATAAGGATTTTGGTCATACAAGTCTTCTATTCACGTTAAAAAAAATCTACCGAGTAAACCTATACATATATTTTATAACGGTCACACTGCGTAATTTATTTTTTGCATTGAATTAAAAAAAGGGACTGTAATTAATAGAATGCATTAGCCTACAACCTATCCTTGGACTTACAAAATCAACAAAGATAATGAATTTGTGAAGTTCGAAAAATCGTGAGGAAACCTGAGTGTGAGTGTCCGAAATATTCAATAACTCAGCGCTTGAAATCTTCAATCCGTTGTGGGCACGCGTGATGATTCTCTCTCTGAGAGAAGGCCTGTATCCTGCAGTGGGACGCAAATTTGTTTTTTTGAAGAAGTATCTATGGTATTATTTTGTCACACGCACTGCTAAAACGTTCGTTATGCGCTTTTGGTGCAAAACGCCAATCGAATACGCATCTGCAGTTTAAAAAATCACTTGATAACATTCTTTTAATAATTGTCTATCACTGAATGAGGTTACGAGCTCTTTATAAGGCAACTACTGAATGTTGGAGCGAAGCCAAAGTGAGACGCCACGTACATCTTAATGGTAGTTCTAAAGTTATTTGTCTCTCCGTGATTAATGGATTACTGCTTCAGTTTTACACCAAAACTAGCTGACCCGGCAAACGTTGTTTTGCCAGATGGGGTTATGAAAAATAGATAACAACCTATTCTCAGACCTACCGATGATGCATATAAAATTTCATCAAAAGCGGTCAAGCCGTTTTGGAGGAGTAAGCGCACTAACATTGTGACACGAGAATTTTATATACACAAAAAAATAAGCTATTACTGGGTTGTTTCTCATTAACATTTTCAAACAGTTTCATTTAAATAAACTGTGTAAAACAAGGACGCAATATCACGTAACTGAACATATTCTATATGATATTATTAACTTTATTCCGGATATCCGTAGTCGCTGGCTCAAACTGGTGGCAAATAGCACAGAATAGAGTGAAATGTATCTCTGGAGGAGGCCTTTACCCAATCTGGGAACCTAGCTTAATGCATATTTAGGTAACTAGAAATAAGTCATTGTATTAAGTATAGAGTAGTAATAGGCATTAAAAAGTATAAAATAGTAATAGAAAGAGAATGTTTAAGTACGTATACCTATCAATTGAATCTCTCGTAGCCCCGGCTGACTGAGATAGATAGATAGATAGATAAAACTTTTATTTCCATAAGACACACACACGTACACATATCATCACATATTGAATCATACATCAACAGCACATAGCAAACATAGACAATATAGAAACATACACAAGGCATAGGTACAAACACAGCTTGACAGTATGAAAAGAGAAGATCTTAAATGATCACGGCGGTTAAGCCACATAGGGCGCTTTCAGTGCATGGATGTGACTGTCTACGACTAACGCTAGTGGCATTTTTCCGTGCGGTTCCGAGCTTTACAAGGCACGTTAAGCAGTTGGTGCTGGCTGCCATCGGTAGATGGCGGTCGTTAAGCCAAGTCAGAGGCCAAAGGGCGGCTTAAAAACTTCGGACAGTAAGACCACCCACTAGTCTTACAAGTCTCCACCAATTCGGACTAGGTCCCCGTGGTGGAATATGGCCTATACCTTCTTCAGGTAAGAGACCCGTGCCCCTTGGTGGGGGTAAAATGGGTTGATGATAATACCTATCAATTAGTGAGTAATTTACCAAGTAACTACTTAAGGTGAAATTGTAGATTGGTCAAATAAAGGCTTTTTTATTTATTTTCTTATTCCGGATTCCCTTACTCACTTAAACTCTGCGAATCAGAGCAAAACCTGGTCGGACTCTTCGGACAAAAAAACTAGTAAGTGTATCCGGAATAAATTTAATAATGTGAAGTGTTTACAAAAGTTTAGTAACATAAATGAAAACAGATAAAACATGCATTTAAACACACACTTTTAAATCTCGAGGGTTTTATTACAGACTCCACTTTATATTTGCAGAATATAAATCCATATTAAGCCGTGATTATAGCCTGGTGATCCTCAAATGAGTTGTATGCTATGCTTAATAAATATAAATGTATAATACCGAGGTTCAACTGATGATGACGTGGGAGTAGCTCGATGCATGGAATGACGAGTTTATATTTTGGCGTAATATTAATTCATAAATATTTATCAGTTTGTTTATTTGCGTCATGTAGGTACATGATTTTAAGTATTAGAAAAAAGATTAGAGGTATAATTACGAGTATGTCGGTGTGACGCACTACGGGCAAAATTAAATTTATATTTTATGGCGTGCGTCCATCCAACGACCAATGACTGTCGATATTTTTTCGACTTTATTCCGGATACTTACTTTACTTTTTGTCGAAGAGTGCGACAAGTCTTCGCTCTGATTCGCAGAGCCTAATCATGGTGAGCAAAGACGGAGCTCGCGACGTCAGTTGCTCACCTCTGACTAAAAATGTCGATAAAGCGAAAGTGACGTGCCTAGATCGTGGTAAGTGGCAGTCACTGGTCTCTGCCTGCCCCTATGGAATACAGGCATGAGTTTATGCACGGATGTATAGTGTTTTCTTAGGCACACATACACTTCATTTGGCGTGAAATTAAAGGCTATCTTTTATTAGGTTCGACGTAGCCGCCTGCGAGAGCATAAATCTTAAGCTCTGAACTCGTAAAACAAGTAAGCGAGAAGTAAAATTAAGACATCCGCCGGCCCGCTGAGGCTTGTCTTGCGCCAACACAGATTTATACTTTGTGAAGTGTTGCAAATACGGTACCACTTTTTTTTCGGAAAATAGAAATAAAAGACTTTAGCTACAACACACCTCACAGAAACGAAATAACAATAAAATTAAATAGATTTAATCAAAACTTTATTTAGTTTAGTTTTTGTAAAAGGGTATCCTAGTGTGGGGCAAGAAGCAATGTATGTGGCTGCATGTAAATTTTATGTTATGTTATCTTTACATGTCACACAACTAATAATACTAAAACTAATAATAATTCATCACGGGCTTCGTCAACAAAATTAAATAAGTAGGTCGCATTATATTTTCTGTGAAAAAGTTAGTCCACAGCCAAGTCTACAGCCGTGCATTGTGCCAGACATACCAGCCTTTATACAGCTAGATTGTGCACAACGGCATGGAGGAAAGCCAAGCGGACGACTTGAAAGCGGGGGCAGAGCTACAGCAACCAAAGACACCAAAATGACATCACCACAGTCGGGCCTCACAAGCAGCTTGAAGACAACAACACATCCTTTAGAACTCTAATTTACTCTGATAAAATAGGTGTAGGTTTAGGAACTAGGCTTCAGAACAATTTAAAACAGCATGTAGAAAATGTATGTATGCCAAATGCATCTTATATTCAAATAGTGAATGTTTTACTTAACAAAAAATATGATAGAAACACAACTATTGTACTATTAATGGGGAACAGCACAGGAATAAAAGAAAGGGACTTAATAAATTATTATGAGTCCATAGTAGCTCTGCACATAAGGAAAATTATCATCTGTGCTTTTCCCTATTCAAAAACTCTTTCAGAAGTGCAAAATTACCGGATATACAAATTAAACCGGCTATTACATAATTTGACCTTTGGTCATAGAGACCAAGTCCATTTCTTTGATACGAATAAATTTATTCAAGACTTTATTTTAACCCGGGACACAATGAGTGTGCCCCTCTCTTCTAAGCGACTAATTGCCAAAATGTTGGCATTCAATGTTTATGACCCTATTATTGTTAATACAATAGCACAGGGACCTCCAGGTCATACAAATTGTAAGACAAGTGACACTTGCCAACCTCTGTACTCAGAGGTTGTGAAAAGAACTAGTAGTAGGTTAAATTTGACCGCTGATTTAAACTGCCAGCGCAGACAAAGGAAAAGCCCTCCTTAAAAAAACTTATTTTAGATAATCAGAATATACAGGGTGGCTTTTCTGGAAAATTATTAGAACTAGAGTTGTTTTTAGAACAACACAGAGTGGATATACTTTGTGTCACAGAGCACTGGCTACTAGAGACTCAAATGAATTTTTCTGTGAATAATTATCAAATAGCCAGTTGCTTCAATAGAAAGTCTGCAAGGCGTGGGGGGTCCTTGATACTAGCAAAAAATAATTTGAAATTTAAAGAACGGAATGATATTTGCAGACTTTCTGTTGAAAAAGTAATTGAAATATCGTGTGTTGAACTGTCTGGACACATTGTAGTAGCCTTGTACAGGCCCCCTACCAGTGATTACAGTTTATTTGAAACCATATTAGAGGATGTTTTAAAGGTAGCTTCTAGCAGCAATAAGAAAGTCATAGTATGTGGTGACTTCAACATTGACTTGATGGCAGACACCACTTTAAATACAAAATTGACAATTATTTTCAAGTCGTTTAATCTAGCAAATATTTTTTTGGAGCCTTCCAGGATAACTGAAACTACTGCCACCTGCCTAGATAATGTTTACTGCGATTGCGATTTTTCCGATTATTCTACAGTAAATTGTCTAAAGTCAGACCACAGCGGTCAAGTTGTGCATTTTGAAATAGATACAAAAAAGGCCGAACCTGTTATCCTCTGCCGGCCCGTAACAAGTAAAAAATTAGTTTCATTTAAATCAGACCTAGAAAGTAGTATAAGGACTCAAGAAAATTATGAAAATGCTAATGATCATTACAAAGAGTTATTCGAAGTAGTGTCGGGTAGTTCTAAAAAGATTTTTAAATTGCGCCATCTAAAAAGCAAGGACAATAGAGTAGGATTCAGTGAATGGGCTACGTCAGGTATTCGAAAGAGCAGAGACACACTTTATGAATTATATGACAAAAAGACCTATACATATGACGCCAACTTCATACAGTACGTAAAAAAATATTCAAAATTATTTAAGGCCGTCTGCCATAAAGCTAAATGCGATCATATAAAAGGTAAAATCCTACAATCACCGAATAAAGTAAAATCAATTTGGACCATAATAAATAGAGAAACGGGTAAAGCAAAGTTAGGAGACCGAGATATTTCACTTAAGATTGATGACAAAATAATAACATCAAATGAAGGTATCGCTGCAGCTTTCGAACAGTTCTTCACTAATGTCCCAATCATAACTACAGCTCCGTTAGACTCGTCACCTGATCGTGCGGCGACATTATTAAGGGACAATGTCCCCGCATGCGAACACGATTTTACGTTTAATTACATAGAGCCCCATGACATTGTTAAGAATTTTAAATTATTAAATCTTAAAAAAACCGAGGACTTATGGGGTATGTCAGTAACAATAGTTAGTTCAGTGATAAATATCCTAGCTTTGCCGTTAGCACAGATTTTCAATAAATGCGTAGATGAAGGAGTATTTCCAGACCTCATGAAATATAGTAGGTTAGTACCCTTATTTAAAAGCGGTGATAAACAAGATCCAACAAATTTTAGACCCGTTTCAGTCCTACCAGTATTAAGTAAAATATTTGAAAGAATTATCTTAGATCAATTACTTACTCATTTCAATAATTACGAACTCCTCCATAGTCAGCAGTTCGGTTTCATTAAAGGGCGGAATACAACAGACGCTGGAGTCATGTTAGTTAAACATATTTTCAGTGCGTGGGAGGATCATAATGATGCGATAGGAGTATTTTGTGATCTGTCAAAGGCATTCGATTGTGTAGACCACAAAACATTACTCTCAAAGTTAAAACACTATGGAATAAAAAAATTAAGTCTAGATCTTTTAAAATCATATTTAGAAGGAAGGGTTCAAAAAGCAGAAATAAATCGTATTAAATCGTCAGGCTCACTTGTAAAAATGGGAGTCCCGCAGGGATCTATCTTAGGGCCGTTCCTTTTCCTAGTCTATGTAAATGATTTACCGTTTTTGGTACAAAAAATGTGTGAGATAGTGCTATATGCTGATGACACGTCACTGTTTTTTAAAATAAGGAGACAGGAAAAGAATCTTGCCGAAGCAAATAATGCTCTCTCGCACGTTCTAGATTGGTTTACAGTAAATAATCTATTGTTAAATTCAAAAAAGACAAAATGTATGAAATTTACCCTACCTAACGTAAAATTAGTTGAAAAGAACATTGTAATTGAAAATAATAAACTAGAATTTGTTGAAGATACTGTATTTTTGGGCATCACAATCGATGCCAAACTACAATGGGGTCCACATATTATAAAATTGGCACATAGACTAAGCTCCGCAGCATATGCCGTGAAAAGAATCCGAGAACTTACTGACGTTGCAACTGCTAGGCTTGTTTATTTTAGTTACTTCCATAGTATTATGTCCTATGGTATAATACTATGGGGCCGGGCAGCAGACATTGAGACTATCTTCATCTTGCAGAAGAGAGCGATCCGATTTATTTACAAGCTAGGTAGTAGGGACTCGCTAAGAGATTTTTTCAAAGTAACTAACATCTTAACAGTTGCAAGCCAATACATTTATGAAAATATTATGTACGTTCGGAAAAATATTAAGGACTTCGAAACTCTTGGTAGCCATCATAACGTTAATACTAGGAATAAACATAAATTGTCATTTCCACGATTTAGACTTGCAAAAGTTAATACTTCCTTTATGGGGCACTGTATAAGGTTCTACAACAAGATACCCCAAGATATATTAGAGTTACCCCCAACGCGATTTAAGAATTGTGTTAAGCACACTCTTTGCAAAAAAGCTTATTATAAAATCAACGATTATTTAGAAGACAAGGACATATGGCATTAAATAGTAGTTTAATATTAAATTAAATCAGAGGATAAATGTGTCTAGTGTTCAACACATCCAAGATATTATTTTGTATGTTTTATTTGTATTAGCTTTAAGGTGATTTGAGAAAAGATGGTCAGAGTGGAGTTTTTTTTCGCTGCCTTTTTCTCCACTACAGACGGCCCCAAGGCAGCGGCTAACGTTATACATAACTGTATGTACATTGACATTCAACAAGCAGAATGTAAATTCTTTACGTTGAAATAAATTCTTGATTCTGATTCTGATTCTATAAAAGTCAAGCATAAACGAGTAATTAAGCTAAGCGACACGTCTTTTAGTCGCCCTGAAAAATAATGATAAGTGGCATAATTTGAATAACATCATTAGGAAAACGAAATACTCAACATAAAATATACTATAAAAGAAGGCGTGCCTACAAAAGCACCCACAAAAAGCAGGTGACTCAGCATTGTGCTGAGAGAGTGCTCCTTCAGCTCTGATTTTCACTCAGTCTTATGGTAATACTATACTAGTTTTTAGACTAGACTTATGTTTTTGGTTATTACAATAAACGAGGTTTTCCCTTTTACAGGTAGACGATTATTTGAAATATGGCATAGAAAAGAACCTTCGTGCTCGAGTCCTGAAATTGTATGTTCAGTGGTTGTAATTTAAATTTAGATTAATGTTCGTTTTTTCGTGCTCCAAAAATTTTACAAATTAATCAAACAAACAAACGAACGAACGAACGAACGAACGAACGAACAAACGAACGAACGAACAAATAAACGAATGATCGATCGAACAAACACACACATACACAGACAGACAGACGTTCAGACGGACTGATGGACGACAGACAGACAGAACATTTCTACTGGTACAGTATAACTGAAGAAATCCACAAGGTTGTAACGTATCTTGCGTATTAATTCAGCGTCCCGCTGCGCCGCATCCCGGCCAGTAATTTATCAAACCTTCGCCTCTCTCTTAAAAACTCTCGTCACCGGAATTTATGGTCGCCGCCCGGAGATTTATGTTGCGCAACTTTTTATAATCGTTTCTCCATGTTGCGCATATTGTATCTCGACAGATCAGTCACACCGTAGTGTTTCGCATTTAAATAGAGCTGGCGATATTCTTTATCAGCATGTAGATAATTGCAGATATATAATAATTATTATTACAACTTTCGCACAACACAATCACTTGACCTGCTCCCAAACTGTGCTGTGGTAACCAGGCTAGGACATAGGACAGTTTCTAGCCCAATACTTGGATATCCTGTGTCGCGGGAACCAGAAACAGCGACATCACAAACATGTAAACATCCAAGACCTGGGGTTTTTTTTGTCCCCAGCTGAGGTTCGAACCCGTGACCTCTCGTATGGTAGGCAGATGCGCTAACCGCTGCGCCACAGAGGTCGTTGAATTACCAAACATGAAAATACACCTATACTGAAGCCATTTGTACAAATGTGTATAGTGTGGATCCAACGCACAACATCTGTCTTGGCAGTTAGTGACGATTAACGATGAGAATCTCCCGTGTTCATGTTGAGTTTTTTATACCCCCTAAAGGCTGTTAACGCTTTTGTTATTAGAGTAGAGTGCCGTAACAAGTCTGATAGACCCCACATGAATTTATTCATAACATGATGAGGGCACATCAACTAAAAACAAACAAGCGTAACTTTCTCGCTCGTCCCTTTGTACCAATAAAATTATAACGGTACGTGTAATCTAATAGTTTCATCTAATGTACTTCCGGGACGCAGCCAAACCTGATAAAGAACCTCCCCGCGAAGGCTTGCACTGAATTGCAAATGGCATCTCGGCGCTAATTAGTGGGAGCCCGTCGGGACAATGATTTGTGCTCCGTTTTCGACCTCTAACCTCTCGCTGTGGTTTCGGCAGTTAGTTGTGGATCGAAGCCCCACTTCGAAGTCCGAAGTTTTAATTTATTTTTGTTAGCGCCATCTGTTTCGAACCAAAGGAACTACTACACTACTGGACTGGAGTGACGTTAGCATCAGCAGCGGCCCATCGACATCATTGGTGGATCCTCACCCGGCCTATCTATCGTTATTAACTTCACTTTATTAAAATCTGCATATCACGCACCCATGTACTAGTTTTTGCAAATCAATAAAGTTGTTTAAAATTGCAACATGGATAAGGAGAAGACACTTTCGTTATTTTTAAAATCTAGTGTCTAGTACGACGAGTTGTTTGAGAATGACACGCTAGTGAGACTGTAAACGCTGCTGGTAAAACAGAATTTACGCCTGAGTGCGAAACTCGGCAAACACAGTGTTACAAAATTTACTGGGCATTCTGCAATAATTATTTGAAAGACGACCTACAGAGGTCGCAGTGGTTAGCGCATCTGCCTACCAAGCGAGAGGTCCTGGGTTGGAATCCCGACTGAGAACAAAAAAAAACCCAAGTCTTGCATGTTTACATGTTTGTGATTCGGATGTTTCTGGTTTCCACAACACAGGGTATCCTAGTGTGGGGACTGAACAGTGTATGTGCTTGTTTGTAAATGTTTATGTTTAATTACACATAATAATATTTTAGGTGTCCACTCACTACAGTTCAAGTAAAGACCCTTCATTGTTTTTTTTATTGAACATTAAAGTGTTACAACAAAAACAACAGAGAGAAGTCGTTAGCATCGGGTAGAACCCTAAAAAATATAATCTTTAACCACACGAGACTATTGTGGCTTCTCAGCTCAAGGCACCTTTATCTCAGCCCAACTTGAGTTTGCGTTCAGCAAACTTTGAGCTGCGCCCCCCAAGACACTATTTCTCGATGTGTACTCTCCATTCTTACGCTTCTGGCTCTGAGTAAACAGGAATACGGAAGGCTGCTCGCGGTGCAGTGACAGGCCATTCAGGCGCGTGCTTTGTTCGCAAGATCAAGCGTGTCCCCACTCGGTTGCCAATCTCACTGTAAAATCGTTAAGTTGTAACAAGCAGAAAGCTTGCTCTAGTTTTTTATTGTTTTTCAGATGTACATTTTAACTATCCCAGAGGGGTAGGCAGAGACCAGGGACTGCCATCAGTTACGATCATGACAAATCATTTTCGCTTCATCGACATTCATTAGTCGTTGCATGCACGCACGTCGGTTAGAGGTGAGCCTATGTATGTATGTATTTTAAGTGATACTCACCTTAAGGGAAACTATCAGTCCTTTTCAGGGTTCTCTACCTAAAATAATGCTTACAGGGCTGTTGAGCACCGCGTAGGTGCCGTTATTTTTTTTCTATATATAAAACTTTAAATCTGCAAATACATAACTTAAATATTTATATCACTTTACACACAGTTATACGCTATTATCACTTTAGACTTTGACACTCGACATTAGAAACCACTCCAACTACAGCCCCAAAACTACACCGAAAGAACTTACATCAAATTTAACTAGCAATAGTAAAAAACAATAAACATTGTATAGAAAAGGGAAAACAAAACAATAAAAAGGTCAACCCTTTTTATTGTTTTGTTTTCAACGCCAACCGCCCTGTTATTAACCATTTTTAAGAAACTTTAATTTTTGAGAATTATGGAAGTTCGGGTAAAATTTAACCGTTTTAACCGTGCAAACTTATCGGGGTTTTTAAGGCAGAGCAATAAAAGCCCTTAGTTATTTAGGTGTGGGGTAGGCGCCCAATTTATTTTTTTATTTTACCATTCTAAATGTATAAGAACTGCAGCCATGTCCTTTTGTAAGTTGGTTAGAAAATTATTTAACTAAAGCATAGCGCTTCTGTTATGTTAACAAGTCGGTACTTGTTTTCTCACAAAGCGGAGCTTCTGTATTATTTAAAAGTGAAGCATCGCTCGTAGCCTGGGCTGCCTGAGTGATCTTAAACGATCACTAAGGTTAAGCAACATACGGCGCGTTCAGTCCATGGATGGGTCACCGTCTATGACTAACGCTAGTGGCATTTTTTCCGAGCGATTCCGTGCTTTGCAAGGCATGTTAAGCAGTTGGTGCCGGCTGCCGTCGATAGATGGCAGTCGTTAAGCCAAGTCAGAGGCCCTAGGGCGGCTTGAAAACTTCTGACAGTAAGACCAGCCACTAGTCTTACAAGCCTCCACCAATCCGGACTTGGCCCCCGTGGTGGAGTATGGCCTATACCTTCCTCAGGGAAGAGACCCGTGCCCCTCTGTGGGGACATAATGGGTTGATTATGATGAAGCATCTATCGGTCTCTATTCAGATACAGCTACAAGGTGAGTGTGGTTTATTTGAACTGTAGTACTTTGTAAATAAACTCGGTATTAGTTTGGCAGAAATGCAAAAGCTTCAAGATGGAGTAAAGTGAAGAGTGCGTCTGACAAGATCAATTATGCAGCTCGGTAGCGAAGTATGCCGTGACTGTGAACTTGTGAGTGAACTGCGGTCTACAGTAAGCCCTTTTCATGCCTGGGCCGCACTCATCGCGATAAACTTCGTCTTCGGTCTACGGAGAATCCTCGCGGCCACATAATGCGCGATGTAAAGTTTATCGCGATGTGCAAGCGATGTCAAGTGCAAAAAAACAAAATGGACGCCGCGGTTGCTCTGTATTTTATGGCAGCAAATAATGATTTTTTACATTTATGTCGTAGTTATTATTTATTTATCGTAGTATGCAATAAATTTTAAAATTTTATCATTACTCCAATTCATGTTACGCTTCAGCTTATGCACCTACTCTGTGAAATAACACGTCCGCCACGTTTGACAGGTGCACGCTGACTGAAGTGTGGCCGCTCAAGCGAAGTTCATCGTGATAAAACTCTTTGATCTGTGAAAGTTTATCGACAGCTACGCGAAGTCCTGACGAAGCTCCGAAGTATACGCGAATACTTGGCTACACACATCACGGTAGCCCGAATCTTCGGGTTATCGCGATGAGTGCGGCCCAAGGATCAGAGACACTTTAAAAAAATAGTACCTCATTTTTTCAATAGACGGCGCTAACGCAAACTCTATCTGAATGCAGGAAGGCCAACTGTTCAGAAACTAAAGAATAGCGGATATAAAAAGAGTAGTGAATCTGCATAGCGAATAATATGCAGCCAGCCTACGTAGTACGACGACGCGAGTCACGCGCCATAACGTCAAAAGTCGCAACTTTCCAGTACATTAAGCCTATGCGCACACTAGGCGACACGCGACATCGACAGTTTGGCGACTAGACGCGACGACAGGCTATGGCGGTCAATTTTTTATATATTTTGTTCGAATCTCCGCACACTTGATGTCAGCGTCACGGAGTCGCGACGACAAGACGCCAGAAGCAAATGTCTTACCTCTGTGGTATAATGGTAAGCGCATCTGTTTACCATGCGAGAGGTCCCGGGTTCGATCCCCGGCTGGGGAGAAAAAAAAAACTCCAGGTCTTGGATGTTTACATGTTTGTGACGTCGCTGTTTCAGGTTCCCACGACACAGGGTATCCTAGTGTGGGGCCAAAACCATAATGTATACGCCTGTATGTAAATGTTTTATGTTTTTAAATGACAACGTCGCGTCTGAACCGGTGACTAGACGCGGCGACAAGTCGCCCTTTTTACAATGCCTCTAACTGTCAACTCTGACGTTTTAACGCCAAAAAACGCGTGACTCGCGTCATCGTACTACCTGTTCCGTCGCGTCACATATTATTGTTTTTCTTAATTTTTCTACAAGACAACGCAGGTTTGAATGTGTGCTTTTCGTGTTTTCTAGTAATTTAGTTTCTAATGGGAAAGCGACGATCTTTTCATTTTCGGCGGCATACCTTGTGTGCCGCGCTGCGATTCGCAAATTGCGAACCCCAATCGCCTATGAACCTTGGTGCCGTATAGACGTGTGCGATACCTACCCCGCGCGTGCGCCGGTTGACCACTGTGTTTCGTGTGTCCCGTGTGTGTGTTCACGTTTTACTGCTATTGAGCCTTCCCTTTTCATCCGCTGGAGGGTGCGAAAAAGAACTACCCCTATGGACCCTGCAGTTGGGCGATACAAGCTGATATTGCACCCCTGTGCCGCGGCCCCCGTCCACCTACCACGAGGCAGCCTAAGGAGTGTCAAGTGAGTCGCCTTATCCCCAACACTACCTATGCGTTTCTTTGGTTTCTGGACAAGATCACGCACAGATTGGAAAGATTTTTTACAGAGAATAGAAAGAATAACTGTCAAATGTGTCTATATACTCTGTGTCGATGACGCTTCTTGCTATTCATAGGTAATTTTGGTGAACCCAACTGACAGCTGTCAAAAACCTAACCTTGAAAGGTTCAATAATTCACCGGTTTCATGTTTCATCCGCACAATGGAAGTGTGCCCTCAGAGCTGGAATTATAAACGTATATTCAGTTTATCTTTCGAAAGTCCGCGGCAACAATGGCGGGTCCCAAACGTGTTGTTCTGGGAAACACAATTACTGCCAGTTTCAGAGCGATAAATTGTCATGCATGAACCCTTGAACGTTATAAAGGACATTTATTGTACATATCATAAAAAAATATGATGAAAATTACGTATTTTTTTCTAATAGCTTATTCTTTTAATGTATAATAGGAAATAAATAAAATTAAAATGAAAAAAATATTCACTTTTTTTTTATTTTAATTTTATGTATTTCGCTCCTTCAAAAATATATAACACTATACATTTACTTATAAGTAAGAAACTAGCTAAATCTTATTGTCTATGTACAATAAACAAACCTACCAATAATGTCGTTATTATAATGGATCATTCCACTTTAATCACCTCTGAAATATAAATAACAATAGTCTCACCCCCGATTTCTCGTACATTAAAAAGCTGTTAATCAACTGTTAACAGCTGTCAGTTGGTCAAAGTGAATACGAAAAAACGTTTGACAGCTGCTGCTGTTAACAGTAGATTAAAAGCCTGTAAGCGTATGAGAAACCGGTCGTAAACTACTCGGTCTCCCCACTGTCAGGTGTTTTCGTAAAGTAATAATAATAGTAAGTTTGAAATCTACTTAGTTCGCGTCCTACGAAATCTTGGCTAGTTTTTATTATTTGATGTTACAAATAAGATGAACTGATACTATAGTCGAGGAAAGTTTTTAAGTCCCAAGCCTATTCAAATACACCCATACACATATACGGTCATATTTATGATTTCATTAAAAGGGCATTTAGTCTTAAGATAGATCTCAAATAAATTACACTTTATACAGTCAAATCTCCGCTATAGAGCCCTTTGCAATAAAATCACGTTAAATCTCCCCCACACACCTTTAACTTCTTTAACTTTAACTTTAAGACTTTTCAAATTAACTTTAAGT
The DNA here is from genome assembly GCA_947310845.1 of Yponomeuta plumbellus. NCBI lineage: Eukaryota > Metazoa > Arthropoda > Insecta > Lepidoptera > Yponomeutidae > Yponomeuta > Yponomeuta plumbellus. Next base: position 514,855 of record OX371193.1, on the reverse strand, counting down.
TTTACAAAAACACTTATTCAATTCCGTTTTTAGAAAATTACACCAACAACCTGTTTCTGACACAAGCACAGTCTGCATAAGAATTAACAAAATGAATGAATATTAGGACATTTAAAATAAAACAACAGTAATTAAGCACGATTTTTTTAAAAATTATGAAAATTCTAATCGCCCACAAAGGTTAAATAGAGTTTTACTTATAGGAACTTTAATAAGTGCAGGCTTCTGAGTTGAGAGCTTCACTAAGTAAATACTAAAGCAACGTTCTGTCACGCTCTTATCTGGGAAATTTGACGAGACAGCACTAAACTGCTTAGTAGTTATGTACTTAGCAAAATTCTGAATTCGGAAAGAGCCATTACGCCACTATTTATAAAGTAAACCGTTAGTTTGTGCACTATATCCATAGATTTCATCAAAGGCTTCAACTTTGCGTTGTTTTCAGAAGTCACATTTATGTCGTTTGAAATAAGAGCAATTTAACTTGCGGTGAGGTTCGAAGTGCCAGTCGGTCGCGAGCGCGATTATTGAAAAAAGTTGCAACAACTCAGCGGCGGATCTTATTGAAAGCCTTATTGCGTTAGAGGAAGAAATACTTGCTGAAAAGGACTCCAAGTCACAACTTTCATTATGCCTAGAGCTAGTTTTGTAACTTGCGTCTACCATTTCTCTTCTTGAGATCTCTTCTCCGCGTTGTGCATGTAATTTGATGAGAGTACTGAGTACGTTTATGTCGCGTATTGCAGAAAGATTAGGTGAAATAAGTTTTCTTCTTCACTTACAATATGTAGCTGACATGATACTAACAATTTGTCGTTCTTTTGTTTTATTAAAACAAAATTGACATACCAGCGCCATCTGACGATGGATGGCGAGAGTTACATCTAGCGCTATCTAGTAGACTAATTTCTAAAACATCTAGTAACTTTGGATGAAACTTCGTATAAAATAGATCGGGAATTTTTGATAACATTTCTGATATTCGTATTTATTTTGCTATTTTACTCACGAAATTCTGACAGCCAATATTCTTATTTAACAAAACATCTGACAATCTCAGGGAATTAGAGTCAGAAATATGGATTGTCTGACCGTCACTCAATATATTTTTAATAGAATTTACAAGCTACATTTGAGACCATGAAAGTGTATTGAGTGTCTATTTATTTAATTGTTTTTGGAGTGAGTGTAATATTGTTTCCTGTATGTATACTTACTCATTTTCTACTATAATGTTTCCACCGGTGAAAACCTGCCGTTGATATTTATTTCAAATAAAATATCTTTGCTGTAACTGTAATATTCCTATTGAAAAAACGGTAAAAAAAAACTTATATGGTATCCATTAACATAAAAGGTGCTGCTAAAATACCTGCCACCGCTCTGGTTAAATACAGTATTGCGTATATAGATTACGGTATTGTAGTTAATTTAAGTTAACAACGTTACAATTATTTCCATAGAAATAAAAATACGTATAAATTTGGATGTCTCTAATCGCATGAAACCGTCCGTAGTGGCCGTAGTAAATACTAGTAAATAGTCAATGAAGTAATTCAAATGCACTGATTGCAACTTTGCCGGTCGTATCGTTTTGCTTGGAACAAATAGCTAACGCTCGTTGAATAACGCAGCGATGCATCGTTCTTAGGTGCCGATTGTTGGCACCACTGTTGCGCGGACGGACGCCATGACACGTTTTTGATTTGTATCGTATAAAGTGTGTTGCTCTCGCGCGACGCAAAAAGAAAATATTCTAATTACTGTGATAACGAACTGTGTGATCATTGTGTTGTGAAAATAAATAATCCCCGAACTTTTCCTCAACGAATGAACATATTTCCTATGTGCAAATCAACGTACTTTCATAGAATTTAGATACTCAAAAATGCCGGCCGGCGATTGAAACTTTGCAGTGCAGTTTTCGTCAATGGTGCAGTTCGCCGATATTGGATTGAATTGGTTATAAGTAGTGATCCACCTGGCGAAGGTACGTGTGCATTGTTTAACTATTACAACTTGAACTTATTCGATCACCTCACCGTAACGCTTCATACACTAACTTGACAGTCCAAAGCCTGTTTTTAAGTGTGATGGGGAGTTTACCACCTTATTAAATCAGTTTATTAGAAGGTAAGTGTTTTTTTATTACGTACGCACGTAGGTATTAGATTAGATAGGTACGAACTAGTCAGCTGATTTCAGCGTGCATTCATAGAAAGAGATAGCAGTTGTTTTCATTGATTTCATTGACACATCACGCGACCACACGAACGGTTTGTTACGCTTTATTGCACAAAAGAAATAATACAGAAAAAATAACTTAAATAACAAATGATGATGTACAAAGGCGGACTTATTTCAAAAGAAATTTCTTCCAGCCAGCCTACGAAAGGTTTGAACAGTGAACAGAGAGCGGGAGATGGCAAATAAAGCTCAAAAAAATTATTTCTATCCTAATATATACTATCATTGTACACATATCTACATATATAATAAATATTATATTTATATAAATATACATACTTCTAAACATAAATATTTATAACTTAATAAACATACATAAGTAAACGCTACATATATAAAATAATAATAATAACGACAATATTACTTATATAATGGAGAGAAAGTGCTCTTTGAGTTTGACACGGAACTGTGACACAGACGGACAATCTCGAATTTCCTTGGGCAGTGAGTTCCACTGGCGAGCAGCACGCACAGAGAACGAGGTGGAAAAGAACTCAGTGTTGCAGACTGGGACTTGCAATGTTCTTGTATCACACGCTCTCTGTGGTCTGGTTCGCGGCGGCAACAGTGAAAATCTCTCTTGTAGGTACACGGGTGCACTAGGGTTTTTGAGGATGTTGTAAAGGAGAGTCAACATATGCAAGTTGCGGCGCATTCTAATCGGAAGCCACTTTAAAAGACGTCGGTATTCAGACACATGGTCATACTTTTTTAGGCTGAACACATAGCGAATTGCCAGATTTTGGAGACGTTCAAGCTTGTTGACCAGAGCCTCGGTTGCGTCCATGAAGCAGACATCAGCGTAATCAAGCAGTGGTAGTAGCAGCGCCTGGGCAAGCATCACTTTTGTTTTGAAAGGCAAGAAGTTTTGGAGCCGTTTGAGGGAGTGGTACGAAAAGTGCATGCGTCTGCTAATGTCATTGACCTGAGCCTGCCAAGATAGATGACAGTCTATGATAAGGCCGAGGTTTTTAACCTTGTCACTAAATGGGATTGGGACGTGGTCATATATCAAGGCCGGTAGACTAGAGAGAGGCAGGCCATCGCGCAACCGTTTACTGCCTATGACGATGGCCTGTGACTTCAACGGGTTAACCAAAAGACCGAAATCTTTAGCCCACGCCCGAATAGCCCACAGGTCATCGTTCATAGAAGCAAAAGCCTTAATAGCATTGTGAATCTTGGCTAGCGGGTTGCAAGGATCCGACCCAGCATCAAAATGCACGTATAGTTGAAGGTCGTCAGCATAAAGGTGGAATTCAGAATGGAGTGAATGAGTTATTTCATTGATGAAGATTGCGAAAAGTAAAGGCGAGAGCACTCCACCCTGCGGCACACCCGCCCTCAGTTGACACCAGTCTGAAGATGCCTTACAGACCTGGACCCTCTGCTCACGCCCACGAAGATAAGAACCAAACCACTCCACCGCAGGCTCAGAGATGCCGAGAGACCGCAGGATACCAAGAAGGATGTCAAAGTCAACGGAGTTGAACGCACTGCTGAAGTCAAGTAAAGTAAGTAAAGTCAATTGTTTGTTATCCATGGCGTATCGAACATCATCGGTTACCTTCAATAGGGCAGTGGTGGTACTATGGAAAGGACGGAAGCCAGATTGGAAAGGACTTAGAAGGTTATTTTTGTGGAGAAAGGAATATAGTTGAATTTGCACCTCGTGCTCGATAATTTTGGATAGAATGGGAAGAATAGAAATAGGGCGAAATTGCGAGAAGGAAATTGGGTTAGGAGTTTTTGGGAGAGGTATGACCTGGGCTTTTTTCCAGGCGGAAGGAAACACTTTGCTGGAGAGGGAAAAATTGCAAATGTGTGTGACAACAGGAACTATATCATCCAGAACCATGAGTAGCATGTCCCTGCTGAGACCATCGCAACCCACAGCCTTGGTAGTTATCGAAAGTAACCTTTTTTTAACACTACCTTCAGTTACGTCGCGGAAAACAAACGTGTCACAGTCAGGCAAGTTTTTGTTAGCTAGTCTAGTGAGAGAGGTAGTTTTAGTCAGAGAGTCAAGTAAAACAGGGGGATTAGAAAAGTGAACATTCAATGCGTCTATGTCAATACTGTGTGGCAGTGGTTCAGAAGACTTCCCAACACCCAACGTCCTCAAGAACTTCCAAACCTGCGGCGGAGAAAGCTGTTCGATAGTGGAATGGATGTGTTGCCGTTTTGCATCCCTGCATAACCGATTGCAACGATTGCGGAGAGATTTGTAAGATTTTTTGCATTCCTCAGTGCGCTGTATTTTACATCGTTGTTTGGCACGGTCACGTTTAGCCATCAAGTTTTTTATCTGTGGGGTGAGCCATGGAGCAGGAAAGTGCTTGACTCTGATTTGCCTGAAGGGAGCATGTATATTATAAATTGCTGTGAGGGAAGAAACGAATAACTCAACCTTTTCGTCGATAGTCTCGGCATTAAAAATAACAGACCAGTCAAGGCTCCGCAGATCTTTTTTGAGGCAATCTTGATCCAAGTTCTTGAAATTCCGTTGCAAGATCACCTTACTGCGGCGCTTCGGTGGCCGGCATTTGTACGAAAGGTGAAGTAAGTCATGATATGAAAAAGGGGCAGTAGTTTGTCCATGTGAATTTATGAGTGTAGGTTTGGACACTATGATTAAGTCAAGTAAGGTTGGTGCACTGTTGGGGGGATGATGTGTCGCAGTGAGCGGCAGAATGTGTAAATCAAGAGAGGATAGTAAGGATTTTAAAGTTTTACTGCGGCGGTCGTTCAAGGACAAGCACGTATTAAAATCGCCCATGACAATAATTTGATCATAGAGTGGTCTGAGGTTAGCTAAAATCGTTTCAAATTCGTCAAAGTAACTTACATTGGAAGAAGGGCTATATGCTACTCCAAGTAATATTTTGGAGTGATGTAACTCAATTTCTAGGAAAATGTACTCAAAGCAGCTTTTATACGGTATTGGGCAAGTACTTCGACATAATACTTTACACTGTATTTTACTGCGCAGATAGATACAGACTCCCCCACCCGAGGCGCCAGTTCTATCATTCCTATACATATGAAACCCGTGCAGTGGATAAAGGGTTGAAGGAAGTGAAGGGCTCAGCCAAGATTCAGACACTAATATCCCATCAATCTCCTGATTATTGAAAGAGGTCAGAAAGTCAGTATAATGTGCATGAACACTTTGAGCATTTATATGTACTAGATTCAAGGCAGGCGATTTTGACGGAAATACAGCCCGCAGCTTGGTGTCAAGTGGGGCAGCATCAGACAAGAACGAGTCGTCACCGCTGAGAGCACTGTCAAAGTCATCCAAGGAAGAGCAGGAGAAAAAGTCAAAATCGAGAGGAATATTATCTGGCATAATAATAATATTGAACAAGATAAATATATGGATAAATAAATAATACAAAATAATATTATATAAAACGTTACAGTAAAATAACTATAAAGGTACCAAAAACCTGTTCCGGCTGGCCTGGCTGACATTACTTAATTTTAGAAAATTAAAAGAATCACTATCGTTCCAAAAAGATTGGTTTCAGAACGCAACCAAAGAATAAAATAAAAAGTAATCTGTGAACGCTTACAAAACCAAAACTATAACACTCTGTGAATCTTGTCAAAGTGACAGTGTGACAACAGAAAACAAAGTTGAAGAATATAATTCCGTTGAGCTGGAACTTACTAGAATAAAATTGTTTGTAGACTACCTGAACTAGAACCAGACTCAAAAACAGGACAACTAAAACCGTTATTTCTTCCTGGTTATACGTTGAGGTCTAGGAGTGGACTTTTCCTTGGTAGCGGTCCTTTTCTGACTCTTCTGTGCTTCAGCAACGGAGGCAAGAGGGAATTTTGCAATGAGTATCTGTAGCTCAGCCATGGAGACTATCTTGTGACGACTTCCGTCTGGGCAAATGACCATCACATTTCCGTCCATGGACCAACAACGAGCCATGCCAAAATGGTTTCGGCCCGCAGAGAATGCCTCATGTCTTTGCTTAGTAAGGAACTCCGAGACCGACACTTTGGAGCCCTTGAAAGAGGTCTTAGCAGCCCAAACTGTAGTTCTAGTGCTGAGCATGTTGAAGCGCACAAGAACAGGCCGGTTTCTACTAGACTGTTTAGACCCGAGCCTGTGACATGCTTCGATAATGGATGGTCCAGGTTCCTCGATGATGTTATGCTCGCCCAACTCACTAAGGATTTTTTTCACCAAGTCTTCCTCACTATCTTCAGCCAGACCATGGAAAAGCAAAGTTTTTCTTCGGGCATGAGTCTCTTGGCAATCTTGCACTGACCTTAAGACATCCAGTTGCAGCTTGATAGCTGTAAGAGTTCCAGTGACAAACTCTTTAAACACCAAGTAGTCCTCCGATAGCGACTTGATAGTAGGCGGAGCACTGGAGGTAGAGGTTGATGACTGGGCAGAGGCTTGCGCATGCTCGAAGCGCTCCATGCGGGTCTGGAACACGGCTGCAATGTCCTCAAGTTTCTTGCCAAGCTCGGTGAAACGATCCATTGTGTTGTGTGTGTATGAAGAGTCAGTTACACTGAAGTTAAGTGAGTAGTGAGATAACAATGTCAGCTGCTAGCCTATGTTATGGCATGACAAACTGGTAACTATTAACTCCTTATTTACTGTAAGTATATTTTAAAAAATTAAATAAATAAGAGCACATCAATTTTGCTGTTGTTGTTTTGCTAGCTACCCGCCAAAAAAAAAAAAGAAAAAAAAAAAAAAAAAAAAAAATTTTATTTTTTTTACGGTTTTATGCAGACTGAATCAAAATGTTTATTAAATTACGTTTATTAATTATTTTTCTCAGCTCGTTTTAGCCAAAAAGGAGTACAAAATTTCTTCACCATTGTATTACCTTACATGTGTGTTACCGGAGCGGTGGCAGGTATGTTAGCAGCACCTTATATATGTCGCGCGCGACGTCCTAAGATTATTCGAAACTGCTGTTGCCAATGTGGACCACTTCGACTTAGGTCGTCGAGAGAGTGCTATAGTTTAAACTAGTGTTAAAGATTAGCTTTAACTCAGCTACGTCGCTTACCGCTTGACCGACTCAGCTCGCGCGTTGAATCTCAAAGCATCGTAGCAATAATACTAGCTACGGCGTAGCGCGAGCTACGGGCTACGGCGTAGCGGTACTGTGCTGCACTGTAGCGACGCCTCATTTGCATAATTCCATATTAACGAAATACGTAGAAGACTTTACTGGACCAACATGACCTAATTCATATTTATTGATACACAACTTAAAAATATATAGACGTTAAGTGACTGTCCTAAGAAAAAACTTAATTTTATAGAACGCGTGAGTCAGTCTGGTTTTCTCGGAGAGAAACTTCTGTACGTAGTACATTTTGTAACACGTGGTTTATGGAAATAGCAACGTATCACTAATGTATGCATGTTATCGTCGGGTTACGTGTTACGAAAACTGCCATTTTAGACTTGTTAACTTAATTCGATCTGACATGAACCACGTAAGCAATCAAGACCACCAACACGGAATTCCAATCCCGAGTGTTATCTGGTGTGAACATTCATATCTTCGTTCTAATTTTGCAGCATGGATTTAAAATTTATTTGTCTACGTGGAGGTTCTGCCAACGGTTGGGGTTAGTCCATACTGAGGAATAAATAAATATTAAAGAGAGAATAAAAAAAATGTATTTTGAATGTACACAAAAATACCAAAATGTAAGTGATAGTCAATTTAAAAACAATACTAGTTCATATAAAAAATATTTTAACTTTTCCTTCACATATTTATATTTTTTTTATCTATATAGGTATAAATAAAATTCTAAGTCCTGACTGACTGACTCACTCATCAACGCCCAGCCCAAGCCGTTGGACCTAGGAAGCTGAAATTTTGTACAGAGGGTTTATATTTAATGTTGGCAAGGTAAGACCGGATTTTTTGAAATTCAACCCCTAAGGGGGCGAAAAGGGTTGCCAAAATTTGTATGCGAGGTTGTCTAATTTTCTTGAAACTAAAAATAAATACTGTTCAACATAATTTATTGAACACGTGTTTCGCCGTTTTTCTAAATTTAACCCTTAACCTCGTGAGGCCCAATGTCTTCAAGTGATCACAAAATCAATAATCAAGAATCAAGAATCAAGAATTTATTTCAACGTAAAGAATTTACATTCTGCTCGTTGAATGTCAATGTACATACAGTTATGTATAACGTTAGCCGCTGCCTTGGGGCCGTTTGTAGTGGAGAAAAAGGCAGCGAAAAAAAAAACTCCACTCTGACCATCTTTTCTCAAATCACCTTAAAGCTAATACAAATAAAACATACAAAATAATATCTTGGATGTGTTGAATACTAGACACATTTGTCCTCTAATTTAATTTAATATTAAACTACTATTTAATGCCATACGTCCTTGTATTTTAAATAATCGTTGATTTTATAATAAGCTTTTTTGCAAAGAGTGTGCTTAACACAATTCTTAAATCGCGTTGGGGGTAACTCTAATATATCTTGGGGTATCTTGTTGTAGAACCTTATACAGTGCCCCATAAAGGAAGTATTAACTTTGTCAACTTTTAGTCCGGATTTACTTACGGGTGTTGTTATATCGGAAGAGTCCGACCAGGTTTCGCTCCGATTCGCAGAGCTTAATCATGGTGATATAACAACACCCGTAAGTAAATCCGGACTAAAAGTTGACAATGTGTTGTGCTTACGAAAGTTTTAGTTCAAAAAAGTATTAACTTTTGCAAGTCTAAATCGTGGAAATGACAATTTATGTTTATTCCTAGTATTAACGTTATGATGGCTACCAAGAGTTTCGAAGTCCTTAATATTTTTCCGAACGTACATAATATTTTCATAAATGTATTGGCTTGCAACTGTTAAGATGTTAGTTTCTTTGAAAAAATCTCTTAGCGAGTCCCTACTACCTAGCTTGTAAATAAATCGGATCGCTCTCTTCTGCAAGATGAAGATAGTCTCAATGTCTGCTGCCCGGCCCCATAGTATTATACCATAGGACATAATACTATGGAAGTAACTAAAATAAACAAGCCTAGCAGTTGCAACGTCAGTAAGTTCTCGAATTCTTTTCACGGCATATGCTGCGGAGCTTAGTCTATGTGCCAATTTTATAATATGTGGACCCCATTGTAGTTTGGCAACGATTGTGATGCCCAAAAATACAGTATCTTCAACAAATTCTAATTTATCATTTTCAATTACAATGTTGTTTTCAACTAATTTTACGTTAGGTAGGGTAAATTTCATACATTTTGTCTTTTTTTAATTTAACAATAGATTATTTACTGTAAACCAATCTAGAACGTGCGAGAGAGCATTATTTGCTTCGTCAAGATTATTTTCCTTTCTCTTTATTTTAAAAACAAGTGACGTGCCATCAGCATATAGCACTATCTCACACATTTTTTGTACCAAAAACGGTAAATCATTTACATAGACTAGGAAAAGGAACGGCCCTAAGATAGATCCCTGCGGGACTCCCATTTTTACAAGTGAGCCTGACGATTTAATACGATTTATTTCTGCTTTTTGAACCCTTCCTTCTAAATATGATTTTAAAAGATCTAGACTTAATTTTTTTATTCCATAGTGTTTTAACTTTGAGAGTAATGTTTTGTGGTCTACACAATCGAATGCCTTTGACAGATCACAAAATACTCCTATCGCATCATTATGATCCTCCCACGCACTGAAAATATGTTTAACTAACATGACTCCAGCGTCTGTTGTATTCCGCCCTTTAATGAAACCGAACTGCTGGCTATGGAGGAGTTCGTAATTATTGAAATGAATAAGTAATTGATCTAAGATAATTCTTTCAAATATTTTACTTAATACTGGTAGGACTGAAACGGGTCTAAAATTTGTTGGATCTTGTTTATCACCGCTTTTAAATAAGGGTACTAACCTACTTTATTTCATGAGGTCTGGAAATACTCCTTCATCTACGCATTTATTGAAAATCTGTGCTAACGGCAAAACTAGGATATTTATCACTGAACTAACTATTGTTACTGACATACCCCATAAGTCCTCGGTTTTTTTAAGATTTAATAACTTAAAATTCTTAACAATGTCATGGGGCTCAATGTAATTAAACGTAAAATCGTGTTGGCATGCGGGTACATTGTCCCTTAATAATGTCGCCGCACGATCAGGTGACGAGTCTAACGGAGCTGTAGTTATGATTGGGACATTAGTGAAGAACTGTTCGAAAGCTGCAGCGATACCTTCATTTGGTGTTGTTATTTTGTCATCAATCTTAAGTGAAATATCTCGGTCTCCTAACTTTGCTTTACCCGTTTCTCTATTTATTATGGTCCAAATTGTTTTTACTTTATTCGGTGATTGTAGGATTTTACCTTTTATATGATCGCATTTAGCTTTATGGCAGACGGCCTTAAATAATTTTGAATATTTTTTTACGTACTTTATGAAGTTGGCGTCATATGTATAAGTCTTTTTGTCATATAATTCATAAAGTGTGTCTCTGCTCTTTCGAATACCTGACGTAGCCCATTCACTGAGTCCTACTCTATTGTCCTTGCTTTTTAGATGGCGCAATTTAAAAATCTTTTTAAAACTACCCTACACCACTTCGAATAAATCTTTGTAATGATCATTAGCATTTTCATAATTTTCTTGAGTCCTTATACTACTTTCTAGGTCTGATTTAAATGAAACTAATTTTTTACTTGTTACGGGCCGGCAGAGGATAACAGGTTCGGCCTTTTTTGTATCTATTTCAAAATGCACAACTTGACCGCTGTGGTCTTACTTTAGACAATTTACTGTAGAATAATCGAAAAAATCGCAATCGCAGTAAACATTATCTAGGCAGGTGGCAGTAGTTTCAGTTATCCTGGAAGGCTCCAAAAAAATATTTGCTAGATTAGACGACTTGAAAATAATTGTCAATTTTGTATTTAAAGCGGTGTCTGCCATCAAGTCAATGTTGAAGTCACCACATACTATGACTTTCTTATTGCTGCTAGAAGCTACCTTTAAAACATCCTCTAATATGGTTTCAAATAAACTGTAATCACTGGTAGGGGGCCTGTACAAGGCTACTACAATGTGTCCAGACAGTTCAACACACGATATTTCAATTACTTTTTCAACAGAAAGTCTGCAAATATCATTCCGTTCTTTAAATTTCAAATTATTTTTTGCTAGTATCAAGGACCCCCCATGCCTTGCAGACTTTCTATTGAAGCAACTGGCTATTTGATAATTATTCACAGAAAAATTCATTTGAGTCTCTAGTAGCCAGTGCTCTGTGACACAAAGTATATCCACTCTGTGTTGTTCTAAAAACAACTCTAGTTCTAATAATTTTCCAGAAAAGCCACCCTGTATATTCTGATTAGCTAAAATAAGTTTTTTTAAGGAGGGCTTTTCCTTTGTCTGCGCTGGCAGTTTAAATCAGCGGTCAAATTTAACCTACTACTAGTTCTTTTCACAACCTCTGAGTACAGAGGTTGGCAAGTGTCACTTGTCTTACAATTTGTATGACCTGGAGGTCCCTGTGCTATTGTATTAACAATAATAGGGTCATAAACATTGAATGCCAACATTTTGGCAATTAGTCGCTTAGAAGAGAGGGGCACACTCATTGTGTCCCGGGTTAAAATAAAGTCTTGAATAAATTTATTCGTATCAAAGAAATGGACTTGGTATCTATGACCAAAGGTCAAATTATGTAATAGCCGGTTTAATTTGTATATCCGGTAATTTTGCACTTCTGAAAGAGTTTTTGAATAGGGAAAAGCACAGATGATAATTTTCCTTATGTGCAGAGCTACTATGGACTCATAATAATTTATTAAGTCCCTTTCTTTTATTCCTGTGCTGTTCCCCATTAATCTATATATATAAAAGGAGAAGCTGACTGACTGACTGACTTAGAATCAACGCAGAGCCCAAACTACTGAACCTAGGGGGTTAAAATTTGGCATGGGAGTTCCTTAGGGAGCCTAGGGGTGCACTAAGAAAGGATTTTTTGAAACTCACCCTCTAAAGGGGTAAACGTCATATTTTTTGTTAAGTAAAACATTCACTATTTGAATATAAGATGCATTTGGTATACATACATTTTCTACATGCTGTTTTAAGTTGTTCTGAAGCCTAGTTCCTAAACCTACACCTATTTTATCAGAGTAAATTAGAGTTCTAAAGGATGTGTTGTTGTCTTCAACCAAGCTGCTTGTGAGACCCGACTGTGGTGATGTCATTTTGGTGTCTTTGGTTGCTGTAGCTCTTTCAAGTCGTCCGCTCGGCTTTCCTCCATGCCGTTGTGAACAATCTAGCTGTATAAAGGCTGGTATGTCTGGCACAATGCATGGCTGTAGACTTGGCTGTGGACTAACTTTTTCACAGATCAGCTGCTGGTTGGAGCTCGGATGTAGAAGGGCTGGGTCTCCAGGCAGGTTAGACGGTGGTGGCAGAGGTGACAAGGTTAGTTCTTCCTCAGAGTCATCCGAAATGTGGACCATGTTCGACTCAATGCGTTCCAGATTGTCCTTGCTAAAGCAATAAACCCATTTACAGATGAAATGCAGTCAATGTTCTTGGTCTGTGAGACTGAGTACTTACAAGTGATGTCCAGTAATTGAGATCTCAAATCTTCCACTTGCAATTGTAGCTCAGCCATCGCTAGCTCATGGTCCACTTTGTTGTGAAATAGTTCCTTTTGACACTCAGCCATTTCTTTTTCTAATCAATTGTTCTTTTCAAGGTCGGGCCTTACGAGGTTAAGGTAGAGAAACAGGGTTGCAAAATTTTGAACTAAAGTCCACGCGGACGGAGTCGCGGGCGAAAGCTAGTCCACAAATAAGCCTTAAGAAATTAGTTTCAATGAATTAAGCAATAAGACCCGGCGAAGGTAGATGGCCCGATCGTGCAAACGTGTAATAACAGAATATCCTTTAATCATTAAACTAATATGTTATTATAAATAAAAAAAACAGCACATAAAAGCCATCGCAAACAGGGCGACTTGTCGTCTAGTCGCCGCGTCAGACGCGACGTTTTCATTTGCTTCAGGCGTCTTGTCGTCGCGACTACGCGCCCTCGTCCGCTGCCGGTAGATAGCCAGGTACCGGCACGCGTGACGGACAGCTAGACTGGCCTCCCATTCACCTCCAGAGCCTACCGGCGCACGAGCACGTACTATTTTTTATACCACTGTGGCAAAGTCAAGTCGAGTCGAGTTCAATTCTCAAATCGAGTCAATTATATAAATGGTGTTTTGTTTCTATAAATCGAAACTTTGGCGAAACTATTCAGGTTAGAAAAAGAATAAATATTTAAGCTTAGGAAAAAGTTGACATCTGTTACGTAGTAGGTACTCGTGCAGTACAAAATCTCGCTGTAAAGAGACATAGCGGCTCTTCAAAGTCTCGACGATTTTAACAAGTTATTTAAATTTATCGATGCCGTTATGCAAATCTACAATGCTTTATTTACTACAATAATTCCTTATCCTAGTTGAGCAATAAAGTTTTATCTATCTATACAATACAAACATACTAACAACTTGCACGTGTATCCCAGAGAGGTAAACAGAGACTACTCGCTGGTTTTCACATTTAAAATACCTGTAGGTTCTATTTTAGTTCAGTGTGACTCACAAAACAGTAGGCATGCACTTAAATTACTTACCGTCTTAGGCTTCGAGGGGTCTTCCGGACGCTTACAATACAATCAACATAGAATTTGTTATTTTTAATCGAGTTCCGTGACAAAAATCAAGATAGGTCTGAAAAATACCATTAATTTTGATGGATAACTGCTGATACTGTTTCACGCCTCAATCGGGATCGGATATTTGATCATTTTACTGTAGAAAACTAGACCATAAATGCAATTTGATTCAAAACTGTTTATAAGGTACTTAACAATCAACAGTTTTTATTTAAGCACTGATTACAAGCTAATAAACAGACAAGTTTATCCATAAAACTTTGCGGCGTAGTCTAATTTATTCATAAGAAAACGTAATTCCATTTACAACTTTTTCTGCCGAGTGTTCATTTGAAAAATCCTTTTAATTTTAATACACAAATGCTCCGGCGAGCGTTTACTAACGAAGAGTGAATAAAAACATCGTAAAGTTTACGCGTAAACACATGTTTGGAGGGTTTAAGTGGCAGGTAAGCTGAAAAGAAAGCTTTAATTAAGGGGAGCCCGAGGGGCGCGGCGGAGGGGCGCTGCGCTAATGAGTACGTACCGACAGCAGCGCGCGTCTCGGGCGCAACCGGCCGCGACACCGGCGCGACGCTGACTAAATCTGTGCCCGCGAGATCGCCACAGAGATGCGAAACTCAGAAGTTACTGCTTAAGCTCGGAGCTCACTGATCTGGCGCCTGGCGGGGACATGCGACATCATCCTTACCAAACACACTGTAACTAGGTCATTATTTGAACACACTTTCCGGCCTTTCGTCGGACGTGCTATATAGCCCGCCATTAAAGTGCCCTCGCCTGATTGCAGTCAGTTACAGATCATTAACTGAGGAGATCGACAAAAAGTCCAAGTTATTCGTTATCCGAGTTCAGTATCCGAAATAAAGGTAATAATTTGTAGAGCTTAGTTCTATGTTTTAGTTCTAAAAAAGTTCCAGATCAGTTGGAGTTGGATCTTCTGGAGAAGAAATTGAGAAAATTTGCTTCGCTCTACGCATTTTATCGTCATGCCGGTGCTATGCTTGCAACATGTCTACGCTAGGTCCATGCCATGTCCGTGCCAGACGCCGGTTGAGCTCCGTGCCTCAGACAGTTTTTTTTAATACCTTCTCTGTACCCAACGGTTTGAACTTGTTTCTTCTTTCTCCTACCGGTATTGGACTAAAAACGTGTTTTGCAATAGACAAAATATAACGCAGTTGCAATAAAAATAGATTAATTTAGTAAAAGAACACGCTACATCCATCTTATGGAAAAATCCATAATTAATAAGTTTTTGGATTTGATCAAGTCTTGTCCTGATCAACTTCATGGATTTACTTGCATACTTAAATCAATTGGACTATTTTGTTAGCCACTCACTACTCTTGAAGTACTTACTTACTATCTGTTTTCCACCAATCTGGACTTGGCCCCCGCATTGGAGTATGGCCTATAGGTACCTTCCTCAGGGAAGAAACCCGTACCCCTCGTTGAAGACATAATGGGTTGATGATGATGATGACCTGTTTCATGGCAATAATGGAAAAATGTAAATGTTTAAATATTTTAGAAAAGATGGTTAGAGTGGAGTTGTTTTTCCGCTGCCTTTTTTTCCACTACAAATACAGACCGAAGGCAGCGGCTAACATAGTACATTGACATTCAGCAAACTAAAAGTAAATTCTCAACGTGCAAATAAATTATTTTGATTTGATTTGCCCACTACGTGAAGAAGCGGTGATTGAGAGGGTTGACCTCTGCGCTTCCTGTTCTGTGCGCGGGGTCAGGCCCTCGCGCCGCGTCCACACCCAAGACTCCGATCATAAATCGGATGAATATTTAAGCTGGCCGTGTTTCAGCGCCAATTGGCAAAGGTCGCGTCGGAAAATCGGCCCGCGGATTAGATTTGTGACGGCTTGTTTGACGTGTTTAGCGATTGGAAGGCTTTTTAATTCAATTGGGGCAGAAAAGATCCAGCGGCCCTTTCTAGAAGGAAAAGGAAACGCATTGGAAAATTGGTGCGGCCAACGTCAAATATATTTATTGCAAAGAAAAAGGAAAATAGAGATATGCAGAGTTGACAATAAACTGCCACCAACAATAGAAAATAGATACGAAAAAAGTATACAAAAAATGAGACACTTCTTCAAGTGTACAAATAGATGGCCTTAAATTGTAAGTTACAACTCTTAATTAGTTACCGAATCTCAAAAGTAAAAAAATAGCACTGACCGGTCCTACACATTTTCGAATACTACACAGAGGGAAATACGAACAATAATATTGGAGAGCGCATATTTTTTTGGCAAACTCATCGTGTCGAAGGCAAATGGAAAACGCAAACGTACTCCTTAAATCCCGACAGGCCTATCCCGGTGGAATTCGGGAACAGGCGTCGTTGTGAGCCAGCCCCTACAATCAGCATCCCACGCACACTCGCGCAGCCCGTTTCACACCTTCACCTTTGTGGTCGTGTGCACGTGTGTATAGTCTGCTAGTGTAGAGAAAACTTGCGCTTCCTAATGACTTAGGGATGACCATTTAAAGTTATTGCTGGAACACAAAAATATAGTTGTTTTTTTAATATTCTTAGATTATTACTTTCATGGCTTTTTAAAACAATTTTCTAAGTTCAGTATAATATTATTCAAGATTTTGTTTTTTAATCGTTAACTGGTTATAATACCATAATGTAACAGTATTTTAATTATATGGGCCGATTGGGCGTAAGAATATGAACCTCTCTAAAATAGAAGTACAAATGAATGAAGCCATAATTTAGTAAGTAAATAATTCAATACTTGTCATTAAGCCACATCCTTCAAACTATGGGATGCACTTAGGCCTGTGTAACATTATTGTTTTATGTTTTGTTGTTAATTTATGTTTGTATAGTTATAACTCTAGAAACAAAATTGTGAGTTGTTTCAAAGTATGCAAATTCCAGTAAAAACAATAATAACTTCCACACTACACAATCACTTGACCTGGTCCCAAACCAGGAATACAATTAAATGAGGAACAAGGAAGTCTGAAATCACGATCGTTGACGAACCACCTTACGGCAACCGTTTTTCACTTGACGGACTATACGTTGTTTGCGTGTGTGCGTGCGTTGCAAAATGGCCGCGGGTCCGCGCGCATGCGCGGCGGCGGTGGCGCGCTTTTGAAGTTCCTGCTTGAGAAAGGTAAAGGACACTTGGTGCACCGGGGGTCGCGGGGCGGGGGGGAGTGCGAGACTTTGATTAACCTACCATGGGAGCTGTAGACTGCCGTTTCAATTAGGAGAAACCCTATAAAAGTGTAAGGGTTAAGAAGCTGAGTCTTCAAAGAGTTCAAAAAAGTTGTGTTGACTCATAGGTACACAGGATTTCTACTTGCGGTTTTGTACTTATAAACTCTTGACTGGCACGTTGGATTAGTCGTTCTTTCTAGCGCTTACCTGTCAAGTCAGAGGTCGTAGGCTCAATCCCCACAGGGGGCCGCTGTAGATTTATTCAAATTACTGGGTGTTTTTCCATGTTTGTAATGTTCTTGCCTTTACCGTAGCACATGGTATCCTAGTTTGGGTCCAAGTGTTTTTTATTATTATTTATATTGGCAAGGGCTTGCTCGCCCTAAACTTTTATTTCAGTTTTCGTTCCTAGCTTGGGTCCAAGTCAAGTGATTGTGTTGTGTGGACATGTTTTTTATTATTATTTACTCGAGTATTATCTAGGGTGTGCGCGCCCTAAAGCTTTATTTCAGCCTTCGTCCAAATAAATTCACGAGATCTCTTTCTATCCTTGGTACCGGTCCAAATTGTTTGCATTTGACGCAAATCGCTTTCCTGCCACGCACAGCCGCGTATTTATTTTTCGCGACACATTTGTATTGGATTTTTCTGAAACAGTTTTCCTCGGGCTGGTGCTTCGTCATTAAAGCAACTGCTGCGTCAGCGATAATATTAGGTGAGAAATAAAGCCGAGCTTCTATTGGGTATCAATTTTACGACCTCTGTGGCACAGCGGTTAGCGTTACCATTCGAGAGACCCGGGATTAAACCCCGGGTGGGGAGAAAAAAAAATGTTTATTTTTATATTATAGCGTTAATTATTGGAAATGTGCAACATATATAGTACTACTTGAGGTTGCAAAATTTATCAAAACAATTTAGAGGGCAGTCGGATGCAGTATTGTACGGTTCTTACGGATTTTAAAATTAGTACCTTTTTTGTTACCTTATTGTTAATTAAATTGCTTTAAATTTTAGGTCACCATAAGTACATATAGTCCATAAGGATTTGGCCCACGTGGTGTAGTATGGCCTATACTTTCCTCAGGGAAGAGACCTATGCCCCACGATGGGGACATAATGGGTTGATGATGATGATGATGATAAGTCATAAATGACTGCAAGCAAATCTCTTAAACAGAGTCAGGTGTAGCTTAATTCAATGCCAGTTAAGACATTCTGTTCTTCTGTTGTATTATCTTGTACCTTGAGACAACAGTAAGCGTTCACAGCTGACACCGCTGACACATCTGCTTATAGCTTTATTCAAATTCCAGCTCAGAGGGCTGATTCGCGGCAAGTTTTTTCGACGCAAACTTGCGGATACCGAAACCGAATTTGTAACAATCCGTTTGGTTTTACCGGTGACTTTTGGAAATACACCCCTGTGCAACCGCACCGCATAAATACGCGCGAGAATGAAATTCTGCTTACAGTATCACGCCTTCTCCACACAAGCCTTGATCAATAAAAACGGGCATATGGAAATACACGCCTTTCCGCCAAGTTTACTATCACAATAACTACACAAAGCACAATAAAATCTGATGAAAACAAGGCCAGACCCTTTCAAAGTCATTATACTAAACGACATCAAAATGTTAGGCATCGTAAAATCGTAACAGACAAAGCTTGTCATTTGAGCACATTACCGCCGGGAATTGGGGACGAGTATCGCGGGAAATGGGATCCAAATGTTGTTTTAAATAAAGAATACACACGCACGCATACCAATAGCCTTAACAACATATTTAATGGCATTGGCACAAAATCCGTTCAGTAAAACAACTTCCACTTAGTACAGTAGTTAATTTTGTCTACAGGTACATTATATAAGCACACTAAGTGGATTAAAGTTAAACAACTGTGACAACAAACAGCCTATATGCGTCATACTGAGAGCATATGCTAACACAAAGGGAGGGTATAAGCTCAGTCACCATGTTTGTATGTGAGCATTGAAGACACTCGGGTTATTTCACGATGTTTTCTAACACTTTTTGCAAAAAGGAAACTCTTGGCAAGCACTTAAACACACTCTTTGCAAAAAGGCTTATTATAAAATCAACGATTATTTAGAAGACAAGGATGTCTGGTATTAAACTAGTTTAATATTAAATTTAATCAGATGATAACATTGTCGATGGTCAACACATCCAAGAGTAATATTTTTTAAGTTTCAATGTTTGTTAATAAGGCTATAGCTGTTTTGAAAATAATAAATGTGGAGTTTCTTTGTAAGTTTCTTCTCCATGTAATCTTTTAATTGTGAAACTAACAACTTCGACATTCCTAAAGTAAACATTTTGTCTGTACTATGAATAAAATATGAATTTGACTAATCAAGAGGTATAGGAAATGTCGTGGTAGTGGTGGGGTACAGGGGTTTCTGTTTATATACTTGCTAAGAACCAAATTAGAACCGACGATTTTTCAAATGTGAGGGAAAGGATTAACATAGGCGCTAGATGCCACTGGCCGGACTCATAGTCACTAATGTCGTAGCCACTTCAAGTCTACTGATTGCATCAAAACATGTTGCAAGACTGGAATTCAAAATTATTTTGATGCACTTTTGTCATTACGGAAGAAAATAATCTATGTAATTCCTAGTCAGAAAAACATTTTAATTCACAACTTGATAATTAGACCCAAATCGAAATAATTAATTTCACTGAAGTAAAGAAATTACATTCAGTTTACTCTATGCCAATGTATTATGTTAGCCGCTGCCCTCGGGTCGTCTTTATAGTCGAGAAAAGGCAGTGGATAAAAATCTCTACTCTATAAAAACCATCTTTTCTGTAATCATTTTAAATTTAACATGAGGGCTATCTATATGATAAGATTCCATAATTGCTATATCTTTACAAGTCAAAAAATTTGTCAATTTTCTTACAAAAGTAGGAAAACATTAATACTGAGGCCAGTGATGTTCGTGTGTACGAACAATTCCCCTACACGAGCATAATGCGGGGTCAGCCCTCACGAGTCTCAAGCATTTTTAACTAACTTCAGACAAAGAGGAGGAATGTAGAACAATTCGACTGTTATTACGGTAAGGTATATTGTAGTGTTTCCTTGGCTGACCTCCAACAAGAAGCACATAAATAGACATTGTTATTAATTCTCTTAAATTCTTAGTTTTTAAATAGGCCTAACTTTTAAGTAATTATTATGTTTTTTATAGGTGAGACAGCCTGGTCTAAGCTAATATTCTACACTATAATCCATTTATCTATACTTGGCATTTTTTTTAGAAATCGGTTTTTTTTATTATTTTTTTTGTTTTGCAAGGAAGTTATTAGTGTCTTGCACAGACAGTAGGATAGACTATGGTATTTGCTGAGATTCAAAATGAAGATTGCATTGCCGTACCTTCTAGCTAATCTCTATTTGTTTTACCACGGACAGAAGTGGGTCAAAGAGGTTTAGAGTTTAGAGGGTGTAGGGAGCGTCTTCATCAGTAGTTCCAGGTCGAAGGATGCCATCCTGTGAAACGACACGTGCCAACGACGTCACAAGAACTGCCAGTGCGAACGACAATCGACTGTAACCGCAAAGAGGTTAGCTCCAAGTTCGTTTGGCAAGACGACACTCCGCTATTTCTTTGATGTGAGTGAATGATCTGACTTGAGTTAACTCGGCGACAAGTAACTAAATGCATTTGGTTTTAGTTCGCTCTCTGTTTTAGCTACTCGGCACAAAGCAGAAACTCAGAGGATCCGGGTTCATATTTCTTGAATTCTCGCTAAAAGAAAGTCAGAAAGAAATATCATCAGCGAAAGAAAGTAACGGCGATAAGTAAGTTATAGTGTACTAGTACGTTGATATTATACCATATGCTCTATAAATTAATAAAATAACAGCCAAAAGATTATATTAACAAGAGCTGTAAAAACAAGACAATTATAGCATAATGACAACGGTTGGCCCATTTGTTACAATCAATTAAGTTATTCTCCAAATAACTACTACACATAAAGATTGTTTGACCATGTTGTATCGTAACGTGGCAAGAACAACAGGACATACAACAAACAAAATGTTAATTTTTTACATTGAAATAACTTTCACATTTCTGATCAAAGGGTATCCTAGTACGGGGCCAGAAGCAATGGATGTGGCTGTATGTAAATGTTTTATGTTTATTTCTGATTTCAATGCCACGGTT
Source organism: Yponomeuta plumbellus (assembly GCA_947310845.1). Lineage (NCBI taxonomy): Eukaryota > Metazoa > Arthropoda > Insecta > Lepidoptera > Yponomeutidae > Yponomeuta > Yponomeuta plumbellus. The sequence continues at coordinate 493,472 of OX371193.1, read as the reverse complement.
GTTGATAGGTACAAATAATGTTTGTAGCATTAAGTCCACCGCATTACTATTGCAATGTTTACTTACATAAATAAATAAATGCATAAATAATGACACCACACATTATGATAAATCACCCAGGCTGCAGTTGAGCGGATGCTGTGCGAATCGACGCTACATACATTTAATTTACACTCAATCGCATTGCTGTTAGACCAGCGAACTTTCTGTATTTTTATCCTACTTTAACAAGTTATCAAATGTACACTGTAAGTCTAACGCGGAGTTACCCCGATAAATCTCGATCGATCTGGTTCAAAGATATCGCTGGCTGCAATCCAATTGAATTTATGTCAATAGAATACGATTGAGTTTTCATAAGTTCCAGCATTCTTCGTACACGTACAGTTAACTTCATTTACAACTTTTTGTTCGATTCTCGAACTTATGCGGCCGATAGAAGAGATCAGGTGAACTGATTGTGCTGATGGTAAGATATTAAAAAAATAAAAACAAGAAAGAAATAAAAACAAGTGTCACTAGTGTTAGATATTTACTGGCGTACTTTGCTAACCCAAAGCTTGAAAAACTGCAGTGGAAATGCAACTTATCGATCCACTTGGCTCCCAATCCGCCTCCGTCGGAATATGCACATACTTTCTCTTCTCTATTGCATACTGTTTAATCCAACAACTCCTTCCTATCTAAAAGAACGCTTTGAATTCCTTCACTCTTCTCATATCCTTACTATTCGCTCCTCCCAAAACCTTCTCCTAAAAATCCCATCCCACCGCACCACTTTCTACAGCAGCTCCTTTACAGTGCAGGCAGTCCGCCTCTGGAACGACCTGCCGGTAGAGGTGCGGAAAGCCAAGCCACTGCCAATTTTTAAGAATATGGTAAAGGGTCACTATCTCGCTGGCGTACTGTAACACTATTGCTATAGTTTTATTTGTGTCCTGTGTGTATGATATATAATTTTATGTATTTAGATTATAATAGATAATTTAGATTATTTTAAATTATATATGTATTTGTGTATATTATTCGTGTGTATCTATTGATATGTTATGTATATATTTTGGTTAATTAGTCATGTATAATGAATATATCTCAGAAATTGTTATATTACTTATTTTGTACATCTACCTCCTTCTCCAATGTCTAGCTCCAGTCCATCCAAAGGTTGTCTGGAATAGATCACTTTTAGTGATAAGGCCGCCGTCTGTACACTTAGATTAAGAAACACCTGTGTAATCTCCTTTTTTATGTACAATAAAGTGTTCTCTATCTATCTATCAATCTAAGCTTGTCGCAGATAAATTTACCGAGGGGTATGGACCGATCGGTGTAGTCTAGGAAAGTTGTACCGTCACCGTTGGAATTCAATATAGTGTTCCAGTTTTGCTCTCACAAAATAAACATGGCCATAAATATTTACAAGACTGACCAAAAAACAGTTTCTGCGCCTAAAAAAGTTAGAATCTGTTCGCAGGCGAATATTCAAATGTTCTCGTGGCGGCATCTATTTAATAAATAGATCGTAATATGATAACCAAAAACAAAACTTTACTGAATGACATTCAAAAACAATAAAATTAATTCAAGCCTCTTTCATTCATCAAAAATACGCTCATTCACTCCTACTATTCGCTTGAGAAAAATGTCAGCATTTGCGTATGTGTTAAACTAGGTCAAGAAATAAATTGAAGAAATCGCAAGTAGGTGAACTCTGCGCAGAATTTGTTAATTTTTTTTAATTTCAAGCATAATCAGAAAACTTCGGCAAATTTTATAACTAACTTGGATATACGTGGAATCAAAATTCAGTACAAACAGAGTGGTATAATAGACAGTTAAATTGGATCTCAAGATTTATCAGTTTCACAATACGGGGTTTTACTACCTATTTTATGGGTATGTACTTTCGTATGTACTATCGAATTTGAATACATCATAGTGATCTAAATGTACTCAGACTGGCCGCAACATCCGAGCACCGAGCTATGACTCATTTACATGGTTCCAGCAGCCAAACTGTACTCTCATAATCTTCAAATAACCTGTCGTGTATGTATGGTTAATGGTAGGTAGTTCTAAAATAGGTCGGCCCAATTAAGGTGTTCGCGTACTTCAGACTCTGAGATCGCTGAGAGAAGGTATGTGCCCTACAGTGGACCGCAATGTTGCCAGTATCTTGGGATCTCTCCTCACTGGTATCGGTCTCAACAATTTTTTTTTAGCAGGGTCATAATATTTAATTAAGTGTAATGATTTTTTTACATTTAGGTAGTTTAGCTTCATAATTTATGCATAATAATCTAATTTAGATAGATAGATACATAGAATATTCTTTATTGCATACTAGAAAAAACAAAAAGAAATACAAAGGTAATTTACAAAGGTTCATAATTTTCATAATCTTTAATTTATTAATCGAATCCACGCACACCGTTTTCGGTCGCTTTGGATGGATTGAATGAAAAATCGAACAAAAATAAAGCTAAAGAACGCTGTAAAGGAAAGAACGTTGTAATTTTTTTTTTCTATAAATTATCGTAAATAGCTGTGCTAATACATACTAACATTTCATGAGCGCCTTATTAATCGAGTTCGAGGCAGTATGAGTGACTGAGTTTGTTCATGTATGCCGGATCCACTCTCCAGCACAGGGTCGATTTTACCCCAGCGCCGTTGAACAGCTACTGGTGTCGTGCAAACGGGGCCCGGCGGCGGCCGGACGTTTATCACTTGACCGCGCTCTGCGGCCGGCCAATTACTGGGTCGCTGCGGCGAGCTGCCCCTATGAGCGGGCGTTGTATGTTGCAAGCTCTACGGTATACTGTTAGCTTCACAGCCGCTTTGGTTTTGGAAAGATATGTAGGTAAATAGAACTCTTTACGAACCGCGTTTTATGAAACTAAAGTTCAGAATCTATTTTTACAATTTGATGTACAATATCCTCTTAATCGTACTACTCGTTAGTTTGTGGCTTAACCGGCTGTGATATTTTGTAACTAGAACTTTTGTAACCTCTATATAAATAAATAAAATAAAATAAAATAAAAATAAAATAAAAATTAAAAAGCCTTTATTCCCACTTAAAAAAAAAACATGAATTCTAGTACATAATAAAAGTAAAAAACTTTAAATTATAATTAAGAGTCCCCTCTATGGGTGAAGGCCTCCTCCAGAAGAGGCTCTATACATTCAAATAAATAAAATAAATTGCTTTACTTAGAACGTGATGCTTTATGACGACATCTTATGAATCATGTTATATTAATGATCTCACATTGATAATGTTTCTAAGTGTTCTAAAATGTTCTAAGATGATAATAATATATGGGTAATTAAAATTTATTTGTGTACCTAAAAGGTTAAAATACCATTGTTTACCATATTACATATTACCATAGATGGCAGGTACTAAATCTACGATGTTAATATTATAATATCAAGTCCAAATGAAGTAATTTATTGAAATTAAGAAAGATAAATCAAAATAATAATAAAAAAATTGTTAAAAATAAAATGTCAATTTACTTCACTTTTACTAACATTGTTTGTCTGAAAAGTCTGACCTGGCTTTGTTCGCAGAATTGAATCATGGTGAATAGAGATGGAGCCCGCGCCGTCGTCGGTCGGTTGCTAGTCTCCGTCGGAGACACTCTGGCTGCGGGCAACTCGTCCGACAAAAAATTAAACAAGTAAGTGATTCTGGAATTACCTAAGTTAGGAAAAGTTGTGTACATCAAATAAACATAGTAATCAAACATAGTTAATCATTGATTGACGTTCTGTGAAACGGCGAACTGAGATGATAATGAATATTAGGGGCCAAGTCAATGAAATAACATTTATAGTCAACTCTTCAATTTATTCGTTTTATATCAATAGGTAAACATTAGAAAAACTTAAAATTAATTGTAAAACACAGGCAGTGTTAGATTGTAACGTTGCAACGTAATTATTTAGATACTTAACTTAGGTACTTTATACAGGCAAAATACGTTTGCTAGATAATCATAAGGATATGGATAGTTTGTAAGAGGCTTATTGCGCTAATTTTTGACATAGGGGATCTGGTTATTATCTAGGTATTATTCTATGTGTTTATTTAACTGTGTAGGTACTGAACACAGGAATGTGGTAGTTATTGCAATAGTTAAACTGTATTGTGATTTTACTACGATCAATCTCAAAACTGAAATTAATTTGCATTCGGAATTTATTATTTTTGAAGTCTAAAGCTAAAAATTCAGGTTTGGCACGTTTAAAATCCTCCAAATAGGCCTTGATAAAATTTTCCTTCCAAATACAAAACTCATAAAATTACTATTTACATTTTTCCCTAGTTACGTTATCTTAATTGATTAAGAGGTAACTAGTAATAATAGAATTTACTTAGAAATAATTTGCTTTAAGCAGTCTTTATTGTCTTCATACGTGTATCGTAAAATCTCTTCTCTCCTGCTCTTGCCGTTGCTGATACCTGTAAGCAAAACAGGTTTACAATCAGCGCCATCTTTTGATCAAAACTCGAACTATGTCGCTGAAATTGCTTGTAGCTCTCGTGATATTTCCGCAATGTTGCCCAGAAAGTTTGTGTTATGATTCTGCAACCCTCCATGAGATGGCGTTGGGTTAATTTAAATTATTTTTATGAGGTTCAGAAATATGAAAGTCTGCTCAAAGCTCTGCTCTTGCTAACACATTCAAATCTAGTCGTTATACCGAAATAAGTGCATAATTTTTCTATTACTATTTAGATAGATCGCACCCTCAGGACTTGGCGCTATAAACAATTTAATCACACCCGATTGAAATTGCGGGTAGAGCTTAATATTATTAATAAATTAGTATTAATATTAGTATTATTAATAAACTCGGCAAAACGTGGGCCCCAGTTCTAGTGATTGGTGCCTCTGCCTACCCCCTCGGGGATAACGGGCGTGAGTTTATTTATTTTATTTTATTTTAAATTAGTATTATATCTTATAAGTTAAACGAGTCGGGATTAGACTCGTTTAATATATCGTCGTTGTACTGCGAAAACCCGGTAAATCATTTTTTTTTATAAAATGAGTTAGCAATACAGATCGAGTTATTTTTTTTTTGCTCTTTCGTCTGCGAAACCCCATTATGTGATAGGTAGCATACTTTGGGAGATACCTACTGAGAAAACGAATTAACTCTTCATGCTTTTTTTCCCTGGTAAAAAAATTAAAGTAACTTAATCATCACTTTTTCAGGTTTGTCTCCAATGATAAAACTTTAAACCTCTATAACTAGTTTTCTTTATAATAACTTTTATAATTTATATAACTTTACGTCCGAAACAATTAAGTAGTTTAACTTAATTGTCAACATTTGAAAAAAAATGTACAGACACGAATCATTACCGACAGTTAAATGGTTCTTCCTGATGGGTTCACGATCATGCCAAACAGAATAATTGTCATGGTAAAACCTGTACGTAGAATTAAATTGTTTTCCCTGACGATTTAAATCATCGCTTACGCTGTATTTCGGCAGAGAAAAGTCGGTAACTCGTCGTACGCTTGTATGCCACGCGGCATTGCTGCCACCTGTTATGACCGTATTAACCGTTACTTGTTTCTCTCTAGAAAGAAGTTTTATGCGCGAATGCAACAGTTGTCCATTAAATTCATACTTTAGTCCGTTTATGAGTTCAACACATCCAAATAAGCTTAATGACGATCATGGAAAAGGAAGACTAGGCAGGGTACGAAATTAACCGTTATTATTATTATAATGCCGGTAAAAGTGAGGTTATTTTGCATAAAAATTCATCTGTCTAGTTAGGTCAGGGAGCTACTAGGTAGCTAGACACTGTAAATAAATACCTAAATAGTGTAAAATAGATGCTAAATCCCATTTAAGACGGTCCTCATTTACAGAAGACGATGACGACGATCTCATTTCTCAAGCTTACGATGACTTTTTGGTCGCAGATTTCAACAATATGTACCTATAGCTGAACTACCAGGCTTAGTACATTGTTTCATTAGCTTTGCAGGTCGATTCTATCAATTCTTAAGTTATCGGTGAACAAGTTAAGAGTCCATACATTTTACCAGACTAAAGATGAACTTTTCTAATCAATGGTAATTGAATACTTAGCTGAAAGTCGCGGTTTGAGGCCTACTACGGAACGGATATTTTTCTTCTACAGGATTCTACAGGCAATTTTATTCGAGAGCATTATTTCTACTATCAATACTTACAACTTTTACGATGACTCTAGCTAGAGTATTACTAGTAGGTAGGTAGGTAAATGGCTAACAAATTAAATTGCGTATTTAGCTAATAGAGTGCAGGAAGTTGATATTAATAGAGTTAAGTCATCCGAATCTCATGTTAAAATAGAATTTCCTCAGAGTTCCATTTTAGGGCCGTTCCTTTTCTTAGTGTATGATCTGCCGTACCTAGTTGAGAAATTGTCACAAATAGTATTGTTTGCGGATGAATCTTCTCTAATTTTTAAAATCAAGAGAGGTCAATCTAATTAAGACGATGTAAACAATGAGAGCATTGTTTACATCGTCTGAAATTCTGAATGGGTTTACCATAAACAATCTTATGTTAAAACCTTCAGGCTGAATTTCATTCACATAACTTCATAAACGGCAAAGTTTCATACTAACTTTGCACCCCCCTTTTACCCCCTTAAGGGATGATTTTCGTAAAACTATATTACATGTATTTCATGACTTTTAATGAAGGAACTTCATATTGAATTTCATTCTAATAACTTCAAAAACGGCAAAGTTTCATACTAACATTGCACCTCCCTTCTACCCCTTAAGGGATGATCTTCGAAAAACTATTTTACATGTATTTCATGACTTTTAATGAAGAACCTACGTACCAAATTTTATTCGAATAACTTCAAAAACAGCAAAGTTTCATACTAACTTTGCACCCCCCTCTTGCCCCCTTAAGGGATGATTTTTGAAAAACTGTTTTACGTGTTTTTCATGACTTTCAATGAAGAATTTTTATTCTGAATTTCATTCGAATAATTTCAAAAACGGCAATGTTTCATACTAACTTTGCACCCAATTTTTACCCCCTTTAGGGATGATTTTCAAAAAACTTTTTTACGCGTTTTTCATAACTTTTAATGAAAGACCTTTATATTGACTCTCATTCGAATAACTTCAAAAACGGCAAAGTTTCATACTAAGTTTGCACCCCCTTTTTCCCCCTTAAGGGATGATTTTAAAAAAACTATTTTACATGTGTTTCTTAATTTTAAATGAAAAACCTTCGTACCAAATTTCATTCGAATAACTTCAAAAACGGCAAAGTTTCATACTAACTTTGAACCCCCATTTTACCCCTTTAGGGGATGAATTTTCAAAAATTCTTTCTTAGTGCTCCTCTACGTTACCAAAGAAACCTCTGTGCAAAACTTCAAGTTTCTAACTCTTATAGTTTAGGCCCTGCGTTGATATGTCAGTCAGTCAGTCAGTCAGTCAGTCAGTCAGTCAGTCAGTCAGTCAGTCAGTCAGTCAGTCCGTCAGTCAGTCAGTCAGTCAGTCAGTCAGTCAGTCAGTCAGTCAGTCAGTCAGTCAGTCAGTCAGTCAGTCAGTCAGTCAGTCAGTCAGTCAGTCAGTCAGTCAGTCATTCAGTCAGTCAGTCAGTCAGTCAGTCAGTCAGTCAGTCAGTCAGTCAGTCCTCAAATCCTCAAATCATCAAAGGTATTTTTCTGAATAACTTTTATAGTACTGTAAGTCTTATCATTAACAATTTTTACTACAGGTAAAAACCGGTAAATATTATTATTTTTTATTTATTTTAACTTTTTGTTCGTCTGTCTGCCATAAATACCGATGTCAACACAGTAATTACAATAATCTCAATAGTTTTAACAATATTCTGCTTTGAATATGCTTAAAATGCCTTAAAAAATCTAAGATTACATTTCCTCAGGGAAAATCCTTTAAATGGGTATCCCTTTGTCTTAAAAGTATTTTTTTCTATAAATACCACAAGCATAGGCCATTAAAATATAATTTATTAGGCACTCATTGAAATGAAGATTAATTTGTTTTGCATAAATTTTATTTATTTAATACCTTAATAATAAATAGTCACAACTAAACTTTCAATTGCTTATAACTCAAAATGGCAAATCTGTGATTTACTGGGTTTTCGCAGTACAACGACGATATAACTCTCTTTTTTCGGTTTCTAAAGTAATTAATCATGCCCTGCCGAGTGATTTCGCAAGTTAGTGTGCATTATATTCCACAAGCGACATTTTAGTAGTATTAGGTTGTGAATGAAAAATGTTTCTCGAGACTGAAATGGAAATGGGCGGGACACCTGGCAAGGCGGGAAGACGGCAGGTGGACCGAGGCAATCACAGAGTGGTGGCCGAGAACAGCACGTCGTTCAGTGGGCAGACCTGCGGCCCGGTGGTCGTACAATATTGTCCACAGAAGGGATTTGCATGGCGAGAGACGCTGTGAAATGGCATTTGGGGGAAAGGCCTATACCCAGTGGGCAACGGTGGGCTGATGCTCATTAAGATGACGATGATAATACTAGCTTTCGCCTGCGACTCTGTCCGCGTGGACTTAAGTTCAAAATTAGACAACATTCTTTATACCTCCCATACAAATTTTGGCAACCCATTCGGGGTTGAATTTCAGAAAACCGTGTCTTATTCCTTGCCTACATTATTTATAGCCCCTCTGTGCAAAATTTCAGCTTCCTAGGTCCAACGGCTTGGGCTGGGCGTTGATGAGTGAGTCAGTCAGTCAGTCAGGACTTTGAATTTTATTTTTATTTTTATTTTTTTTCATCAACCCATTTTGTCCCCACCGAGGAGCACGGGTCTCTTCCCTGAGGAAGGTATAGGCCATACTCCACCACGGGGGCCAAGTCCGGATTGGTGGAGGCTTGTAAGACTAGTGGCTGGTCTTACTGTCGGAAGTTTTCAAGCCGCCTAAAGGCCACTGACTTGGCTTAACGACTGCCATCTATCGACGGCAGCCGGCACCAACTGCTTTACGTGCCTTGCGAAGCACGGAACCGCTCGGAAAAATGCCACTAGCGTTAGTCATAGACGGTGACCCATCCATTGACTGAACGCGCCGCATGTTTTTTAACCTTAGTAATCGTTTAAGATCACTCAGGCAGCCCCGGCTACGAGCGATTATTTATATAGATAGTTTAAAAACAGTATTATCAATTTTAATTTTTCATCAGCCCATACGTCATACATTTGCGGTCCGCTAAACTTCAAGTGTGTGCTACAACTAGCACTGGACCGGATGGGTTGACGTGAATGAGAAGGACCTATGCCCAATAATTTTTGGTTGTATGCTACGCCTGCGTCACAGTTAGGAGTGGGGTGGGACACTAAAATTAGTACTATAGTCAGATTTTTAATTCCGTAGAATTCTGACATTTCAGTGTTGCTACTGAAAAAGTTCTCCACCGAAAAAGGCACAAATTTGACCCATGTGAGAGCAATAAAAAATAAAATGCTACGTATTTTTTATGTTTTACCTACAAAAAGGTTAATCTAAATATTTACTTACTTAAGTGAGCTAACACAAAAATAAAAAATATGTCAATATGGCGAACAATTATATCGAATTAACTTTAATTACTTTATTTTACATAAAAAAAAACACAGTGGGCTCTATTTACGGGGTGATTAGAGTGCCGCGTGCGGTACCTGGGCCCGGTGGGCGTGTGGTGCCGGCGGTGCCGCCGCCGCTTGTCGCTGCGCGCGGCCAGCGAGCGCGCGCCCGCGCTCTCCGCCGACGAGTCCGTCGCCGCGCGCAGCGGCTCGCCCGCGCCGCCCCCGCCGCCGCCCGCCACGCTGCTCGCTACATAAATTAGGAGGACTTTTTAGATAGAAAAAAACACGAGACGAGACATGAGCCGTTTTCAGAAGAACTGAAAAAAAACTAATGGCTGAAAAACTAAAATCAATACAGTATAACTCCGGAAGGATAAACATTTGGCTGTTAGCCTCATATTAACTTTTGTTCAGCTCACTGAGACCTACTCGATGATGTATCACACATGGCTATTGGGCTGAGGTCCAAAATTGCATTCCTTTGACAGCCATTCGTTGTTTTTTTTTTCCTTCTGAAAACGGCTCATTATAACAACCAGAAAGGAACACGAGCTGCGGTAAAACGAGCTCAAAACCGTATTTGCTGCAGTTTTATTATCCACAGAACTGGTTTTCTGCTAGGGCCTGGTCTAGTGACCGACAAAAGAAACTAAAGAGACAGACAAATACAGTTCAATCTTGTATTATCAGTTCAATCAACAACTGATCTTACTTTACCTTGCTTTAGAGAGCTATGCTTATTGATTTAGCTTTTTATTTTAAGTAGACATAATTTTGTGTCACTGTTGGGCAAAAGACTTTCATTTTTGTTTGACTTTGGCTTGAACATAACTATGCGTTAAAATTTATGAAAACGCGTGCATCAACTATTGTATTGCCTTTTGTAAATCAATTTTAGTACACCTACTTGCAATTTAAGCATCGCATAATCGTCAAATCGAAACTTCTCACGTCTAGATAATTTCACCTTTCCGAACCAAATCTTCCTTCTCATCATCAGCCTACCTCTGTCCAGTGTGGGCTATAGGCCTTTTCCCCATCACCTCGCGGTCTCACGCCATTCGCATTCATGGGCACCCCGCCAGCCTGGCCACATCGCCCGACCATCGGGCCATTGGTCTACCGGCCGACAGGCTAGAGCAGGTAAAAGCTGGCGTTACCCTTGGCGCCGGCGAGCGGCAGCCGGTAGGACACGTTGCTGGTGCACTCGGTGCACGGCGAACCGCTCGAGTCGGAGTCCGACTCTGTGCGCCGCACCAGCAGCGTCATCGCGCGAGACAGCGTGTACTCGTCTGCGGGAGAGAGTGAGATGGATAGAATTCCAGCAGCATCATCGCGCGATACAGCGTATCTCACGATATGCGATTTCAAAAGAAAAAATGATCATTTTGTTTTCCGTTCGTCCGTCTGTCTCTAGAGCCCTTTATCTTGTTAACGCGTTGAGCTATCGAATTGAAATTAAAACTTCATACGAGTACTAACGTGTAAAGTGACTTCAGTTTTAATTCAGGTTAAAATTCGTTAGATAAGGTACAAAACGGCCGTTCCGGAAAAAACGTATATTTTTGACACTAAAGTTAATCAAGTTTGAAGGGTACTTTCAGTTGAAGATAACTTAGAATTATGAAACTTGGCAAGTAATACACTAACTAATGCATTAATGTGCTACTAGTTCGGAGAAAAATCTGAAATCTGACTATGTTTAGTAACCACATTCTGCCAATTAAGTTCATGCAGCTTCCAATATTGTGGTCTCATGAACATCAACTCATTATGTCCCCACCGAGGGGCACGGGTCTCTTCACTGAGGAAGATATAGGCCATACTCCACCACGGGGTCGAAGTCCGGATTGGTGAGGGCTTGTAAGAGTAGTGGCGGAAGTTTTCAAGCCCTGAAGCCTCTGACTTGGCTTTACGACTGCCATCTATCGACGGCAGCCGGCACCAACTGCTTGACGTGCCTTGCGAAGCATGGAACCGCTCGGAAAAATGCCACTATTAGCGTTAGTCATAGACGGTGACCCATCCATGGACTGAACGCGCCGTATGTAGGTACCTTAGAGCTCGTTTAAGATCACTCAGGCAGCCGGGGCTACGAGCAGTCTAGGTTTTCTTTATAAAGTTTCACCTGCGCTGCTGAAGGAAGCGTGCTTGTGTGGGTGCAGCGAGGGGCGTGGGGGCGCGGCGGCGAGGGGGGGGTCCTCGCAGCGGCCGAACGTCCGCAGCGTGGCGCCCCGCACCGCGCCCCCCGCCGCCCCCGCTGCCCCCGCGCCCTCCCCACCCGCCATGCTGAACGTTGCGTACGGGCTTATCTCGTACATCTCTGCGGGGGAGAGGAGAGAACTGTACTTAGTCTGTACTGTACTGTACTCAGTACTGTACTGTACTGTACTCAGTACTGTACTGTACTGTACTCAGTACTGTACTGTACTGTACTGTACTCAGTCTGACGATATACTCAGTCTGATAGTGATGTTTGGAGGTTCACAATGATAATTACATTGGATGAAATAGTGACGCGGGGTAAGCTAACTAGTAGAAAGGTTTAATCGAGGCTTCATCGACGAGCAGAATCGTTCCTTCTTAATGTTCATTTAATGTCCTTCCTAGCTTAATGTTCATCTGGTTTAAGTTGCGGTGGTTGACTTGTTTCTGGGACTGCGCAAGGAGTGTATGCTTGTGTGTGAGTGTGTGTGTATGTAGTATAAGTGTATGCACCTTGCAAGTCCTTCTTTTCAGCGGAGTGTATGCCGCAGGATGAAGTCTACACCTGCTAGCAGTTGTAACAGTTGTTGGGCTCCAGGACTTCGGGTGGAGGGTATAAGTGTGTGTGTTTGTATGAGTGTGTGTGAGTGTATTTTAGTGCTTGTATGCAACAGCCGTGAGTTGTCGCGCTTCTGGAACTGCGGTTTAAGTGTAGCGTGTCTTTGTGTATGTGTTCTTGTGCGTATGAGTGTGTATGTATGTGAACGCACCCTGCGAGTCCTTTTTCCCAGCGGAGTGTTTCCCGGGGGACGAGGTGTACACCTGCTGGCAGTTGCGCCGGTTGTCGCGCGTCTCCTTCTCCTTGTCGTCCTCCGACTCCGACACGGAGCCCGGCGCGTAGCCCTTACGGAAACACTTCATTGTGCCACTGAAAAGTGTAATTTTAGACTTTTAGAATATATTTTGTAACACTGCCCCATAGTCCATAACATGGAATTGTAGTTTTCATGTTTCACACCTACGCACCGCGGATTGGTGACTTCAATCGTTGAGGCATGATAACAGCTTAGAACACAAAATAATTTGGTATAATATTTGAACCACATAAGAGTAAACTCACATACGTCTCTAATCAATTAAGCACCACATGCATTGGTTGATGCGCGTGACCTTCAATAGCCACTGCCCAACCCTATGAAGCAGACCGTCATCGCCTACTGTCACGCTTACTAAGCATTATGTCCCCACCGAGGGGCTTGAGACTTTTTTTTTAAGTACATTGACAAAGTTACATTCAATGATATATTCCCTTCTGCCAAACTGTATCACAGTAGTTTTTTTCTGAGGAAGGTATAGGCCATACTCCACCACGGGTGCCAAATCGGGATTCCTGAAGGCTTGTAAGACTAGTGGCTGGTCTTACTGCTAAAAAATTTCAAGCCACCTTATGGCTTCTGACTTGGCTTAACGGCTGCCGTCGATAGATGGCAACAACTGCTTCACGTGCCTTGCAAAGCACGGAACCGCTCGGAAAAATGCCACTAGCGTTAGTCATGTCACGGAACGATCCATACACTGAACGCGCTCTATGAGCTTAACCTTCGTGATCGTTTTTTCCGAGCCTGTTCGAATATAGAACGGATAAACAAATAAGATGCTGAACGGGACGTGAACGGGTGCTGTCCGTGTGTCTGGCCGCAGCATTGGTGTTTTCATCATGGGTCGTAGATTTTGACCCTCATAAAAGTAGACGGACATTTGTACCAAATATTGTATTAGACTTAAGTTGATTTGAGAAAAGATTTTCAGAGTTGGTTAGAGTGGAGTTTTTTTGCTTCCTTTTTATCCACTACACTCGGCTCCAAGGCAGCGGCTAACATTATCATTATAAGTACATTGACATTCAACAAGCAGAATGTAAATTGTTTACGTTGAAATAAATTTGTGATTTCTGATGGTAAACTGACCTCCGCCTCCAGGCCAGCACAGCCAGCAGTGTGAGGCAGGAGAGCAGCGCGAGCGCGGCGGCGGCGGCCAGCGCGCCCGCGCCCGGCCCGGCCTCGCCGTCCGCCGGCGGGAACACGCTCGGCGCCGGCACGCGCTCTGGAAGAACGCACTTCTTTTGTAACGAAGCCATCTGCTTAATGTGGCTAATGTGGAGCAATTTCTGAATAGAGAATTTTCGCTAAGTAATTACTTAATTGTAGTGCTGTCTCGTCAACTTTCTCAGAAGAGAACGTGACAGAACGTTACTTAACCCTTTCAGACCGGACCTTGAAAATAACAATCGTTTTCTATGGTTATTTTCAAGGTCAGGTCTGAAAGCGTTCAGTAACGTTCTGTCACGCTTATTGTTAGTAGTATTTGGTAGTATTTACTTAGTGTAAATTCTCAATTCATAAATGTGACCCAAGACCGTCAAATGCATGGTCGAACTTTAAGTTGCTTTTCCCACCGAATCGAAGCACGATGTCAGTATACTAGAGCAGAATAATTTGTTGGAACAAAAAAAAAAAAACTACTGATTCCTCCGAATCAGTAGATTCGGAGGAATCAGTAGTCATCTTTTCTTTGTTCCTTCTCTGGGTCTTCTCCGAATGAGGTCTTTACGTATCTTGAAAAATGTTTGCATTTGAAATTATGATAAACTAGAGGTCCACTTATTTTAACCTTCATAAGGTCTTCGGGTCAAATTTGACCCATTTTGGCATAAAAATTTAATTTTCTCAGAAAATAATCGTTCAAAGAGTTTGATATTCTATGACTTTTAATTATTCGCTTCAATTTACTTATTATTGGAATAAGTTTATCAAAAATGATAAAAATATTCCACATATGATTTTTTTTACTGTAACGGTTTTCGGGTCAGAATTGACCTCAACTAATAACAAACGCACAGTACATCTGTTATCGTTCGAATTTCTTATGTTTCGCATAACTTTTTGAATGAGACGTTCTTTTATTCTACCAACACAAATCTTAGTATTATATAATACATCAATTCAATAACACATACCTTAGTTTATAAAAAATGACAGGCAGTCAAATAGAAGCGGTGTTATTAGTTGAAATGACTGATAGTAATGACTCTTGTTCTGAAACGGAAGATTATATCGAAGAAGCTGAACCATCAGATAGCTTGCATAGTGACAGTGAATCAGCGCTTGTGCTAACAATGAAGTCAAAGAATGGGCAAATACACTATTCCAGAAATCCTGTCATACTGTCTTGTGACAGAGCTTCCAGAGAAAACATAATAAACTTGACACCAGATTGACACGCTATTCTTGCTGAAGGATCACCTTCGAAGAAAAATCCATTTTTGAACAAACAGCTGGAAAGAAGACTGCCTAGCAAATCGGTGACACAATTAGGAAAACTTAGTTATGTAGTTGGTGACACCGTACACAAAAACATAAAAAAACCGGAAAGCATTACCGAGGGCACCCTTTTCAATAGAAATTACAAAATTGTAGAGTCAAAAAACAATGTAAAGAGCCCATCAACTTCGACCCAACAATACAAAAACAACTCTCGTTCAACTAAAAAGGCTCCCTAAAGAAATTGTTGCCAACTATGTTCTAAAACTAACAATAAAACGGTTTTGATCTGTATGGACTGTAAGAAATTCGTATGTAAAATCATTCTAATACAGATGTTTTTTTTATATACCTACCGCTCAGTCTCTTTTTACAAAAATGTCTAACAACATTGCATATATTTTTTATGTTAGATGTATAACATTAACATTTATGTAAAAAGGAATAGTAATTCTGTAGAAATAAATATAAATGTCAAGTAAATCCATTACATAATATTTATCTTTATTTTTTGTACATTTTTTAGTTTAATTCTAATACTGGGTCAAATCTGACCCAAAGTACGGCAGCGTTTGTAAAATTAAAGACCTTATGAAGGTTAACATAAGATTTGATTAGTATGCGCATTTAAATGCTCAGAGTCATTTAAATCACAAAATAAATTAAATTAATTAAATTTTAAAAAACATGTTTCATAATTTAAAAAAAACATGACGCTTAAATAGACCGCCACAGGCCACGCCTTAGTTCATCCTTGAAAGAAAACATAGTGGAGTCAAAATAGTAAAGTTTCATTATTATGCTTTGAATCAGTGGGCATGCGTAGTGATCGAAGCTAAGAAGCTTCTCTCTCTGGGAGAAGGCTTACACCCTGTACTGGAATTGGTGTAACTGCCGTCTTTCGTTCCCTTTAAACTAATAATTTATCCTTTCATATTCAGTCTCGTTGTGTAACATACATTTATTTCTTTGGTTTTGTAAATTTTTACCCACCTGGACATTTCAAATCAACAATATTCCAAAAAGATAACTTATATTGTGATGGCATTTTTAGTAGATTATTCAATAAATGTTGTTGATACAAGCAAATAAAAAGCTAGGCAAGGACATAGCAAACATGGAAGTTAGTAGTCTTGTGTGGAAGTTATTTATTTATCCATGCCAGTTCGCGGCAGGCAAAAGCGGATGCGATGCTTAAAAAACACGCCTCACCTCCAGAATCCGTCAGCGTTGAGAAATAATAGGTCTCCTGCGTCGTCCCAGCAGAGTTGGTGGCAGTCACTTTCAAATGGAACCAGGTCCCTGTTGGCAGGCCGCACAGCACCACCGGATTGGCCGGTGACGTCACGCGCTCGCTTCTCCAGGCGGCGGCGGCGAAGCTCCGCACTGAGACCACGAACAGGGTGATCGGGCAGCCGCCGCTGTCCCAAGTGAGGAGGTTCAGGCGGACGCACGAGCTGTTCGTTGTGATCAGGTCCTTTTCTTGAGCAGGCTTCGATACTAAACAGAAAGATTGGGGTGGTCAAACATAATATATAGCGTCCAAGGAATTTGTCTGTATGAAGAGCATGGGATTCATGTATCATATTTCGAAAAGCCTCCAATCCCATAACTTCTAGACTGGTTCTTTAAACAGTCCTGAGGTTTCCGTACGGAAAAACCAGATTAATTATAGTCGTGAAAAGATAGTATTATGTGAAAATAACTATGAGCTGGTTCTCATCATTATCCACTTGACGCCCACTGCAGGACGTAGGCCTTCCTTGCTGTTTTACGAGTCTGCCTGGTGTGGCGCCGGCATTCAGCGACTCCCCGCCACCGTAACCAGGTCGACAGCCCATCTGGCGGGATTTCTGTCCCGTAGAATACTCGCATCCCCATTAGTATCAAAGAAGAGGTCCTCGGGCGACAGTCATACTCATCAGTAATTTGACGCCCACTGCAGGACATAAGCCGCCCTTACGGTTTTCGAAATTTGCCGGTGTTGTGGCGCCCGCATCCAACGATCTCCCGCTACCGTAGTAACCAGGGCCTCGATTCTGTTAGTGCATTATAGCAGGATGACAGTTCCACGGTCGGGTTACTCGACGTGTTCTTTCATACCGTTTACGCCTAGAAGGTAGATATGGGTGCCGGCGTAGTCTTGAAGCGGCAATGAATCTAAGCCGCCTCGATCACGCAGTTGTCATTGTACTACAATGCATTAACATAATCTAGGTACTGGTCTTCAGCCCATCTGGTGGGGTTCCTGCCCCGTAGGATACTCACATCCCCCCTTGGTGTTAAAGAAGAGGTCGTCCCCGGGCGGCGAGGCACCGGCCAGGCTGTGCGCGCGTAGGCGCAGGCGGTACCGCGCACCGCACGCCAGCCGCGCCAGCGTGTGCGCGCGCGCCGCCGCCGCCAGCCGCTGCCGGGACCACTCCGCACCGCCGCCGCCACCGACGCCGTCCGCGCGGGCGTATTCAAGGGTGTAGCCTGTGGGGGAGACGGTTGAGGTTTTCAAATCAATAGAGTCGTCGGAAAATATGTTATTGTGCTGCTCAGCTGAAGATCTAGAAGACAGTGTAACAAGATTATGTTTTATCTGAGAAGGTCTGAAAACAATATATATGAAGGATTAGAAAGGAAAAAAGAGAATGAAGAGAGGAAAGATGATAAGGAACGGAACATAAAGAAGATAGTGTGAACAAATTAAATTAAAAATGATAATTTCACGAAAAATTAACATAGTTGTAAAAAAAGCGGAAAACAAAAATACAAATACTGTAAAAACGTGGACAGAGACAGGAGATGGAAGTTTAAGACTAGAAAAGAGATATTAAGTACGGAAAAGGAGATGAAAATAAAATAAACGAAGAGAAGAGGTGAAGTAGTCTTTTCCTAGTCTATGTAAATGATTTACCATTTTTGGTACAAAAAATGTGTGAGATAGTGCTATATGCTGATGACACGTCACTTGTTTTTAAAATAAAGAGACAGGAAAATAATCTTGACGAAGCAAATAATGCTCTCTCGCACGTTCTAGATTGGTTTCAGTCAATAATCTATTGTTAAATTAAAAAAAGACAAAATGTATGAAATTTACCCTACCTAACGTAAAATTAGTTGAAAACAACATTGTAATTGAAAATGATAAACTAGAATTTGTTGAAGATACTGTATTTTTGGGCATCACAATTGATGCCAAACTACAATGGGGTCTACATATTATAAAATTGGCACATAGACTAAGCTCCGCAGCATATGCCGTGAAAAGAATTCGAGAACTTACTGACTTTGCAACCGCTAGGCTTGTTTATTTTAGTTACTTCCATAGTATTATGTCCTGTGGTATAATACTATGGGGCCGGGCAGCAGACATTGAGACTATCTTCATCTTGCAGAAGAGAGCGATCCGATTTATTTACAAGCTAGGTAGTAGGGACTCGGAGATTTTTTCAAAGAAACTAACATCTTAACAGTTGCAAGCCAATACATTTATGAAAATATTATGTACGTTCGGAAAAATATTAAGGACTTCGAAACTCTTGGTAGCCATCATAACGTTAATACTAGGAATAAACATAAATTGTCATTTCCACGATTTAGACTTGCAAAAGTTAATACTTCCTTCATGGGGCACTGTATAAGGTTCTACAACAAGATACCCCAAGATATATTAGAGTTACCCCCAACGCGATTTAAGAATTGTGTTAAGCACACTCTTTGCAAAAAAGCTTATTATAAAATCAACGATTATTTATAAGACAAGGACGTATGGCAATAAATAGTCGTTTAATATTAAATTAAATCAGAGGATAAATGTGTCTAGTGTTCAACACATCCAAGATATTACTTTGTATGTTTTATTTGTATTAGCTTTAAGGTGATTTGAGAAAAAATGGTCAGAGTGGAGTTTTTTTTTTTCGCTGCCTTTTTCTCCACTACAGACGGCCCCAAGGCAGCGGCTAACATTATACATAACTGTATGTACATTGACATTCAACAAGCAGAATGTAAATTCTTTACGTTGAAATTGAGAAGGGAAAGGTACCTAAGAGAGGAAATAAAAAATAAACAATAAGAGGGAGGGAAAAACAGAGATGATGAAATGGAAAAAAAGTGATGTTCCTTCATGACTTCTCGACTTACTATGTATAGGCGCGCCATTGTCAGCCGGCGGGTCCCAGGCCAGCTGCAGCGAGGCAGCGCTGGCGCCCGCTAGACGCGGCCGCGGCGCGGCGGGCGGCTGCAGCGCTTGCAGCGCCCACGAGAGCCGTTCCTCGCCCCACGCGTTGCGCACCCAGCACGTGTAGTTGTCCGCGGTCGAGCGGTCTACGCCTGGAAAAGTTAGGTTACATCACAGTCAAAGTAAAAAAAACACTGTATAAACCAAATATGAAGTACTTAATGCACATCAAATTAGTTTGTCATCATGTTAGTTTCACAATTAAAAGATTAGAGAGAAGAAGAGAGAGAGAGGCTAACTAAGAAACTATAAACATTTACATACAGGCACATAATATGGAACCAGAAACAGCAACTTCACAAATATGGAAACAAACATCCAAGACCTGGGGTTTATTTTTAACTTGGGACCTCTCGCATGGTAGGCTGAGAGGGTTGCTGTAAATAAACTTTTTGCTATCTCACTGGAGTCATTCATCAAACTGGTTTTGAAGGTTCTCTAAAATCGTTATACACGGCAAAATTAAGAGTACCTCCATATAATCCACCATTACCACTCGGTTTGACATCACATCAACGCGGTGGTGGCGGTATACTGCAGTAGCATTTATTTGGACCGCCACCTCGTCGGTATGTCTCATCCTTCAACAGACAACAGCGCAAGTGACAATGTATTCTAGACTCACTGAGTATGACCAGATCAGCTCCGTCCAGCAGGAACCTGGGGTCGGCGGCGAGTGGGGGCGCGGCGCGGGCGCGGGTCCAGGTTCGCGCAGGGGGGGGCGACCCGGCCGCCGCGCACCGCAGCCGCGCGCGCCGCCCCGCGCCCGCCCGCACCGCGCCGCCGAATGACGAGATCTGGGCCGGAGCTGGGGGGTAAAGGGTCTCGATATTATTCGTATTTTAGTAGTTCATTTCCCAATTTGATAGTATCAGACTGAAAATACAGTTTGTTGGTACGTTGCTCTCTTGCTTTAGTTACTTTTCTTTTGATCTCATTGATGTTTTTGATTTTCATTTCACCACATTAGTACTACCTCATGCTACCTTTTATAATCGTAAAGATGACTCACATGACAAGCGTGGGTTTTACAGTGGCTCATCTATCACTCGGTTAACGATACGCGTCATAGCAAGAAGAAACATAATACGGAACTTTCAATCAAGATCTTGAGAAGTGGATTACTCCTCAATTTTGCCATTTCCTTTGCCTACCATTTGACATTACTTAATGTTTTTTTTTTAATTTGCTGTGGCTTTAGTTAAGGCTAAATGGAAAGAATTAGTATGGTCTACCCAAGTTTGTGAAGGGTCAACATCATTCAGAGAATAAGCGTTTATAGGTAGTAAAGAAAGATAAGATTGTCAACCTCTACGGGACAGACACAAGAGGTAAAAGAAGAAGTTCATAACGAAAATTAGCTAATCCAACCTCTAGCGTTGGGCTTCCTGGCGACGATGGCACTCATGTCACCCTCGCCGGCGGCGGTGGCGGCCGTCACCCAGAACTCGTACAACGTGTGCTCGCGCAGTCCGCGCACCAGCAGCATCTGCTCCTCCGCGGCCTCCCCGCCTGACCCTCCCCCCCGCGCTGGCACCGTCTGTGCTGAGTGCTGCCCTGATCTGGAGAAGTGTCTCCATTGGTGATTAAGCGTTTAGGTTTACAATTGGAAATAAATAAACTATTTTTATGTTAAAGCTAAGCTATTTATCTACCCAATGTTTTAAAAATGCTGACTGTTGGTCATAGGCCTTAGGTATCTTCAGGCAATTCCACTTATCTGGGATGAAATCGACTATGATTGGGAGCAAGTGTTTAAGTGCATTCTGCGTCATTAAACATGTACTTTGTAGAAATGAGGTGGCATTAGGGAGTGAAATATTTTCAAAGGTTGGATGTTCAACACGACTTAGTTGTAGCGATCTTAAAAAACTTGTTGGAATTCTATCTATTTGCCCTAGCAACAATTCACTCTAATGGAACTGAGATCAAATTCTATTTGTAAGCAGTCTAGTTAGAGATAGTCTTTTCCTTTTTTATCAGACACGAAAAACCGAAATGTTAATAGGTATTATTTCGTTGTAAATGGTTCTTCGGATACTCTTACCTGCCTTTTCGTCGGAGACGAGCAACCGACGACGCAGGCTCAGTCTCTGCTCACCATGATTAAGCTCTGCGAATCAGAGCGAAACCTGGACGGACTTTTGCTACGAAAAGTCAAGTAAGTGTACTGGAGAATAATTATCAATGTGTAGTGCTTACGAAAGTTTTAGATAAGATAAGATAAAAAAGTATTTATGTAGTTCAAAAAGGTATGGTTTCCTTCCTCCGATCGTTCTTACCTTTGTGGTCGATTGTAGATGGTGTAGTGCTTGATTATTCCGTTCGGTTCAACCGGTGGGAGCCAGCTGACGATGATGGTGTCTTCGGAATTTGCAAGCGCCTTTATATCAGCCGGAGGTCCTGGCACTGCAATGTAGACAGCGGCTCGGTTTAACTGAATGTGTTTGGCAAAAACGATTGGTAGACGGGTAAGAGACTCTATTATTAAGACTCCACTGTCAGTCTGTCACCAGGCTGTATCTCATGAAGAGTGACACCTAAAAGATGTATTTATGTTGCCGCTATAACAACAAATAGTAAAAACAGAATAAAATAAATATTAAAGTGGAGGTCCCATTCAATAAACGTGACTTTTAGCCGTTTTACTGTTCTCGATAATAATAACGGTTACAAGCTTGAAATATTCTAATGGAATATTGAAAGTTATACCGATAATGGTAATAAACCCTTCGTATTTTTTTATTAGTCCAGAAGTATGTATACCAATGCTTAAAGTGAACTAGTTTTGGCCAAAACACAAATTATACGTAAAATGCCTACATTTTATGGAGACAACATTAGATAGTAAAAATCATAACATAAAAATATTAATAATTCTAAAACAACCATTTACATAAATTGTTGCACATTGTTTTGGCCCCACATTAGGCTGCCCTGTGTCGTGAGAACCAGAAACAGCGACATCACAAACATATAAACATCAAAGACCTAGGGTTTTTTTAGTCCCCAGCCGAAATTTGAACCTGGGACCTCGGCATGGTAGGCAGCTACGCTAACCGCTGCGCCACAGAGGTCGTCAATCAATAATCATAACATAAAGGTTTTGTTTGTACCATAAATAATATTAAATAATATAATAAGAAGAACAATTTTAGTGTCCTTCAATTTTCTCAAAGTAATCCGTGGATAACAGCTGTGGTAGGTTATACTATTACCAGAATAGATAGATTTCAGATTTCTTACAAATATAGGTGTCAAATAATTATATTTGACACCTATATTTGTATATAGGAAATCTGATATTGTGTAATTTTTATTATCTCATTTTTTACATAGCGTCCTTTGTGCCTCCCCTGCTTTCTTCCCATAGCCTCCTTTGCCCACTATCCCTCATAAAGTAAAAAAAAACAACTGTCATCGCTGTAGGACAAATTACCATCCTCGTGCGTCCGGCAGTAGACGGGGTCCGCCTGCGGGCCGGCGCCGGCGGCGGTGCGCGCGCGGACCCGCAGCGAGTAGTTGGCGGCGCGCCGCAGCGCCGGCAGCACGGCCTCGCGCGCGCCCGCGCCCGCGCGCCGCGACCCCGGCGCCTCGCCCGCCGACGCGTACTCCACCTGTCGATGCCGGGAGTAGTGCAAATAGGTTTAGGTCTCTATCACACCACGTTTTTTTCCGATGCGCGTTGAACGCAACCTGTAACGCGTTATGATCGCAAGTAATCTGCTTTTTTCACGTTTAGACGCGCGGTTGTAAAACGCGCGTCGCTGGCGCCAGAAGAAAACGTGGTGTGTAGTTCTTAGGTTTTAAGTATTTATTTCTCATAATTTCGAATCGCTCGTAGCCTGGGCTACCTGAGTGATCTTAAACGATCACTGAGGTTAAGCAACATGCGGCTCGTTCAGTCCATGGATGGGTCACCGTCTATGACTAACACTAGTGAATTTTTTCCGAGCGATTCCGTGCTTCGCAAGGCACGTTAAGCAGTTGGTGCCGGCTGCCGTCGATAGATGGCAGTCGTTAAGCCAAGTCAGAGGCCTTAGGGCGGCTTGAAAACTTCTGACAGTAAGACCAGCCTCTCTTACAAGCCTTCACCAATCCGGACTTGGCCCCCGTGGTGGAGTATGGCCTATACCTTCCTCAGGGAAGAGACCCGTGCAGGGGCACGGGTCCGGGCACCGAGGGCGGTGGGGACATGATGGGTTGATGATAATGATGATGATGATTTCTAATTAGAACTATTTAACATTTCACTCACTTAAAATGAGAAAAATTGGACTACAATCTAAGGACCACTTTCTGAGTTTAGAATTTCGCTAAGTAACTAAGTACTTAACTGTAGTGCTGTCTCGTCTTACTCAGAAAAGAGCGTGACAGAACGTTACTTACGAATTTACTTAGTGAAATTTTCAATGCGAAAACCGGCCCATTAGCATAATATGCTAATGATAAACATAAACAAGGAATATCTCATTGTCAATTTAATTAACTGCACCATATTTTTTTTAATACAATAGGAAGTGTTTTTTTCTCTTTTAGTCGTAAAGAGCATGTTCATAGTGAGCAGAGACAGCAGACCATGACAAGAGACCATGATTAAGCTCTGCGAATCAGAGCAAAACCTGGTCGGACTCTTTCGACAAAATACAAGTAAGTGTGTGTAGTGCTTACGAAAGTTTCAGTTCAAAAACCTACCTCATACCCCAGCAGCACCCCGCCCCTCGCCTCCGCCGCCGGCGCGTCCCACCACACGCGCAGGGACTGCGACGACAGCGCCTCGCAGCGGACACGCTCCGGCGGGGCTTCGGGCACTGCGGGCAGACCGACCCGTTACTTCACTGCCCAGGAACTAGTCTGAATATTGGACTGTTGGTCTGCCTTTTGATCATAGATAGTGACCAAGATTGATTAAATTGACAATAGATAATGATCGGGCCCATCATTAATCAATCAATCTATCTATCAATCAATTAATCAATCAATGGGTCAGTTCTTTTCCGTCACTGGCTATTCGAGATTAGGTTAGATCCATAGCTCTGTACTTAGACGATATGGTAAATTCGGCATAGGCCAGAGCTAGATAGGGATGTCGAGGGACCGTAAAAATTGCACGGAGGTAAAATATCCAGCCTATATCCCCCAATAGGTAGAAGTAGATTTATAATAAGGATGTGACGATTATGATGTCTTGCTCTCTGTTGATTCTGCAGCTTCTCCAAGGAACTCGGTGACTACAAAATTCTCTTTGCTTAGAGCCAAATTGTGATAAACCATTATTCAGTTGTTTATGAACTGACCATGGGCTGTCTTGACTAGCTTGGTAGACATACTCATGAAGAATTCTGAGAAAGTAACGTGTAGCCAGTTAAATAAGCAAAATATTACTTTGTTTTCTATCTTAGGTATACATTTGTGACGTTGCAATAGCAACACCACTCGCTAACCTCGGCGCTTATAAATCGCCAATCCGCGGTAGGCACGCGCGGTGATTAAGCCTACTTTCTCTGAGAGAAGGCCTCTGCCCTGCAGGGGACGAATGTTACTATAGTCAGATCATCACCAGTCATAAGTGCCTCACCTCCTTCCAAGGTAGTGGCAGTGATGGTGTGCGAAGGCGGACCAGCGCCGACGGCGTTGAAAGCCTGCACTGTGACGTCATAGTGTGCGTGTGCGCGCAGCCCCGGCAGCAGCGCCGCCCCCGCCCCCCACCCCGCGGCCGCCAGTGCACCGCCCCCCTCCCCCGCACCCGTGTCCGCCACCACCCCCGCCTCCGCCTCCCGCCACGTCACTACGTAGCCGAGGAGCTCGCCATTCCAAGACTCTTGCGGCGGTGGCTGCAGGACAATTAAATGTGAAACTAAGAACTGTGACGTTCACTAAGTTAACATTTTTGTTTTTATAGCGAGTAAAATTTGTTGATTTGACTTAACAGTGGCTTTTTAGCGGCCTAGATAACAACACAAAAGCCATTCCGACGAACACAAACATGTTCGTCGTGTTTCGTGTGCATTTTTCAGAAGAAGCTAACCTTAAAGACGAGTCTACTGAATTCGTAGATATTGAAGAGAGGACATTAGCACAGCAATAGCTGCTATGGACAATATTGACACTGTCCGTAGTCTTACGAATCGCAAGCTCGGCACTTCGCGGGATGTGATCTTCTCCGTACGAGGTGCCTATTTTAAGTTTTACCAATGCTTTTATTTAGTTGACCACATTGTTGTTCAACACTGTCTACTGTTAATTAGCAAGACTTCCTTTTTACCTCTGTGCCGTGACTTGGATAGATTCTTTCTGGAAATATAATCAAGCAAACATATAAAAGATGATTAGAATCGTAAAGTTGGACACAGTCTCACCTTCCAGCTGACGAGTAACTCCCCGGGCGCTGTCGCTTGCACTTGCACATTGTGCGGTGGGTCGGAGGGTGCTGGAAGCGCAAGCAATATTGTGCATGAGACATAATCTAACTCATATTTACCACATTATTTGACCCAAAGCTTGTTTGTCTTGTTCAAATTCATCATTACAATACATTACAATATCTAAGATTTACAGTTCTGCGAATCATAATTATGCAACAGAGCAAAAGTACATCACAATCGGGGGAAGAATTTTGTGAAATACCTTCTTCCATGGTCTTAACGATGATTGGATCGGAGTATTCACTCTCGCCTATAGCGTTGACGGCGGCCAACCTCATTGCATACGCAGTGGCTGGTCGTAAACCTTCCACGCGATATTCTAAGGTTGCTTCGCCTTCTTCGTCATCTTCTTCAAGCCTGGTGATAAAGCAAAACTTGTAAAATCAAGCATCGAGAAATAGTATTAAACAATCAAGACTCAGGTTTATTCTGCTAAAGATAAACAAGGTAAAGGTTGCCAGTTTTATGGTGTGCAGAGAAATTCAGCCTCCTCTAACGTAACATATTAGTTAGTGTGTTGATGAAAAGGTTGAAATTAAATTACACGAATGGAATGAAACGAATCGAGCAGAGAAGAGGAGAGGAGAACAGAAGGGAAGGGAGGGACCGGGAGGAGAGGGGAGGGTAGGGTAGGGTAGGGGAGGAAAGAGGGGGAGAGGAGAGGAGAGAAGAAATACCCTGTTTATTAGAACGTCAAAATATAGTATGTACCAATAAAAATAGTAGTTGCCGGTCCTAGTCCACCATGAGCTCGCTTACCTCTCCACGACCCTGTCGGCGGGCAGGTCCCTGGTGGGCGCGTCGGCCCAGTCGTCCCGCTCGGCGCGCTGGCGGTCGCCCACGACGCGGTACTGCAGCCGGTAGCCGCGCAGCCGCGCGTTGCCGTCGTAGCCGCGCCGCCAGCGCAGCGCCGCGCCGCGCGCGCTCGCGCCCCGCGCCGACATGCCGCGCGGGGACTCCGGGAACTCTGCCGGGGAACAAGGGGAACTTAGCGCTTACTTTCTTAGCGCCTAACACTGTAAGTACCTACATTGAGATTCAACAAACATATTCTAAATTTTTTACTTTGATGATTTCTAATTTCTACTTTACGTTTCTTTCGTTAAGTCAAGTCAGAGGCCTTAGAGCGGCTTGAAAACTTCTGACAGTAAGACCAGCCACGAGTCTTACAAGCCTCCACCAATCCAGACTACGTATTTTTGGGCTATCGTTGTCGATTTTCCAGTCCAGAGCGAGTACAGGTCCACCCGAACAGTTTCATAGTATACACGAATAACTTGTCAGCGATTCGAGGCCGTGGCCCTTAGCCTGCACGTGGCGTAGTGCCGACACACCACACCATCTACAAAATGTACCAGAGACTACGCGTCCTGAGTGGTTTCTCCACCCATCTAGTATGAGCGAAAGTGCCGCTGACGGGTGCTGTATAAATGATCTAACGTATGTAGATGCAAAGGCCAAACTTAAACCTTGAACCGCGAGGTAGATGAGCAGCTCGTCCCTCCCGAAGGCGTTCTCAGCGCGGCAGCGGTACACGCCCGAGTCCTGCCGCTCGGCGTGCGCCACGCTCAGCGTCGAGTGCGCGCCCGCCTCCGACCGCGTCTCCGATACTGACACCCTGAGGAAATTTACCAGCTGGTAAAAAATCTTTCACATCTTCGACCCGTCGAAATTCACTCCTGATAGCTTTTAAGAAATCTTTCGTTCATTGTGTATGTCCGTGTATGCGACAGTCACATTTTCTGGAGAGTTGGCAAAAACTAGATTTGACACTAGCTTACACAGAAATATCAGATTGAAAATCTGCTTTGGGTGCTTCAGTGCGCGTCTCCGATGAACATGAAGAGTATTTTCGTATTCCATTTTGAATCGATTTGCTAAGAAATATCTTCAAACACAGTAGAGCACGGTCCCTGTCTACCAATCACCTTTATTACGGAAGAATAACGATACTTTACAAGAAACCAAGAAAAGGAAGGAGAAAGCATGATTACTGGAGACACTATACTGATCAGATTGGTGCCATCAAAATTATCTGAACTAACTTAACAAGTATAAACTGACGCCTTTATCTCGAAGGGGTAGGCAGATACTCTGGTCCTGCCACGAATCTGAGGAAGCCTTTCCGTTTCGTCAAGATTCGTCGCTGCTTGCAACGACGGTTGGACTAACTGATCTTAAAAAGAGCCTCAGTCCTGTGACTTTAGTACATAGGAGGAAAGTAAGAGCTAATTTAACTGTGTCACCTGTAAGTGGTGAAGTCGATGCTTTTCATGTTGTGCGTCCAGTGCAGAGTAAGCGGCGCGTCACCGCGCGCATCGCACTGCAGCGACACCGCGGCCGTGCGCTTTACCGACATGTTGCGGGATGGGTACTCGAAGTGGGCTGGCTCTGAAAACCAAACAAAAAATGGTTCAGAGATACACAGGCAGAAACTGTTTTTTTTTGTAACTGATACAATGCATACATCATTTTCTGTCAACACACTCAACATACCGTTGACAGAAATCCTGATAATCTTGGAGAGTCCTCTCCCGATGCCGTTCTCAGCGCGACACATGTACTGTCCCTCGTGGTGGTGAGCCGCGGGTGCGATGAGCAGCGAGCCGTTTGGCTGCACCGAGAACTGCAGGTCCAGATTTGAAACCGGCCGGAAGTCGCCCACTCCGGTGCCTGGAACCGAAGTACCAAAGACAAATTTTATTACAAGACTATCAGTCAAAGCGCAAACGCCACGGACGATTCGGGGCCCAAAAGAACAGTGGTCTATTTGCCATTTTACACTACCTGATTTTAAAAGGCAGGTGGGCAGATTTGCTTAAAATTCGCGTTGTAAAACTTGGGTAACAGATGACACTCAACGCTATCAAGGCATATCAAAGGCAGGTTTTTCGAAAATGTAAGGAGATCCTAAAGGCTTAGTATCTCTTTTATACTTTCCAATTAGGCTATCCTAGGCCATAGGCTCTCTGTCGGCTTGCACGGTATGTGATTTTGAGTTCCTCTTGGGACAGAAAAAATCTTGTGTGTTGATAGGTGGAGAACAGGCTTCAATTGAGAATGTTCCAAACCGTCATATTTTTAAGTCAGACCAACAATTAAAATAAATATCCTTATATTTTTACCAACCTTGTCCCTTCAACCAAACCACTCGAGGCTCCGGATACCCTTTAGTAGCGCAGTGCGCCATGATTTGAGTGCCAAGAAGAGCCGACACGTCTTGTGGTTCAAACAACCATGAAGGTGCCACTGCAATGGACCAAAAGAAGGATGAGTATCTTTACCAGAGAAGATTGTGCCAAGGTGATAATTAGAGTTACCTTTGACAGCAAGTCTAGCAGTGTGGTTGACCTCAGCCGCGGAGTTGGTAGCGACGCAGGTATACTCGCCACTATGTTTAGAGGACACATGCGAGAAGATCAAGAAACTAAACTCATCAAGGGACTTCTCTTGTACCTGAAACGTGAAAGGAATAAGGTAACCCCAGATAGTAGGCTACAGCTGAACGACACGGTACTTTGACAGACCATTTTTTCATATTTGTGATATTTTTATGTGGTAACCATCTCTGGTTACATAGGTTTTCTCTTTTTCTCTTCTGATCTTTATAAGTGTGATTTTGTTTAGATCGATTTATTGATATGATTCAAATATAATAACAATATCAAGGTATTGTGTTGTACTATCATCATCGTCAATGCCTCATGCATTTGGCCTACTGCAGGATGGTTTTCCAAGTTTCATGGTCTTGTGCCACCCGTATCCAGTGACTATCGACTATCCAACCAGGTCATTAGACAATCGGGTCATTAATTATTATGAAGTAGTTTTATTATAATGTAAAAAATGTGCTGACCTGTAAAGAATTAGGGATATGCTGTCCATCTTTCAGCCAGGAGAAGTAGACGGGTTTGTCGCCAGACGTGATGCCGCACAGGACTTGCACTGAACTTCCTTCCACCAGGTCCGTTGGAAAAGAGAAGCCTGATATCCTTGGTGGGTCTGAAACATGACGTTGTTATCAGCAACCAGAGATAAATAATGTACATGAAGAAATGGGTGTCCCTTAAAACAGGGCAGCAAGGAGACCTCACCGGCTGTAAAATGCTCTAAGTAAAGAGTGCGGTAAAAGTCTACTCAATTAGGAGTGAGTAGTAGTAGTAGTTGTGTAGGCACAATAAAAGCAATTATTGCACATCAGGACGGTTTGAGGATAGTTTGAATCCCAGATCGTACCAATGATTTTATATGTAAGTTAGGTACACTTGTAAATTAGTAGTGGCTACAAAATACTACTTGATGTGGGTGAAAATATACTGAAAAAAACCTAGCGTCTGCGGTGTTCACATATCTCACCGCATGGCATATACAGTACAATAGTCTTACTACGAGGCTAAATAAGGAAATCTCAAATCCGACGCCTGAGATATTACGTACTACATACTCCGTAGTACATCAAATCAAAAATCTGTTTACTGGACAGAACTGAAATGAGCACTCTTAAGGCAAGACAAATAAAACAACTTACTCCGAACAAATATCTGAATGTCCTTCTGAGCGTAGAGACCAGAAGGCGCGGTAACGCGGCAGGTGTAGAGACCAGCATCGGAGGTATCAGCCGGCCAAAGCAACAGCTCCCCTGCGCCCCCCGCCGCCGCGCGCGCCCCGCCTGCCCCCGCGGCGCCCACCGCCAACCCGCCGCGCTGCCACCGGATCTCGCTGGAGAAGACGGCTTGGTTACTTTGGGTGATCATCGCTTGGACCTGAATCTGAGGTGTTTACTTATGTAGCATGTCTCTGCGCGTGAAATCACTTACTAATGTGGACACGCATGGCGATCAAGCTTCATGTATCTCTTTGCATAAGGGCTTGCGCCTCGCCGTGGTTCAGGTGGTTTATTATGACACTAAGGCACTTTAAAAACGTGGCTTAGGACTTGTAATTAATTGTAAATTTTTAATGCAGGGTGCAAAGCTACCTCACATATTCCAAGAAAATTTTATTTGAATTAAAATGAAAACTTCAGTAATTATTTAAACTAAATCAACAGTTTTTAGAGTTATACAAATAAATATTACAGGATAGGACCCACATTGTATAAATGAATATACAATTTGGGTCTCATACGATCACATCCATACTTTTATAAGAGAGTAATTTTATCGCCGAGAATGTTGGACGATTCAGAGTTGCTACTGGCTAAAAATAAATTCTACAACAGACATTGAGATTGGTTTTGGTTTCAATATCCCAACAGTAGATAATACAAAAAGATTTAACACGGAAACAACTAGAACGCACATTTACGAAACAAAACTAAAACAAAAAGAATGGAAACTCATAAGTTTACTAATCAAATGCACCTCCAGCAACCTGATTGGAAATCCGGAGTAGGGGCAGTAGATGGTGGTGTTGATCCCAGCTACCACGCGCACTGGACCGATGTTCCTTATTGACGGTGGACCTGCATAAAATATATCATTTTGAAAGCAACGCCAAGCACCTGTCGGAAGTAATTAACGAATTCTCCTCAAGGAGAATGGAGATGATTAAGGAAAAAAAGTTTGATGGAAGAACTATATCGAGTGAATGTGGGCGGAAAGGCCCTTAAGGGAAATCCCGAAGTTGCATGAACGTGTCCATTTCATTTTACTGCCGCTTGAAGGGAACGCGAGCTCGCGCATCAATATTTCTATTAAAATTAAAATAAAACAAGTCACGTGACCCAACCATGTAAACTAGTGATGGAGTGGTCGGCAGATCAAACATGGCAGGTTGAGTCACAGGTGCTCCTTAATCTGTGCCCCTAGTCAAAGCCTGTTGAGGACTGACCGTAGACATTGAGTCTGGTGGAGTGATCGGCGGTTCCCTTGGCGTTGGTGGCGCGGCAGGTGTACCGGCCGCCGTCCTCGGGCCGCGCCGCGCTCACGTTCAGGTAGCTCACCACGTCGCCTGCGGCGGTCGTCCATTGGGTCACCGTCCTGCAAGAGAGTGAACACTGGTTCGCTACTTGATGCAGAAAGAGATTTGATGTGGAGAAATGTGGCTTTCGTTGCTCCTAAAGAAGTAAAAAATCGGACAAGTGCGAGTAAAACTGCGAAGGTTAGTATAAAAACCGATATAATAATATCCAGTGCTTACGATTTTTTTTTTTTAGTTCAAAAATATAGTTTTTTTTCAAATTTAACTTCATATTTGACGTAAAAAAAGATACCTCCGTTTATGCTGCGTGAAAATGTATGTTTTGACGCTCAAGGAATTAAAATTAATAGGATACTTTCCGTGGACCTAGAACTATGAAATTTAGCAACCCTTTATTCCGGATAAACTCAAGATAAGATAAGAATATTCTTTATTGCACACCGGAAAAAATACAAAATACTATTTGCAAAGGTTTATAATACAATATATGTAGGTTCACAGTACTACTAACTTGATTAATTACAAATATAAACTTTCGGATTTTTGCCCGTAAGCACTAGACACTATTTATGTACTTTATTCCGGATACACTTACTTGACTTTTTGTCGGAAGAGTCCGACCAGGTTTTGCTCTATGTCCACGGAAAGTATCCCATTCATTTTAATTCCTTGAGCGTCAAAACATACGCAACATAAACGGAGGTATTATTTTTACGTTTGAACTTTTTTTTTCACCATCACAAGAGATTTTAGACTGGAGTACCTATAGCTCGCTCTAGGTATTACTTGTGTGGAGTCCTTGTCCGTCCAAGAACCAGCACGATGGCGGCACACCAAACGCAGCTAAATGCAGGACTGTAGCTGACACGGGGTATTACCTGTGTGGGGGGAGGTCATCCAGTGTCTGCCCGTCTAACAGCCAGATGAACCGCGGCGGTGGTGAGCCCGACGCGGCACAATGCAGCGCTAGCGCCGGCCCTGGGTGCAGCGCTTGCTCGATGAATGTGTATTGTAGCTCCGGCGCCGTGTCTAGACAGGAAACTCGACATGAGTCAAAGTACATTACTGAGAAGGCGTTTTCCAAAAGCATAAAGTTTGTGCGGACTCTAGGAGAGATTTGAACTTGTAGCAAGTGTTGTTTTTATAAACTTGAAGTGTTGTTTCGAATGTTAACTTTTTTTTGGAATTTCAACTTGGTAAGTATTTAGCTCGCTCATAAAACTTGTGGACATTGGTACACTTCTTTTTTGCAAATGTAACTTTAGTGTTGTTTGTATGCCTGTGTGGTACTCTTAGATTCCCTGGCTCAGCATATCTCCCTTTCCGAAGCCTCAGACCTAGCTAGGTCTAGCGACTGACGGGACAGGAAGCTCCCTGTTCCGTCAGTCTCTCTCCAAACTCCGACGCAACCATCAGGTCATATTAATCTTCAATCGAAATACATTCTATTTCCAGTATAAAATAAAATCTTTTTTCAAAAATCGAAAACCCGTTATAATAACTTGAAAGGTACTTTCAAAAGAAGAAATCAGAAACTTGTTTCAATGTATAGGTACTATGTTGAATGTCAATGTATTAATAATGTTAAGCCCTGCCATGGGGGAGAATATAGTGGAAAAAAGGCAGTAAAAAAAACTCCACTCTGACCACCTTTTCTCATATCACCTTAAATCTAGTACTTGAGTTGGTAACAACAACCATACACCTAAGAAACTCGTGACCCATTAGTGCAATCAATTAATGTCTAAACAATAAGCGTTTACTACATTAACATGTTCTGAGCAAGATCAATAAAGAATACAATCAGTGTTCTCGTTCCTAGCAGCAATTAATCTGGCAGAGGACGCCGAGCGCTGGCCGTCCAACATGGCGGGGCTCATTTGTCAGCGATCATCGCGCCTCCGCCATTAGAGCGGCGGAAATATCGCTCCTGGCGCACACAAATAACCTGGCTGTGGGCTACCCGAGCGCTATATATTAGCGCTAAATCATACATCATGGACGTAACATTACATAAATTCACACCTGTATCCCAGAGGGGTAGGCAGAGACTTGGATCTGCCACTTGCCACAATCCTCACTGCTTCGCATGCATGCACGCCGGTTTCGGGTATTTTTTGTCCTGCCCTTTGCTAATAGAAGATCATATTTAGTCGAAGTATCTCGCCTAGGACGTCCCTTACTGACCCTTTCATCGACGTTTGTTACATGCCAATGTAGGTACTCATAATAGTTTATGATAGCCGTTGCCTTGGGGCTGAATACTTTTACTGCTCATTCATTTTTTTGTAGTACTACAATGCGGCGGACTTAGTGCTCATGTTCAATCATGTTCTGCCAGTCCACCACATATTTTGAGTTTTAGGCTTATCACCCATTTAGATAAACTACTTTTCTCTTTGTGGAAAGAGGAAATTAGGTTTTTGTGCCAGCACCAAAACTACGGTAGAAGTCGTGCAGAACCATTTTAATCACAGAGATTTTCTGAAATTGGCGTGGGAAAACGAAAACAATTGTGACGAAGCGGGAGATTAATGAGCGTCTGCATTTCCAGCGGTCGGCGAGTGCAGGTCTGTATTACAGCTGGAGCCGCGCGCCATAGGATATCTGGTTGGGTGCCGGCCAAGACGCAAGCAGAGGTGGATGCCACATGAAGCTTTATTGTCAAACTGCGTATAAGCTTACTGGCTTACGGAAGATAAATAGTATTTATTGATTTACTTCTGTTGTCTGCTATCAAAATAAGAGAGTATTTTATTGAGCTGCATCTACCTAACGTAAATTAATTCATTTTAATAACGCTAATTTTAAATCACTGAAAGTTATGAAGCCAATTTTGTTTTTCCGTATTTTAATTAATGTATGTCCAACATGTGAAATGTCTAAGCAAAGTTTTTCATAAATCTACAGACGCTGTGAGTGCATAGCAAAACTTGAACTATTGTTTGTTTTGACATAGCAAGTGTTAATTGCACTCATGGGTCTTTAGCTTCTTAGGTTGATATATATTCGTACCAACTTATATATTTAAGGTAATTTGAGAAAAAAGGGTCAGAGTAAATTTTTTTTTCGCTGCCCTTTTCTCCACTCCTTTCGGCCGCAAGGCAGCACCTGACATTATAAGTATGTACATTAACATTCAACAAACACAATGTAAATTCGTTACTTTGAAATCAATTTCTGATTTCTAATAACGTCATAACCGATAAAAAGCTCTGTTTCGTTTTCCTTTTCAAAAACAAGTAGAAAATGAAAACATCAAAGTAGTTCACTTCAATGCTCAGCTGATAAACTGTACTGCTCCATTGCGTGGAAAGTATGTTTGAATTCACTTTCGCAGTCCCGCGGCCGGCGGCCGGGCGCGGCGCAGTGAGAGTTTTTCCCATCTGAAAGTCGTTAGGGTCCAACTCGCGCTTGGTCTGCTTTTCCTGGCACGGCGCCCGGCTGCGCCGACCGTGTACATGTCACACTCATTTCTTATTGTATTTTAAACCCATTTAGCACGCCCGCCAGAACTTTTAACGGGCTTTGATTTGCCGCCGTCGCTGTTGGTAAGGGCGCCATTTCTCTTCAAGGCGACAAAGAATCTCAAACAGGTTAGAAAACATTCTGTTGTGAGTAGGTTTCGCTATTGTACAAAAATAAATTTATATCTAAGTCTAGATTCTGCTAATCCATTATAGTACGATGACAAAAACACGGTCGGGTCACGTGACGTGTTTTGTTGTACCGTTGAAACCAAGAAGGTTTGATGTGTGTGCGCACGTAGACTTGAAGCGGAAATAAAAATAAATTGCCGTATTCTTGTCGTGGTTATTCTACTACAATGCATTAACAATGGATCTAGGTCCTCTTCTTGTACAAGGCCGTAGGTATTTTCATGCATGCCCCGCGAGAATTACGAATTCTGTATACAGGGTCATATTGTGTTATTCCATTAGACTGAGTAGTGGCGCTCTGTGACATACGAGCTGTCAACTGCCGCCATGTGTTATGCTCAGCGGCTGAGTGCTGCATCGAATAATTTCCCTTCCGTCAGCTCCCGCCGCCGCCGCCGCCGCCGCCGGTCCGTCATTGTTCGCGAATAAGACACAAAGCCCGCGCATTTGTTTGGAGTTAAACAATTACTGTCTGGTATAAATCTCACCGAATGGAACTGAGCTCTAAGAACGGGTCTGAACAGAGTTTGCATAGCAGCAATGGTATTACGTCGAAGAAGAAGACGAAAGGCTTACTCCATGAAGCGTGCAAAAAGGAATGGCACCTAAAACTTTTGTAAGCATTATGGATTATTTTATGGATTCATTTATTTGAATTTTGTCGCTAGAGCCCGACCAGGTTTCGCTCTGATTCCAGAGCTTAATCATGGTGAGCCGAGGCGGAGCTCGCGTCGTCGGTTGCTTTTCTCTGACTGAGGGTTTAGAGGGCTTAGAGACCAGTTTCAGACCGAAACCTGGTCGGACTCTAAGGAATCTATAAGGAATGGTTCCGTTGGTATATCTAACAAAAAGCATCGTGCTGATGAGAGAACTGTGAAGAATCTAAGCAGTCAATTCTGATAAATGCTCGTTTTGGCAAAACTTTACTGTTTCTATTGATCTTAAATGTAGAAATATCGAATCATGATTTTCTCTATAAATAAACAAAATCAACCTTAAAATTTAAGGTTTATTTATGGAAAAATTTAAGGATGACATCATGATATAATTTTCTTAGTATTTTTCGTTTTTTTGTGTTAAAATATAAAGAATAACCTTTTTAGCACATAGGTACCAGTGTTAAGTTTTATCTAAGCCTAAATAAATTATTTGTTATGTTCCGTTACGTTAACAGATTTTTAACAGTATACATATATGCAGGCAGGTGTCTGAGCTATTCAATACCTTAGCGCCTGAAATTGCCAAACCGCGGTGGGCACGCTTGGGCGATTAAAACCCATATTCTCTCTCTGAGAGAAGGCCTGTGCCCTATAGTGGGACGTATACCTATAGTCTCCTTACATACATATGGGTACTGTCTAAAAGTTAGCTTTTTATCACAGTACAAAAATTATTACAGTTAATTGATCCTATTAGCCAAGTAAAAGCATTTGTCGCTAAAGATTCGTCAGAGAGCACGACAATGGACGGTTTATATTTGCAAAATACGCAATATGAGAGGAAGTTCCAAACTAATAATGATTGATGTGCATTCATTACCTCCATTATTAACTTGAAGTTATAAAAAAACGCAAAAAGTTGCTATTTGAAGCGATAACTCTAACTAATTATGATTGATGTGAATTTATTAGCTTATTAACTTTAAGGCTTGATCTACGAGCGCACGCATTTTCATAGGATGTATTGGACTGTGCGAGCGAACAGTTGGAGGAAAAGTAGGCATTTTACAAAATTACAGAAATACAAATCTTATTATTAGAATTTTGACGACCGACGTCACTAACACATTCAGTGATAGTAATTTTGATATATTTTTATTATTCAAAACTCAGTACAGCTCAAATATAACCATACGTATTAAGTGACAGACTCATGTTCACGAATTTTCTTATACTTTAAAGTAAAGTTTAAATAAATCATAAATTGCTAGGCCATGACAGGATTTTTTTCACGTAGCCTCTATTATTGTGTACTACTGCTGGGTAAAGGCCTCCCCCAGTTCAGTCCAGAGTTTTCGACCCTGGCCACCTCAGACCACTCCGGCAAAGAGGAAAAGTATTTTTTTTCAGATTTCATATAGTTACTAACCATTAGAGAGTAAAATATATTTTAAAACACCTGGCTGGTTACTGCGACGACCTGTAGGTAATTCGTAATTCTGACATTCTAGCGCCACAAAACGCGTGAGTCGTGTTATCATACTACCAACGCTGATTTCAAAGTAATGTCTGATAGGAGTTTTAGATTATAGACTCTATTCCGGATACACTTACTTAACATCAGACACGAGCAACCGATGAACGCGAGCTTCGTCTCTGCTCACCATGATTAAGCTCAGTGAATCAGAGCGAAACCTGGTCGGACTCTTCCGGCATGAAGTCAAGTAAGTGTATCCGGAATAAAGTTGATAATTTCTAGTGCTTACAAAAGTTTTAAGTCAAAAAAAGAGTTTGAAGCTACTGTGTGTTTTTTTTCATCCACTATTATTACAACACGTTTCTAGTTGTGAAAGAGCGGTGTCTACTGCTATAGGTATTTTTTTACTTACAAGTAGGTACCGTCAATAATTTTGTAGTTGTATTTAAGCAATCAAGCTGAGTCCTTCTGCACGGGGCAGTGAGGGTGTAGGTCGGCAGTCCTGAGCTGGCCTGCAATTAGCCTAAACGGAGCGCGCGGTAAATCTCCGGCGCAGCCGGAAGCAATAAACCCGGGCAGAGGTGCGGAGACGCTGAATATTCCGATGAGTCCGCGCCCCGCCCTCGCCACTGCTAAAGTGTCTTGCACACTTTGCCGAAACTGCCTTAGAGCGTTTCCACATTACCCGATCCGATATCGGTATCGGACGCCGATGCTTATCATGCTGTTACTAATACTTATTATACAGCTATCTTGAAGATGGTCATATCGGAACGATTTTGTCGGATGTGTAAAAATGGCACATGGTATCGGGTGCCGGTTATCGTCGTCCGACACCGATATCGGATCGGATAATGTGAAAACGCTCTTAGTCCTAGCTCCCTAACCTACGGGAATTTCTCGTGCTCCAATAATATTTTTTTCGTATGCATATGGTTGTACTGGGTGAATGTGGTAATAAGTAAATAGTCCGACTCACTCAGTTCGATGGTATTTATTTCTAAACACATGTAGTCCAAATTTACAGAAGGCACAGAAGGAACACGAAACAGGTACACGAAACACAAGCACAAGGCACAGGCGAAAGTCAGATAGAAGTAGAAGAAATGTAGCGGTATAGAAAAAAAAGTACAGCGGAATTTATATGTAAAAGCGTACAGCGTCTAGATATTATCGCATAGAGGCAAGCGGCATGCGCTCCGCGTCGTAAAGAGTAGTAATGTGCTCTGTGGTAAAGAGATATCGACTGGCTAGGTAGGTGGAGGTGCGCGGCCGCAGACCGGCAGGGCTGGCGTAAAACCAGTCCTGCCTAGTGATGGGACGATGATGGGTCGATGGCAAGTTTGTCGACATCGACAAACTAGTACTAACGCTGTGACACATGAATATCAATAAAGTAATTAGAACTACATATATATTAATAGGGATACATTTACATATTTAGATATAGTTATTTTATATGTAAATATTTATTGTAGTAATGTAAGTTAATATTAAGTTTTTATTTTACTTGTAAATAGATATATTATTTTTGTGTAATTTAGTGTAGGTTATGTATGTGTAAGTGCTTACAATACAAAGTAGCCTACACCACCCCCCTCCAGAGACCGTCATGGGCGATATAGAGTTTTGAATTTCACCCTGCGTCCAGAACGTGTAGTATATTCTTTCTGGATATCTGGAACGGGTTCAGTATCAGTTTGATCAGTCAGTATGAAGGCCGGCTTAATGCGGTCTATCGATACTGTGACTTCTTTTCCTTTTCGGAGAATTTTAAATATTTTTTCATCTCGAGACACAACTTTATAGGGGCCGGAATATGCTGGTTGGAGGGAACCACGTAATGTGTCATCGCGAAGGAAGACGTGATCACTGGTTGCTAATTCCTTGTATACGAACACCTTGGGCTTTCTATGACGAGACGCTGGTATGGGTCGTAATTTTTCAGCAATTCATTTGAGTCGTGCGGAGAATTCTGATAAGTCTGTCGTACTGCCGTCGACAGGCTCAAAGAACTCGCCTGGTAGCCTTAACGGCTCTCCGTAAACGAGTTCGGCAGAAAAGCTTTGGAGATCGTCCTTGAAAGCGGTCCTAATTCCTAGCAGGACCCATGGCAAAGACTCTGTCCATCTGTCGTTAGCGTGGCAGACTATTGCGGCTTTAAGTTGGCGGTGGAAGCGCTCCACCATACCATTGCACGCGGGGTGGTATGCGGTAGTCCGTTTGTGCTGAAAACCGGCTGTCTTAGACAGACTTGCGAATAAGGCTGACTCGAATTGTCTACCTCGATCAGTCGTTATGTCTGTAGGACAGCCAAATCTAGCAATCCATGTTGACAAGAGCGCTTTAGCCACGGTTTCTGCCGTAATGTCGTCTATCGGTACTGCTTCCGGCCATCGAGTAAA
Organism: Yponomeuta plumbellus; assembly: GCA_947310845.1. Lineage (NCBI taxonomy): Eukaryota > Metazoa > Arthropoda > Insecta > Lepidoptera > Yponomeutidae > Yponomeuta > Yponomeuta plumbellus. The sequence continues at coordinate 453,565 of OX371193.1, read as the reverse complement.
TCGATCTACTACCGTTAGACAGTATCGATAGCCTTCAGAGATAGGTAGGGGACCGACCAAATCTATGTGGATCTGTTTAAAACGCACGCGGGGTAAAGCAAAAGTGCCCAGGGGTGCGGTGACATGGCGGTTCACTTTAGCCTTTTGGCAGGCAATGCAAGAACGCGCCCACTCCCTGCAATCCTTTCGGATCCCGGGCCATACAAAACGCTCTGCTATAAGTTTTGCAGATGCAGTGGCCCCGGCGTGGCTAAGAGAGTGAAGGCTCTCAAAGACCTGCTTCCGATGGAACTTGGGGACAAAAGGCCTAGTCGTCGGTGTACTGACGTCTAGTGTACAGTATAGTGGAATACGACTTCCAGGGACATTAAGTCTCTCCAAGTGCAGAGAAGATCCTTCGGCTAAAAGGTTTTGTAGCTCTTGGTCTGAGGGTTGGCCCTTGGCTAACGTCTCAAGGTCAACCGGTGCTCCCAACTCCTCGATCCTCGACAAGGTATCGGCCACAATATTATCTTTGCCCGATATGTGACGTATATCGGTCGTGAATTGGGCTATAAAATCGAGGTGACGGAATTGTCTGGGCGAACAGTTTTTCTTCCGTTCGTGGAATGCGAAACTGATCGGCTTGTGATCCGTATACACAACAAAGTGCCGGGCCTCGAGCATATGCCGGAAATATTTTATGCCTTCATAGATTGTGAGCAACTCCCTGTCGTAAGGCGAATATTTGACCTGGGACGGGCTCAGCTTCCTGGAAAAGAAGGCTAATGGCTGCCACGAATTGGCTTTAAATTGTTGTAGGACTGCGCCAATTGCCTTATCGCTGGCGTCAGTCACCAAGGCAAGTTTGGCGGTACAGTCGGGGTGTGCTAGTAAGGCGGCATTTGCCAGACTGTCCTTGCACGCATTAAAGGCCGTTAAAGCATCGCCTGTCAAGGTGATGGGCTGTGAACCTTTTGCAGAACCTGTTAACATGGCATGTAAAGGACTCTGGATTTCGGCAGCGCGAGGAAGAAATCTCCTATAAAAATTGAGCATGCCTAAAAATGCCTTGAGTTGACGCACGGTTGTCGGAGTGGGAAAGTCTTTTATCGCTTGCACCTTAGAGTCCAGTGGTCGAGAGCCTTTTTCGGAGATGGAGTAACCTAAAAATGTCACTTCTGGCTCACCGAGAACACATTTAGCGGTATTTACCAGCAAACCATAATCTTTCAGCTTGGTAAAGATTTGGCGGAGGTGCTGCTCGTGTTGTTGCTCATCCTTGGAAAACACCAAGATATCATCCAGATAGCAATAGATGAAATGGAGCTCTCTGGTGATTTCATCCATGAACCGCTGGAAGGTTTGGCCGGCATTCTGAAGCCCGAAAGTCATAAAAGGAAATTCGAATAGACCGAAAGGCGTGGTTATTGCGGTCTTCGGAATGTCGGCCGGATTGACAGGTATCTGATTATAGGCTTTTAGTAAATCTAGTGTGCTGAAAATTTTGCAACCAACAAGATTATGCGCAAAATCGTGTATGTGCCTAATCGGATACATGTCAGGCACGGTGCGGGCATTTAGCATACGGTAATCACCACAGGGACGCCAACCGTTATCCTTTTTGGGCGCCAGGTGAAGAGGTGATGCCCAGGGACTCTGCGAAGGTCGGGCTGTACCGTTGGCGAGCATGGACTGGAACTCCTGTTGAGCTATTTTTAATTTGTCCGGTGCCAACCGGCGAGGGGTGCAAGAGACTGGGGGGCCTGGAGTCGTGCGTAAATAGTGGACAGTATTGTGTGATGTGTTGTGACTGCGTTGTGTACCAGTTAGTCGAGTGACTTCGGGGAATTTGTTAAGAATTTTGTGATACCGAGAATCACCAGTCAAGATCTTGACAGAAGCTATACTAGTACAATTAACAACTTTGGCTAAAGATGATACAGAGGTTGTACTATCTAGTAAGCGTTTGTTATGACAATCTACAATGAGGCAAAAGTAGTTTAAAAAATCTACGCCTATGATAGGTTTGGTAACATCTGCTACTACAAAGCGCCAACTGAATTGCCTACGTAAGCCAAAATCCAAATTAAAATGTACGTAACCATAAGTCGCAATAATAGTTCCATTGGCAGCACACAAGTTATAGTCCGTTTTAGCACGACGGTCATAGACGAGGGACCGGGGGAAGACGCAGATGTCGCTTCCAGTGTCGACCAAAAACTGCACCTTCGACGCTCGGTCCGTGATGAACAGGCGACCAGTAGAAGTTGTTGGGCAGTCAGCAGTCGCCATTATCGACCGCCCCTGGCATTTCCCGGTTTGTAGTCGCAGGGAGTCATGCATCTGTTCGCCTTCTCTCCAAACTTACTGTGGTACCAGCAAAGCGGGTATTTGCGATAGTTTGACTGCGAGCGCTTCGACCTGGAGGCTGATCTGCGGTGTGGTGATCCTGAAGTTCGCGAGCGGGATCTGCCGTTCCTTTGAGATGTGAGCTTCTGGAACTGCTTCCGAAGCTCCGCAACTTCCCTCGTAACAACGTCCAGCGAGGAACCGGGGTTAGTCTGGCTCGTGGAAGCCACGGACAGCGATGGTGAGGCCAGCTCGTGGATACGATCGGCCAAGTCCGCTAGATCATCGATGGGAGCTGCAGTCGGTTGACCCGCGAGCACCGTCTGAATTCCGTGGGAGAGGCGACTCACCCAGATCGTCCGCAAAAAGTCGTCGGGAACGTTGGCTCCTGCGAGTCCCTTTAGATGGCGCAGGAACTGTGAGGGTTTCCGGTCTCCGAGCTCCTCATGCATAAGTAGCTGCTTCAGCTTCTTTTCTCTGGACTGTGTCAATCGCTTTATCAACTCCGATTTCAGTTTCTGATACTTATCACTGGCAGGTGGGTTAATAATAAGATCCTTGACCTCACGTGCGTACTGGTTGTCGAGTTGGCTGATGACGTAGTGAAACTTTGTGACGTCGCTACTGATGCCGGATATGACGAACTGGCTCTCTACTTGTGCGAACCAGATCTCGGGTTCTTCTGGCCAGAAAGGTGGAAGACGAGCGCCGACTTTGAAAACATCGACATTTTTTGTCGACTCTTTCCCGTCACTATTGGGCGTTGGCTGTTTGTTCGTTTCACTCATACCTTTGTGTTTTTCCATTATCCAAATGCGGGGTCACCAGTATGGTTGTACTGGGTGAATGTGGTAATAAGTAAATAGTCCGACTCACTCAGTACGATGGTATTTATTTCTAAACACCAGTAGTCCAAATTTACAGAAGGCACAGAAGGAACACGAAACAGGTACACGAAACACAAGCACAAGGCACAGGCGAAAGTCAGATAGAAGTAGAAGAAATGTAGCGGTATAGAAAAACAAGTACAGCGGAATTTATATGTAAAAGCGTACAGCGTCTAGATATTATCGCATAGAGGCAAGCGGCATGCGCTCCGCGTCGTAAAGAGATATCGACTGGCTAGGTGGAGGTGCGCGGCCGCAGACCGGCAGGGCTGGCGTAAAACCAGTCCTGCCTAGTGATAGGACGATGATGGGTCGATGGCAAGTTTGTCGACATCGACAAACTAGTACTAACGCTGTGACACATGAATATCAATAAAGTAATTAGAACTACATATATATTAATAGGGATACATTTACATATTTAGATATAGTTATTTTTTATGGAAATATTTATTGTAGTAATGTAAGTTAATTTTAAGTTTTTATTTTACTTGTAAATAGATATATAATTTTTGTGTAATTTAGTGTAGATTATGTATGTGTAAGTGCTTACAACACAAAGTAGCCTACAATGCACATTGAAATCAAATTAAATGAAAAAACTCTATTATGAAACGGTCACAAAACATGGTTACTGGTTTCCAAACTGGGATTTCCTTTGCTATGGGTAGCCAGCTACTTCCAAAATACATAAAAGTATGTTTGACAATTAGGACTAATAACTAAACATGCTTATGCCTACAGTCTATTTATTGAAGCGAACGGCTAAAGGTAAACAAAGACACAGCATCTCTCAAACTTACATGTCACTCAAAATAGTTGATGCACGCAGCTTTGCTTGCATCGTATACCCACATAGGTTTAGGTAGGTACTGTTTAAGGAAAACAGACAGACAAAAAAACAAGTCAAGACAAACACTAAAGAAAATAAAATAGTTTAGAGAAGTTGCACTCGCATCAACAACGTCAATCGTGAGTAAATATGGCGTCGGGGTGGCTATCTTACTTTTTTTTGCCTTTAATTAAAAAAGAGGTTCGTAGTCAGCCCTCCATACTTCTTCCTACACTTCGCGTAGCGCATTAGCATAATATAATCTATCATAATCGGCATTTAAACAAAAGTCCTACATCTTTGCTAGTTGCGAACATATTTGGCAGCAGTAGGATCGCTATTATTTACATTTACAACATTTAACATTTACATTTACATACAGGCACATACATTGCTTCTGGCCTCACACTAGGGTACCCTGTGTTATTTGAGGACCACTGAAATTTTAGGTTTTTTTTGGGGCATAGATCTCTTAAGCAAATGGTATTTTCATGATAAAATAAAATATTTAGTGAAATAAACTACGAGTGAGGGATACATCAGGTAATAACAGTGTTATTGTGTTTATTGCTTATTTTCATTTATTAGCCATATCGTTTTGTATGACTCTGCTAAATATTATGCAGTGTTATAAATGTGGCATATTGAAAAACCAAATTTTTGACATGTTGACACTTACTCGTTCGCTTCAGTAAATAGGGTGTAAGTAGCAATTTTTTGTCTTAAGAGTACAGGAAATGACACAAATAGCAACCTTGGCCAACTGAATGCTGTTAAGAGTAGATTAACAGCTCATTAGTGCTCGAGAAACTAGAGCATAGTCGAATACTCAGTGAATTTCTGACAAATGTCGCTGCAACTGAAACAAATGAGGAATATGTAGAAAGTGCTTTGTCTAAGCACAAATAAATGATTTATCTATGTAGGTATTTAAATATATGAGCTCCCTACAAGAATAGTATAATTATTGTTTTCAGATAGTTTATTCAAGTAAGCGTGACCTACCATCACACTCAATTTAAGTATAGCCATTGCCACGACCTAATTCTACACTATATCTCTTTACCCAACTGAATGTCTTGAACTGGAGAGCTACAAATTGATGGGCTATTGAATGGAGCCTTACACAGACTGACAACGAACGTTCGAAGAATGCTTTAATTCCACGAAATGACGCTTATTCCAAATCGATCGGAGACTCCATTTTCTCGTAGCTCCAGGTTGCTAATCTCGCAGCTAAGAAAATCAATTAAATGGAACAGAAAGGCTGTTGAGTCGGCATTGATAAAGTTGCGCCATTTACACTTTTAAAGAGCTCGCCCGTTTCGACACTTCATAGACAGAACCAGAGGTTCAGCTCAACTAAGTAAATTTTAGTTTGCAAAAAAGGGAAATACCTGGCATTGTAATTCACTCTATTACTCTATGATTGAAATAATAGACTGTAAATGTTGACGAAACATAAGTTAGTCAGGAGCCTAGCGGCAACAACACCCACCTGAATAATACATAGACTATTCTACCTTGTGACGTAGCTAACTACGTCACCAGCCACACAACGAGCACCACGCAGGCACTGGGTGACAAGACGCCAGCGGAGCGCGGCCCGCGGCGCGGGGTGCCGCACGCAGCGACGCCAGCGGGGAAAGCGGGAGGCGCGGGGCACGGCGGCGACACGAATATAAAAGGCGCAGCGCTAGCTCACGATGACCTACGCGGCTCCCGTTTTCGCACACGCGACCCCCAATCTCATGTATCAACTTCAGATAGTCCAGAATAATTTCTTGCGTAGGGCTCTGAACGCACACTGGTGCGTCAGAAATGCCGATCTCCATCGGGATATGGAGATTCCAACTATCCAACAGTTCATTAGATCCCTCTCAGAGTCGTTCTTCAGCCGCGCTGAAGAACACTCTAACCCCCTGATCCGCGAATCAGCAGTTTACCCTCCCCCCACGACTAATCCTCGTTACCTGGAACGTTCTAGTCGACCCACCCGATAAGCTCTCATCCGACCTAGACCTCCTCCTGGAGGCCCAGGCCCAGTCAGATGTAGCCCCCGCTCCCAACAGTGTCCCCGGGGACACTACTCTCACTTAATTTTTTCTTTCTTTCTGTTTCTGTCACTATGTGACGAATCCCCCTAAGCGGTAGCTCTAGTGAGCTCCGCTGTGCGCCCTCCTCGGCCTCGAGGGGGGTCGCTCATGATGTAGGTTTAGGGGTCCTTAGGACCAAACCAGCACCAATTTGGTGTTTAGTGGGTAGGCGCACTCTGCGAGTCCCACATTGGCAGCACGGCCGGGCCCGTGCTGTTATGCATGAGCATTCACCACCTCCCTCCCCCGTGTCCTCCGGAGGGTGCCCTATATAGGGCTAAAAAAAACCTCAGTCGAGTTGCGCCCTCCTCGGCCTCGAGGGGGGTCGCTCATGATGTAGGTTTAGGGGTCCTTAGGACCAAACCAGCCCCAAGGTGGTGTTTAGGGGGTAGGCGCACTCTGCGAGTTCCACATTGGCAGCACGGCCGGGCCCGTGCTGTTATGCATGAGCATTCACCACCTCCCTCCCCCGTGTCCTCCAGAGGGTGCCCTTTATAGGGCTAAAAAAAAAAAAACAGTCGAGCGGCTCCCACTACCAGTAAAGACGTCCACCGTAGGTCCGGTCCCGGTGAGATTTTAAGGGGTTTCTGGTTCGCTGTGGGAGTCCCGGTAGGGTTTCAGGACAGTCGGAGGGGATCCCGATCTGTAGAGGGTTGAGGAACAGGCGACGGCACATCGGCTGATCGCCGGAAGCATGTACAGGGGTCCGCCTCTGTGGGCCCATCCGAGGTCAGCCGATGCCACTCACGAAATGTCCTAGGACCCGGCATGTTGGTGGCCCGATAGTAGCCGACCTAGGATATCTCGTGTGCCCGCCTTAGCCTCTGGATGCAGGTACGTTGGGGCTCCCGATGGTGGCCACATCCAGATAATAGGGAATCTTGGGAGCGGTATGTTGGGGCTCCAGATATCGGCCGCTCCGGGATCATTGAGAGTCGTAGGTACCTCTCACCAGGAATAAGTACAGCGGTTAATAATAGTGAGCAAGTCGCCCCTAGTGTCCATCAGTAGTTAAGTCGTGTGAGTGTTGGTGGTATAATAAAAACAGTGATAATACAGAGACAAGGGTTATAATCAGTGGTAGATTAAGTGAGAGACAATTTTAGTATGTAGGGTTAATTATGTAAATATCTGTATGTATTAAATGGTGTCGGTTTTTGGGATCCAAGCGTAGTCATTTGTGAGTAGTCCCCATAGGCATCCCTTATAGCGCCAACCCGGGTAGTAGTTCACCGGGTCGCGCATAAACCTAGCCCCTCAGGCAGAGCACCTCAAGAGGTTAGTGTTACAACCACCAGTCACGTATACAGATTGATATATCCTCGTGAGGCCCAATGTCTTCAAGTGATCACAAAATCAATTGTTCTTTTCAAGGTCGGGCCTCACGAGGATATAGAATATTCTGACGACCTCTGTGGCGCTGCGGTTAGGGCATCTGCCTACCATGCGAGAGGTCCCACGTTCGAACACCGACTGGGGACAAAAAACACTCCAGGTCTTGGATGTTTACATGTTTGTGACTTCTCTGATTCTGGTTCCTACGAAACAGGGTATCCTACTGCTTATATTTATTTAACAATAATAGACAGCAGCCATAAGTTTATGTATGCAGTTACGCTTACGTAGTCATTGATTTCGGCTCCCTCATTGTCTACGCTTTATACTTTACTGAACACTAGATCTATACCTTTCATACAAAACTTTTACGTTAACCATATCCTACTGTAAGTAAAATAACATTTCTGCACTCAAAGTTTTTAAACAGCGATGAAAATATTTACGCCAACTGTAACAGCTCCCAATCTGCCTGCTATGGATACTGGAGTCAGACTATTTCCTCTGTGTTCTACACCCGAGGGGAGGGAGCGGGTTCAGCAGCGCCGATTGAAAATGCGAACAGCGGTATTTGCATTTCCCGCCGAAGCTCGAACTGTAGCGGCGATATCGCGGGCCGAGTTGGAAATCCGAATTACGCTTTTCACCTTTTCAACCGACTTCAAAAAAAAGAAGGAGTTCTCAGTTCGTCAAGATCTATTTTTTTATGTATGCATCCTAATTGCGATACCGCCGTTTAGCCTAAGTATTTTTCGCCAAATTTTACTTCCCAATAAACTTATGGCATCAGTTTCATTTCCCAAATGAAACTTTAGCAAGTTTTCATTTCGCATTTTATTCATTTGTTCAAATTATCATTTCGCATAATTTTACTGCGTCAAGTTTTATTAAGACAAACGTTTATTATGCTAACGTTTTATTTTGGCAAGTGTTATTTTCAAATAATGGAACGGAGGGTCGGCGATGTAAATAATACGTGACAACAGAAATATAGGTGCGACGACGCGCGTAGCGAAGCGGAGCGCGTCGGAGCGTTAGGTTCTCTATGTAAGATCGAAAACAGACTCGACTTTGATGCGTTCTTACCTTGCCTCTTGTTGCCTCTTTGGTAAAATGAATTTTGACCAAGTATTTATTTGGTAAACAATAACTTGCCATAATAACTTTTGCTAACTGTTTATTTGCTTTAAGTTGTTTTGAGAAATGTTTTTTTTGCCAAGTGATAATTTGCTTAAAATAGTTTGGGAAGTAATACTTTGGGAAACGATTTTTGGCAATACATTAGTAAACCATCCTAATTACTCGAAGAAGTGTGGACAAAATTGGTTTTTTTTTCAGTTTAAAAGGGCACACTGTTGGCCCCATAGGCATCAAGTCAGGATCTGATGATGGAATCTTGGAAAAATCGAGGTAACTCTTGAAATTTTGAAGGTACAAACGATTTGGGTATTTTTTGTAGGGAATCGGGCATTTGCTCTCAGTATACACATTTATCGGAATCGTAGTTGTGATATACACAACAAATCATGAAAAATTTTCTTTTAAAAAAAAACAAAAACAGACTTCTTAATGTTACAGCACTAAAAACCAAGTAATAATTTAAACGAATATGGCCTTCAAATTCAAGTAAGTTTAGTAAGTATTGTAGGTAGGTATTTTGGAGTCGGTGATCAAAATGTAGGTGCTAGTCCTGTAACTTGGCACCGGCTTCAAACTATATTTCTAGAATTAAATTTAAAGGCCATATTCGTTTAAATTATCCCTCTGTATTTGTACTGTAGCGTTTTGAAGTCGGTTATTATTTTTTTAATATTTTTTTTTATATCTAAAATGAAAGGTTTTTTATTTGGGCTGATTTAAAATGGTTTACGTACTCTAGTTTTCTTAGAAAAAAATTGAACAAACTAATTTATCCAAACCGTGGGTTGTTCCGTGTGAAAGCAAATGGCCGCGATCTTATCCATAGCTAGACAATCAATATAGACACGTAGTGTAGACACCGTAAGATTGCGCGGTCATGTAACTAGCAATTTAGTGTAAGCACATCTGGTTTTCACCTCCTAGCCGCAACTCTACCTCGGGAAATTCGACGTTTCTTCACAACAGACGGTGCACCGCTATTAACACATCTGGTAAATCTCACCTCTAAATCTAAACTATGCCGTCACTTGAACTTGTCCCGGTCTGCACTGTCACGCAAACTTGCACAGTTATGTAACCAACGTAGTACTATATGGATACACAGAACATCAAATCCAACTCCTATGGTACATGCGGTGGCCACTCCAAAGTGGCTGATAACTAGGGACTCACGCACGAGTGAGCAGTGACGCTCGCGCGAGTTACGCGCTAGAAAGACAGGCAACATGTAGTAGGTGAATAAAAATTTAGCTTTTTTAGCGCCGTGCGATCTGAATCGCACCTAATTGTATCGCAGCCAGGTCTCTTTTTCTTCAATTGATTTTGGGGAGTGAATCTTCTGTACCTGTACTATTGTGTATTCTGTGACAGTACTGACCTCCAAGCCTCAACTCGGCGGTGGCCTGGGCCTGCTCGGCGTCCCGCTCGGCGACGCACTGGTACATCCCGCGGTGCGCGCGCTGCACCGAGTGCACGCGCAGCCGCCGCGAGCTGGCGCCCAGCGCCGCGCCGTCGTGCAGCCAGCGCACCCGTGCTGGCGTGCCCGCCTCCTCGCCCCACACGCTACAGTTGAACCACACCGAGCTGCCCGAATCCGCGATCTGAGAAAGGAAAGGAGAAAAAAAACGTTTATTATACCAACAAGACACATCACAAAAACAAAATAAACAGTCAAGTAACGTAATATACATAATATGTAATATATGTATATTGTATTTATTGAAGCGAACGAGTAAGTGTCAACATGTCAAAAATTTGGTTTTTCAGTATTCCACATTTATAACACTGCATAATATTGAGCAAAGTTATACAAAACGATATGGCTAATAAATGTCAATAAGCAAAAACACAATAACACTGTTATAACCTGATTTATCCCTCACTCGCAGTTTATTTAATTAAGTATTTTATTTTATCACGAAAATACCATTTGCTTAAGAGATGTATGCCCCAAAAAATACCTAAAATTTCAGTGGTCCTCAAATAAAAGCGATCCAACTGCTGCCATAAATGTTCGCAACTAGCAAAGATGTAGGACTTTGGTTTAAAGGCCGATTATTGTATGCTAATGCGCTACGCAAAGTATAGGAAGAAGTATGGAGAGCTGACTACGAACCTCTTTTTTAATCAAAGGCAAAAAAATGTAAGATAGCCACCCCGACGCCATATTTACTCACGATTGACGTTGTTGATGCGAGTGCAACTTCTATAAACTATTTTATTTTCTTTAGTGTTTGACTTGTCTTGTTTGGTTGTCTGTCTGTTTTCCTTAAACAGTACCTACCTAAACCTATATGGGTATATGATGCAAGCAAAGCTGCGTGCATGAGCTATTTTGAGTGACATGTAAGTTTGAGAGATGTTGTGTCTTTGTTTACCTTTAGTCGTTCGCTTCAGTAAATAGATTGTAGATACGCAACAGGATAAAAGAAAAGTCTGTGGGCCACACAAGAGATAAAAACAAAATTGTTACTTAATTAATGTCAAAGCTGTGCATTTTTCTATTTAATTGATCACGCAGAGAATAAGATAAAAGAGAAACAACATTTACACGACCCTAGACACAATCGTTTCCGTTAACAATAATTAATTCGGTTTAACTAATCATGTTATAATTAATTACCGAGCTTTGCTTGGTTTTTTTTAAATCGTGTGTTTTGGAAATTTTATTTAGACTAGGAGGCATGCCCCCTACGCGCTTACGCGCACAAACCCTCAACCCGCTCCGAGCTTCACTGTCCGCTGAAATATGAACTTGGGTCGCTGATCTGACGGGGTTCTTGAGGTAAAATGCAGGTGTTATGTTTACATATTTATTAGTTCACCTCCGAATATGAAGTGCCGTGCTTAGTCGTGAAACTATTTATTTTACTTAAAACTTATTGCTAACTAAGCACTACGAATATATGTCACACAATCACTGCTGAGAGCGTATAATACATAGACATCGTTTACGTATGTCACCATACTACACCGCCACGCCCAGCCTAGGGCCTAGCTAGAAACTTTTGCTTGGGATTTGACACGTAACAACATGTATGGTCTCGTTCTAAATGGAGCTCGGCCTTCGGCCTCGCCACGGCGAGGTTCCAAGTGCCCGCTTTGCGGAACTCGGCCTTCGGCCTCGCAATATTGCTCCATCTGAATTTTATGTTTTTACTTTTACACCGGAACAGAGAACGAAAAGATTTGTCTTAATTCCGTACTAGAATAACACGTTTCGTGTGACTTAATAAACTGTCCACCAAAAATCCAAAAATTACAAGTTATACGTGATTTTGGTTTTCATAGGAATTTTAAATTTCTCTCATAGAGAGAGTATGGACGGCCCACAGTAGAATGGCGATTGTAAGCTCTTGGGTTTGTGATTAACTCTATTGCTCAGGTTTCCCCACAATGTTTATCTTCACACTGTAAATGAAAGGTACATATTGCTACGCCTAGTAAGAATTCACAAGTGACGTAACCTAAAAAGTCTACAATGCCGGTATCGAACTCAAGTCCCAGCTATGCGCCACCACCGTGTCTTTTATTTAAGAATGTCAAAGAGAAAGTGACAAAGAAAATTGTGTAGCAGGTTATTTTCATCTGAAATTGTGCCGTGAAATATGTAGCAATACTACAAAAGTTGTATTCATTTCCATGTATGAGGAGAAAATCCCGCGTAACCCTCGCGGACGAAAGTGAGCCAAATAGGACACAATAACACAATTCAATTCTCGGAGTCACAATGTTGTTGCGAGAATTGACTGCCTTCTTGGTCTAGCGTTTAACACGGTCGGTACCAAGACAGAGGTCGTGGGTTCGAATGCCACTGAAGGTTCTGTACTTGATTTGTACCAATTATCCTAGTCTGGGTTTATTTCCATGTTTGTGATGTCCTTGCTACTACAGGGTATCGTAGTTTGGGACCAGTTCGAGTAATATTTAAAGCCGCTATACTTGATTTGTACAAATTATCCCAGTCTGGGTGTAAGTCCATATTTGTGACGTTCTTTGCACAGGGTATCCCAGTTTGGGACCAGGATTATTGGATTATTGGAATATTATTTGGAAGCGACACTCGCACGTGTAAAGCCACTGGAGCTCATAATGCCTTTTCAATTACTTCCGAAGGAGACAATGAAAATAAACGATTCACCGAATTCATCAGACTTATCCTGCTAATCGCTGAAAGTGCCCCCGAAACATTAAATAGAAACGAACAAAAGGATGGCTTCAAGTTAACTCGAAACACGAACTTTTGGATTACAGAATTACTTTCGTTCGCACATTTTGAACAAAGTGTGTTTTATTCATAAAAGTTGTATTGACGACCGCTGTGGTGCAGCGGTTAGCGCATCTGCCTATGGTTAGCGCATGCGAGAGATCCCGGGTTCGAATCCCGGCTGAAAAAAAAACCAGGTCTTGGATGTATCACTGGAGACTGAACTGATGATACACTGGTATGCAAGTTTGACCATTAGCTAGGACAACTAGCTTGCGCTTAGCTAAAAGTCGTGGGTTTGATTCCCACTGGGGGTTGCTGTACACTTGACAACCTCTGTGGCGTAGTAGTGTGCGCATAAGCTTACCATGCGAGAGGTCAGTCAATCAGGGGGTTCCGGCCAAAAAGGTCGTCAAATGTACAGCGACCCCCATTGAGAATCAAACCCACGACTTTTAGTTAAGCGCTAGCTAGTTGTCCTATCTCCACCAAGCCAAGTCAGAGGCCTTAGGGTGGCTCGAAAATTTCTGACAGTAAGACCAACCACTAGTCTTACAAGCCTCTACCAATCCGGACTTGGCCCCCGTGGTGTAGTATGGCCTGTACCTTCCTCAGAGAAGAGACCCGTGCCCCTCGGTGGGGACATACTGGGTTGATGATGATGTTGTCCTAGCTAGTAGCCAAACTTGCATTCCAGTGTATCTTTAGTTCGGTCTCCAGTGATACTTCTAGGTATGTATTCGGTTTGTTCAGCGGCGAAACTTGGGAAGTTCTTCCTGGGGGCGGTCACGTGTAACAATTCGCCGCCTCATGAATAATTCAAGCGCGCGGGGCTAACACAAAACTGGATTACTTGACGCTGACATATGTACACCTCGCTTGTAGATAAGGAGTGCAGCCAAAGCAGGTGTGTTAACTCCTGCGCAGTATAAAGACTGAGGCGCTAGTACCTACTAAAAATCGTGAAGGCTATATAACATTGCCTGTGCGTACAAAAACAAAAAGATCACTGACCCATTTATTTTGGATCTTGTAAGTATTTAGTTTTCTTTAATAATTTCTCATAACCTATTCAAGTCTTTGTTTGTCAATTTCATTTATATTGGAAACAAATGTGTTACAATTTGTGTCCTGGCTCCTAAAGTACGCTTCCCTTTGCTATGGGTAGCCAGGTTACTTCCGTACGATAATCTTAGTAGTTATCATCATAATATGATGCCAGGACACAATTTGTAAAAAAATTCTGATAAGTAGAAAAAAAAAATTCTGAGAAGTAGAAACGAAATATATTTGTGGCATTAGTGATATCTACTTATAAGAAAGAAAGAAAGAAAGAGAAACGTTTACAACTACAAAAAAGTTTAAAACTTATAATATATCCTTATACTTATACTTGCTTATATACTTATATTCTATCTATCTGTCGATCTTGCATAATTCGATCGATTATACTACCTAATATTATTTTGCTTTTTTTAATATTATTTTTAAACTAACTAAACTAAAGTAACAGTTAACTTTATTAATAATTTGCAACAATAAATTTCTTATTTCTTATTTTCTTTTGGCTGAGTATCTTGGAATAATTGGGTCTGGGTGTATTTCCATGTTTGTGGTGTCCTTGCCTGGTTACCACAGCCGAGGGTATCCTAGTGTAGGATCAGGAGAAGTGGTTGTATTAAGTCAAAGTTGTTTACTTATTTATTTACACACTATGCTGAGTCGGGCCTATTTTGGGGGCTCAATATTTAAAACCTACGAACCCTTCGGGCATTTTTTTTTGTTTTCGTTCCTATTTTGTTATCGTTTGTTTTCATGTTGTGCCGTTTATTACTCACTTTTTATGCGTTTTCTGTTAAATGTTGTAATAATTCAATGATATTTGTTTTGAGTGCGTATCCTGTCGTGAAATAAATAAATTTTCTCCTTTCTTTTCTATTTGTTGTGATTAACTTCAAGTTATTTGTTTGTACAGCAACACCATTCGCTGATAAATTGTGCCCGGATAACGGCGACAGGCTTGCCACTTGTCACGTTTGGGACCTAATAAACTCGGCAAAACGTGGGTCCAGCTCTAGAGACTGGTGCCTCTGCCTACCCCTTCGGGGATAACGGGCGTGAGTTTATTATTTATTTTTATTTTATAACTTCAAGTTTGAATATCGGTCGGCTCCATCGACTTGATACTTTTACGAAATTTGCATTTGAAGAAATAAGAAGAAACAGTTATTGTAAAAACAGTACACACGCCACAATAACAAAACAAAACAAAAAATAAAAACATAAAAATAATTTAAAAAAACAGAAGGAAAATAAAAGTCACGGCGTGTCACTCACTGCTATTCTAATGGCAGCTGACTCTGCATTTAGAATTTACTGTCTGTGCTAAAAAACGAGTGATAAACCCATGAGTGTATTTTTTGTAACTCTTCACAGTGGTGCGTATCGGCGGGCGGTCACGCGCTTGGTGGAATATTTATTTTTCAATTTTCTGGCGGCGTCGCCGACGCGAGGCGAATTCAGCAGTCGATGTGTTGAAATTCTAAGAGACTTCTCTACGACTGTCGAGGGGTTATTTGCTTCTGGCGTTCCCCAATCGAATTTCTCGTCAAGAGTTAGGTTAGTCCATCCTTTTCCACTTGACAAGATCTAAATTAAAGAATTCTGGGGAAAGTTGTGAATGCGATCGGGTTAATATTTAAAAGACAGGGGACGTTGACGCGGGTCGCTTTCAAGCGAAAACCTTATTTGTGGAGGACATCTTGCCGTAACTTATTTCGACGCGTGTTTTTCTCGGAAAGCCACGAGCGGGGCTCGAGACAAAAGTTATATTTGTTCGTTTGCTCCGCGACAGCGTGAAGTGGCCGTTGGTGTTTCATATTTTACGAAGCAATTAAACAAAGTTGTTCGCCGATAAAAGTGAAACAGGATCCTTTAAATAAAAAGGTATATTAGAGTTTATTAAGTGCTGCCCACGGTATTTGTGTTGTAGCTGGGTTACAGAGGACTTTTTGAAAGAAACTTGTGAAGACTAAAGTTACAGAGCGAGTCCACTGCAATCATGAGTGAAGTGTAAAGGTTTGCTTTTCGTTTTGCGGTGCTACTTCTAAGGCGCTATTGGATCGTAGTACACATTGGTGGAACTTTCGAGGATCTAATCGTGACTTCGATAACTTCCTCTGAATCGGCCGGTTCGCTCTTCAACTTTACAACTGGTTCCTCTGCGCATAATAATTATACTAAGTGCATGTTACATAATCATTGCATTGCTACCTAATCAACACGACTGTGATAGTCCACTTGGCATCAAGTTGACAGTAAAGTTGCCTTGGCATAGTAAAGTTGTGTCAATGAAGTTTTAAAGTCATATGACATTGTTTTATGCTTTATACGGCTAGCAGATGATATATTGTAGCTTGCACCAGTGCTAAGACTACATGTGAAGATGTTTCATTTTCAGGAAAAATTACACGATTCGACCGTGAGGCAAGTTATTTGACCAAGCCACTAAATTTTTTGTCATTTAAAGCAGGTAAAATATACCTGCTTTTATTTTATTGAAAACATCTCTCCTCCTGCCCACTGCACGTGGCCTGACACGCACTTGGCCACTTTTATACCCGAGTGTGAATAAATTCTAAGTAAAAACTGCCACATAACACGGTCCGGTCCGGATTTAGCTTGGGACCGCAAGATCGCTACACATCGCTAGCTTACACCTTTGTCGGAAGAGTCCCACCATGTTTCGTTCTGATTAGAGACAGAGCTCCCGTCATCGGCTACCTATTTTCACGGACAAACCTGCATCTCCGGCTCGACGGCAACCCGCAGCGGCACGTGCACGTGCAGGCGCATGTCGCGGCGCGCCTCGCCGAGCGCGTTGTGCGCGCGACACGCCCACGCGCCGCGCTCGGCTGCGCTTGCGGCCAGCACGCGTAACACGGGCCCGCGCGCGCTCACCCGCCGCGACGGCCCCACCGGAGACAGCCGCCCGCCCACCGCGTGGAACCAGCTGCGACGGCAAATGGAAGGTCAGCGAATTAGCTACGTATGCACAATCATGTAAAGCTCGCAAGCAGGATAGTAAAGAGCCGACCCCAACTAAAATGGGAAGGAGGCCGGTAGAAGAAGAAGAATGATCGTAAACTATTAAGAACTTGTTAACAAGCTAATTCATAAAGCCTGTTGAAAAGGATGTCATCATCATAATCAGTTCCTGTTATCAGTCACAAACGGTTCTTAAAACAGATTTCCATGGCGATCAATTTTGCACCTTCAATTCAATCTCGTCTGTATTCACCCGATATTGCTGGAATAAAATGTTTCCAGGAGGTAAAAGAAAAACATCCAAGTGCAATTCGCACTCGTGCACCAAGGGAACCGTACTTCTACATGGCTGTTGTTTTATTGTTCTTCATTAGAATATTTAATGAGTCTCCGAATCACGAATCGCAACTGCCTACTACGGTTCTAAAGATAGAGCCCTTTAAAAGTTGGACGAACAGACAGAAAGCAAAGGCAGATTAATGTGTTCTACTGGGTACAATTCAGGTACGAGACCCTGAAAACCGTGTGGCACCAGAAATTATCTGCATACCTGTAAGTAGGTGGGGGGTTCCCGATGGCGAAGCAGACGAGCGTTGCGTCGCTGCCTTCCGCCACTTCCTCCTCGCTGCTGGCGGTCACTATCCGCGGCGCCATGCTGCCGGGCGTGCCTGGTCAAGAGGAGGTAATGTTACTCTTTGGAGTGAAACGCAGTGGGTAAACGAAGAAATAGTGCAATAAGAAATACCTAAGTACTGTAATTATTATGAAGCTATCATAAATAATTGCTTAGTACCTGACATGCTGGATGTCAACGTACTATGTTAGCCGCTGCCTTCGGGTCGTAGTGGAGCAAAAGGCAGCGGGAAAAACACTCCACTATGACCATGTTTTCTAAAATATTTTCATACCTAATACATGAGTGCCTAAGTTTATGATACGATTCTATGATTTCCGTAACTTTAAACTCAAAACATCCGTTAATGTTCTTACAAAAGTAGGAAAAACGTTAATGCTGCGGTCAGACATTGAACAGCACTCAATCACAAGCATAGCCCAGGGGTCAGCCATCACCAGTCTCAACAACTTTAGAGGGAAATAGGTAACTCGGCAACCACGTAACCATACGAATGGTCTTTAGCAAACCTGCATAGTTCTTGTCACTTATAAAATATGTGATATGTAGATAATGTCGTCCATGCCGATCCGGCTACGGCGGCTGTTGTTGGACCGCCCCAGGCTACGATGAGAACGTTAAGATTGAAGAAAACATGTGATATAATTACACATTAAAAACATACACATTTACATACAGGCACATAAATTCCCTCTATCCCCACACTAGGATACCCTGTGTCGTAGGAACCAGAAACACCGACATCACAGCCAAGACCTGGGATGTTTTT
The DNA here is from genome assembly GCA_947310845.1 of Yponomeuta plumbellus. Classification (NCBI taxonomy): domain Eukaryota; kingdom Metazoa; phylum Arthropoda; class Insecta; order Lepidoptera; family Yponomeutidae; genus Yponomeuta; species Yponomeuta plumbellus. The sequence goes on along the minus strand of OX371193.1, from coordinate 435,287 downwards.
TGTCGGGCCGGGGTTCGAACCCGAGACCTCTAGCATGGTAGAACCCGAGACATCTATATGGGCTTACCACGACGCCACTGCGGCCGTCAAAGTTATTTATATTAACTTTTGTACTAACTAAATTGTAATAATAATGAAATCGCAGTGGAATTGGTTTACTTATACTCACTGGAATGTACGAGGGAAGTGGGCTCGCTGCGCTTGGTCTCATGGGTCAGCTCGTGTGTGACCTCGCAGGAGTAGCTTCCCCCCGCGCCCCCCTCCAGCACGAGCAGCTCCCCCCGCGCGCCAGCCACCATGTGCGCTTCATCTGCGACAAGTAAACGGGCGAGTCAACTCGGCTCAGTTGCGGCGATCGTGATTGGTCTCGGGGCTATGCAAAATATTTGAACAGTTCAATGATTTGTAGGGACAAATAACTGGAATCAAAATAACCAGCAATATACTTCCAAGCGTTGACTATTAAACAAGTTAGTGAGCTGCTTTGATGATCTAAGGCAGGGGCTGGATGGGTATGTCAGAGGATAGCAGGAAGTTGCATGACTTGATGCAGGCTCATGTCCACCAATGAACGCGTTCCATACGCGTCCCTTGCTAATTGATTGATTGATTAAAGTGGGACCAAACTAGGTACTTCACTATAAGTTTCATTCATTAAATTAAGCCCCGTCTGCTCAGCAGCAGTTTGGTTGTTTGTTATTTTTTTATTATTTTTGTATTAAATTGTCTTTTACATGCATTATTTGTAAATTTAATCTAATTTTACATTGTCTGTAATATGTGCGATGCAAAGACGATAAATAGACTAAGATCTTATTTGTCAGAAACTGAAAATTGGTTAATGCTTTAGTAATGAGGCAAGGATATTACAAACAAGCAAAAACATCCTGACTAGAAATAACACAATCAATCTAACCTCTAACCTGGTAACTTCTAACCGGGAACCTAACCCACGACCTCAGTTTTGATAAGTATGCGCTTTAACGGCTCTATCAAGGACGCAGTCAATGGATGAATGAGTTATGAGGAAAAATACCTAGCATCGTACGGACATACGAGCCAGATAATACATGGGGAAATAATTAAAATATAATATGCACATTAAGCAGTTGGTGCCGGCTGCCGTTGATAGATCACAAGTGAGGATATCGCAAAAATATTCGAAAATTTCTTTACAAACATCCCCCTCAATATAACAGCGTGTTTAAATTCTTCCCCAGAGTCAGCAGAATCCTTGATGTTAGAAAATATAAAACCGTGCACAATAGCATTTCAATTCTCCCACGTTAGCCCCCAACCCTTTTTAAAACATTTAAACAAATAAATATAAAGAAAACTGAAGATCTCTGGGGACTATCAGTTAAATTGATATCCACGGTAATTCATAACATGGCACCACACCTTGCCATAATTTTTAATAAATGTATTGATCAGGGGACGTTCCCTGATCTCTTAAAGTTTAGTAAAATTGTTCCTTTATTTAAGTCAGGTGACAGTGATGATCCGAACAATTTTAGACCCGTAGCAATACTTCCAGTATTTAGTAAAGTATTTGAAAAAATCATTTTACACCAATTGCTGACACACTTCACATTAAATAAACTCTTCCATAAAAAACAATTCGGTTTCACTAAGGGTCGTTCAACGACAGACGCACTTGTGGCGTTGATGAATCACATCTTTGATACGTGGGAGGAGGCGCAGGATGCCATCGGGGTTTTCTGTGACCTATCCAAAGCTTTTGATTGCGTAGACCACAAAACCCTCCTTCGTAAGATCATCAGTTACGGTCTCAGTAATAAATCTTTAGAACTTCTTAGATCGTATTTAGCTAATAGAGTGCAGAAAGTTGATATTAATGGAGTTAAGTCACCCGGATCCGATGTTAAAATAGGAGTTCCTCAGGGTTCAATTTTAGGGCCGTTCCTTTTCTTAGTGTAACATACACGAGCTGTAAATGATCTGCCGTACCTAGTTGAGAAATTGTCACAAATAGTATTGTTTGCGGATGACACTTCTCTAATTTTTAAAATCAAGAGAGGTCAATCTAATATAGACGATGTAAACAATGCTCTTTCTAAAATTCTGAACTGGTTTAAAGTAAACAATCTTATGTTAAATGCCAAAAAAACAAAATGTATTAAGTTTTCATTGCCCAATGTCAAAAAAGTGGACACAAGTTTTACAATAGCTGGTGACAGACTAGACTTAGTTGAGACAACGGTGTTTTTAGGCATTACAATAGACTCAAAACTACAATGGGATCAACACATAGAAAAGTTGGTAGGTTGAGTTCAGCTGCATTTGCAATTAGAAAAATTAGACAACTAAAGATGTAGAAACTGCGAGGCTAGTTTATTTCAGTTATTTCCACAGCATTATGTCATATGGTCTGCTACTATGGGGGCGGGCGGCAAATATAGAAACAATTTTTATTCTCCAAAAACGGGCTATTTGAGGTATTTACAATTTACCTGCCAGACACTCACTACGTGAGTTTTTTAAGGAAATAGAAATTCTTACGCTAGCTTGCCAATATATATTCGATAACATAATGTATGTACGTAAAAACATAACTACATTTAAGCTAAACAGGGATATACATAACGTTAACACCAGAAATCGAAACAAAATTGCCTCATCTAGATTCAGATTAGCAAAGGTAAATACATCATTTGTAGGATATAGTGTACGTTTTTATAACAAAATTCCTGAAAGTATTCTATCCCTGCCAGGAAATAAATTTAAATTTGTTATTAAAACTGCGCTGTGTAAAAAGGCATACTACAGAATAGATGACTTTATAGATGATAAAAACCCTTGGCAGTAAACCAATTCCACAACGAGCTAGTTATTGGTATTCGAATAATATATAGGGTTTAATAAATTTCATACATATGTACAGACGCTGTGATTGCATATCAAAACTATGCTATTTTATTTATGTACATCCGAAAATCCACACCTACCGACTATGTTCTTCCTGCAATTCTCTCCATCCAAAGGTTGTCTGGAAGAGATCGCTCTAAGCGATAAGACCGCCAATTGTGTACCATTTACACATAAGGAAATTACAATAACTCTGTATTCTGGTTGAGCAATAAAGTGTTATCTATCTATCTCTCTATTATTATAGATAACTGACAAGAACTTTATCACACAAGTTTGCCAAAGGCCATGCGAATGGTGGCGCGGTGGCCGGGTCGCCTATCTCCCTCTAATATGGTTGAGACTGGTGATGGCTGACCTCTGCGTTACGCTCGTGAACGGGTGCCGTCCGTGTCTGGCCGCAGCATTGGTGTTTTATTACCTTTTAAGAATATTGAATGATGTTTGACTTTGCAAGTATTGATTGCACTCATGGATCTTGAGATTCTTGGTATACGAACACTCATACCTAATTTGTATTAGCTTTAAGTTGATTTGAGAAAAGATGGTCAGAGTGGAGTTTTTTTTCGCTGCCTTTTTCTCCACTACTGGCGGCCCTAAGGCAGCGGCTAACATTATACATAACTGTATGTACATTGACATTCAACAATCAGAATGTAAATTCTTTACGTTGAAATAAAAAAAAAATGAATTTGAATTTGCAGTCGTTAACCTTAGGGCGGCTTGAAAACTTCTGACAGTAAGACCAGCCACTAGTCTTACAAGCCTCCACAAATTCAGACTTGGCCCCTGTAGTTGAGTATGGCATAGGCCATACTCAACATCCTTCCTCAGGGAAGAGACCTGTGCCCCTCGGTGGGACATAATGGGTTGATCATGATGATTCGTCACCGCTTGAAGTTTATTGGATTGAAATATAATATTCAAATTGACTTATTTCGTTTCTACAGTGCATTTCAAATGAATTTTATTTGCTAGAGTAGCTGGAACAGTGTCAATGGGGCATGTGGAATAACAAAGTTTCAAGGAGTTGTTGCAAGTTGTGACAATACGTAAACGGTACACGAAGTTTACGGAGAGCTCCAGTTAATTAACTTTACTGGGTTAAGGACTTGACTTAAATGAAATTTTAACTAACTGATCGTGATCCAACTATAGAATATAGCCTAATATTATTATCAGCTGTTGTATGAAAAGCTCTAAAATCCCTGTCGTTTTTTATAAAACATATAAAGCTTGTACTTTCTAATAACTAGTCTTTGGCCTGCACAGGTTTTTGTGTAATAGATACCTAGTTAAACTTTCTCGCTTTGAAATAAAGTCCATACCTAAAAAAAAATTACTACCTGAAAAAACATGACAAATCATGCTTGTAAGGGTTAACGTTAATAACTGTTAACACACCTTTTAATTTATGCTATTTTATTTGGGTACCTACACAAACAATTGTACAATAAGTGGTTAGGTACAGCTGCATTAAGTAAAGTATTTTAATTATTTGTACAACCAGCGACGCTTACCACGAGGTGGACAAAATGAAAAGAAAGGCTTCAGTGTGGGTTAATTTCTGAATGGTTGCTAAGTTAAATAAAATTAATAAAGTGAACTTCCTAATAAGATGTCAATCTTATTAGTAAGAATATTTAAACTCAAATTGACCAAAATTACTATTTATCAAGTCCTTTATAATTAAGACGGCCCGAGACGCAGCAAGGTTTGTATCATTATTACAAGCCTGTATTATCTGACTAATGAATGTCGATGCAAAAGTGATCTACACAAGCTTTATCATGCACCTTACTCTTATATTTATTTTGTACATGTACAAGAAAAACTGTTTTTATTACTGTTTTTTGGTTTTTGTGTGCAATTAAACATTTTTATCTCTTTTTATCTCTTATCTCTTATCTGTCAGGATCCTAGGAATTGGCAGTTCCTGTGGGCTCATTATGTAATTTTCGCAACGGATATTCATAGTTACGTCTTAAAAAGTCATGTATACCACTACTGTACAGCACTACCTTCTTTTAAGACCCTATCTCTCACAGAGATAAGCTCGCCTTTGTACGTGTTCTTTTTTAATGTAATGTTTAATGTTTAATGTTTAATGTTTCGTGTGCAATAAAGTATAATAATATTAAACATATTATGTTAGAGCAAGACAGTACTCCGTACGACGTCGGTTCTTGTGTTGACGTGACTTTTTAAGACGTATGAATATCCGTTGCGAAAATTACATAATGAGCCCTATCCTCTAGGATGTAGACATGAGCTTATGATTGTATTCATGTTATGCACCGTATTATCAAAACATCACACACAGCCGCTTTTAAGTTTCCCAGCAAAACACCTTCTTTCATTTGCCTATCTGAGTTGCAGGAACCGCACTCGCTTTAATACCCGCACCGCTGCCGGGAAACTCGGTCTATCTCCGAAGGTAAAATATTTTAGTATCGCAAGTGAGCAGTCGGTAACGAGCTGGAATAAATGGGTGGCCGTATAAAAGTTTTCTCCGACATAAATCGGAGTTTTTTTTTTAAAACATTTACATGCAGACGCATACATACTTCTGGCCCTACACTAGGATCCCATTTGTCGTGGAAACCAGAAACAGCAACATCACAAACATATAATACCTGGGGTTTTTTCTGTCCCCAGCCGGGATTCGAACCCGAGGCCTCTCGCATGGTAGGTAGATGCCCTCGTTTACCTCGTTTGTTTACTTTGGCCTTAGATTGATACTTATCTAACACCTGGATAAAAATAACTGACATGATATGACATAATTATGACAATATGACTTATGATGAGGCGCTTATCTACCAAGACGTCTTGGGTTCTATTTCTACTGGGGCCCGCCTACATTTGTACAAATAGCCTCAGTCTGGGTGTTTTCCCCAGATTTTTATCATTATAAACGCCTCTAAAGGCCTCTTTGCCTGGTTACCATAGCACAGGGTATCCTAGTTTGGGACCAGGTCAAGTGATTGTGTTCCTTCTATGAAAGATGTTTATTTATAATTTATAACCTACAGCCTTAATAATTGTAAGTAGAGATTTGAAATGTTGCATTAACGATCCTTTAATTTCATTAAAAACATATTATTATTTATTATCATACCTCACAGTAATGACAGTATATTATACTGTCATTACATGTGAGGACAAATCGATCATCATTTGTTTCTAATGTAATTAATGTAAAATAAAATGTCACTGAAGTATTAAGTCTAAATAAACAGTGCAACATTAGAAACGATCCTTTTGTGATATAAATAATGACTTCCATTCAACATAATCAGTCCTGGGTCGCAAACTAGGATACCCTGTGCTTTGGTAACCAGATACGGATATCACAAATATTTACATACGTCCAGACTGAGACCAAGAAAGTAAGTGTAGAAAATATAGATAGATACATTAAAAAATGTATTTACACTTGTTAGTTAATTAACTAACTAACGAAAAAGAAACAAAGATAAGAAAAAACAAGAAAAGAAGTTACTAATAAGGTAAAAAGGGGGTTTATAGGGGGATATTTATGGTAAAAATCATCCCTGTTTCGGGATGTTTGCTATCCAGCCAAATAGGTGAGATGCCATGCCATCTAAGCCTTTTTCAGCCACGTCTATTGAGAGAGGCAAATAGTATGTGTAGCGGCGTGTGTGAACGCTACGTTTTCTTTAAATTTTTGGTAAGAATACAGGAATTTGCGGATGATTTAATAAAAGCGATGCGTGTCGTTTTCAAAAGTATATTCGCTAGTATAAAATTACACGTGTCGAGGAAAGGGGTAGAGGGGAACATCGAGATTTTCTTAACCAATCACATTGCAGATCACGCCACCGCGGCCTCCTCCGACTGGCTCTCGATCACGACATGCCATGCGTCCCATTGGCTGATACTGGCACCAATCGGAAGAAGCCGCGACGACGCGATCTACAATGTGATTGGACAGCACAATGTTGTTGTGACATGGGTCCCAAACATGCCCCCGGCCTTGAAAGCACTAGCTTTCGACGTCTCTTGGCACCTCAGGTTGGCTGGCTGCGTCTGCCAGATCTTGCTCAACGAGAGGGCAGATCTTCGTATAGGCTCTTCTCACAATGCCTGACTCTGTGCGTATGTCTGCTACCCTCGAGATGCCGTCGGTTCCAGGGATGGATTTTAGCACTCGCCCCAGCTGCCATTTAAGCGGTGGAAGACTGCTATCCTTTATAACAACCAGCGTGTTGGGCTGAAGCTCATCGGTACTGCTGCGCCATTTTGTCCTCACTTGTAACTCTGAGATGTACTCGTTGGCCCAGCGCGACCAAAAGTGCTGTCGGATTTGCTCCAGTCTCTGATAGCGCGAGAGGCGATGCGTAGGCGTTTCGGTGACGTCAGCGCAGGCGGGTGCGGTGAGCGGTCGACCAACCAGAAAATGTGCTGGGCTAAGAGGAAGAAAGTCTTCAGGATCTGCGGACAGAGGGGTCAGTGGACGGGAATTCAGGACTGCTTCTACTTGTGTGAGTACCGTGCTGAATTCCTCGAATGTAAGATGCGCGTTTCCCACTACTCGGCGTAAGTGGTACTTACAAGACTTGACCCCCGCCTCCCAAAGGCCACCAAAATGCGGAGAATAAGGGGAATGAAATGAAATTTTATTTGTTGACTAGCTGCGTAATCAATTATTCCTTTGCTACAGTTGGCTAAAAATTTATCAAAATCGTTTTTAAGACCAACAAAATTACGACCATTGTCGGAAAAGATTTCAAGCGGCTTACCGCGACGAGCAATAAAGCGCTTTAAAGCGAGCAGATATGCTTCAGTGGAAAGGTCACTAACAAGCTCCAGGTGAATAGCCCGCGTGACAAAACAAACAAACAGGCAAATGTAGGCCTTCACAGTCCTTGCGCCCCTACCCCTACGGTTCAAAATGAGCACAGGCCCGGCATAGTCTACCCCGCTGCGTACGAACGGATTTGTTTGAGTGACACGTTCTTTGGGTAAATTGCCCATCAAAGGTGACAAAGTTTTACCTTTTAAGCGCTTACAAGTAGTACATTGGTGAACTACATTTCTAGATAAATCTCTGCCGCCTATAGGCCACCATGACTCGCGAAGGTGAAATAGTAACGCCTGCGGGCCAGCGTGTAGCAACTGTTTATGTTCGTGACGAAATAGCAATACCGAAAAATAATGCTTGCTTGAGATTAGCATAGGATGTTTTTTACTAAAATTAAAATCAGGGGAGTTGTGAATGCGGCCACCTACTCGCAGAATTCCATTCTGATCCATAAATAAATTTAGCCTGGACAAGTTGTGTTTTGATTTTAATTCATGCCCTCTAGCTATGAACTTCACCTCATCTGAAAAGGACTCCAGTTGGGATAATCTTACTAACCGTATCTCTGCCTCCTCCAATTCTTCCACGCTTAGGCTACCCGTACGCATGTTGTTTTTGTTGCGCGCATTAAAAATAAATCTTAACATAAATGCGACGGCGCGTCTCATTCGGTTGTATTGGGAAAATCGAGTGAATGGTAATAAGGACGGTTCAGATGATGTGCTGCTGTCAGCCACGAGAGAGACAATGCTTGTTTTCAACTCAGGTAACGGCTCTGAGGTGTTATCTATCTGTGTACATTTGATAGACACGTCATCGGGCTTAAAATGTACGTCGTGCAGAAATTGCGGTCCTTCCCACCATAAGGTGGACGAAGAGAGGTCCCGCAAGCCAATACCGCGTGACACCAGGTCAGCTGGGTTAACCTTCCCGCTGACATGACGCCACGGGCAATCCTTTGTCAGCTCATGAATTTCTGCCGTTCTGTTTTGGACGAATGTTTTTAATAAGTTAGGCGCCATGCGTAGCCAGCCTAAAACAATCGTTGAATCAGTCCAAAACATGACGTGACTGAAATCACAGCGTAAGGAGTGAGAAACCTTATTGTACAGCCGAGCGCCCAACAGTGCACCGCATAGCTCGAGCCTAGGCACACTGACCGGTTTTAGAGGCGCGACCTTGCCCTTGGAACACAATAGACGTACTGATACCGTTAAGTTGTTTTTATTAACTGCGCGAATATAGATGCACGCTCCATACGCTGTTTGAGATGCATCAGTGAAAATATGCATCTCTAAATAGGTGGGGTCAGTACCTATAACATGCCGCGGTATTCTTATGGTTTCAAGTAAAGGCAGGGAAGCAACAAACTGGTTCCATACTCGCGTGACGTCACCAGTAGGTAACGCGTCATCCCAACCTAACTTCAGCAACCACAGTTGTTGCAATAAAACTTTTACTAGCATTATCGTTGGACTAAGCAGGCCTAACGGGTCAAAGATTTGCGAAACACTTGACAATATAGACCGCTTCGTAACAGGTTTTTTATCATCATCGTAGCGCGTATTGAAATTAAATTCATCTGATAAATGATACCAACCTAAACCTAAAGTTTTAGTGTTAGTGTTTTCGTTCAGAGTAAACTCCTTCGAGTCTTTAGGTGACTGTACGTTGTCATCGGGAAAAAAGTTGTAGGTCCACTTACGTAATGGAAAACAACCCAAATTTAACGTACTTGCAACTTTGGTACATAGATCTAGCAACTCGGTTTTGTCGTCGGACCCTGTTATCATGTCGTCGACGTAGAAGTCGCGACTGATTACTCTCTGAACCTCGGGATCCGTGCTTTCAATGCCTAACTGTTTCAGACACCTCACACTTAGAAATGGCGCAGACGCGGTTCCGTAGGTCACAGTATTAAGTTTGAAAATACTCAGAGGTTGCGAGGGCTCGTCACGCCAGAGGATAAGTTGTAGGTCGCGCTGATCTTCGGCGATCAGACACTGCCTATACATCTTCTCCACGTCAGCGCAGGCCACAAACCGATATTGCCTAAAGCGGAGCAGAATGTCAATTAGGTCACCCTGTATAGGCGGACCCACCAGCTGCAAATCGTTAAGCGAATTGCCAGCACTTGACGCCGCGCTGGCATCAAACACAACACGAAGCTTGGTCGTCGTACTGTGTTCGCGAAAGACCCCGTGATGCGGCATAAAGTAGTGCGGATCTCCATATGACTCGACGCGTGTCATATGACCCAGGAGCTCGTACTCATGAATGAAATCGCTGTATAATTTTTTATAAGTGTTTGAGCGTTGCAAACGCTTTTCCAACGCCTCAAAGCGGCGTTCAGCTTGGGGTCGAGTTTCTCCTAGCGTATCAGGTGGGAGTTTATGAGGTATGCGTACACAGAACCTCCCTTCACTTGTCCGTGTAGTAGTATGAAGGAAGTGTTCCTCGCAGGTACGCTCCTCATCCGTGCGCTTATCCTGTGAAAACTCCTCGAGCTCCCAGAACTGCCTTAATTGAGTGTCAATACGGTCAGTTGACTGCGTGAAGTGACACTGAATTTGTTTAACATTGCGCGAATTTATGTTAATTTTAATCGGACCAGAAATAATCCAGCCTAGCTTGGTACTGTGTAGAAAAGGACCGTTGCGTAACCTAATTCTACCATCGCTTAAAAGATTCCAAAATTGATCTGCGCCTAATAAAATGTCAATATTCTTGGAATCTAGAAAATGTGGGTCTGCCAACTGAATGCCGTCTGGAATACAGAACTGTTGTGCGCTTAGTTCACATGCAGGTGGCAGTACCGACGTTATATGCGGCAATACAAAACACTGAATGTTTAATGTGTAGTTATTAAAGTGCGATTTAATTTTTACGACACAACTTTGCGTGCATTGTGTGATAGTGTCGCCTACACCATGAATTTCGTGAGTGGACTGTAATAATTGCGTGCCAAGTAAATCACATAAGGATTTAGTAATAAAGCATCTTTGGCTGCCGTTGTCAAGGAGAGCGCGGGCTGTGTGGTATTTACCATTCCTATCAGCTATCTCGATAAGAGCTGTTGACAACAAAACAGGTTGCACACTGACGGACTGTGCGTATTCCGTCTGCATGTGTGCTTTGTTTACGTGAATGCAGCCATTTTTATCATCGAATGGGAGGGAGTCCGCGGCGGAGACGTGCGCGGGGGGAGAGGGCGACCCGCCTGAGGAAGCGGTGAGAGTGACCGGTTTGTTATTTTCATGCGAATGCAGTGATATTGAAGTCGACTGATTAGCATGCGCGTCATTGTGAATCAATGAGTTATGTTTTTGATTGCATTTTCTGCACGGACCAAACCGACAAGTGTCGACCGAGTGCCCAGAACGTAGGCAGTTCTCACAGAGGTTGTGTTCCTGGATAAGTTTCAATTTAGCTTGTAAATTAGTGTCGAGAAATCGTTGACACGAATAAAGTGGATGTTTCGCGTTACACATGGGACACAACCTTTTGGAACTCGGCCGATCTTGTGGTTTATTCGTGGAGACATGACAGTGTGAAAAGTTTGACTTCGGTGCGCTTTGTTTTTTGCTATCATGACTGACAGTGCTGTGAGATAAATGCAACGTTTCTAGCATATCAGCCCTATCTTCCAGAAACTTGATCAAACTGGTTATGTTCACAGACTGTTTGGTGTCACTTTTCGAACCTAACGAGCCGCGATATTGCTCCCACTCTCGCTCTGTAGTTTTATCTAGCTTAGACACAACTAGGTAGATAATTAAGGTGTCCCAGTGATCTGTGGGCTCCCCAAGTATCTTAAGTGCGCGTAAATTCTTCAAAATTGTGTCAATGAGTTTTCTTAGCAGGACAGATGACTCTTTTGTAAGAGATGGCAAATTAAAAAGTGCTTTGATATGGTTTTGAACCAAGAGTCTACTGTTATTGTACCTATTTAACAGTAAGTCCCAGGCAACTGGGTAACTATCTGAAGAAAACTCTAACGCGTCTATTACAATTTCCGCACTCCCTTTAAGTGATGATTTTAAATAGTGATACTTTTGAATGTCGCTTAGTTCGGTGGAGTTATGCACTAGCGATAAAAACGTGTCTCTAAATTCCAACCAGTGCTCAAATGAACCGTCAAAGGTGGGCATAGAAATGGTAGGTAATTGAACAGATTTTAACCTAGGCTGATGGCTACTAGCATGTTTGGAGCTGTCAGCAACCCTTCCACTGCTCAGAATCAACTCAGCTTTGGACATAACACTATAAAAAGAATTCTCGAACTGATCTCGCTGATCCAATTGACTTGTTAAATCAGAATCACGAACATTTTCCTCTAGTGTAGTTTGGAGATCGTTGAATTCCTTCAGTAAATTATGAGCCCCATCAATGCGTAATTTTAAGTCAATTCTACTCTGTGCTGACAAAATCTCCTCTTCAGCAATATTATTTACATAGCTACCAAACCGAGTAAGTCTGCCTTTAATAATGCCCCGTTTACGAACAAGTTCACGAATCATTTGATCACCTATACCTTCACAAGGGGACTTGGCCCTACTTTCAGAGGTACTAGCAGTAGGGTTCAAAGACATATTGGTGGCCAGTGAAAGGGGGAGGTACTCACGGTTAGAACAGCACTGAGGAAGACAGCAAGTGCTAGCAGCGGCACCTTGGCTGTTCGATGGCTGTGCAAACCAGGTAGCTCACTCGCAATTATCACTGAAACCAGTTCGAAGGCACGGTATCACACAAGAGAAACAGAGAAGGTTAGGGATAGGATGGGATGGTTGGCCGTACCGAGATGTGCGCTTTGCTCGAGTTGGCGTCCACGTAGACGTCCAAAGTACAGCCTTCCAGGTGTCCTGTGCCTCGCTCCAGTGGGATTGCGATTACGTCCAATAGTTCTCCAGGGATATCCGTCCAGTGTTAACGTTGTAGTTGCGTACAGGGATCTCCACATACAAAGGTTCTTGAATCCTCGCCTCGTGGTCGTATCCAATCGTCGCTAGCGTCTTCGAAGATCAGATTTTATATCCGGCCGAAGGTCCAGCATGTAGCGGCGTGTGTGAACGCTACGTTTTCTTTAAATTTTTGGTAAGAATACAGGAATTTGCGGATGATTTAATAAAAGCGATGCGTGTCGTTTTCAAAAGTATATTCGCTAGTATAAAATTACACGTGTCGAGGAAAGGGGTAGAGGGGAACATCGAGATTTTCTTAACCAATCACATTGCAGATCACGCCACCGCGGCCTCCTCCGACTGGCTCTCGATCACGACATGCCATGCGTCCCATTGGCTGATACTGGCACCAATCGGAAGAAGCCGCGACGACGCGATCTACAATGTGATTGGACAGCACAATGTTGTTGTGACATGGGTCCCAAACAGTATGGCTGGTTAATTCACTCTCTTTATTTGCTTGAAAAATTGTATGCCAACATGCAAGGTAGAATATCTTCGTGATATTTGCTGTCATATTTTTTCTTTTTCTCTCACTCCATTCGATACAGGGTGACCAGAATGTTAAAACCGGGAAGAGGTGACAGAAACACAGCTATATTGCAGCCGGGCATAACTTTACGACTACCACTTGAATTAATAGGTAACTCGTGTCTAGTCGTCGTCAAGTCTCCTAGAACACTGCATGACGTCCCTAAAGAGTTTTATGATTCAGGGGGTAAGATAGAAAGTATGAAAATAACTTTAAAAGAGTTTACGTCAGAACGGATCAAATTAATGACTGAAACTTTGGATTGCGAAGTTGATAAAAAATCTTATCGCAAAATTTTCGATGACCTATTAAATAAAGCGACCTCGTTACTCAACAAACTGTGTTAACTAAAGAAAACAGCTTAATTCACAATTAAAAGAGCCACTTCGTCGAAGTTTTTCTACCGAGTGTACGGCGCTGGCGGGAACTCCGCCGCAGCCTGGAGGGCACGAACAGATGGTCAGCTCCGGTGTGGTTGGAGGTTAAATTTGTTTGACGCAAATAGATATTTGTGGTGTCATGATTTAAATAGAAGTTAAATTGGCCATGCCACATTTTTGAACATACACGGAAATCTCAAAACCATTTCGAGAATTATGCTGTCAGTACAATTTCTATTTAAAAGATTTGTAAATAAGTCTTTATTTTTTAAGATATGCAATAAAAAGCATTGACCTTAAATTGTTTACATTTATTTATTTTGCAAATGACATTTGTTTTTTTACTAATCTTCCTTTGATGACGTCACAACACCAACATCTGAGAAAAATATTAAAAATCAACATAATCAATGAAACTCAAAAATATCGAAATTAGGTTATTCACCTTAAAATGGTGAATATTTACAAAATAAATTATAAAAAACATATGTAAAAAATAAGTAGCGTAGCCAATTACGATGTGTTCGCATCGGTTTGCACGCTCGGACATAAAATTGACAACTAACAAGCTTGGGTAAAGGTGATTTGAGAAAAGATGGTCTGATTGGAATTCCTTTTTCGTTGCCTTTTTCTCTACTACAGTCGGCCCCAAAGCAGCGGCTTACATGATAAGTAGATTGAGATTCAACAAGTACAATGTAAATTCTTAACGTTCAAATACATTTCTGTTTTCTGTTAATAATTGTTCTGTCAATTTGTTTACGTTACGTGTGAGTGGGCGAGCATATAGCTCGGAGAACTTGGGGCGGAAAAGTTGTGACCTTATACCTTATACCGAGTTTTTTCCTTCACTCTCGATAGTGAGAGCGTTTGCGATTTGCATAGGAGTGACCAAGACACAACTAGATGGCGCGCTTTGTCACTCCTATGCAAATCGCAAACGCTCTCGCTATCGAAAGTGAATGACAAAACTCAGTATTCGCAATCTGACGACCAGATGGTCGTTGGATGCGGGCGGCACAACGCCGACGGAAACATGGAAAACTATAAGGGAGGCAGGTGTCCTGCAGTCAGCGTCTGATGATGATGAGTGAAACGACTGTCATGTGTAGATTTGTGTTTGAGTAAACAACTTAGTTAGCCGCCTTAGGCCGGCTTGAAAACTTCTGACAGTAAGACCAGCCATTAGTCTCACAAGCCTTCACCAATCCGGACTTGGCCCCCGTTGTGGAGTATGGTCTATACCTTCATCAGTGAAGAGACCCGTGCCCCTCGGTGGGGACATAATGGGTTGATTAATAATGAAACAATTAGGTACTTAGATCATCCGTCACATGACTGTATGGTTCTTCTAGGCGAAGTGAGTCACGAGCACCGCGGGGGTGCGGGGAGGCGTCGTCACCCGTCACCGTTTACGATCAGATAACTTTCAGACGGAGTTTTTCAATGAATTCTAAATGTTCCATCGGACCACCCGTCCACTTCTCACTCTGACACCTGCTTGCTCAATATCTCCGTCCCTTTCCCGGACGGTTTCGAGTGTTAACTGATGTCGCGCTAAGATACCGTTCTTACTTGGTTGACAGAATGGAAGGGCCTTTTGTTTTCTCTTTTCGAGCGGTGTATTGTTACTTTAGCTTAGTTTACTCGGTAAACAAAGCTTGATTGTGAGGAAAACAATTCAGCGTTTTATCTGACAACACTTTTTCATAAAATATCAAAGACGTTGAGAGTAAAATACGTACAAAGATTATTTCTGTACCATGAATATCAAAAGGTCAGTGATAACAGACAGTCATAGAAAACGATTCTTTTAAATTACTTAGATAAGCTCACGCCTGTACCCTAGAGGGGTAAGCAGAGACCAGGGACAACCACTTGCCAAGATCCAGACAAATCACTTCCGCTTCATCGACTTTCATTAGACGTTGCACGCACGTATGCCGGTTTCAGGTCTTTTTTATGTTACCCTTTGCTAATACATTCCCTATTCCCAAACTGTTCCTCTAAATTATTTTCGAATTTTGATGTACGAAAGATGTACTTTATAGTATTAAGCTCGCCCTTGTACAGAACACTGTTTATTGTGCAATACAGAATTTTTCATTCATTCATTCATTCATAACTTTGAGAATGAATGCAAAATATTTACCAAATACACCTGTGCGCCTGGTGCTACATTCTGGCTGTGATAAAACCTTATGTACCTGTGAAGTCATTAGTAGAGTCGAATCAATAAAATATCTAGGGCTAATAATCGATCAGAACCTATCTTTTAAACTCCATATTTCCGTATTAGCTCAGAGGGTTAGGAAGCTCATCTATGTGATGAAACTGCTGCGCAACTCGGCCGATAAAAACACTCTCTATTTAGTGTATGTGTCGCTGTGCGAGTCAATCATCTCATATGGTATCTCGGCCTGGGGTGGAGCGGGAATTACAGCGATGCTAGAGCTCGAGCGAGCGCAACGGTCGGTACTAAAAGTTATGCTCAAAAAACCGTATAGATACCCCACTGCGAGCTTATATGAGGAGGCATCTGTGCTGACCGCACGTCAGCTTTTCATACTCAAGGCATCGCTGATTGTTCACCGTAGAACGATATCATCACCCAACCTCCAAAACCTTCTCCAACGACGCACTTTTAGAACACCAGTGCCACAGATCAAAATCATCAAAACACACAGTGTTTGCACAGCGATTCCCCGAATTTATCTTTCCTTGTATCTATAATAAAATCATCAAGTCCTGTGACATATTACAACTTAATGTTTTTCTAGCAAAACAAACAATAAAGAAATGGCTTTTAACACTATCATACAGAGAAACGGAAAACCTGCTACTAATAACCAAATAGTTCACCAATTGCTTATTATTATTATTTTCAAGTAAGTGTATCATATCCTCCATAATAATATTTATGTAAGTCTATCTCCTGGACTCCCCAATGACCGACCGACAGACAGCTTTTTAATTATTAATTTTTGAAATATACCAGGGTAAAGTAGTTTAAGAAAAACGACTGTTCTACCTAAAAAAAAAAAACTCATTGTTAATCATTGCTGGGCCCCCGCGATACAGGCTTGACCTAGTGCGGGGACCACAATCGATCCCAAGATCCCAAATCAAAGTATTCTGTAATAGTTAATACCTTATTTTTAAATCTAGTTTTAGTTCTAGTTCTAAGGATCAATGTGTGTTTTCTGGCAAATAAATTATTTCTATTTTCTATTTTTAAGTGGCGTTGAAACATCGCTTGTTTTAACGAAAATCCCTAGAACTAGGAACGGAGCGATAGTCGGCTCTCTGCGAGCAGATGCAACCGGGTACTTTGTGCTACGGAGGTGTAAAGCGAGTCCGCCGAGCGGAACAGTTTAATGAGCGCTGTTGTCACTCACGATGAGTCGCCGCTCCTCTCCGCCCCTCTCGTCTCCTCCTCGATCCACCCCGCTCTTTTATCATGTATGGGGTGCTTTATTCACTCTCGCTAATTAGTGCTTCGCTCAGTATTGTCACACGAATTATTCAAATTCCAGCCTGCAATTATTAAATGTTCAGAATTCGTGAGTTTTATCTTGACCCAAATTTTGAGCAAGGCGACGGGATTTTGATTAGATGTATATTATATACAGCTACATTGTATTTACGCCTGAACACCAATCAAATTGTAAAAAAGCCTGTTGAAACAAAAAAGAGAAGTCGTGAAGTGCCCTCGGCGCAAGTCGAGCGCTACTCAAAGATCGCGCCGGGGACAAAGGCAGCCGGTTCTGGGGAAAAATATATTACTAACGGGAATTCCACTGCGCGATTTAATCATTTATTGCTTCTAACTGCTAAGTGAAAAGTAAAACAAAACGGTTCCAATTTATCGAGTGTCCGCCGCCGTATTTCTTTTCATCAGCTTAACTGGAAGGAGTTCCGACACAGGCGATATAAAATTTTACGACTTTGACAGTTACGTTCATGGCCTTTCGAATGACATCCCGTTTATGTGTCATTATCATAAAACGGCCGATATTGAGTCGGAACGGGCTCTTATCGCATGTGATGTCTCGAGCTGTAACTGTTTTATGAAACAATCGGATGTGAGTGAGCTCGAAGTTACACGGAGAGGTAGGAACTTTGATTGGTGCTGTACGAGGTTCGAGACAAAAAAAAAACCCAAAACCGCTCGATGTGGGTAACATTCTAAGTGGAACAGCTTTATAGGCAAAGCTCTGCATGTAGTGTTACATATATTTTGTCATTGTATTAAGCTGCCTACTCAAAAATAAACAGTCGGTGTGACTGCATACCAAAAACTATGCCATTGTTGGATCTAGTGGCTCTACCTGCCTATCACCAAACTATATAGTCTCAGAGGGTTACGTGGAGATTGAATTAAACGTCAATTTACTGCAACGGATATCCGACTCTTTATTGTCCACACACACGGAAATTACACTTTACATAATTTGGACACAACTGTACTAGCGGAGTGGTGGCACGCGACTAGCGTCGCTACAACATGAAGAAACTGATTACTCGGCAAGACTGTGCGTGCGCAGACGCTACAATATTCCCCCTCTTACAAAAAAATTTTTAGGAAAAAAATTTTGAAGTTGACTTCAACTTAAAACTTATTACCTTGACTGTACCGAGTATGAATTATGAACCAAAAACTTTTGTGAATTTCCTGTTTGACTATTTTGATGTAATATTCGATTAAAGATACGCTGTCATCCAATACAAGAATCTTAAGACAAACACATGAATCTGAAGACAAAATCTTGAAACTTGTGCAGCGTCGCATTGGCTTTGTTAGTAGTGGAGTAACAGTTGGTGGAGGCACTGATAAGGTTAGCACATAGTTTGGGAGCGACGATTGTAACTGTTCAAGTAAGTAGCAGAACAATTTACTGTTAAGTTTCATAGTGGGGCCCTGTGGATTCAAAAACTGGTCTAATTGTCTCACCTACTACGTGCTGATATTTTATTGGGTGATTAGGATATTTATTTTTATTTAAATATTATGGACTGAAAGAGAATATTATGACTAGAATTGAGAAAGAAATGTTGTGTTGGTTTGATCATGTGGAGAGGATGAAGGAAGAAAGACTGACAAAACAAATATACGGAACGAATGTGAGTAGAAGGGCCGGTAAGAGATGCCCTAGGTGGATATACTTCAACCAGCCCTATTGGGCATATATTAGGAAACGGCAAGATAAAAAGTATCCGATACCAGCGTGCGTATATGCAACGACTAATGAATGTCGATCAAGCGAAAAGATCTTTCAGGGTCGTGGCAAGGTCTCTGCTTACGCCTTTGGGATACGGGGGTGTGAGCTTAAGTATCTATTTATTTTTATTTATTGAAACATAACAAACAATTTTATTGTGAAACATAGTTATTAGTTTATTAGTCACGAACATTTTACTTACATCATAAATCACACATGTAATTTAACAACTAGTGTCCTTTTCTACAGGTTAAGAGAGAAGAATAGTACGTGCTCGTCCATACAAAAAGAGAAAACGTTTTTCCACTTCTAAATATTTTCCAATCTCCATGATTCTTCCATCCACAAAGATTTAGGCCGATTTGCTCCCTATTCTTAATTGTGGCATAACCAGCATTCAACGAAAATTCTCACATAAAAGTGGATTTAAATGGCGACTGAAGTGACATTTATAAATAGGTGCAAGCCGGTCCTAGACATGAAAAACTCACAGTTATGCTAACAACAATATTCAAAGATTATCAACCCCAACACATACACAATCGACTCTGTCACGTTACCAGTGATTTTGCCACGGTCGATAAGCGACGGTATTCAATTGTTCAACGTAATTAAGTCAAAATACACTATTAATTCAAACCCCTTTAAGCCCTAAGGCAGCGTCGGGTTCTAAGTCATTATGATGGCGTTATTAGCGATCAAAACCTCTGTCTCATATGTCAGATGTAAGTGGAGTCTGACGGCTCAACTTCTCAATATTCGCAAGAGGCGCGCGGGCGGGGCAGGGGCGGAGGTAATTTTGCAACTCCTGCATCTGCATCAAAGGCGAACATTAAACTTGCATTAGCGACGCTTAAGTTTTATTGAAACTTTTAATTTTATACACCGCCGACGTTCCCCGCCCGAGTTTCCACGCGGCCGGCGCGCTGTAACTCGCTTAATCTCACTAAATGTTCACTTTTCTCAAAGAGTCTGTTCCAGTTGCCTGCTATCCATCACGAAATCCGATCCGTTCAAATGATAACATATCAAGAATTAGAGACCTCGCGGACGTTGCAACTGCTAGATTTGTTTGTTTTAGTTACTGCCATAGTGTTATGTATACTACGGTACATGTATATTACAGGATCAGGTAGCAGATGTTGAGACTATCTTCATCTTGCACAAGCCAACGACCCGATTTATTTACAAGCTACGTAACTTGCTTATTTCACTAAATGTTAAATTTTCTTCGGGAAGGTGACGATAACTGTGAAGTTGGATGAAATCTAACAATAAAATGCGTATTTAGATACTTCAATGGAGCCTCTACATGTCCCACGGTATGGCACTCGCCTTCACTCAGAGAGAGACAGTGGCCACGCGTGCCTACCGTGAAGTGGCAATTTGCTGAGGTATGTAAACACCTTAGAAAGTGATGTTTCCTCACAATGCTTTCTTTTGCGGTCAGTGAGTGGCATTGCCACTATAACTTTACTAATTTTATTTTATTTATTTTATTTTTAATTTATTAGGCACACCAATAGCATACATACAAAACATAGTACAATAGTGTTACAGGAAGATAAAGTTGCATGTACACCACTTATAGGTAAGCACAGCGTTAACATAAATTAAGCTTAGATCGTAAATTAGTTGATGATCACTAATGTACCATAGATAGATAGATAGAGAACACTTTATTGTACATAAAAAAGGAGATTACACAGGTATTTCTTAATCTAAGTGTACAGACGGCGGCCTTATCACTAAAAGTGATCTCTTCCAGACCACCTTTGGATGGACTAGAGCTAGACATTGGAGAAGGAGGTAGATGTACAAAATAAGTAATATAACAATTTCTGAGATATATTCATTATACATGCCTAATTAACCAAATTATATACATAACATATCAATAGATACACACGAATAATATACACAAATACCTAAATATATATATATATATATATATATATATATAATTCATCTGAATACATAGAATTATATATCATACACACAGGACACAAATAAAACGACAGCAATAGTGTTACAGTACACCAGCGAGATAGTGACCCTTTACCATAGTCTTACTTATATTGAGTCATCGGTACATGCCAGGTTACAAACTAGACATGCGCAAAATATTACATCAAAATAAAATATCACATCATATTATCATTCGAGGAATTGAGATAGATATCACAAAATTATACCACTACCCGATCAATTAATTAGAAACTGCGTGACTAGACCTCGAGCTGCTTACAAATATCCGTCAGACACGTAAGTTTAATAATTCATTGTGTACAAACGCGGAATGTTATAATCAATAATGTAGCTGCGGGATTATCCATCAAGATTATTAAAGATTATCCACCTTCATCACTGTCAAATCTTGTATAATTGCGGCCGCTACAGCCGTTCTATACACAGACAGACAGTAGCGTTGTTGTTAATCCGCTTAAGCCAATACGAGCATCTCTTTGTCTCAAAGCGGATGAGGGTGGTTCGTGCGAGATGCCTGAAGCGCTAGAACCGCGCTACTTTGATCAGTGTTTTGCTAGGGTTCAAGTTATGAAATGACTTCATAGGTACACCGCATACATATTTCTTGATGGTACATTTGACTACTGATCTGTTTTAAAAAGTTGAAATTATAAACTAATACTATGATGAAGGCATACTATGAAGAAGGCCTACTTTCTACAGTGGGTTTCAAAGAGGAACAAAGTTAACTCTTCCAAAATCGTCTAGCTAAAGGTTATATTTGATAGATAGGGAAGTTTCTAGGTACGCAGGGGTGGTCAGCGAGGACCGCTGGAGTCAAGCTAGTTAATATAGTGTACGGGAGGATCGTAAGGACGCTATTGGTGGACCATGAAAATATTTTATTACATCTAGAATATAACACAGTAAAGGTTTTAAACTAAACATGTCATGTTTAAAATCAACAAGTTAAATAAACAAATATAAATGGGAGTACCACATAATACATTTTGGGGCCGTTCCTTTTCCTTGTACGAGTATTATGTAAACGATGGCCATTTATGGTACAAAACATGTCCGAGATAGTATTATTTCCAAATAACACATAGACAACGCAAATAATGTTCTCTCGCATGTATTCCAAGAAGACAAAATATATTAAGCTTACCTTATCAAACATAAAATTTGTAGAGAACAAAATTTACTCAGAAAACTAAAACCAGAACTTGAAGAAGATACCGTGTTTCTAAGCAACCCAATCGATTCAAAATCATGATATAAACCTAGCACACAGGGTGACATTGTAACTTTTAGGATTGTTTATTTTAGTAACTTTCATAGAATTATGTCCTACAGTATACTACTATGGGGCCGGGCAGCAGACGTTGAAACTATCTTCATCTCGCAGAAGAGATTAATCCAATTTATTTATGAGCTAGGTAGCAAAGATTTGTTAAGTTTTATATTTAAGTTATATCTATTTTTATTTATAGTTAGTTGATTATTAATATTAAAATTATGTAACTCCCAGCAAAGTTTTTAGTTGTTTTGTACATTCGCTCTTTGTAAAATAATGAAACACCTTAACTAGAAGTAAAATTTTTTGTGGGCCGATTGGCATCGATAACAATAGTTTTTATTTTTAACCAGCTGTTGACCGCGACTTTGTCCGCGTGGGCTTGAGAAGAAAAAAGTATTTGCAAATAAGTCTCGTATACTTGTAGCGCATGTGAAATCATCATCATCATTCAGCCACAAGAAGTCCACTGCTGGACATAGGCCTCCTCCATGGATTTCCAAAAAGACCGGTCGGAAGCGGCTTGCATCCAGCGTCTTCCCGCCACTTGGATGAGATCGTCTGTCCATCTTGTGGCTGGTCGTCCTACGCTGCGCTTGCCGATATGTGGTCTCCATGTGAAACAATCAAAACAAAAAAAAATTGTGTAAAAAATTTTATTGAAATAATTTAGGAAATCAGAGAACTTACAAATTAACGTTGCACCCGCTTTTACCCCCCTATGGGATGATTATAAAAAAAAAGTTTCATGACTTTCAATAAGGAACCTTCATACTGGATTTCATTCGAATAACTTCAATAACGGCAAACGTTCATACTAACTATGCACCCCCGTTCCTGTGCAAAATTTCAAGTTTCCAACCCTTATAGTTGAGACCCCCTTTTTACTCCCTTAGTAGGTGAATTCATAAAAATGAATATCAGTAATAATCATTGGTAAGAACTTATAAACCAAATACCACTTTTTATTGAGATAACTTTGAAAATCACAGAACTTTCATAGTAACTTTGCATCCCCCTTTCACCCCCTTAAGGGATGATTTTCAGAAAAATATTTTACATGTTTTTCATGACTTTTAATGAGAAACCTTCATACTGAGTTTCATTCGAATAACTTCACAAACGGCAGTTTCATACTAACTTTGTACCCCCTTTTAACCCTCTTAGGGGGTAAATTCACAAAAAGGGTTATCGGAAATACTCATTATTAATAATTTATAACCAAAATACCACTTTTTATTGAGATTACTTTGAAAATTACAGAACTTTCATACTAACTTTACATCCCCTTTTTACCCATTTAGGGGATGATTTTAGGAAAAATATTTTACACGTATTTCATAAATTTAAATGATGAACTTGCGTATTTAATTTTATTCTAATAACTTCAAAACGACCAAGTTTCATACTAACTTTGCACCCCCGTTTTACCCCTTTAGGGGGTGAATTTTCAAAAATCCTTTCTTAGTGCTCCCCTAGGTTATGAAAGGAAACCCTGTGCAAAGTTTCAAGTTTCTAACCCTTATAGTTTAGGCCCTGCGTTGATATGTCAGTCAGTCAGTCAGTCAGTCAGTCAGTCAGTCAGTTAGTCAGTCAGTCAGTCAGCTTCTCCTTTTATATATATAGATTATCAAGGTCATAACGCTAGTATTTAATTAAAAAATAATTTGTCATTAGTTTTATTTCTAGGATGCTCTTTATGTCTAAGTCTTAACTCAAGTTATGTAACCACGCTAACGCTTTAGCGGCTTTCTATGAATAAATAAATGAGCACAGCGCTGAGCCGCCATAATTAAGGAACGTGTATTAATTTAGAATAACCGCCGCCGCGCCGTCGGTTGCAACTAACTCATTGTATTTACATGTACATTGTACATTTATGATTATGCGTTATCTATTTTACCTCAGTCTGGGTAATTTCCACATTTGGGATGGAAGTTTGGTAACCGTATCCCCGTAACCTTTGTACCAAGACAAGTGATTTTGTTTTGTGGATTTTTTTGTTATGCGATTTTTTTGTTAAGGAGACATTATGACTCTTTGTCTGATAGTCATCTTAATAAATAATTATAAACTAAATATTAAACAAAAATTTTCTAGCAGTAAGGTTCAGCGGTTCTTAATTCATCATTATCATCAACCCATTTTATCCCCACCGAGAGGCACGGGTCTCTTCCCCGAGGAAGGTGTAGGCCATACTCCACAACGGAAGCAGAGTCCGGATTGGTGGAGGCTCGTAAGACTAGTGGCTGGTCTTATGGTCAGAAGTTTTCAAGCCACCATAAGGCCTCTGACTTGGCTTAACGACATAATTCAGTCTTAATTAAAAAAAAGAACACTGCTTCTTTTGTTATCACTTGAGTATCTTAAAAGTAATTCTCATTTCAAAGCAAATTAGGAAAAACAATGAATTGCGTCTAGTGGGTCCCGACAAAGGAGCGGACGATCGTGAAGAAGAAAGTTCCATTAACATTTTCTAATTACTCATTATTTTTTAAGATCTTGCGACTAATTGGTGGCGAGTGCGCGACCCAAAGTCCGAACCAGATTTCCTTGAGTTTCATTGAGAGCGATGCGGTTAAAAGCCTGTCCTCTCTTTGTAATCAATGTCAGAGCGACACCATGGATACATGCCGGGCTTTGGACCCATGATCTCTTAAATGAGACGGCGTTGCTTTACCATTTGGAACTATCGCTCTACAATGCTTTACTATGCCTTAGAACGTAACAGTGTCTCTGAGAATGGAAATGTTGGAAAAAAAAAATCGATCGGGTCACCGAAACAATATTATTCAATTGTTCTTGTCGAAGTCATAACTTAAGGGTGTAACAAGGGTTAATGTTGCAAAATTGGCTAGCATTAACTGAAATGTTAGGCAAAAGTACGCAATAAAAAATTCTGAATAAAATCTTTGGTAATAAAGGATATATCAGTGACTAATTCGTACGGAAAAAAAAATGCATTTAACCTGTCTCGACGGCAATTTTTTTTTTTTTTTCAAAAACTTTATTTTCCACAGAATCTAATTTCGCTGGTAAACGATAGTAGCTTTTCATTTAAATCTTTCATGCAAATATCCGCCACATAAATCTCTGCAATCCTAACTGCTCATATATTTTTTAATGTTAATATTAAGCGTGATTAGTACAAAATTGTACGATTTCTTACTTAGCGCAGGAAACAATCGCCATCGAACATCCGCCATATCTCTTATCTGTGTAATCTTTGGATTATGGATTAGCCTTTAAAGTATTCGCCGAAGAAGTACAACAAACATTCAAGAGATTGCGCTAGTTTATTATTCTTTAACTCAGAGGTCAAATGCTCAAAGTCATTCGCCCTTGTTACAGCCTTAAGATCTTATAAATACTCACCGTTCCTATCGACGGGCTGACCGTTCCGCAGCCAGCGAGTGACGGTGAGGTGCGCGCGCAGCTCGGGCGGCAGCCGGCACTGCAGCAGCGCCGCCCCCGCCGCCCCCACCGCCCCCGCCACCCCTGCCGCCCCCGCCTGCGCTTGCGTCTGCGGCTCCCAGCCCGTGTCCATAACTGGAGGCAAACAAAGATGTGACTTGTAATGGAGAACACGCATTAAAAATGTTTTAGTGAATTAATATACGTTAAAAGATTCTTTTTTTTAATATAACCAGTTTAAAAGTCAATAGTCATGTGGTACAAAAACGCGCTATACAAATCAGCCTTAGACTACTTCCTCACGTAACACCATCGTCGGTTCATCATAATCATCATCAGGCTATATTAGTCCACTGCTGGACATAGCCCTCCCCTAATGAGCGAATACATCCGACAGAGAACCAAAGTTATCGACATAGCTCAGAGAATTAGCAAGCTGAAGTGGCAGTGGGCTGGCCATATTTCGCGAAGAACCGACAACCGCTGGGGTAAACGTGTTCTTGAGTGGAGACCGCGACTCGGCAAACGTAGTGTAGGACGCCCTCTAACCAGGGGCGGGATGACGATCTGCGAAAAACTGCAGGCAGATGCTGGATGCGGCAAGCTGAAGACAGGACGCATCGTCGGTTGTCTGGAAGAAATTGCTTTAAGCAATAAGGCCGCCAATTGTACTGTATCTTTGCAAATGTTTTGTAAGTATTTTTCCTGTTACAATAAAGAATATTCTTATCTTACCTTATCTCACATGCCCGCACTGGAAATCAAACCTGAGTCTACCGCTTCCGAGTCCGTCGTTCTTCCACTAGGCTATCACCGCTCTACTGTTCACACATACATACATAAGCTCACGCCTGTATCCCAGAGGGGTAGGCAGAGACCAGGGACTGTCACTCTACTGTTCACTGTACTGGTATAATATTTCAATGTATTAGTATTCACTACAATATTCGTATCCTTTACTCAGAAATTCACTTCAGCTGTATAGAGCTCACAATTAAGCACAGTAATAACCAACGTAGTCTAAAGTAAAGCCAATTTAATAGGCCACAATTGACATGTGTCAGTCCTAGCTTCATAGTGAGGTGACCTCCAAAAAAACATCGATTAAATCGAATAAATCGATACGGACTTCAAACATTTGTCAATCGAATGCAGCTATTGTGAAAAAGTACGTATAGAGTGCGACAAGTGAGTCGTGGCACAAGCCTGTGGCGGGAAATTTAAAAATATTTTAATTGATAACCCTGCATAAGTTCTGAATAAACCATCTTGATACTTTCGCTTAACTTGATTATTTGTTTAATTAGTTTGGAGTCTCCAATGAATTTTGTCCAAACATAAATAAATATAAGCAAAATGAAAACATTAACAACATCAAAACCAACATTTCCACCAAAAACAGGGATAATAAAGATGCACCATATAAACTTATAAACATTTATTAATGCTGAACCATAATCAAAATCAGATTCATATTATATTCATACTAAGTCTTCGATCTAACGTTTAACATTTTTGTCATCCGACAGACCTTAAAACAAGAAATAATTCATGTTTGCTTTAAAACATTATTACTCGTATGTACATACTAAAACATAGGTAAAATTGTGTTGAATAGAAACAAAAGTTTTTTTCTTGTTTAAATCTAGGACGAGTATCAAACTGTTTGGGCTGTACTACTTGCAGCTGAAATACCTAAGTTTGACAGTCAGAGTGTGGCCATATGAAGAATTCGAAATAAATCGCGTCCCAGGACTCGCTTGGCGGACTCTAGGTACTGTACTTTTAATTGAGTTCCATTGAAAATCAAATCAAATAAACAATTATTAATCAAAACCTTGTCCCATTATTGTCTAACCTACATTTTTATAACAAAATAAGACACGTATATAATTTAACCAAGAAAAAATGCATTTGTTCACTAGAACTAATACAATTATAACGAGTGTTGTCATCGTCATCACTGCTGTCCGCTCTCAGAGATATAATTAATTCTTCTTCGATAATGTTGTCTATCTCACATCTCGTTCGAAATTTTTATAAAGATTTGCTCTCGGCCTCAACACGAAAAAGATATTTATAAAACACAACAACGATTTAACTTTGGCCTTCTACAAAGAATTACCTGTATTGACATGTTTTCTTCGGATACAGAAAAAGTTTATTAGTCAAAGTAAATTGTAATAATGCCTTCTTTTGACATTATTACAATAAATATGTATTATTAACTGAAAAAAGTGAAGCAATTGTGCAGTTCTAACTTTGAAAAAATTAATAATATTGTGTGCCCTGCGTTACAAGGTTACGTTGATGAATTTTGATGAAGTGTCAAATGTGACCTATTAAATTGGCTTCACTTTAATTGCGAACTAATTATGACAGTGTCACACGTCACGTCATGTCACGCCATAACGCGAATGTCACGCGGGTTGTGTCTAATCCTTTTGTAATGACCGCCGATGAGGCGGTGAGACGGCGAGAGCCATAAACAGCGCTTTACAAGCTTTGTGAGAATATGATATTCAGTCTTAAAATGGTACTTACTGTTATCAGTATACTCACATACTGACTGACTGATCATCTTTAGATTATCTCAGAAACATTAAGTACTTACTACAAAAAAAAAATTGTACAGCCACCCTATAAAGTTGATTTTTAGGGTTCCGTACCCAAAGAGTAAAACGGACCCTATTACGGAGACTCCGCTGTCCGTCCGTCCGTCTGTCACCAGGCTGAATCTTATGAAACGTGATGGTCCGACAGTTGAAATTTTTACACAATGATGATCTTAATATCATATTAATATCAATAATTTTCAGTTTTTAGATTGTTCCCTTTGTATATGCCTAATAGTCTACCTTGATGCCAAATATCAAGTTTCTAGGACATCTAGAAGGGGGTTAGGTTTTTGATCTATAAGTGAGTCAGTCAGTCAGTCATAAAAATGCCGGTTTTTAAACATTAATATATCAATAACTGTTTGAGCAACATTGATGAAATTTTGGACTCTAGGCAATCTAAGGGACTTTAATAAATGTGCCAAATTTCATATACGTAGGTTAAATAGTTGTAGAGTTGTAAAGGGGTCAAAAATAGTTCGAAGTGATTCCTGTAATATTACACACGGCTGCTGCGTCGTCGCCAGTTCCTTTTTCTCGAACTTGGCTGGGCTCGCTGTCGCGTGTCTAGATATACATGAACAGTCAAGGGCTCTTCATGGCATTTTTCCGAGCGGTTCCGTGCTAGGCCATCGATAGACGGCAGCCGTTAAGCCAAGTCAGAGGCCTTAGGGTGGCTTGACAACTTCTGACAGTAAGACCAGCCACTAGTCTTACAGGCCTCCACCAATCCGGACTTGGCCTCCGTGGTGGAGTATGGCCTATACCTTCCTCAGGGAAGAGACCCGTGCCCCTCGGTGGGGACATAATGGGTTGATGATGATGATGATAGTGATATATGTAGATCAGTTAAGTTTTGCAAGACTTTTCTCAAACACGCAGTAGAGCAAAGCTTCAAGCGATGGGCAGAAGCAGCTGCCGGGTGCTTTGAGCACACACATTAGAGAGTGGGTGATTATGGCAGCGTCCAGCGTAATCCTGCGCTTTGCCCCGCGGCCGCGTATGTGACAAGCGGGGCCGCGGGTCCGCCGTAATGAAATGGCGCGCGGACGCGATGAATAATAAGTGGCCGCGATCCGGCGTGATTTCCCTCGCCGCCGAGCCCGGCCCTGTGCCCGCGGCTTGGAGCGCGGCTCGACAGAACGACAGTCTCAAGGAAAGAAAATAACGCAATGGCGGTGGTGGTGGCGGTACATTCAAACTACATCAGCGAAGGCAGTAATTAATGCAACCAGCGTTATGGGAATGGTCATGCCATGGCATCAGAAACGGCCCGGGGTGACTAAAAATGTTGCTTTGCTTAATTATTTTTTTATGCTTGACTTTTATAATGTGACCTATTTAATTTCCTGACGAAGAGCATGATGAATTGTTTTAATTTAAAAAAAAAAAACTACAGTAGGTAGTATTTAATATATATAGACATTTGTATGAGCCGCCACCGCCACCAAGTTGATGTCTTTCAATCTACAAATTTTCAATAAGTGTGGCGCGCTGGGTTATCTCCGTAGGAAGGAGTGACGCAGCCGTAAACATAGTCTCATTCCGCTCCGCAAATGCACAAGCCCCCGACTCATACTTGCCTAGTCTTGCTAGGTTTTCAATGGTATTCGGATGTAATCAATTCGCCCGGCCAAGGTTCAACTGGTGTCGAATATTATACTATACGAGCGGATCCGATATAATGACATACTAATCTTTATTTTTACTGCGCCTTTGCCTTTCGATTTCCTGGTCAAATACTAATCTCAAATAATAATTTTGTGTGTCTTTGGTTTGTATTTCTGACGAAATTTTAGGTAACTTTGTCTAATTTTCAATGGTAACGTGAAATCTTTGCTTTGATTGACTGGCATAAAGTTAATGCAAATAATAGTCCTGTGTTATTCAGGCTCCCTAGACACGCGCCAATTACGAGGTCTTCACCTCGTAACTGGCGCGTGAAGATGGATCCGTAGTTTCTAAATTGGGAACTTCATTCTCTCGCCATACACCTACCAAGGTTCGAATATCGTAGCGCGATTGAAATTTGCCATGTTACTTATTTTGAAATGTGTTTTTTGTAGTTGATGTTGGAAAAATTGAGATTTTTCATTATGTCTATTTTAATATTTATTTAAAGTTTTGGTATTTGTGACGTCATCAGTCTATAATTAAAGAGATAGTCTATGCCTACATATAAAAAGAAATGTATATTATAGCCGCCGTGTGTGAAGTCCCTCATAGAAGTCATTTATGTCCAATACTTCTTTACGAATATATTTTAAAAAATATAGACTTATTTACAAGTCTTAAAAATTGTACTGAAAGCGTAGTTATCGGAATGGTTTTGAGATTTCCGGTCATGTTCAAAAATGTAGAATGGCCGATTCTACATGGATCGTGCTCAGTAGAATCAATGTGGATGAGTAAGTACTTTCATCCGATTCATCGGGCGGCACGGTCGCGGCGCGCCGCAAACAAAAATCAGACTTTACGACTATTACACTTACGGGATTCGCAGGTGCTTCGCGAGGATGAGATTGCTGAGTACTTCAGCGCTTTATTTCGGAAGGTAGATGAAATTTCTGGCGGTAATAACCGAGAGATTAAGAGAAACGGCGTTTTTTTGTCGAGTAAGTTGGAGGGAATGTGCAATAAGGAAACTGAAATTATTTTTTCTGTGAAAACAATTGTTGAAATAAATATGCCAAGGCACTTAGAGTCGTCTCCGCGCAGCTGTTCATTTCAATTGAAGACAGTCAAATCAGAAACGTGTTTCTGAGGCAGTGCGAAGGATTTCTAAGAACCAACAACATCGTGGACTGAAGCCGGTTGGCATTAGTTGCTGTTATTATTCCAGTTTTATTGATAATTGGAAAGGTGCTTGTCGTAGTATTTTGATAACATTTTAATTTTATTGTGGGTAAAAATAATGTGGAGTTTCTTTGTCAGTTTCTTCTCCGCGTAATCAATCAAATGTCAAACTAACAACTTTGACGTTCAAAAATAAAATTTTGTTTTATTGTGAATATAATATTTGGATCCGATTTTGAAATCGCATTATTGTAGTTGATCCTGGGCAAACAACAGCTTAGTCTTCAGCAGATCGGGTCGAGTTTTGGTTTGTTATGTTTAAAAACTACAAACGATTTTTTTAAATTTATTAAGACGTTTATGTTGTAGATAGTTCATAGGCTACTAGAGTTCCAAGTCACTCGAGATTTTTATTAATCTTCACAGATCCTTCGCAGAAAAAAAGAAAAAAATGTAGCTGTAACTAAGAAATTATGAAAAAAATTAGTTTCATAACAATTTTCTCGAGTAGAAACTTCAACTATTTAATGACTTTTTGATCCACATGCATCTTACATAGAAATTCATTTGGCAATAATTTTTTTTTTCTTTTTACTTTTTCGAAACGTGACTTGTAGCATATTTTTCTATTTATAAATCGGGATGTATTTCAGGAAGTTTGGAAAATAAAATATTATCTTTATCCTTATTTACAGGAATACAGGTGGATTGAATAAATATAAAAATACACACAACACAATTACTCGGTCCCAAACTAGGACACCCTGCGCTATGGTAACCAAGCAAGGACGTTACAAACATAAAAAAATACCCAGACTGGGGTCATTTGTACAAATGTATGGCGGTCCCAAGTGGGAATGGAACCCACAACGTTTTTCTCCTTAACGCTTAAGCTCTTTAACGGCTAGACCAACGAGGCAATATGTTTTGAACGTTCGTTTGCAAGCAGTTAGTCCGTACTTTATCTTCTTCAGTCCTGGCCTTGAAAATAACAATAGAAAACCATTATTACATTCAAGGCCTGGTCTGAGGAAGTTAGGAATAAACGAATTTGCACTGTCGACAGCCGATCATCATGATCATTCTACCTCTACAACAAGTAACTGATAAGGGAAAAGTGAAACGCTAGCGCTGCGGTAAAACACCGCCGTCACATTCGTGAGGTCGTGATTTCAAGTCACCGCATGAATCAAGTTTTTCTTTTCTAAGTTCTCATTTCTGAAGTTATGGTAGAAACACCACTTGCTAACTGTAAAGGAAAAAAAACATCGAAATGTTTTTACATGCCTTTGTGCCAACTACCAGACTAAGTGCGAAATCAAAGGTTTAATTGCAACTGATCATGCTTGTGATGTCCTTACCTGGATGCCATAGCATATCCTAGGTATTCTAGTTTAACAATATAAGCATAGGTATCTTAGTTTAAACATATTATAAGCATTCACATACAGGCACATACAATGCTTTTGGCCCACACTTGGATAATACTCTTGTGTCGTGGAAACAAATAGCAGAGACATCACAAACATGTAAACATCCAAGACGTGGGTTTTTTTTATACCCAGCCGGGATTTAAACCCAGGTCCTCTCGCATAGTAAGCAGACGTGTCAAGCGCTGCGCCACAGATGTATTATATTAATATTTCGTTTTTTCTTTGTGGCCTTGAATGCCTTTGTGGTGTTAAATACCTAGATGTTTCTTTCTTCTTTTGTCCTTGCGTGGTTACCATAACACAGGGTATCCTAGTTTGGGACCAGGTCAAGTGTTGTGTTGTGTCGAAGTTGTTCTTATTATGTAAGTAGGGTTCATTTAATGTAAGAAGGTAAATCCAAACAAGCTGCCGAGTGTACGGCGCGGCGGCCGCACCAGCAGCTGCCGGCCGCATTAAGGCCTGGCCCCTGACCCTATTTCATGCGTAATTACGCTTTCTTCCCGTTAACATGCGCAAATTGTAAGCGCCATTTCTCTTTTCCACGCGAAAAATGGGGCTGAAAAAACTTAATGAAAAAAGTTAAGCCATCATTCTGCGGACGGCCGATTGTATTAGGAATCCACGGTGTCTAGTTATACCTTTGCTCTCTGAATTCAAACAGTTTTTTTTTTACTTTTTCAAACTTCATGACCATAAATAAGTAAATGACTAGGATCCCTGTTATTGATGGCTAAATTTTTATATCAGTAAACAACTCAGTATATCCGAACTATCATCAACTATGTCCCCACCGAGGGGCGCTGGTCTCTTCCCTGAGGAAGGTACAGGCCATACTCCACCATGAGGGCCAAGTCCGGATTGGTAAAGGCTGATCTTACCGTCAGAAGCCGCCCTAAAGCCTCTGACTGGGCTTAACGACTGCCATCTATCGACGGCAGCCGGTACCAACCACTTAACGTGCCTCGCAAAGCACGGAACTGCTCGAAAAAATGCCACTAGCGTTAGTCGTAGACGGTCACCCATCCATGCACTGAACGCGCATTATGTTGCTTAACCTTCGTTATCCTTTAAGATTACTCAGGCGGCCGGGGCTAAGAGCGATTCGTGACTAATAATAATTTAACAATTAGTGGATCCTCGATTCTATTTTTAATATGTTTATTAAAGGGAAATAATTTTTACAACTGTTATTTAAACAATACGGAAGTTATTATGATCAGTTGAAAAATTTAATGGGCAGTAATTAAATTTTTTGGCGGTTAGTAAATTAGTGAGTCAGTAAAACATAAGCAGTAAGTAAAAAAATATTGGTCTGTTATTTCATCATTCAATGTCAGTGCAAAAATTACTCGAGTAGTTTAATAAATCAATAAGCAGTAAAACGGTTGGAATGGGCAGTTCGAAGTGAGCTGTAGAATCCGGACGTCATGTCACTTTCATTGAAAAGAGCGGTAAACTTTCGTTAAAAGGGGCGGAGTTTAAAGCATTTGTATTTTTCGAGCTTGCATATTTAAAGTTTTTGTATCCTAATTTTAACATGTATCCTAATGCCAAATTATAAATACTTACAGATTGTAAGCCAAACCTGCTCTTATTATAAAATAAGTTTCTGTCGCTGATTCATTTGACTATTAACATGTATCTTAGTTTTTTTGTCCTAATTTTAACATGTATCATCATCAACCCATCATCTCCCCACCGAGGGGCACGGCTCTCTTCCCTGAGGAAGGTAAAGGCCATACTCCACCACGGGGGCCAAATCCGGATTGGCGGAGGCTTGTAAGACTAGTGGCTGGTCTTACTGTCACAAGTTTTCAAGCCGCCCTAAGGCCTCTGACTTGGCTTAACGACTGCCATCTATCAACGGCAGCTGGCACCAACTGCTTAGCGTGCCTTGCGAAGCACGGAATCGCTCGGAAAAATGCCACTAGCGTAAGTCATAGACGGTGACCCATCCATGGACTGAACGCGCCGTATGTTGCTTAGCCTTAGTGATCGTTTAAGATCACTCAGGCAGCCCAGGCTACGAGCGATACTCACATGTATCCTAATGCTAAATTATAAATACTTACAGATTGTCGTAATGTTAAGATAAGATAAGATAAGAATATTCTTTATTGTACCAGGAAATGTTCTTTAGTTTTTCTCTCCGACCATGTAAAATATAAGGCAATGTGTTCAATGTTCATATTCAGCATTTAATCTGAAGAAGGAAAAAAAATATGATGCATGGTTAGTATGGTTATGCTTCATACTTTTTCCCTTCTTGACATTCAATGCTGAAATACACAAGGAATAGATTTTACCGCCTCATCGTTTATAGAACTGCTTAAATAAAATGTATTCCTAACCAATTACGATTTGTTAACTGCACGCGCCTAACCGCCCATTTCAACTATTCCACTGCTCAGTATTTATTGAACTGCCCGTTTAAATTATTTTATGACTCATTTTTATCTAGTTTACTGCTCAGTTTTTACTGCTAAACTAATTTGTAAACATGCGTTTTTTATTTTTTTACCTACCATAACTCAAATATTGAACTGCCGCTTTAATACGCTACTTGCCTCGTATCAAATTTGACGCGATAAAAGGATATATCCTGTAGTATCTAACGTAAGAAACCGAAATATATTGACTTTGCTAAGTAAATATGCAGGATGGCTGCAAAATTTGCAAATTAAAAAAATATTTTTCGCCTTTAAATCGGAACGGTGAAAACACTATCCGCCATCTTGAAAGCACCTTTGGTTGTAAACAAACATCTGTCAGTCGTGCGTGCGTAGGTTCGATTGTGATTTGGATTTTTTTTAGTGTTTTTGCAAAAACTCTTCTTGTGCAGTTAGTGTATTATCATTTTATTGATAAGCGCAATCATGGACGCTGGATTCGTGGAAGCAGATAGTACCGATTTGCCAAAACCAAACCAAATCAAACCAAGCATTGTTACAGCTAAAAACTGTTTGTGTACATTGATATTACAGGACTTACATTGAAGTGATCTTTACATAAATACACCCAAGTTTCAGTCGATAAAGAATCGGGGTCTCTCTTGGCAAGTTTGAGCCAAGTTTTTCGTATGTTTATTTCACTGGGTAGGTACCTACACGAATCCGCGACTTTCCGGCGGTCTTTATTGACGTGTTTTTGCATTCTCGAATAATGATAATTGATATATTTTGCATGTAAACTCGATGAAATCATGGTTGCGTTGTTGTTATTTCACTATGCTCACAGATAACTAACAGATTTTAGGACTAGGTAAAGATCGTTTCACCAAACAAGTCCCACGGTAAAATCCTTAAGGCCATAACAATAAAAGCCATTCGTGGCACGAACTCTACCTATGTTGAATGTCAAACTTTGTTAGTGATGAGACTCGAATCACCTTTGATTCGAAAGATTCGAATCACGAACGGTAAAAACTTGATTCGAATGAGAATTTTAGTTGATTCGAATCATAGCTTGATTCGAATGGTCGAGTTGATTCGAATCAGTAGTTGATTCTAATCAGATCGCTGATTCGAATCAGTTTGTTGATTCGAATCAGATTGTGGATTCGAATCAGTTTTTTTACTCGAATCATTCATTGCGCGGCAATCTTACCTGACCGATGAGACAAGTAGGATTTGTTGAAGTGTTTTTTTTTAAACAGTTATTGTTATAGTTTTGTCTTGCTTCTATGTTACTGATAAGGTATTAACTTTTTGTTATGTTAAACAATGAAGTTTTTTAGAAAGTGGTTAAAGTGAATTGGTGTTTAAAGGGCTTATTCCACTCTGACCAACCGAACTTGTCAACTGGTTCTTTCCATTCCACATTCCACTGCATTACTGTTACTTACTTTCGATTATAACTTTTTGTTTTGATCGCTTTGAAATGTGTTTGGGATGTATTATTTGTTTTTTTAGGATGTGTTTAGATGGTTTTTAAATGAATTTAGGATGGTTTTGGGATGTGTTTAAGATGGTTTTTGCATGTGTTTGGGACGGTTTTGATATGTGTTTAGAATGTTTGGGGGTATAATTGGGATAGTTTTAGGATGTTTGTGTTTAACCTCTAGTATGCAGTATTAGAAAAACAATAGAAAATCTATTGTTTTGTGCAAATATGGACATAGCCGCAGACGACTTCTTAAGGCGTTTTAGTATGTATTTGGAATGGTTTTGACATATGTTAGCACTGATTTAGGGGTATGTTAAGGATGGTTTTGGTATGTTTTAGGATGGTTTTGGGATGCGTTTGGGATGTTTTTTTATCGATGACTTCTAAATAATACCAAATACAGTCCAAAACCTTGCTAAACATTATCTCAAATCAAATAATGTGCAAGGATAAATTATGGTTTAAGAATATTCCAATACCATCTTAAACACATTTCAAAACCATTCAACACAAATACTTCCCAAAACTACCTCATATCTCTGTTAGAAATAAAAATAGTAGTAGAGTTTTAGTTCATAGTTCAGTTGGTCAGAGTGGAATAAGTGAAAGAGTTGTGCTGGATAAGTTTTTTCAGAAGACATTTTAACACGGTGATAACGAAAAAGCGTTGACAAAAAAAATTACATTACATGCTTCAAGTATCAAAAATTTGTGACCTTAAGTACTGTAGGTGTGTGAGTGTATGGGTGTAAGTGAAAATCAGTGTTGAATAAATAAATATATAAATAAATTACATATAACGGACACATACCTTTACTTATTAAAATAATAACTAAATTTTGATGAAAACATGGAAAATAATTGGGTGTATTGAAACATTTGGGGTCCTGCTGTTTGACCAAAAGTCATTTGGCAAAATTACACTTGACAAACAATGTTTGACAAAAAATGCTTTCGCCAATTGATCATTTTACTACTAATCATTTTACAAATGACTCACTTATCCAAATGATCAACACTTAAATTTACATTTTACAAATAATTATTGTACTTAATGAACATTTAACAACTGAGTTATCAGACAAAACTACTATTGGTCTAAAAACGTTTGATAAAATGTATTATTTGACAAATGTTTCGTTTATTAATCAATCTTACGAACGGGGGGTCGGCGATGTAAAGAATACGTGACAACAGAAATATAGGTGCGACGACGCGCGTAGCGAAGCGGAGCGCGTCGGAGCGTTAGGTTATCTATGTAAGATCGAAAACAGACTCGACTTTGATGCGTTCAACATTTTGTTAAATGACATTTGGACAAATGCTTCATTTGCGAAACATATTATTTGGTGAAATTAAAAAAGGTCAATTGACATTTTAATATTCAAAACATTTAACAAATGTAGTGTTTGCTAATGGATCATTTGCTAAGTGAGTTTTTGTAAGATGATACTTTTGTCAAATGTCTCGTTTGCCAAATGAACATTTGGTTAAACGTTGTTTGTCGAATGACCATTTGTCAATAATTTTTGGTCAACCATTAGTAATCCGAAACATTTACACTGAAAATTATTATTTTTATAGGTACATTTTATCAGTATTTTCAATGCATATGATGTCTCCGTATTGATTCGAATCATCGTATCGATTCGAATCATAATAATGATTTGAATCAACATATTGATTCAAATCTACATATTGATTCGAATCAGCATATTGATTCAAATCAAAATATTGATTCGAATCAGCATAGTGATTCAAATCGAGGGTCGATTCGAATCATCTTCCGGGTGATACGAGTCGATTCGAATCGTCATTTTTGATTCGAGTTCCATCACTAACTTTGTTTACAACAGTTTGGACTTCAAACCATAGACAAAAATGGCGGACCGCGTTTTTGGCTGTTTAGCAAAACAACGTTTTAAAATAATGTTTTTGTTGCTTTTAGGTCCTCAAAAAATATACTAAAATATTTTTTGGTCTAATGGAAGAGATATTTAGCATTTAAGGCTTACTTGAAAAAAGAGTCAAGTAGCGGATTCTATGCCTTTATTTAATATGGGCCCAGTTATAGTGATTGGTGCCTCTGCCTACTCCCTCAGGGAAAACCGGCGTGAGTTTATTTATTTATTTTTTTATTAAATATATTACATAATATTTTATATTGTTTTTATTGTACCATAGCTGTGTGTCTATGATTTTGATGAAATACCTACACTACATGTTTATCTTGTAATATAACATGGTCCGGATCAATTTACTTGATTTTTTTTTTTTTTGATCCGGACCATAATGTTACGATATTTACAAACACTAGTTACAAAGTAGGTACTACACGTAAAGTTTCAGCTCAAAAATCTTTAGAGTATCTTATAATTTCTCCGTAGAACGGCAGGGCAGGCATTAGCCGAGGCGCTACCGTCGCCGTCGCGTCTGAATGCGGCGTGTCATGGCGGCGGCGGCGGCGGCCCTCCACCGGGGCACGCGGCGGCTCGCGGCTTGTTAGGCCTTCGCCCCTCGCCCCTAATTGTCGCGGCTGACTCGGGAGATGCAGTTGCAGCAAGAAGGCCGGCTCAGCTTAGTACGCTGGAAACTAGTTTTGATCATCATCATCGTCGCCCACCTCCGCCCACTGCTGGGTATAGGCCTTTCCTCCACTACCCCTCATCTCGCGGTCTCTCGCCTTTCGCATCCACGGGCCCCCGCTAACCTAACCACATCGTCCGACCATCGTCATCGGGCTGTTGGTCTACCGACTGAACGCCGCCGCCCACTTCTCGGCGGGCAACTAGTTTTAGAGCAACACAAACCATTTTTAAAAACACAAAACCGTTACAAACGATTTCAAAACCACATTGTAAAACTGGTTAACAGCAACGCTGTAAACTAGTTATAGAGTGTAGTATGGAAATTATACATACATAAGCTTACGCCTGTATCCCAGAAGGGTAGGCAGAGACTAGAGACTGCCACTTGGCACGGTCCTGACATTTATTAGTGCACGGGTCTCTTCCCTGAG
The DNA here is from genome assembly GCA_947310845.1 of Yponomeuta plumbellus. Taxonomy (NCBI): domain Eukaryota; kingdom Metazoa; phylum Arthropoda; class Insecta; order Lepidoptera; family Yponomeutidae; genus Yponomeuta; species Yponomeuta plumbellus. The sequence goes on along the minus strand of OX371193.1, from coordinate 396,045 downwards.
GAAGGTATAGGTGGGGGCCAAGTCCGGATTGGTGGAGGCTTGTAAGACTAGTGGCTGGTCTTACTGTCAGAAGTTTTCAAGCCGCCCTAAAGCCTCTGACTTGGCTTAACGACTGCCATCTATCGACGACAGCCGGCACCAACTGCTTAACGTGCCTCGCGAAGCACGGAACCGCTCGGAAAAATGCCACTAGTGTTAGTCATAGACGGTGACCCATCCATGGACTGAACGCCATATGAACGATCCGTATATTGCTTAACCTTAGAGATCGTTTAAGATCACTCAGGCAGCCCAGGCTACGAGCAAATCGTCAGCCGTATTTCGAAGGAATTTCCTTTCTGGAAACGAAAATAGGATTGGCCAGTGCAAACCATAACATGCTCCAATCATGGTGCTTTTTTTAAATTAATTTCTTTACCCCCAAGTGAATTTACATTGGGTAACAAAAAAAGTATTTGACGATGTTTATTTTCTAGGACTACTGCCATGTTTCCAATTCATGTTTATAATTTTCACCTGAAACAGTGAAGTAGATTACTAGTGAGATACAATGAACTAATATTATTAATAGTGTATGCTGAATGGATCCCTGAGCCGCAAGATACAATTTAATTTAGTTTGGGGTTCAGAGTTCCATACATTATATAGAGTTCAGAGTTACAATTACATACATTGTAAAGTTTTGTTCGGCTGAGTAAGTATTTTTTATTGAATTTTATGATAACTATATATCGTCCGCTGTATGAACTATATTCATCCGAGACTGCAGACAGGCACCAGAATATTATAGCCGAGTGAGGACTCATTTGACTCGAGCTACAGCTTTGGTGCCCCTAACTCTATGACCGGAGCGCTACACCCGGCGGCACTGTCAACGTCAAATGACTTAATTGCAGCTTGTAACCCACGTCACACTGCGAACAATGCAAAATGTACACTAACCTTAGCGGGATAGAGTATTTTATTAGTTTTAGCGGCGTAAACCTCTCGAGTTTCAGCTATTTGCAAGCTTGTCGAATGGGTAGGAGGAGTAATCTCCAGCGATCTGCGTCCGACATCTGCAGAGGGCTCTTCACAAGTCTTTCGCTGCCTTAATCGCCGGAACAATAGGCCCTTTGTACACGACAGGCCCTAAGCTGTGCCGAGCGATCGTTGAGCACGTGTGGACGCGCCTTTGAGCCTACGCCTTATCTCCCACAGCTTTTGGGGGAAAACCTTGTTGCGTTATTTACTTTGGAAACAAGGCGCAAATTAGATAGGACGGGTCAAATCCGATAAACCGTAAACGTGAATATAAATCAAACGTAAGTTGGGGCGAGCGCGTAAAGGCGCTGTCAGAAACGCTCAAAAAATCTCCATTCATACGCCATGCCCGGTTGGCCGGCTGGCGTGCCGATGGATGTTTGGCAAAGAAAAACGGCTCTCTATTTTCAGAATTCATGTATGTACAATTATTATAAAAATCTCATATCATAGTTCGTTTATTACACTTTTTTGCACAATAAAAACATGGCGTTTTTTATCGAACTGCTCTGGTTCGGGTTCCAGTTCACCGATTTTTATGATTTTTTGTGTATATTTCGTTCTAAGTTCTTCTATTATACAGCAAAACCACGTTTGCCGGGTCAGCTAGTAACATCGTGCGAACACGATTTCACATTTAATTACATTAAGCCTCATAACATAGTTAAAAATTTTAAATTATAGAAATCGTTATCAGAGATATTCAATAAATGCGTAGATGAAGGAGTATTTCCAGACCTCATGAAATACAGTAGGGTAGTACTTTTATTTAAAAGCGGTGATAAACAAGATCCAACAAATTTTAGACCCGTATCAGTCTTACCAGTACTAAGTAAAATATTTGAGAGAATTATCTTGGATCAATTACTTTTGCATTTCAATAATTACAAACTCCTTCATAGTCAGCAGTTCGGTTTTACTAAAGGGCGGAATACAACAGACGCTGGAGTCATGTTACTTAAACATATTTTCAGTGCGTGGGAGGATCATAGGGATGCTGTAGGAATATTTTGTGATTTGTCAAAGGCATTCGATTATGTAGACCACAAAACACTACTCTCAAAGTTAAAACATTACGGAATAAAAAATGCAGGATTAGATATTTTAAAATCGTATTTAGAAGGAAGGGTTAAAAAAGCAGACATAAATCGTATTAAATCGTCGGGTTCACTTGTAAAAATGGGAGTCCCACAGGGATCTATCCTAGGGCCGTTCCTTTTTCTGGTCTATGTAAATGATTTACCGTTTATGGTACAAAAAATGTGCGAGATAGTGCTATTTGCTGATGACGCGCCACTTATTTTTAAAATAAGGAGACAGGAAAATAATCTTGACGAAGCAAATAATGCTCTCTCGCACGTTCTAGACTGGTTTACTGCAAATAATCTATTGTTAAATTCAAAAAAGACAAAATGTATGAAGTTTACCCTACCTAACGTAAAATTAGTTGAAAATAACATTGCGATTGGAAATGAAAAACTAGAATTTGTTGAAGATACTGTATTTTTGGGCATCACAATCGATGCCAAACTACAATGGGGTCCACATATTGTAAAATTAGCACATAGACTTAGCTCCGCAACATATGCTGTAAAAAGAATTCGAGAACTTACTGACGTTGCAACAGCTAGGCTTGTTTATTTTAGTTACTTCCATAGTATTATGTCCTATGGTATACTACTGTGGGGCCGGGCAGCAGACATTGAGACAATCTTCATCTTGCAGAAGAGAGCGATCCGATTTATTTACAAGCTAGGTAGTAGGGACTCGCTAAGAGACTTTTTCAAAGAAACTAACATCCTAACAGTTGCAAGCCAATATATATGAAAATATTATGTAAGTTAGGAAAAATATTACAGACTTCGAAACACTTGGTAGCCATCATAACGTTAATACTAGGAATAAACATAAATTGTCATTTCCACGATTTAAAAAAAATAAAAAAAAATAAAAAAATAAACTCACGCCCGTTATCCCCGAAGGGGTAGGCAGAGGCACCAGTCTCTAGAACTGGACCCACGTTTTGCCGAGTTTATTAGGTCCCAAACGTGACAAGTGGCAAGCCTGTCGCCGTTATCCGGGCACAATTTATCAGCGAATGGTGTTGCTGTACAAACAAATGTACGTAACTAAAAGTCATTGGTACATGCGTGGTTCGAACCCAGACCCTCATGATCGAGAAGCAAGGGTCAACCCCACTACGCCACCACCGCTTTAGACTTAGACTTGCAAAAGTTAATACTTCCTTTATGGGGCACTGTATAAGGTTCTACAACAAGATACCCCAAGATATATTAGAGTTACCTCCAACGCGATTTAAGAATTGTATTAAGCACACTCTTTGCAAAAAAGCTTATTATAAAATCAACGATTATTTAGAAGACAAGGACGTATGGCATTAAATAGTAGTTTAATATTAAATTTAATCAGAGGATAAATCTGTTTAGTGTTCAACACATCCAAGATATTATTTTGTAGGTTTGATTTGTATTAGCTTTAAGGTGATTTGAGAAAAGATGGTCAGAGTGGAGTTTTTTTTCACTGCCTTTTTCTCCACTACAGACGGCCCCAAGGCAGCGGCTAACATTATACATAACAATATGTACATTGACATTCAACAAGCAGAATGTAAATTCTTTACGTTGAAATAATTTTTTGAATTTTTTTGAATTTTTTTGAACATCATAAATGTCTCTGTAGTCATGTAAAACTCAGTGATATCCTGCAGAAATAATGTTTCGTATGAAATGATAAGAATAATTTTATTTTATATAATTTTATAATAGTAATTATATTACCAATGCCATTGGTAAGTAATTTTATACAATATTGGACGCAGCGTAAAGTGTTTTTCTGAACAAGGTTTTTGATTGGTTTGATTTTGTTAACTGAAGTTGCCCCGTTTTTTACCGTCCTCGATAGAAAGGAAAGGTGTGTAAACAATATTGAGTAACAATTTAAGATTAGGTGACTATGTTATTGATTTGGAATTTTGCGTCTAAAATATTGTTATAACCACCTGGTATTCAATACTATTTCTAGTTCAAAAAGCTGGCCCTCATGCGGGGAAAATATTGTTAGATTTATTTCGGCAACTTTCTGTATGTCCACACTATCCTAGACGGGAGGGCGCGAGCCGGCAGCGACGCACAAACGAGATTGAGGGGCGCAATCCCGTCCGCCTCCACTCGCGTCCCGTCCGCAAAAGCCATCCGAGAGATATTGCTGAAAACTTACCAGACGTTTGCGCCAAATGATAACAATATTTACGCCAAAACGTCGGGGTGGCCGTCTAATTCCATCTCAACTGTTTGGATCATCACCCGGAATAACATTCATAGGAGCTTCACAAAAGCATAAAAATTCATGAAGCCATCCCAAATACACAGTTTCGTCGCAAGGACTGGATAGCTGTTCCGTTTTTCCTCTTAAAGACACTTTTTGAATTCACATCAGGCGGCGAGTCGGGATTGAATATAAGCAAGCGAGTCACGTGCTGGACGCGCCGGGTAAAGGTTAGCGCACACTGTGCCGGCTCGTTAGTGCGGGGACCAAACAAACACGTGCGACCCCCTACGCCGCATAGCACCCAAGTTTTTTCTCGTCGTTAATTCTGTGACCAACTTTATGAAGTAAATGAAGCTGTACGGTACGAATGCTCGTACCAAATCGCTCTTAGCCCAGCTGCCTGAGTGATCACACGATAGGGTGCGTTCGGTGCATGGATGAGTGAGCGTCTATGATTAACGCTAGTGGCATTTTTCGGAGCGGTTCCGAGCTTCGCAAGGCACGTTAAGCAGTTGGTGCCGGCTACCGTCGATAGATGGCAGTTGCTAAGCCAAGTCAGAGTAAGACCAGCCACTAGACTTACGAACCTCCACCAATCCGGACTTGGCCCTCGTGATGGAGTTCAGCCTATACCTTCCGCAGGGAAGAGACCCGTGCCCCTCAGTGGGGACATAATGTGTTGATGATGATGATGGAATGGATGAATGGGACTAAACAAACCGGTATACATACTTATATAACTTAAAGCGTTTCACGAAGGGGATTCTGTCAATCTAAGATTGTTTTCTTGCGAAGTTTCATAAAAAATGTTTCACTTTCCAAATGATCAAGATACACTTGTGAGGACATGTAAAAGTGAACCATACTTCTCTCCCTCCCAACTAATCAAAGCACCCGCCGTAGTTTGACGCAGTAATGCCAACCTTATTTTGGCATGACCGCTTGGTATGACCGGTTTTTTGTCCGCCTTTTGAATAGTGACAACCACACTTCCGATGTTAAAGATTGGTAACAGCCATGACAGTAAGCTATTAAATATTTTTTTTATTTGATATTTTTAAATTGAAATCGAGAGATAAAGCAATTTGGAAACTATATCAATGTAAACCAAAGCGAGATAGATTTGATCTTACTCTGTTTTCATCAAAATTGAAAATCATGATACTTTTCCCCTTCAGTGATGCTTACTCGCGCTCGTTTCTTAGCTGACTTTAAATTCAGCTCGCGCTAGTAAACGCCCGATAAACATAAACATTGGCGGACAAATCGATTCCCTATCGGCGAAAAAAGGGGTGTTAATGGAAAATAGAAAGGTCGAGGACGTCAGACTTCCGCTTCGGGTCAGGCGCTTTAGCCACAAACTGACGGTTATGAAAGGACCTACACACGAATGACAGTTCCCAAGGAGTCATTGGATATTGCGTAGAGAATCATTCGTCGTTTACAGAATGTAAATTCTTTACATTTAAATAAATTATTTTGGTTTAATTTGTAACTTCTGCCTTACTAGTGTGCTATCACACTAAGAGAATACTTGACTGTGCTCAAGCTAAAAATAAAATTATGTGGAGATGTTAGGTTGAGTGCGTAAGAGGTGTAACTTTCTAACTTGAACGTTTTCGGGAGCAAACCGAAGATTGAGATTTTTGTGTGTTTGATCATAATCGAAGCTGTATTTCTGTATAGTTTTGTACGTGCCCTCGATTTCGGGGGTGGATTATGCCCCGAGCGGCCGGCGTTAATGGCAATTTATCTCGGAGAAACTTCAAGATCAGGCGATGCAGAAAAGTGTGATTTTACTTGACTTCTTTTTGGCACGCTTTTAAACCAAGTATAATTTGGTACGATTTCAACCGTTTCTTCTAACAAATGAGTTTAAAACTTCTGGTCGGAAATCACAGGGATTCAATGACACCCCATGGATAAAAATTCTGACTTACTAGTGTGCTATCACACTAAGGGAATACTTGACTGTGCTTAAGCAAAAAATAAAATTATGTGAAGATGTTAGGATGAGAGCGTTCGTGGGAAAAATGTAATATTTTCCTCAGCACATGCGGAATGCACGCCGCTCATATTAGCGCGATATTGCAACAGCCGCAGGAGAGAACTGACACAGAAATTCCACTTGAAAGGCTGCAAATCCCAAATTACTTGTACAAAATATACTTTAGACCTGTGTAAGCTGAGTTGAGCCTCTTAGGTAAATATTGAGGAGCGTAAAAAGCTATCAGAAGCCAACATAAAGTTCGACCTCAAAAGGAAAAGTACCACAGTGTAGCTTGAAACGTATACATCCATAATGTACGCCATACAAATTTTTAGATTTTTCTTCCCCTACCCCGCTCTTGTCACAGTTGGTCACAGTTTGAGACACCCCCACCCTACTACCAAGTGTGATATCATATATTTTGCAATTTCACATCAGCAGTTCAGAAATTAGTATTTTTTAATTAATTTCTGATATTATCAACATCACACCCAATATTAGAATAAAATAATACAATAAATATAATTGAAATGTTTTGTCACGAATCTTAGGACTCCTCCAACCCTTTTCAAACAATGGCAGACTTTGTCAACCCCCAACCCCCTTCCAAGTGTCGTGCTTTATGCAAGGCACCAAAGTGTTGACAAGAAGAAATCAGGTTAGGAAATGCATTCCTAGATAACTTACGGCCATGGGCAATCTTGTGGCCTGATGGTCGCACGATGTCGTTGAGTCGGCGGAAGGTGAAGGTGTGAGATTACATTTGGGGGAAAAGCCCTATACCCAGCAGTGGGCAACAAAAGGCTGATGATGATGATGCTTTCATTCCTTTCAACGTTATAGGTATCGTTTTACATTCCAAGCGCAGTGATATATGACGCGGCGAGTTACCGCCACAGGCTCGCCGCATTTCACCAAACTTTAATTCGAAAACCGCGTACTTGTTGCGAAATTGCTGCTAATTTTATTCGCGGTGCGCGTACACGTGATAGTTTTGTCTTTATGTCAGATTGCATTGCACACTAAAATAGCTGTATTTTTGAAAGGCGAAAGTTACCTAAAGTTACTAGATAATAAAAAACCAGCGATGGGTTCCGTGCCGTGATCTACACCGTTATCTATATATCTATGGAACTAAGGAATTTAGCAGTACTTTTCGGTAAGGCTAGCGGCATGGCAATAGTACACGGTATGCAGGGTACTGACCTGCCTGCACGCGCACTGGGCGGGACAGCACGGCGCCGGCACGGCTGGCGGCACGGCAGCGGTACACGGTGGCGTGCACGTCCCCGCGGTACTGGCTCGCCGCAAATGCGCCCAGCCACAGCGTGCCGTTTGGGAACGTGCCTCTGCAACAAAACACCGAAATACGTATGAAAATACTTGCTTGTGACGTCACATTTCAGGCACTCTTTTTATGTTTCATCTATTTAAAAATTGTAATAACTAACTAGTAAATGATTAAAAGAAATACTTTTACCGAATCATTTTGTAATTTTTGTTTTAATCGAGCATCTCAAATAATTTATTGTTGATAATGTCAATGTACGAAATTAGCCGCTGTCCTCGGGTCGTTTTCGTTGTAGACAAAAAGGAAGCTGGAAAAAATCTACACTGACCTTTTTTTTTTTCAAATTATCTTAATCTTAATACATCAGTTGTTGCCTCTAATTATGATAAGACTATATGATTGATATCAATAACGTTAAATGTCAAAATCTTATCAAAGTCTGAAAAACAATAATACTGTGCCCAGACACACGAACAGCACCCGTTGAAGTATGATCAGCAGAACTGCTTTTTAACTGACTTCAAAAAAAGGTTGACTGTATTTTTTTGTTACCTCGGAACTTTTCATCAGGTGGACCGATTTTGATAATTTTTTTTTTTTTGAAAGCTGCTGCTTTCAGACCACACTGGAAGCACAGCTTTCAATTAAAAAAATATTTTGTTTCAATTTGGTCCACCTTTGACATGGCATTGATGAGAAAACCATATCGGTCTTTTGGTCTGCAATGCGCTAATCGTCGTGTGGTCTATTGAATATTTTGTTGGTGTCCAATAATAATTAGTTAGTGACCTTTAGATTCACTAAAAATAAATAAAATAATGCGTTACCATTATTGCTAGTTTTGGAGGAATAAAACGCAAGTAAGAATTTGCAATTATATTCAACTTTTTTGTTTGAAGTAGGTTTTTTTTGTTAAACTTTTACATTTCCTTTTAGAGTTTCGTACACAAAGAATACAAACGGGAGACAATTACTGTGCTTAGAACATACGTTCTACATACGTATATTGTATAGCTTCCAACGATTATCGACGCAGCAATCCTTGTTTTGCTAGTCGTACATACATACTGTCAGTTAATTTAATTTATTTACCAGTTTAATTAAAATTGAATAAAATTCTTGGAAGGGTTGATAAACCACGCAATTTAATCAAAGAAATGTTTATTATATTGTAATGATATAGATTGTTATTGGGAAGGTTATTGAAACGGCGTCTATATTGAGTAGCGTTGTGTATTGAACTGTCGAGGAGAGAGCATGTTACATACTTATTACGACTATGAATGTGTGAGTGAGGTGCCACCACACTACACCTCCCTCCTTTTTATTAAAAAAAATAATTATTATAAACTGCTATTATTTTTGACAATTTTCTCACTTTGTTGACGTTGCTTTTTCATTAAACTTAGGTTTTAAACTGTATTCATATTTAAATTAATTTTAAAACTATTATTACAAGACATATTTGTAATTTCAAAGTCCTTTTCTGTTTCAGATACTTATCATGTCATTTACTTACAATATATTTGAGCTGGCCTCACCTTTCATATTTTAATTTTTTTTTATTTACTTCTTTATTTATTATTCATCTTTCCTTCAAAACATTTATTTACCATACTGGCCTCCATTACACACATTAACAAATTGTTCTAATTTGTATATCTCACATTTAAATTTGACTTTACAGGACTTTTAAAATACAATTTTAATTCAATAAACATTTTCCATCATTTAACAAAACCAAACAAACCATCCTACAACAAAGTCATTTACATATTTTATTCTTCGCACTTTTAACATATTTTGTAGAGGCATTGCTACACATTTCACTTATGGGGCGCGCGCTCCCTTTTGATACATTTATTTAACCCTTCCTGGGCGGTACATTTAATAACAAGAGTCGACTCAAATGAGACTAGCATGTCTTATTACCACCATGCTTGTGCACAACAATATTATAATAGTGGATAGTGGGTTTAAGAACTAAGTTCACCAACTTTCTTTACAGAGCGAAATTCGTTGACACCATAATCAGTCAGAAGGATCACATCTACCCTGTACCTTTAACTTTTTTATGTGTACCTCTTTGATGACTTTAATACATTAACGTATCAGACTCGCTGAACTACATTATCATAAATCTACATTCTTAACCATTTTTAAAACACAAACCTCAATTGAAACTCCCGTGTTGAGACTTCTATAACATTTAGGTGATCAGTCTATTTGCTATACAAACTCAGGGAAGAAAGACTTTAAATAACTTTTGGGTGATCAAACCAATCATCACTTAAGACTCCTCAACCTTCGTATTCACATGCGTTTTATGTACATTCCTTCATTACATTCGTAAAACCTTAGCTTTGATGTTATAAATGTTCTTTCAATACATTTCATATTCTATAAACGCTTCACACTTAACTAGTCGCTATGCAAATCAGATTACATTACTTTGCTGCTAATAAAACATAACTTAGGACACTTGCATCGAAGATTAGCGATTGCAATTCCGCATGTTACTTGTCACTCGATACCTGCGTGACCTATTTGGTAAGGTATGCATCTGCGCTTCTAGGTATTGTTGCTAACTTGAATCGAGCAATAGAATGAAGTTTACTTCGTACAATCACTTAAAAAATTTAATGACATAACACGAAAAAAAAAATTGGCATATTAAAATGTTATAAGAATTTGCATCATCAACAAGCGGAAGTATTTACTTATTTTTGACAAAGATTTTACTTTAAACTGAATAATTACTAAAATACAAAATTACCCAAAATACACTAAAATAACACTGTCACACATTTTTATCGCTTTTTCACTAATTCTGTGATACTCCCGGCGCCTGCCCATCAGACTCACATCATAGGCTGTAGCGCATCTCCCGGCACCGGCGGCTCCATTTAATTTCTATTTTAATTTTTTTTTGTCTATACATTTTAACTTAGATATATTTCTGGTTGCGCAAGGAATTTTAGCACCATATGAACAATCCTTTATGCGAGACAGAACATTAATTGCCTTCTCGTCATTGTACAAATAAGAAGTTAAATTATTGCTAAGAGACTCATTGTAATTTCAAAAGGATTCGTAATAAATGAAATAAAAATATGTTTTACATAATTTATAGTATGTAACCGATTGTTTAATTGCTTAAGATTGCATGCTTAATTTTTTTTTTGTCTACTAAAGGGACCTCTAGATTTATTTTTGTATAACACCCCTTTACTGTTTTTCTGTGTGACTGTTAGTGTCCTGAATAAAATAAAATAAAATGTCCACACACACAATCATTTGATCTGGTCCCAAACTAGGATACCCTTTGCTATGGTAACCGGGCAAGGACATTACAAACATGGAAAAACACCCAGACTGAGACCATTTGTAGAAATGTACGGTGGCAACCAGTGGAAATCGAACCAAGGACCTCTGTCTTGGTAGGTAAGCGCCTTAACGGCTAGACCCACGAAGCAGTCAAACTGATGAAACATTCCCTCTGATGTGGTTTAATTAACGCGGTACGGAGACACAATCACGCGTGAATCTGACGCCGGCGGCGGGTGCGGAGGCGGGGCAGGTGCTGCAGGGGAGGGGGGATGGGGTTGGCTCAATCTGCTTAAATTATATTTTCTTCAAATTACGTGTGAGGCGCGAGGAGCTGTGAACGCCGCTTTGTGTTAGGCCTTTCATACTCTGCACCACCGCGGATAATTGAATTGTGAAATTGGAAAGGATTTGAACGAATATTCGACTTTTTCCCGAGAGAAAATGCCGAGTAATTAATCACTTCGATTCAAATGTCCCCTTTCAAAAGTGTCATTTCTTGAATGAGTTTTCCCAATTCCCGTATTTGGCGAAACACTGCTCGTGATTAAGATTAATGGTGTTGTTCTGGAATCAGTTGAATGAATGAATGGAAAGAAAAACTGTGTGAAAATCGTCGACCATTGAGCGCGCGGGCGGCCGACCGACTCGATAACATCCGTCATCATTAATACACGTCACTGCCGTTCAACTCACACATAAACAGAAAGCTATCTTAGATTTACTTTTTAGGGTTCCGTATGAAACCCAAATAAAAAAATATATAATAAAAATATTTTTTTTACTGTGTGAACGTCAAAATTGTTATTCCAAGGGTAAGGGTAAGACCCACTGACCGTCTGTTTGTCTGTCCAGGCTGTATTTTAAGAACTGTCGTAGCCAAACAGTTGAAACTTTCAAAGATATGAAATCGTATTTTTTGTCGCTACCTACGACAACTAGAACTAAAAACAGGATAGAGTAAATATTTAAGTGGGGCTCCCATAAAATAAACGTAATTTCTTTTGCTCGACATTGATAGCGGCAACAGGTAGACGCTTGAAACATTCACAGAATATTTAGTTGTATATTCTCTTAGAAAAATAATTATTAAATTAAAGTATATAAGGGAGCTCCCATACAATAAACTAATTTGTATGCCGTTTTTTGCTCCATATTAATAACGGCAACAGGTAGACGTTCTAAATATTCAAATTTTGTGCAGATATGGTACGGAACCCTTCGTGCGCAAGTCGAACTCATACGTGCCCGGTTTTTTTACATTCTGGTATTCAATTCAATCATCTTTTATTACATTTCACGCCGTTTTTGTCTACATGAAAACAAACCTGGGAAACTGGGAAAATATATAGGTAATTGATTTTTATAATTAATTGAAGATCTACTAACTTCCAATTAAACCAATCCGGGCTTTGCCTCCGTGGTGAAGTATGGCCTATACCTTCTTCAGGGAAGAGACCCGTGCCCCTCGGTAGGGACGTAATGGGTTGATGATGAACTTCACAAATACCGATCTACATCTATTTACACCTACATCTTAATAGTATTTAACGTAACCAACAAGCAATGGAAAGAGTTACGTTAAGAGTTTCACTGTGTGTTTGAATGAGGGTATCCACGGAAAAACCCGAGTTACTAATATAGTCAGAAGAATTTCTCAGTTAAAGTGGCAGTGGGCGGGTCACATAGCTCGGACAACTGATGGCCGTTGGGGCGGAAAAGTTCTGACCTGGTGACCGCTGACCGGATGACACAGCATGGGCAGCCCCCCCTAGAATGTGGGACGACCTGGTTACGGTGGCGGGGAGTCACTGGATGCAAGCGGCACTACACCCGGATGCTTGGCAAACCATGAGGGAGGCCTGCAGTGGACGTCAAATAGCTGATGATTATTATTATTCTTACAATTTACAGAGTATTTTATTTAGACTTTCTAGATCTAGACTCAGCGAGTCCAGCCAAGTTCGGGAAAAAAGGAACTGGCGACGCAGCAGCCGTGTGTAATATTACAGGAATCACTTCGAGCTACTTTTGACCCCTTCACAACTCTACAACTATTTAACCTACGTATATGAAATTTGGCACATTTCTTAAAATCCATTAGCTTGCCTAGAATCCAAAGTTTCATCAATGTTGCTCAAACAGTTATAGATATATTAACGTTTAAAAACCGGCATTTTTATGACTGACTGACTGACTCACTTATAGATCAAAAACCTAACCCACTTCTAGATGACCTAGAAACTTGATATTTGGGCATATACAAAGGAAAAAATCTAAAAACTGAAAATTATTAATATTAATACCCTCATAGTATTTAGTTCCAAATTCTGCCAATAGATGGCGCTTTTTAGTTCTATATCGCGGTATGGTTTGGTCTCAACCGATACTATATAATATCTGTAAACGACTTCTCATGCACGCCCTCCTCGGCCTCGAGGGGGGTCGCTCATGATGTAGGTTTAGGGGTCCTTAGGACCAAACCAGCCCCAAGGTGGTGTTTAGTGGGTAGGCGCACTCTGTGAGTCCCACATTGGCAGCACGGCCGGGCCCGTGTTGTTATGCATGAGCATTTACCACCTCCCTCCCCCGTGTCCTCCGGAGGGTGCCCTTTATAAAGCTAAAAAAAAATCTCATGCACGTTTCTCAGAGTGCGCGCGCATACTGAGTTTTTTATTCACTTTCGATAGCGAGAGCGTTTGCGATTGCAATCTTGAGCTTGAATTACAATTTACATCTCAGTGATCTTGTAACTAATATTTCATGATTTTCTTCAGAGAACTAGGCAGCACCGATATAGGTAGATCTCAATTCTTTTGTCGGCGAAGTCGATAACGACGTCTGTTCTTAATACCTACCGAACTTGGCTCTTCTATCGTTCACATTTATGGTTTTCATGGAATATACTATAAATAATGTTTAGACTAGGCCATACCAGTTTATCCTAGAGTGTCCGTACTTACATATATCAGTATCAACTAGTTCAGCCTAGCCTAAAATGGTTTATGCTATCGGCCTTAGGACAAATTAGTTCGGACTAGGCTCTATTAATCCTATCGAGTATAGGAAGAACTAGTTTAGCCTAGGCAAAACTAGTTTGTCCTGAAATCGTGCTTATAATATTACAATACTATGATGATAGCATTTAAAAGTTTTGTAAGGCCAGACTAAAGCTCCCTGAAATAAAAATATACTAATTAACCCTAGACCTCTCCAAGGTACGCTATTACTTCCTGTCTGAGGCTATCCTCTTTCAGACATAGGTCTCGCTGTCGTATGAATATAAATTAAATTATAAATTAAATTCACTATATAACTACCATTTTTGCAAATATCTGCATATTCTTTTTCTTCTTCCATATTTGTTCAAGCGACTGAATGAGGCCGGGACTTATCGTATGGGTTACTCATTGCTGCTTTATTAACGTTTTTATTGTGATATTAAGCTTTGTTTAAGAAAAGGTCTGGTCAGAACAATGAAGCGCGCGTGTTTGCTGACGTCACACATCACCGTCACGCTACTGTCACGTGGGAGTCCGATTTCATTTTGCAGTGACAACTGGCCAAATATTATGCATGGATTTTAAATTGCGATATTATTTCTTTAAAAACATAGATTGTATGGATGCCGGATTGGGGATGGATGTATGTCCCAGGATTGTTAGATAAAGCAGATCCGAACGATATCCTGCATTAAGCGCGCCCTTGTACAAATATTGGTGCAATAAAGAATTTTAATCAAAATAATAATCCTAGTCTGTTCAAGAAGAAAGATAGAATATTGTTTATTGTACACAGTTTTTTTTTATACATCGAACTACAATGAGCCTTATTATTATAAGCAATTTTTCCAAGCAACCACAGAAAATGCCAATAAGGAAATTAGAGATAGATAGTCATGTAGTTATTTTTATAATTATATAAACTGACTAAAGTCGTACGTAAATATAAATACAAACAGAATAAAAAGACATACGAACAGTAATAAGTAAAAGAACTTATTTTCTTTGCCACGAACTCGTTTCTCTAGCGGCAACGAGAAGGAATCGTTTTTTCATTGCGATACTTGCACTGCCTGCATTTTCCAAAATTCTTCAAGCTGGTCGGCCTTTAAAATATGAGAGCATTTCGATAGCCGAAACTGGTAAAATAATGCCTCAAACCGCCAATCGGACTATACCCTATTACATTAGGTCAACGGATAATCCGCTTGCGGGAGTAAGATTCGAGATTCGATTCAATTATGATAATGAAATTCGCGAGCTAGAGTTGAATGTTCGAAGTTAAGCTCGGAGCTATCTTATACTTGCGTATACCATTTCACTAACACTCGGGAGTCAAAAGATCTCTGCAGCCGTCGAACATGTGGGCTGCGAACTAAGTTACCGGCTAACGATCCATCCTCAAATACCGAACTACTTCGAGCTCCCAACTACCAAAATTGTTTAAAGTGCTAAAGTTTGCCGGGGCGAGGTGTTACCTTGTTGTAAGGTATATTACCTTTTAGTACTTTTACTTAAAATTTTACTCATAGAGTCTGTTGAAATAAATGTGCAGCATAATATGGACCTTGTTTGGTTTGTTCAAAGCAACATATAGTGTAAAAATGTAATCGGCAGTAAATGGTTTTCCAATTGCATTTCAGTATCTTGCATCTAACCTAAACTGTCAATTTGTCCTACCGTAGATCTACGGTTCCGATAGTAGGGTGAAGTGAATGAAATTGGGATCAAAACTGTAACTACTCCTACCCTATCAGGTATCTATTATAATAAACATACCTACATAAGGTCACGCCTGTATCGCAGTGGAGCAAGGCAGAGACTAGAGACTGCCACCTGCCATGATGAAATAAACATTTTTATTTATTAAATCATTACATGACATACTTGAACATTATTTTAAGAAATCTAAGGAATACACCCATAGATTATTTAATCGCAACTTTGTAAATTTTTTAATAATTCAGCCGTCTGAATTGACTTCCATTTGTGAATATTTGTGCATGCCAGATATGTTTTACCCCTAAAATATGTGTAGGTCTTGTTGGTAAAGCGTAGAGATCCAATTTATTCTCCACACCTGCATTCAACACCTATGCTTATCACAAATAAATGTTATGATTTGATAAGATCATGAAACCATTTAATAAAACAAAAAAGCAAACAACACTGCCGTAACATTTCAATCCTGCTTGTTGGCATAGACAAAAGTGTACCGAAACACAGTGAAACCATTTCTTCAAATAGCTCACAGACCTTGGGTGCAATTACATAAAACTCCACTGTATGGAGTTGCCTAATTTAGTCCTTTTGTTCCCGGTATGTCACACCACCTTATGTCACACTACTACATTCCGGGACTTTTTTTCCCAGTAGGTATCTCATATTCCTACTCCGAACTGTCATATTCATTCTTATTTTGACTCTTTCTAGTTGTCTTAATGCTTAACCCGATAGAGTGGAAAGTTATGTAATATAAGGACTGATACGTTCATGTAGAACCGCCTGGACTTGGTTTTGATCTATCTCGTACGGTGTGTTATTATTACGTAATACTGTGTTACAATTTCGGATTTTCACAAGTGAAAGCCTGGGTCTCGTTAGTGCCCGTTAGTTTCTGTAATTAGAACGATGACAAATATACGGTTGGGACACGTGACGTGTTTTTTCGTACCATGGACGCTGAGATTGTGTGCGCGCGTAGACTTGAGGCGGCAATGAAACTAAATCGCCATGATCATGAAGTTGTCATTGTACTACTATGCATTAACAAAATCTAGGTCCTGAAGTCCCGGCTACTTATACGCTAAACCAACGAGTCTCAGGCGAGCGCACTCCGCCGCCGCATCATCAGCGCGTCTGTAATTAGCTCGGGGCGGTAATCAACAATATTTGCTCGTTACATTACAGCTGAGTTTGCCGCTGTTTGCCGCCGCACCAGCTTTGTCTGCTGTTGACTTGCGCTTCCTCGTTGTACATAACATTTACGTGTTCGCAGTTTATATCTCTTGTTTATTGTCTATGCAGCTGTGTAATACGCTTCGAAGAATTCAGCATCAGGGGTTGAAATATGTGAACCAAATTCGCAGCGCTTTCAATTATCAAGCTATTAAATTCCATTCTAATTTTACAGTCTTTTATATTGGATATGCGCAATATTTAAGATCAGGTCTTTAACAAATCTGATTAGATAAGCGAATGACAACGCTGGTTTGATAGATAAGCAAACCCATCAGAAGGCTCTATCCCGTAGGTAGGTCGCTAATGCGTAAGTGAGCATTCAGATGTAGATTCCCGTATCAATAAATTAGCAACAAATGTAGCGTGACTGAATAAGCGCTGGCGGCGACAAAAGAGACGCCGCAATAAAGTTGCGGATCGTTCGCGCATGAATAATGCATGGATTAGAGCAAACACACGGCTGCCCCTTGAGGCGGCTGACAGACCGCCGACATGCCATGGCAACATTGGAGATACCCCGCAGCCATCTTTTTCATCTCTGGAACTCGGCTCAAAGCCTCTTCCATTGAATTTCTACGTCATCACTTACATTGTATTACGCTTGATTAAATGGCAGCACATAGGTATGTTAATTAAGCCTACCAGAGCCCCGAATAACATTGGTAGCGATCGGATTCTAGCCAGCAAAATATCGTATAGGGCGCTCTCACCGCACGTGGCCCGCCGCGCGATAATTCAATATCCCGCGCGTGAATTATTCATGAGAGCCGACATGCGATTACAGACTACACAGATTTTATTTGTCTCTCGTCATCGAGATTATGCGAGCGATCTTTTGCGCGAGGGATGATATGACGACTCGCCTCGCTGGCTGAAGGAAATTTGATCTCGTATTCCGCTGAATAAACATTCCACTTTACTGTAGTGTGCAGTGATTATCTTCTAATAAAAGTATTCTGCCTGTGTGCCTGTTGAGTCTAGTAGAGTACTATTTCGCTCAAAACAGTTTTGATATGACAGAGAAATGACATAAGCTACTTTTAACTGGAACAGGCAATCCGCAGGGAGTAGACAAAATTGGCGTTCTAATAATACTACAAAGTAAAAGCAGTTTAACTAAAACGGTTATCAAACTTTAGGTCTCATGTTAGCATTTAAACTAAGTTGAGAGTGTGACCCGTGAAGTTATTTGTCGTTTGAGGAGAGGATTAGCCGGGGTTTTGGCGGGGGTGGGGCGCGGGGCCGGGGAGGGTCGCAGCTAATTTCAACAATATCGCTTCAACCCTCGGAGTGGCAAGGCTGTTAAGTGGCAAGTTCTTCGCCCAGCGCAGGTCGTGCTCCCAAGGACCACGGCAAATATTTGTCGTCCCAACTACTCTAAGAAAATTCCAAACGGACTACTTCAATATGGCCTGATGTTCGATTCGAAATGTAAATATCTATTTATTACCAACATCATTTATTATACGTTTGTTGATCTAATATCGCTGTTATGTACTTTCTCTATAAAATGTCGCAGTCACAAAAAGTATATCTTTATACCACTTTTGTAATGGTAACTGAATTTATTTCTTGCAATCTGATATAGATAAATTAATATTTTCTACCTAGTAACACAATCACGAGCTATCCAGAATTTTACTATAATTGATTTTACTTCTTCTAATATAGAAAAATCTTGTATCACAGTATTTGTAACGGAACATTTCCAAAACGGCTTCACCGGTCTTTTTGATTTTTTTGTGTACATATCGTAGGTCTCATAATAGATCGTATGCTAATTAATTTAGCAAAACAACGTTTGCCAGAACAGCTAATTTATATATAATCCATTTACGATACTCAGCAATGCTCGTTTCTGAAATGATGAATGACGTACAAAGGCTTTGTGTTTGGGGCAGATAACAGCGATTACTGGCGTGTGTGTGTGTGCGCCAGCAGGACGTATGAATGTATGGATTCCGATCGCGCTCATTGTTTTACGGTCGCTGTTTGAGTTTCTGATAACGGTCGGCAAATACTAATTTATATTCTATGGACTCTGTCCAAAGCTGAATATATTCAATCACGCTGTGATTCCACTGGTGGATTGTGGCTTGGTTACAAGTATACCGGACAGGAGTTCACCAGTGCATCGACTATTCTATCGTGGAGATAATTCGGAGTTATCTTCATTCAGCGCGAGCCGCGAACTCGAACCTTAACACGCGACTCACAAAACAATACGGTACAGAAGACTTGTTGTGCCGTTTTGATATACCTGAATCTTTCATAATGTTCTATTTGCGATTTAAATTTTTATCTAGGTCAATCTAGGTGATAGTGAAATGTGAATTTGCTATATTTTTTTTCTATTTTTCTCTATTTTTTTCTATTACTGCTAAAATTATGCCGATAAAGCAACCCTTTGCAAAACGATAATATTATGTAATGTCATAGATCAGTTTTTCTCCAATAAAATACCAAAGAATACGCAAGCCTGCAGGGACTCTAGGGGCGTAGCACGGGTCCGCCACGTAGTTTTGATAGCCGTTGTTGCGAATTTTTTTCCCAATGCCTCATATTTTCGAAAGCTTGTGGACTCGAAAGATGTAGTCGCGAAAGACGCTGTTTCGAAAAACGTGTTCACTGCCTCATACGCTCGAATGCTTGTTATTTTGATTCATTCAGTCTTAATTTGTATAAAAGAAATGTAAGTACTTGCACTAGTACCACCGAGGCACAAAACATATATTTTTTTACACATCAAATTTGCAAAAAGTATCTGTACCTTATAAAGATCACAATTAACATGACCGAGTAATTGTACAGACAATTTTTGCAAAATCCTTGTGAAAAAAATATGTGATCTTTTTCCCTCGGTGGCGCTTGGGAACCGCATGAACGCCCTTAGACCTTTCGTGTATTTCCAGTGCGTGTGATTGCCGAGGCGCGAACTCAAAGTCAAACAAAGTTAATTTCCGTTTAGAGGCGTTCTGTTTGTTTGCTCTGCCGCCGCCGCCGCCGTCGCCCCGCCCCCGGCCACTGGGTCAGCGCCAAAGCTTTGTGCTGATCAAACATCGACGTAGGCACATATTTTTGATAAGCCCTATGTAATAAGTAGAGTACCTATGGAACATAAAGGTATTTGGACAGTAAATAGTTGAAAAGGTTACCGTGAGAATGAGTAGAGCTTTGTCATGTGGCGCTCTGCTTTCGTTTTTTTTTCTACATAAACCAAATGATTCCCACATCATATTTTACAAGGATAGACTGCTGAAAAGATTATAAATCTTGTAAAATATGTGACTTAACAAAGTTAACAGTCTTAAACCTGATTGGGTCATACGGTTAGCAAAGAAATAGGCTAATGTATCACATTTACGTAGAATGACTGAAAAGGCCTAACATGTAGTTACCAAATGGACTTGTTTGCTAATGTGAATCATGAAATATTTTTTGTCAGTCTCATTTTGTTTTTTAGACACAGATGTCCGCTGTCAAAAACACGCTACAAGCTAAGCGCTTGACAAAAGACGAAAACAACAACCTTTTATGATTTCGCCGTGTGCGTCCGTCTATTTGTCCGTCTAATAGCTGAAAGATTATGAGACCAGACCAGACAGACTAGACCAGCAAAGCTGGATATACGTATTAATCACATCAATACAACGGTGAAACAAACAAACATAAACATTTAGATACAGGTACATATATCTAAAAAACATATTAGAGTACACTTAAATTGCGCTTGGGGCGAATACCCTCAGCACAATGCTAAGCCAGCTGCCTGTTCCAATAGAGACACACCGCAACTTATGTTACTAAAAAGCATTTAATTGTTTTATTTTTTACCTGTTGTATTGTGTTTTCATATTTTAGGTTGTAACGTCGTAGATGTATGTTTGTAAACTTTGTAAACGTTTGGTCCGGATCAACTTACGGATGTATGTTGTTTGTGTTTCTTCTAAATAGGTGATTTTTTTTTCATTAACACCGTAGGGAAGGGTATCGTTGAATTTGGTTGAATTGTGCAAAAACAGTGCGGGTGTAGGAAAATCTTTTAGGTTTGTATACCTTACAATGCTGTTGGCCTGACACGCCCTTAGCCGGTTTTTTGTCACTGGGATAATAAGGCTTTTCAAGTGGCATATTTGATGTGGATCTCTTACAATATTTAGTGTAGTTTTGCTAACTGTACATGACCTTCAAGGATTAAGGCTGCCAACCTAATAAACTGAAATACACATTTATCCATGAGCATATAGGTACAATCGTAAATTAGCATTACCTCGGAAAATTATATGTTTAATGTGCCCACGGCCAGCTAAATGAACATTACATTAGTTGCTCAACGATGTCACAGTAATAGGTCCAATTATTTATTACTTAAGTACTGGGCAACTACATATAATACAAAAATATTTTTTTCCAAAATGTCATTCATAAAAACAAGAAACAAAACAGCAACATTCAGGGTTAAGATAAGAATATTCAAATTGCACACCGGTAAAAAGGTGCATATAACAATTGGCGGCCTTACCTAATGCTAAAAACTATTTATTCCTGACAACCTTGGAAAATTGCGAATAGGTTAGTATTTCAAATATTCATTAATTTTTATAATTCAATAGTTCAAAAATGGAAAAACGTTTTGTCACAGCGTTTTGCTACCTGTCACAGTGCGACTTAGAACTTGGCTCAATTCGGGTTGTATCGCCGTGATTGTTTTTCTAAGTGTAGAATCTCAGCTAAGTAAAACCATAACAACAATTTTAGAAACTATTTTTCCAGGAATACTTAAAATTAAATCATTTTTTGTTGGAAGAGTCCGACGTGATAACTCGGCTAAAAGTAAAACAAAACATCTGAGTGACATCAAGGCAGCACAATGAAGCTGGTATCCGGGCAGCCAGAGCGCGGTGGCTGAGCCAACGTCGACTGCGCATTTTTGCCCTCCCTTTAATACCCTTTCGGGTGCGCTGAGGTGTGAAACGCAAAAGATTTCACTGACAAAAGAGCGTAGCAATTATTCCTTTTGCTGTCGCGGCCCGCGGCCCCGGCCCCCGCCGCCTCGCCCCGCTCTCTATAAAACGGTATAAAGTTAAACTCTAAATGAGTAGCACAATAAAACCTAGGATTTAAAGTCAAATAGATTTTGGACAGTCAACATCTATTATCCGTCAGTATAATGGGTAAGTACCTAATCTACACAAGTAACTTAAGAATAAATAAGTGAAATTCCATATTACTGGAATATTATCCATATCTATATATATAAAAGGAGAAGCTGACTGACTGACTGACTGACTGACTGACTGACATATCAACGAAGGGCCTAAACTATAAGGGTTAGAAGCTTGAAACTTTGCACAGGAGTTCCTTTCATAACCTAAGGGAGCACTAAGAAAGCATTTTTGAAAATTCACCCCCTAAAGGGGTAAAACGGGGGTGCAAAGTTAGTATGAAACTTGGTCGTTTTTGAAGTCATAAGAATAAAATTAAATACGCAAGTTCATCATTTAAATTCATGAAATACGTGTAAAACATTTTTCCTAAAATCATCCCCTGAATGGGTAAAAAGGGGATGTAAAGTTAGTATGAAAGTTCTGTAATTTTCAAAGTTATCTCAATAAAAAGTGGTATTTTGGTTATAAATTATTAATAATGAGTATTTCCGATAACCCTTTTTGTGAATTTACCCCCTAAGAGGGTTAAAAGGGGGTACAAAGTTAGTATCAAACTTTGCCGTTTGTGAAGTTATTCGAATGAAACTCAGTATGAAGGTTTCTCATTAAAAGTCATGAAAAACATGTAAAATATTTTTCTGAAAATCATCCCTTAAGGGGGTGAAAGGGGGTGCAAAGTTACTATGAAAGTTCTGTGATTTTCAAAGTTATCTCAATAAAAAGTGGTATTTGGGTTCTTAACAATGATTATTTCTGATATCCATTTTTATGAATTCACCCACTAAGGGAGTAAAAAGGGGGTCTAAACTATAATGGTTAGAAACTTGAAATTTTGCACAGGGGTTCCTTTTATAACGTAAGAGGGCACTAAGAAAGGATTTTTGCAAATTTACCCGCTACGGGGGTAGAACGGGGGTGCATAGTTAGTATGAACGTTTGCCGTTATTGAAGTTATTCGAATGAAATCCAGTATGAAGGTTCCTTATTGAAAGTCATGAAACTCGAGTAACTTTTTTTTTATAATCATCCCATAGGGGGGTAAAAGCGGGTGCAACGTTAATTTGTAAGTTCTCTGATTTCATAAATTATTTCAATAAAATTTGATACATAATTTTTTTGTTTTGATTATTTCACAAGTATACGTGACTTATTTGCAAATACTTTTTTCAACTAAAGCCCACGCGGACGAAGTCGCGGGCAACAGCTAGTTATTCCATATTAGATCAGGAAGGAAGTGATTTTGCAAGATACATAATGTGAACAATCATATACACACACATATACAGCCTCACACACAAACTCGCACTCACACACACATTTTTACATTCCAAAACGAAATTTTTATTTTATTATAAATGGTTGTCAAATTCTAACCTAGCTACCTGTCTCTTGAATTTTAGAATTTATAACATTGTGTCTACTCTCTTTTTTAGGGAGCAGGGTACGACTTACCTCAGTTATAATGCATTTTGAATAAATTATCTATATATTCGACACTTAAGGAATAAATCTTAAGAGGTTAGAGTCCATACTAGAAATGATCATGTTTGATACATCTCCAAGCCTTCAATGACCAAATGATAAATCTCAAATGTATAATTCGCCTGAAATATTGTTTTTTTTTTTTTTTCAGTTCATTCATGGTTATTGCATCTTAAAAGGCAAATGACGATTTAGCATTAATTCAGTACAAAAATGTAATCCCGAAACCAAACAACAACAACGAATTCCCAACGATATTATTACATTTTTCGCATAACTGTTTTAGCCAACATACAAACAAGAGGAACTTCTGCAGCTTTGTATTTTTTTACTTGTCTTGTGGACAGTAAACTGCCGTCATCCTGAGTGACGTGGGCGGCGGCGGTGGCTTATCCCGACCCTTCTACGATAATCACAGACGAATCGGAGCCGGCCGGCGCGCGGTGTTGCCAGCGAGATAATTCGCCTGTTCCCGAGAGGTTAAAACGTGAGAACTTCAAAGTATTTTATTTCACGTTTCAGTCACTCAGCTTTGCCGTGCGGTCTTTTTGTTGCCAGGGTTTTGTTGTCTGTAGTTGAAATCTTTTATTTTTGTTTCCTTTTTTTAATTTGCAGTGTTTGCTACGAGATTTGTCTTTAGTCGAACATTATAACTATATTTTGTATCGTACAGCTTTTTTCTACACGTAAACGAACTGACGACAGAAATCTGCTTTGATTTGAATGAAATGAGTGATTTATTTAATTATTTATACTTTTACTGCATTTACAAATAAACATAGTAAGTAAAATCAAATATATTTTTGACATTCAATACTTAAATGTCATCGTCATCAACACATTATGTCCCCACCGAGGGGCACGGGTCTCTTCTCTGAGGAACTTAAATGTATTACAATACTAATATGACACTTTGGAAATGTCTTTGAACCAGGCCCTGAATTGCGAATTTAGCTAAGTAACTAGTTACTGAACTTCACTGTGTTTAATGTTACTTAAGCACTTTACTTTTAAATTCAGAGACTGGCCCTTTGTCTACAAAAATTGCCTAAATATCGCAAGCCACATCTTTCCATTCAATGCAACTATGCTCTTAGGGTAGCAGCCTATTTGCTACAGTGCAGTCGTCGCCCAGTGATTGGCCGGCGCGTGGTCTGCTGAGCTCGTTAGTCCGCTCTTGGCGACCACGTCACTAATTACAGGCGTGTGAACGCGCCCTGTCATTGTACTGCAGCGCGTGAACTCTAGATACCTACTGGTGCTGTTACAAAGGTTTTCCAGTACTTTTTAGCCAATTTCGATTTAATATTTGTTGCCTCAGAACTTTTGACTGGGTAAACCGATTTTATATTATTTTTTTATTTAAAAGCTGGTGCTTCCCGTGAGGTTATATATAAATTTTGTTCATTTCTGATAATGGCATCCATGAGAAAATCATATAGTCTTAAATTTGCATTAAGTATGTGTGTAATATCGTGGCATGAAAGTAATTTTTGACGACATAAAAGAGACAATAATAGGAAGAAAACAATAAAATAAAATAAGTGACGTGCATGCGAAAATTAATAATGACAGTCAGTTTTTTCGTTAATCATGTGTACATACTGCATCAAAATATAGTTTTATTAATAATGTCAATGAATTTGAGGTATGCTTAAAAGAACTAAGAATGCAAAGTAAAAATGTAGATGTCATTTGCTTCATAGACATTTCATTAAGGCAGGTAATGAATCACTTCTAGTAATACCAAATTATTAGGTTGCTGCTTGTTACAGTAGGAACACAAACAGAGAAGGGGTATGCATTCTAGTAAAAAATGGGCATCAATGGAAAGAATCACAGCAAATCAATGCACTTTCTATAGCGGGGTTGATTGAAATTTGCTGTATATAATTAGTTAACTGCAATGTTAATATCATCTGTCTGTATAGAATGCCAAACAGGAGTAATATTGAGGATTTTTTTGAGAAACTTGAACTTTCACTAATTAATTCTTGTGAAAACGACCAACGCATAGTCATTGCAGGAGACTTTAATATAGATACACTAAAAATAAATAGTGTTAGTCTATAATTTGAATGCTTGGTAAGAAGTTACATATATACATACATTTACATACAGGCACATATATTGCTTCGTGCCCCACACTAGGACACCCTGTGTCGTGGGAACTAGAAAAAGCGACGTCACAAACATGTAAACAATGTTTACAATTTAAAACTCGAAATAACCAACCCACCAGACTAAGTAGCCACTCATGCATTGATAATTTTGTTCATAACAGTCGTAGAGGTCCGAAGTAATAGACTTCGCACTGTCTGACCATACATCACAATTACTAAGATTGCCTGTCAAGGCTTTTTTATTTTGAGCAGCTGGCGGATACTTAAGAGAGATTACTGCGATGACAATATGGGCCAAATTCAAACAATGTGTAAAAACATTTCCTTTCACGAGTTGTACATTCCTGATGACCCCAACCAAGCATATGGTAAGTTCGTATCGGAATTTACGCCTTTTAAAAATGTATGCTTCCCTTATAAAGTCTTCACAATAACATCAACAAAAAAATGTCTACATGGATGTCAAATGGAATAAAAATATCTTGTAAAAAAAGTTAACTTTTATGGAAGTACAGATGTAATCATATTGAAGTAAACAAAACCAAATGCAAAAAATATTCACTGCTTCTAAAAAAACCATTAAAAAGACAAAACTTAGACTGTGTAAAACAGTGAACAGTGTAAAAATACAAACGGCGGAAACAAATCAAAAGTAACATGGGAAATAGCAAAAGCTTTTAACAAATTCTTTGTCGACACAATCAAACCGACTTCTCAAAATTAAATAATTTATTTGTTGACGTCCAATTAGTTAGTGTACCTCAGTATCGCTAAAAATAAACAATAATATGAACAAAAAAATACCGACTTCAAACAAAAATCTATTAAAAAAAATAATTTTTTTTTATTATTTTTTTGTAGTTTTGTTGCGACTTGTGCACATACAATACATAATATGTCTATCTATTCATGCAGCTCACGAAATACGACCACTGAATTCGGTGGTATTTGTTTTTTAAGTTACGTACCTTTGTGAAGTTATAGCAGCAATACCTACAGCGTAACTCTATGTTCATGTCACCAAGTGTGCATGGAGGATCATTAAATGTTTAAAAAATACAAATAGTGTTGGCTATGACGGTATCTCCACAAAAGTCGTTAAACATGTAGATCAGGACATCTGCGATCATTTAAGCTATATTATTAATTTAAGCATTACTGAAGGGAAATATCCACACAGTTTAAAAAAGGCGGTAATAAAACCACTCTTTAAAAAATGCGATCGGGAACTTATGAAGTATTAAAGGCCAATTGCACTTATCACCATATTTGCAAAAATATTTGAAAAATATATATATAAGGAACTAAATATATATTTTGAAAAAAATTATATACTGACTAGGGAGCAAAAAGCATTTCGGCAAAACAAGACCATTAATATGGCAATTTTTGACTTCTTAAACAATGTCATAACCTGTGTAGATTCAAAAATTCCAGTTTGTACACTCTATATGGAAATGACGCAAGCATTTGATTATGTAGAGCATAGTATTTTACTGAATAAGCTTGAAGCCTATGGCGTACGAGGAAACGTAAGGCAACTGTTAGAATCATATTTACAACATAGGTCTCAATACACAGAAATAAAAAGGATCAACCCAAAGTTAAAAAAAGAGGAGACCTTTGTATCACGCGAGCGAGAAGTCTCTACCGGTGTGCCACAAGGCAGCGTTCTTGGCCCATTATTATTTATTTTGTACATAAATGACTTGCCTAAATGTACCGAAAATCCTATGTCACTTTTTGCTGATGACAGTACTGTCACTATACAGTATAAATCAGAACACAATTATGAAGATGACATAAATAAAGCTCTACATTCCGTTATAGAGTGGCTAAATAGGAATAACTTACAGGTAAACCTGACAAAAACAAATTTCATGCAATTTACTCAAAAAAACCCCACAATATCAGACCTAAATATACATCACAACAATGAACGCATTGCAGAAGTGGTCTCTACGAAGTTTCTAGGGTTAACAGTAGACCAAAATCTTAATTGGAAAGAACATGTGAAAGTACTTTGCAAAAAGTTAAGTTCGTCTGCCTACTTGCTATACAGATTGTGTCCTGTCACTGATACTGAAGCTGTGATTACTGCATATCATGGCCTTGTTGCTTCAGTGCTGCGATACGGCTTAATATTTTGGGGAAACTCTACGGACAGAGAGACGGCATTCAAAGCACAAAAAAGATGCATACGAGCCATGTTTAGATTAAAGCCTAGTAATAGTTGTAAGCCATATTTAAAAAAATACAATATCTTGTCTCTACCGGCGTTATACATCTTAGAAGTAGCTCTGTTCGTCAAATCAAATCCAGACATCTTTAAACAGATCTCAGTCGTAAGTAGCAGGTTACAACTCGACACAAGTAGAGTCTGCACCCGTAGGGCAAACACTGCTCTACTGCAAAAAAGTATATTTTGTATGGGACCTACAATTTATAATAAGCTACCGAGAGACATGAGAGAACTTGACATAAATTTGTTTAAATCAAAATTGAAAAATATGTTATTGGACAAATGTTATTACAATGTAACGGAATTCTTGACCGAAAGATAACTTGAAACGTCGCAGACGTAAATCTGACATTATTACTGATATTGTTTATTTTATTTTTAATTTTCCCTGACATTTTAGACTTGCTGTAATTGTGTATAATACTTATGACATTTAAATACTTTGTTTGAAAGCATGATCATCTAATTTAGCTATTAATTTGTACGTCTATAATGGCAAAGCATGCAGGACAAATACGCAAATATGTACCATCATCTTCAAAACTCATGTTTGACAAATAAATATCTTTATCTTTTTATCTTTATCTTTACCACTCGCTAACCGTGAAGAAAAACATTGTAAGGAAACCCTAGTGCTGAGGTATTTACCTATCTTCGCGCTTGCTTCGTACAATGGCCCAACTATGAGGCTAAGTGCGGAAATCTCAGGTGTAACTAGAACTATACTATATAATTTACTAACTTAAAATTAGATTACATTCAATGAGCCTCATACAGTACAAGAAACGTTACATAAAAAAGAGAAACTTCCTATCGCACCTCCCTACAATCGAAACCATTCTCGGCGGGCAAGTCGAATGAAAAGTAATAGGATCGGCTGACTGGAGGCGGCCCGCGGTGCGGCGGCCGATTTTTCAATTAGGAGCCGGTTCCCGGCGGCGGGATCGCCGGCGGTCCCGGCGGTCCCGGCGGACCCGGCGGTCCCGGCGGTCCCGGCGGTCGGCGAGCGCGTATCGGGCCGCCCCCTATCATGCCGCGATTATCCCGCTATAATCCACAAACCGCGAGTTAGACCCACAGAAGGCATGCTTTGGGCTTGCGCAGACGACGGACTTTTCTCCGCGGACTTTTTTATCCGCTAAAATAGATCGCTTTCAGCTGTATCGAGTAACGCAAACGAGGGATTAAAATTACTACGTACAAAAAGTACGTAAGAAAAGTCCGTCGTCTGTGCAGGCCATTTTGGTAGCCATACACGAATACGTGTATGGCTACCATTAAGACTTCCAAAAGTTAAGACTTCCAAAAGTATGCAGTAAGGTGTGTTGAAAAATTGGGCAAATTTCTATTTACTTGTCAATAAGTCTTCCTATCCCGAAAATGCTATATGCTATATGAAACAAACAATTATTTCTAATTTATGACAGCTTATTTGTCAAATTTTCAGCATATTTCCCTTGTGAGTGTTACAATAAAAGATATGCCAGCATCAGAATGTTTTTTTATTAATCAAAGACGCATAAAAAAAAAAATTTGGTTAAGCCAAATTGATGGCCACATAAAAGTGATTTGAAATATCGTAAATATGGGTTATTTACGATATTTCAAATGTGAGCTACTAAATAAAAATAAATATAATTAAAAAATAGATATTTTTTGTTTGTTTAGTAGTAAATTTGTGAGCAAAAACCAACCTTTTGTGCAGTCCTATCGTGTGATAAATCGAATGGCGCGCTCGGCGACACTATTTTTCGTCGGCCTTTACAACGCGGACTTTGATTGCTTTCCGATTCCGGCCTCGTAGCGACGGCGGAGAGCGTGTCTCCTGCATACTGGAGGCTTCTTTGCCTTTTTTCAAATAAAAATAATAACTTCCGCACAACACAATCACTTGACCTGATCCCATACTAGGATACCATGTGCTATGGTTAACACTAAGACCAGCCACTAGTCTTACAAGCCTCCACCAATCCGGACTTGGCCCCGATGTGGAGTATGGCCTATACCTTCCTCAGGGAAGAGACCTGTGCCCCTAGGTGGGGACATAATGGGTCGATGATGATGGTAACCATATCACAAACATGTAAATACACTCAGACTGAGGCGATTTATTTAAGGCAAATTTACAGCGCATTCCTGTGGTAATCGAACCCACGACTCTGTCTCAGTAGTTAAGATTTTTAAACCGACTAGAACTTTTAAGTTGGTACAGTTGACAGCACATCAAACTTAACATTTTAGTTCAAAAGTCATGCGTAGAGTGACGTGTTGTGTTGTCGACCGTAATATTTCCGATTTGCAATGTATGAAAGGAGAAAGACAGTTCAAATACCTAACAACTTTATTCCGATTGCGACATATAAGCAACTAGCTGTTGCCCGCGACTACGTCCGCGTGGGCTTTAGTGGAGTAAAATGTTTGCAAATAAGATAGGGATACTTTTAGGGCATGCGAAAGAGCTTTCATACTAACTTCGCAACCTCCTGTTACTCCCTTAGGGGATGATTTTCGAAAAACTACTTTACGCGTCTTTCATGCCTTTCAGTGAAGGACCTTCATGCTGAATTTAATTCGAATAACTTCAAAAACGCCAGAGTTTCATACTAACTTTACACCCCCCTTTTTACCCCCTTAAGAGATGATTTTCAAAAAACTATTTTACTTTTTTTTGATAACTTTTAAAGAAAGACCTTCATATTGAATCTCATTCGAATAACTTCAAAAACGGCAAAGTTTCATACTAAGTTTGCACCCCCTTTTTTCTCTCTTGAGGAATGATTTTAAAAAAACTATTTTACATGTGTTCCATAATTTTAAATGAAGAACCTTCGTTTTAAATTTCATTCGATTAACTTCAAAAACGGCGAAGTATCATACTAACTTTGAACCCCCATTTTACACACGGGATGAATTTCGAAAAATCCTTTCTTAGTGCTCCCCTACGTTACAAAAGTTACCCCTGTGCAAAATTTCCAGTTTCTAACTCTTATAGTTTAGGCCCTGCGTTGATATGTCAGTCAGCCAGTCAGTCAGTCAGTCAGTCAGTCAGCTTCTCGTTTTATATATATAGATAGGTAAAGATTGAAAAGGGTTTTATGAGCAAAGATGAGAATGACACACATTTCATTCACATCTGCCCGAAAACCGATAATCGAAGGTGTAAAAAGTTTCTCGAGTGGAGACCTCGACTTAGCAAAAACAGCTTAGGGTACATGCAGATTTCTGATTGCCAAGGACAAAAAATGCATGCATTTCGGGAGGAATTTACAATATATGGGCAAAAGCCAATTGGCCATGCTACATTTTTAAACATGAATGGAAATCTCAAAACCATTTCGAGAATTATAACATAACATAACGTTACATAACATTTACATACAAGCACATACATTGCAATGGGCTAGTTGCCTTAAAAAATGTAATTAGTCCGTCTTTTAGATTATTCAAAAATAAGGCACACGTATTTTTTTATTTGTAAATGAAACCAAATATGCCAAAGATATAGCCCATTAAAGTTACGTGTGACGTCACGCAGTGCTGCATTTTTTAGCACGGAGGCTATATCTTAATAATTTTTGGTTTAGTCGAAAAAAGAAAAAATACGTGTCCAATATTTTTTTATAATTTAAAATACTGGAAACTACCCTATTATGCTTTCAGTACAATTTGAATTTGTCAGATTTGCAAATAAGTCTATATTTTTTAAGATATTCAATAAAAAGTCTTACCTAAAATGACTTTTCTATGAAGTCAACAAAGACAGTAAGTATTAAGCGATTGTCTCACTTACAAAAAAAAAATACCAATCCAAATCAACCGACGCTAATGACAATTTGTTTCTTTTTTTGCATGTTTTTTATCCATTTAAGCATACTATGATGACGTAAGAAACACCAAATTTTTAAAAATTTATTAAAAATAGACATCTAACATACAAAATTCTCGTCGTGTCACCGTGCTAGTACGGATACTCCTCCGAATTGGCTTGGCCGATTTTGATGAAATTTTATATGTGTGATCGGTAGGTCGAAGAATAGGTTGTTATCTATTTTTCATACCCCTATCTGGCAAAACAACGTTTGCGGGGTCAGCTAATAATGAATAATAGGCAATAAATAAATAAAATAATAATAAATTTCGTGCAATAAATTGTAACAACAACAACAACAAAAGTACCGAAATTAGTTTCGTAAAATGGTCAATGTTCAAAATAAATTATTAAAAACATACATCAAAAATAAGTAGCATGGTTAATTGTGGATTGACTGATTGAAAATATAAGAGGACAAAAGAGCGCCTAAAGATTTTTTTATTGAAACCCCGAGAGCCGGAAAATTTGAGCGAAAGCAACGTTATTGTCCGCACCAAATTGATTTTACTGTAGATTGCGTACTTTTTGTATTTGTTCTCGCGGAGTTATTTATTAATGGAAATTAATTATTTGTGCGTTGCAGCCCAGCTACGCCATGATTTGGCTCCGCCCGCGGCGGCTTGTGTTCGTTGTGAAAGTTTGATTGGGTACGCTACATACTATTTGATAACGTCCATTGAACTTCATTCGGATGAAATAAAATATATTTTACATACCCATTTTTCAATTGCTCGTAACCCGGTCACCTAAGTAGAAAGATGTATGTTCGGCACCTTTACTTGTGATGTCGGTAAATGCGAAAAATATGAAAAGTTTTTAATATTTGTTTTCTAGTGTGTACAATAAGGAGAATGGCGCGCCCCGGGGTGGTTTATCTGTAGCAGTGGACGAGTACATTCTGATTGATTGTGTACGATAAGGAGTTATGTAAGCAGTCTAAATACGTCCCACTACAGTGCACAGATCTTCTCTCAGAGAGAGAGTATGTGCTTTAATTAATTAATAAAATGATTAATTAATAAAATTAATTAATTCTATTAATGTAAAACTGTTAAGTAAATTGGGCATGTAGCTGTCAATAAACGAATTGAAATTAATTGATTTAACACTACGTGTGCCCTCCACGAACTATCGATTTCAAGCGCTATAGCAATGGCTCCGACATTCAGGTTTTCTCAAGATGTTTTTTTGTTCACAGCGAGTGGTATTGCTACTATAAATTTACAAATATACATAACTTACAAAAAAAGTTAAACATACATGCGCGCACTGGGAATCAAAAGTCTAACACTAAAGTCTAACAGTCTTACCACAAACAAAATTTACCGATGTTGAACAATTGTCTCGAAAAAATTGTACCACAAACAAACTTTAAACGAATGCCTAAACTTAGTCATGCTTTAACCACTGCTGAAAGTTATTCCTCTTTACCGTTAGTCGAGTTTACCACCTCTGTGGTAAAGATTGCAAATCATCTGTTGAACACGTGTTAAATTTTTAGACAGTGTTTGACTAAATAGCTGTTTAATGCGTATTTAAAATGTCGTTTGTAGTAAGGCTGTAAAAGTCTAAAAAAGCGAAACCTAAGTCTCGCGCTATCGAATCTAATCTAAGTAAATTACATTGATCGATATTTACACTAAAATGGTTTTCTTTCAATGTCTTTTAAAACAGACATGTTGAAAAATGGCCGAATAGCAACCAACTTACTTACTAAAAATCGACGATGGCCGAACCGCGTCCAGACCATAAAATGGGATGTGCATGTCTGACTATGACTTACAAAAAGTATCATTTCGGTACGATGACTGTTAAGCTGCTCAAAAGCTTGCGAACGTCAATGAAGCGAAAATTAACGTAAAATGGGTCAGGAGTCATTGCCGGCCGAGAGCTCAACTGTACTCGGTACATGAAACGTTCTGTGCTTACACAGATATACTCTGGGTCGTACTGTGGTGGTTTCAGCTTATACATATAGGTACTTATTATGTAGATGCATATCATGCACAATGCACGTGTATTTAATTTGTTGCGTTACAAAGGATTTAATTTCCAAAATTCATGGTTAGATCTGGTAGTCAATCAAGACACCAGTAGAAGCATTTCTCGTTTTCTCTTCGAAGTTGTTGATAAAGTGCGAAAAATCCCTCTCCTCTCCTAAATGATTGATTGAATAAAAGTGAACATTTTCACGACAAAAGGACGTATACCTATACTGGGCTCAAATGTACGATATCACGGCTAGAGGTAAGCGTTACAATTTACCGAGTAATAGTCGAACAACTCATAAAAGGGAAATATCATACAGTAATTATCAATGGAATCAAAGTTTTCTATTTGTGAGATGGTCGACTTTTACTCGGTACTTCCAAATAAGTCTTGGTTGAAGTTGTTACTTCTGTAACGCAGGTAGTTAAGTAAATATCCTAATACTAGCTGAAAACTTTTCCTTCTACGTTTATTTCACGACCAGCTGCTACGGAGCCCTACAATGCGCGCAGTCCAACACACACACGCACGCACGCACGCACACACGCTTATAAATGTATCACGAATTCATGAAGTTATATTTCGCGTAAGGAAGACGCTACCGTGTCATACAGTTTTATCACTAGATTAATATAATTATTAAATTTCCATTTCAAAATGTCAATTCAACACGCACTTGACCAGTTTCCTTTATTATAAAGTGCGATGTCGCTTAATCAGTATTTCGCTTCAATATTGATACCGGAAAACTACGATTCAAACAATACAACTGCAATCCGACGTCCAATAGCCGACAATTGAATGAGCACACGGCTTCAGAGTGCAGCCCCTGCAGGTACGGCGAGCCGGGCACAAAGCGCGGCCAATAAACGGCGCAACTCTGCAAATATTTGCCTCGGCCGAGCCGCCGGCGGCGGTAACTAGCCCGGCTTTTATGACTTGCAACTTTACAATAGCAGCCCACTGCGACCCATTGACGGAATATTATGTCAAACCTTCGCATATAAAACTAAACCTCTTTAATGTACACCTGTCGCAGACAGATGGGCGGGATTACACGTCGTAATTCGCACAGAATTATTTATCAGGTTAAAGTTCAGCTATTTACCTAGTCCTGAACTACAATAAATTAAGCATAAATACAAATTAACATTTACATACAGGCACATACATTGATTCTGGCCCCACATTAGGATACCTTGTGTCGTGGGAACCAGAAACAGTGTAAATAAACAGTGCCTGTACGTAAATGTAAAAAAAAAGTTATACAGTTAGTGTTACTGCCTCATTTGTCTAGCCGTTAATCCGCTTACCTATCAAGACAGAGGTCGTGGGTTCGATTCCCACTGAGGGCCGCCGTATATTTCTACAAATGGCCTCAGTCTGATTGCTTTTCTTGCCTGATTACCACAGCACAGAGTGTCCTAGTTAGGGACCAGGTCAAGTAATTGTATTGTGTGGAAGTTATTGTTATAAACTTTACTGAAATCTACTCCATTTTTGGTCTCGTGAAGCATAAGGTCACAAAAGGACGCATTCACCTGTCACCAGCGGAAGGAGGGAATTCACTCAAAAGCTCATAAAAAATAATATACTGCGATCCTTTGTGCTTTTCGCTATCAAAATGAACACAATTTGGCGCGGGCGCCGGCGGGGGGCGCGCGGGGAGGGCCGGAACTTATGGACTAAGTACGGTGGAAGAACAACTTTTCTTTATTGAGCAACGACAAAGAATTTCTTATTTTTGGTCGCAGCGTAATTGATAAGAGTAGAATAACTACACATTACAAGATCGTTTTTTATTTGGTTCGATTTGTATTAGCACATCGCATTGGTATTGTCTGTATTATCTACCTCCATAATCATAGTTTCCTCAAAAGGTTTCAGTACATAGTTTTTCATAACTGTGCAGAGACTGTAACTGCATACCAAAACTATGTTTAATTATTAATGTTTTGACACAGCAAGTGTTAATTGCACTCACAGGTCTTGAGCTTCTTAGGTACATACATCATATTCGAACCAACTTATGTATTAGATTTAAAGCGATTTGAGAAAACATGGTCAGAGTGGAGTTTTTTTTCTCTGCCTTTTTTTCCACTACATTCGGCCACAAGGCAACAGCTATCATTATAAGTACATTGACATTCAACAAACAGAATTTTAACTCAATACGTGGAAAAAAGTTTTTGATTTCTGATTTTATGATACGATACATTATACGCTTTTTCAATCAGCATGTAGCAGTAATACAACATGTATCAACAGGGAGTTGTGCTTGTGTGGCGTCTCACAGCTGAAGGGATAACGGCAGAGATTATGCCCCGCCCCGCCTACCAGGCTAACACGGAAATATGGAGCACTTCGACTAGAAACAAAACGGTGTGTTAATACCCGCCGCGAGAGCCTTCTGAATTTAATTCTATTAATCTTCATTGTGCACGAAATATCGTGCAATTATGAAATGAGGGCTTCTTAATAATGTTATTCTAGAAGAGCGAAAAATGTGAAACACCAAATGCCAAGCGGCAACAATTTTGCACTGAAATTAGAAGACCACGAGCTACTCGTAGCTGCTCTTGCTGCTAGATAAAAGTACCCAAAGAAATGTTATTATAGCCCAATGTGGGCGAAATATTTTTTTTGTTGTTATTTTTTATATATATCAAGTGAATATGAGTGGAAGGGGCGGTAAGGGACGCGTGGACATACTTCGATCAAATAGGGGATGTATTAGCAAAGGGTAGGATAAAAAGTACCCGAAACCGACGTGCGTGCATGCAACGACTAATGAATGCCGATGATGCGAAAGTGATTTGTGGGAATCGTGGCAGGTCCTGGTCTCTGCCTACCCTACTGGGATACAGGGATGAGCATATTATGTACGTGTGTTTTCGTTTTTACAGATATTGTATGATTTTTTCATTGTCATTTTTAAATTTATTTTGTATTCTTGCAGCATAATGTATATATCCTATTGGAAATTAAACACAGTGGATTACAGTTTAAAATTATTTTACTTTACGAAAGTAACGATACCCATACAGTGCTTAATTCCCTATGTAGACAACGGGCTAGTTGCCCTAAAAAATGTAATTAGTCCGTCTTTTAGATTATTCAAAAATAAGGGACACGTATTTTTTTATTTGTAAATTAGACCAAAAATGACAAAGATGTAGCCCATTAAAGTTACGTGTGATGTCACGCCGTGCTGCATTTTTTAGCATGGAGTGACGTCACACGTAACTTTAATGGGCTATATCTTTGTTATTTTTTCTTTAATCGAAAAAAGAAAAGATACGAGCCCAATATTTAAAAAAAATTTAAAATACGGACTAAATAGAATTTAATTATTTTGACCCTGGAAACTACCCTATTACCCCATTTTTCTGAGAGAAGTCAATTGACGCGTATTGATATTGAGCAGCTGCCCCTCCTTGTTCTCGTGCTGTGTTGTATTGACAGTTCTATGTAAATGAATAAAAAAATGCACTGGAAACAGTGACGCACAGCTACAAAGTGTCGTTGACCGCAGTGTTTCAGCAATTCGCAATTTATATACACAGGAGAGTACAACGCTACCACCTACTTCATTTAAATACCGAAATTCCCCATTCTGAATGTCAGGAGCAGAGGCGAGCTGTCCCACCGGGCATGTACTGGTGCACACACACACACACACACGCGCTCGCAGTTACATGGCTGGTATATAGTGCATTCCCCCTGCCCTCACTCGGACATTGAGACCATCAGGGCTCGAACATCTAGAGAGGTTGTATTCAGTACTAGGAAATCTTAAAAGTTAGATTCCTATTTCTATGGAATTGTGGCTTTGAAAACCAATATCCTGTCTTTTAGAAATTGAAACGAGTGTTAGAAAAAGGGGGTCAAGTCATTTGACAAAAACCAGCCGAGTTGGAGTCGGACTGGCGCACGAAGGAGTCCGTACCATGATCTATAAGAACGGCAAAAAAATGACGATTGTAGGAGCCCACGTTAAATATTTATTTTATTTTTGCCTTGTGAAGTTCGGAATCGCTCGAAAACATGCCACCAGCGTTAGTCATGGAACGGTCACCCATACATGTACGCACCCTATGTCGCTTGCAGCCGGGGCTACGAGCGCTTCGTTTAAAGTGAATAATATTACTTTAAAGTGAAAGCCAGAAAAACGAACAAAAAAATCACGTTTGTTGCTTAGTAGCCCCATTAAATATTTAATTTATTCTGTTTTTCAGTATTTGTTGTTGTAGCGGTTTCAACTGTCTAACACGGTTTATGAGGTTAAGCCTGGTGACAAACGGACGAACGGACGGACGGACAGCGGAGTTTCAGTAATAGGGTCCGATTTACCCGTTGGGTTCGGAGCCCTAAAAAACGGTGTAGTTTCACATGTTTGCATCAAAACCATGGCTTTATCAGTCGCTACATATTACCGCAGTCGTCATATTATAGTTCAAACAGCGGTGGAGCTGTGTTCAAACACTTTTTTGGTTGATATTGTGATGTATGTAGGTAGACCGTGTTTCTTGTCACTTATTATTATTTGTAGGTAGGTTATTATTTCTCTTCAAATAAACGCTTTATATTGAACGGACGCATTTATTTGTGACTCCTGTAAGAAATACTGAAAACAAGAACTAAGCTGTGGAATCGAACCTCATACTTATCAGTGGCGACGAACAGTGATTGAAAACGCGCGTGCATAATAAACTTTGAAGTTTTAGTCAACCATAAAATGTCGGTCGGCAAGGTCGGGCCGTTTGACTTAGCGAAGGACAACTGGGACTTGTATATTGACCGTTTGGAACAGTACTTTATCGCAAATGAGGTGAAAGAAGCGCTGAAAGTGGCAACTTTGATAACAGTCATAGGAAGTGATACCTATGAACTCATGGTAAATTTATGCATACCTAACAAACCATCAACGAAGTCATTTCAAGACCTTGTGGCCATCATGAAAGGGCACTTACAGCCTAAGCCTAGTGTATTGGCCGAGCGGTTTAAATTCAGACGTCGAGTACAGAAGCGTGACGAGAGCATCGCGGAATATGTAGCTGAATTAAAAAGAATGACCAAACACTGTGGTTTTCAAATAACCGGCTTATCGGAACATTTACGCGACCAATTCGTTTGTGGCTTAGCGAGCGAAGGCATACGACAGAGGCTATTTACGGAGGATAACATACAGTTCGAGAGAGCCGTTAAACTAGCGGTGGCGATGGAAGCAGCAGAGGCAGACGCAGCGTTGGTGGAGGATCGTGCTCGATCGAGTGACGGTATACCAGTGACACTCACGTCCCCTATGCATCAGCTGAGACCCACGGGGAGACGGCAAACATCGGGCGGAGTCGCAGCCAGCGGCAGCGGTCGAGAGCGGTCGAACGCGGCGACGACGGCGGCGGCGCGCGGATCGAATACGGGGGCATACACGGGCGGTGGTCCGAGCGCCAGCGGCGGAGCGACAAGCGGAAGAGGATCAAAACAATTAGGAGCAGGGACGAGCGGAAGAATGATGACCTGTGGAGTGTGTGGCAGACAACATAATGCGGATACCTGCAAGTATAAGAGATATGTGTGTCGCATATGTAATAGAGAAGGTCACTTACGGAAAATGTGCCCTAGACTGAGAGGAGAATCGTCGTCATTATACAATTTACACGAAGAAAAGGTGGTGTATATGGACAGGGAATCGGAAGACAGCAGCGACGAGGTAAATAATTTCTCTATTAACTTATAAACTGAAAAATTAAAAAACTTTAGACCATACACCATGGAAGTTAGTCTCAATGATAAGAAACTGGTTATGGAGATTGACACGGGTAGTGCAATTTCTTGCATAAGCGATGAGTGTTATCAGAGATTGTTTTCTAATTGTGAGATACAAAGCAGCAATAAATTGCTTTAACGTTAAAACGTTAAAGTACTACACAGGGGAGTTAATTAAACCGGTGGGTAGAATCACACCAACAGTTGAATGGAACGGTACAAAAAAAAAACTCAATTTGTATATTGTAAATAGCGGTAAAACTAGTCTTTTAGGCAGACAATGGCTAGAGGAACTGGGTGTTAAGCTACCAGTTACTACTTTTCATAAAGTGGGAACAGAACAATTGTTTAATTTAGGCCGTTTCAGTTCCAGATACTATGAGGTGTTCGAGGAAGGCCTGGGCAGGTTCACGGGTGGCACGGTCGGGTTCCACTTGCGGACCGATGCGCGGCCGGTGTTCCTGCGCGCGCGCCCGCTTGCCTACGCCCTGCGCGAGCCCGTGGAGCGCGCGCTCGACCAGCTCGTGCGGGATGGCGTTATCACGCCGGTTAGTACTTCCGACTGGGCGACTCCCATTGTGCCGGTGATGAAGAAGGATGGGGAGATACGGGTTTGTGGTGATTTTAAATTAACGTTAAATAAGAGCCTTGAGGTGGACCGGTTTCCTTTACCAAGAGTGGAAGATTTATTAACCAAATTACATGGCGGGGAAAAATTTAGCAAGATAGATTTATCGCAAGCTTATGCTCAGTTTGAGCTCGATGAGTCTAAGAAATACACGGTGATCAATACCCATAAAGGGTTATTCATGTATAACCGATTGATATATGGCTTAGCGTCTAGCCCGGGGATATTCCAGAGGAAGTTAGAGCAATTGTTTGGGGATATGCCCAGACTTGGGGTATTTTTAGATGAACTCATTATTACGGGTACAGATAGCAACACTCACTTGGCGACCTTAGATGAAGTTTTCGAGAGATTACGAAAGTATGGGCTGAAAGTTAAGGCGAACAAATGCAGTTTCTTTCAGGATTCAGTAACGTATCTCGCATTTACAATCAGTAAAGAAGGAGTACATACATGTCCCGACAAGATAAAAGCCATTAGGGAAGTAACTATACCAACCAATGTGTCAGAGTTACGTTCATTTTTGGGGCTAGTGATGTACTACGCCAAATTTGTTTCGAACATAAGCACTGTGTTAGCACCGTTGTATGAGCGTGACGTGTCGTGACGTGACGTGACGTGACG
Source organism: Yponomeuta plumbellus (assembly GCA_947310845.1). Lineage (NCBI taxonomy): Eukaryota > Metazoa > Arthropoda > Insecta > Lepidoptera > Yponomeutidae > Yponomeuta > Yponomeuta plumbellus. The sequence continues at coordinate 355,267 of OX371193.1, read as the reverse complement.
TGACGTGACGTGACGTGACGTGAAATGACATGACATGACATGACATGACATGACATGACATGACATAACATATACATACAGGCACATACATAATACAATAATTATATTTTACCCTCATTATTGAAATCATAATAACAAAAATTGTCTCTTATTATTTTTGCATCTGTTGGTGGCTTTCGGTTATTAGTGGGTTCTAAAGCCAATAATTGACTACTGTTTTATGTATTAGTTTTCCAATTTGATGCCAGATGTCAGATGTCAGATCCAACATCGCAGTCGAAATTCCAACACAGGCTTTTCTTTTATGAATATCCATTATTATCTTGCCTAAATACGTGGTATCCCTTGTATCCTTTGGGTATGACTGACGATCAGTCAGAGTGACCGTCTTAGGTCTATATTAATTCCGTCAGTCACCAACAATCAAACGTAATTCATGATTGATGGAATTGACTGACGCTTGCATGACCGTCTAATGGACCCCTAAAAGTTTAAAATGTCTTTCAGTCAAAAATCATCAACATTCATTAGTCATTGCATGCAGAACACCGGTTTCAGGTAAAATATAATCAATAAAAAATACTCAACATTATTATATTCTGATTAACTTCTGCAAGTCAGGGCGAAACCTGGTATCCGGAATAAAGTTAATAAAGTATAATCATGTACTCTTTTGTTTTTCGCTTAAAATGAAATCAATTACAATGTCTGTGACAAAAACCAAATCAGTATACTGTCGTATACGTAGTATAAATCATAATATTTCATGTCGAAAGAATAGCAGATTATACACAACAGGTTATTGTGTATAAGCTGAAGGATAATGAAGGCCAAATGGTGCGGCTTCGACAAAAGGCGATTCCGCAGAAGAAGCTATCACGTTCACGCTCGAGTGACGCCGCGGTGTGAAATACGAGCCGATCGGCGCCCCCTTGTCATCGGTATCTCTCCATCGGAGCCAGTCGTCATATTCATGGCCGAGATGTACGTTTTAAGGAAAATACCGCGAGGAGCCCGTGTGGCTAAAGTATTTTATCGGCTTGCTTTTTATTCGTTCTTATTTAAAGGCTTCGTAATTTATGCCTCGAATCGTTCGTAGCCCCAGCCGCCTGAGTGATCTTAAACGATCACGAAGGTTACGCAACATAGGGCGCGTTCAGTGCATGGATGGCCGACCGTTCTATGACTAACGCTAGTGGCATTTTTCCGAGCGGTTCCGTGCTTTGCAAGGCGCGTTAAGCAGTTGGTGCCGGCTGCCGTCGATAGATGGTAGTCGTTAAGCCAAGTCAGAGACCCTAGGGCGGCTCGAAAACTTCTGACAGTAAGACCAGCCACTATTCTTACAAGCCTCCACCAATCCAGACTTGGCCCCTTGGTGGAGTATGGCTTATATCTTCCTCAGGGACGAGGTGGGGACATAATGGGTTGATGATGATTACTTTGTGGCTAAAAAAACTTTGGCATTACTGTCTGATAGCTGCTACACACTATGCCGGCAGCACGGCTGGGTGGCGTTATGCCGCGCGGCTTTGCCGCCGGCATGTTTAGGCCGCCGGCACTGGCTGCTGGTGCCGCAGAGCATCATTGGCATGCCGGGCCCGGCTTGTGCCGGCGGCGGCATTGCCGGCGGCTTTCTACCCTCCGGCAGTGCCGGCGGCACTGCCGCCGGCCATGCCGCCGGCATAGTGTGTAAGAGCCATAACAGTGACACCCTTTGTACGTGGACTACATTATAAGTGTAAAGTTACTGACTCGTAAAATAATCGTTAAGTGGTTTCATCAAAGGCGATTTAAGCAGCCTCTGGTGCATGTAAGACATATAAAATGAAAAGTCCGAAATCGGGTCAGTACGGATTTGGTGCCCCCTGGCTCTTTTGTCCGCCAGTGCCGAGCACTATTCTTTTTAATTATAGGGAAGAGTGAGTGATCATGCTCTTACACTATAAAGGGAAATTTCGCGCCAGGCAGATCGTATGCCTGGGGACGGCCGGTCCAGCTGTAATTTGTTGGACGTTGTATTTATAGTATGTCATTGTGTAAACATTCATTGCGCGATGCAGAAATGTTGGAGTTTATAGTGCGCGCGCAGAGTTGACATGTGCTCGCCACATCACTCCCCTTCAAGACCGTAGCTACGCATAGCTAGGTCTGATAGGACTCGAAGTCTGTGCTCTAAAGCTTGCAAGTGCCAGGAGACGCTGTGTCAGTGAGTCGACTAGCGGTTGAGGGGTGTTCGGCGGCTAACAGTCACTTCACCGGCGACAATAGCTATGGAGACCGCGCATGTGGTAGGAACCGGTGAAGGCTGTTGTACCACTGGCAGCGCGTGCTGCTGTGTGGCTGCCATGCCGAGGGGGTTCGGAGAGATCACCATCAGAACCAGCAGTCGGTGCGTTGACTGTAGTGGAACTGATGAAGTGAGAGGGAAGAGGAAGAATAATGCTGGCTTGCTTGAGACTGATTGTGTGTGGAGTGTGCTGCGAGAGCGAAGGAAAGTTGACAGTGTTCTGTCAGGGGTCACCACCGTAGGGAAGAGCGGGTCATCATGCTCTTCCACAATAAAGGGAAATTTCCCGCCAGGCAGATCGTACGCCTGGGGACGGCCGGTCCAACTGTAATCTGTTGGACGTTGTATTTATAGTATGTCATTGTGTAAACTTTCATTGCGCGATGCAGAAATGTTGGAGTTTATAGTGCGCGCGCAGAGTTGACATGTGCTCGCCACAGTAATTGCAGTTCAATTCTACTGCCGCGTCTTATTCTCAATAGCAAATAACAGATCAAAAACCAGTAAAATGTCACACGCCACTAATATTGGAAAAGCGCAAAATTAACTGCGCCAGATAACAGTGTGCGTAATGTTGAGCTGACCACCAACTTTCTAATGTAACGCACCATCATTATGTAAAAGTTATAGTGTCCTATTTCATCCTCGGCTGCCAACCCTATTGTATGGTCCTACATTTACATTGTACAGCTTTATTTTTATTGAAATGGTCCCCCTGAGGCCGCAATGTCACTATCCCTCGCATTTCCATAGCTCTCTCGTAAATATGAGCAGTAATGCGCGTCGCCCGCCACGCCGCGCCAACGACAGCGGCCGCCATTACACGGCTACGTAACCAACTACACGACTGTTTCTGTTGACAAAAAAACAATTGTCGATAAGCAATATTTGGGAGCATCGAAATATTATGCTTAGGACTATCAGTGAAGCCACAGATAAACATAATTTACATTTACATACAGGCACATTCAATGCTTCTGGCTTCAGGATACCCTGTGTCGTGGGAACCAGAAACAGCGACATCATAATCATGTCAGTAATCATCTAGGTCAATGACTTTTATAGTTCTATGAAAGGGCTGTAAGATTGCTTAAGTTTGTGAGTTTTCTGTCCTGAAAGATTGCATTGTAAATGGGCATAATAGTCAAATGGCAAATGGGCAAAAAATACTAAGTGGGCAAAAATAGTCACCGATTGGGTGCCGTGCGTGCCAGTGAAGTGACAGACCGAAGCAAATATGGTATGACGACCTGACCAAATATTTCCCTGGTAAGGAAGAGCTGGCCAGGGCAGAGAAGAGTGAAACTGTAAAGGAGTGGCCTTTGCCCTGCAAAAACTAAAAACTAAAACGCTTTGCAATTTTTTTAGATAGAGAGACAGAAAAAACTTTATTGCTTGATCAGAAAAAAAATCAGAAAAAAATTTCATTAACGTTTTTTTTAAGCTAAACCTTTCGTAAGCACTAGACATTATTATTTCTGACAAAACGTCAAGTTAGTGTATCTGGAATATAGGTCAATAATGATTTCCTTAACCTAAGTAATGTTATACAATTGGTGAACTTATTCCTTAGATAAATTTCTTCCAGATAACCTTTGGACTATTAAAGATATAATTATATAAAACACATTTTGAGCATAAAAAAGGATTTTAAACAGGTACAATGATACCTATGTGAAGTATGGTGACATCAATGTAAACGATGTCTACACTCGCAGTAGTGTTTGTGTGACATATATTCATAGTGTTTAGTTAGCAATAAGTTTTACCTAAAATACATTGTTTCGTGGCTAAGCGCGGCACTTCATATTCGGAGGTGAACCAATAAACATGTGAACATAAACCTGCATTTTACCTCAAGCAACCCCTTCAGATCAGCGACCCAAGTTATCATCATATTTCATGGCGACCCTGCAGTGAAGAAACCTCTTTGTATATTTCATGGCGACCCTGCCACGTCTTTCCTGCAAGTCTACTACCAAGAAAGAAGACTGAAAGACCGAAGATCAAGCACGACAATGTCAGAAAAAATGCCAAAAACAGAACTATAAGAAGAAAGAAGAACCGGCTGCTAACCACCATTTTTGAAGATTTTTGAAAGAAAAATGAAGCCTGATACCCCACCCATAAGAAGAAAGACGCGTACGGGAGCAAGGATGGTGTCCAGGGTATAGTCCGGCCCAAGTAGCAGGGAGTCCAGGGATATCCCGGCCCAATCAGCATTCCGGAGCATCGCCACGCCGGTCAACCCAGTCAAGATGTCGACACTACGAGCCACCGCGCCTCGGCAATGCCCCGCGTCGTCAGCAGAATTCGCCGACCTACATAACGTGCATTTGTAAGTCTTATGTAATATTAATTTCACAGGTATTGTCTTCAGTTTAGAAAGTTTTTTTTTCATAAGATAATGTTAAAAGAATTACCTACATCGTAAAGTGAATATTCTAAACTTGAAGGTATTTTGTTTCAGTTAAACGCAGAAATTGTAGAAAAACGTTTAGGCATAGAACATTACCAAAAAATATACCCAAACTGAATCTGAGATAGCGTGAAGTGTTACAAAAATGGCAGACTCATTCGATATTTAGACAGCTATTTCCCTGTTGCCCGTGATAAACGGCCAGGAGCAAGTTACTAATCAGCTTATCGATGGAATTTTGCTTTATAGTACCCTGATTAATAGCACAAGTCAATGCCTACTTGTCGAGTTTGTCTTGAAAACTCGCCATTCATCCAGTGTAAAGCTGCGACTTAGAAATGCCTATGACTCAGTTCAAAGCTTAGTAAACGATATACGCAAATTTTTGTTGCCCAAAAAATCCCCTATAGCTCTGCAAAAACAGCTATTTCAGGCGTCACAAGGACGTAGGTCTATCGAGACCTTCGGTTCCGAATTAGAAGAGTTATTTGTTAACTTGACGATTGCACAAGCAGATGCCGATTCATCTAAATTTCAGGTACTTCGTCCTCTCAATGAGAAAACGGCAATACGGTATTTGACACTATCAACAATAAATTATTTGAGATGCTCGATTAAAACAAAAATTAAAAAATTATTCGGAAAATGTATTTCTTTTAATAATTTACTAGTTATTACAATTTTTAAATAGATTTATATTTTATTTTATTTATATTTTAAATAATTTATAAATTTTAAACATAAAAAGAGTGCTCTGAAATGTGACGTCACAAGCAAGTATTTTCATACAAAATTCCGTTTTAAAAGTAACTCATTTGACATCCTGTCAAATACCCAATTAAGCGTTTTGCAGATGGTCTGTCTGACCAACGGCTTAGTACCATTATCGCCTCGCGACAGTTTGAGTCGCTACCAGAAGCTGTTAGGGCTGCTGTAGATGAACAATGCATGTCCATCCAAAATTCAAACTAGACAATGCATTTTAAGCCCACCCGACCCGCTAACTAACACATATTTGGGACTATGCCTAATACGTGTGTGTATTAAGTGCATTGTTAACGAAAACAACAATTTGGCAGTAAAGGTCCAATAACTCTCGCATACGGTACAGATTGAGGCAGGTCGTCACACCGGTCGGCTCGTGCTAACAGCGAGGTGGAGGGCCGTAAGCTGGCGATATTTCCTCGTTGCCGATCTGAGAGGCTATAAATAAATATGAGGTGTGCTGTCGGCACGTCCGCCGCACAAGCGGCCGTGAGGTACAGAATGCCCAGTTTCACGCGGTACTAAGTTACATTTTACAATTGTAACATAACACACACCTTCAAAACTTTGTACAAACTTACAAATAAGTACTGCCCAAAAAAGTTCTGTTTTTATTCTATTTTCTTTCGTAATTTTAAGAGACACCACAATAAACCGCAAAGGAAACCGAGTCTACAAAACCGGAAGTACATCGTTTTATTGTTTTCATCACGTACGCAAGTATGTCATCAAAACAAATACAAGGAAAACGAATCTTAATCTGTGCAAATGTAGAAGAAGTTATGTTTTTTGTACAGTGTGCGTCAACATGTTGGTATTTTTTGTACAAAAATATTTAACTCCTAGTGAGTAAGGCAAACGTTAAAAAGTCGAATGAAAGTCATACACTTTACACAAATTCAAGAAATCTGTGAATACCATTCATTGAAAATTATATTTATATTACATTATTACTGGTTGCCACAGCACAGGGTATTCAAGTTTAGCATCAGGTCAAGTATTATTTTTGTTTTTAGCATAATAACAACTGTGCTTGCACATAAAAATACAGTACTATTCATAAAGTTTACTAAGACAACATTTTATTATAATTTCATCGTGCAAGACAATATACTACGTCAGGTAGTGCTTCGGTGTCTGCTTATTTTTTTTTCAAATTTCTTACACAGTGAGGCGAGCGAGACTGAGCGGGGCGTCCATCTTCGTTAGCGGCGTACCTCACCGGAGATGATGCATGTTCCTGAGGGTACCTGCCCAACTTAATCTGCCCTGACTTGTGCTGCATACTATACGTATACAATTTGTTGTTCCGATAGCGATGGTTGGCGAAATAAAAGCGAATTCGACTCAAGGGTCAGCACTTGTCGCCGTAACGTTTTTATTTGCTCGCGTCCGCGCGCTGATGTGGATGCACAATTATCGGGTGGGTCTGCAGACTGACGTCTCAATAGTCATAAATGTAAAGGCCATTCGGCACAGACACATTACGCGCTACAAAACAAGTCATTTCATTCGAATCATTCAGATCATATTACGTCAGCAATTTAATAGCGCTGGGGATAAACTACAGAAATTAATTTCAATATAAAAAGTATTTCAATCAGCAGCAATTACATTCCAACCAACTTTCATGATTAAATCTGAAGCAAACGAGAAATCGGCAAAGAAGTTTATCAGTGGTACTACGTCGTAGCACCTCGCTACGTTTGCTACAGCGCGTAGCACGGAACGGCGGGCGTTGCTACGGTGTTTTGTAGCAATGCTTCGCTGTTATAGGGACTTGCTACGAATTTTTCCCCCAGACCTTGTAGTTTTTTATAGTTTAGTTTTTAAATTAAACAATTAAGGTAAAGTCCCGTCAACTGAACTATATGAGCATCACGATGTATTATTATTATATATTAGATACTCCAACAGCATTTCCACAATTCATTTAAAAACTACTTATTCTAGTTATGTATAATTCAGTGTGAAACACCTTAACAGGAGTATACGTCTTTCGAAATTTTGTGTTCAGTAAAAATATAAATAAATAAAATAGTTGAACTATACTACAATTTTATTTATTTATTTGTAATTATTTTATGGAAAATAAATAAAATAAATAAATAATAAACTCACGCCCGTTATCCCCGAAGGGGTAGACAGAGGCACCAGTCTCTAGAACTGGACCCACGTTTTGCCGAGTTTATTAGTTTATTGAAAACTACTTACTTTTACTGTACACATACTAATTTGGTTGGTAATATCTACTAAGAAATCAATTACACGTCCACCAAGTAAACCTATACCTAGTGACCCAATTACGCTCGGCAAACGTGCGTGTCTCCACGCCTCGCCATACGTCACTGTCGGCGGCAGACGCTGAGCGATCGCGCTTGACCGCCGCTGCCGACTATGGCTGCTGGACGTACCGGTAATGGTTTCACTGCAGGGTTCCTATTAAATTTATTGTTTATCTATTGTCGACGATAGAACAGAGTTGAAAGCAATTACTAATTCATTAAATTTAATTAAGAAATTACTACCGAATCACTACGTTTTTTGTTAGCATAAATTTGATTTTTGGGCGGAGTTTTTTAAATGGTTCTAAGTATATTGTAACCATGTCATTGGCTAAATAAAAAATATGTCTATGTGTTGTTTATATCCGTGTTATTTCCGCTGTTGTAGGAAAATATTTTCTCTATCCACTTATTTAAGAATATAGCCAGGATAAATCTGTATTTGTTATCAACTATTTCAAATACATACAAGACTTCATGATAATTTTTACTACGGACATCAAAGCGCTTCATCATCATCATCAACATTCAGCCACAAGAAGTCCACTGCTGGACATAGGCCTCCTCCATGGATTTCCAAAAAGACCGGTCGGAAGCGGCTTGCATCCAGCGTCTTCCCGCCACTTGGATGAGATCGTCTGTCCATCTTGTGGCTGGTCGTCCTACGCTGCGCTTGCCGATATGTGGTCTCCATTCGAGAACTTTTCGGCCCCATCGGCCATCAGTTCTGCGTGCTATGTGCCCCGCCCACTGCCACTTCAACTTACTAATCCGCTGGGCTACGTCGACCACTTTCATTCGTCTACGGACCTCATCATTTCTGACTCAGTCTCGTAGAGAAATTCCGTTTCCTCTCCATAGCTCGAAGCGCTTAGAAAAGTTATTTTCTGTTCTGGCAAGTGGCAGTCCCTGGTCTCTGCTCCCCCCTCTGGGATACCAGCGTGAGCTTAGTCATGTATGTATGTATATTATGGTGAGCTTATCGGCCCACTAAAATTCTACAGGTTAAAAGTGTTTTTGAAATGCCTGACAATGGTTTTTCTTCAACGTAGGAGGGGTGGCAAACCAATAGCACGCGTGCCTTTGTTGGCACTGTAAATAATAATTTGGGCACGCAAATAATAGTTTTTGTAAACGTGTCATAATTTTATTGATATCACAATTAAATCAAAAATTATTTGTAAAAAAGAAAGAAAATAGCAAGACTATCGTCAAAATGCGTAAAATTGCCAGTACCAAAATGATTGAAGGTGGAGTTTAAATTTGGTAATTCTGCCTAAATTTCTTCTGGTTAATAAAAGCTGCTACTTCTGGCTAATTTTTTTCGGCCAAAGTATACACACGTCATGACTACACACATAATTTTGATATAAAAATTGGCACTTCCCACAAAGGTTCGCCATCCCCGAGATAGGGAATACAAGCTAATTGGATTTTACCTGATAAATAATCGCAATCGACTCGTTTCACATTTATATACTTAACACAATGTTTAGTCATGTAAATATGACCCGTTTCATACATACTCGTACTTAATAAAATTCCTGACAAATAGCGTCGCTCTACCCACATCCGATCAACCGGTACTCGCAAACACAAACTTCTCGACAAAGCACCTGTCCCCGCGGTGTTGTCGGCCCGACTCGGCTTTCCCCTTTCGAGCGCCAATGACAGCTATTGTTGTCCCTCTCTTTGTGCGGCTGTCAGGTGCGACAGATAGCTCGCAGCCACGGCGCTGCCGTAATCCACACCGCCGAGGCTGTGGCCTCACCGGGATCACGATGGGTAATGTGATACAAGCCGAAAAGCCCATTAAATATTAACTTTACCGACAGCAGTAACTCTATACGGAGGTATTTGTAATTAAACGCTGCACGATGTTGATATTTGTTAGACCCAAGACTAAAATCCTGGAGGGAAGGCGTAAGGCAAAGACAGAGTTTGCTACTCCTTCTATGGATAAGCGCTGAATTCAAATCAGTGGTGAGTAGTATTACCTTCGGCAGTATGCAGACTGACTTGGACAAAGGTAGTAGAAAGCGACCTGAAAAAAACTGATATTGACCCTAGGACGACCCAAAATTGTCAGGCCTGTAGCAAACCGGTTACAAGAACCGACCCCCAACTAAAATGGGAAGAAGGCCGGTTTTTTTTTAAAAAGAGTATGCTGAGTCAGCTGCCTATTCCAGCAGCAGACATACCGTGATCATTGCTTGTGAATGTTTTGTTAAGTATACTCTGTTTGTTGTGTCTCAGTGTATTAGGTAAATAGTCAGTATTCTAATGTTTTGTGTAATTACTGTTGCTGTAATAAATGTGTTTTCTTCTTCTACTTTTTCGATTCACATACATACTTATATAAGCTCACGGCTGTATCCCAGAGGGTTAGGCAAATATCAGGGATTTCGATTCACAAACATTAATAAAGTGCGTTGCATGCACGCGCGCTGGTTTTGGTAATGTGCCTTCTTTTATTTGGTTATGCGCATTATTTTGGATATACATATGCAGCACTTTTTACTATGCAAACTGTTTGACGTATTTTGTATGCAATAAGAGTGTAAAGTACGTTACGTGTACGTAAATAAACGATAATTTATTCATTAACTTCATCAGGTATCCAGTAGAGCACAGAGGACTCAATTTGAATCGTGTTGCCCAATCAACACAACTGTGTTTATTAACTAATAAATCTTTCAGCCCAAGCACGTCCAAACATGAGCATATCCGAGCATGTCCGAGCACGTCCGAGCACGTCCGTAACATAATGAGACAGGCTGACTGGCGCGGGCTTACGCTGAGGGATTGCCGGGCGGGGCGGGGGCGGCATGCAGCCGATGCGCGCCGGAACGCTTTGCATCCTCATTTTGAAATACCTCCTCAAACATCCTTTGTGAGAGGTTTTTGCAGAAGAACATCTAACTCCGTTATGTGTGAAAATATTTGTTGGTTTTTACTTACAAACATATCCCGGCTGGGGATAAATGTTAGAGAGAGAGAGAGAAATAATTTATTCAACGGCACAATACTCACAACATAACAAAACAACAAAACATAAAATTAACAAAAAAAATATTATTATTTTATAATTTAAACAAACAAACAAACAAACAACAGTTGGCGGGTAGCTAGCAAAACAACAACAGCAAAATTGATGTGCTCTTATTTATTTAATTTTTTTAAATATACTTACAGTTAATAAGGAGTTAATAGTTACCAGTTTGTCATGCCATAACATAGGCTAGCAGCTGACATTGTTATCTCACTACTCACTTAACTTCAGTGTAACTGACTCTTCATACACACACAACACAATGGATCGTTTCACCGAGCTTGGCAAGAAACTTGAGGACATTGCAGCCGTGTTCCAGACCCGCATGGAGCGCTTCGAGCATGCGCAAGCCTCTGCCCAGTCATCAACCTCTACCTCCAGTGCTCCGCCTACTATCAAGTCGCTATCGGAGGACTACTTGGTGTTTAAAGAGTTTGTCACTGGAACTCTTACAGCTATCAAGCTGCAACTGGATGTCTTAAGGTCAGTGCAAGATTGCCAAGAGACTCATGCCCGAAGAAAAACTTTGCTTTTCCATGGTCTGGCTGAAGATAGTGAGGAAGACTTGGTGAAAAAAATCCTTAGTGAGTTGGGCGAGCATAACATCATCGAGGAACCTGGACCATCCATTATCGAAGCATGTCACAGGCTCGGGTCTAAACAGTCTAGTAGAAACCGGCCTGTTTTGTGCGCTTCAACATGCTCAGCACTAGAACTACAGTTTGGGCTGCTAAGACCTCTTTCAAGGGCTCCAAAGTGTCGGTCTCGGAGTTCCTTACTAAGCAAAGACATGAGGCATTCTCTGCGGGCCGAAACCATTTTAGCATGGCTCGTTGTTGGTCCATGGACGGAAATGTGATAGTCATTTGCCCAGACGGAAGTCGTCACAAGATAGTCTCCATGGCTGAGCTACAGATACTCATTGTAAAATTCCCTCTTGCCTCCGTTGCTGAAGCACAGAAGAGTCAGAAAAGGACCGCTACCAAGGAAAAGTCCGCTCCTAGACCTCAACGTATAACCAGGAAGAAATAACGGTTTTAGTTGTCCTGTTTTTGAGTCTGGTTCTAGTTCAGGTAGTCTACAAACAATTTTATTCTAGTAAGTTCCAGCTCAACGGAATTATATTTTTCAACTTTGTTTTCTGTTGTCACACTGTCACTTTGACAAGATTCACAGAGTGTTATAATCTTTTTGGAACGATAGTGATTCTTTTAATTTTCTAAAATTAAGTAATGTCAGCCAGGCCAGCCGGAACAGGTTTTTGGTACCTTTATAGTTATTTTACTGTAACGTTTTATATAATATTATTTTGTATTATTTATTTATTCATATATTTATCTTGTTCAATATTATTATTATGCCAGATAATATTCCTCTCGATTTTGACTTTTTCTCCTGCTCTTCCTCGGATGACTTTGATAGTGCTCTCAGCGGTGACGACTCGTTCTTGTCTGATGCTGCCCCACTTGACACCAAGCTGCGGGCTGTATTTCCGTCAAAATCGCCTGCCTTGAATCTAGTACATATAAATGCTCAAAGTATTCATGCACATTATACTGACTTTCTGACCTCTTTCAATAATCAGGAGATTGATGGGATATTAGTGTCTGAATCTTGGCTGAGCCCTTCACTTCCTTCAACCCTTTATCCACTGCACGGTTTTCATATGTACAGGAATGATAGAACTGGCGCCTCGGGTGGGGGAGTCTGTATCTATCTGCGCAGTAAAATACCGTGTAAAGTATTATGTCGAAATACTTGCTGCTTTGAGTACATTTCCTAGAAATTGAGTTACATCACTCCAAAATATTACTTGGAGTAGCATATAGCCCTTCTTCCAGTGTAAGTTACTTTGACGAATTTGAAACGATTTTAGGTAACCTCAGACCACTCTATGATCAAATTATTGTCATGGGCGATTTTAATACGTGCTTGTCCTTGAACGACCGCCGCAGTTAAACTTTAAAATCCTTACTATCCTCTCTTGATTTACACATTCTGCCGCTCACTGCGACACATCATCCCCCCAACAGTGCACCAACCTTACTTGACTTAATCATAGTGTCCAAACCTACACTAAATTCACATGGACAAACTACTGCCCCTTTTTCATATCATGACTTACTTCACCTTTCGTACAAATGCCGGCCACCGAAGCGCCGCAGTAAGGTGATCTTGCAACGGAATTTCAAGAACTTGGATCAAGATTGCCTCAAAAAAGATCTGCGGAGCCTTGACTGGTCTGTTATTTTTAATGCCGAGACTATCGATGAAAAGGTTGAGTTATTCGTTTCTTCCCTCACAGCAATTTATAATATACATGCTCCCTTCAGGCAAATCAGAGTCAAGCACTTTCCTGCTCCATGGCTCACCCCACAGATAAAAAACTTGATGGCTAAACGTGACCGTGCCAAACAACGATGTAAAATACAGCGCACTGAGGAATGCAAAAAATCTTACAAATCTCTCCGCAATCGTTGCAATCGGTTATGCAGGGATGCAAAACGGCAACACATCCATTCCACTATCGAACAGCTTTCTCCGCCGCAGGTTTGGAAGTTCTTGAGGACGTTGGGTGTTGGGAAGTCTTCTGAACCACTGCCACACAGTATTGACATAGACGCATTGAATGTTCACTTTTCTAATCCCCCTGTTTTACTTGACTCTCTGACTAAAACTACCTCTCTCACTAGACTAGCTAACAAAAACTTGCCTGACTGTGACACGTTTGTTTTCCGCGACGTAACTGAAGGTAGTGTTAAAAAAAGGTTACTTTCAATAACTACCAAGGCTGTGGGTTGCGATGGTCTCAGCAGGGACATGCTTCTTATGGTTCTGGATGATATAGTTCCTGTTGTCACACACATTTGCAATTTTTCCCTCTCCAGCAAAGTGTTTCCTTCCGCCTGGAAAAAAGCCCAGGTCATACCTCTCCCAAAAACTCCTAACCCAATTTCCTTCTCGCAATTTCGCCTTATTTCTATTCTTCCCATTCTATCCAAAATTATCGAGCACGAGGTGCAAATTCAACTATATTCCTTTCTCCACAAAAATAACCTTCTAAGTCCTTTCCAATCTGGCTTCCGTCCTTTCCATAGTACCACCACTGCCCTATTGAAGGTAACCGATGATGTTCGATACGCCATGGATAACAAACAATTGACTTTACTTACTTTACTTGACTTCAGCAGTGCGTTCAACTCCGTTGACTTTGACATCCTTCTTGGTATCCTGCGGTCTCTCGGCATCTCTGAGCCTGCGGTGGAGTGGTTTGGTTCTTATCTTCGTGGGCGTGAGCAGAGGGTCCAGGTCTGTAAGGCATCTTCAGACTGGTGTCAACTGAGGGCGGGTGTGCCGCAGGGTGGAGTGCTCTCACCTTTACTTTTCGCAATCTTCATCAATGAAATAACTCATTCACTCCATTCTGAATTCCACCTTTATGCTGACGACCTTCAACTATACGTGCATTTTGATGCTGGGTCGGATCCTCGCAACCCGCTAGCCAAGATTCACAATGCTATTAAGGCTTTTGCTTCTATGAACGATGACCTGTGGGCTATTCGGGCGTGGGCTAAAGATTTCGGTCTTTTGATTAACCCGTTGAAGTCACAGGCCATCGTCATAGGCAGTAAACGGTTGCGCGATGGCCTGCCTCTCTCTAGTCTACCGGCCTTGATATATGACCACGTCCCAATCCCATTTAGTGACAAGGTTAAAAACCTCGGCCTTATCATAGACTGTCATCTATCTTGGCAGGCTCATGTCAATGACATTAGCAGACGCATGCACTTTTCGTACCACTCCCTCAAACGGCTCCAAAACTTCTTGCCTTTCAAAACAAAAGTGATGCTTGCCCAGGCGCTGCTACTACCACTGCTTGATTACGCTGATGTCTGCTTCATGGACGCAACCGAGGCTCTGGTCAACAAGCTTGAACGTCTCCAAAATCTGGCAATTCGCTATGTGTTCAGCCTAAAAAAGTATGACCATGTGTCTGAATACCGACGTCTTTTAAAGTGGCTTCCGATTAGAATGCGCCGCAACTTGCATAATATGTTGACTCTCCTTTACAACATCCTCAAAAACCCTAGTGCACCCGTGTACCTACAAGAGAGATTTTCACTGTTGCCGCCGCGAACCAGACCACAGAGAGCGTGTGATACAAGAACATTGCAAGTCCCAGTCTGCAACACTGAGTTCTTTTCCACCTCGTTCTCTGTGCGTGCTGCTCGCCAGTGGAACTCACTGCCCAAGGAAATTCGAGATTGTCCGTCTGCGTCACAGTTCCGTGTCAAACTCAAAGAGCACTTTCTCTCCATTATATAAGTAATATTGTCGTTATTATTATTATTTTATATATGTAGCGTTTACTTATGTATGTTTATTAAGTTATAAATATTTATGTTTAGAAGTATGTATATTTATATATATATATATATATATATATATATTATTTATTATGTATGTAGATATGTGTACAATGATAGTATATATTAGGATAGA
The DNA here is from genome assembly GCA_947310845.1 of Yponomeuta plumbellus. Lineage (NCBI taxonomy): Eukaryota > Metazoa > Arthropoda > Insecta > Lepidoptera > Yponomeutidae > Yponomeuta > Yponomeuta plumbellus. The sequence continues at coordinate 339,956 of OX371193.1, read as the reverse complement.
AATAATTTTTTTGAGCTTTATTTGCCATCTCCCGCTCTCTGTTCACTGATCAAACCTTTCGTAGGCTGGCTGGAAGAAATTTCTTTTGAAATAAGTCCGCCTTTGTACATCATCATTTGTTATTTAAGTTATTTTTTCTGTATTATTTCTTTTGTGCAATAAAGCGTAACAAACAAACAAACAAATAGGACAAACAAACAGAGAAAAAATAAAAAAAAAAATAATATTCAAAACAGAACAAACGAACAAAAATTAACATTGAACAGTTTTTCCAAAAAAACATGAAGCCGGAAGTGCAACTTTACTATTAGTTTTATTTTAAAATACAAACCATTACTAAATCTATTAATTTATTGAAATACAATACCTTTTTTATGTAATATTTCAAGTTTTTAATTTATGTAACGCAAGCTACTAACAAACACACAAAAAATCTGAGCAAAACAGTACCTACTCTTTAGTTTTCTACTTTTTTTGGACAAACTATGTAGTGAAACTAGTGAATGAGGACACTTGATACCTATGTTTTGTTTAAAGTATTGAACCCCTGAAATGGTTCCCGACACAGCATGTGTTGTAGGAGCCACCGAGGTATCTGCCTACTGTCGAGACCATGTGGCGGGTTAGTCGCGTGTTTGTAAAAATAAAAAAGACAAAAGATATTGAAAGTGATTTAAAAGGTTTGAAAAGTGTATGCCTAATTAGATGGTGTGTAGAATTAGTGTAGTGTGATGTAATGTGTTAGTCTGTGTGTGGGGATACTGTGCAAATACGAGTAAATAACTGGGTAAATCATAGTGTAAAACAAAACAAAGTGAGAGGCGACCTGTAATTTGCCGGCGTAAGGCGGTCTAAGCGATTATTCATCGACGAATATCTACCCACTGCGAACAAGCAGTTATAAAAGGACCACCTCCGCTTAAAGGTACGCATGAATACTTTTCTTTTTTATTTTTGTGTTTGCATTAGGTATTACATGTTTGTGATGTCGGTGTTTCTGGTTCCCACGACACAGGGTATCCTAGTATGGGCTAGAAGCAATGTATGTGCCTGTATGAAATGTTTATGCTTGTGGTGCGGAAGACCGGTGGTAACCTAGTGGCTAGTACGACTAGTACAACGGACCCGAAAGCCGTAAATCCAGGTTCGATTCCTAGTGTATGCATGTACCTATGACTTAGCTTTCTAAATTATGTACTAAAATATGCACAAATGTGAAGTCCTAGTAGCAATACCACTCGCTAACTGTGAAGGAAAATATCGTGAGGAGACCTGAGCGTACGAGCTATTTAATACCTTGGTGCTTGTGGAAAAGGATTGATTGATTCTCAGTTAGCCAAAGAGCATTCAATCGGTAGATTTTATATGCTAACAAAAAAAAAGTAAATTAATATATTGTTAGTGTACAAGAAATCAGGGTTGACAAAGGCGGGAAAGAAGCTCAACCACTCACAAAGCCAAAATAAAAGAAAAAGATTCTATAATAGAGCAATGTAAGCAAATTCGCGGTTTGCAGATCACCATAAGCTGAATAGATTTTTCTCTGTTGTCGAGACACCCTCGTTGATTGATGCGCGCCGCCGACTCACGGAGCTGCCGTCACAGCTAATTGTATTAGATGAGAGAACCCCCGCCTCGGGCGAGTTCGGGTCCGCTCGTGAAGCTTCGGGCCGCCACGGCGATGGGACGCCCGCGTCACGAGGTTATTACGTTAACGAAGACAAACTGCTGTCAGCATGACGCGAATATGAACAACCAAGTAGTGGGACCGTATGGCCCAAGTCGTAAGCGCCAGCTCCGGCCATTCTCTAGCTCAATTCCAGACGCAACGCTTTAAGCCTGTGGTCTGTTCCCCGCCGGTGATGCTCTCACATAATTTATCAATCATTTATCACGCGGGCTGAGCTCCCCATCCCCGCGCGCCCCGCACCGCCCCCCTCGACCCGTGATGAACATGTCTGCGGTGACCTGGGTGTAATGACACTCGCTAGTTAAAGCCCTACGTGACAGAAATACCTAGCGCAGGTAATTTTCTTTTGGAAATGACAAAGTTACTTGGAAAATATGTGTTAGTATTTTATTTTAGTAGCGATCCGCCTTCGCTTACTGTGAAGGAAATCATGAGGGAACCTGAGTGTCGGAGGTGCTCACATACCTACCTACCTTGGCGCTTGAAATCCTCGGTTGTGGCAGAAATAAGAAACACACTTTGTGACTGAGAGAAGGCTCACTCCCTACAGTGGGGCGTATATGGGCTGCATTGTTATCATTTATTTTATGTCATATAGTATTAACATTTTCTTAGTTATTAATGAAATAAGATAAAATATACATCTAGATATCGAAATCTTTTTCATAACTTACATCAAATTACATCGGACCCGCCGGCGGGCTCCGAGGCTTGAGGGGTTAAGGCCTGGTTTACATTTGCTTAATTTTGATAGGTACTTATTATTTTTAAGCATACTTTCCATAGAGGTAAAATAAAATAGAGACGGCTAAAACGTATGCAGATTCATAGTTTTTACTACGCATCATATTATTTATTTCTTTTTTATTTTTTTAATTATTTATTTTTTATTTATTTTATTTTATTTATATTATAAAATAACTTTAAAAAAAATGAAATACATAATACACAAGCTGATTACATATTATAATATACATTACTGATTTATTACTGAAGGAAATGGCGGCTCTATTTTATTCTACCTCTATGGAAAGCAAGAAAATAATTTGCTTTATTTTAGTAAACCAAACCTTAGGGAAGGCTTTGCCTGAAAATCGGCAACCAATTGCTCACTGGTATAAATTTGTTACAAGCCGAGGCACAGACATTTCTGACTTCACATCTAAATAAGATGTCAAAAACTGTGTTATCAAATTGTCATTATAGTTGTTTACAAATGTTTATATGTTTGTGATATTGCCGTTTCTGGTTTCAGGGTATTCTAGTGTGCGGGCAGAAGCAATCTATGTCCCTGTATGTAAATGTGTATGTTTATAAGTGATTATTGTGCTTCAACATACTTGAAGACAAATAAACATCCTAGACGAAACTTCTTTAGATTCCAACGCAACTTGGTAACCGCAAAATGTAAAGCTGAAATGGAAATACTTCCTTCCCCAGCGGTCTATTAACGGGCCAGTCCATAAATCTAGTGGAGATGACTCTGTGATTAACGAGCGGATTTCCTCACGCGGCGGGGTCGCCCGCGCTGACCCCAGAGTCAACTTGGACTTATAGGGGTAGAATTTCCTTTACCTAGTGCAGATATTGCAATCGTTTTTGGAACGAAATTCTGTGAAGAGAAAATTAATATGATTTGCGACTCCAAAAAAAATTGATAGGTAGATAGTTATATTATACTTCATTATAAGAAGTCACAGTTGTAGCATATTTATAATTGATTTAGACTCCGACCTTTGGTTCAAAAGTACGAATCCAGATTTTTAACTAATAATAAGTAAATTAGCGTTGAAAAAACTAAAATAAAATGCGACTTCAGAACACTACAGCACCAAAACAGAGAAATATTTTAAACGAATATGACCTACAAATTCAATGTAGGTAGATATTGTAAAAACACAGTTTGAAGTGCCAAAATATTTATACACATTTTCCGACCAACCTGTGTGATGATTTGACCATAAGCCCCTAAACTAACTGATATTGCATTAAATCGCTTCAAATTCTTAGAAAGGATCTCAATAACTAGTTGTTGTGTACTAGCAATTACTAAGTTTGAAACTCAATTCTCTAACAAGATGTAGCCACGCCCGAGCTGTGCCTTCGCGAAACAAATGAAACCCTCAAACAGCCGAAGCAGAGCCACGTGACGGGCTGGCCGCGGCCCGCGGACCGAAAGGGTCAGGAGATTAACGAGCTGCTAAATTATTTGTGGCAGCCCTGTCAAACGAATAACTAGGGTTGCCGCACACTACTGGAGTTTCTGACACGCCACTCAATAAAACGGTAGAGAACGGCGGCTTAGCTAAGAGAATAACTGATTAGAGTTCTCGTTATTTCATGTAGGTAGAAGTGATATTTGCTTAGGCAGACCTTCTATATATTGCTTTGTATCGTTGGACTTTGAGCTGCAGACCTTGTAATTTGTAGTTTACATCACCCTGAATCTGTTTTGTTGACACCCTGATTAATTGGCTTGAACATTTTCAGCACACGTTGCTTTGTTCAAACTTTCAAATGGCAAAAATATGCGGTGGCAAACTGAATGGAATTCCTGAATCGAACGGGATCGATATCTCGTGCAGACTTCAATCACGTTAGCGCACATAACTCTTGTAAAATTAGATCCTCTTTGATAAACGACGGACAGTTTTTGTGCAGCGCGCTTTTACTTTTTCACACTGAAATAAAATATCGAACGTCGGCGGGCATGGTTGTATAAAATAATATTAGTTTTATAATTTTTTTTTCGAGAAAATAGGATAGAAAAAGAGCGTAGGCTCATTCTTAATACTTGAATGAAGTGAGAAGTGTTGCCCGCGCGACGTGTCCAGAAGTAGTTACCTGAGGCCGGGCACGTCAGGCAGAGGCGCCCCGCTAACTCCTAGCCGACTGAGCAGCGGCGGAGGCCTCCGCCGCGCCACCGTGCCATAGGTAGAGTGTTATCTTGATGATGGCGGACACGTCGGGCAGCGGCACGCCGCTGACCCCCGGCCAGCTGAGCAGCGGCGGCGACTCCCACTGCGTCGCGCAGTGCACCCGCCACCGTGACATTAACAGAGTGTTACCTGAGGCCGGGCACGTCGGGCAGGGGCGCCCCGCTGTCCCCCAGCCAGCTGAGCAGCGGCGGCGGCTCCCCCCGCGCCGCGCAGCGCACGTGCGCACCGCTGCTGTTGCTGAACTGCACGCGCGCCGGCGGCTCCGCCGTGAACACGATCTGCGCCGCGACGCCCGACACGCCTGGAAAAGATGGCGGCTGTTAGTTTTTGGGATTCCGTATTTGACAAGAGACCCTTATAGTTTCGCCATGTCCGTGAGTTTGTCTGTCTGCGGCTTTGCACAACGCTGTGCTCAAATTAGGCGTAGATTACGCCATCAAAACGGTAGAATAAAATGTTAAAAATAATTTAAAAAAATCTCACCTACGCCATAGTGTGGGAAATATTGGAAGTAGCTGTTTAAAATCTTGTTAGTGTAAAAATATGATTTTTCTATCTAGGGTTCCGTTTGCAAATTATTAAGCTTTAAAGCGAAAATTTTTGTCATAGTAAGGCGTCCTCCTCCTCAAAGAAACTCGTAGAAATGAGAAAAAGTCGAGTGAAGAGGCACATATAATTTTCTTAAAAGGACCACTGTCGCATCTAAGAAATCTTTTCAAGTTAACGAGTAATCTTCTTCTTCGGTCCTTTAACTCCTAGGGGAGCATAGGGCCTTAACCACAGATTTCCATTAATCCCACAAGTATAAAAAACCAAAATCTGCCAAATCGGTCCAGCCGTTCTCGACTTTTAGTAAGACTAACGACCAGCAATCCATTTTTATACATAAGACTTTTTAAATTATAAGTTTAATTTATATCTCTGGATTCTTGTAAGCAATCTACATAAATAAAATTCAAAGTCCTGACTGACTCACTTATCAACGCCCAGCCCAAGCCGTTGGACCTAGGAAGCTGAAATTTTGCACAGAAGGTCTATAATAATGTAAGCAAGGAATAAGATCGGATTTTTTGAAATTCAACCCCTAAGGGGGCGAAAAGGGTTAACAAAATTTGTATGGGAGGTATACCTAAAGAATGTTGTCTAATTTTCTTGAAACTTCAAAACAATTGATTGAACACGTGTTCAGCCGTTTTTCTAAATTTAACCCTTAAGGGAGTGAACGGGGTTGCAAAATTTTGAACTAAAGTCCATGCGGACGGAGTCGCGGGCGAAAGCTAGTAAATAATATTCTGATCTGATTTTATCCTATTTAAACTCTTCAGTATATACAAAATATCCACCGTGAAAGTCAATGGGGTGAAACATTTTCTGAAGTCGTTTAAGTGAATTGTGGAGACTACCCCCACGTAAAAACCTACAAACATAAGTAATTAAATACTTCCTTTATGTAAGAAATCGCTCTCACATATTTTTTGGCACTATCGTATCTAGAATAAAATAAACTCGCCTTGTACTATTTATTTTAGTGAAATATATTTTTTTAGGTATTCATTTGTTAAAGTTGTAAACTTTTCCTCTTTTGAAATTATTATGTAGATGAAGATTAATAATTAATATAACGTATATCACGCGTGAAATTTAAGCTCATTTGTTTTCTTATTAAACACGACGTATGTTATGAATTTCCCGAAAATTAAATACGAAAGGCTTTGTTGTAGAGCTCAAAGGACTGTTCTGGGAACTAGCACGGAGCACACACGAAACGTTGTCGTAATTAAACCGTGATTTGGTGCCCTCGCGTCACCTCACGCACACACGCGCAGTACACCTGTAATTAGATCCTCACACGACTACACTCGTAGCTCGTGTTTTAGTTTTCAAATAAATAAATTAAAGTCAAATCAAATATTTTTAATCATAATAAAAACGGAAACGTCAATAATTCCAAAGTTATTAGATTCACAATTGATAGCTAATGCGGAGAGGAAGCTAAACAAAGAAACTCCACATTTATTATTTTCAAAAAAATTTGCTCATCAGGATTAAGATCTGCGAATTAGAACAAAACCTGATCGGACTCTACTGACAAAACATCAAATAAGTGGATCCGGAAAACAGTGTTAGCTTAATAAATTCAATTCAATTCAATATTTATTTGCATTCGAGTGTAACAGTTTAGTGATAAATACAAATAAAAAACCAAAGGTTAGAACTTAAAAATTATCACTAAATTAATACATTAATGTGTTGACCACTAAACACAATTTTCCTCCGAATACCTTTAATACTAATCTACTGTTTAACGCCAAACTTTTTTGTGTTCTAAATAATCGTAGATTTGATTATAAGCTTTTTTTGCACCGAACCTATACTTTATACCGTATACACTATACAACTACTAAATCCAAACAAAAGGCTGTAAATTGTCCAATTTTCTCCGATAATCTCTTCTTGCTAACCCAAAGTCAATAACCGAAATAGACGAATATGGTGATATATATTGCCAATGGGGACTATTTGGGACTATGAGTACGCTATGGAAGAAATAATCTTCCCAAGCCTAGTTTAAGATCTTTTATTTACGGAATAGATGTATATGTGTAATCTGTATGTGTAATGTGGATGTGTAGGTGTTAAATATTAGATTAATATTAAATGTATTTAGAGGAAAATTGTGTCTAGTGTTCAACACATTCGTTAGTAATAATTTATATGTTAAACATTTTGTCATTTTGTTAATTTAATAATTGTGAAACTAATGACGTTCAAAAAGTAAACATTTTTATTTTGATTAAAAATATTTGATTTGATTTATTTACTTAGATCTCGCTATACAATACCATACAAATTATTTATTTACGGACAGATTACAAGTTACATTATTTTTACTCAATCTAATGTGGGTGCACCAAAATTAAGTAATTATGCTTTCCCTTTACAGTTTACTCATCTTCTTATTTACAAGTATTTAGCAACAAAATGTTTTCTATGTATCTCGTACCTAGTCTCTTAGCTGTCCGACACTTAATAAGTTAAAGATCGAGAGGAGAACGTAAAACGTAAGAGGCTATCACGGCACGCAGAGCCGACTCCGACAATCGAACCAAATTATATCGAGTGACATCCGGGAATCCGCCCTGGGCTGATATTAAACCATTCTTCAGCTCAAATAAGCGCCGAGTTTAATATCCCCGTATGACGGCAAGAAAGTTAATAAAACGAAATTACCCGGCGAGCTCAGCGCGGCTTAGGCCCGAGCACTCAAATTTACGGTGCGGCTGTCGAGCGGGCGGCGGGCGGCCGGCGGGCGGCCGGCGGGTGGCTGACACGCCGAGCCAGGTCGCCTAATAAACCCGCGCGAGAGAATAGACAAAGAGTCGCGACATTCCTTTCTCGTCCGCTGGTCCATTCTTTCTCCACTTATGTCGCAATGATACAAGGCATCCTAGTGTGGGGCCAGAAGCACTGAGTGTGCATTTATGCGAATGTTTATATTTTGTACTTTTAAAGGTTTTCACCAGGGTACCAACCAACGAGATTCCCTAAATAATTGTCTAAATAGAAACAAATCTAATTTTTCACAAAATCATATACGTTGTTACGGACATGGTTGTCAAATACCAAATTATAAACTAAAATCAAAAAGTAAAAAAAAATAACGGGGAAACTTCTTGTGTGTAAACAAAAAGTTATGCTCTAAATGTTTACGGGTTTGTATCTCGTTTGGTCACGTACGTACGGAGCCTTTTCTTGATCATTGTTTTCATTCAAGAAACTTTTACAAATTGCCACTTAAAACACAATGACATAATGAAAACGACCTATGTGGTGCAGTGGTTAGCGCATCTGCCTACCATGCGAGAGAGAGACAAAAAAATCCCCCAAGTTTTTGATATTTACATGTCTCTCTGATGACGATGTTTATGGTTCCTACGCCACAGAGTATCCAATTGTCTGGCCAGAAGCAATGTATGTGTCTGTATGTAAATGTTTATGTTTAATGAAAATCTACATGCAAAATAAGGTCAGTGTGTTTTCACTTTCGCGATTTTGTGGTATGTTTGTTTGCATGTGAAATGAAGTTGGTGCGGTGGCGTGTTTGCAGCAGAATGGCCAGTGCGGGGTGGGGCGTGTGGCCGGGGGGTGGGGGAGAAGCTATCCGTCGCCACGCCGGATCGCAGCCCGTGCCTCCACTCAGGCCGATTTATGTCGATACGCTGCCCGGTTGGCGGATGAATACCTTGTCAAACGTTTACACTTTGTAAAGTTTGTAGATCGTTGTAGAAAAGACGAGAAGGCGTCGGGTGGTTGTTTTAGAAGTGTATGTTAGGGTTCCGTAGCCAAATAGCAAAAAATGGAACCGTTATGGATTCGTCATGCGTCTGTCCGTCCGTATGTCACAGCCACTTTTTTCCGAAACTATAAGAACTATACTATGGAAACTTGGTAAGTATTCTGTGAACCGCATTAATATTTTAAAAATAGAAAAAAACTGTAAATTTTGGGGGTACCCCACACTTAGAACTGAAACCCAAAAATTTTTTTTCATCAGACCCATAATACGTATGGGGTATTTATGGATACGTCTTCAAAAATTATATTGAGGTTTCTCTTACTTTTTTTTCTAAACTGAATAGTTTCCACGAGAGACACTTGAAGAGTGATAAAAGAATGATAAAACTGAAAGAAACATGACGTACATTACCATGCAAACTTCCACCGCAAATTGGTTCGTATAAGATCTAGTAAGTAGTATTTTTTAATACGTCATAAATCGTAAACCGCAATTTACCTTTTATTCAATCAACTAAAATACAAAAATAAAATGTCACTTGCTGCTACGGAACCCTTCATGGGCGAGTCCGACACGCACTTGACCGAAAAACGATGGTCTGAGTAGAGTTTCTTTTTCGGTGCCTTTTTATACATTTGGCCCCAAGGCAGCGCCTATCATTATAGGTTGTCATTCAAGAAACAAAATGTAAATTCTTTACTATGAAATAAATTTCAGATTTCTGATCAACCTTCATATTTTTGTTGTTCTAGGTAACTGTACATTTCCTTTGTAGAATGTACAAGTGTACACGTTCAGGAGGAGGAGGAACGTGTGGACAACGTTCTAGGTATAGGTACTACTACCGTTACGAGTATTGTAATTAATTTATCAAGGTCATCATCATCATCATCAACCCATTATATCCCCACCAAGGGGCACGGGTCTCTTCCCTGAGGAAGGTATAGGCCATACTCCACCACGGGGGCCAAGTCCGGATTGGTGTAGGTTTGTAAGACTAGTGGCTGGTCTTACTGTCAGAAGTTTTCAAGCCGCTCTAAGGCCTCTGACTTGGCTTAACGACTGCCATCTATCGACGGCAGCCGGCACCAACTGCTTGACGTGCCTTGCGAAGCACGGAACCACTCGGAAAAATGCCACTAGCGTTAGTCATAGACGGTGACCCATCCATGGACTGAACGCGCCGTATGTTGCTTAACCTTAGTGATCGTTTAAGATCACTCAGGCAGCCCAGGCTACGAGCGATTCTCATTTAATAAGCGATTATAATTTATCAAGTTATATTTTTATTTATAGTTAGGTAGTTGATTATTAATATTATTTAATTATTGTTATTTAGCATTGTTAATGAATAAAAATATAGAAAATAGAAACAGTATAAAAAAAATCAACTGTACCATAAAAAATAATTTTTTTTTTTTTTATCAACTATCATACCAATATAACGTAAACACTAACAAGGTGTATCTGGTTAATGGATTGTGAGGTTGAAATCGGAACTTTTTTTATTGGCAATAAAATTTTATTATTTTTATTTCACTCACATTGCAGACTATATGCGATTAGTACTTTGTAAAACTACAGTTGTGATTAATAGCATTCATTGGGTTTAATTGCAGTAATAAATAAGTCTTTTCTTTCTTTCATTCCTAACTGTTCACGGTTTCCTGTAGCTGCATACAGCTCTTGTATAAAAGGGAAAGTTGTAACGACAACCATTTCAAACATTTATTTTTTTAATTATAAATTACACCCTGATAATTCCAAGAACTATAATTTTCAGCAACTACTGCCAAGCACAGAGCATTTTAGTTTATAAAGTAGGTACTTCCATTTAAACTTTGGCCCCAGTTTATTGTAATTAGTTGGAAAACTGCTGTAATAAACACAAAGCCCATAACTTCAGGAGAATTATATTAACAGCGCCAAGTCGCCAAGTACCAAGACTTGTTTAATTGAAGTGTACGCCCTTGTACTGTAGGTACATTGAATCACAAAGTAATCATCACGACTTCGTACTTGCTGACGCCAATATCATTATTATTAACATTAATCCAGATACACTTCATTCAAATCTTCTATTCCTAATAAAAACAAAGTATTTGCTTTATAAACGACAAAGTGGTTAATTTCGCAATTAATTCACTTGAAGAAGAAAGTAAAAAAGAAACTCTTCTTTTCAAAACAGTTTTACCCCAATTAACAAACCTTAAAACTTAAAAAATATTACTCTAGATGTGTTAAATACTAGACACAGTTATCCTCTCATTAAATTTAATATTAGACTACTGTTTAACACCAGACATCTTTGTTCTCTAAATAATCGCTGATGAAGCTTTTTTTCACAGAGTGTGCTTAATACATTTCTTAAGCCGCGTCGAGGTAACTTTAATATATCTGGGGGAATCTTGTTGATATCTTTGGTCGGGCTCTTTCGACAAAAAATCTAGTAAGTGTATTTGAAATAAAGTTACTTACGTGTAGTGCTTACAAAAGTTTTTGTTCTAAACAACATTATCTTTCAACAGATCATTTAATGTTACTAAAATTAATGAATTTCGTTCACTATTTTGTATTTTCTAGACTTAAGTAATACATAGATAAAAGAAACTATGGAATTGACATCATCAATTGTAGTGTACTAAAGTCCTTAATAAAGAAAGATTTAAAAAAATCATTAAGACGCAGCCTCTACCTAACTTTATCACTAAAACGGGCCAAGTACGTGTTGTACACGTACAGTGTAGGGTTTTGTAGTAGGAACGTTTTTTTATGATTTGCCGTTTTGAATAATGTATCTTTATGTCGTATATTTGCTGACTTCATAAAATGGTCGCGAATTTGAGACGTAGGAAAGTTAATCAGTTGCATTATGATCTTGAAGCCGATTGGCCCATCAAAAAATCTACACGTTAAGTTGACCTGATTAGACCATCAACATTTCACGATAATCTCCTCCACATCCAGCAAATAAGAATTCGGGATCTTGTTTATTGTTTTTTAAGTGTGACACATACACTTTAAAAATAAAAAGAAGAATTATCTAAATATATGTACGTCATGTATCACGTATTTATAAGTACTTATGTTCTTTAAATATCTTGCTACTTGTCAATATATTTTTTTATTTTCTTATTAATTTATGTACATATTAAAAATCCACTACCGACTATGTTCTTCCTTCAATTCTCTCCATCCAAAGGTTGTCTGGAAGAGATCGCTCTAAGCGATAAGACCGCCAATTGTTTACTATTACTTAGACATAAGGAAATTACAATAACTCTGTATCCTAGTGGAGCAATAAAGTGTAATCTATCTATCTATTATTTAAGAATCTTAAATTCAATATATCTAAGCTGAAACGGCGCAATCTATCACTTTTTCTTTAATAATAGACCAGAGGGCTCATTATGTAATTTTCGCAACGGATATTCATACGTCTTAAAAAGTCCTGTATACCACTACTGTATTGTATAGCACTTCTTCTTTTAAGACCCTATGTTAGAGCGAGACAGTACTCCGTACGACGTCGGTTTTTGTGTTGACGTGACTTTTTAAGACGTATGAATATCCGTTGCAAAAATTACATAATGAGCCCACAGATCAGATAGGCAGATAATATTTGGCAATGCGTCCGAAGAAGACGGTACTTGTACTAATAAAACATAAACATTTACATTTACATACAGGCACATACATTGCTTCTGGCCCCACACTAGGATACCCTGTGTCGTGGGAACCAGAAACAGAGACGTCACAAACATGTAAACATCCAAGACCTGGAGTTTTTTTTTTTTTTTTTTCTCCCCAGCTACGTCGTCCGGTCCGCGGCCGCCAGCTCACAATTTTTCCGCCCCAACAACGGCCATCAGTTCTCCGAGCTACGTGCCCCGCCCACTGCCACTTTAATTGAAATTCCCGTAAAATTTCTTGTATATAAGGTAGTTAGTTTCGCTTCAAGCAGTGACCTCTATGTGACCATAAATATCCCTACTTTTCTGTCGCAGTCTGGTTATATCAATCGACCAAATATAGCCGTAAAAAAACTGAGAAGAGTAAAAAAATGAATTAAAACTTTCATAAGTTGTATACATTGGTATTTGCTGGTCAAAAAGTCAAAAAATCCGACATACGGAAGACGTTTTATAGTAAAAAGTTGGTTTCGTACGTATCCAAAACATGCGCCTCATTGAAGAGATAAAAATGTTAGTGTGCAGAGCACAGGTCAATACGCCGCGACGTGTGCTATAAACTCGCATGGAGCACATAAAATCGTGTAATAATTTTTAAACGCCTCTTCCGCCATAAAACGTGCCACGCCACGCACTTGGAGATTTTATGCTCCACCTAATTTGTGTGTACACCTTCAGGAGACACTGTATTCGCAAATTATTCAGTGCCTCGTCGGGGCACGGATGAGGCGCGATACAGGTACTCACTAAGTAATTGTGAATTTGGGCCCAAGATAATATTAATCTTAAGAAAAGCGTTTGTTTTTATGATTAAGGAAAAAAAAGTACTTTTTATGATGACCTCTGTGGCGCAAGCGGTTAGCACATCTGCGTACCATGCGAGAGGTCCAAGGTTCGAATCTCGGCTGGGCACGAAAAAAAAACCCCAGGTCTTAGATGTTTACATGTCTCTGTTTCTGGTTCCCATGACATAGGGTATCCTAGTGTGAGGCCAGAAGCAATGTATGTGATTTCGTCAATGATTCACTGATGATCAAAATTCTAAAGGTACTTTCTGAAGTACATATAAGAAACCTTAATTTGGTATGTAAGTTTAAAAAAAATACAAATACAAATTATTTATTTACCAACAGGTTTATAAAGGTAACATTAATCAGAATCAGAATCAGAAATTTATTTCAACGTAAAGAATTTACATTCTGCTTGTTGAATGTCAATGTACATACAGTTACGTATAATGTTAGCCGCTGCCTTGGGGCCGTCTGTAGTGGAGAAAAAGGCAGCGAAAAAAAAAACTCCACTCTGACCATCTTTTCTCAAATCAACTTAAAGCTAATACAAATAAAACTTACAAAACAATATCTTGGATGTGTTGAACACTAGACACATTTTATCCTCTGATTAAATTTAATTTTAAACTACTATTTAAAGCCATACGTCCTTGTCTTCTAAATAATTGTTGATTTTATAATAAGCTTTTTTGCAAAGAGTGTGCTTAACACAATTCTTAAATCGCGTTGGAGGTAACTCTAATATATCTTGGGGTATCTTGTTGTAGAACCTTATACAGTGCCCCATAAAGGAAGTATTAACTTTTGCAAGTCTAAATCGTGGAAATGACAATTTATGTTTATTCCTAGCATTAACGTTATGATGGCTACCAAGTGTTTTGAAGTCTTTAATATTTTTCCTAACGTACATAATATTTTCATAAATGTATTGGCTTGCAACTGTTAGGATGTTGATTTCTTTGAAAAAAATTCTTAGTGTGTCCCTACTACCTAGCTTGTAAATAAATCGGATCGCTCTCTTCTGCAATATGAAGATAGTCGCAATGTCTGCTGCCCGGCCCCACAGTAGTATACCATAGGACATAATACTATGGAAGTAACTAAAATAAACAAGCCTAGCAGTTGCAACGTCAGTAAGTTCTCGAATTCTTTTCACAGCATATGCTGCGGAGCTAAGTCTATGTGCTAATTTTACAATATGTGGGCTCCATTGTAGTTTGGCATCGATTGTGATGCCCAGAAATACAGTATCTTCAACAAATTCTAGTTTTTTATTTCCAATCACAATGTTATTTTCAACTAATTTTACATTAGGTAGGGTAAACTTCATACATTTTGTCTTTTTTGAATTTAACAACAGATTATTTACTGTAAACCAATCTAGAACGTGCGAGAGAGCATTATTTGCTTCGTCAGGATTATTTTCCTGTCTCCTTATTTTAAAAATAAGTGACGTGTCATCAGCAAATAGCACTATCTCACACATTTTTTGTACCATAAACGGTAAATCATTTACATAGACCAGGAAAAGGAACGGCCCTAAGATAGATCCTGGGGGACTCCCATTTTTACAAGTAAACCTGACGATTTAATACGTTTTATGTCTGCTTTTTGAACCCTTCCTTCTAAATATGATCTAAACTTAATTTTTTTATTCCATAGTTCCATTATTTTCTCCTTGTACCTGTTACTAAAACGGTTTTTGCTAGCCGGCAATATGCTAAAATGTCTTGCTACTTGTATAAACAAATTAACAAAATATTGGAAATTTACCCAACGACTCGCTTTGAATGTAAAAATCTTATTACTACTTGGATTAAGACACTAAATTATGAAGAAACGGAAGCCCTGCTAGTGGTAAAAAAATAATCGAATATACGTAAAATCACTTATAACAGTATAGGTATGACTCACACTCAACCAGCCTCACCGATTCATGCATTATCTCACCACTCATTACTCACTACGTAGTTTAAGATGTAGTGGATAACGAAATAAAGAATTTTGTATTTGTATTTGTATTTGTATAGTGTTTTAATTTTGAGAGCAGTGTTTTGTGGTCTACACAATCAAATGCCTTTGACAAATCACAAAATACTCCTATAGCATCATTATGATCCTCCCACGCACTGAAAATATGTTTAACTAACATGACTCCAGCGTCTGTTGTATTCCGCCCTTTAGTGAAACCGAACTGCTAACTATGGAGGAGTTGGTAATTATTGAAATGAATAAGCAATTGATCTAAGATAATTCTTTCAAATATTTTACTTAATACTGGTAGGACTGAAACGGGTCTAAAATTTGTTGGGTCTTGTTTATCACCGCTTTTAAATAAGGGCACTAACCTACTATATTTCATGAGGTCTGGAAATACTCCTTCATCTACGCATTTATTGAAAATCTGTGCTAACGGCAAAGCTAGGATATTTATCACTGAATTAACTATTTTTAATGAAAAACCCCATAAGTCCTCGGTTTTATTAAGATTCAATAATTTAAAATTCTTAACAATGTCATGGGGCTCAATGTAATTAAATGTAAAATCGTGTTCGTACGCGGGGACATGGTCCCTTAATAATGTCGCCGCACGATCTGGTGACGAGTCTAATGGAGCTGTAGTTACGATTGGGACATTAGTGAAGAACTGTTCGAAAGCTGCAGCGATACCTTCATTTGTTGTTATTATTTTGTCATCGATCTTAAGTGAAATATCTCGGTCTCCTAATTTTGCTTTACCCGTTTCTCTATTTATTATGGTCCAAATTGTTTTTATTTTATTCGGTGATTGTTGGATTTTACCTTTTATATGATCGCATTTAGCTTTATGGCAGACGGCCTTAAATAATTTTGAATATTTTTTTACGTACTGTATGAAGTTTGCATCATGTGTATAAGTCTTTTTGTCATATAATTCATAAATTGTGTCTCTGCTCTTTCGAATACCTAACGTTGCCCATTCACTAAATCCTACTCTATTGTCGTTGCTTCTTAGATGGCGCAATTTAAAAATCTTTTTAAAACTATCTGACACGACTTCGAATAACTCTTTGTAATGAGTATTAGCATTTTCATAATTTGCTTGAGTCGTTATACCACTTTCGAGGTCTAATTTAAACGAAACTAATCTTTTACTTGTTACGGGCCGGCAGAGGATAACCGGTTCGGCGTTTTTTGTATTTATTTCAAAATGCACAACTTGACCGCTGTGGTCTGACTTTAGACAATTTACTGTGGAATAATCTGAAAAATCGCAATCGCAGTAAACATTATCTAGGCAGGTGGCAGTAGTTTCAGTTATCCTAAAAGGCTCCAAAAAAATATTTATTAGATTAAACGATTTGAAGAGAATTGTCAATTTAGTATTCAAGGCGGTGTCTGCCATTAAGTCGATGTTGAAGTCACCACAGACTATGACTTTCTTATTGCTGCTAGAAGCTACCTTTAAAACATCCTCTAATATGGTTTCAACTAAACTGTAATCGCTGGTAGGGGGCCTGTACAAGGCTACTACAATGTGTCTAGACAGTTCAACACACAATATTTCAATTACTTTTTCAACAGAAAGTCTGCAAATATCACTCCGTTCTTTAAATTTCAAATTATTTTTTGCTAGTATCAAGGACCCCCCATGCCTTGCAGACTTTCTATTGAAGCAACTGGCTATTTGATAATTATTCACAGAAAAATTCATTCGAGTCTCTAGTAGCCAGTGTTCTGTGACACAAAGTATATCCACTCTGTGTTGTTCTAAAAACAACTCTAGTTCTAATAATTTTCCAGAAAAGCCACCCTGTATATTCTGATTAGCTAAAATAAGTTTTTTTAAGGAGGGCTTTTCTTTTGTCTGCGCTGGCAGTTTAAATCAGCGGTCAAATTTAACCTACTATAAGTTTTCTTCACAACCTCAGAGTACAGAGGTTGACAAGTGTCACTTGTCTTACAATTTCTATTATTTAGAGGTCCCTGCGTTATTGTATTAACAATAATCTATATATATAAAACGAGAAGCTGACTGACTGACTTAGAATCAACGCAGAGCCCAAACTACTGAACCTAGGGGGTTGAAATTTGGCATGGGAGTTCCTTAGGGAGCCTAAGGGAGCACTAAGAAAGGATTTTTGAAAATTCATCCCCTAAAGGGGTAAAATGGGGGTTCAAAGTTAGTATGAAACTTTGCCGTTTTTGAAGTTATTCGAATGAAATTTGGTACGAAGGTTCTTCATTTAAAATTATGAAACACGTGTAAAATAGTTTTTTAAAAATCATCCCTTAAGGGGGAAAAAGGGGGGTGCAAACTTAGTATGAAACTTAGCCATTTTTGAAGTTATTCGAATGAAATTCAGCATGAAGGTCCTTCATTGAAAGTCATGCAACACAGGTAAAATATATTTTCAAAAATCATCCCTTAAGGGTGTAAGAGGGGGTTGCGAAGTTAGTATGAAAGCTCTTTCGCATGCGCTAAAAGTATCCCTATCTTATTTTCAAGCTCTTTACTCAACTAAAGCCCACGCGGACGTAGTCGCGGGCAACAGCTAGTAGGGTCATAAATATTGAATGCCAACAATTTGGCAATAAGTCGTTTAGAAGAGAGGGGCACATGCATTGCGTCCCGAGTTAAAATAAAATTTCGAATAAATTTATTCGTGTCAAAAAAAAGTACTTGGTCTCTATGACCAAAGGTTAAATTGTACAGTAGCCGGTTTAATTTATCTATCCGGTCATTTTGTGAATCTGAAAGAGCTTTAGAATAGGGAAAAGCACAGAAAATAATTTTCCTTACTTGCAAAGCTTTTACGGACTCATAATAATTTATTAAGTCATTTTGTTTTATTCCTGTGCTGTTCCCCATTAATAATACAATAGTTGTATTTCTGTCATATTTTTTGCTAAGCACAGTGTTAACTATTTCAATATGAGATGCATTTGGCATACATACATTCTCCACATGCTGTCTCAAGTTATACTGAAGCCTTGTACCTAAACCTCTACCTATTTCATCAGAGTAAATTGGAGTCCTAAAGGGAGTGTCATCGTCTTCAATTAAGCTGCCCGTAGGTCCCGACTTTGGTGGTATCGTTTTAGTGTCTTTAGTTGATTTCGCTCTGCCCCCACTTCCAACTTGTCTGCTTAGCTTTCCTCCATGCTGCTGTGCACAATCCAGCTGTATAGAGGCTGGAATGTCTGGCACAATGGACGGCGGTAAACTTGGCTGTGGACTGATCAGTTGATGGTTGGAGCTCGGATGTAGAGGGGCTGGGTCTCCAGGCAGGTTCGATGGTGGTGGTAGAGGTGACGAGGTTAATCCTTCTGCAGAGTCATCATAAATCTGGACCGTGTTAGACTCAATGCGTTCCAGATTGTCCTTGCTTAAAGCAATCAACCCGTTCATAGATGAAATGCAGTTTTTATTCTGGGTCTGTACTACTGAGTATTTACAAGTAATGTCCAGAATTAGGATAAGGTTTTTTTAGGTTTAATATACAAACGACAAAAATCTAAAACTTGGAACTTTCACTCTACCCGGTAGAATTAGGGCGTGTAGAGTTACAAGCTCAACTCTACATGAGACCTGATAACTTTTTGACAGTGCTAGGTATATGGTTTTATATTGGCAACAATTTACATGAAAATGTAAGATACAAACAACTTGTCGACGGCAAGTGGTTTATCAATATGTTGATTTACGCATACGTCCTAAATTGCAGGTGAACAAATTTGGAAAATAACCAAAATAACATTAAGGCTTACAGATGAATAACGATTAGAATTTTATTCAACACTCTAATATTATGCTGTTCTGTAAAGTTGTCGCACAATGAATGAGAAAACTTAATTCCGAAACGGTTACAATAAATCTTGCTTTATGTTGTGGTGGGGTTGTAGCAACAAAAAAAATATCGATAAGGAAGCCCCATAAAATGTTGAATATAGTCTTTAAATAATACCGTAGGTTTGTCACGCTTGAGTTCTAGGCGTGAGAGAAACCAAACTTAGAGAAAAAACTAATTGGGTTAAATTAAGAAAACGGTCAAGATATCATTAATACAAATTAGGGCATTCACAGAATATTCAGTGGAAGTATCGATTCCAAGATAGCTGACCCAGTAAACTTTGTGTTGCCAAATTAGCAAGCTTAAGACCAATTCTCAAACCTACCAAATATATCCTCGTGAGGCCCGACCTTGAAAATAACAATTGATTTTGTGATCACTTGAAGACATTGGGCCTCACGAGGATAAAAAAAATATCAAAAAACACATGACACGTGATTTCCACAATGTTAGACGTAGCTTGTTTTTACCAACTGAATAAAAAGTAGGTTATTTTGGCCACGAGAGTGATATTTTCAGGCAGTGTAATGAATAACTAGTGGGGCAGCGAGACCATCCGTCTTCATCCCGAGACGCGCACGCACGCGCACGCGAGCCCACTGCCTGCGAACCAACAGAGTCACCACTCTACTTTCTTGACTTTTTACCAGTCTGCTTATTTATCTCCACAATGTTCTAGACCTTTTCTCTAGGCATCAATATCGGCTATATTTTGAAAATTTTACATATTAAACCAATACAGTCCCCCAAGATACAGGCCTAGCCTAGTTTGGGGACTGCCGGTAAACAAAAAACATTTTTTATTTTTGTTTTACCCTCCACTGTCTATTTATAAGCCACGTCAATTAGAATTGTCTTTTTGGAATTAAATAATTTACTACTAATATCAGGCCTGTCGCACTCCGCGTGTAGGTATCGAACGCGTAAGTACATGCGGCGGCCACTCCAGAGTGGCTGATAATAGGAACTCACGCAGCGCAGGAGCGAGCAGCGACGCGCGCGCGAGTTATGCGGTAGAAAGAAAGGCAACATGTAGGTGAGTATAACTGTAGTTTTTTTAGCGCCGTGCGATCTAAATTGTATCGGTGCTAGAGTTCCTTTTTCTTTAATTGATTTTGCGGAGTGAATCTTCTATACCTTTGCCCCCGATAGTTGAAAGGGCGCATATAACATTTTTTCCGAAATTGAGTTATATACATTGTTGGAATCAGCAAAAAAAGGCGCATCGGCCAGTATTTTTTAGTTTTCGCTATCTCGCTTTATAGCGATTTTCTGTAGTAGAAATGGGCGCATAAGCATCCAATTTTTTGACTAAATGGAAGATGAAAAGCCGAAATTAATATAAACTTAGTAGAATAACCGCATTTGCACATATACGCCTTTGAGCTTCATAGTAATATTTCATGATCGGAAGTTTAATAGGCGCTTATTCGATATCGTTTTTAATGCTTAATAGATAGGTCGCAAGTGACCATTTGTGCCTTAGACGCTAGTTGGAACGTATTATACCTACTAAGTAGAAAAGTCAACATCTGCCACATGCGCCCTTACTACTTCGTATTTTATATTTTCTTCAATGCGCATCTGCCAGATACGTCTCAATTCTCTATAGTTAAAATAAAATAAATAAAAGGCTGAAATTATTGTTTTTTTACTCATAAGTCAAGATGAAACCTACAATAGACGATCATAGGTACTTTTCAACTTAGCCAAGGGCTATTAGATTGATAATGGATATTTGTGCCTAAAGTGCCTCCTTAAATGCGCCTTTTCTTTAAAATTATACACTTGGTACTAGGGTTAAAAGTAATAAAAAGCGCATACGAAATTGATAGGGCGCATGTAGCGATATGCGCCTATTCAATTAATTATGTCTCATTTCTTCATATTTTTTTAAACTAAAATGAAAAGGTTGTTTTGAGATTTTGCATATAATATATTTAAAATATACCTATCGTACTATAGCAATTGAAAGATAATCATGTTAACTATTTTTCGACATCTTCAAAAATATATTTCTTCGTTTAACTAACAGACAGCAAACAATTTAAGTTTTGATTCATTAAAAATTTTTTTTCTCAGTTTTAGATTCTTGTTACATGCGCCTTTTCAACTACCGGGGGCACTGTACTATTATGTATTCTGTGCTAATATACTACTATTCCAGTGACTTACATTATACATACGTACACTTTGACTACCTGCACCATAAACTTTTGTTCTTCTGTTTAGCTTAACGGAGGTTAGTAGAAATGTACGTAGGTGTTTCGAAAATAAACTTAAAAGAGTGTGAGTACTTAACAGATTAAAAACCAAAGGATCGTCGTTTAAAAGGGTTCAACCTTTTCGCGGCATTTCCGAATGAATTAATTTCTAAAGCAAACGGAGCGGTTCCAATTTGCTTCTCGCCCTCCGCCCCTCACCGCACTCCCGGATACGTCTGACATCATTTATCACGAAAATTTCACTTTTTTCGTGACGATGACAAGATCATGGCTTTGTAAGGACTAAAAGAGGAACATGCATTTATTAATGTAAGGAAGACATGGGTGGATGAGACGGCAAAAGCGACTGAAAGGCTATTGCTTCGTATACCTAGTATATTTACCAGATTTGGTCGAATGTAGCCCAGTCTATGGCGTTTTTAAGGTTTATAATATGCTTTAATTAAATATTTTAGCTCATATTCGTCCGTTGTTGGACTTAGTATTCATCCCCTGGCACGTGAGATTGTTTTGTTTCCAAACATTTATATAATAAGCACATACATTTATGAAACATTTACATAATAAGCACATAAAGTGTATCCAAATATTACAGTCTTAACATGTAAACAAACCACTTACCGGAAGAAAAATACGCATTCCCTGTGTAATCACACACAATAGCTAGTAGATAATTATTGTAGCATCTGGGTAATCACGTGCAATACCATTATTTTTGTAATAATACGTCAATTTCATCGTAAAACTAATATTTTTTGCAGAAAACTGATTGAATTCGCCATAACCTCAAACTTACAAGCCTAACATTACTCTGTCTTGTCTATGGTGCCTAGGGCTGGACGTTATTCCGTATCGATAAAAACTTGAGGTCAAGGATGATAGTCTTATTACTGGTCGAGGTACCGTGATGATTAAAATCGGTTTTTTTTCTGAGCTAAAAAAAACGGTGAATAAAACATTTTAAAAAACGGTTTTTTTTCTGAAGCTGGTTTTTTTCAAGACTACGAAATTTTATTAACTCAAGTAAAATTTGCACTTAAAAGCACTTAATACTTCGCACACGGATCCCTGGATCGAAAAATTGTTTCAACTATCTATAAGTGACTCAAAATAATAATAATAGTATTATTATGAATTCTTTATTGCACTAAAAAAATAGTGTAATATGTTTGATATTTGTTGGATGTTTTTTTTTTCATTAGAAAGCAAACCTATGCGACTAAAATAACATAACTAACTGTTTGCAAAATAGCAAATAGAACGCTATTTAGATTGGTTGGCACTATTTGGAATGGACCGAACGCATTACTTATTGGACGGGGATTTTCCCAATGTTGGTTGGTTTGTGTTTTGGACTTTTGGTTGAGTCGAGAGTGTTGCCAGTGGCAGATAGTCAAATATAACACGAGGCAGATCAAAAAGTAACATTTTCTCGAGAAAAATAACGTAACCTTTTTTTATTGTAGAAACCGATACAATACTTTATTATGGCAGTTTATTACACAAAAAGTAAAATAAGTTTCTTGTTTCATTCGAAAAAATCTTAATAATTTGTTGATGGAAAGACTGGCGATGTTGAAAAAGAAAAAAACATAACATACAGTCAATGATGTTTGTCCAACCAATTTAAGAATGTCTTTCAATACTATAACCTGGTTTGTCATCAATGAATATGAAAAAAAGCCATCATAGTATATTAATGGAGATGAAGTAACACAAAAGTAACATATTGGGTCGTGTAACAACGAGGCAACATAGGAGGGCCAAAAGTAACGTAAAATGTTTCTTTTGTAACATTCTGGCAACGCTGTCGAGAGATTGAATTAGAGATTC
This sequence comes from Yponomeuta plumbellus, assembly GCA_947310845.1. Lineage (NCBI taxonomy): Eukaryota > Metazoa > Arthropoda > Insecta > Lepidoptera > Yponomeutidae > Yponomeuta > Yponomeuta plumbellus. Next base: position 316,655 of record OX371193.1, on the reverse strand, counting down.
GAATGCACAGACTAGAGCCTATTGCATGACAATGAGAGTTTGTTTTTGAGTGTGGAATGAAATAAATATTTAATTGTGTGTTTCGTCTGACCCGTACCCCTCGGTGGGGACATAATGGGTTGATGATGATAAACGCGTCTACTGTATTTGCGGTTGGATATTGTTTTGTATAACTACAAGGAGAATATATTCAGAAATGCAGTGCAGAAATGCACCATAATAAATTTACCGACATCGAAATTTTCCAACATACATCACAGCACTATAGTGGTCTATTTTTTTAATTTTATTTTATTTTATTTTTTATTTTTTTAATTTATTGACAGAAAATAGTTGTTACAGTACTAAGTTTGCACAGTGACTACCACACAAGGTCGAGCCTGAATCGTGGTAGTCGGGGAGATAGTTAAATAGAATAGAAAAATAGAAAAAATTTTTATTTGCAAAAAGAAGGTACACATACAAAAATTTACATTGGTCTCCACACTAAGCAAAATAGCCTGTATAGTGGCGGCCTAAGGATAATTAACACAGAGTGTTTTACTTGGCGCATGAGAACGATTAATAGGGTTTAACAATAAAACTTATTTAAAATCTATATTTAAGGAATACTAAGACTGGCACGACTTTAACAACTAATTGTAAGTTTTGAATAGTATTTCTTGACTGCTTGTGAATACGAATTTAAAGATAAAAGTGAGAAATTATGTTTATTTGAAATGTTACACTGAAATACTATTTTAATATACAGTAAACATGCTGTGGTGTTTGTGTGTTTGTGTTTTGTGTGTGTGAGTGTGAGGGTGTGAGCGTGTGTGTGTGTATTGTTTCTTAAATGGTTGAATGGATTTATATTTTATAAAACATTCAAAAGAGATTCAGTGTCATCGTAATTTAGTTTGGAAAGATAGCTTTTCAGATTGTGTTTAGCTTCTTTTACTGAGCAGTTAATAATAGAGCATTTTTTGACCAATTTGTTAAAGAGAAAGGGTTGTAAAAAATTTGGAAAACGCTGACCAAACCTTGTGTTCATGGTTGGCACATTTAATCGAATTACACGTTTGCTGAGGATTTTATTGAAATTTTTATCAGATAGTAAAGATTTATATGCCAAAAGAACTGATCTTATAATAAAGAGTTGTCGGATTGTGAAAACTTCACATTCTGAATAAAGTGTGAAGGTCGGATAGCGAAATGGTTTTTTGTGCAAGACCTTTAAGATGGACCGTTGGCCTCTCTCTAGTTGTAGTAGATGAGTTTTAGCAGCTCCGCCCCAGGCTGAGATGCAGTACGAAAGTATGGACTCACATAAAGCCGTATACACGAGCTTTTGAACATTTTTGTCAGTCAGATCTCGGATTTGTTTCATCAAATAAATTAGTTTTCTAGCTCTACCAGTCACAGCTGCAATGTGTTTATTAAAGTTCAAGTTTTCGTCTAGTGTAACACCTAGGTATCGCAATGCATCAACACGTTCAATACTGGAGCGGGAGCAAGGATGACTCTTTGGCCCTGAGCAGTTGTGAAATTTCAGAGTATCTAAGTTTAAGGGTCCAGATGCTTTTGTTTTATGGAAGCAAATAAACTTAGTTTTGTCAGAGTTAAGGGTGAGTAAATTATTCTTTAGCCAGTTGTTGATTTTTCCCATGCCGATTTCTGCTTTCGCAAGGACGTCTTTCCAGTTAGAGTCATTGAAAATAACCGCGGTGTCGTCTGCATAACAAAAAAGGTTAATCCTGTACGAAACATCAAGCGAGTTGTTAATGTCATTCATATAGGTGATGAAGAGTGATGGACCAAGGATACTGCCTTGGGGCACACCAAAAGAGGTGCTTTCGGTTGTGCTATAGTATTCTCCTATTCTGGTTATTTGCTGTCGGTTTGATAAGTAACTTGTGAACCAGTCATGAGCGACACCTCTGATCCCAAGTCTGCTGAGCTTTTCTAGCAGAAGTGGAATTGACACCGTGTCGAATGCCTTAGCTAGGTCTAGGAAGACACCTATGCAGCATTCACCTCTATCTAGATGAGAAGTGACTGAATGAAGCAGGCTCGACACGGCATCGTCGGTTGATCGTTGGCTACGGAAACCGGAAAATTGAAAAGGTGCAAGAATGTTTTTCGTCTCCAGAAAATCCATAAGTCTATGGTTAACGATTTTTTCTAACAGCTTTGAGAACACATTAAGGAGTGATATTGGACGGTAGTTGGTGGGGGAGGATTTATCACCGGATTTATATATGGGTGATACTAATGCGGTCTTCCAACAGTTTGGAAAAATGCCCGAGGACAAACTAAGATTAAAAATATGAACTAGAGGCGTTAGTATTGAATTAATACATAGTTTAACTAGATAATTTCCTATTCCATCAAGACCGGGCGCACTGTCATTTTTCAAAAGTCTTATCAATGTTCCAACCTCCAGTGAGTCAGTTGGAAGCATGTAGAAAGTATGTGCAGCGTGTGGCATATTTACGTCTGTTACCAAACATTCTTGTGTTTTACCTAGTTCATTCAAAGTGCGTTGGGCTAGATTAAGGCCTACAGATACAAAGAAATTGTTGCAATGATCAAGAGCGGCTTGGTAAGACGGTCCAGCTTCGAGTAACTCAGTCGGAGCTTTGTTATTCTTAGCTGGTCGGTCACACATTGATTTGATTGTCTTCCATATACCTTTTGAGCTACCTTTACTATTGCAAATTTGTTGGTTGTAGTACGATTTTTTAAGTTTCCTGAGTAGCGAGTTACAAAAGTTGCGGTAACGTGTGTAAGTTAGTAGAAGTATGCAGTTATTAGGGTTTTTTCTTGTCTTTAAGTGAAGACGGTCCCTGTGTTTTATGCACCTTAGGAGACCTGGGGTAACCCAAGGTTTGACAGTACGCTTAGAGCAGGGAATCTTGACAAGCTTTGTATGCCGGTCAGTGACGTTGGTTACTATTCTTGAGAACAATGAGGCTGCGTCCTCAACATTCGCAGAGCTCAGTATATGATTCCAGTCAGTTTGTTTCAGGTCTTCGGCAATGGCGGTAAAGTCTGAACTCTTACGAAATCTATTATTATTACTACTATGGGAGTGACATAATTGTAACGAGCACATCACTAAGTCGTGGTCGGTAATAGACGAATTACAAACTATTGATTCACACTTATGTTTCGACCGCACGAAGATGTGATCAATACAAGTTTCTAATCTTGTTGGCTTTGTAATGGCAGGGAGATAACCGTGCTCGGCTAGAAGACATAAGTAACTGGAGCTATGAGCTGTATCAACGAGGATATCTATATTTATGTCGCCGAGTAAAAATACGTTATTTATGCTCTTCACTGAATTTAGAATGGAATCTACTGATGCAAAAAAGTTTTGTGGGTTGTTGAACGAAGGAGATCTGTAAATAGCAATAAGGGAAGTTTTATTTGGGAAGTTCAAGATTAAGCCCTGTGCATCATCTAGGCGCGGTTCTTCAACTGTAACGTTCCAGCTTTGTTTTACATAAGCTACAACTCCGCCTGATTTATTTATGTATTTAGTAGTGTGAAACGAGTCATAGCCTGAGATACGTTTAATATCCATGTTTGGTGTTAACCAACATTCAGTTAGGACCAGGACGTCAAAAGGAACATCAATACGTTGTAAGGTCACCATAAATTCATCGATGTTATGATTTAAACTTCTGATGTTAAAGGTTAGAACTTTAAAGTTGCTGTTATTTTGGAAGCTACCAATACTTTTACATGAATCAACCAATTCTAACACATGACATTCGATAGATAAAAGAGTTTCAACTTCATGATTTATGGCCGCCGTAATACTTTATAAGTAATAAAAGGTGCATAACCGCAGTACTCGTACTGCGGTTGTATGAGCGGAATAAGGACAAAAATTTACTTTATAAATTCTATCGAACATCTGGAAGTAACTCTGGAAATATGTGAAAGTACAAATGATAACTAGTATATTATTTGTAGTTGTGTGTGAATTTTGTGTTGTGTATTTGTATTTGAGTGTGTAAAATTGTGTGTAATAGCGTGTGTCGCAAAATAACTCAAGGTAAACCAAGCTAAGCGATGCTGATGAGAGGATTTTCTGTGTTAGGAGCAGGTCCGATCTTTGTATCGAGATCCGCCAACGTTCTGATAGCGATTGCCGGTTTTCCTTCCATTTGTCTAATGTGGGTTGTTCCTTGGCGGTGCCAGACAAATTTGATATTGAACAGCCTGGCGCGCTGTCTTGCGAGAAAAAACAAGTTTCTGTTAAGGCTGGAAAGACGCTCGTTTACGTAAATGGGTCTGATTGCACCTGCAGCTAAGTTTTCAGTGTCTAGATTTTTCCAAGACCTAGCCGCCTTTATGAATTCGTCACGCTTTGCTTTTCTTACTAGTCTTGCGACTATTGGACGGGAAAGGTTGGACGTGCTTATTTTCTTCCCTGGGTGGTCCAGTCCCGCAGCCCGCCGTTTGGGGCCTACGCGGGCAACGTCATTGATCTCACATTCACCAAGGTCTACACCCAGTTTCTGAGCAGTCACCATCAAAATGTGATGCAAGTTTTCGTTTGGTTCTTCTGGAACACCGATGATCTCTATGTCGTTTTTCAGTAGCTCTTGTTCCTGTGTCGCAAAGGACCCCTTCACATCCTGTAATTGCTGGTGGAGACTCATGATCTCTACGTCTTTCTCTTTCAGTTGCTGCTCGTATCTGATCCATTGCTCCTCCAGTGAGGACGTCATCTGAAGTTTAAGATCCAATATGTCGTTTCGAAGCAGTTTGATGTCCTCGTTAGTGGATTTAAGGTCTTGTAGATCACGACGAATCCTAAGCAGTTCTTCGTGAACAGTGGTTTCACTTTGAGGTGTCGAGGTGGTCGTGCGTCTACTTCCCCGCAACATGTTGACATAGCTTGATGTATATGTGTCGTTAAGTGTCTGGCGAACTGGAGTATCATCGTTCCTGGGGATGCTACAGCCTGGGCACTTCCAGTTCCTTTTATCTTTCACGGATATTTTTATGTAATCGTCCGCCTTGACGCCCACACAGTCCAAGTCGTAGCTGTGATGACATTTCGAACACTCCATGTAATCAAGACCAGTGATATTCTTATTACAGATGTTGCAATACGACTCCATTGTGTTTATTGATGTTTTCTTGCACGACGCAATGTGTAGACTATTTCCGACCTAAGGATATTGCGTAGAACGGAACGTTTCTCCTTCGATGACGTTTGGCACCATCGCAAATCGGCCGGATTATAGTGGCGCCACCAAAAAATTGACACTTGGAGTATTGAGTAGGATGGAACGCAACGAAAGTCTTTGACGTTTCGAGACTCCGCAAATAGGTCGGATAATATCAACGGTTAGCAATGTTTTTGCTTAAATCTACTCACGATTTGGCCTTATTTTAGGTGAATTTTAGATGGCACTTGAAGTTCACTGTTTACTAGACGTTTTCAAACAGCCAGGATGACTTTTTCCCAGGTAATTAGTTGTAAAAAGATAAAAATAAGCTGTTGTTTCTATGAAGCTGTTTACGCTCTCACGGCTACGTTCCGAATGATGGTTACCCATTCCGCCATAATTGTTTACATGATAAGACTGTAATATTTGGATACACTTTACATTGCTTCTGGCCCCTCACTAGGACACCCTGTGTCGTGTGAACCAGAAACAGTGACATCACAAATATGTAAACATTTAAAACCTGGGTTTTTTTTGTCCTCAACCGGGGTTCGAACCCGGGAGCCCTCGCATGGTAGGCTGATGCGTTAACCGCTGCGCTAACCACAGAGGGCGTCGGTTAGTATTGTCGGTTCAGAGAGCTGCACCTAAATTCTGTTAAAGCATTGTAGTACAATGACAACTGCGTGAACGTGGCGATTTTGTTTCATTGCCGCTTCAAGTCGAAGCGCGCAAACATATCAAACCTTCTAGGTGTCGATGGTATGAAAAAACACGTCACGTGACCCGACCGTGTCCATGCCATCGTACTGTAATGCACTAAGAGAATTGAGGCCTTGGTGGATCTCAAACGCTGTATTTGCACGGAATCTAGGCGTTTACGATAAAGTGAAAGTGAAAATAATAATTTAATTATCACACATTGTACAATAAATTTTAGTAGGATTTGGTACTCGTATTAAAGGAGCAGTTCGTAGTCCCCATTCGAGACCGTTTTATTTTTACCGCTTTATTAAGTTAAATTTCCGACATAATCCATTAAATAATTTATTATTGGGCTTGCATCGCATTAACTTAGCTTTTTGTTATGTACGCTCATTTGGCTTGCTTAGCATGATTTGCGTCAAATGAACCGGCTAGCCGGGTCAGTAAGTACAATTTCCAGATCATTGGTATAGTAATGAATACGGGCCGTCACGTGACGGGTCACGCGTTATTGCCAATTTTGAGACCCCGCGCCCCACGCCCCGCACCCCGCCCCCCGCACTCGCATCCGGTCCACCCTCGCTGATCGAGTTACCGACTAAATGACAGATGCTTTGCAATGATGCATGAAGGTTGATAACCTACTAGGTTACTATAGGTGACATTACATGATAAACTTGCAGTTTGTTAGGGTTCCTTCATTTCTCTTAGACACTGGTGTATTGAAACAAAATCTTAAAAAATGCATAATATAGACTCACGCGAGTATGCCAGAGAGGTTAGTTTGCCTTAGGATTTCCGCACTTGGCCTCATAGTTAGGCCGTTGTACGTAGCAGGGCTGTGAGCTTACTCCAGCCAGCCTATCTCTTTCCAGAAAACCAGCAGTGCTCTGATGTCACTGCAGGCCTCCTGAAGGGTTCCCAATTTCCCAATGGTGGCGGTCCCTTGTGTCTCCACGCCTTCGCAGTAGATGGTCACGTGAGCGGGTGTTTCCTCTTCTTTCAATGCCAGAGAGGTATGCAAAGACCAAAGACTGTCAGTTGCCATAATAATAACTTCCACAAAACACAATCACTTGCCTATTCCCAAAATAGGACACCCTGTGCTATGGTTACCAAGCAACGACATTACAAACATCGAAAGACACCCAGACTGAGGCCATTTCTGACAGATCACTTTCTCTGAAAAAAATTCAAGCACCTGAAAATTACTGTGCACTTTTTTTACCATCATCAATTTTCGAGCATTTCCGCTCGTGAGCTAGTTATTTTTGGAAGACTTCCGTTAGCGTACTCAGCATGTGTACGCCGCAGACCATCGCTGGTTGGCGTTTAAGGCCTGTGATCACAAAATCACTACTTTTCTGTATAGGTAGGTAGTACGACGATGGGAATCGCGCGGCATAACGACAAAAATCGCGACTTTCCAGTACATTAACTGTCAAATTCTGACATTTCAGCGCCACAAAACGCGTTACTTGCGTCATCATACTTCATCATATCGCACCTTCGGTAGTACAAGGGCACAACTGCACTTTTTGTAATTTTACAGGAGAGCCATTTTAAAGTTTTTTTTTTGCATTCAATGTCATATTACATAATATATGGGTCGACCCATAATATGGGTCGTATTTCATACAAAAAACAACCACTTTGAAGCAATACAAAGCCGAGTAATATGACATCCTGTAAAATTACAAAAAGTGCAGTTGTGCCCTTGTACTACCGAAGGTGCGATATGCTGAACTGATCACAAATTCACTGCCTCCTAAACTAATTGGCTATCCAGGGCATTAAAAGGTACCGAGAGTATAAACAGTTGCCGACTACAATTCCGACAACAGTGTAGCCGAGCCAGCGCTTGTTGCTGCAAATTAAACCGGGTTTCAGCGCTGGTGTCAAGTGGCAAGTGGCCCGCAAACAGCGGGCTGGTTCCCGCTCCTACATTGAAGTTAGCTGCGAGTAGATAAGTTCTCAAACGAGCACATATCTCGCCGGAGCACAATGTAGCGGGAGCGTTGTGAGGCGGAAATTAGCAAAGTTGAAGCCGCGCGATCAACCCGGTCGCTGATGCGATAGCGCCGGCGCTGGCTGCCCGCAGACACTCGCTCCAAACGTGATTGATGAGCGTGACAAAATGCATTGAAATTGTTCTTTATCAAGAAAAAAACTTTTACTAATAATGTGTATAAGTTTCTTGTGTCTCAAAGTTAGTGCGCACACTCTTCCGAAACGGCTTGGCCGATTTGGTTGAAATTTTATAAGTATATTCGGCAGGACTGAGAATAGGTTTGTTGGAGCCCTACGTCAATGAGCGGAGCCCCGCGACCCCGTAGGCCAAAACAGGCCCGACAACTTGCCAGCGGAGCGGGTCGACGGAGCGCGCCGCTGGCACTTCTGACTTTTTCGCCAACGGGTCGATCCAAATCTACAGTCCACTGGCTTTTTATCTCATCGAAAGACCCTGAGCTAACATTGGTCTGTAGATTTGGTATAAGTGGTATATTATCAGAAATGAAGAAATAAAACAATTTGTGTATTTGCTCCAACAGGTTGTTATCTATTTTTCATAGCCCTATTTGACAAAACAACGTTTGTCGGATCAGCTAGTATTAATATATATATTTATTTTAAACCTTGTTCACAGACGTGTTCACATGTCAAAGAAATTGGTGTAATTAATAAATAAAAGCCTAAATGCGTCAAAGACTCAAAAAGATAAGTACATTTAAATATTAATTAATAGATACATCTAAGCAGTTGGATAGATGGCAGTCGTTAAGCCAAGTCAGAGGCCTTAGGGCAGCTTGAAAACTGCTGACAGTAAGAGCAGCCACTAGTCTTACAAGCCTCCACCAATCCGGACTTGGCCCTCGTGGTGGAGTATGGCCTATACCTTCCTCAGGGAAGAGACCCGTGCCCCTCGGTGGGGACATAATGGGTTGATGATGATGATGATGAATAGATACATCTATCACGCAATTTTCTTAAAGAAGGTTCTGTTCTGTATGAGAAGGCTGCTCACTATTTACTACTAAATCTAATTTAGGCAGTAAGCAAGAAAAGAATTTTCTTGCAAAAATAAAGAAACGTCACACAAAATCGATGTGTATCACCAGACGTTACGTGTCGTTTTTTTTTGTTAAACGTCTTTTGGCGGGAATTGATTTATTTAGGTAGAGATTTGGACGTTTTTCAGTAGCGTAAAATTTAATTCTTCCTCTTCTTACGGTACCTCTTCGACTAGCGAAGGTCGATAGTCAGCTCCGCATATTTCTCTCTATCTCTCGCAGGGTTTAGCAGCTCTTGAGATTCCAGTCCACTCCCGTAGGTTTTTCACCAGGATTTCCTCTTCGGCGTCTCTTGGCAGCCATTTTTCTTTCTTCGAGTAGGTAGGTTCTTTGAGTAGGTACCTATTAAAAATATTTTTTCGAAATTTACGTTTGATTTTATTTTAGTCCACAGCACAAAACATTACAAAAACAGGTAATAAATGTAGGCCAACCATAGGCCGATTACAAATTGGCCGTTTTCAACGATCATTCTCTGTAGTTGGCAGCAAATACAGGCAAGTAAGATTTCGATTTGAGCACGTGAACCACACAATTTAGCAGCGTCCGACGCAGTCGGTGAACTCCGCCATTAGACTCAGGCAATAATCCCGGCCGAGTTGCTCGGGCAAGTTCGCGGCAAGTAGCGAGCGATTATGGAGAGGGCTTATGAATTCACACGAGAGCTAGTGTAGGCGCTCTACGTGTGGGATTATAATCCGGCGACATTACGGCGAGAATGCTAATGCGATCTGGCTACTGGTTCTAGATGGATGGAGAAGTTTCGGCTTACAATGGCCGCAGAAATATGTACAGAGTGCGAACAAGAATAATTAAGTAAGGCCTAAATGTGTCTATTGATCTTATGCCTCAGCAAGCGGGAGGTCTCTTTGAATTTCTTTTCGATTTAAAGTGGTATCCATAAAAAAAACAAGAAAAAAGAGTTGATAAAGACATAAAATAAAGTTACAATTTGTCAATTTTTATTTTTTTACCTTTCTATGTCTACGGACTATGTAATTAAATTAATCTTAAATGAAAATACGTACCATTTAGTACAATGAATAATGTCACCAGAAAAATGTACAACTTATTTTAAAAGTATACTTGAATATGAACTGCACTGCTCCAACTTATGAAACAAATCATAATCATATAATTATGTTTATTATTTACACAACATATTATTATGTACACGCCAAAGAAGATAGACCCCATTGTTTTCACAATGATAGTAAGGGAATCTTCTGTTATTTTGTTTTTATTGGTAATAAACATACCTAGTATTATTATACATATTTCAGAGACGCCCCGAGGACCCGCCAGTGGGTCTGCTGTAAACTACGGCGCATTCGGTCAGGCTCCGTAGACCCGCCGATGGGTCGGTCTTGCACGGAACTTTGAATCGAATTTTGAAGATGATATAGACAAAATTTGTATGAGCATGTCTTATTCTTTTGTGCTTACGAAATATTTAGTTCAAAAATAAATATATTCATTCTGTGTTGTGCAGATTGAATCGGAACTTCGATGGGCAGCTGTTGTTCAGCAGTTAAGTCCTCTATCTGAGTGCGGATACTGAGTTTTTCATTTCACTTTCGATAGCGAGAGCGTTTGCAATTTGTATAGGAGTGACAAAGCGCGCCAGCTAGTTGTCTCTTTGTCGCTCCTATGCAAATCGCAAACGCTCTCGCTATCGAAAGTGAATGAAAAAACTCAGTATACGCACTCTGGCGTCCGTGCGCTCTCACATTGGCTGTCGGTAGCAGTGCGGCGCCGGGTCATCGCCCCGCCTTATCTCGTTGGAACTCTGCCCAATAAACCTCCCTTATTGACCAAAACCGTCAACACTCTCTTTACTCGTAGTTCTATTGTTTGATTTGCCAGTTTGCGGTCGGCAAGTGGACTGTCTGTCCCTGAGTTTTCCGCACTTAACAACCTAACAAAACTACTCGTCTCTCTTTTTCCCTTCGGCAACCTTTCCGTCACAAGGTTGTTTGGAATACATTTCTGTTAGCAATAAGGCCGCCCTTATCTTCATAGTTAGATCATTGTTGGAAGCAAGTGACTACGGTATGTAAATACCGCAGACACTAGGGTTTCCTTACAATGTTTTTCTGCACAGTCAGCAAGTGGTAGGTATTTATTTATTACGGAGATGTTACAGAAACATATCACTTGGTCTAAACTTAGGTGATTAAAATATGTATTATATTGGCATGCATCCAAAAATACATGTCACTAAGAGCTTCATTATGAGTAATTTGAAGGTAAAGGTAGGTATTGAGTGATCAAGCAAGAGTACACGAATTAGTATACAGTAATAATCAGTGACTAACTTATTATAGCTCAATGAGCGTTCGTGAGGGATCCTAGCACTGCTGACATCGCATTTTTTCATTTTTTACATCTCAAAATAAAAAAACCAAAGAAGAACAAAATGATACAATTACTGCCAACAGCAGAACTGCTGGAGTCCAAGAAACTAGGGACAAGTAAGTAGGTTTTTAATAATAACATTAGGTTAGTGTTTTTTATTTTTTCGCAACACTGCTTATCATAGCAGTCATTAGAGGGCAACGGCTAATTTTACAGTTATTTTACTAGTGATAAAGTAACTTTACAAACAGCAAAGGGCAAGATAAAAAATACCCGCGTCGTTCGAAAGTGATTTTTCAGGATCGTCGCAAGTGACAGTATTTGGTCTTGGTCTGTTTCTGTATGTTCATCATCAACCCATCATGTCCACACCGAGGGGCACGGGTCTCTTCCCTAAGGAAGGTATAGGACATACTCCACCACGGGGGCCAAGTCCGGATTGGTGGAGGCTTGTAAGACTAGTGGCTGGTATTACTGTCAGAAGTTTTCAAGCCACCCTAAGGCCTCACTTGGCTTAACGACTGCCATCTATCGACGGCAGCCGGCAGCCACTGCTTAACGTGCCTTGCGAAGCACGGAAGTGCTCGGAAAAATGCCACTAGCGTTAGTCATAGATGGTGACTCATCCATGGCCTGAACGCGCCGTATGTTGCTTAACCTTAGTGATCGCTTAAGATCACTCAGGCAGCCGGGGCTACGAGCGCTTCTTGAACGAGAGTGTTGTCTTACTTACAACTTACTTGTCTTACAGCAGGTAATTATTCGGTAGATAATCGCTCGTAGCCTGAGTGCTACGAGCGATTCTGTATGTATATTTTACAAATGTCATCATCAACCCAGCTCTGCCCACTGTTCGGTATAGGCGTTTTCCCTATCGCGCCACACCTCGCGGTGTCCCGCACCCTGCCAACCTGGCCACATCATCGGTCACCAATATCGTCAACCCTCATCCGGCGTGGGATGACGACATTGGGTACCTTATCCACTAGTCTGAGGCCGAGCGTGGCTCGCTCCATAGAACTACCTTAACCGGATGCATATTGTGCTTTGTGAGCGTCTAAATGTTGTACGAGTGTACGTAACTTGAAAATAATTGAAGCCACGACCTGCCAAATGAATTATCCGGCGTTCTGTCGCTCCGCTACAACCGCTTCGTGGTCTGTCCCTGTGGGTAAGTCACGTTGCGGCGCACTCTCGGCCTAACTCCGCGCTCCTTTCAGCGGAGGGCACCACTTGAAGTACTTTAACAGGTGCTCACGACACTCCCGCGGGGGGAGGCCCTCCCCCTTCTAAATTTCTGAAGGTAAGTAGTTTGGTCGATCAATCGTATTACGAACAACACAATTCACTTCACAAATCTCACTTTATATTTTACATCACTGTATAATCACTTCTAACATTCACAATATAAATTATAAATATAAATTCTTAAATCGGGCAGAGCTTCCGCCTGATCACAGCGCCAGAATAAGACTGCCTGTTTATTTTTTTTTTATTTTTTTTTTTTAGCCCTATAAAGGGCACCCTCCGGAGGACACGGGGGAGGGAGGTGGTGAATGCTCATGCATGCACAGCACGGGCCCGGCCGTGCTGCCAATGTGGGACTCGCAGAGTGCGCCTACCCACTAAACACCACCTTGGTGCTGGTTTGGTCCTAAGGACCCCTAAACCTACATCATGAGCGACCCCCCTCGAGGCCGAGGAGGGCGCACAGCGGAGCTCACTAGAGCTACCGCTTAGGGGGATTCATCACATAGTGACAGAAACAGAAAGAAAGAAAAAAAAAAATTTAAGTCAGAGTAGTGTCCCCGGGGACACTGTTGGGAGCGGGGGCTACATCTGACTGGGCCTGGGCCTCCAGGAGGAGGTCGAGGTCGGATGAGAGCTTATCGGGTGGGTCGACTAGAACGTTCCTGGGCCTGCGCACCAGGTAACGAGGATTAGTCGTGGGGGGAGGGTAAGCTGCTGATTCGCGGATCAGGGGGTTAGAGTGTTCTTCAGCGCGGCTGAAGAACGACTCTGAGAGGGATCTAATAAACTGTTGGATAGTTGGAATCTCCATATCCCGATGGAGATCGGCATTTCTGACGCACCAGTGTGCGTTCAGAGCCCTACGTAAGAAATTATTCTGGACTATCTGAAGTTGATACATGAGATTGGGGGCCGCGTGTGCGAAAACGGGAGCCGCGTAGGTCATCACGGGACGAATGCAAACTTTAAAGAGCGTGCGCTTGTTTCTGGCTGTCATTTTACTTTGTCTGCCTACCATGGAAGATAGGCGGCCAAGGTAAAAACGAGCGGTCCGGGTTACCTTCCGGATGTGTGTCCTAAAGGTAAGTCTGTTGTCTAAGGTAACTCCTAAGTACTTGGCTGATGTTCGCCAGGGGACTGGTGTACCTAACATGCGGAGCCTGTTTATCGTCGAGCCCTCTCTTTTATAGACTGAAGGCGAGCGCATGGTATTGGATGGTCTTGGCGCCATTTTCTGACAAATCCGTCAAAATGTAATTCTGTTCAAATGGCCACTTTTAAAATAATGAACTGTTAAAAATTATATTAAATACATCTTATAAATTGCCGGTCGTCCTAAAATAATGTTTTAATGTTTAATGAAATAGAACCTTTGCCGCAATTTATCAAAAATCATGACAATCGGTTAGACGTTTGGGTCGTGGATGTAATGATGTAACTATTTAGTAATTGGGTGTTTATTAAAACAGCGACTGTATGGAGTGACGTCGTGTATTCTACTGTCGAGGAGAGAGTATGTTACATACATATAGGACTATGAATGTGTGGGTGAGATGTCACCACACTACACCTCCCCCTTTTTATTAAAAAATATATATTATTAACTGCTATTATTTTTTACAATTTTCTCGCATTGTTGACGATGCTTTTTCATTAAACTTAGGTTTTAAACTGTATTCATATTTAATTTCATTTTAAAACTATTATTACAAGACATTTTGTAATTTCAAAGTCCTTTTCTGTTTCAGATACTTATCATGTCATGTACTTACAATTAGGGCTGGCCTCACCTTTCATATTTTTTATCATTTATTTACTTCTTTATTTATTATTCATATTTCAATCATAACATTTATTTTCTTTACTGGCCCATTTATTACACATATTGACAAATTGTTCTTACTTGTATCTCATGTTTAAATTAGATTTTAAAGGACTTTTAAAATACAATTTTAATTCAATAAACTTTTTCCATAATTTAACAAAACCAAACAAACCATTTCTACAACAAAGTCATTTACACATTTATGTATTCTCCGTCACTTTTGACATATTATAGAGGCATTTCACTACACATTTCATTCATGGGGCGCGCGCTTCCTTTTGATACATTTATTTAACCCTTCCTGGGCGGTACATAATAGCAAGAGTCGACTCAAATAAAACTAGCATGTCTTATTACCACCATGCTTGTGCACAACAATATTATAATAGTGGATAGTGGGTTTAAGAACTAAGTTCACCAACTTTCTTTACAGAGCAAAACTCGTTGACACCATAATCAGTCAGAAGGATCACATCTACCCTGTACCTTTTACTTTTTTTATGTGTACCTCTTTGATGACTTTAATACATTAACGTATCAGACTCGCTGAACTACATTATCATGTATCTATCTACATTCTTTACATTTTTTAAAACACCAACCTCAAAATTGAAACTTCGGTTTTTAACCCATTTTGAGACTTCTATAACATTTAGGTGATCAGTCTATTTGCTATACAAACTCAGGGAAGAAAGACTTTAAATAACTTTTGGGTGATCAAACCAATCATCACTTAAGACTCCTCAACCTTCGTATTCACATGCGTTTTACATTCCTTTATTACATTCGTAAAACCTTAGCTTTTATGCTATATCTTCATTCAATACATTTTATATTACTTAAACGCTTCACATTTAATTAGTCGCTATGCGAATCAGATTACATTACTTTGCTGCTAATAAAACATAACTTAGGACGATTGCGATTTTTATTAATAGCGACGAAGATTAGCGATTGCAATTCAGCATGTTACTTGTCACGCGATACCTGCGCGACCTATTTGGTAAGGTATGCATCTGCGCTTGTAGGTATTGTTGCTAACTTGAATCGAGCAATAGAATTAAGTTTACTTCGTACAATCACGTAAAAAATTTAATGACATAACAAGAAAAAAATAGGCTTATTAAAATATTATAAGAATTTGCATCATCAACAAGTGGATATTAGCATTTAGTTATTTTTGACAAATATTTTATTTTATACTGAATAATTACTCAAATACAAAATTAACCAAAGTAAACTACAATAACACTGTCACACATTTTTATCACTTTTTCACTATTTCTGCGATACTTTTATTTCTTTACTTCTATTTTTTGAAAGAAGACAAACAATTGTACAATATGGTAAAAAGTTAGAAAAACTTACATTTAAATAGTTTATGTAATTGTACAACCAGCTGCGTTTTCTATGGACTGAAACAAAGACTAAAAAATATCTCTCGGAAACAATCGTTATTCACTGGTTCACTCACACTATCTACTTGACTTGTGCTTCTCCGAGCCCCTTATAACATTATTGCTCTGGCGAGACTTTGTAAATGGTCTGTACTAAGCAACTCATCTAGACTCATGATAATTTGTCTTTAGGTATTTCACATTTGTCCTGCTCTATCAATCCCGCATCAGCATTAATATGAAAATTCACGCAAGCCCGAATAACAATATATTTTGTCAGGAGCTTGCTTCCTAAGCACTTTTTATTGATATTACCTAGTCTCGTGATGGCCCGGATTACTTTCAAAAGTAGCCCGGAATTACATATTGAGCTATATTGTTTCCAGCGCAGCGGCGGTAAGCCGGGCTTGCATTAGAGCGTCATCGTGCTGCACCGCGCTGCCGCCGGTGGCTCAGGGCGGCACGGAGCGGCACGGGGCGGCGCGGCGCTGCAAATAGGATCAACGGATTACCGCTGTTCCCATTATACAGGACAGGTACGCTCACCAGCAGTACGCTCTCGTGTACTTGTGTTCTGTAGCTAGTAAAACCACAGATTTAGAAACTACAAAGAGTTAGGCGGGTATGGTACAGTGATTGGAGCCGTAGATTACTTCTTGAATGTTGAATTGATTATTTTTTGGGGTTCCGTACCGTGAAAAGGAAAAAATTAAACTCTCATAGCATCAATTTGTCGGTCGTCCGTCCGTCGAGAACCTTTATCTCAAGAACGCGTGAAGGTATCGAAGTAAGTTTAAAACAGTAAACTTAAATTTAAAATCCCTTGAAGCTGTGAAAAAGTGAAACTTGTAAGTTAACGTAAAAAAAGTAAGGTCACTTATGCAAAAAACGTATATTTTGAAACTCAAGGGAATCAAAATTTATAGAGTACTTTCCAATATACAACAAAATACAAATTTTAATCGGAAAACATAAAATAATATAATTAGTCCTTGAATTTCAGGAAAAATTCGGAAAAAACCTGGGAAAAGACTACATTCCTGAACTATATGTAGTAATAATGTAAGTACTAACACATCTGTACGGAACACTCGGTTCGGCGAGGTCAACTCGCACTTGACCGGTTTTTATTAATAGCGTAACGTAAAACCCAATTTTAAACTACAAACTAGAGAGCAGGTACAAAGTATGAACGTATATGTACAGTTAAGCCCCACATGTACATTCCCAGTTATTACAGAACATACCTACTTCTGCATGCGACTGTATGGACCCGCTGCACTGCATTATGTAAGGGATTAACGTTATTTCATTTCGTACTTTGGGAACTTAGTTTGATAATAAGTTTTGTTTTAATCCTTTCAAGTGTATTCCGCAGAGCGATTACGAGGTTTTCCCGTGCAGTGCAGGTTTCATCAAATTCAAATACTATTATCGTAATACAAACAAAATGTTTACTTTATGAACGTCAAAGTTGTTAGTTTCACAATTAATAGATTACGTAAAGAAGAAACTAGCAAATAAATTCCACATTTATTACTTTCAAAACAGTCTTAGTATAATTAACAAACTTTCAAACTTAAAAATATTATTCATGGATGTGTTGAACACTAGACATCAAAATAGAAACGTTCAATTTTAACGATAGACGCAATAGGTACTGCAGAAATAATGATAAGCGACGCTATCAGTGCGGGCTGCTGCATGCAGCGAGAGCGTGGCGCTGACAAGCGGTTCACACGACCGGGCTGCCGGTGCCGATGCCGTTGCCGGCGGATAAATCACTCAAAAGTTGGTGCGGTACTTCGATTCTTATTTCGACCTTTCTTTTGTTTCTGACGCCGCCATACATCTTCGTTCGCGAATGAAGGAACGTTATTGGTATGCCACAGAGTGCTAATGTGTTATTTTTTTACTTTGTTTTGTCTTTTTAAAAAGCTTATGATCACATGTGAACTTAATTATAGGGGTAGTTTACGATGTGGCACAGAAATAGATTTTAGTCTGGAATAGCACAGATAAGTACACACGGCAATTTCACGCGAACAAAGATACGGGGCTACGGAAATTTCCGTGTGTTTTTCTGAGCTACTCCAGACTATCATGTATTTCTGTGCAAAATGTCATCTATGTAGATCCGTTCGGATGTTCTGTTTCTTTCGAATTTTTAATAATAGTAAAAATTAATATGTTTTCCTTCTTGGTATTTGAATCATCAACTAAATAGCGCGTCATTTGAGTCCAGAAAGTCCGGCGCGATAAGCGACGATAGCCTCTGACCCCGCCGAGATATAAGCCGCGACCGCCGCCTTCCGACGCAGTATCTCCCTCACCGCGGTGCAATATTAAACAATCTCCTTAAAGTAACTAAACAAGCTAACGATGCGTTTACTGGTGTTGTTCTGTGTAGTAGCGAGCGCGGCGGCGGCACCTTGGTACCGACACGACGATGACTTCGGCGCACTCGGCGACTTCTTCTCCGACGACCATATGTTCGACACGAACCGCTTCTGGGCGCAGCTCGAGGCGAATATGGTTGATCAGCTGCTCAACGACCTCTACAAGCACTTCCCCAGTGACGTCACCAGCGAGGGGGTTCAGGGCGACGAGTACCGGCTAGTGGTGGCGCTGCCGGGATACGAGGCTAAGGATATCATCGTGAAGGCGCATCCCGGTGCGCTTATGATCCAAGCCGTGAAGCGCGAGAGCCACCTCACCTCTTCGTACCTGAACGCGCGCACGCTGCCCGCCAACGTTGAGATGGACGGCCGCTGGGGCTACGAGAAAGGAGTGCTCACCATCGCTTTCCCGCTCAAGAAGAAGACGGCGCTGACGACTGAGAGCGCGATTGACAGCGTTACTGAGAGCGCGACCGCGACCGTCATGCCGACAACCAGCGAGTCCGTCAGCCGCGAGGACGTGGAAACTGAGACGCCCGAAGGAAGACTGGAAGAGCGTTTCGAAGGACACAGCGAGACGGAGGACATGATGCGGACGCGGACCAATGAGATCAGCAGCAACGACCTCGAGGACACGACGTACGCCGTCGACCTGAAGGGCGACGTAGAGTTCGTCCCGGTGCAGGTCAAGTGAGCTGATCTCGGCACTCCCGTGTCACCTAGAGTTAATGTTTCATGGAATAAAATACTTATGTATTACTTACTCTTTGTTCTACTGCGTAACTAGTTTCTATCGTCCGTATCCCGTATCTCCGTTTCCTGCGTATCTACCTTATGATCAGCGCTCACTGCTGGGGATAAGTATTCCCGCCAAAGCAAACCGTCTGATCTTCTGCTAATCTCGTTATGCTCAATACGGTTCACCAGCGCCACCATGAGGGAAAATCTATTTTACAGATTAAATTACACTGAATTGACGTACAATCTCTCAATTATGTTAAAAGTGACTTTTAAGAACCATGGCTGTGAACCTAAGGCAAAAAACCTAGAACCAGATAGCTTTAACGTTAAAAACGGCCGTTCTTGACACAAATGCTACGAGTAATATTCCCACTCCCAGGTACGTGATCCTGTATTCTTTGTCGTTTGACAAGTTGCAGCGACTTTTTGAAAAATCGATCTGTATAAAAATAGTACGTTTTTATTCCTCGCTTATGCTCCTCTTAGCCATTAATTTCATACCCAAAACGTAGTTTTGCGTCCAGCGAGTTTTTTCATGAATTAAGCCTTAAATCGCAAACTTATAGGCTTGTCTTGAAATCTCTTTCTGGTATCACAAAGGGAGGTAAATTTAGAATAAGATATTTTTTTTTTAAACTGTGATCAGCGCAATTATTTATAAATGATAAAAGAAGAGGATTTAGTTCAATAAAGTCAGTGACCCGGCGACCGCGGACTGGATGACGCAGCGTGGGCCGCGTGGCCCTCCACTGGATGCTCCAGAAGCTTGGGAAACCATGAGGGAGGCGCATGTCCTGCAGTGGGCCTCAAATAGCTGACGATGATGATAATATCTGGCTTCATCATCATCAGGATATATTAGTCCACTGCTGGACATAGCCCTCCCCTAATGAGCGCCATAGCGCCCAGTCTTCAGCTTGCCGCATCCAGCAACTTCCTGCAGTCCTTCGCAGATCGTCATCCCACCTGGTTAGAGGGCGTCCTACACTACGTTTACCGAGTCGCGGTCTCCACTCAAGAACACGTTTACCCCAGCGGTTGTCGGTTCTTCGCGAAATATGGCCAGCCCACTGCCACTTCAGCTAGCTAATTCTCTGAGCTATGTCGATAACTTTGGTTCTCTGTCGGATGTATTCGTTACGAATCCTATCCTTCAGAGAAACTCCGAGCATAGCTCTCTCCATAGCTCGCTGAGCGACTTTAAACTAGAGGACCAACCCTTTCGTGAGTGTCCATGTCTCGGCTCCGTAGGTCATAACAGGTAGGACACACTGATTGAAAACTTTCGTTTTCAAGCATTGCGGTATGGATAACGAGAAGACTCGGCGTAGTTTTCCAAACGTTGCCCAGCCCAGCTGGATCCTCCTCTATCTGGCTTACGCGAAGATAAAATCTCACAGAAATTATGACTGCCTTGTCGGTTAGCCGTTAAGGCACTTACCTACCAAGACAGAGGTCATGGGTTCGATTCTCACTGGGGACCGCCACACATTTGTGCAAATAGCCTCAGTCTGGGTGATTTTCCATGTATGTAATGTTTTCGCCTGGTTACCATAGCATAGGGTGTCCTAGTTTGGGACCAGGTCAAGAGATTGTGTTGTGTGGAAGTTATTACCAGAAATCAGAAATTTATTTCAGGAGAAAAAGGCAGCAAAAAAAACTCCACTCTGACCATCTTTTCTCAAATCGCCTTAAATCTACAACATTTTGTACAAATGTACATTATAAATTCCATAGTCATCTGAATAGTCACCCAGGCGAACTAGCGTATTAGTCAAGCAACAACAGAGGTAGTCGTTGTTTGTATCGATGATAGTTCTAGCGCTCGTGTCATTAGTCATCTGGCCGGTGACCCGCCGGCGCCGGCGGCCTCTTGTTGCGGTAATTTTACTGTCTCGACACAACGCACGGTGCACGCTTCATCCCGGATTCCCGCTGCTGCGGCGTCACGTTTTGATCCCGCGGGCAAAGCTTATAATTAATTGGCAAGTGTGGAGGTAGCCGCGGCTAGTACAGAAGCTACACTCAAAAATATTATACATATTATAGAAGGTGTTTGTTGGAGCCCTACGTCACTGAGCGGAGCCCCGCGCCCCCGCAGGCCAAAACCGGCCCAACAACTTGCCAGCGGAGCGGGTCGACGGAGCGCGCCGCTGGCACTTCCGACTATTTCGCCAACGGGTCGATACACAAATTGTCTTTATCGTTAATTTATAAATTTACATTGGTCTTCTCACCGGGAATTATCAGGCGGATCAGAAAACCGAAGATACAATTGCTGCACGGAACGTTGGACTTTGAACCTTTGGACTTTCGACAAATAGCGACGTGTCGCCGTGTCATCCAAGGAAGTGAAGTCACCAAGGATAAGGATAGGATATTCAGTGAGATCGTTCCAATACTATATCCCTTCTATTTCCTAACCTCGCTTACCTACCTGCTAATTGCAATTAAGTTGCAATTCAAAGAAACTTACATCTTAACAGTTGCAAGCCAATACATTTATGAAAATATTATGTACGTTCGGAAAAATATTAAGGACTTCGAAACTCTTGGTAGCCATCATAACGTTAATACTAGGAATAAACATAAATTGTCATTTCCACGATTTAGACTTGCAAAAGTTAATACTTCCTTTATGGGGCACTGTATAAGGTTCTACAACAAGATACCCCAAGATATATTAGAGTTACCCCCAACGCGATTTAAGAATTGTGTTAAGCACACTCTTTGCAAAAAAGCTTATTATAAAATCAACGATTATTTAAAAGACAAGGACGTATGGCATTAAATAGTAGTTTAATATTAAATTAAATCAGAGGATAAATGTGTCTAGTGTTCAACACATCCAAGATATTATTTTGTATGTTTTATTTGTATTAGCTTTAAGGTGATTTGAGAAAAGATGGTCAGAGTGGAGTTTTTTTTTCGCTGCCTTTTTCTCCACTGCAGACGGCCCCAAGGCAGCGGCTAACATTATACATAACTGTATGTAAATTGACATTCAACAAGCAGAATGTAAATTCTTTACGTTGAAATAAATTCTTGATTCTTGAAGTAATTTAATTTGCCTTAGTTTAATGAAATCAGCCCAATCATAAGTTCTCTTCAATATTAAATGACAAACAACGCTTTAATTCATAAAGCCTAGCAGCTGCGCATCTTTATTGCCGGAGATAATACCCTTCTATTGGCTCTTATCAGTAGCCGGCCGCCACGCGGCCATCTGGTTGCATTTTTATAGGACAATACAATAGGGACTGACCTACCTCTAATTTCCAAGCATCTATCAGTGCAGTGTTTGGGTTATTGAACTTATTGTTATTGGCTGACTCACACATTTGCGTAACACTTCTTCATTGCTTTAGGTATTTCGCATTTTTGCCATGTCACTACCTGAAAAGTCACCCGCTCTGACCACTACAATGGCTGATAACAGCGAAGCGATCCTAATAAAAAAAACGCAGTTCTATGAAAGCTAAGCTTACAAACTTCAGCAATTTTGTGACAATAGGCTAGTTTCCTATAAAAATGTAATTAGTCCGTCCGTCCGTAACAAAAAATAACAAAGATATAACTTATCTTATATATATCTTTGTTAGTTTTTGTTTAATCGAAAAAAGAAAAAATACGTATCCAATATTTTTTTATAATCTAAAATACGGACTAAATAGAATTAAATTATTTTGACCCTGGAAACTACCCTATTCTAACCGATTGCGAATCTTTAACAGATCTTCAACGCATCGATTTAGGGGGTCGATTAAGCAAGTTTGATGCGTTATATACAGAATTTGATGATTTACAGCTTAGGATCGAAGTGATCACTGCGAATCCTGACGAGGCCTACGCGCAAGGCCTACATGCGGCGGGCGAGGCCGGCCCTGCCCGGGAACGCGCAGGATCCGGGGCAAGCTCGATGTGCAGGTCAGGCGGATCGTGCAAACGGTCTTTTATACGTTTACCCAAGATTGATTTGCCTCATTTTAATGGTAGTTATGACTACTGGCTCGAGTTTAGGGACACATTTCTTTCGCTAATTCATAACAGTGAATCTATCGATGACGTCAGCAAGTTCCACTACTTACGCGCCTCGCTGAAAGGCAGCGCGCAGGAAATAATTAAAAATATTGATTTTAAAGGCAGCAATTATTCACTGGCGTGGAACCTGCTGTGCGAGCGATATGATAATAGTCGTCTCCTAATTAATAACCATGTGAAGGCGTTATTTAATGCACCTACTATCGTGAAGGAGTCCTGCCTATCCCTGAGTCATTTGATTGACGTCGTCAATAAAAATATTCGAGCGCAAAAAAATTTAAATGAACCCACTCAGCACTGGGACACTCTCATTGTATACATGATGAGTACAAAGTTAGATGAAGTTACATTCAGACATTGGGAGGAACATTGCAGCACGCTGGAAGGCACACCTACGCTGTCACAGTTTTGTGTTTTTCTTTCTAACAAAGCTGACTTATTAGAGACTTTGGAAAGTAAATAATCCATTAAGTCATCGGCAAGGTTTGAAAGCAGTTCTTCTAAGCCTAATAGTTTTATAGTAGCTAGCCACAGCAATGAAAAACAAATAAACAAAAATATTTTTCAAGAAAACAAAACAACATGCTCACAAAAACATCTTCTGTACACATGTGAAGCTTTCAGGAGCCTTTCCACACAGGACAGAATAATTAAGGCTAAGGAATTTAAAGTATGCGCCTGAAGAAGCGCCTGCGAAGAAAGTTTCGCCCACAACTCGCGACATTGATGGGCGTTTTGTAGTAACAATGCCATTGAAAACTGACCCTTGTGTCTTAGGCGACTCTTTTCTCATGGCAAAACATCGTTTTCTCGCTCTCGAGAAACGCAATTCAGGCTATAAACAGCGATACATTGAATTTATGTCGGAATACGAATCACTAGGACACATGACTGAGAATAAAAACTCACCTGATACTGGATCTATTAATTATTTTCTCCCACATCATGGCGTTATTCGCGAATCCAGCACAACGACGAAGTTGCGAGCGGTCTTCGATGCCTCAGCGGCAACCTCCACTGGCGTGTCACTCAGTGACCTACAGATGGTAGGGCCAACCGTCCAAAACGACCTCCTGTCGATATTGTTACGTTTCAACCAGCATAAATACGTTGTGTCTTCGGACGTAGAGAAAATGTACAGGTGCATTGTTTTAGTTCCGTCACAACGCTCCTTGCAACAAATAATTTTCCGCACTGATCCCCAAGCACCGTTAAGCTTGGCTGACGTCACGTCCAACGACGCGGCGAAGACTGCGATTAAAAGGGATTTTTATGTTGCGATTTTTTAAGCGGCGGCGATACAATTAACGGTACAGTAGAATTGTGCAAGGAGGTAAATTCTGTTTTATCATGCGCCAAGTTCTACCTAAGAAAATGGCAGTCAAATATCGTCGTGTAAATAAAATAAATAAATAAAGTCGTGGCACGGCGAGGCAAGCCTAAAAGTATTTTGTCGGATAACGGCACTAATTTTGTCGGTGCTTCTAATGAACTACACCAGTCCTGGCTCAAGAGGGCATAGAATTTTCCTTCGTACCCCCTTATTCTCCACATTTTAATGGCATAGCTGAGGCTTCCGTCCGTTCCACTAAGCACCATCTTCGAACGTTGCTCCAACTTGCTAACTTCACTTATGAAGAATTGGTAACTCTTTTAATACAAATTGAGGCAGTTTTAAATTCACGCTCCCTTGTTCCGCTTTCCACTGATCCCTTAGACTGTTCCGCGCTGACTCCTTCCCATTTCCTTATTGGACGCTCGCTGATGTCTGTTCCGCATCCACAGGTGCTCGATGCCAGGATTGGCCGACTAGAGAGATACCAAAGGGTGGAGCACTTAAAACAGTAGTTTTGGAAGCGCTTTAATATTGAATATGTCTCTCTGCTACAGCAAAATGGTTCAGTTCAACAGGCGAGCTGAGCGTGGGGACGCTGGTGCTAGTCAAGGACAAGATGCAGCCACCTCTCCTATGGCTACTTGGGCGCGTCGTCAAGGTTTTTCCTGGCAGCGACGGTGTGGCGCGGGTGGTCGAGCTGAAGACCAAGAAGGGCCTAATCAAACGGGCTTTTCAAGATGTCTGCCCTCTACCACTGACTTGAAGACCTGAAGACTTCAAGGCGGGGAGGATGTTGGAGCCCTACGTCACTGAGCGGAGCCCCGCGCCCCCGCAGGCCAAAACCGGCCTAACAACTTGCCAGCGGAGCGGGTCGACGGAGCGCGCCGCTGGCACTTCTGACTTTTTCACTTACACCAAATCTACAGTCCACTGGCTTATTTATCTCATCGAAAGACCCTGAGCTAACAGTGTTGATTTTTAAAGTAACGGCCGATTCAAGGTAGTTTCTGCTTATATGGAAACGTTTACTACGGTACCAACACTAAAATCTTAAAAATACATTTTGACCAGAACGTATCGAGTTTTAGTATGGAATAGTGGTTTTTTGTTTCAGATTTCGTCGTTGTCTAAAAAGTAAAGTGCATGAACCAAATCCAGTAGTGATGACAAAGAAAACAGAGACAATCCTAAATGTGGCATTAATGCAATTATGCCCAGCATCTATCAGCACAGGCTGAGCGACAGTCCTATTTCCAAGCTGTTTCACTTTTTTTTTTTAGATCTTGGTTAAAATTGTGGGCATATTATAAATTTTAGTTTATAATAAGTTATTACTACTTTAAGTATGAAACATATCTGTTCTAGGCAATAAATGGTTATTCTTCTTCTTATTTATTAACGAATCCAGCCCCCGTAGCACGCCTATCTCACCGCGCCACTCGTGAGTGGCGTCGCGCATTCGCTACTGAGTGGCATTTTGTGACTCGAGAACGCGTGTCACTCAGAGCCGCGCAAGACACCCTACAAAAACGCCACTCGTGCCGTGTGACTCACCAGTGTTACTAATCTTTTTGCGAGAAACCTAGCTTTAAATGAACGGAAATCAAATTCATTCACTCTTTTAACCTGTGTGAACGCTCTGTTGTCCGTGACTTGTTGACATTTAAAGTTTGTGTTTATTTTGTTCCATTTTTGACCATCATCAAAATTATTTGCGTAACAAGGATTGCTGTCTGATTTTTTTATTGCAAACAAAATCCTTGTATGTTGACCAAATTTTATAATAGCTAAAAAATTTAATTACTTCTCTTTTATTACCAGATTTTTTTCTGCTGTTGTGCTTGATATATATATCGATAAATTCACTTTTGGACACAAATAATCGGTTTGCTGGAAATGTGCAAAAGTATTTTGTTACAGATACTATGCTCACCTAGAAAACTGAGGTATCGATATAACATAACGTAACAATTACATACAGGCACACACATTGCTTCTGGCCCCACACTAGGATACCCTGTGTGGTGGGAACCAGAAACAGCGACGTCACAAACATGTAAACATCCAAGACCTGGGTTTCTTTTTTCCTGTGCCTAGCCGGGATTCGAACCTTGGACCTCTCGCATGTTAGGCGCAGTTATTTAAGAATGGGCGTAAGCTCATTCTTAAATCTGTCCCTGCTGCCGTTGAATTTATTTATGAATTTTATTAAAATATTCATTTTGATTGGTGCGGTTACCAGTGGACTGCGTGTAGCACTTCCACCACTAGTACCTGCGCCTTCGATGGCGTCTTTATAATCTTTCGACATTTCTACGAATTGAATCTATCTAATCTATCTCTTTAATCTCTTTAAACGAGCAATTCTTGTATACATATTTATATATAATCAGAATCTCGGAAACGGCTTTAACGATTTTCACGAAATTTTGTAGGCAGATGCTTTCGGGGGCGTTTAATTGATCTAACTAGGTTACATTTTTAGAAAAACTTGTATTATCCGTGTTTTAAGCCAATTGAAATTTGCTATGATAACATAACATTGGGATAGTTCCGACGGGAAAACGCGCGACCCGTTTCGGTCCGATTTCTAGAGACCCGGTTCGAGTCATGGTGTTTTTTCCAAGTTCTTTTTTTTGTTGAGAAAGGATTATTTTAATTTTATATTACATATTTTATATTACAAGAAAAGTACCGAGCAAAGCTCGGTCACCCAGGCACTTGTTTATTAACAACAAAAAAATATTGTAAGCTGTACGGGACAATAACACATCCGAGAAACGGCGTTGCTTAAACACGAGATAAGAACTTCTTCGCTGGAATAATGAGTAAGCAGTTTGCGTTCTGATCGTAGGCAAGTAATAAAATGTTGTTATTAGAAAGTACCTATGAATAATTAGCACAGAACGACGACTGTTTGTTCACTTTAATAATAGTCACTGAGTTGTTTTTTGTGAAAAGATATTGTAACTCAGAGGATTTGCAGGTGTACAAACTAGAACAAAGCAGACGGGAGCTGGAACTCCAAAGCTGGAACTGGCACGTTGAACTCGATGGTGTTGGATAGGTGGATTTGGTGGAACTGGCCCGATGAGCACGAGAAACTGCGGATTCAGTGGAACTGGCACGATGAACACGATGGTGGCGGCAGACAAAGAGCTCCTTTAACTTTTATTATTTTAAATAATTTATCCTATAATTTTAAGAGCAATTAGTACGCCGCCTAAGAGATAAATTAAGTGTAAAGTTATTCACCATGTAGTTATTTAGTAAGACAAAAGGACAACGGCAAATGGTGTACCGCCCTATTAACATTTACATATAGGTCAGTTAAGTAAAGCTGGCACGTTCAACACATTTACACGTTGCGCTTGTGTAGTGTCTGTGAATAGCGCGCGGCGTGACGTGTACTGCACGCGCATCATGAAAAGTCTGCCCGTCTCTCTTGCGCGCGTTCTAGCTTATGAGTGTGAAGGGGACAGTTATAGTTTTACTTTTACTACTGTTTATATATACAGCGTGATCTTTTTGGTATTCAACCGTATGTGCGTTTCAATGAGGGATTTTTCTGACAGCTAAGAAAAGTAGTTCCAAATGAGCCGCTTTCAGAAGAACTAACAAAAAAAACGAATGGCTGTCAAAGGAATGCAATTTTGGATCTCAGTCCAATAGCCATGTGTGATACATCATCGAATACGTCTCAGCGAGCTGAATAAAAGTTACTATGACGTCAACAGCCAAATGTTTTTCCTTTCGGAGTTATACTGTATTGAAAAAAAACTAACATTATCGATTTCAAAAAAATAACATGTATTATGGCGCAATTTCATTGGTCGTTAACTCGTTCGGTTTACAGCATACGGGAAGTCCCCGCAGGTGACATAACAACCAAAGAAAGTTACAAGTCGATACGTGTTCGTTACATCGCCTGCAGGGATTCCCCGCATGCTTTATACCGACCAATGAAATTCATCAGTCGATATACAGCTTGCGGGGTGGGCTGTGAGTCAAATATTTTTTCATTATTCAATTTTATTCGTGAGTGCTTGTTGAATTAGAAAGACGCTCCGCAAAATGGCTGATCGCTTTACGGATTCGCAAATGATAAAACTTGTGGAAATCTATTGTTAATAACTGGCGACGAACATGGAGGTTCTCCTACATGCGGACCCTATCGACTAATGAAAACGGTTTCCCCGGATGCGGGCCCTGTGGCACGCGTTCCAGAAATCTCTCGCACTCAGCATGCGGGCCATATCGACTAATGAAAACGGTTCCCCGAATGCGGGCCCTGTGGCACGCGTTCCAGAAATCTCTCGCACCCCGCATGCGGGCCCTATCGACTAATGGCTATTGGGCTGAGGTCCAAAACTGCATTCCTTTGATAGCCATTTGTTTTTTTTTCTTCTGAAAACGGCTCATTAGTCAGTAGATGGCATTTTTAAGAGAGGGTTTTTGTTTTTCTAATGGGAATTGCCAGTTTATTCTGTGGTCTTTCCTCTTTTTTTTGGCTCTTGCATTTGATTGTGATTGGACTTCGAACAACTGCTACTGGTGCTAAAATCATGGAAAAAACGTTGAAGAAAAAGAAGAAGAATAAGAGACCAGAACATTCGCGTAACCACAATAGAAACCGAATGATGTTGCTCAGTTGATCACAGATTCCTTCCAGTTGATGAAATTACAGAACAGTAATAAAGTTTTTATCTGTGGCAAGCAATTAGAAAAAAAGGTAGGGTAATTCATCCAGTAATTGACCACTGAGCGTCCGTTACCCTTTGTTACATAATTAAATTATAATTAAATTGTTGAGGATTTCTGGGATAATTATTTTCTGTTTTGGTAAAGATTTTCTTAGGTGAAATTATTTTGGTTCATGTGAAAATTTATTGAAACTTAAAACTATTTTGTAACCATTGATTCCACCTTGTTTTTAATACTTTTCGCTCGAATTTGCTAAAAATATATTATAACAAGTAACCCATATATTTGTATTTATTTATCTACAACGCACCTATCTTACTAAAACCTAACTCTAGTCTACACTTAAACTAGAGTCGCATTTTGAATCAAAATCATATATTTTTAAACATCCTGTATAGTGAAATTGCATAAGTGTGAGTACTGTGAACGTGCCAGTTTTAGATAACAGACCTATACAGGCACATACATTGCTTCTGGCCCCACACTAGGATAACCTGTGTCGTGGGAACCAGAAACACCGACGTCACAAACATGTAAACATCCAAGACCTGGGTTTCTTTTTTTTTTTTTGTCCCCAGCCGGTATTCGAACCCAGGACCTCTCGCATGGTAGTCAGATGCGCTAACCGCTGCGCCACAGAGGTCGTCAGGTCGAGGTATAAAAATAATGTTTTGGGGTTATATTTTCCCAACTTTAGTATTTCGCAACTGGCTCTTTTTTCAGTTATTCAAATATTTTTTTAAAATTGGGGGAAGAAAATAAGAATATAATTAAATAAAACGCAATTTACAAACAGAAACGGAACGCCATCGATTGTTTTATCCTCAGAAGAAGGAGTACCATAGAAGGAGCGTTAAAAAATGAAAACCGGCCACATAGTCTGTTTCGTCAATCTAAATAGCCGCAAGCTACGTGTTAGAAAGAGAAAAATATAGTCGTGTCTTTGTTGCTTTTTACGAGCGTACAACCCTTAAACGTCAGTTGGTTACCTT
This sequence comes from Yponomeuta plumbellus, assembly GCA_947310845.1. NCBI lineage: Eukaryota > Metazoa > Arthropoda > Insecta > Lepidoptera > Yponomeutidae > Yponomeuta > Yponomeuta plumbellus. Next base: position 286,661 of record OX371193.1, on the reverse strand, counting down.
TGGTTACCATTACGCGACCAAATTAGAACGGCTCAGAAAATGACGGCATGCAATGTGCCGCCCAATGACATTGATTTGGCAGAGGGTGTTCTGTGTTTGGCAGTGTGTTTGACAAGAGGTTTGGGAGTGCGCCGTTTTCAAGAAGCTTGTGTATTTTATATTTACTAAAGCACCATTTGAAGTGAATTATAGTGGATTCTCATGGTATATAGTATAAGTAACCATCGGCATGGCGTGTGTTGTGTTAGAATGTATATCTCATTCTTCCCGAGAAGATAATGAAACAACATTCATCAGCTTCCACCGGTAAGTCTCAATTTTGTGTACCTAAAAGGGTATTTTCTCTAAGATTTCAACTATGGGCTACTAGAATTGCAAATTAGCTATTAGAGAATGGTGTTTTCATCATTATTATTGTAATATTTTCGATATAAATCATAATACAAGTTTGTTGTTTGTTGCAGGGGAATAGGGATGGGACTTTCCCACTTTCTCAGTGAAAAAAAGTATCGATAGTTCGTAGAGCATATTTAGTTATTTCTTGCGTTCGTATAGTTGTTTTAATTGTTAATTATCTATTGCAGGTTACCCGAAGACAGCACAAAATAACAAATGTCGATGACGCAGTATCACGTACAAAGGAGTCTTGGAAAAATTTACACCGCATTTGCAGCAAGCGACTGTTTCATAAACAATAGCAAGTGGCGTAGGTTGGAAACAAGTGCCGTACCTTCTTTACGCTTTTCCTTAGCCCGCAGATCATTGGTAAGGTTATAATTATACATTATAATGATACTTAAAACAAAATAAAGTCTACATACTGCACAATTATGTCGACTGAGGTGCACGTTTTGCTGTATGTATGTACATCAGGAATTTCACATGAGACCCGACTGTCTCGTTGGTCTAGTGGTTACTCCACTTGGATAATAAAACAGGTTGTCAGTTCCAACCTGCAAGTCGCCGTATATCACTTGTAGAATTTTTCCCTGATTATTGCCTGACTGGGTGTTTTTTTCTATCCTGGACAACGTTTAGCAGTTAAAGGTCATAACTAGTTTAATACTATCATAGTCTGATTCTGGTGCAAGTGATTTTTATTATTTTTTATGTGGAAGTTATCAACGTGAAGTACTTAAATAAAAACAATTTTCAGGTTGCGCCCTCCGCGGAAATGGACAACGGTCGTGAGCTGCAACCAAGCTGATTTCATTTGAATTTTATAAAATATTATATTATCTTTTACCTTATGGCTGACACATTTTTGTGAAAAAAAAAAACGTCAATAGGTACTTGTAAAACAGAAGTCAGGAATAAAAAACATATATACGGATGACTCTGAGGAAGAACTAACCTTGTCACCTCTGCCACCACCGTCTAACCTGCCTGGAGACCCAGCCCTTCTACATCCGAGCTCCAACCAGCAGCTGATCTGTGAAAAAGTTAGTCCACAGCCAAGTCTACAGCCGTGCATTGTGCCAGACATACCAGCCTTTATACAGCTAGATTGTGCACAACGGCATGGAGGAAAGCCAAGCGGACGACTTGAAAGCGGGGGCAGAGCTACAGCAACCAAAGACACCAAAATGACATCACCACAGTCGGGCCTCACAAGCAGCTTGGTTGAAGACAACAACACATCCTTTAGAACTCTAATTTACTCTGATAAAATAGGTGTAGGTTTAGGAACTAGGCTTCAGAACAACTTAAAACAGCATGTAGAAAATGTATGTATGCCAAATGCATCTTATATTCAAATAGTGAATGTTTTACTTAACAAAAAATATGATAGAAACACAACTATTGTACTATTAATGGGGAACAGCACAGGAATAAAAGAAAGGGACTTAATAAATTATTATGAGTCCATAGTAGCTCTGCACATAAGGAAAATTATCATCTGTGCTTTTCCCTATTCAAAAACTCTTTCAGAAGTGCAAAATTACCGGATATACAAATTAAACCGGCTATTACATAATTTGACCTTTGGTCATAGAGACCAAGTCCATTTCTTTGATACGAATAAATTTATTCAAGACTTTATTTTAACCCGGGACACAATGAGTGTGCCCCTCTCTTCTAAGCGACTAATTGCAAAAATGTTGGCATTCAATGTTTATGACCCTATTATTGTTAATACAATAGCACAGGGACCTCCAGGTCATACAAATTGTAAGACAAGTGACACTTGCCAACCTCTGTACTCAGAGGTTGTGAAAAGAACTAGTAGTAGGTTAAATTTGACCGCTGATTTAAACTGCCAGCGCAGACAAAGGAAAAGCCCTCCTTAAAAAAACTTATTTTAGCTAATCAGAATATACAGGGTGGCTTTTCTGGAAAATTATTAGAACTAGAGTTGTTTTTAGAACAACACAGAGTGGATATACTTTGTGTCACAGAGCACTGGCTACTAGAGACTCAAATGAATTTTTCTGTGAATAATTATCAAATAGCCAGTTGCTTCAATAGAAAGTCTGCAAGGCGTGGGGGGTCCTTGATACTAGCAAAAAATAATTTGAAATTTAAAGAACGGAATGATATTTGCAGACTTTCTGTTGAAAAAGTAATTGAAATATCGTGTGTTGAACTGTCTGGACACATTGTAGTAGCCTTGTACAGGCCCCCTACCAGTGATTACAGTTTATTTGAAACCATATTAGAGGATGTTTTAAAGGTAGCTTCTAGCAGCAATAAGAAAGTCATAGTCTGTGGTGACTTCAACATTGACTTGATGGCAGACACCACTTTAAATACAAAATTGACAATTATTTTCAAGTCGTTTAATCTAGCAAATATTTTTTTGGAGCCTTCCAGGATAACTGAAACTACTGCCACCTGCCTAGATAATGTTTACTGCGATTGCGATTTTTTCGATTATTCTACAGTAAATTGTCTAAAGTCAGACCACAGCGGTCAAGTTGTGCATTTTGAAATAGATACAAAAAAGGCCGAACCTGTTATCCTCTGCCGGCCCGTAACAAGTAAAAAATTAGTTTCATTTAAATCAGACCTAGAAAGTAGTATAAGGACTCAAGAAAATTATGAAAATGCTAATGATCATTACAAAGAGTTATTCGAAGTGGTGTCGGGTAGTTTTAAAAAGATTTTTAAATTGCGCCATCTAAAAAGCAAGGACAATAGAGTAGAATTCAGTGAATGGGCTACGTCAGGTATTCGAAAGAGCAGAGACACACTTTATGAATTATATGACAAAAAGACTTATACATATGACGCCAACTTCATACAGTACGTAAAAAAATATACAAAATTATTTAAGGCCGTCTGCCATAAAGCTAAATGCGATCATATAAAAGGTAAAATCCTACAATCACCGAATAAAGTAAAAACAATTTGGACCATAATAAATAGAGAAACGGGTAAAGCAAAGTTAGGAGACCGAGATATTTCACTTAAGATTGATGACAAAATAATAACATCAAATGAAGGTATCGCTGCAGCTTTCGAACAGTTCTTCACTAATGTCCCAATCATAACTACAGCTCCGTTAGACTCGTCACCTGATCGTGCGGCGACATTATTAAGGGACAATGTCCCCGCATGCGAACACGATTTTACGTTTAATTACATTGAGCCCCATGACATTGTTAAGAATTTTAAATTATTAAATCTTAAAAAAACCGAGGACTTATGGGGTATGTCAGTAACAATAGTTAGTTCAGTGATAAATATCCTAGCTTTGCCGTTAGCACAGATTTTCAATAAATGCGTAGATGAAGGAGTATTTCCAGACCTCATGAAATATAGTAGGTTAGTACCCTTATTTAAAAGCGGTGATAAACAAGATCCAACAAATTTTAGACCCGTTTCAGTCCTACCAGTATTAAGTAAAATATTTGAAAGAATTATCTTAGATCAATTACTTACTCATTTCAATAATTACGAACTCCTCCATTGTCAGCAGTTCGTTTTCATTAAAGGGCGGAATACAACAGACGCTGGAGTCATGTTAGTTAAACATATTTTCAGTGCGTGGGAGGATCATAATGATGCGATAGGAGTATTTTGTGATCTGTCAAAGGCATTCGATTGTGTAGACCACAAAACATTACTCTTAAAGTTAAAACACTATGGAATAAAAAAATTAAGTCTAGATCTTTTAAAATCATATTTAGAAGGAAGGGTTCAAAAAGCAGAAATAAATCGTATTAAATCGTCAGGCTCACTTGTAAAAATGGGAGTCCCGCAGGATCTATCTTAGGGCCGTTCCTTTTCCTAGTCTATGTAAATGATTTACCGTTTTTGGTACAAAAAATGTGTGAGATAGTGCTATATGCTGATGACACGTCACTTGTTTTTAAAATAAAGAGACAGGAAAATAATCTTGCCGAAGCAAATAATGCTCTCTCGCACGTTCTAGATTGGTTTACAGTAAATAATCTATTGTTAAATTCAAAAAAGACAAAATGTATGAAATTTACCCTACCTAACGTAAAATTAGTTGAAAAGAACATTGTAATTGAAAATAATAAACTAGAATTTGTTGAAGATACTGTATTTTTGGGCATCACAATCGATGCCAAACTACAATGGGGTCCACATATTATAAAATTGGCACATAGACTAAGCTCCGCAGCATATGCCGTGAAAAGAATCCGAGAACTTACTGACGTTGCAACTGCTAGGCTTGTTTATTTTAGTTACTTCCATAGTATTATGTCCTATGGTATAATACTATGGGGCCGGGCAGCAGACATTGAGACTATCTTCATCTTGCAGAAGAGAGCGATCCGATTTATTTACAAGCTAGGTAGTAGGGACTCGCTAAGAGATTTTTTCAAAGAAACTAACATCTTAACAGTTGCAAGCCAATACATTTATGAAAATATTATGTACGTTCGGAAAAATATTAAGGACTTCGAAACTCTTGGTAGCCATCATAACGTTAATACTAGGAATAAACATAGATTGTCATTTCCACGATTTAGACTTGCAAAAGTTAATACTTCCTTTATGGGGCACTGTATAAGGTTCTACAACAAGATACCCCAAGATATATTAGAGTTACCCCCAACGCGATTTAAGAATTGTGTTAAGCACACTCTTTGCAAAAAAGCTTATTATAAAATCAACGATTATTTAGAAGACAAGGACATATGGCATTAAATAGTAGTTTAATATTAAATTAAATCAGAGGATAAATGTGTCTAGTGTTCAACACATCCAAGATATTATTTTGTATGTTTTATTTGTATTAGCTTTAAGGTGATTTGAGAAAAGATGGTCAGAGTGGAGTTTTTTTTTTTCGCTGCCTTTTTCTCCACTACAGACGGCCCCAAGGCAGCGGCTATCGTTATACATAACTGTATGTACATTGACATTCAACAAGCAGAATGTAAATTCTTTACGTTGAAATAAATTCTTGATTCTTGATTCTTCTTGATTCTTATACATTATAGTAATACGTGTTGGTTTCTTCTCTATTGAGCTGCAGCCTGCCACTTTTTATGTGAAAAGCTTGAAACTACGTACTTTATTTGATGCCAAATAATCTTGTACCAATAAATCGTTTGGTTTTTAATTTTTATTTTATTCCATCGAACCTGGACTGATGATGTTATTACAACGGGTGCCTTGAGTAACTATGCTAGGTGGTAGGTATTTATTGGAAACAAATACGTAATCTATTAACACGACACAGGGTATCCTAGTGTGGGGCCAGAAGCAATCTATGTGCCTGTGTGTAAATGTTATGTTATGTTATTAAATAGTTTTTCCTATTTTGGTCTTGTTTTATTCATTATACTTTCTTACAGTGCCACCATCTCATCTGTTCAGTTGAAAGCGGCGCTAGTGGAGAATTTAGTAGTAACATTTGAGAAATTTACCTAGAAAAATGAGAATATTTTAACCCATCTTTCAATTTTAATGAACATATATCTATAAATCTTAGTAAATGAATAAATAAAACAAAAAATGGGGAACAGGATTTACAATTAATTACTTAGTTACAATTTTACCCACCTGAACAGATAACTTGGTGGCGCTGTATATGGTGATTATTGATGATTTGCAAACATATTAAAAAAAAAGGTTCTATATTCGCCGTACATATACATTTTGCCATGTTACCACATAACTCGGTAAAATCTTTCTTCGATTCGCTATAGCCCTATTAGTCCCATTTATATTATTGAAAACCTGATGTAGAATTACTTACTGTTACTTATGAATATTTATTGTAACTTATATGGTATGTACCACACTTAGCACATAATAACCTAACCGTAAGGGGTTCCAGCTGGTTCACTAGCCCCACCAAGGGAAAACTTATATTTTTTTAGAGATAAATACATTGATAATTAGCTAGATAGATAATGGTGATAATAGTGATTATCATGGGCCCACGACTGTAATTTAAATTAATTGGAATTGGAATAATGGAATTTAGTCCTAGGTTTTTTGGTACACAGCCATGGGTCCGAAAAATCACTATTAAACATGGTGATGGGATTGAAAAGATACTTTTTGCAAATTGTGTAAAAAGCTATGATTTTTTTATCATTTAATATTAATACTAACCAACATTAATTTTAAAAAATACACAGGATATGTAGATCGGAATAAATAATATCGACATCTTTATGGTGTTTGTCCCAGCCCTATCGATTTTGGCTTTGTTCAGTAATCTGTGGCAACCGTGTACGATTGTAACATTTTTAGTGCATGAGTACACTACAGCTGTCTCTTTCTGGCGCAGAGATTTATCGTAAGAGTAACATGGACAGCTATACAACTGTTACTTTTTATTTTATTCCTCCTTCTATGGTACTCCTTCTTCTGAGGTTTTATCTTGCAAGCTCAGAATAATCTATACTTGCAAGCCAAGAAAAATACAACTGTCATGTCAAAGTGGTCCCATGAGTTAATTAATTTTGGCTTTTATTGTTACATTATTAAGGATCTTACCGTGGGACTACATCACACCAAACAGGTGAAACGTGGAGGGAGGTGAAACGATCTTTAGGTGTTCTGTGGGACTGCCTCAGGCAAAACTAAAAAAGAAGATACTTGCCATCTCCACAACAAACTTGACATTGGCAGAATCCTAGTGGTGACATTAAAAAATAATTTAATTGAATTTAAGTCTCGTCACTCTTCAGGAAAAACATACTTGGTTTTTATTGTAACTGAAAGAGGTAAGCGTGGCAGAGAAGCAATAATAAGTTATTGTTTTATTTTATTTTATTACTTATCTATGGAAAACCAAAAGCTGTTATAACAGTATATGAAACTTATAAAACTAGTTAGTGAGCCAATTACAGGTTTTCACCTATAGCAACCGACTGCTACATTTCTGCAAGGAAATAAAAAGAGTAGTAACACAGTAAGTACATTCAGCATGCATCGCATTATGTTCGATGAATACAGCCATTATTAATATACAGGGTTACAGGGAAAGTCGTACACAATATTAAAGGAGGTTATTATTTACGTCATTTCTTATGGATTTTATTCTATTATATAGGGTCCGAAATTTAACCGTTATGGAGATATTGACTGTTAAAGATTTAAAAAAAATATGAAATTTTTTTGGCTTTTTGATTGATTTTTTCTCAGAATAGAGCTCATAAAGCGTTTTTTTTAATGTATTTAGTTAAAAGGCATGTCAATTCATAAAAAAATATCAGCAAAAGCTGCACCTACTACTAACAGCTTTAAAAAACTGCTCGGCAACGGTTAGAATTAAATATTTTTTCTCTAAATATTATTCACATTGAAGCTCTTAAAAAAAAAATTACGTATGGAACTTATTCAGCAAATAATTTTAAAAACTTTTACGACTCTTTAGCTATTCAAAAAGGTATAACATTTAATAGGTATGTGAATAAAATTTTAAAATAATGTTATTTGAGTAGGCTCTAGTGGTAGTACCGACATAACTGAACTTCGATGCAAAAAAAATATTTTTACTTCCTGGCACCTTTAAACTATGTAAAAAGGTCAGATAGGCTTTTTTGTGCTATGGAGACATGCTGTCTCAGGTGTTCAGGTACCTACCTATTTCAGTATTTCTTTTTTACAATATTCTATCTATCTATTATTTTTGTGTTAGTCTGCTCTTGTAATTCTTCCGTGGTAGATGTGTTAATACGTGCTCTGCAAATGATTTGCGTTTTAGAAACTTCTACGTCTCTTTAGGTATTAAAAAACGTATATCACTTGCTATCACATCAAAAAAACGTTAGCCAAGTGTCACTTAAGATGGCAAACAGTAAATTTTTAGTTGAGGTAAATACGTGCTCTTTGATAATTTCCCGTAAAACGCGACTTAGTTAGGATTTTTGTATTTATTCATCTTCATTCTGTGACTTGGCTTGGATTTTGAACTGATTCATCTTCATTTTTAACATGGTTGCCTCTATTTCTAATACGAATTCTCATTCTTTTTTTTTTTATTACTCTTCACTATAGAAGTTCGCAGGTTTCTCCTCATTTTAACAGCCGTTTCTGCAAATATTCTTTGTCTCAAAATTTCGACATGTTCAAGTGGCGTCATTTTGTTTTAAATTATGCTTTTAACATGATCTCATACATAAAAATCCATTGGCGTTAGATCAGGGCTCATAGCCGGCCATGCAATGGGACCGTCTGTTCTAATCCATTTATTTGGGAAGGTCTCGTCCAACCATGCTTCCATGGTGCGCTGGGCAGCCGTCATGTAGAAAAAACATTGTCTCGTCTCAATGCAATAGAAATGTCGTCCATCAACAAGGGTAACTCCTCCCTCAAAAAGTTTTCATATGTGTCTCGCCATTCAAATCACAGAATGAAAATGAATCAGTCCGAAATCCAAGCCAAGTCTCAGTATGAAGATGAATCAGTTCAAAATCCAAGCCAAGTCACAGAATGAAGATGAATAAATACAAAAATCCTAACTAAGTCGCGTTTTACGGGAAATTATTAACGAACACGTATTTACCTCAACTAAAAATTTACCGTTTGCCATCTTAAGTGACACTTGGCTAACGTTTTTTCGATATGATTGCAAGTGATATACGTTTTTTAATACCTAAAGAGACGTAGAAGTTTCTAAAACGCAAATCATTTGCAGAGCACGTATTAACACATCTACCACGGAAGAATCACACGAGCACACTAACACAAAAATAATAGATAGATAGAATATTAACCTGTTATTTAAGATTTTATGTATTGTTTTATTTCTTTTGTGCAGTAAAGTGTAACAAACAAACAAACAAATATTGTGAAAAAGAAATACTGAAATATGTAGGTACCTGAACACCTGAGACAGCATGTCTCCAGAGCACAAAAAAGCTTATCTGACCTTTTTACATAGTTTAAAGTTGCCAGGAAGTAAAAAAAATTTTTTTGCATCGAAGTTCAGTTATGTCAGTACTACCACTAGAGCCTACTCAAATAACATTATTTTAAAATTTTATTCACATACCTATTAAATGTTATACCTTTTTGAATAGCTAAAGAGTCGTAAAAGTTTTTAAAATTATACGCAGAATGAGTTCCATACGTAAATTTTTTTTTAAGAGCTTCAATGTGAAAAATATTTAGAGAAAAAATATTTAATTCTAACCGTTGCCGAGCAGTTTTTTAAAGCTGTTAGTAGTAGGTGCAGCTTTTGCTGATATTTTTTATCAATTGACATTCCCTTTAACTAAATACATTAAAAAAAACACTTTATGAGCCCTATTCTGAGAAAAAATCAATCAAAAAGCCAACTGAAGCCTGCCATTCTCCTTTGCTGAAAATAATTTTATTTCTTACTAGCTGTTGCCCGCGACTACGTCCCCGTGGGCTTTAGTTGAGTAAGTGTTTGCAAATAAGATAGGGATACTTTTAACGCATGCGACGCACGCTTCGCAACCCCCTCATACCCCCTTAAGGGATGATTTTCGAAAGACTACTTTACACGTCTTTCATGATTTCCAATGAAGGACCTTCATACTGAATTTCATTCGAATAACTTCAAAAATGGCAAAGTTTCATACTAACTTGCACCCCCCTTTTATCCCCTTAAGAGATGGTTTTCGAAAAACTATTTTATATGTGTTTCAAGACATTCAATGCAGAACCTTCATTCTAAATTTCATTCGAATAACTTCATAAACGGCAAAGTTTCATACTAACTTTGCACCCCCCTCTTACCCCCTTAAGGGATGAATTTCGAAAAACTATTTTACATATTTTTCATAACATTTAATGAAGGACCTTCATATTGAATCTCATTCGAATAAATTCAAAAACGGCAAAGTTTCATACTAAGTTTGCACCCCCCTTTTTCCCCCTTTAGAGACGATTTTAAAAAAAATATTTTACACGTTAATCACAATTTTTAATGAAGAACCTTCGTACCAAATCACATTCGAATAACTTCAAAAACTGCAAAGTTTCATACTAATTTTGAACCCCCATTTTACCCCCTTAGGGGTTGATTTTTCAAAAATCCTTTCTTAGTGCTCCCTTACGTTACAAAAGGAACCTCTGTGCAAAATTTCAAGTTTCTAACTCTTATAGTTTAGGCCCTGGGTTGATATGTCAGTCAGTCAGTCAGTCAGTCAGTCAGTCAGTCAGCTTCTCCTTTTATATATAATATATATAGATATATATAGATAGATATATTTCGCATAGTGCTTCTGACTACTATGATAGACGCCCACCCACTGTTGGCCATAGACCTTTTCTCCGTCATGCCAAAGTCCCTTAGCTAGGCCTACCCACGGAATAACTTTTCGTACATATATAAATTTACGCCTGTATCTTAGAGGGGTACGCAGACACCAGGAACTACTTACCATGACCCTGACAGATGAACTTCCCTTCATAGACATTCATTAGTCGCAAATATGTTATTTTTTTATTTTGTTTTGTCTTTTTACAAAGCTTGTGATCATATGGGATCACATGTAGTTTAATATGTGGCACATAAATACATTTTAGTCTGGAATAGTCAGATAAATACACGGCAATTTCACGCGAACAAAGTGGCGGTGTTACAGAAATTTCCGTGTGTTTTTCTGAGCTATTCCAGACCTATTATTTATTGCTGTGCCAAATGTCATCCAGATCCGTCCGGGATGTCTTGTTTATTTTTGATTTTTAATACTAGTAAGAATTAACTGGTTTTCCTTCTTGGTGTTTGAATCATCAACTAAATTGCGTCATTTGATTCCAGAAAGTCCAGCGCGATATGCACCGATAGCCTTGGACCCCGGCGAGATATAAGCCGCGGCCGCCGCCTTCCGACGCAGTATCTCCCTCAGCGCGGTGCAATATTAAACAATCTCCTTTAAGTAACTAAACAAGCTAACGATGCGTTTACTGGTGTTGTTCTGTGTAGTAGCGAGCGCGGCGGCGGCACCCTGGTACCGACACGACGATGATTTCGGCGCACTCGGCGACTTCTTCTCCCACGACCATATCACACACACACGACCCGACAAGAACCACTTATGGATGCAGGTCGACGACAATACGGCAGATCAGCTGTTCAAAGACCTTAACAAGCACTTCCCCACGGCCAGAGTGGCCTATGAGTACCTGCTGGTGGCGCAGCTGCCTGGCTATGAGACTAAGGATATCGTCGTGAAGGGGCAGCCCGGTGAGCTCGTTATCGAGGCTGTCAAGCGCAAGGGGCACGTTACCACTACATACCGTAACGTGAGCCCGCTGCCCGCCAACCTCGCAGGGACGGACGGCCGCTGGAGCTACGAGAATGGAGTGCTCACCATCTCTTTCCTGCTCAAGAAGAATACGGCGCTGACGACTGAGAGCGCGATCGATAGCGCTACTGAGGGCGCGACCGTAAGCGTCACGCCGACAGCCAGCGCGTCCGTCAGCCGCGAGGAGCTGGAAACTGAGAAACCCAAAGGAAGGCACGAGCATTTCGGAGAGGGAAAGAGCGAGGCGGATGACATGACGCGGACGCCGACCAATGAGATCAGCAGCAACAACCTCAACCCGAAGGGCGACGTAGAGTTTATGGGTTAAGTTCGTTCCGGTGCAGGTCGAGTGAGCTGAGTGCTTATACTGAGTTTTTTCATTTCACTTTCGATAGCGAAAGCGTTTGAAATTTGTATAGGAGTGACAAAGCGCCACCTAGTTGTCTCTTTGTCACTCCTATTCAAATTGCAAATAGTACTTCCATAAGTATTCCCGCCAAATAAAACCCTCTGATCTTCTGTCAATCTTGTTATGCTCCAAGCGGTTCACCAGCGCCACAACGCTACAGTGTCTGTATAATCTCATGTTAAAAGTGACTTTTGAGAACCATGGCTGTGAACCTAAGGCAAGAAATCTAGTACTCGATAGCGTTAACGCTAAAAACGTCCGTTCTTCGCCGTTTCCAGATATTTTTATTCTTTGTCACGGGCCGTAAAAATCACTTTTAGCGTATTTGAGACAAGGTGCTACACTTTTTGAAAAATCGATGTGTATAAAAATAATACGATTTTATTCCTCGCTTACGCTAGTAGGCACGCCTTAACCCTTAAACGGCCATGGATAGGATAATTTTTTCATTGGTTTTGGACTTTATCTCAAAGCGATAAGGTTCAATTTAAAGTGAGAACTATTATCCCTATGGCTTATTAAGGGTTAATAGCCATTCATTTAATACCCGCTACGTAATCTTGCGTCCAGTGAGTCCTTTCATAAAAAGCCTTAAATCACAAATTTATAGGATTGTATTGAAATCTTGTTTTGGTATCACAAAGGGAGATTGATTTAAAATAAAACATTTTTTTTGAAACTGTGATCAGCGCAATTATTTATAAATGTTAAGAGGATTCAGTTCAAAAAATTCTCTGACCCGGCGACCGTGAACTGGGCGACGCGCGCAGCGTGGGCAAACCGTTAGAAACCTCAAATGGTTGACTATGATGATAATATCTGGCTACGCGAAGAAATAGTCTCGCACCAATTTCATTACGTCTGCCTTGCTGGTTAGCCGTTAAGGCGCTTACCTACCAAGAGAGGTCATGGATTTGATTCTCACTAGGGGTCACCACACATTTGTACAAATAGCCTCAGTCTGGGCGATTTTTTGTGTTTGTAATCTCCTTGGCTATGGAGCTATGGAAAGAGCTATGCTCGGAATTTCTCACGAGAATGAGAATTTTATATACCTACTAGCTGACCCGGCAAACGTTGTTTTGCCAGAAAGGGGTATTAAAAACAGATAACAACCTATTCTCAGACCTAAAGATTGTATTTATAAAATTTCATCAAAATCGGCTAAGCCGTTTCGGAGGAGTATGCACAATTGCGCACTAACATTGAGACACGAGAATTTTATATTATACTAGCTGCCCCGGCGAACTTTGTTCCGCCAAATTTTGTTTTTTCACTTAGGGCTATGAAAAATAGATAACCTATTCTCAAACCTACCCAATATACATGTAAAGTTTCATGAAAATCGATGAAGCTGTTTCGGAGGAGTATGCGCACTAACATTGAGGCATGATAATTTTATGTATTAGATTGTACATGTTATATATGTCGCAGTAAAGTAGTTAAATCAGAGATTCAATTGAACCTCTAGACAGTCAATCAAAGATCGATATTTAATGAAGTCGCTACCATTTTGATTTCAAATAAAGCAGCGTCGAAAACGTTTAACTATCTAACTGACTGAAAGCCAGCATGTTGATTAATAATCTAAAACAAGATGGCGGTCACGACAACAGCTGATTACTTTTAGAGTCTTTCTTTTGGCAAACGTTGTGTAACGTTGGTTTGTTGTGTGAGTGGTATTTTGTTTCAAAATGTGGTCTTTGGTGAAATTGACATGTTGTCGACTCCGCCAAGATTATTTCATTTGTTATTGTTATTTCGGTGTCATCGTGAAGAACTGAGAGCTTGGAAATTCCGTGTTTTGTTTTATTGTAATAGGTTTTTGTAGTGAGTTCTTTTTCCAAAGATTTTGCAAGATGATGAGCGACATCAAGGTAGGTTTGTGAGTTTATTTCGTTAGTTTTTTCATTTCCCTAAATAATGAAATATCTTGGTACCCTTTAAAAGCTCAATTCTTACCAAGTAAGTGGGCATGACGACGCCTAAGGTGGACGTGACGTTACATCATGAAATACCTAGGAACATTTAGGAAACTCGTTAAACGTTTCGTTCACTCACTTGTATGACGGAACTTTAGCGACTTGATTGAATATCGATCTTTGATTGACTGTCTAGAGATTCAATTGACTCTCTGATTTAACTACTTTACTGTGACATATATACATGTACATATTATAGAAGGTGTTGATTTGTAAAGTAACGCCTGACTCGGGGTAGTTTCTGCTTATCAGTATTGAAAATATGACAAGAAATAGGGCTCAGAGACAATCCTAAATGCGGCATTAGCGAATCCATGTTAATATTTAAGAGCCGGTTTCTGAATTGAGAAATTCACTGAGTAAATATTTAAGTGACGTACTGTATTTTCACTTTCACTTTCACTTTCACGCTCTTTTCTGAGAAACTTGACGAGACAGCAATACGGTTAAGAAGCTACTTAGCGAAATTCTCAATTCAAAAACCACCCCCAAGCCAGTCAGTAAATTTCAAATTAAAATATTTTATTTATAGAACAGACTAAACGTTTACTTTATGAACGTTCAAAGTTTTTGTTAGTTTCACAATTAATAGATTACATGGAGAAGAAACTAACAAAATGTTAGAAAATATAAAACCGTGCACAATAGCATTTCAATTCTCCCACGTTAGCCCCCAAACCATTTTGAAAGCATTTAAACAAATAAATATAAAGAAAACCGAAGATCTCTGGGGACTATCAGTTAAATTGATATCCACGGTAATTCATATCATGGCACCACACCTTGCTATAATTTTTAATAAATGTATTGATCAGGGGACGTTCCCTGATCTATTAAAGTTTAGTAAAATTGTTCCTTTATTTAAGTCAGGTGACAGTGATGATCCGAACAATTTTAGACCCGTAGCAATACTTCCAGTATTTAGTAAAGTATTTGAAAAAATCATTTTACACCAATTGCTGACACACTTCACATTAAATAAACTCTTCCATAAAAAACAATTCGGTTTCACTAAGGGTCGTTCAACGACAGACGCAGGTGTGGCGTTGATGAATCACATCTTTGATGCGTGGGAGGAGGCGCAGGATGCCATCGGGGTTTTCTGTGACCTATCCAAAGCTTTTGATTGCGTAGACCACAAAACCCTCCTTCGTAAGATGATCAGATACGGTCTCAGTAATAAATCTTTAGAACTTCTTAGATCGTATTTAGCTAATAGAGTGCAGAAAGTTGATATTAATGGAGTTAAGTCAGCCGGATCCGATGTTAAAATAGGAGTTCCTCAGGGTTCAATTTTAGGGCCGTTCCTTTTCTTAGTGTATGTTAATGATCTGCCGTACCTAGTTGAGAAATTGTCACAAATAGTATTGTTTGCGGATGACACTTCTCTAATTTTTAAAACCAAGAGAGGTCAATCTAATTTAGACGATGTAAACAATGCTCTTTCTAAAATTCTGAACTGGTTTAACGTAAACAATCTTATGTTAAATGCCAAAAAAACAAAATGTATTAAGTTTTCATTGCCCAATGTCAAAAAAGGGGACACAAGTTTAACAATAGCTGGTGACAGACTAGACTTAGTTGAGACAACGGTGTTTTTAGGCATTACAATAGACTCAAAACTACAATGGGATCAACACATAGAAAAGTTAGCGGGTAGGTTGAGTTCAGCTGCATTTGCAGTTAGAAAAATTAGACAACTAAAGATGTAGAAACTGCGAGGCTAGTTTATTTCAGTTATTTCCACAGCATTATGTCATATGGTCTGCTACTATGGGGGCGGGCGGCAAATATAGAAACAATTTTTATTCTCCAAAAAAGGGCTATTAGAGGTATTTACAATTTACCTGCCAGACACTCACTACGTGAGTTTTTTAAGGAAATAGGAATTCTTACGCTAGCTTGCCAATATATATTCGATAACATAATGTATGTACGTAAAAACATAACTACATTTAAGCTAAACAGGGATATACATAACGTTAACACCAGAAATCGAAACAAAATTGCCTCATCTAGATTCAGATTAGCCAAGGTAAATACATCATTTGTAGGATATAGTGTACGTTTTTATAACAAAATTCCTGAAAGTATTCTATCCCTGCCAGGAAATAAATTTAAATTTGTTATTAAAACTGCGCTGTGTAAAAAGGCATACTACAGAATAGATGACTTTATAGATGATAAAAACCCTTGGCAGTAAACCAATTCCACAACGAGCTAGTTATTGGTATTCTAATAATATATAGGGTTTAATAAATTTCATACATATGTACAGACGCTGTGATTGCATATCAAAACTATGCTATTATTATAGATAACTGACAAGAACTTTATCACACAAGTTTGCCAAAGGCCATGCGAATGGTGGCGCGGTGGCCGGGTCGCCTATCTCCCTCTAATATGGTTGAGACTGGTGATGGCTGACCTCTGCGTTACGCTCGTGAACGGGTGCCGTCCGTGTGTCTGGCCGCAGCATTGGTGTTTTATTACCTTTTAAGAATATTAAATGATGTTTGACTTTGCAAGTATTGATTGCACTCATGGATCTTGAGATTCTTGGTATACGAACACTCATACCTAATTTGTATTAGCTTTAAGTTGATTTGAGAAAAGATGGTCAGAGTGGAGTTTTTTTTTCGCTGCCTTTTTCTCCACTACAGACGGCCCTAAGGCAGCGGCTAACATTATACATAACTGTATGTACATTGACATTCAACAAGCAGAATGTAAATTCTTTACGTTGAAATAAAAATTTTTGAATTTTGAATTTTGAAAGAAAATCCAAATTCAAAACAGTTTTAGCGTTGATTCTTATTATGATTGCGATAAGGTTCAGTATTGTGTGGCACTCAAATTAAAACTGCGAATACGTGTTGATAGAAGATTGTATATTAAGCGACTGAGTTAAGGAAGACAAAACATGCCGCCCACCAAGAACTGCAAGTTCTTAATTATAAATTTGAATTTGATAAGTAGGCATTTAGAACATGCATTAAAGATTTACTTATTTACATTTTCTAATGAACTGCATGAAAGAATTGACAATTTTACATTGATTGATTACTCATGTTATTTACACGATTTTAACCATTTTGTTACTGTAATTATTAATCATGTTTTATCAATAGGCAAAGCACATAGTTTGGAAATACATCGTTTAAGTACATGATCACGACACTTAACACTGTACACACGCGTCATATTGTCCTTTCCGGGGTGTTTAGATACAATGCGGCCAAGAAACCACTTGCCTGGTGGGAGGTTATCCTCCTTTATGAGCACAATATCACCAACGTCAAACTCCTTCTCGCGTTTGAGCCATTTTGGTCTTTCTTGTAGGCGTGATAAGTACTCAGAATGCCAGCGCCGCCAGAAGTCTTGTAGGAGTTTCTGAGTCAGCTGCCAGCGTGAAAGTCTATTCGTGCTGACATCCATTAAGGTCGGGGTTGGTATAGCAACTGGTGGCTCTCCCATTAAAAAATGTCCAGGCGTGAGTGGGTTCACATTATCTGTATCCGTGTCATCAATTGGGGTCAAAGGCCTGGAGTTGAGGCAGGCTTCGATTTCACAGAGTAAGGTCGTCATCTCTTCAAATGTTAGGTTATTCGTTAGGATCTTTCGTAAGTGGCCTTTCACAGATTTCACTCCGGCTTCCCAGAGGCCACCGAAGTTTGGACTATATGGAGGAATGAAATGCCATTGAGTTCCGTCGGCAAGGAGCAGCTCTGCCACGTGACCTGGTATCTCAAGTTTGGCTTCTTCCCAGGCAGTCACTAGCTCTTTATTGGCAGCAACGAAGTTTCGACCTTGATCGCTCCACAGGTGAGCACATCTTCCTCTGCGAGCAACAAATCGCCGAAACACTCCTATGAAAGCTTCTGAGCTCATGTCTCCAGCTAACTCTAAATGTATGGCCTTAGTGGCCATACAAACGAATATAGCTATGTATGCCTTATGTGTCTTTGCTCCTCTGCCCTTTGTCATTATAATGTGCAAAGGACCGGCAAAGTCCACTCCGCTGTGTAGGAACGGTCTTGCTTGCGTTACACGAACTTTAGGTAGATCGCCCATTAATTGCTTCCGATTTCTTGCGTTCTGTCTCGCGCATATTAAACATCCATGAATTCGTGCCTTCACTATTGATTTGGCTTTGATTATCCAATATTTCGTTCTTAGATAGCTGAGCATTAACTGGACTCCTCCATGAAGTGTCTTTAAATGGGCTTCTTTAACTAAAAGTTTAGTAAAATCGTGTTTCGATCCAAGTATTATAGGATGTTTACTCTGTAACTCCATGTTGGCATGTCTGAGCCTACCGCCCACCCTGAGGATATTCTGGCTATCGAGAAATGGATTTAGGGATTTTAGGTTGCTTTTCGTTGAGATTTGTTTATTTTTCTTCATGTCTTCTATTTCTTCTCCGTACTGTTCTTTTTGTACAATTATTAGGATTTTTGTTAAAGCTTGTTCTAAGTCTTCAATTGTTATTGGTGCATCTATCATTTCAGGTTCGGTTTTCATCTTTAGGAATTTTGTACAGTATACAATGGTCTTTAAAACTTCATTAATTGAATCGAAATCTTCAAATTGTATAAATTTCTCTTCATTGTCTATCTTCAGGTTTATTTGTATGTTTGTCTTTTTTTCTAGCTCTGTTTGACTCACCAATGGTTTAGGAAATGGTATCTCTTCACACCTGAGCCATTCTGGCCCGTTCCACCATAGTTTACTTTCGAGAAGTTGTGCTAGATGTAAACCTCTGGATCCAATGTCAGCCGGATTTTCCTTTGAGGCAACATGGAACCATTGAGTTTCGGAAATAATTTTCGTAATTTGTACCACTCGGTTGCTTACAAATGTTTTCCATCGATTTGCATCGCCATGCAGCCATGCTAAAACAACGGAAGAGTCTGTCCAGGCAAAAACTTGATTATCTGGTATTCTCATAGCATCAATTATCTGTCTCAGTAGTTTAGCGAGAAGTTCAGCACCGCAGAGTTCTAGTCTCGGTAAGGATACGGGCTTGACTGGTGCTACTCGCGTCTTTGCTGCAATGATGTTTGTTTCAATTTTACCGTCTGGGTTCACAACTCTGCAATACGCTACTGCAGCGTATGCCTTGTTTGATGCATCACTAAAACCATGAATTGTAGTATTGGCTAAGGTCTGACGATTTGTGTTTATCCATCTGTTCACTTTGATTTTGCTGTCATTGTTAAATTCATTTCTTAATTCGAACCATTCTTGTTTCAATTTATCGTTAAGTTCTTCATCCCAATCGAGTCGGTCAAGCCACAGTTTTTGTATCAGTATTTTGGCAAGAATGATAGCACCACTTAGCCAACCCAAGGGATCGTACAGGCGAGCGACGTCAGCCAAGATGCTTCTTTTAGTGATTTGCTTCGGAGGTGGAGGTAGATTGAAGTGATATTCAAATTGATCAGTTTGATTGTTCCATATGAGACCAAGCGTTTTAGTGATAGAGTCTCCTTTCATGTCTAAGTGAGCTTGGGATCTCAGTGAAGGTTCAATACTCGATATAAAATCTTTGCTGTTCGATGTCCACTTCTGCAGTGCAAATCCACCTCTTTTGAGTGTTTCCATCACTGATTGACTCAGAGCAAGCGCTTCTTCCACGGTATCTGCGCCAGACATGATATCATCCACGTAGAAGTCCTCACGAATGGTTTTGTTTGTCAAACCGGTACTCTCATCATCGGCAAGCTGTATAAGTGTTCTAACAGCTAGGTATGGCGCTGAAGCTGTGCCGAAGGTAACACGCAGAATACGGTATTCTCTCAAAGCTTCATTTGCATGTTTTCGCCATAAGATTCTTTGACAGTTAGTGTCTTCTTCAGAAACCAGTACTTCACGGTACATGGTTCGTATATCTGCAGCAAAACTTATCTTTTTCATGCGCCATCTCATGATCAGACTTCTTAGATCACCTTGCAGTTGAGGTCCTACCAAAAGCTCATCGTTGAGGGAGACGTTATTAGAGCCCTTACAGGAGGCGTCGAAAACCACACGAATCTTCGTCGTTTCCTTGTCTTCTTTAACCACTGCATGGTGAGGGAGATATATGGCTGGTTTGTCGATGTCATTCTTGGATACTTCTTCCATGTGGCTTAGATGTATGTACTCTTCTATCACCTTTGTGTAATCTTCCTTTAGCTTCTTGTTGTATTCTAGTCGTTTCTCTAATTGTTGAAATCTCTTCTCAGCTGTGTTTTTTGTTTTTCCGACATGTGAGACTGGATCAGTTGATTTGAAAGGCAGTTTAACGATATAACGTCCTTCTTCGTTTCTTGTATGAGTGTTCTTAAATATCTCTTCGCATAAAGATTCTTCTGTTGTCAGATCGCGTTTTTCTGACATGTCTATCTCCCAAAGATTTCGTAGCATACTGTCGATGTCCACGTGATGGTGCATAACGATTATTTGTGCAGGTGGTTTGAATACTTCCAAAGAGGATCCAACCAAGGGTTGTTTCTTGGGCAGTTGGTGTCCCTGGAGGTCCTTTGATTATGTTATCCTTCAAAATCTCTGTGTAAACCTCCACTCCTAGCAACATATCGATGTTCCCTGGTGTAAAAAACTCTGGATCGGCCAGGTTGAGATTGCTTAAGTGTGGCCATGCTTGTTTGTCAATTGTTTTTGAAGGTAATTTGCTTGTCAGATGTCCTGTTAATACGTATGCATTGATGTTTAGGCTGAATTCTCGTTCATGCCTTGATAAGATCTCTAACTGTACCATGTGGCTGATGTTTGTCTGTGTCGATCCAACTCCTGTCACTCTGCCATGAGCTGTCATTCTTGTTGGCTTCAATAACTGGGTTGCTTTCTCACTAACAAAGGACGCTTGTGAACCAGGGTCAATTAGAGCTCTCAGTAATGTGGTGTGTCCAGTACTACTCCTAACAGTTGAGACAATAGATATCTTCTGTTGTTCTCTGAATGAGTTCACAAAGACCACTCTTTTTATTTTGTGTTATAATAATAAGTAAAGTGCTGTAAATAGTGTGTTGTGTATATTGTTTATAATTTTTTCAATCATTCTTGTTTTTGTTTTTGTGTGTGCGCTTCACTATTGCATTAGGACCATCCTGTTAAAATAGTAAGCTGTAGTAAATAAATAAATAAATAATAAATAAACAGGAACAAGCGCTGTAGCCAATAATGCTGATTCTTTCTTTTGAGTGAAATATGATGCAATTGTGTTGTCATTCTGTTCTTCATTTTCTTCTACATTTGTGTACATACTTTTGTGATTGTGATGACCCTGACTTGGTGATTGTTTGTCTTCTTCTTTTTCCAAGTAGGTGTCCTGTCTCTTTTGATGCAGAAGTGAGTGATGGCGTTTTTTGCAAATGCGACAGTTGGTCTTTTGTCTACAACTTACGACGTTATGTCCCGGTGCTAGACAGTTGTAGCAAAGACGATTTTCCCGAACAAAGTCGTTTCTTTTCTCTGGGTCTAGTTTACCAAACTCCTTGCAATAACACAAGTAGTGATCTTCGTTGCATAATGTGCACTTTTTCTGTGTAGTTGTGACATGAAACGATCGCTCTCTTATGGCCCTTTCCTTGTGAGGCGTGGCGTTTGTAACTTCCAAAGTACGTATTCTTTTCTCCAAGAACGAGATAAAGTCTTTAAATAGTGGTAATTCGTCAGCGTGAATGTCACTTACGTGGCGTTCCCATTCGTTGTGTGAATCTTGGTCCAACTTCTGCACGAGGAGAAATATTATGATATGATCCCAAGAATCGGTCGGAATTTTCATGCTTGATAGACTGTTCAAACATTCTTTTGTGTTGTCTATTAAAGATTTTAACTGTCCTGAAGATTGAGATTGGAGTTTCTTTTGTGAAAATAATCTTTTTAGAATAGCGTTCACTATGAGTCTTTTGTGGCTATATCTACCTTTTAGGTTGTCCCACGCGAGCGAGTAGTTATTCTCCGTAACTTGGTAGTGTTTTATTGTGTTCCGCGCTTCACCCACTAGACACGATTTTAAATAATGTAATTTTTGTACGTCACTGAGTGCTTTGTTGTGCTCGATGAGTGAAGTAAACGTATCCTCAAACGATTGCCAGTCTTCGTAGGCTCCAGAGAAAGTAGGCAGATTGATCCTAGGTAGTTTTACATCGGCTGATGTATTGTTGTTTTGGTTTGAGTTCGCTGAGTCGTAAGACGACTGTGATGATGAAGTTGACGAGTTGATTCTGTCTAGCGAATCCAGTAAATTCGCCTTAAAACATAAATGTTTTTCTTCGCACTGGCCGTAGAAATCTTTCTGGTAATACTGTAAAGTTTCCCTTTGCTGCTTTGTTGTAACAGTCAGAAGCTGTAAGTCCTTAAACGTTTGCCAGTACCCATCTATGTTTAGTATCACTGTTTGTATGTATCCACGAGTCAGCCGATCCTTAGGACACTTTTTGAAGTTGATTTGAGCTTTGTTGATTCGGTCGGCTGTGTCGTCTAAAAGTACTAGAAATCCTTCCATTGTTGCCATTTATCCGTAGTGCTAGATAACACATTTATTTCGACGGTGATGAGTTGCAATAAACAATAGGCACGCACGACACAACTTGATAACGAGGTTATATTATTTTGTCGTAATGCAATAGCTTTACAAATCAACTGATAGGCTGATCATCGCGGCGAGCGACCCGCCGAACCGGTCTTCTTTTGTTCTCTTATTTTATCACGTAAATGCAGTATGATTTTCTAACGATCCATCCGGCTCGAAGGACCACTATGATTCTTATTATGATTGCGATAAGGTTCAGTATTGTGTGGCACTCAAATTAAAACTGCGAATACGTGTTGATAGAAGATTGTATATTAAGCGACTGAGTTAAGGAAGACAAAACAAGCGTCATTAACAAACTTAAAAATTAAAAGTAGATACTCGTATCTCATTAAATGTGGAAAAGCTCATCTTCTCTTTTAACCTATTTGATGAGCGGAGGCTGGAAGCGGGGCGCGGGCGGGCAACTTCCGGCCTGCACCGGAAGTAGCCACCTCGCAAACTAATGCTAACCAACTACTCTCACTTTTGGCTTTGTCATTAATACAGGGTGGTACTAACCGTTAACTAAATTAGCTGATGGAAGAATTTGTACAAAACCGAGCACAGTTATCAGTGTAAATGTATCACTATGTTCGTGTAATAAATAAATATTTTACTTTACTTTACTGATGTATTTTCTTCTTCTTTTTTTTTATTTCTTTATTAAGGACAATAAACAGAAGTAGAATCAAACAGTTTGTCTGCTTGATTCTACTTCTGTTTATTGTCCTTAAACGTTAAAAAAATAGATTTGTCAATTTGTACATCCAGCTCCAAATCGACATTTTAACAACAATGCTATTATTATACTAAGAAATCAAACAAACGCCACGCGCCTAGACCAAAGATTTTTCAATAAATATTCTATGGAAAGAAAAGGAGAAAAAAAGTATTATTCTTATTTATTTTTTCTTTGTGAATTTACTACCTTTTAAATAAAACTTTCTTATTAATTTTAAGAGCCAGTGTCCTTCTTTACGCTGCCTAAGAGAAAAATTAATTAATAAAGTTATTCACCATGTAGTTATTTAGTGACACAAAATTTGCTGAGCACCATTTTATTTTCTATTTGGTATAGCCTATGCACTGCATACCGTGGTCTGCACAGGTCATTAAAGATGCCCACTGTTGGGCATAGACCTCATCGCCAACGTCCTTTAGCTAGGTCCACGCACTGAATGACTTTCCATCGTGTACATGTATACATACATACTTAAATCCACGCCTGTTTCCCAGAGGGGTACGCAGGGATCAGGAACTGCTACTTGCCATGATCCTGACAAATGATTTTTGTTCTATCGACATTCATTAGTCGTTGCATGAATGTTCGCCGGTTTTGGATACTTCATATCAATTTTTTTTTACTTTTTTACAACTTAATTATCTCGTATAAACAGTACCTACTGTAAATAAATTGTTTTGATGGTGTGTATGACAAAGCAAGTCACCGTGCCGCGGCTCGGCCCCGGAGCGCACAGCTTCCGCTCGCAATCGGAATTGCAAATGCTGAGTTGCCGACGACGCGCGCTCGGCGCTCCACTCGGGGAATCAACGATGTTGCGAGCAGGCTTATCTGCAGGTCACAGTCGCAGGGTTATCCGCTCCAGACTGTTACTTTTCCCCTTTTAGTCAGAAAATAATTGAAGATATGCTTCCGAGTAAAGGTTGCGAGTATTTTTTGCTCAATAAGAACTGATTGACGTTTCATTGAAATTAATTAAAATAAAAAAACAAGACTATAATCTAAGTAAATGTAAACATGCAACGCCTCATACCAATTTCACCTATTAGTTTATAACAAACGCTTTCCAAAGCATTTGTCAAGAAGTGCAGTCATTTTTGGTAAGTTACTTTCGTTTGTAAACTTATGGTAACTTATTATTTTTGTTTGGTAACTTCACAATGCTCAAAGTTATATAGGTATGGTAGAAATATAGGGTGTACAGTCGACAGCACGTCAATCTTCACATTTTAGTTGCAAAGTCGCCCGTAACGCAACGAAGTAGAGTGCATGGGTGTATACCATGATGTGCTGTCGACTGTACCAAATTTTCATATCTTAATGAACTCCGTTTCGGATTTTAGATTCAAAATCGGAATTCCAAACGCGAAATATTAAATGTGTTTGGTTTTTATATGTTTCTGTCTTAAATTTTTAGAAACCTACGGACCTACCCCATAATTTTTTGGTTTGGAAATCTAGATGGCAGCCTATGCGTTTGGGTAAAGCCGTTCCGAACGCAACTCACAACATATTTTCTTCTTCTGAACAAGGTAGCAACAATGCAATCGCAATAAAAAAATAGTCATAAAAAACTCAGAAGCTACATATATCAATAGCGTCTCTCAGCTGAGAAGGGAAATTTTCAACGGAAAATATACGTACGTTTGTGATGTATTTACGGAATGCAGAGTCGATATTTCGAATCGAAATTCCGAAACGGAATTCCGATTGTCCTGCAGAACGTACAAAGCGCTATTTCAATTCAGAGAATCAGATGTTTCATAGTATATGATATTTTTTCGAGTTTTTAAGTTTTCGTCAGCATAAAAGTTGTTCGTATTGACGAGTAAATCTATACCCTATATATATGATATCTACGTCTAACTTTGCCTGACTTACATCGACGCGGATGTATTCTAAGCGAAAAAAACTGAATCACGTTACCTAATCCGCTACTAAACCCTTCAAATGTAGAACTATAACATAAAATTGCGTAGGGGGAGGTCTATTTCTCTATTATATCAGAGTGGTACACTACACGAGGTGCACTGCAGGTGGAGTCTAGCGAGTGTCTAGACTCAAATGGACTCGACGCGGGTAGGATGACTTACGGTGGCAGCCTGCATGCTCATTTCATCGCACGCAATTACAGTTTTTAATAAAGTCGGAAAAGCTTATAGCGCTGAATGCGAGTACACAGTAGGTACGTTCGCCGTATAATGCGGTACAAAATAAGCTTCTGCACAGAAGGTTTGACATCGTTTGAATAACTAAATAATTAATCATTTCCGCACAATAGAATCACTTCACCTGATCCCAAACTAGGATACCCTGTGCTATGGTAACCAGGCAACGACATTACAAACATGGAAATATATCCAGACTGGCCACTGGTTCTAGTTCAATTAGATGAAGTCAAATATTTTCAACTTCCTTTTTACGCCTTCCGAGGCCTACGGTTTTATTATTATTATATATTTATTTTTACAGGGCCTGTACGAAACTTTAGCCCTAACGGATGTTCGGAAAACATTTGTTACAAAAAATTGAACTTTACGCCATGATGGCTGAAAACGGAATCCCCTACGGTTTTATTAATAAAAAAAACAAGATTAATGAAGACACTGAACAAACACCGATTAATATAGTCTGTGGTAGAGATTTTATAATGAAAAGATGTAACCACAGATTAAATCAACTACTTCTGAGTGTTTAAGAGGAATCATGTATTGCAAATAGGGCTGACAGTTTTCAAACCTTATGTCATAGATATATTGAATAATTTTGTTTCAAAATCAAGTGGCCGAATTAAAAATAAGCCGGAAAAAAAACCAAACTATTTGCACCCTTTACAAGTGGAAATCCGAAAAATCCCTGTTCAGCGAGCGCCTTGGGCACCTCTCTCTAACCTCAGCCTTGGCTAATAATAGCACAGAGAATCCTAGTTTGGGGGCGGTAACCATATTTAGTAACCGTTTTACAACAAAAATTTTTCATTTAATTTCTTTCGTGGTAGATTTATGTCTAGCAGAATGAATATGGGCTGTTGTTGCCGAGACCCACTGTCAGTGAGCTCTCTGTGCTGTGCGTGCGGCGAGCGCCGAGCGGTGGACGCTGTGTGTGCACTCAGCCACAAAAACCGGCACAATTGCGAGGAACAATATGCTCGCGTATTACACGTCCCCGCGGCCTGCGGGGCGCGGACGGGGCGGGCCGGGGCGGGGGCGGGCGGAGCATTCCTCGCGGCTATTACGAGAGTTTACAGGAATAATTAAATTGTTTCTGTCGTTCTTTGCTATTATATAACGCTCCTAACTCCCGAGTGACGTCACTCGAGGCAATCATATGTGGGCACATTTGATTGCTGTAAGTGTAGATTTAATTATTAAGCCTAAATTTATGGCGCAGGTGCCCAGGAAATTCATAGCCGTGTCAAAGCGACTTGCTTTTTTTACTGCCGCCAATAAATCTTCTTTTTATGGCTGCATCGCCACACTACCTTTTTCGCCAGCAATATGAAACTGGCACAAAGTTAATATTGCCTCAAAAATATAAATAAATGTCATATTTATTTTTAGGGATTTAAAGGTAGCAAAATTGATGAAAATCAGGTAACTTTAATAAAAAGAAATTGAAGATTTATTTTTGAATTCAATTAATGAATTCTAATCGTCTTTACCATTAAAATAACAGTTTGGGGAAAATGTCTTTTCGCATTGTAGTATGTATGAACTTGTAGTAAAATCTCTTTGGCTTATACTATTTGTACCTGGCTGGTTTTGGTATCATTTAAAAGTTTAAATTTAAAAGAAGATAATTCCAAATACAAATTAGGAAAATAAGTGATTTTCATTTGTTTTTCTTACCGTCGAGATGATTGAATCTAGTGAAGAAATTTGATACATTTTAAAATTTTACTACAAAAACTTTTACTTTTACTACAACGTAAAAATCCAACGCAAGGCGCGAAAAAATTTTGCAATGTTTATAGACCTAGTACAGTGTCGGTGAGAGTAGCACAAATTTGGCTTAAGCGTTTTCGATCCGGAAAATTTGATATCAAAGATGCACGTCGCTCTGGTCGTCCAGTTACAGATAAAATGGATGCTATTTTTGAAAAAGTGGAGCAAGATCAGCATATCAGTAGCTACAACGTAGCTGAAGAACTGGAAATTGACCACGAAACAGTTTTGGCGCATTTGAAAAAAAATGGGTACACAAAAAAGCTAGATATTTGGGTACCTCACGAGCTCACTGAAAGAAACCTAATGAACCGTGTACTCATTTGTGATTATTTATTACGACGTAATGAAACCGATCCATTTTTGAAGAAATTGATATTTGGTGATGAAAAGTGGATCACGTACGACAACAGCGTGTGAAAAAGGTCGGGTCAAAGGCCGGTCAGGCTTCACAGAATGTGGCAAAACCTTGGTCGACTCGCAACAAGGTTATGCTGTGTGTTTGGTGGGATTGGAAGGGCATTATTCATTATGAGCTGTTACCACCAAGTAGGACCATCGATTCAGAACTCTACTGCGAACAACTGATAATATTAAAGCAAGAAGTTGAGAGAAAGCGGCCGGAATTAATCAACAGAATGGTTTTTCATCATGATAACGCTAGACCTCACACATCGTTAACCACTCTGCAAAAATTAAGAGAGTTTGGCTGGCAGGTGTTAATGCCGTATAGTCCTGACCTTGCACCTTCAGATTTCCACCTGTTTCGATCTCTTCAGAATTCTTTAGGCAGTGTCAGGTTAACATCATGAGAGGATTGCCAGAACTACTTGACGCAGTTTTTTGATCACAAGTCCCAAAATTTCTATAGCAATGGGATCATGTGCCTACCTACAAGATGGTAAAAAGTTATCCAACAAACTTTAGTTAAACATAAATAAAGTATATTAAAAAATGTTTTGAATTTATATATAAAATGCGAACAAACTTTCTCCCCAACCTAATATTTTAATAATAATAACTTCCACAAAATCTCTTAACCTGGTCCCAAACTAGAGTACCCTGTGCTAACAGACTGAGACATTACAAACGTAGAAAAACACACAGGTTAAGGCCATTTATGTAAATGTACGGCGATTCCATGTGGGGACCGAGCCCACGACCTCTTTGTTAGTAGCTAAGCGCCTTAACAGATCGACCTACGAGGCAGTCATAACGAGGGAATTGCGGATCGGAGTATAGGTAAATCATCATAAATCCATAGCTGCAGCTGCAGGTGCCCCCACAGTGGATGGCGGTCGAGTGTGTCGAACTACCCGTCAACTTATAGTGGGCCCAATGAACCGCGTAGTGGAAGGGACTTCATAGCAGCCACACTCGGCGCTATACTCACTATACTCACACTATACACATTACTATAGGCCAGCATAGGTAGTACGATGACGCAAGTCACGCGTTTTGTGGCGCTTAACCTCCTGAGAACCGACCTTGAAAATAACAATGGTTTTTGTATTTCTCTTACTACATTGGTTCTCACGAGGTTAAACGTCATACTTTTGACGTTATGGCGCGCGACTCGCGTCGTCGTACTACAGCAAGACAGAGAATGAAAGCTGACGTCACTGGGCTTAATAGCAGGGTTACAAAGCACTATGCAGGCTTGCTCTGATACAAACTGTTCTGAAAAGAATAAATGTGGAGTTTCTTTGTTAGCTTCTTTCTTCTCCACATAATATATCTCATTTTGAAACTAAAAAATTCGTTCACAAATTAAACATTTTGTTTTTACTGTGAATAAAAATATTTGAATTTGATACAACAAAAAATTTAATAAAAGCAAAACTTTTAGACCATCTCTTCAATATTGCGAAAGAGATTAGTAAGGTCCGCGGCAAGTAGGAAATGGCAAACCCTTGTCTCTGCCTACCCTTTCGGGGCACAGGCGAGATTTATAACTCTCGCCTTAGTTTGCAGGAAGTGGATAGGTTAACACAATGTATTACAGTAGATGTATGTATTACAAATGTTCAAAGTTCAAAAGTTTAAAGTTCAAAAACACCTCAGGTATTGTAACTTTTATTATAGCAATGTATGTGCCTGCATGTAAACGTTATGTTTAGGTATGTTAAAAAAAAAACTTTTATTTATGCCTCTTGTTTCTTGTTTGCAAAAAAATTATTCTTATCTTATCTTATAAACAATACTATTATACGTCATTGTTCCCGTCATCCCTTCTACGAGCCTTATGTCCCTGATAAGGGATAAGAAAATCATCATCATCACACGTCATTGTTTTTTGATACCCATTCGCAAGGTACACTTGCCGCAGCCTGGCGCTGAAGCCGTCGAGTACATACATGCACGTCATTCCCTCCGCCTCTGCCTCCGCCGCTGAGTGGCACATATTTTGAGAAGCTTTCACGTCTGAGTCGTTCCTCGGCGGGATGCCGATGCATTTGCAGTCCGCGTGGACCTTCAAACCAAGACAATAGATTCGAATTCAGCCTGGCAACCGCCGAGTCGTGGAAGTAATTCTTAAAGCGCGAGTGCTCTACAAAAACACGCCGCGCGCTGACAATAGAGGGAGGGTGGGCAGAGACACCGTGCTCGTCGACTTGCGCAATTTAATCCAAATGGTTCCTGAAATAGTCAGAAGAGGTAAAAGAATAGTTAAGACTGCTTGGAGAGAAAAACGTCGAAAAAAGTCAGCTTAAATTGGTATCAAACAATACAAGTCATGTTCTATTCGGTCGTCTAGACATCGTCAATTGTGAATAATAATAATAAATTGGAAATTACTATTGGTGCATGATAACGTATTATCTACTTTGTAACATTATCTATCTGACTTTGGGAAAATACATGTTATGGACTCCTACATAAACCTATAGACAAACATCTGAAAATCACTCATCGCAAAAGCAAACACCATTCCGAGCCTTTACCTTACTTTCAGTAACTGAAGTGTCGATGGGATGCTCACACAACACCAGACTTTGTGTCACGGATAGTAAAACTGATATTGCAGTAGCCGGCACTAACGAAATTTCACTCTAGCTACGTCCTGGTTTATTAAGTCAGAGAGCCGGGGGGCAGTGGAGGAGGGGGGCGAGGAGTGCAAAAATGACATACTACTCATTAGGAACCGCGCCACTCTACCCAACTGATACAGAAGGGAAAGCCTTCACGAATGACTGATGAAATGAGAACGAACGAAAGAAGATTTAAAAAAATATTAGTGATGTTGAATCTCAGTTCTACCATGTTCAAAAAGCAATTGATAGCCAAAAGTAAAAAAAATAAAACAAGAGAAAAATAGAAATAAATTACCTTTAAGAACGTCAAAGCTAATAGAGCATAAGGAATAACTTAACAAATGCTCACTTACGTACAATCAAATTGTTAGAAAGGAAAACGCAGCATACAAAGCGACTTCAAGTCATTAAACACACATCTGATTGGATCTGCAATTCAAAAGAATACTTCTCTCGGAGTGGCTAAAAAGGGAGTGGTAAAGTACGTGGGAGTGGTGGAGTCAAGTTCTGAATTACCAGCGCCACTGATAAACACGGAGTAAAACAAACAGATAAAATTATCGATATCTGCAGAACTGTTTATCGAAATTTGTATTTGGACAGAACAAAGACTAATATTAGGGCTATACTTTTATTTACTTTGTCACGACTTCTATATTTATTTCTTCAGCAGTGACCATACGATGATGTGGAACTTCTGTAACTAAATATTTTGTAATTGCACTTGCATCACGAAAAAAACGACCAGTGCAAGCACTCATCGCGAATAAGCAGACGGGTGGTTTACAGAGATTCAAGGGTTGTTGTACCTATGACATCGGATTCTGTGTCATATATCACCATCAACCATGTGACAGTAAGACCAGCCACTAATCTTACAAGCCTCCACCAATCCAGACTTGGCCCCCGTGGTGGAGTATGGCCTATACCTTCCTCAGGGAGAGACCCGTGCCCCTCGGTGGGGACATAATGGGTTGATGATGGTGAAGTCGAAGTTTGCGTACAATATTTTTCAAAATTTACCCAGTTTAGTATCATCATCATCAACCCATTATGTCCCCACCGAGGGGCACGGGTCTCTTCCCTGAGGAAGGTATAGGCCATACACCACCAGGGGGGCAAGTCCGGATTGGTGGAGTAGTTTAGTATACCGGACATTTATTAAGGGTTATGTTCGCGCCGAATCTTATGACTTCTCCCGAAAATTCCTGTGGGAATTAGGAGTTTTCCGAATATTTCCAGCTTGTCACCATCCAACACGAGAGGTAATGTTTAATAAGATTTCTTACAAAACAGTCTAAAATGTTTTTGGCTTTACCAGGTGATTTTTGATGGACCGATCACCATAACGAACGGTGTTTCATTGTTATTTTCAAGGTCATGACGCAATTCATTAAATTGAAATGTTTATTTAGATTAAGGACGTGATAGTGAACTAAAAGGTAGATAGATACCTATATAGAATATTCTTTATTGTATGTACACCAAGAGTTACACACTGGACAATAATGGTAAGGTAATGGATATTCTTAATAAATTTCAATCAAGGAAATGTTATTGTCACACTTCGGGGATGTATAAGCGAAGGGCAAGATATAGAGTACCCGAAACCGGGGTGCATGCATGTTGTTGAAACGAAAGAGGTATCTTATCTCTCTGGAATACAGGTGCCTATGCTATGAAACGTAAGATGCAATTAATTTTTTTCAATTTCAAATAAAATTTTCGCTTTCAAATAAAATTCATGTTTTTGGCTGAATGCAATCGTCTTGCAAGCAATGCAAACTTGCATTTAAGGACTAAGACCTAAAAACTGCGATAAATTCTTTTTCGCTTTGTTATATCCTCATAAATGTAGTTTTGGTCAACAATCTCGCCTCGAGACCATCCATCACACTAGTTTTGACACTTGTCTCCGTCTGCGAGCCCCGAGGGCCGGCGACCACGGAGGACTCAGCTCGGCTGATAGCACATCAACTTAATAAAAGTACATTTTTTTTATTTTCTGACTATTTATTTTTTTAGGGTTTTGTACTTCAAAAGCAAAACAAAACCCTACATATCATTCATCATTATCAACCCATTATGTCCCCACTGAGGGACACGGGTCTCTTCCCTGAGGAAGGTTTAGGCCATACTCCACCACGGGGGCCAAATCCGGATTGGTGAAACCCTACATATAACCGTAAGTAATCCTTACTTTCTTGTCTGTCGGTCCGTCCGTCCGTCCGTCTATCAAACCCCTTTATCTAGGGAATGCTTTGAGGTATCGAGTTAAAATTATTACCATATACTCAGATCTTCGTCTTTTGAACCTTAAAAAATTACTAAGTTAACGTAAAACAAGATAAGGCCGTTTGTGCCGCAAAAAACATTAATATTTCGACACCCAAGGGAATCAAAATTCATAGGGTATTTTCCGATGACCTAGAACTATGAAACTGGGCAAATAATATCAATTTACACCGGAGAAAAACCTGAAAATTAAACATTTCTAATTATATCATTACAAAAATTTCTTCGAACTTCAGGAAAAGGAGAGAGAGAGAGATAAAAATGTTTAATCGCACACAAAAACAAAAACCAAAAGGTCGGAAACATCTGCGAGTACGGAACCCTCGATGGGCGAGCCCAGCTCTCACTTGTTCGGTTTTTCAAAGTGTTGATGCTAATTGTCTCCCACTGCTGGGCCTCCGCGATACTGAACTGTAAAGGTAATTAAAAGTACTGTCGATAACACGTCAGATAGCGTTGCTCACTTATTGAGTGTTAATAATATAGGAATAACCGACTACTCCAAATAACTTGTGATAACGCGACAAACAACTCGTTTAGTGAAATAAAAACAGATCAAGTGCGTGCCGGGTCACTTGCAATAAAGGGTTCCGTAGAAGGAGGAGTTAAATACGCTGCTCTAAGATTTTTTCACGATTTCGAATCAGTCGATTAGCCAGGAGAGGGACGGCCTACTCGTACGACAAATTGCGCTTTAGAACTTCAAATTTCACAAACGGATAGGTCTGAATCCAGAAGGTAAGATAAGATAAGATATATAAGTATTCATATCCATAGCTTCATAGCTTCTCCTGTACTTTGCCCTATTTAATTACTATGAACCAAACTGTGTACTTTCATAGATTACTCAATGCCCGCCCTCACCTTTAACTTAGATAATAGTATTTAGTGAGATATGTTCTGGATGCATGCCTAGTACATAATGTTAGCACTTAAGTTTAATATAAGTGGCTTGTCTCTGTGTTGTCTCCGAAATAAATAAATAAAAGATAATGGTGTATCCTTGAATAATATTTTTAACGACCAATCTGATTAGACTGCACTATATATGTCCCGAATCAATGAAAGTAACTGATTTTTATTTCCCTCGTGTACCTACATAGGTACAAATAAAAATCAGTTAAAATCTTGGTACCTAATTTTTTTGTTATTCTACCGTTTTGTCGGTGTGATATATGTGCCAAATTTCATCTTTTTATAACTTACTTTCTTCTTTCTATTAATTTTTATTAGTACTAATCGTCTTTGAGCTCCTTGCAAACTACGGAATCCTAAAAATCAAGTGTGTGTCGGGCCACGCCCACTATAAATTTATGCATTTGATCGTCAAAATATACGAACTTAGAACGAGCTTTTTTTATTGATATTAAGATTTGATGTTACTTTTACGATGATGAAAGCAGAAATGTATTTCAAAGTAAAAAACTTATGATGATGATGATGATGCCTTTACATCGAAGAAAGTTTCGATGGAATTTGTACAAGATTTTCTTTTTACTTCACGTGCTTACAATCGCTTAGGCGGACAGACGGACTTTGCAAAACTATGAGGGTTCCTTGTTGATACCGGAACCCTAAAACATGTAGAATTCCCCGAAAGATGTAATGCGCAGCAATACAGAATTATATAAACAATTCTAGGAATTCATACAAGACGGCATCTTTATCTGGTCAAGCTAATGAGCTACACCGCCTTGTTTACACACCGCCCACCGGCAGAAGTGACCGCCCGCACCCCGCTATCACAATAATGTACTCGGTACTCTGCGCGTCTAGTTACGTATTTAGAATAAGACAAAATAAATAAGTGCAAGTAATTTATTTATTAGCGAGATAAGTGTATTCTATTTGTACACTCGAAATTATTTTATTTTTATTTATTTCGATTTTCGATTTCGAGGTTCGATCCCCGGCTGGGGAGGAAAAAAAACTCCAGGTCTTGGATGTTTACATGTTTGTGACGTCGCTGGTTCTGGTTCCCACGACACAGGGTATCCTAGTGTGGGGCCAGAAGCAATGTATGTGCCAGTATGTAAATGTTTATGTTTATGTTTATTCCCTATCCTTACAGGTGTAACCTAATTCAATAGGGAGATACTATTATAACATACTATGATACAATGAGTTAAAATGCTATATTTGTATTTATAATACTGTTTGTTTTGGTTTAATTAAAATTATTTAGCATCCGCTAGGCATAATATGACCTATGTTGTAGTAGACAGACAACGTCAACTTCCTCCATTTGTAAAACCTTCTACCAAATTCTAACATAAATGACTTAAACAAAATCTGTAAATTATTCATACTTTATTGTACATAAGAAAGAAAATATGTTACAAAAATACAAGCGTAATATAGGTGAATGCATAGGCCAGCTTATTTCTGTAGAAATTATTGTTTGTAACAAAAATGTTTTAGTGTTACCTGTCCTCCTTTTACATGTGGGTACTAGTACGTGGCAAAACAAGGACAAAAGAGCCTGGAGGCACCAAATTTGTACTGACCCATCTCCGGACCTTTCCTTTATAATATGTCCTACATGCGGTAGGGGCTCCCGAATCGGACTTTTTAGTCAATAAAAAAAGTGCGTCCGTAATGGTCGCAAAGGCCTATGTTAGTGATGGTGAGTGCGTGAGTGTGTGTGGAAGTGCATATCAACAAAGTTTAATTCGAAGATAAAATTGTAAATGGTCCGTCCCATGTGGGGCGCTCGGCTGTCTGTTCTCTGAAACTGTTTTCTAGAGCTATGCACACACACACGCATACGAACACACTCACCCATACACTGTTAGGTAAGCGACGTACACGACCGCCTCTGTAATTAAATTTGTGCGGCGCACTAAAGTGATTTCAGCGGCGGAGGTCCGCCTAAAGTAGGCTTGACGAAGTAAACTAGATGTAGAGGAGGCATGAAGATATCGTCGTGAAAGACTACCTGACCACGAACTTGGAAACGCTCATCTACAGTGAATATTTTGATTTTATAATTATTTTTTTGTTATTGTCT
This sequence comes from Yponomeuta plumbellus, assembly GCA_947310845.1. Classification (NCBI taxonomy): domain Eukaryota; kingdom Metazoa; phylum Arthropoda; class Insecta; order Lepidoptera; family Yponomeutidae; genus Yponomeuta; species Yponomeuta plumbellus. The sequence goes on along the minus strand of OX371193.1, from coordinate 251,009 downwards.
GCGTTGGTAAAACCGACCATTTAGATAATTGGACGAGTATGCAACCAGGTTGCCTTCTCGGCCAAGTCCTTTAAAATAATTTTAAATAGTTTTAAACAGGTTCATAGAAATAAAAATAAATAATAACCAACAAATATTTTTTACTATTAATAACTTCAACTTCTTCAATATAACGGCCTGTTTGTTTCATAATTCGGAGTGTTTATTTTAAATTATCACATTATCTCATGTTACAATGAATATTTAAAAATAAATAATATTTAAATATCAATGAATATTGATAAATAAATATTTTATGTTTCAATAACATTTACCTGCGTAATTTTTTTACGTCCTCGACCCTCTTATTATAGTTAGATTGTAGAAAAAACTGGTTTTCAACCACAATCCTCAGAATCGGAATGTATTATTTTGCGAAGTATCAGGTTGGTACAGGCAGAAATTTATAAGAATGGGCCCCCAGAGCTGTGTGCCTCAGGTCATCTGACCAGTCGACAAACAGGAGGCGTGCCTCGAGGAACGCGACGAACGAATTTCAGATCGGATGGTTTGAACGCGGGGGTAAATACTTTGCATTCTTCGACTTCGACTTCTACCCTCTGTTTGTAGCAAATAGTTCAGACAATGCACTTTCTGGTCTATATATTTGCCAGTATACTATTTATTGTTGCAAGGTTTTTGACTTGTATTAAATAGATATGGATGTTAAACTTAATAAAATACATGTAATGTTAGTAACATTGAGCACAGGCGTAACCTGAAGTCTGCCTGGTAAACGCGACGCCACAGGAAGCATCTGTCGCCGTCGCGCGCGCCATCGTCTCACCGTGTTGTGGAAGTGGATATGACAGAAGTATCTACGTACTACAAGGTTCTTTAACAGTAGCAAAATATATTATGAAGTCTACTTGCAACCCATTATAGGGCACAGGCGTTTCTGTTATGTTAAGAGTATGGGCTCTAATCACCGCGCGTGCCCACCGCGGATTGGCGATTTCAAGCGCCGTGGTAATGGATAGCTCAGACACTCAAGTTTTCTCACATTGTTTTCCTTCACCGCCAGCGAGTGGTATTGTTACTAGTAACCATAGTAAAAAATATAATAAACCATAATACACTACATAATACCTATAGGGGAAGCCCGGGCAAAGTGCATAACCGAGGTAAAGCGAATAATGCGATTTTACTAGAATTTACACTAGCAGGTGTTACAAGCCCTGGCGGAGTGGATGAATGGCCCGAGTGACGAAGCCATGACAGTAAAACCAAAACAATCACGTCGTTTGTTTCGCGCTGGTGAAAAAAAAACCAAAACTCCCTCTTTTCTTGTGATTTTCGATTAGGTATGTGTTAATTTCGTTTGTTTATAGCGTATAGTAATTCAAAAGTACTTTTGTTTGATCATTTGAGCATGTGTCGAAGTATTATTTGTGATTTTAATTTTACACTTAACGGCTCACAATAATTACGTAACTACCATTGTTATTTCAAAAAGTTGCTCGCTGAGCAAAGCGAATATGGGCAAAGAGGATAAGCTATCAACTTTACCCGTATACATTTACTAAGCGTTTTTTTATTTTTATTGTGTCCTCATCAGGATGGTGTTCCAATATAAACGAAAAACAAAACGAGCATCATGATCAGAATACGCTCTACAAGCATCAATGAATGAGATAAAATAAGATAAAGAATCTATGAAGGAACAGCTACCAAACAGTTACCAAATAATACCAGCTACCTTATACAGACACCTGAAATCTGGAAGAACAATCAAAGAGCTAGCCAGATTTGCTCCAATTTTATGGAAGGAAAACTGAAAAAAAAAAACTAAAATAGATTGCTTTTGCCTGGTCTGCACTGAGAAGGACAGTGAACCACCTTCAGAAGACTGGATACAGTGCACACAGTATCCAGTCTTCTGAAGTTGCCGAACCCAGTTGCCGGTGGACACACGAAGCATGCACATCATAATATGGAGGTCGAAGCAGTTACTTCTGCGACGAATGTGAAGATTAATTGTTTAATTGAAGTGTTTATAAAGCCTTATCCACTTTGCCCCTGTGACATATCCGCTTTGCCCGACCGGGCCGGGCAAAGCGGATTTATGACTAATGTTTAAATGTTAAGTTTTAAGATGTTATAACGTTTAAGTTTAAAATTTTTATTTTTGATATTGAAAGATGATTACCATGTGCCATTAAAAGTGATTAAAGAAATCTTGATGACTTTTTTTATTTATTAAATTAACCTTAGCATATTCTCTTTGCCCGGGCTTCCCCTAGCTATATCAACGTAGCTTAGAAAAACCAAACTTGAATTAATTTTACCAGCTACGTAAAACTTCTTTACCAGCGTAATTAAAACTTCAAGCTAAAGCAATTCTTCTGGCTACGTGGATTGCATGACATCACTCATGTCTCACGACAGCATATTATTATTACTTGTAATATTCCGAAGTAGAACACGTTATTGTATTGTTCTGCGGCGGCGGCGGCAGCGAATGCGGCGCCGATCGAGCCCACAGATTAATGCAAACGAGTATGTCGCGGCCGATACGAGTATTACGTGGACGGCTGCTTCCAGCTTATCTTGGAGCGCTTGAAAAATTGCATTAATTTTGCGACGGCAAGCCCACCGATTGAGGAAAATACGAATTCTCTAGTCAATTCTTTGAGATAGAAAATCAGATGTAACTAAAAATCCACCGGTATCAAAAATAAGTATCACACTTTTAAAATTACAGTACCTTTTTAAGTAAGTACATAAGATATACCTACTTTCGAAATAAAAAAGCCTCGAAAGAAAGTATAATTATGTAGGTATATAAAAACTTCACAGCCACAGTTTCAAAGAAAGCTGATAAGATTTGCTATGACACGTTTTTATTTGAAATCTGTAACTTCTACAGTTTTCAGAAACAAGAAACATTTTTACAAATGTGGTACTTTTGAACATCAGTGTATATAAGTATGAAGTTTGCTCAACTACGAATAGAATTAGCACAGACTTGTCGTGATGTGAGTGAATTAATTAACGGCTGTAGAGCTGTTAATAAATCCTTAATGCCTGTGGGTAAAAAAGAATAAAAATCAGAATTTTCACTTGTTAAGTTGCACTCTCCAAAATGTGACAATAAACCGATACTACGAGGGGAGGACCTAGATGACAAAGTAAGTTCATAGGACACGCTAATTGGAGATATTACGCAGAGTGAATCAAAGCAAGTAGCGAGTAAAATTTCCGCATAGAGTGAGGGACAATAGCTTTTCTGCCCTCTAGTATAAGCGCGAGTATCGAATACGAAGAAACATATTTCAATGTGTATGACTCTCAGATTCAACTGGGAGCTGCGTGTTTGATGTGAGCTAGAGCTTCGAGAGGCATGCACGGGGCTTGGGCTCCGTGGTGCATTTTGTACGGGTATTATAAGGATTTTTAGTGGGATCTTCAAATAAAGCAAACGAGTATTTTCAATGACGTCGCACAATCTTCAGATATATTTACTAATGCCCGTATAACTACCAAATACGTGTTTGCAGAACAATTGCTTATTGAATCAGTGAGCCGATCGGCACAGCAAAACTTCTAGAGATAAGTTATTGATCATTATACGAAAGTCATAATGTGCAATACATCGCTTGCAGAGTCTGTACAATACTGTAGAAAAGCCACTCGAACGAACCTTTTAAACATTAATTAGAAATGTGAAGATAAAAAATGTCGCTTTCTTTGTTTTTTTTTTAATTTCAAATGCTGTTTTCTCCATACATTTAGTTCGATAACGTTTTTTTTTTTGGCTTATGCGCCAGATAATATAATATAATTATCTGGCGCATAAGCCAAAAAATAAATCGTTGTAAGTAAACTATCAGACGAGAGTGTTGTTGCACGCTTGTAATTGGGTGTTAGGCCAGAATCTGTCATTCAACATTTTGCATATTCAACATTATGAGAATTCAAAATTCTGGGATTTAACTAAGTGAGAGTTCAACATTATAAGAATTCAACATTTTGAGAATTCAACCTAATAGTCCGGAAGGGATTATAAGTTCATAGATGCGAAGTCTTATTAAAAAAAGAAGTTAAAGTCGAGTTCGGCCTGAGTTATATACGTATATAATAATAATAAAGACAAAAAGTATATATTTAGAACGACAATTCCCATATAGCCAAACCTTACTAAATCATAAATAATGTATGCGGCGCGGTGCACTCTCGACAGCGTTGTAGGTATATCCCTATATGGAAATGTTTAATGTTATGTTTATTGTGATTTCCAGTAGATTAAAAACTAACTGAGAATTTATAAAAAAAATACCTGATACATGGCGTCGGATTGGACTTAAGAGCAGTATAAAGGAACTAGCTGTTGCCCGCGACTACGTCCGCGTGGGCTTTAGTTGAGTAAAGTGTTTGCAAATAAGATAGGGATAGTTTTAGCGCATGCAAAAGAGTTGTCATACTAACTTTGACAAACCCCTTTTATCCCCTTAAGGGTTGATTTTCGAAAGACTACTTTACACGTCTTTCATGACTTTCAATGAAGGACCTTTATACTGAATTTCATTCGAATAACTTAAAAAACGGCAAAGTTTCTTTCAAACTTTTCGCGCCCCTTTTATCCCCTTAAGAGATGATTTTCGTAAAACTATTTTACATGTTTTCAAGAGATTCAATGAAGGACATTTATTCTGAATTTCTTTCGAATAACTTCATAAATGGCAAAGTTTCATACTAACTTTGCACCCCCCTCTTACCCCCTTAAGGGATGATTTTTGAAAAACAGTTTCACATGTGTTTCATGACGACCTCTGTGGCGTAGCGATTAGCGCATCTGCTTACCATGTGAGAGGTCCCGGGTTCGATCCCCGGCTGGAGAGAAAAAAAAACTCCAGGTCTTGGATGTTTACATGTTTGTGACGTCGCTGTTTCTGGTTCCCACGACACAGGGTATCCTAGTGTGGGGCCAGAAGCAATGTATGTGCCTGTGTGTAAATGTTTATGTTATGTTTATGACTTTCAGTAAAGAATCTTTATTCTGAATTTCATTCGAATAACATCAAAAACGGCAAAATTTCATACTAACTTTGCACCCCCTTTTACCCCCTTAGTGGATGAATTCACAAAAAGGGATATCGGATATAATCATCATTAGAAACTTATGATCCAAATACCACTTTTTATTGAGATAACTTTGAAAATCAAAGAACTTTCATACTAACTTTGCACCCCCATTTTACCCCCTTAAGGGATGATTTTTGGATAAATATTTTACACGTGTTTCATGACTTTTAATGAAGACCCTTCATACAGAGTTTCATTTAAATAACTTTAAGTTTCATACTAACTTTGCACCTCTTTTTTACCCCCTTAGTGGGTGAATTCACAAAAAGGGATATCAGAAATAATCATCATTAGAAACTTACAACCCAAATAGCACTTTTTATTGAGATAACTTTGAAAATCAGAGAACTTTCATACTAACTTTGCACCCCCCTTAAGGGATGATTTTCAGAAAAATATTTTACACGTTTTTCATGACATTCAATGAAGAACCTTCATACTGAGTTTCATTCAAATAAAAATGTTTCAATGAGGGATTTTTCTGACAGCTAAGAAAAGTAGTTCCAAATGAGCCGCTTTCAGAAGAACTAAAAAAAAAAACGAATGGCTGTCAAAGGAATTCAATTTTGGACCTCAGTCCAATAGCCATGTGTGATACATCATCGAATACGTCTCAGCGAGCTGAATAAAAGTTACTATGACGTCAACAGCCAAATGTTTGTCCTTTCGGAGTTATATTGTATTGAAAAAAAACTAACATTTTCAATTTCAAAAAAATAACATGTATTATGGCGCAATTTCATTGGTCGTTAACTCGTTCGGTTTACAGCATACGGGAAGTCCCCGCAGGCGACATAACAACCAAAGAAAGTTACAAGTCGATACGTGTTCGTTACATCGCCTGCAGGGATTCCCCGCATGCTTTATACCGACCAATGAAATTCATCAGTTGATATACAGCTTGCGGGGTGGGCTGTGAGTCAAATATTTTTTCATTATTCAATTTTATTCGTGAGTGCTTGTTGAATTAGAAAGACGCTCCGCAAAATGGCTGATCGCTTTACGGATTCGCAAATGTTAAAACTTGTGGAAATCTATTGTTAATAACTGGCGACGAACATTGAGGTTCTCCTACATGCGGACCCTATCGACTAATGAAAACGGTTTCCCCGGATGCGGGCCCTGTGGCACGCGTTCCAGAAATCTCTCGCACTCCGCATGCGGGCCATATCGACTAATGAAAACGGTTCCCCGAATGCGGGCCCTGTGGCACGCGTTCCAGAAATCTCTCGCACCCCGCATGCGGGCCCTATTGACTAATGGCTATTGGGCTGAGGTCCAAAACTGCATTCCTTTGATAGCCATTTGTTTTTTTTTCTTCTGAAAACGGCTCATTAGTCAGTAGATGACATTTTTAAGAGAGGGTTTTTGTTTTTCTAATGGGAATTGCCAGTTTATTCTGTGGTTTTTCCTCTTTTTTTTGGCTCTTGCATTTGATTGTGATTGGACTTCGAACAACTGCTACTGGTGCTAAAATCATGGAAACCGAATGATGTTGCTCAGTTGATCACAGATTCCTTCCAGTTGATGAAATTACAGAACAGTAATAAAGTTTTTATCTGTGGCAAGCAATTAGAAAAAAAGGTAGGGTAATTCATCCAGTGATTGACCACTGAGCGTCCGTTACCCTTTGTTACATAATTAAATTATAATTAAATTGTTGAGGATTTCTGGGATAATTATTTTCTGTTTTGGTAAAGATTTTCTTAGGTGAAATTATTTTTGTTCATGTGAAAATTTATTGAAATTTAAAACTATTTTGTAGCCATTGATTCCACCTTGTTTTTAATACTTTTAGCTCGAATTTGCTAAAAATATATTATAACAAGTAACCCATATATTTGTATTTATTTATCTACAACGCACCTATCTTACTAAAACCTAACTCTAGTCTACACTTAAACTAGAGTCGCATTTTGAATCAAAATCATTTATTTTTAAACATCCTGTATAGTGAAATTGCATAAGTGTGAGTACTGTGAACGTGCCAGCTTTAGATAACAGACCTATACAGGCACATACATTGCTTCTGGCCCCACACTAGGATAACCTGTGTCGTGGGAACCAGAAACAGCGACGTCACAAACATGTAAATATCCAAGACCTGGGTTTCTTTTTTTTTTTTGTCCCCAGCCGGTATTCGAACCCAGGACCTCTCGCATGGTAGTCAGATGCGCTAACCGCTGCGCTACAGAGGTCGTCAGGTCGAGGTATAAAAATAATGTTTTGGGGTTATATTTTCCCAACTTTAGTATTTCGCAACTGGCTCTTTTTTCAGTTATTCAAATATTTTTTTTAAATTGGGGGAAGAAAATAAGAAAATAATTAAATAAAACGCAATTTACAAACAGAAACGGAACGCCATCGATTGTTTTATCTTGCAAGCTCAGAATAATCTATGTTTGCAAGCCAAGAAAAATACAACTGTCATGTCAAAGTGGTCCCATGAGTTAATTAATTTTGGCTTTTATTGTTACATTATTAAGGATCTTACCGTGGGACTACATCACACCAAACAGGTGAAACGTGGAGGGAGGTGAAACGATCTTTAGGTGTTCTGTGGGACTGCCTCAGGCAAAACTAAAAAAGAAGATACTTGCCATCTCCACAACAAACTTGACATTGGCAGAATCCTAGTGGTGACATTAAAAAATAATTTAATTGAATTTAAGTCTCGTCACTCTTCAGGAAAAACATACTTGGTTTTTATTGTAACTGAAAGAGGTAAGCGTGGCAGAGAAGCAATAATAGGTTATTGTTTTATTTTATTTTATTACTTATCTATGGAAAACCAACAGCTGTTATAACAGTATATGAAACTTATAAAACTAGTTAGTGAGCCAATTACAGGTTTTCACCTATAGCAACCGACTGCTACATTTCTGCAAGGAAATAAAAAGAGTAGTAACACAGTAAGTACATTCAGCATGCATCGCATTATGTTCGATGAATACAGCCATTATTAATATACAGGGTTACAGGGAAAGTCGTACACAATATTAAAGGAGGTTATTATTTACGTCATTTCTTATGGATTTTATTCTATTATATAGGGTCCGAAATTTAACCGTTATGGAGATATTGACTGTTAAAGATTTAAAAAAAATATGAAATTTTTTTGGCTTTTTGATTGATTTTTTCTCAGAATAGAGCTCATAAAGCGTTTTTTTTAATGTATTTAGTTAAAAGGCATGTCAATTCATAAAAAATATCAGCAAAAGCTGCACCTACTACTAACAGCTTTAAAAAACTGCTCGGCAACGGTTAGAATTAAATATTTTTTCTCTAAATATTATTCACATTGAAGTTCTTAAAAAAAAAATTACGTATGGAACTTATTCAGCAAATAATTTTAAAAACTTTTACGACTCTTTAGCTATTCAAAAAGGTATAACATTTAATAGGTATGTGAATAAAATTTTAAAATAATGTTATTTGAGTAGGCTCTAGTGGTAGTACCGACATAACTGAACTTCGATGCAAAAAAAATATTTTTACTTCCTGGCACCTTTAAACTATGTAAAAAGGTCAGATAGGCTTTTTTGTGCTATGAAGACATGCTGTCTCAGGTGTTCAGGTACCTACCTATTTCAGTATTTCTTTTTTACAATATTCTATCTATCTATTATTTTTGTGTTAGTCTGCTCTTGTGATTCTTCCGTTAATACGTGCTCTGCAAATGATTTGCGTTTTAGAAACTTCTACGTCTCTTTAGGTATTAAAAAACGTATATCACTTGCTATCACACATCAAAAAAACGTTAGCCAAGTGTCACTTAAGATGGCAAACAGTAAATTTTTAGTTGAGGTAAATACGTGCTCTTTGATAATTTCCCGTAAAACGCGACTTAGTTAGGATTTTTGTATTTATTCATCTTCATTCTGTGACTTGGCTTGGATTTTGAACTGATTCATCTTCATTTTTAACATGGTTGCCTCTATTTCTAATACGAATTCTCATTCTTTTTTTTTTTATTACTCTTCACTATAGAAGTTCGCAGGTTTCTCCTCATTTTAACAGCCGTTTCTGCAAATATTCTTTGTCTCAAAATTTCGACATGTTCAAGTGGCGTCATTTTGTTTTAAATTATGCTTTTAACATGATCTCATACATAAAAATCCATTGGCGTTAGATCAGGGCTCATAGCCGGCCATGCAATGGGACCGTCTGTTCTAATCCATTTATTTGGGAAGGTCTCGTCCAACCATGCTTCCATGGTGCGCTGGGCAGCCGTCATGTAGAAAAAACATTGTCTCGTCTCAATGCAATAGAAATGTCGTCCATCAACAAGGGTAACTCCTCCCTCAAAAAGTTTTCATATGTGTCTCGCCATTCAAATCACAGAATGAAAATGAATCAGTCCGAAATCCAAGCCAAGTCTCAGTATGAAGATGAATCAGTTCAAAATCCAAGCCAAGTCACAGAATGAAGATGAATAAATACAAAAATCCTAACTAAGTCGCGTTTTACGGGAAATTATTAACGAACACGTATTTACCTCAACTAAAAATTTACCGTTTGCCATCTTAAGTGACACTTGGCTAACGTTTTTTCGATATGATTGCAAGTGATATACGTTTTTTAATACCTAAAGAGACGTAGAAGTTTCTAAAACGCAAATCATTTGCAGAGCACGTATTAACACATCTACCACGGAAGAATCATACGAGCACACTAACACAAAAATAATAGATAGATAGAATATTAACCTGTTATTTAAGATTTTATGTATTGTTTTATTTCTTTTGTGCAGTAAAGTGTAACAAACAAACAAACAAATATTGTGAAAAAGAAATACTGAAATATGTAGGTACCTGAACACCTGAGACAGCATGTCTCCAGAGCACAAAAAAGCTTATCTGACCTTTTTACATAGTTTAAAGTTGCCAGGAAGTAAAAAAAATTTTTTTGCATCGAAGTTCAGTTATGTCAGTACTACCACTAGAGCCTACTCAAATAACATTATTTTAAAATTTTATTCACATACCTATTAAATGTTATACCTTTTTGAATAGCTAAAGAGTCGTAAAAGTTTTTAAAATTATACGCAGAATGAGTTCCATACGTAAATTTTTTTTTAAGAGCTTCAATGTGAAAAATATTTAGAGAAAAAATATTTAATTCTAACCGTTGCCGAGCAGTTTTTTAAAGCTGTTAGTAGTAGGTGCAGCTTTTGCTGATATTTTTTATCAATTGACATTCCCTTTAACTAAATACATTAAAAAAAACACTTTATGAGCCCTATTCTGAGAAAAAATCAATCAAAAAGCCAACTGAAGCCTGCCATTCTCCTTTGCTGAAAATAATTTTATTTCTTACTAGCTGTTGCCCGCGACTACGTCCCCGTGGGCTTTAGTTGAGTAAGTGTTTGCAAATAAGATAGGGATACTTTTAACGCATGCGACGCACGCTTCGCAACCCCCTCATACCCCCTTAAGGGATGATTTTCGAAAGACTACTTTACACGTCTTTCATGATTTCCAATGAAGGACCTTCATACTGAATTTCATTCGAATAACTTCAAAAATGGCAAAGTTTCATACTAACTTGCACCCCCCTTTTATCCCCTTAAGAGATGGTTTTCGAAAAACTATTTTATATGTGTTTCAAGACATTCAATGCAGAACCTTCATTCTAAATTTCATTCGAATAACTTCATAAACGGCAAAGTTTCATACTAACTTTGCACCCCCCTCTTACCCCCTTAAGGGATGAATTTCGAAAAACTATTTTACATATTTTTCATAACATTTAATGAAGGACCTTCATATTGAATCTCATTCGAATAAATTCAAAAACGGCAAAGTTTCATACTAAGTTTGCACCCCCCTTTTTCCCCCTTTAGAGACGATTTTAAAAAAAATATTTTACACGTTAATCACAATTTTTAATGAAGAACCTTCGTACCAAATCACATTCGAATAACTTCAAAAACTGCAAAGTTTCATACTAATTTTGAACCCCCATTTTACCCCCTTAGGGGTTGATTTTTCAAAAATCCTTTCTTAGTGCTCCCTTACGTTACAAAAGGAACCTCTGTGCAAAATTTCAAGTTTCTAACTCTTATAGTTTAGGCCCTGGGTTGATATGTCAGTCAGTCAGTCAGTCAGTCAGTCAGTCAGTCAGCTTCTCCTTTTATATATAATATATATAGATATATATAGATAGATATATTTCGCATAGTGCTTCTGACTACTATGATAGACGCCCACCCACTGTTGGCCATAGACCTTTTCTCCGTCATGCCAAAGTCCCTTAGCTAGGCCTACCCACGGAATAACTTTTCGTACATATATAAATTTACGCCTGTATCTTAGAGGGGTACGCAGACACCAGGAACTACTTACCATGACCCTGACAGATGAACTTCCCTTCATAGACATTCATTAGTCGCAAATATGTTATTTTTTTATTTTGTTTTGTCTTTTTACAAAGCTTGTGATCATATGGGATCACATGTAGTTTAATATGTGGCACATAAATACATTTTAGTCTGGAATAGTCAGATAAATACACGGCAATTTCACGCGAACAAAGTGGCGGTGTTACAGAAATTTCCGTGTGTTTTTCTGAGCTATTCCAGACCTATTATTTATTGCTGTGCCAAATGTCATCCAGATCCGTCCGGGATGTCTTGTTTATTTTTGATTTTTAATACTAGTAAGAATTAACTGGTTTTCCTTCTTGGTGTTTGAATCATCAACTAAATTGCGTCATTTGATTCCAGAAAGTCCAGCGCGATATGCACCGATAGCCTTGGACCCCGGCGAGATATAAGCCGCGGCCGCCGCCTTCCGACGCAGTATCTCCCTCAGCGCGGTGCAATATTAAACAATCTCCTTTAAGTAACTAAACAAGCTAACGATGCGTTTACTGGTGTTGTTCTGTGTAGTAGCGAGCGCGGCGGCGGCACCCTGGTACCGACACGACGATGATTTCGGCGCACTCGGCGACTTCTTCTCCCACGACCATATCACACACACACGACCCGACAAGAACCACTTATGGATGCAGGTCGACGACAATACGGCAGATCAGCTGTTCAAAGACCTTAACAAGCACTTCCCCACGGCCAGAGTGGCCTATGAGTACCTGCTGGTGGCGCAGCTGCCTGGCTATGAGACTAAGGATATCGTCGTGAAGGGGCAGCCCGGTGAGCTCGTTATCGAGGCTGTCAAGCGCAAGGGGCACGTTACCACTACATACCGTAACGTGAGCCCGCTGCCCGCCAACCTCGCAGGGACGGACGGCCGCTGGAGCTACGAGAATGGAGTGCTCACCATCTCTTTCCTGCTCAAGAAGAATACGGCGCTGACGACTGAGAGCGCGATCGATAGCGCTACTGAGGGCGCGACCGTAAGCGTCACGCCGACAGCCAGCGCGTCCGTCAGCCGCGAGGAGCTGGAAACTGAGAAACCCAAAGGAAGGCACGAGCATTTCGGAGAGGGAAAGAGCGAGGCGGATGACATGACGCGGACGCCGACCAATGAGATCAGCAGCAACAACCTCAACCCGAAGGGCGACGTAGAGTTTATGGGTTAAGTTCGTTCCGGTGCAGGTCGAGTGAGCTGAGTGCTTATACTGAGTTTTTTCATTTCACTTTCGATAGCGAAAGCGTTTGAAATTTGTATAGGAGTGACAAAGCGCCACCTAGTTGTCTCTTTGTCACTCCTATTCAAATTGCAAATAGTACTTCCATAAGTATTCCCGCCAAATAAAACCCTCTGATCTTCTGTCAATCTTGTTATGCTCCAAGCGGTTCACCAGCGCCACAACGCTACAGTGTCTGTATAATCTCATGTTAAAAGTGACTTTTGAGAACCATGGCTGTGAACCTAAGGCAAGAAATCTAGTACTCGATAGCGTTAACGCTAAAAACGTCCGTTCTTCGCCGTTTCCAGATATTTTTATTCTTTGTCACGGGCCGTAAAAATCACTTTTAGCGTAGTTGAGACAAGGTGCTACACTTTTTGAAAAATCGATGTGTATAAAAATAATACGATTTTATTCCTCGCTTACGCTAGTAGGCACGCCTTAACCCTTAAACGGCCATGGATAGGATAATTTTTTCATTGGTTTTGGACTTTATCTCAAAGCGATAAGGTTCAATTTAAAGTGAGAACTATTATCCCTATGGCTTATTAAGGGTTAATAGCCATTCATTTAATACCCGCTACGTAATCTTGCGTCCAGTGAGTCCTTTCATAAAAAGCCTTAAATCGCAAATTTATAGGATTGTATTGAAATCTTGTTTTGGTATCACAAAGGGAGATTGATTTAAAATAAAACATTTTTTTTGAAACTGTGATCAGCGCAATTATTTATAAATGTTAAGAGGATTCAGTTCAAAAAATTCTCTGACCCGGCGACCGTGAACTGGGCGACGCGCGCAGCGTGGGCAAACCGTTAGAAACCTCAAATGGTTGACTATGATGATAATATCTGGCTACGCGAAGAAATAGTCTCGCACCAATTTCATTACGTCTGCCTTGCTGGTTAGCCGTTAAGGCGCTTACCTACCAAGAGAGGTCATGGATTTGATTCTCACTAGGGGTCACCACACATTTGTACAAATAGCCTCAGTCTGGGCGATTTTTTGTGTTTGTAATCTCCTTGGCTATGGAGCTATGGAAAGAGCTATGCTCGGAATTTCTCACGAGAATGAGAATTTTATATACCTACTAGCTGACCCGGCAAACGTTGTTTTGCCAGAAAGGGGTATTAAAAACAGATAACAACCTATTCTCAGACCTAAAGATTGTATTTATAAAATTTCATCAAAATCGGCTAAGCCGTTTCGGAGGAGTATGCACAATTGCGCACTAACATTGAGACACGAGAATTTTATATTATACTAGCTGCCCCGGCGAACTTTGTTCCGCCAAATTTTGTTTTTTCACTTAGGGCTATGAAAAATAGATAACCTATTCTCAAACCTACCCAATATACATGTAAAGTTTCATGAAAATCGATGAAGCTGTTTCGGAGGAGTATGCGCACTAACATTGAGGCATGATAATTTTATGTATTAGATTGTACATGTTATATATGTCGCAGTAAAGTAGTTAAATCAGAGATTCAATTGAACCTCTAGACAGTCAATCAAAGATCGATATTTAATGAAGTCGCTACCATTTTGATTTCAAATAAAGCAGCGTCGAAAACGTTTAACTATCTAACTGACTGAAAGCCAGCATGTTGATTAATAATCTAAAACAAGATGGCGGTCACGACAACAGCTGATTACTTTTAGAGTCTTTCTTTTGGCAAACGTTGTGTAACGTTGGTTTGTTGTGTGAGTGGTATTTTGTTTCAAAATGTGGTCTTTGGTGAAATTGACATGTTGTCGACTCCGCCAAGATTATTTCATTTGTTATTGTTATTTCGGTGTCATCGTGAAGAACTGAGAGCTTGGAAATTCCGTGTTTTGTTTTATTGTAATAGGTTTTTGTAGTGAGTTCTTTTTCCAAAGATTTTGCAAGATGATGAGCGACATCAAGGTAGGTTTGTGAGTTTATTTCGTTAGTTTTTTCATTTCCCTAAATAATGAAATATCTTGGTACCCTTTAAAAGCTCAATTCTTACCAAGTAAGTGGGCATGACGACGCCTAAGGTGGACGTGACGTTACATCATGAAATACCTAGGAACATTTAGGAAACTCGTTAAACGTTTCGTTCACTCACTTGTATGACGGAACTTTAGCGACTTGATTGAATATCGATCTTTGATTGACTGTCTAGAGATTCAATTGACTCTCTGATTTAACTACTTTACTGTGACATATATACATGTACATATTATAGAAGGTGTTGATTTGTAAAGTAACGCCTGACTCGGGGTAGTTTCTGCTTATCAGTATTGAAAATATGACAAGAAATAGGGCTCAGAGACAATCCTAAATGCGGCATTAGCGAATCCATGTTAATATTTAAGAGCCGGTTTCTGAATTGAGAAATTCACTGAGTAAATATTTAAGTGACGTACTGTATTTTCACTTTCACTTTCACTTTCACGCTCTTTTCTGAGAAACTTGACGAGACAGCAATACGGTTAAGAAGCTACTTAGCGAAATTCTCAATTCAAAAACCACCCCCAAGCCAGTCAGTAAATTTCAAATTAAAATATTTTATTTATAGAACAGACTAAACGTTTACTTTATGAACGTTCAAAGTTTTTGTTAGTTTCACAATTAATAGATTACATGGAGAAGAAACTAACAAAATGTTAGAAAATATAAAACCGTGCACAATAGCATTTCAATTCTCCCACGTTAGCCCCCAAACCATTTTGAAAGCATTTAAACAAATAAATATAAAGAAAACCGAAGATCTCTGGGGACTATCAGTTAAATTGATATCCACGGTAATTCATATCATGGCACCACACCTTGCTATAATTTTTAATAAATGTATTGATCAGGGGACGTTCCCTGATCTATTAAAGTTTAGTAAAATTGTTCCTTTATTTAAGTCAGGTGACAGTGATGATCCGAACAATTTTAGACCCGTAGCAATACTTCCAGTATTTAGTAAAGTATTTGAAAAAATCATTTTACACCAATTGCTGACACACTTCACATTAAATAAACTCTTCCATAAAAAACAATTCGGTTTCACTAAGGGTCGTTCAACGACAGACGCAGGTGTGGCGTTGATGAATCACATCTTTGATGCGTGGGAGGAGGCGCAGGATGCCATCGGGGTTTTCTGTGACCTATCCAAAGCTTTTGATTGCGTAGACCACAAAACCCTCCTTCGTAAGATGATCAGATACGGTCTCAGTAATAAATCTTTAGAACTTCTTAGATCGTATTTAGCTAATAGAGTGCAGAAAGTTGATATTAATGGAGTTAAGTCAGCCGGATCCGATGTTAAAATAGGAGTTCCTCAGGGTTCAATTTTAGGGCCGTTCCTTTTCTTAGTGTATGTTAATGATCTGCCGTACCTAGTTGAGAAATTGTCACAAATAGTATTGTTTGCGGATGACACTTCTCTAATTTTTAAAACCAAGAGAGGTCAATCTAATTTAGACGATGTAAACAATGCACTTTCTGGTCTATATATTTGCCAGTATACTATTTATTGTTGCAAGGTTTTTGACTTGTATTAAATAGATATGGATGTTAAACTTAATAAAATACATGTAATGTTAGTAACATTGAGCACAGGCGTAACCTGAAGTCTGCCTGGTAAACGCGACGCCACAGGAAGCATCTGTCGCCGTCGCGCGAGCCATCGTCTCACCGTATTGTGGAAGTGGATATGACAGAAGTATCTACGTACTACACGGTTCTTTAACAGTAGCAAAATATATTATGAAGTCTACTTGCAACCCATTATAGGGCACAGGCGTTTCTGTTATGTTAAGAGTATGGGCTCTAATCACCGCGCGTGCCCACCGCGGATTGGCGATTTCAAGCGCCGTGGTAATGGATAGCTCAGACACTCAAGTTTTCTCACATTGTTTTCCTTCACCGCCAGCGAGTGGTATTGTTACTAGTAACCATAGTAAAAAATATAATAAACCATAATACACTACATAATACCTATAGGGGAAGCCCGGGCAAAGTGGATAACCGAGGTAAAGCGAATAATGCGATTTTACTAGAATTTACACTAGCAGGTGTTACAAGCCCTGGCGGAGTGGATGAATGGCCCGAGTGACGAAGCGATGACAGTAAAACCAAAACAATCAAGTCGTTTGTTTCGCGCTGGTGAAAAAAAAACCAAAACTCCCTCTTTTCTTGTGATTTTCGATTAGGTATGTGTTAATTTCGTTTGTTTATAGCGTATAGTAATTCAAAAGTACTTTTGTTTGATCATTTGAGTATGTGTCGAAGTACTATTTGTGATTTTAATTTTACACTTAACGGCTCACAATAATTACGTAACTACCATTGTTATTTCAAAAAGTTGCTCGCTGAGCAAAGCGAATATGGGAAAAGAGGATAAGCTATCAACTTTACCAGTATACATTTACTAAGCGTTTTTTTTTTCATTGTGTCCTCATCAGGATGGTGTTCCAATATAAACGAAAAACAAAACAAGCATCATGATCAGCATACGCTCTACAAGCATCAATGAATGAGATAAAATAAGATAAAGAATCTATGAAGGAACAGCTACCAAACAATTACCAAATAATACCAGCTACCTTATACAGACACCTGAAATCTGGAAGAACAATCAAAGAGCTAGCCAGATTTGCTCCAATTTTATGGAAGGAAAACTGAAAAAAAAACTAAAATAGATTGCTTTTGCCTGGTCTGCACTGAGAAGGACAGTGAACCACCTTCAGAAGACTGGATACAGTGCACACAGTATCCAGTCTTCTGAAGTTGCCGAACCCAGTTGCCGGTGGACACACGAAGCATGCACATCATATGGAGGTCGAAGCAGTTACTTCTGCGACGAATGTGAAGATTAATTGTTTAATTGAAGTGTTTATAAAGCCTTATCCACTTTGCCCCTGTGACATATCCGCTTTGCCCGACCGGGCCGGGCAAAGCGGATTTATGACTAATGTTTAAATGTTAAGTTTTAAGATGTTATAACGTTTAAGTTTACAATTTTTTATTTTTGATATTGAAAGATGATTACCATGTGCCATTAAAAGTGATTAAAGAAATCTTGATGACTTTTTTTATTTATTAAATTAACCTTAGCATATTCTCTTTGCCCGGGCTTCCCCTAGCTATATCAACGTAGCTTAGAAAAACCAAACTTGAATTAATTTTACCAGCTACGTAAAACTTCTTTACCAGCGTAATTAAAACTTCAAGCTAAAGCAATTCTTCTGGCTACGTGGATTGCATGACATCACTCATGTCTCACGACAGCATATTATTACTACTTGTAATATTCCGAAGTAGAACACGTTATTGTATTGTTCTGCGGCGGCGGCGGCAGCGAATGCGGCGCCGATCGAGCCCACAGATTAATGCAAACGAGTATGTCGCGGCCGATACGAGTATTACGTGGACGGCTGCTTCCAGCTTATCTTGGAGCGCTTGAAAAATTGCATTAATTTTGCGACGGCAAGCCCACCGATTGAGGAAAATACGAATTCTCTAGTCAATTCTTTGAGATAGAAAATCAGATGTAACTAAAAATCCACCGGTATCAAAAATAAGTATCACACTTTTAAAATTACAGTACCTTTTTAAGTAAGTACATAAGATATACCTACTTTCGAAATAAAAAAGCCTCGAAAGAAAGTATAATTATGTAGGTATATAAAAACTTCACAGCCACAGTTTCAAAGAAAGCTGATAAGATTTGCTATGACACGTTTTTATTTGAAATCTGTAACTTCTACAGTTTTCAGAAACAAGAAACATTTTTACAAATGTGGTACTTTTGAACATCAGTGTATATAAGTATGAAGTTTGCTCAACTACGAATAGAATTAGCACAGACTTGTCGTGATGTGAGTGAATTAATTAACGGCTGTAGAGCTGTTAATAAATCCTTAATGCCTGTGGGTAAAAAAGAATAAAAATCAGAATTTTCACTTGTTAAGTTGCACTCTCCAAAATGTGACAATAAACCGATACTACGAGGGGAGGACCTAGATGACAAAGTAAGTTCATAGGACACGCTAATTGGAGATATTACGCAGAGTGAATCAAAGCAAGTAGCGAGTAAAATTTCCGCATAGAGTGAGGGACAATAGCTTTTCTGCCCTCTAGTATAAGCGCGAGTATCGAATACGAAGAAACATATTTCAATGTGTATGACTCTCAGATTCAACTGGGAGCTGCGTGTTTGATGTGAGCTTTGAGCTTTGAGAGGCATGCACGGGGCTTGGGCTCCGTGGTGCATTTGTACGGGTATTATAAGGATTTTTAGTGGGATCTTCAAATAAAGCAAACGAGTATTTTCAATGACGTCGCACAATCTTCAGATATATTTACTAATGCCCATATAACTACCAAATACGTGTTTGCAGAACAATTGCTTATTGAATCAGTGAGCCGATTGGCACAGCAAAACTTCTAGAGATAAGTTATTGATCATTATACGAAAGTCATAATGTGCAATACATCGCTTGCAGAGTCTGTACAATACTGTAGAAAAGCCACTCGAACGAACCTTTCAAACATTAATTAGAAATGTGAAGATAAAAAATGTCGCTTTCTTTGTTTTTTTTTTTTTTTTAATTTCAAATGCTGTTTTCTCCATACATTTAGTTCGATAACGATTCTTTTTTTGGCTTATGCGCCAGATAATATAATATAATTATCTGGCGCATAAGCCAAAAAAATAATCGTTGTAAGTAAACTATCAGACGAGAGTGTTGTTGCACGCTTGTAATTGGGTGTTAGGCCAGAATCTGTCATTCAACATTTTGCATATTCAACATTATGAGAATTCAAAATTCTGGGATTTAACTAAGTGAGAGTTCAACATTATAAGAATTCAACATTTTGAGAATTCAACCTAATAGTCCGGAAGGGATTATAAGTTCATAGATGCGAAGTCTTATTAAAAAAAGAAGTTAAAGTCGAGTTCGGCCTGAGTTATATACGTATATAATAATAATAAAGACAAAAAGTATATATTAAGAACGACAATTCCCATATAGCCAAACCTTCATCATCAACCCATTATGTCCCCACCGAGGGGCACGGGTCTCTTCCCTGAGGAAGGTATAGGCCATATTCCACCACGGGGGCCAAGTCCGGATTGGTGGAGGCTTGTAAGACTAGTGGCTGGTCTTACTGTCAGAAGTTTTCAAGCCGCCCCTAAAGGCCTCTGACTTGGCTTAACGACTGCCATCTATCGACGGCAGCCGGCACCAACTGCTTAACGTACCTTGCGAAGCACGGAATCGCTCGGAAAAAATGCCACTAGCGTTAGTCATAGACGGTGACCCATCCATGGACTGAACGCGCCGTATGTTGCTTAACCTTAGTGATCGTTTAAGATCACTCAGGCAGCCCAGGCTACGAGCGATTCCAGGCTACGAGCCAAACCTTATTAAATCATAAATAATGTATGCGGCGCGGTGCACTCTCGACAGCGTTCAAGCGCAGACGCGTATGCAAATGTCACGTGTGTCACGCACTCCGCGCGCCGCCGCCGCCGCCGCCAGCCCGCGATGACGCATTGATTTTCACTAGCGACCACAATGCAAACAGCATCGGGTATTATATGTGATGATTCGATGGAAGAAACTCGAAGTGTCCCGTCGCGGGATCTGTTCAATAAACTTACGTGTTCCGTATCAATTATTGCGTACGTATTAACGTAATTCTAAACATATTTTTTTCAGCCTTTCGACGGGCGTGAGCTTTTTTGCCATAATTATAAATTGGAAAATTATCGGTATTGTCATAAAAAGATTAATGTGCTTATATAAGTACCGACAAATATATCCGTACCGACATCTTCAACATTGCCACGACCTCTGTGGCGTAGCGGTTAGCGCATCTGCTTACTATGCGAGAGGTTCCGGGTTCGAACCCCGGCTAGGGAGAAAAAAACCTGAGGTCTTGGATGTTTACATGTTTGCGACGTCGCAGCTGTATCTGGTTCCCACGATACAGGGTATCCTAGTGTGGGGACAGAAGCAATGTAGGTATATCCCTATATGGAAATGTTTAATGTTATGTTTATTGTGATTTCCAGTAGATTAAAAACTAACTGAGAATTTATAAAAAAAATACCTGATACATTGCGTCGGATTGGACTTAAGAGCAGTATAAAGGAACTAGCTGTTGCCCGCAACTACGTCCGCGTGGGCTTTAGTTGAGTAAAGTGTTTGCAAATAAGATAGGGATAGTTTTAGCGCATGCAAAAGAGTTGTCATACTAACTTTGACAAACCCCTTTTATCCCCTTAAGGGTTGATTTTCGAAAGACTACTTTACACGTCTTTCATGACTTTCAATGAAGGACCTTTATACTGAATTTCATTCGAATAACTTAAAAAACGGCAAAGTTTCTTTCAAACTTTTCGCGCCCCTTTTATCCCCTTAAGAGATGATTTTCGTAAAACTATTTTACATGTTTTCAAGAGATTCAATGAAGGACATTTATTCTGAATTTCTTTCGAATAACTTCATAAATGGCAAAGTTTCATACTAACTTTGCACCCCCCCCCCCCTTACCATCCCTTACTTAAGGGATGATTTTTGAAAAACAGTTTCACATGTGTTTCATGACGACCTCTGTGGCGTAGCGATTAGCGCATCTGCTTACCATGTGAGAGGTCCCGGGTTCGATCCCCGGCTGGAGAGAAAAAAAAAACTCCAGGTCTTGGATGTTTACATGTTTGTGACGTCGCTGTTTCTGGTTCCCACGACACAGGGTATCCTAGTGTGGGGCCAGAAGCAATGTATGTGCCTGTGTGTAAATGTTTATGTTATGTTTATGACTTTCAGTAAAGAATCTTTATTCTGAATTTCATTCGAATAACATCAAAAACGGCAAAATTTCATACTAACTTTGCACCCCCTTTTACCCCCTTAGTGGATGAATTCACAAAAAGGGATATCGGATATAATCATCATTAGAAACTTATGATCCAAATACCACTTTTTATTGAGATAACTTTGAAAATCAAAGAACTTTCATACTAACTTTGCACCCCCATTTTACCCCCTTAAGGGATGATTTTCAGAAAAATATTTTACACGTGTTTCATGACTTTGAATGAAGACCCTTCATATTGAGTTTCATTCAAATAATTTCAAGTTTCGTACTAACTTTGCACCCCCTTTTTACGCCCTTAGTGGGTGAATTCACAAAAAAGGATGTCAGAAATAATCATCATTAGAAAATTATAACCCAAATACCACTTTTTATTGAGATAACTTTGAAAATCAGAGAACTTTCATACTAACTTTGCACCCCCTTTTACCCCTTTCAGGGACGATTTTCGGAAAAATATTTTACACATGTTTCATGAATTTCAATGAAGACCCTTCACACTGAGTTTCATTCAAATAACTTCAAAAACAGCAAAGTTTCATACTAACTTTGCACCTCCAATTTACCCCCTTAGGGGATACATTTTCAAAAATCCTTTCTTAGAGCTCCCCTACATTATAAAAGGAACCCCTGTGCAAAATTTCAAGTTTCTAACCCTTACAGTTTGGGCCCTGCTTTGATATGTCAGTCAATCAGTCAGTCAGTCAGTCAGTCAGTCAGTCAGTCAGTCAGTCAGTCAGTCAGTCAGTCAGTCAGTCAGTCAGTCAGTCAGTCAGTCAGTCAGTCAGTCAGTCAGTCAGTCAGTCAGCTTCTCCTTTTATATATATAGATAAAGACTAACGAAAGAAATATCGAGAGAGTGCGGGTGGAAATGTAGGAAGTAGTCGACCCAAGCGAATATATTATTCCAACCAAATAAGGTATTTATTGCGAAGCACAAGATGAAAAGAACTGAGAACTGGCATGCATGACTCCATCCCTTATTCTTATAATGGTAAAGGCACTAAATAATTTGAATTTGACCTCCATAACGGCCAATTTCGATTTCCAGGGATGATGCAGCGTGCCGCGATGATAACAATCTTCTCATGTTGTGTACTGTAGCGCACTACTTTTATTGAAAATGAGCAACAATACTTTTATTTTATATTTTGTCGTTGAGAATCGCCTAGCCTATCTAATGATCGACTGACCTCTAAACAAAAACGTGGCGATTCCCTTTCAATAATTTAAAGTCATCCTAGACGGCAGAGCAGCCAGCTACTATAAAAAGGAATAGCTACAGTACAAAGGTATAAAAAGAGCGGACGAAAAGTGGAATCCTGTAAACTGAGTGTCAAAGCGCAATTCGACTTGTTCAGCGCGTTTGATACTTTGTGGCGCGGCGGCGGCGGCGCCGGCGGCGGCGGCTAATCGCGCATAATTAACAGCCGTGGATCGGTGTTTAACCGAGCGGACCGCGGGGACGACTTTGACTCTATTTGAGCACTGTCCAAGTGATTTTTGAACTAAAACTTTCCTAAGCACAACACATTGTAAGCTTTTAGTCCGGATCTACTTACGGGTGTTGTTATATTGGAAGAGTCCGACCAGGTTTCGCTCCGATTCGCAGAGCCAAGTGCATCATCATCAACCCATTATGTCCCCACCGAGGGGCACGGGTCTCTTCCCTGAGGAAGGTATAGCTCATACTCCACCACGGGGGCCAAGTCCGGATTGGTGGAGGCTTGTAAGATTATTGGCTGGTCTTACTGTCAGAAGTTTTCGAGCCGCCCTAAGGTCTCTGACTTGGCTTAACGACTGCCATCTATCGATGACAGCCGGCACCAACTGCTTAACGTGCCTTGTGAAGCACGGAATCGCTCGGAAAAATGCCACTAGCGTTAGCCATAGACGGTGACTCCTCCATGGACTGAACGCGCCGTATGTTGCATAACCTTAGTGATCGTTTAAGATCACTCCGGCAGCCCAGGCTACGAGCGAGTCTTATCTACATATTTTACTAATCTTTGACGAGCCCCTGGTCCAGCTGGTCCTAGCCAACCCCTACATGATACTGGCATGAGTTTATGTATGTATGCATGAGTTTGTGTCATAAATGGATAGATAATAAATTTATTTAACGGCAGAATACTAAAAATATATTAAAGGTACAACACAAACAACATGAAACATAACATATTTATAAATATACAGATTCTCATTTATTAACATAACACGAAAACGAAACATTAACATTTACATAGAGGCACATAGTACATTGCTTCTCGCCCACACTACGATACACTATGTTGTGGAATCAAAAACAGCGACATCACAAACATGTAAACATCAAAAAAAGAAAGAAGAAAGACACGGTCTAAGTATTGAGCCCCTAAAATGACCCCGATTCAGCAAGTGTTATAAGAGCACCGAGACACCACCTACGCGAATTTAACAATAAATGTTTATTTTAAATTCACGTGCCATAAAATCGAAGAAATTACTTGCGATTTCATGGCATACGATAAAAAATTCAGCGGTAAAGGTAGTGGTGGTCCACCCAATATAACTTGCTAGCCCTCACAGGAGCTGAGGCCTCCCATTTCCTTCCCCTTCATTGTCTTGAAGCAGTCATGCAAGTCAATGGCGCAGTTGGCGTGCCCGCACGTCCGTAAACCGCAGGATTAGCAATTCCGATGAACTCTCGACTCCAGCCCTCGCCCTGACAAGTGCAGCGACTCTGCACAAGTAAACATCAAAGAACCAGCTCTCGAGAGACAGGCGAGCCCGACACCCGCCTTTGGGACACCAAAAAGCTAAAGACAATGGGTCTGGTTCAGAAAAATAGTCAAGTCAATGAACATCAGAAACACCTTTTAATGTGCTTTTGATGTTCAATTCACTAGTAAAAATTGGCTAAAAGAGGAGCACACAAGTTGGATAGCAGGACCTAGATTCTGATAATGCATTGTAGTACAATGACAACTCCATGAACGTGGTGATTTAGTGTCATGGCCGCTTCAAGTCTACGCGTGCACATTGATATAGATACCTTCTAGGCGTCAATGGTATGAAAAAATACGTCACGTCACCTGACGTACTGACTAAAAGAATTGGGGTCTTTTTATATTTTACTCTTTTTAACCCTTAACTGGTTTCGTGGGGGTGGCGCGGCCCCCACGCGTGATATTTTTTTGAATTTCTTTAAAACTATGCACTGTGCGCGGGCGCCATTTCGAGTAATCTTATTACGTCGCGATACACGACGGGTGCCGGAGGTTCGATGCTGCAGCTTTTACCAGAACGGAGGTACGTGCGTTATGGGGGCTGCACGGCCCCCACAATACCAGTTACGTTAGATTTTAGTAAATATTTTATTTTATATATTCGGATTTTTTTCAGTTATTTTGTCAAGGTGACGAGACCTTTAAGTGATCAGGCCATAGAAGAGATATTGGAAGCGGATTTTGACTCTAAATCTGTGTTGCGTGGCTATCTAGAAGAAGATATCAGTGACAACGATGGAATAAGGGATATTGAGCAGTTCCCAACACATAACCATAAATTTTCTACAAAATGTAACAATTGCAAGCATTTCATTTGCAAGTTGCTTAGTAGCACAAAAATACTATGCACTTATTGTCAAGATTGAACTTAGTTGAAATTGAAATTGAAATTGAAAAATGTTTATTTATCACACCAGAATATGTATTTTTATTTTTTATTTTTTTATTTTTATTTATTAAGGAAAACAAACAGTAGTACAATGACAATTTAACATAATTACTTAATTATTTAAAGTGTTGCATAATTGTACCACCAGCACCGTTAACCACAGATTAAATTAAATTGGAGAAACAAAACAGAAAACTTAATATTACGAATGTTCTTGTGCCTTTTGAACGCTAACCTAAACTTAAACTTAAACTTGAACTTGAACTTGAACCGTGCATTGCTCGCATTCAGACTGTTTTCGTATAGGATGGTTTAGTTTATGTACGTAATCTAAGAAAAATAGAGACAGATAACATAATTATGTGATAAAAAGGATAGGGCTCAGCTTAGTGCTGTGAGTGCATGCATCTTCACAGCGCTGATTTTCAGCCCATCCCTGTTCTCACTGAGTAAAACATAACAAGGCTTGCGGAGTCCTAGAGATAACACTATAGTTATATATAACACTTATAAACAAAACATTGTGTATATGCAATAGTGAGCAAATAATGTAGATAATAATTTAGATAATTATACATCAATTTAATCAAATTGTTCCGAATTAAAAATTAAAAAATACAGATTTTATATTACAAAA
This sequence comes from Yponomeuta plumbellus, assembly GCA_947310845.1. NCBI lineage: Eukaryota > Metazoa > Arthropoda > Insecta > Lepidoptera > Yponomeutidae > Yponomeuta > Yponomeuta plumbellus. Next base: position 225,155 of record OX371193.1, on the reverse strand, counting down.
AAAAAGGTACCGAGCAAAGCTCGGTCACCCAGGTTCAGTTCACTTGTATCTAATGTTCCTGAGTCCTTAGGATTATATTTGCGTTCATTTTTTTTTGAAAACGTTGATTATAGGATTATTTCTTTTTATTTTCAAAGTTTATTGTATTATAAATAAGAAATCATATATAGCTCAGCTTAAGACTATCAAAGAAATTGTTTTTGTTTTGTTTGTTTAGTGCAAGAAAAAAAATACCAAAAAGTTATCATTTTTATGTGATCTCTTGTAGTAATTAAGTAAAAAGAATTACACTAATAAAAAATATTTAATCAATAAAACAAGGTTGGTATTAATCTTTTTTATCCTAGAGGCTAATTTGTTATGGGGGCCGCGCGACCCCCACATTCCAGTTAGTTGCGTTAGTCAATTTTACGATACCAGTTGAGGGTTAAGTTAACGTTTCTTGTATCGGCAGGAGTAGTACGATGTCGCTAGTCACGCGTTTAAAATGTCAAATAACACGAATTGTCTGTATATTAATTATAATTTTGACATTTTAGCGCCTTTTTTTGAACAAAATAAAATAAATAAACTCACGCCCATTATCCCCGAGGCACCAACCACTAGAACTGGGCCCACGTTTTTTGAAAAATCCGCATTAATAATATCGGGGACTAAACGATGACGTTCGACCATCAGGTTACTGGTCCACCAACAGACCTTCTTCGAGATGCCATTATGTTATGAATCTAGACTGCAGGTGTCCTGCTTATTTCCACTTCAATCCTGAGACTCCTTGGCTAATGACGTCACCCCTTGTCCGCCGACGGATGACGGCATTGCGTATCCGTTTTTGGCATATTTGACGAGGGATCTAAAACTTGAGTAACTTTTTTCTGACAGTAATTCCGACAGCGACAACTTAAAGATTGGTTCTGACAATCGCACAGCATCTAAAGAGTAACCCTAAATCGATATCAACTTGATACCGTGTGATTTAATGAATATGAATTGAGAATTTCGTTAAGTAACTACTGAGCTGTAGTGATGTCTCGTCAAATTTATCAGAAAAGGGCATGACAGAAAGTTACTTAAGTACATACTTACTTAGCAAAGCAAAATTCTCAATTCAGAAATCCCTATGGGCGGTTGCTAACAGTGAGCTTCCGATCAATAATCAAGACCGCCTGCATATCCCCAGTGTTTACGTGTGCGAATCGTTTGTCATGCTGTCTGAAGTGGACGTCTGTGTTCGGTATAGACGAGCTGAGATCAACGCCGACGGGTCTCATGGGGCGAGGCCGGCTCGGTTGACGCGGTCGTTAGCGACATCTCCTCAACTGTTTCTAACCAGGCATAGAGTCAGCGATATTTGTAATAGTGGTCCATTAGTGACAGTGTGCTTTGTTATCGACCTTTTGTTGTGTTGTTAAAAGTAAAATAAATTCTCTTAAATTTTAAGTTTTAAAGGTACTTTGGAATAAAATTACATATACAAACACGACCTCTAAATAAATACACTTACCATACCTTTTGGGATGAGGCGCTGTTTACTGTAATACAGGCAATAAGCCTAGCTCAGTAGCAGATGCTGTATGTTTTTGTGCTATTGAAAGTATCAGTTCTATGTAACATATTTTGTACTCTTTGGTCAATAAATACATTATTATTCTTATTTTTCATCATCATCATCATACCCCAATTGGCATCTTGCACGGTGCGTCGCCATCCCCATCGACGGAATTTCCGCCGACTCAATGATATCGCCCGACTATCGTACCGCGGCTGGTCTGCCTACTGAATATCGTCGTCGTGTTCTTTTATATTGCCCTGGTCCACCTGCCGTCTTTCCGTCCATTTCCGCCAATTTCTCAAGTCTCAAGACTCTTTGCTCAGAACAATGTTCTGAGACTCTTTGGGATCCATCAAACTTTTTGGGAACAAATAATACAACCGACAGTTAAGTACTAAAAGCATACAAAAAATGCAAGATAAAAGTCACTTATAAATAAAAGTTTGTAGATAGATAGAACATTCCTTATGTGGTTTTGATGTCAAATTCATTACGCGATTAAGCGTAAACAGCTGAAACCTCAGAACATTGTGTTCTGAGGCTGAAACGAGTCGCGTGAAATTTGACCATACCATCGTCCCCGTAGAGCGAAAACTCACTAAGTCGCACTTTGGCCGAAATTGAGTTATGAATGCCACCCGATCCAGTTTTTTTTCTCTATCCTTCAGTCTAATCGGTATTTTGACAGCTTCAATAGTTTTGAAGTTAGAAAGTGTAAAATATAACTAAGTACAGCCTATCGTTACTTTTGACAAGAGAAGAAATCATTAACTCCCTTATTACATTTATCACTTCATAATATTGTGCATTTTGCCTAACTAACGTACCTTAGTTGATATTTGTCTACCAAAAAACCATAAATATTTGAAATAATTATGAAACAAAAAGTCACTAATATGCTTTAGGCAGATTACGCCTGAAAAGTTTGGCGAAAGTTAGAGGGCAAGAAGTCACTAAGTGCCATTAGTGATTTTTAGATCGCGTTTTGCACAAAGTTATAAGTTTAATTTCAAATCTCAAACTAATGAAAGCTTTTTAGTGAGGTTTACTTTGTTGAGATCGTAACAAAGCATAGAAAATGAGTTTTACCCTATCATCAATGTGAGCCAATAAAATTTTTGGCGCGCTATTCTGCCGTCATAAGAGAAAAAGGCGCAACTAAAATTTTTGCCGAAATTAAATTATATATATATTCGGAACAAGGAAAAAAAACGCATCTTTCTGTATATTTTTTTATTTTAATAGGAGCATTTTCTGCGAAGTTAGAGTTAGTAAAAATACGCATTTGACAACGTATTTTGTTGCTTTTTAAGTTAAAAAGGCGTTTTAAACTTCAACTAAGGTAAAAAAAACGTATTTCATCCATTACTTCTGCAATACGATAGAAAAATTAATGAAGTTACTAAAGTAAAAAGATGCATAAAATGCAATCCACCATTTGCTTACTTAAAACTTAAATATTTATTTTCTCAGTTTCGACCTGATGTCAGATACGTCTTTTTACCTTATGACGGCAGTATTTTAGTGAATGAGTGTTTGGTTATTTGAGCCGCTGGTCAATTGGTGAGTTTATTCACCGATAGAACGTTGACGTTTTACTGAAAAAAGACAAAACAAATGCTAAATGTGAAAGATAAGTCAATAAAAAATGTAAAATACCCATTTGTTTTTTTTATTTTTATAAAAACTATGTTTGTTCATTTTTAAATCTGCTTGTAATAAAAGATCGATAATGGTAGATAATAATAATATTATATCCTCGTGAGGCCCAATGTCTTCAAGTGATCACAAAATCAATTGTTCTTTTCAAGGTCGGGCCTCACGAGGTTATAGGAATATAATAGAAACCGGATTTTAAAAACTAAGTACTTACTTTAAACAAACAAATAAGATACCTGTCAGAAGGATTGTGCCCCGAATGGTACGATGTTTAATGTCTGTTTATGGATCAATCGATATTATTTCATACTATTTAAATATTATTGTTAATGTCTGAGGTGTTCACATAACTCAGCGCTCGAAATTTCCAATCCGCGGTGGGCACGCGTGGTAATTATGCCCATACTCTCTCTGTTAAGAGAAAAGATGAAGAAAGGAAGAAGAAAAAAGTTTTTTTTTGCTGCCTTTTTCTCCACTACATTCGGCCCCAAGGCAGCGGCTAATATTAGATATCATTCTAAGACATTGACATTCAACTAGCAGAATATAAATTCTTTACGTTGAAATAAATTTCTGATTTTCGATTAAATCATTGTAATTTTTAATTCAATATTTCTTGGTGTCGTGGCTCATTTTATTTGGAGGTATCGTTGCTTGACAGCAACATTGAAGGAGAAACGGTTTCAGTGGAATTAGATGATCTTTTTCCAAACAAAGATCTTTATGCATTCTATCATGTTACGCACTCGATCCAAACGACATCGTGATTCGGCTCAGCCTTATACAATTAAAGAACTGTCTTACTAAGGAATGCTGGATGTTCGTGCTTTAAATAAACTGTTCATGAAGAACACGAGTAGAGACACGGAAGGAAAAAAAGTTATATGGCTCAAAATTAAATGCCTGAAATTTCAAAAGAACAAGAAAGAGAAGGAGACACCAAAATGACCAAGAGTTAGGTGGATGCAGTGGTGAAGAATCGCTCGTAGCCTGGGCTGCCTGAGTGATCTTAAACGATCACTAAGGTTAAGCAACATACGGCGCGTTCAGTCCATGGATGGGTCACCGTCTATGACTAACGCTAGTGGCATTTTTCCGAGCGGTTCCGTGCTTCGCAAGGCACGTTAAGCAGTTGGTGCCGGCTGCCGTCGATAGATGGCAGTCGTTAAGCCAAGTCAGAGGCCTTAGGGCGGCTTGAAAACTTCTGACAGTAAGACCAGCCACTAGTCTTACAAGCCTCCACCAATCCGGACTTGGCCCCCGTGGTGGAGTATGGCCTATACCTTCCTCAGGGAAGAGACCCGTGCCCCTTGGTGGGGACATAATGGGTTGATGATGATGATGATGATGATGAGTGGTGAAGAAAGACGAGAGCAATGGATAGCGGAGTTAAAATAATCATCATCAACCCATTATGTCCCCATCGAGGGGCACGGGTCTCTTCCCTGAGGAAGGTATAGGCCATAGAACACCACGGGGGCCAAGTCCGGATCGGTGGGACTTGTAAGACTAGTGGCTGGTCAGAAGTTTTTAAGCCACCTTAAGGTCATGTTATCCCAAAGGCGTTTTCTACTCGACTTCCGATCTCAGAGGCTAAAAAAAGGGATTTGGTTCCAAAGGTATAATTCCTCAAGAACTTCACGCCTAGTATGCAAACCTGCCTACCAGCAGAGACGTTGAAGAGCGATTATGTCAGCCAGATGTGACAGAAACCTGCGAAGGGGGAGGAGAGTTTTGAATATTTCGAGACCTTTTTGGATGTGCCTTTTTTATGTCCTACCTTAATTTGTATGTTTATAATAATAAACTGTATTAAGTAATTACATAATTATGTTTTTATTTTCTGTACAGTCAGTCCGTTCATTTAATTCATTTAGTAATAAAAATCTATAAAAGAAAAATATATATTTTCAGTAACATTTTATTTTTAGTGTAATTCATTGAGTTTTAATTCGTTGAACTTATAAATAACAGGAAAATATTTTAATAGATTTTTAAACATATAAAAAATATGTAAAGTTCATTTCTCTAATTATTACTTACTGAAAAAAAATTTTTATTTTTCTTCAATAGTAACTAACTTACTTTAAATTCAATTACTCAAAACAAAAAATCACTAACTATCATTCATAAAGTAAATAATTAACAAGAAGTATCATGATTTGTGAGACGAAACTAACCAACTTAGTTTTTTGGCTATAACTTTTAAAGTTACTTGGAAATCTGTCAGAATAAATACAGCTTAATTAAAACTTCTTTGCAATAAAACTTCAATTTTTGAAATATCTTACTTGAAACAAAAGTTATATATTTTTTTCGTTTTTGAAACTTTGAACCCCGATTTCTCGAAACATGGTTTATGTTACTTAGTCACTTTTCACTCTACGGGGACGCCATGCTCGCTCATGGATAATTTTTACTTTTTCTCATAGCGTACTTTTTATCTAAATCTCTTTTGAATCATCAGTTTGATGCGTTAAAAAGGTAATGCATAAAAACTCTTCCTTTTGCGCAAACAGCTTTTGCGCATTACAAAGGTTTGAATCGCTTTTAATTAGTTTAATCTCCAAAACGAACGCGTCGAGTGCATCCTAGCGCAAACACGCGAGTGGACCGGGAACAATGTCGCAATTACAGAAAGAAAGACGGCGTGCTTGTGCTCGGCAGCCCAACAGCCCGATAGCCCGACAGCCCGACAGCTAGGCCGCCCGGCATGCCTGTGCGGTGTTCGCGCTGGTAAACTATTACCTAATGTAAAATTCCGAGCCGGTAGCTTCAAGGACGACTGGGTCACGGTGGCAGGGCACAGTGCGCCGCCGACGATTTGGACACACATACACACACTATTGCTAGAAAATACACCACAAAATATGTACCTAACCTAAAACAAGCTTCCAAAAAAAAAAATTTTACAATGTAAATTTTGTTTTTTCTGAATGTCTTTTTTGTGTGTTGTAAAGTATAGAATAAATCATTTAAGTATGTATTCAACCCTAACTCTTACTACCATAGCTGTGGCAGCGGTAAAACGCCGCACATTCGGGAGGTCGTGTGTTCGAATACCTGTGTTTACCAACGACTTTATTTTCTACGTACATTTGTGTAGTTTTAGTACTAATGCCTATAACTGTGAAGCAAAACGTCCTGAGAGAAATCGGACAGTTGACGAAGGTTTCACCATGCTCTACAAACTATGTACTACTCCTCCCAATATGTTCCTTCCGTACAATAAAGAGTTTTCTATCTTACAAATTATCTAACTTATTCAGTTGTTTTCGAAATGTTTGTGTTACATAAGAGTAAGTGCTCTGAAAAATTAATTACCTCACCTTCATTACAAACACAAATGCGGCTGGCACGCGGTAAGTGGCGCAATAGATTTAATGCACTTACTGAACGCATTTAAGTTTCAGGTCAAATGCAGGTACACTGCAAAATATTACCAAGGGATGGTAAGCCGAAACATAACCACATTTGTACGTGTTTGTGTGAGTAATCGTAAATGGGCTCGTGTAGGAAGCGAGCCGAGTGGCATTAGGCCGGTGCGACGCGGCGGCGGCGGCGGCGGCGGTCGCCTGAATCATTGATGCCCAATGACATGTGAATATTGCATTACACAGAGCGTGAGTCGCGGCTTCAGGACAGCTTTATGAGAGAGCCTACTTTACTATTTCGTGAGTTTCGTCCCACAAGCGCCTTTGCTAAGCAGTCTACTGACTTTCTTTGTTTCGCAAACGGGTAAGCAAACAATTTAGCTCGGGCTTGGTTTCGTCGACAGTCACACGGAGCAGAAATGTATACCTCTTTCGCTGTTAACAGAGTTTCTGAAAAAGTATTTGTAGTGGTTCACACAGACTCTCATAGATGCAATTTATTTCTATCGGGCTTCATATTGACGGCCATTTTACAGCTTCTTCTAAGCTAGAAGCACCTAGAGGGAAGGACGTTGCACGGAGCGGTGTCTTTGACAATTTGGGCCGTGAATTGCATCTCTGCCGCCGTCGCCCCGGCCGGACGCTGCACCTAATAACGTTTGAGGTAGCGAGTAGCGCGCCACTTCGCCGCGCCTCCTCTGTGACACTTTCCACATACTCACCTCTTTTCACGGAGGAGAATGTTAAAATTCAAAAATTTTTTATTTCAACGTAAAGAATTTACATTCTGCTTGTTGAATGTCAATGTACATACAGTTATGTATAATGTTAGCCGCTGCCTTAGGGCCGTCTGTAGTGGAGAAAAAGGCAGCGAAAAAAAACTCCACTCTGACCATCTTTTCTCAAATCAACTTAAAGCTAATACAAATTAGGTATGAGTGTTCGTATACCAAGAATCTCAAGATCCATGAGTGCAATAAATACTTGCAAAGTCAAACATCATTTAATATTCTTAAAAGGTAATAAAACACCAATGCTGCAGCCAGACACACGGACGGCACCCGTTCACGAGCGTAACGCAGAGGTCAGCCATCACCAGTCTCAACCATATTAGAGGGAGATAGGCGACCCGGCCACCGCGCCACCATTCGCATGGCCTTTGGCAAACTTGTGTGATAAAGTTCTTGTCAGTTATCTATAATAATAGCATAGTTTTGATATGCAATCACAGCGTCTGTACATATGTATGAAATTTATTAAACCCTATATATTATTAGAATACCAATAACTAGCTCGTTGTGGAATTGGTTTACTGCCAAGGGTTTTTATCATCTATAAAGTCATCTATTCTGTAGTATGCCTTTTTACACAGCGCAGTTTTAATAACAAATTTAAATTTATTTCCTGGCAGGGATAGAATACTTTCAGGAATTTTGTTATAAAAACGTACACTATATCCTACAAATGATGTATTTACCTTGGCTAATCTGAATCTAGATGAGGCAATTTTGTTTCGATTTCTGGTGTTAACGTTATGTATATCCCTGTTTAGCTTAAATGTAGTTATGTTTTTACGTACATACATTATGTTATCGAATATATATTGGCAAGCTAGCGTAAGAATTTCTATTTCCTTAAAAAACTCACGTAGTGAGTGTCTGGCAGGTAAATTGTAAATACCTCAAATAGCCCGTTTTTGGAGAATAAAAATTGTTTCTATATTTGCCGCCCGCCCCCATAGTAGCAGACCATATGACATAATGCTGTGGAAATAACTGAAATAAACTAGCCTCGCAGTTTCTACATCTTTAGTTGTCTAATTTTTCTAATTGCAAATGCAGCTGAACTCAACCTACCAACTTTTCTATGTGTTGATCCCATTGTAGTTTTGAGTCTATTGTAATGCCTAAAAACACCGTTGTCTCAACTAAGTCTAGTCTGTCACCAGCTATTGTAAAACTTGTGTCCACTTTTTTGACATTGGGCAATGAAAACTTAATACATTTTGTTTTTTTGGCATTTAACATAAGATTGTTTACTTTAAACCAGTTCAGAATTTTAGAAAGAGCATTGTTTACATCGTCTATATTAGATTGACCTCTCTTGATTTTAAAAATTAGAGAAGTGTCATCCGCAAACAATACTATTTGTGACAATTTCTCAACTAGGTACGACAGATCATTAACATACACTAAGAAAAGGAACGGCCCTAAAATTGAACCCTGAGGAACTCCTATTTTAACATCGGATCCGGGTGACTTAACTCCATTAATATCAACTTTCTGCACTCTATTAGCTAAATACGATCTAAGAAGTTCTAAAGATTTATTACTGAGACCGTATCTGATCATCTTACGAAGGAGGGTTTTGTGGTCTACGCAATCAAAAGCTTTGGATAGGTCACAGAAAACCCCGATGGCATCCTGCGCCTCCTCCCACGCATCAAAGATGTGATTCATCAACGCCACACCTGCGTCTGTCGTTGAACGACCCTTAGTGAAACCGAATTGTTTTTTATGAAAGAGTTTATTTAATGTGAAGTGTGTCAGCAATTGGTGTAAAATGATTTTTTCAAATACTTTACTAAATACTGGAAGTATTGCTACGGGTCTTAAATTGTTCGGATCATCACTGTCACCTGACTTAAATAAAGGAACAATTTTACTAAACTTTAATAGATCAGGGAACGTCCCCTGATCAATACATTTATTAAAAATTATAGCAAGGTGTGGTGCCATGATATGAATTACCGTGGATATCAATTTAACTGATAGTCCCCAGAGATCTTCGGTTTTCTTTATATTTATTTGTTTAAATGCTTTCAAAATGGTTTGGGGGCTAACGTGGGAGAATTGAAATGCTATTGTGCACGGTTTTATATTTTCTAACATCAAGGATTCTGCTGACTCTGGGGAAGAATTTAAACACGCTGTTATATTGAGGGGGATGTTTGTAAAGAAATTTTCGAATATTTTTGCGATATCCTCACTTGTGTCAACTACTTTCCCATCTACCCTTAGTACAAAATTTTGATCCCTAGGTTTAGTTTTGCCTGTCTCCTTGTTAATTATTTGCCAAACCGTTTTTATTTTATTCGATGACGCTTCTACTTTTTTACTTATACTGAGAGCTTTAGCTATAGAGCAGGTTTTTTTAAAGGTTTTAGAATATTTTTTTACATATTCTTTAAAACTCGGATCCTGATTTGATTGTTTTTCTTCATACAATTCATACAATTTCTTTCTACTTCTATGTATACCAGGAGTGGCCCATTCTGAAAAACCACCTTTAACACCTTTAATTTTTTTAATTTTAAAAACCTGTTCGAATTCGTTTGCTATTGTGGTAAACAATTCTTTATATAATGTGTTGGGATCATTGCTATCAAATTTTAGTAAGCCTATGTGGGTACTTAATTTCCTTTTAAATAATATAATTTTTCTCTCTGTTATGGGCCTACAAATTATTTCTTGGCATTCTTTTTCTACTGTTGTAGGCAAAACAATGAATAAACCACTATGATCTGACTGTAGGTTATTTATAATTTTCTTTTCAAGATGCTCACAGTTGCAAAACACATTATCTATACATGTAGCACTAGTTGCCGTTGTTCTAGTGGGTTCTTTAAACTGGTTTTGTAAGTTAAATGATCTAAATAAGCTAATAATTTTGGTGTGTAGTGGGCTCTCAACTAACAGATCAATATTAAAATCGCCACATATCACTATGCGCTTATTGCTCGCAAACAGACGTTTTAATGCCTCTTCTACGACTGCCTCAAAGTCATTGTAATTAGTTTGAGGTGGCCTGTAAACGCACATAACAATATACCTGTCCAATTCCACACACGAGATCTCAACTAATCGCTCAACAGAAAGGCTTACAATGTCTTTGCGTTCCTTACTTCTTAAAGTATTTTTTACAATTATCATAGAACCTCCTCTTAATGCTTTACTTCTATTATAAGTACTAATAGGCTGGTAGTCCTTTAAATTAAATACCATTTCTGATTTTTTTAGCCAATGTTCTGTTAAGCATAATATATCTATATTAAAATCTGTTAAAAAAAGTTCTGTCATATTTTCCTTGCCGGAAAAGCCCTGAATATTTTGTGCTACTATGTTAAGACCTACTTTGGGCTTTTCCGTTGTCTGCATTGGCAGTTTAAAGCCAATGATTCGTTTGTGTGTGAGCCCGTTGAAATTTTAATACTACTGCTAGTATCACGGTTGTCATTATTGTGTGACTGTGTTATAATTCCTATAACTGAGTCAAAAATATTATAAGCTAATAGACTAGCTAGCTTACGTCGACTGTTTTTAGAAAGATACACAGTATCTCTCGGCATAAAATAATTCTTAACAAAGCTGTTAAGGTCGAAAAATGATACGTCACTATGACGACATGTCAAATGCTGTATATGCATGTTCAGACTATGGATGTCTCTGTTATCCTCTTCAGAAAGGGATTGAGAGTATGGGAACGAACAGAAAAATAATTTTCCCACCTCCGGATGGACATCCCTAGCCCGACCATACAAGTCAAAAACATTATTTATGTCAGTTTTTTTGACATCTCGACTATTACCTACTAATAATATGTAGGTGGTATCCTTCTCAAGCGGTTTTTTAAATAATTCTTGTACAATGTCTTTGAAACTTTTATGGGGATGACATTCATTGAGTACATTTTGCGTTAGTCTTTCATTTAATAAGGGACCTAGGCCTACACCTATCTTATCTGAATAGACAGTTGTCTTTCTTTTCATTGTGGAGCAGGGCCCTGAGTGGCTGCATGGACTGGTCAGGCTGGCGTTGTTGTTGGTAGTCACCGAAGGAACAGCTGCAGGTTGGCGTGACACAGGTGGAGCACTTTTCTCGGTGGAACCAGGCAGATGGGTATTGTGTGATGCCGATGCAGGTGATGAGTCATCACCTGGTGTCTTGCCTACAGTACACACTGTTGGTATTCTGTTTGTAAGAGATTCCAACCTGTCCATATTATAATCTCCGATTGCCGTTAATTGTGTTGCATACTCGTGCATCTCTTCTTGTGCCTCGGTGAACTGCCTATCTAAGTCATGCAGCGAGTGCTCCAGGCTGAGTATATGAGAGTGTAAGTCCTTTATTTTTGCCTCATAGTCACTAGAACGTACTTCATAATCCATCGCACTTGTCAATAAGTCCTTTTGTAGGCTAACATTAACTTTTTTCACACTCATGCACTTAACAATGCCTATATTACTCTTCAATGCTTTGTTGATGCGTTTGATGTGCCTCTTCGCTCGAATATAGCGCTTTATTTAGTTGCTTCCTCGTATGGGCATTATGCACTCAGTAGATCTCACTGGTGTGGAAGGATGACCCGAAGAATTGTGATTTATCAGTTCATTGTATAGGGATAGTATATTTTCACTTTCTTTGTCGAGATTTTGCTGTCGTAGCACTTGAAGTTCTTTATGTGCATCAGAAAGCTGGTGTTCTAGTAGCTTAATGCGCTGAAGTGCTACTTCGTGGGTGTCCCGACATTGGTCATACCTGTGAACTATTCTTTGTAGTTCGTCACGCTGTCCTCGTAAGTCTTCGCACACTATGTCCAATTCTGCAAGATCATTTTTAAGCTGAGCGTTTTTCACCACCACTCGTTCAACTTCCAACTCACTCTCCTCCCGTTCCTCTAGAAGCTGCTGGCATTGCTGCTTGGATGATTGCAGCTCCAATAGCGCTGTTTTCAAGCGCTGCTCGCTGTCGCGCGCGGTGTTCCTACGCGTCATCATTGTAGTCAGATGACTGAAATGTAACCGGGGGAAAAACGTCAGTATTTCCAACGAAACGCAATACAAATGCCTTCACTACAGTTACGGAATGTTAGACTCGAGTAATTCTCTTAATTATAGTTAGCTAGATAAGAGATTAAATAAAAATCGTTAATTCAATTTTTTTTTTCCCAATGAGAGGGTGACTGTGATAAGTGTCAAATTTTCAAATTTAGTTACGAATAGCTATTGAAATTTTCTAGCTGTAATATTACGTGGGATTTTGTATAGTACGAACAAATAGACTCAAATATGTAGTTATAGTGCAGTAAGAACGATATACTCCCCTTCTATATTATCCAATGTTAACAACCGGTAACGGTTGTTTGTCGCCGCTCAGATGTTGCGTAGATCAAGTTATCCACTGAGGTAATCACTTGAATAACACTGGTACATATTGTTCGTCACTTGATTAACAAATATCAGTATATTTACATAAGTTTTACAGTATTTTACTAATTTAATTTAATAAAATTACAACAGCTGTTTCAGTTGACAACTGGTCGCCTGGGTTGCCAGGCGAAAAAAAAAAAAAAAAAAAAAAACTTTTAGTTACTTTTAGTTGCTACGTTTATAGCCTCTCTTGTATCTCACTGAAACAGTCTGTTACGTTACGTATGTTCGTGTTTGGATCTACAATCATATACATACAACTACTTGTGTACTTGTACCGTCTCATAAATGGAGCGATTGACGTATCGCAGTTGAATTCCCTTCGTATACCTAATAGGAAGACGAGCCACACGACTAGCGCTCAGCTCGCTCGCTTTGATGTTCCACCGATATTATCTCAGCCCTTCCGTCGGTAGTTAAGACAGGATGAACTGTTCAAGAAGCACCAGGTGCCTTAAAATAATGATCAATAGATACAGCACAGATATTGGCTGCACTTGCATGTCGATTTACTAAAAAAGCACAAAAGATTTTACAGATTACTTCAGCATAAAAATATAGTATTTGTAGCCCTCGCTCAAGCCTTAAATTAAAGATCCCTGAGAAAAAAGAAAGAGTGCCCAGCTCGAGGGCGGCGCTGCAAGCCGCGCATGCACGCAGCCGCCACCGCAAAAGTACAAAACTTTGAGTCGCTAACTAAACCGAAACCTTGTCCGAAATAAATGCTATATTATTATTATATTATTATTAAACGAACAAGCAGAACGGCAGCGTCGCAGTACAGTCTCCACAAAAACACTTCAAACTACTGCAGGTGTAAGATAACAACTGCTGCAAACATTAGAACAGTTTTTGACAGTTAGCAAGCCCACGGCGAGGGCACTAACAATTATAACGTAACGGTTACGACCTCAGGCGCTGTTCACCTGAAACACAAAAACTAAACGCGCCATTAAACCGGCCAACTAACCCGCCTGGATCGGCCAACTAATCCGCTCACTATGTTCGTGCTAAAGTAGCCTTTATTTCTTTTGCCGTAGGGAGGAGTTGACGTAAAAAGTAGTTCCCGTAGTAGCGGTCCGCCGTAACGTTAAATTTTAGTATCTGGGAGCAGCAGTGTGAAGTGGCAGGTGGAGCCCCCGCCCCCGCACCCTTCAGTGGCTGCTGCTCCCTCCTAAGCCGACTATCAGGATGTTCAATTAGTTACTGTCTCCATTGCCTTGAAAAATAGCCTAAGTGCCGTTTTCAAAATAAAATAATACCGGACCTTTGCTTTCTTTCACTCTTTCTCTCTCGAAAATGTCAAATAAACATACAAATTTACATACAGGCACATACATTGCTTCTGGCCCTACAATAGGCGGCTACCCTGTCTCGTGGGAACCAGAAACAGTGACATCACAAACAAGTCTTGTTTTGTCAACAGCCGGGCTTCCAATCCGCGACCTCTCGCATGGTTGGCAGATGCGCTAACCGCTGCGCCACAGAGGTCGTCAATAAATATGGGCTTTTCGTATTTCATCAGTTTCGTGTTTTTGGTCGGTGAGACGAACAAATTTTAATTACTTTTATAATTCTCCTCGATTGCACGTAAAACAAACAATGAAGTTAAACGTAGTAGCTGGAGGATAAAGTTCCGAAGCGAACACGTTGTACCAGCGATTTTGGGATTGCGAATTTTACTAAGTAAATACTTAATAACTTTGAAAGCATGACATTTTTTTTTATTGCTTAGTATTTTTTGTATTTTGTAATTTTGACATTATTTACCATGCGTTTTGGTTGTGACATTAATTTTAATATTTTCTGTGTGATTTTATTGTAATTATTTAAATAGTTATAGCTCATAATTATCAAGTCGTCGAATACTCGGTTGAAATACTGCACGACTAATTGTTAATAAATAATAACCCAAATCATATCTGATGTTGAGAGATTGCATTTGTATTAGATCAAAGTTCACTCCGTGTGTGGGGGAGTCCCGCGCCCGCTAGCTCAGCGGGTAGAAGTACAGCTGCAACTGAGTTTAAAAAAGAAAGACATTAAATAAATACATACATACATACATACATACATACATACATACATACATAAGCTCACGCCTCTATCCCCGAATGGTAGGCAGAGACTAGGGACTGCCACTTGCCACGATCCTGAAATATAACTTTTACTTTATCGACGTTCATGAATCGCTGCATGCAAGCACGTCGGTTTCGTAAAAAACAAAAATACATCTATTATAATAACAAGAATCGCTCGTAGCCCGGCTACCTGAGTGGTCTTAAATGATCACGAAGGTTAAGCAACATAGGGTGCGCTCAATCAATGGATGGGTGACCGTCTATGACTAACGCTAGTGGCATTTTTCCAAGCGGTTCCGTGCATCGCAAGGCACGTTGGCAAGGCAGTTGGTGCCGGCTGCCGTCGAAGCCGTCGATAACCTGTGATGTGTCCAAGTTGGCACAAAACACAACTGACTCAGCGTTTTGCATAGGGATTTTTTTTGTCCCCAGCCGGGATTCGAATCCAGTACCTCTCGCATGATAAATTGTAAATTGGCGGTGGCGCTTGTATTACTCCTTGGGAATGACCTACTTAGCTACGACAGATGCGGCACCGAGGTCAGGTAGAGGTAACTAAATCTTAGCCGTATTATATACCTTCTAGCTCCTAAAAGCTAGATAAGTACTAAGAAATTTCTGAGGTTTCCTATCTGTGTGTTCAAGTTTCAAGCCGTCAGTTTAGCGGTGAGATAACGTGCGTCTAACTAATCCCAAGTTATCTAATCAAGTAGTCGGACCGTCCCGCCGGCCCGCCGTCCCGCCCCGCGTCAATAGCGAACATTACAAACAGCACTGATTCCATTACCGACAAATCTTTATGTTTAAGACAGAGCGCCGCGGGGGCGGGGGCTGCGGGCGCGGGGGGAGGTGTAAATGAGTTTTTGGTGGTGACGCTACAGAGGGACACAGAAAGTTCGCGCTACGGGACATACATTATCCGTCACATTTGCTTTCTCGCATTAGGTACCTACATCTAGAATAATGTCAGTTTCATAAGGATTCGCTAGTCAAATGTTTTAACAAAGTCAATCCATTTGTTAGTGATATCATTGAATTTAGAAGGAATTCAATGGTGACATTTTATATTTGACTTTATTACCGAGAAACGTACTCTTTATACGACGTAAGCAGCCTATATACGTTCCATTATAGGGTACAGGGCTTCTCTCAGAGAGAGAGTTTGTACTCTAATCACCACGCGTGCCCACCGCGGATTGGTGATTTCAGGCGCTGAGGTATTGAATAGCTCAGAAACCCAGGTTTTCCCAGACTGTCTTCCTTCACGGTTAGCCAGTAGTATTGCTAGTATAACTTCACAACTTTACTTAGATTACAAAGTTATAAGTATTAACCCTTATAATAACTACACGCCCTTACTAATGATTGACTCGTTATAAAAAATATACTCGTAATGTCACCTAAAATTTTTATTCAAAGATTACGCCAAGTTTTTTGTTACTACTTAATCGATTGTTACTAAAATTAAAAATTATTTTATTTGACGTCTTAGAATTTGTCCCTCTGTTAAATATGTGCGGAAAAATTTTGATGTTAAATGAAATAAAAAAAGATCTCCTGATCATGAACGTCTGATGAACCATGGAAAATTGTAAGCTGGTGGCGGATGAGTCCGGGTGTCAGTATTTTTGTTTGTCTTTCTAAACATACAAACATATTATAGTTTTGTATAAACGCATATACATGGTTTTGTACAGTAGTAATATATTATATCCAGGACTCAACTTAGGAGTGGTCCTACGGTCCGGCGCTATGACGCGGCGGGCTGAGTCGGTTATTCGAATTCAGTCTATTGTCGGCATAATCAGATTTATTCAAGTTGCCGGGAATTACTTGCGAACACAATATTCAAGGGTACGTTTAGGTATTTTGTTGAGAGAACATTCTTGTACTGGCGACCGCAAGTTGATCTGGTTGCGTGGTCGTTTAATCACGTCGAGTTGTGGCGACAGGTACCTACTTAACTGATTTGGATTGCGTAGATCTTAGAAAGTGCGCTTCTGGGTTATATCTCTATGATGACTCAAATAAGGAAATAAATAGTACTGATTCAGCCGTCACATTATTTGACGTCGCTAATTTTTGGGAAAGGTCAGGCGGACAAGCTGGATTAAATACTTTCATGATAAACATGACACAATCTGACTGACAATAGTCACAGCTACGTACAATATTTAGTATACACTTTGCTGCAGAGCGGTTTCGTGGGCAAAAATCAAAATCAATGAATGACTGACTGTTGTCCCCACTACGCCGCGGCGCCTTTCTACTGCCGAGAGAGCGCGCCGCAGGAAATAAACAAGTCAACAGTCGATACCAGAGCTATTGAGGAATAGCACTTAATTTACACAGGTTTCAAAAATATTGCAATAAAAATATTTACAGACACACATATCAAAGAAATGCCTTGCATACCTGTATAAAGTATACACGTTGAAATTTGTGGTACGGAAACCAAAACCGCTTGGACTTATTAATTAGTAACAATATTTTCTAATGTAAATAGCTCAAAGACATGAGTTAAAATAGTGAATCTATGTAAATAAAAGCGAGCGCTTGCGGAACAATGCCGGGCGTGGCCGATATAACTCGCTGAAATATTCCGATTGGCGCTGCGATTGCGTTACATTTATTAAAATGTTCATCAGCAAATGCTTTCAATGCTTTCAATCATGTAATAGCACATTTCAGATGGTCCACTCATTACAAAGGGCCGAGTTAATAACCTTTTGAGTGCTTATTTCAGGATGTTCTACGGAATAAATCGAGGTATTTAGATAAGCCCCGCTCAGTTCCTTTACGATGTTTTTTGTGTAAAGAAATGCGTTGTCCTATGGACGCGCGCGCATCCCATTTCTACGTATTTGCGTAAGTATACAGTCGACAGCACATCATCCTATACATACATACATACATAAGCTCACGCCTGTATCCCAGAGGGGTAGGCAGAGACCAGTAACTGCCACCTGCCACGATCCTGACAAATCACTTTCGCTTCATCGACATTCATTAATCGTTGCATGCACGCACGTCGGTTTCGGGTGCTTTTTATCTTGCCCTTTGCTAATACATCCCCTATTTGGTCGAAGCATGTCCGCCTGGGGCGTCCACTCACGTTCGCTCGATATATTTGCTTCGTCAGTCTTTCTTTCTATATACCCATGCATTTTACCCCGTGGCATTACGGGTGACTTTCCAAATAAATGTGAAGGTTGACGTGTTTTCGACTGTACCTTAAAGGGTGCCAGATCTTATATCCAATAGAGAATGCAGTGAGCCTCTAGCCTATGGACCCTGTGTGGTGAATAAAGATTCTGAAACACACGACCACAAGACTGGAGCTTCTCCTCGCCACCTCAAAAGGAATTTATGAAAAGATTCAATAGTCAGAAATCATAAATTTATTTCAACGTAAAGAATTTACATTCTGCTTGTTGAATGTCAATGTACATAAAATATAATGATAGGTAGAGTAATAGTACATAGACATGAAACATACTGTGAAGCAGCTTTCTGTGTTCAAGTCAAGGCGAATCAACGTTCATCCTCTCTCAAGTTGATTACATTCGCAGACGATTGATCGATTTTCACCCCAACTGCAAACGTTCGCGATCCTCTACTCACTCGTTACTAAACTCCGTTCACTGTTTAACTGTATCACATACATTTTGATATCGTCAAGTACCAGGAGAAGCTCTCTTTCTTCAAGGTGCCATTTACCTTGTTGCCAAGGTGCCATTAATTTGTCGTTTGTTTACAAACTCTTGATTACTCGGAATTCGCGTCCCTTAAGTATTTGTCTCCAAAACCAGCAGTGAGGCCGAGGCGGCCGCTTCAGCACTTGCAGACCAAGCATTCCGTGAGTGAAGCGTCCCCCCGCCGTCGCCGTCGCCGTTGCCGCGGCCACTATGCCTTTATCCAATACGTTAGCCGAGCTAAGCATTTAATCTCACTGTCGACATACATTATTGTTCCTTAATTTCATTATACTTGTTCTTCTGTGACATTATCTTCTGATATTGTGGTTTTTATTAGATGAACTTTGAAAGTGATTTGTCAGGAGCGTGGCAGGTGGCAGTCCCTGGTCTCTGCCTACCCCTCTGAGATACGAGCGTAAGCTTATGTACCCATGTATATATGTATGAACTGTAAATTAAAGTTCTTTTTTTTTCGGTAGGATATTCGGAGCGAGCTCGCGTACCTCCGCGTGTTTATTATATCAACAAACGTGAGCGACAGAGCTCTGAAATATTTTCGTGGAAACAATTTGCACGAGTGAAACGATTTAACATTCAGCGTAAAGGACCGGCATTACGGGCAATCCTGGAAATATTCTCTTTAGTATGCATTGTCGACAGAGTAGGTAAATACTTATTCAATTACCCAGTAGGTACCTAACTTTATTATTTTTAAATTATTGTATGGGTGACATTGGTGTCTCTAAAGGCTGAAAGTACCTGGCGCAGAATTCAAAACGAAAGTGTAGGTACTTGAGAAACCTCTTCTAATAAGTCGGTACAATAGAATAGAATACAATAGATGTTTATTAGCTTCCTTGTTGTACATGAGGTCTTAAATTACTATTTTTAGGAACGAAACAAGAACCCTGCTAGGGAAATCAGAAATCAGAAAATTGCTGCTAATTTAAGATTATATTCATTATAACTTAAATTCGTACTTACTAGCAAGCCTAATTTAATTTCTAATATAGTACTTCGTTATTCTACTTATTATTAATAGCACACAAGGTAACGGCCTGAAGCTCTGCTCGCATCTATTGTCACTGATACAATGAAAAGATAGCAAGGAAATCCGTCTTTTGTCTTCGAAACAGAAAATCTCTTCGGCCCGGGGCGCGGCGGAATTAAATTGTTAAATTAATAATTAATAACGTCGAGACTCCATTAAGCCGCTGAATAAATGGGGAACCCGCGGCCTTCTTGGCGTAGATCGGCGAACTTGACGCTCCGGGAGCAATGTGAGCGCGCAGAAGCTTCGGCCAGGCCTCGGTTCGCCGAATACGGACCACTGAAATGGTTTTTGGTTTTGTATGGGGGCCGGCTCTGTTTTTCTTTTACAGCTGCTAGCTAAATGAATCCCATAGAAACAAGATTATTATTAAGAAAATGTATTTTGCTGTGCCTCATACGATAGGTTACAAGACCGAGCAAAGTATTTTCGCGATTTTTGTTAACGGTGAAGCCAAATAAATTTAAAGAAATGACGATTATGTATAAGAATAATATAAGTAAGTGATACATAAAGCGTAAAGTAAGTTATACGTTTCGCCAACAAACTGATTTGCAGTTTGGCGAAATTGAATCGCTCGTAGCCTGGGCTGTCTGAGTGATCTTAAACGATCACTAAGGTTAAGCAACATACGGCGCGTTCAGTCCATGGATGGGTCACCGTCTATGACTAACGCTAATGGCATTTTTCCGAGCGGATCCGTTCTTCGCAAGGTACGTTAAGCAGTTGGTGCCGGCTGCCGTCGACAGATGGCAGTCGTTAAGCCAAGTCAGAGGCAATTCAATTCAATTCAATTTTGTTGTTATGGCTTCCCTATGGATTCTGCCAATGTCTGAGTTACGAAAAAGTAGCACCTCTGGAAATGACAATTTTTTTTTTTTAATATAAGAGAAAAGAAAAAAAGACGTACACAATATATTACATTTTGATGGTGTTAGTCGGTACAGTACACAAACTAAAATCTAATTTTGTTAGTTTCTACATATGAACATAGTACTTTAGCAAATGAAGAGGAGAATACCAACGATAGTACGCAACGGAGATTGGCGGGAAGGGGCAGATCCAGTGGAAGATAACTATACAACGAAGAATTGTATTTTGTGCACTCGAAAAAGATATGATCCGCAGTTCCCTCAGCCAGACCGCATTCGCACAAGGAATGGTCCCTAACCCGGATTTTGGCCAAAAAGACAGGTGTTGAGGCATGCCCCAAGCGGAGGCGATATATTGTCGAGGTGACTCTTCTACTAGCATCACGAAATTTAAAGAACCATGGGCGTGTTGGTTTGAAGTCCTGAATACTCCCATATTGAGTCGGTTTAACGTGACGGTATGATGCCCACTCGGTTTTCCATGCCTTATAAAGGTCAGACTTAGCTTTGGCACGAAGATCAGCTGGAGAATTGAAAAAAAATAATCTCCACAATTAACTGCCATCTTGGCACATGAGTCAACAAATTCATTGCCTTGGATTCCAGAATGGCCTGGAATCCAGGCTAACACTATTTCTAAGCCGTTGGTGTCACATTTATAGAGTTGCTCTCTGATATTATAAATCACGTGAAATCTGTTTTTCGCATGGAACGGATTAGACATGACAGCCTGGAGGCAGCTCAGGGAGTCCGAAAAAACAATGGCTTTCTGGATGACATTTTTGTGGGATTCGACGAACCTGATCGCTTCCAGTAATGCGATAGATTCTCCCGAAAAAACTGATGACAAAGGTGGACATTTATGTTGCAAAATGACGTTGTATTTAGGTATCCATACAGCGGAACCTACATTGCCATCATCGGATAACTTAGACGCATCGCAATAGATCGGTAGCCAACCCGAAAACTGTTCCACTAATTTCTCATTAAACCTTAATGCTGCATCTGGAGAGTGTTTGTAAATATCGAAAGAAAGAAGGATTTTAGGTGAGAAGGTCAGAGAGTGATACTCTGTAGCAAACAAAGGGTGAGTATAAGGCTGAGAGACTGGATCTTGTAGATCACGGAATTTTAGATAGCTTTTAAGTATGCAGGGGATGTCCTTATGGGACCAATAATTAGAAGTAGTAACGAGATATGAGAGTTCACGCAGAATTTTCAAAAAGGGATGGTGTCGAAAGCTTAAGAGATTAAAGAAGAACCGGTCGGACAGGTACTGGTGCCGAAGGTGAAGGGGTGGGTCACAGTATTCGACAAGGAGAGTTGCCGTAGGGGAGGAACGCATGGCTCCAATCACCACTCGTAATATTTAAATTGCATTGAATTTAATTTGGTCAGAGCCATCTTGCTGCACGGTTCTAAAAGAAATGTGCCGTAGTCAAAGTGACTACGGATTATTGCGTTATAAACCAGTTTAAGTGAATATTGATGAGCACCCCATCAAACACCAGCCAAGCATCGCAATATGTTCAACTCCTTTTCACACTTTTTTATAACGTGGTCTAGGTGAGGGATACCTGTAAGCTTACAATCTAAAATCACTCCCAGAAATTTTACCTCTGAGCGATTTGGGATCTGTGCATTGTTAACGTGGACTTTAATTTTAGGTGGAATTCTTTTCGTGCTAAAAACGATAGTGCTACTCTTGGCAATGGACAGAGAAAGACCAAGCCAGTCGTCTATATAATACATAGCGGCGTTAATGCGACTGGACGCTTCTTCAGAATCTTTGAATGGTAGGTACAGAGCAATATCGTCCGCATATTGTAGAATGTTGCAAAATGATGTGACAGAAAGTTCAAGGTCGAAAGTATATAAGTTATATAGAATCGGGCTAAGTACTGACCTCTGTGGCAGGCCTCTCCAGACTGTTCTGGGGGGTAGAGTGCCACTAGAGCCTCTAACAATAATGGTCTTCTCCATCA
This sequence comes from Yponomeuta plumbellus, assembly GCA_947310845.1. NCBI lineage: Eukaryota > Metazoa > Arthropoda > Insecta > Lepidoptera > Yponomeutidae > Yponomeuta > Yponomeuta plumbellus. The sequence goes on along the minus strand of OX371193.1, from coordinate 202,675 downwards.
ACAGGTTGCAAATGAAGTCAACTAGCCTCACTGGAATACTTAGCTGTAACAATTTGTTTCTGAGTACGGGAAGCAGGACATTATCGTAAGCAGCCGCAACGTCAAGAAAAATTCCAACCACAGATTCCTTCTTCGAAAAGGCAACTCGGACCGCTGATGTGAGGATACTAAGGCTGTCCATGGTGCTTGAACCCTTCCGGAATCCAAATTGTGACTTTGCCAAAAGACCTCTGGATTCCACTAACCACTCAAGTCTGCGCTTGATGAGATGTTCGCAAATTTTGGCTAAAGTAGACGAAAGAGCTATGGGACGGTATGACGAAGGGTCGTTGGAATTTTTACCAGCTTTTTTTAAAGGGACGATGATCTGCGTCTTCCAACTGTCTGGGATATATCCTGACAAAAAGAAATTATTAATTAAATCTAAAAAGTAAATTTTGAATTCGTAACTGGAATTTTTAACCCTTAAAGTAGCAGCGTGTAATATAGTATACGCTGACTTTAATTAATTGTGTAATGGAAACAAACTACTTATTTTTTTTACCTGAAACTAATTTTGAGACCCAGTCCTATAAGAAAAAATATATTGGTGTGTAATATGTGGCAAAATTTTGATGTTTCACTAATTCGAACGCAACGATGCCGAGGTGTCTCAAGCACTTCAAGGTAAGACATATTTTATTCGTGAATCAAGTTTTATTCTTAACCAAAAGACATGTGTTTTGTAATCTTAGATATATTCTTGCCATTTTTATGCCAAAATATATAACAAATATGTACATTTTCTGGTCCTTCACGGCCTTGAACTTTGGTATATAACATAAAATACACTGCGCCAGATCCAAACAAGTAACCTGTTTTGGCTATGTATGTCATTTTATACACTGCGCTACTTACTAACAAATAACTACGTGTATTATTCTATACACTGCTACTGCCGTCGTAAAAAACATTTTGGTTTTCTCGTATGGTATTTTATGCACAGTTCCCTAGTTTCATAGTTTTTTGTTATTTGCTTGCTTGATTTTCCTCTACACTTTATTTTCTGCTTGCACACGGTTGTTGGGTTTGCTTATGTGCATTCTTTTTATCATTCTTTTACAGCCTCAACAACGCAAACGGTGTAGGCGCATATTGGAGCTTGAGCCTGACAAACAAGCTATATCTGACGCTGGTGATAGCACAAATGATGAAGAGAATATTTACAGCCGTTCCTCTTCCCCTACTCCATCGATTGACTCATCACTTGAAAGGCTCGAGCCTAATTCTATCCAGTTCTTCAGAATAGGAAATTTATGTAAATTCTCCATCTATCCTTTACTTTGTTGAACGTGAAACGTCATCCCTATTGATCCCGATCCCGACTACTACTCAACGCGATATCAATGTGATTTGTCCACCCATTCACCAAACTCTAGAAGACGAGACTCCATTGAAATCTATACTAGCAGATGTCTTTCCGACCAGCACGCAATGCAATTATAATGCGATACCATCCATATCATTGCTACCTTCTCTTCCTTTTGTCCAACCATCAACCAACGACCAACAACAGACTCAAGAAAACGTAGAGTACCAAATGTCACATAACGAAACCATAACGAAACGGCAAAACATTGAAACACTGAAACTTAACTTCGAAAGGAAAAAAGCAAAAGGTAGGAATATTTGGGAGTAGTGGTCATGCCATCGTTCAAAGATTATTGGAAAGAAGATATGGGTACGAAAAGATTCCTGATATAATGTCAGTTAAAAGAATATTTTGTTGACAGCACACAAGCTGATGAGACTGACCGGTACTGCAAACTAAGACCACTTGTTGACCAAGTCAGGGCACGGTATCTCATTGTTGAAGAAGAGAAGTTTTCCTATATTAATGAAATGATCATGCTCTACAAAGGAAACACAGCAGATTCTCGTCGACAATACAATCCGAATAAACTCTGAAAATGGGGGTTAAAAAATTTGGTACGAACGAGAGTGCCTGGAATGATTTACGACTTCATGCTGTACGAACTTGAAGATACTTTCAAAGGAATAGACTTTTCACCTGAAGATTCACCTGAATTTCACAAAGATTCCAAAGAGCGTATCGATGTAGCATTCCTCGAAATTGTAAAACATTGTAATCGACACATAGGTGGAGTTGGTTTGGCTGATATGTGGATTGCCTTATACCAAATCAACATGAAACATACAGGGATATCAAATGCAAATTTTGCAAGGAAGGGCAAGCAAGTGCGCATTGCAAGACATGTGAAATTAATAAGTAACTACATTAATGTTATGTTTCTAAAATACACAATTTTGTTGAACTTCATAAAAAATAATGTGTTTTCAAAAGTCCTTACATTTTTTTACATTCTTCCTTATAACTGGGTTCATAAGGAATATTTAGTTTTATGTGCCTTTTCTAAATAAAAAAATATAATTCTATAATATTAGAGTATTTATTTCTGCAACAAATTAAAACATTTTCTGTTGTATTTTCATACTACTTATGCACCTCAAAAATTATTCTCCTTCATAAATAATCCTGCGACTTTAAGGGTTAAGAAACGAGTATGGAATACCATCTAAGCCTAGAGCAGAGTCTGTGAGAGGTTCCAAAGAGCACAAAAGCTCTTTTATCGAGAAAGGGTCGTTAAATTCGTGGGATGAATTAGGGGATTTGTAAATTAACAGACATTCTGGTGGAGGGGCAGAGGGAGGAGCGAGCTTCATAGCGAAACCATCAAGCCAGGTGGAAGGATCATTTGAGTCGTCGTCGCGGGGATTCCTAGAACTGCGGAATCGTCTCACTCCCTTCCAAACCAGCGCCGAGGGGGTCCTAGGGGATAATCCTTCAGTAAAACGTATCCAGCCTTGCTTTTTTTTGTCTGCCAGGAGCCTTTTTGTTTCTGCTGCGACCTTCTGGTAATGAACGAAATTCTGTTCCGTCATAGCCCGGTTGTATGCTACTTCCGCTTTTTTCCTTAAATCCACAGCCTTTGAGCACTCTGCATCCCACCAAAGTGGTGAGACAAAGAAATATTTTTTTGAATTTTTTTTCTTTTTAAATACTGAGGCCGCAGAAATGTCTAGTATCTCCACTAATTTTTGATAAGAGGTGGCATTATCCACTGTGACTTTAGAGAGAGACGCAAGATGCTCTTTAGTCAGAGAGGAGAATCTATCCCAACCTGAATCTTCCAATTTATATTTTAGGAGTGGAGGGTGTTACCTTGGGATAACCGATTTGGAGGGGAAAAAGATTATTAGTGGGAAGTGGTCACTACCGTAGGAAGATGACAAGACCTGCCATGACAGAATAGGAGCTAATGGAGGAGAACACAAAGATAAATCAACCGCAGACCTCGGGTCTTGGTTAGGAAAGACCCTGTGAGTAGGGGTGCCATCATTAAGGATACATAGGTTTATTTGATCCATGACATCTAGTAGATCATAGGATACTGAATCATTGAAATGGCATCCCCACAGGCTGTTGTGGCAGTTCAAGTCTCCCATCAGGACCATCGGGCCCGGGATGGAGCTCAATATTGAGCTTAATTCTACCATAATGGCTGATGAAGGATAAGGGATATAAACAGAATCAAAAGTGGTGTCCAATGATCTGAGAGCAACAATGTTAAATGAGTCAGAATGGTCAAGTATATTAATTTTTTGAAAAGCCAAATTGTAACTAATAAATATAGCCACTCCTCCAAATCCATCACTGCGGTCCTCCCGAAGACATGCAAAGCCAGGGAGCCTAAAAATAGACTCGGACTTCAGCCATGTCTCCTGGACGGCCACAATGGATGGAGAGTGTTGGTTAATTAGTGAAATAAATTCTTGTTTTTTTAGTTTGCAACTTCTACAATTCCATTGTAGGAGGCTTAGGTCCATGTTCAGGGGATTGACTAACTAGAGATGCAAGTAATTCACGCAAGTTGTTCGGTAACTCGACATTGTCCAGTCGAGAGCATATATTAACCAGGCATTTAGCTAAAAGTTCTAATAAATTGTCATTAGGACTAGTTTGGAATGCTGGATTCAGGGCACACCCGTTAGGAAGTGCCGGTGGGGGAGAACTAATAATCTTTGCATGTATCTCTTTATTAAAGCCATAGGAGGACGCTGGAGCTAGGCTCTTTCGTGGAGTAAGAAGTTTTTTGTATGAATGTGTAGCTGGTTCAACTTGGGTGTTTAATAGATCTCTTGTAGGTAGTGGGCTGGGGGACATTTGAGCTTGTCTGCGGGTAGAGTCTGAGTACAGTCTCCGTACTTGAGGGAAGCGGGCTGCTGCTTCAGCATAGCTAATATTTTCTTGTGCCATTGTTAGCTTAATTGTTTTTTGGCGGGCGTGCTCTGGGCAGCTTTTGTCGGTCGCCATATGAAGGATAGAACATAATAGGCATGACACCTGAGCTACATTACAAGAGTCTCCAGGATGAGATTGACCGCATTTAAAACACCGTGAATTTGATCTACACTGTGCCTTTATATGACCAAAACGACAACAGTTATTGCACTGAATAGTGGGGAAAATGTATGTTTCAACCGGGATTTATGTGTAGAAACATATAATGCGCTTTGGGAGCTGTTGCCCTGAAAAGGTAACCACCACAGATTGAGTGGGTACCCAGACCGGGCCCCCCTCCTCTCGGAATACTTTTCGGTTTAGCCTTCGAGCCTTGAGGATGCATGAGTCAATGTCCCTGATGGACGCTGCCTCAACAAGCTCCTCCATTGACCAATCAACGGGGATGTTCCTTACAATACCTGTACGTGTAACAATATGTGCTGGTATAGATGCCTCATATTTGAAATTATCCAGAGCTGGGTGAGATAGAAATTGATTTGATGTAACGGCTGACCTAAACTCAATGACAATGTCTTCTACCTTGTTTTCATGCAGGAACTGCCCAAATTTAATGGGCCTAATTGTGGAACCAGCAGAGGGGTCAGGTACCTTGCGCTGAACATGTACGACAAATAGTGCGGAGTCGGTGGGAGAATACACTTTGATCTCATCCATTTTCGGATGTACGAAAACGGTCTGAACAGAAGGAGTGCTAGAAGATGGATCTTTTATATGTTTTTTGGGTAGTTCTGTTTCATTATTGTGGCATGCATGAAGCCTCATAACATAGTTAAAATTTTTAAATTATTGAATCTCAAAAAAACTGAGGACTTATGGGGTATGTCAGTAAAAATTGTTAGTTCAGTGATACATATTCTAGCATCACCGTTATCATAGATATTCAATAAATGCGTAGGTGAAGGAGTATTTCCAGACCTCATGAAATACAGTAGGCTAGTACCTTTATTTAAAAGCGGTGATAAACAAGATCCAACAAATTTTAGACCCGTATCAGTCTTACCAGTACTAAGTAAAATATTTGAGAGAATTATCTTGGATCAATTACTTTTGCATTTCAATAATTACAAACTCCTTCATAGTCAGCAGTTCGGTTTTACTAAAGGGCGGAATACAACAGACGCTGGAGTCATGTTACTTAAACATATTTTCAGCACTTTCATGTGCGAGATAGTGCTATTTGCTGATGACACGTCACTTATTTTTAAAATAAGGAGACAGGAAAATAATCTTGACGAAGCAAATAATGCTCTCTCGCACGTTCTAGATTGGTTTACTGCAAATAATCTATTGTTAAATTAAAAAAAGACAAAATGTATGAAGTTTACCCTACCTAACGTAAAATTAGTTGAAAATAACATTGCGATTGGAAATGAAAAACTAGAATTTGTTGAAGATACTGTATTTTTGGGCATCACAATCGATGCCAAACTACAATGGGGTCCACATATTGTAAAATTACCACATAGACTTAGCTCCGCAACATATGCTGTAAAAAGAATCCGAGAACTTACTGACGTTGCAACTGCTAGGCTTGTTTATTTTAGTTACTTCCATAGTATTATGTCCTATGGTATACTACTGTGGGGCCGGGCAGCAGACATTGAGACTATCTTCATCTTGCAGAAGAGAGCGATCCGATTTATTTACAAGCTAGGTAGTAGGGACTCGCTAAGAGACTTTTTCAAAGAAACTAACATCCTAACAGTTGCAAGCCAATATATATATGAAAATATTATGTACGTTAGGAAAAATATTACAGACTTCGAAACACTTGGTAGCCATCATAACGTTAATACTAGGAATAAACATAAATTGTCATTTCCACGATTTAGACTTGCAAAAGTTAATACTTCCTTTATGGGGCACTGTATAAGGTTCTACAACAAGATACCCCAAGATATATTAGAGTTACCTCCAACGCGATTTAAGAATTGTGTTAAGCACACTCTTTGCAAAAAAGCTTATTATAAAATCAACGATTATTTAGAAGACAAGGATGTATGGCATTAAATAGTATTTTAATATTAAATTTAATCAGAGGATAAATGTGTCTAGTGTTCAACACATCCAAGATATTATTTTGCAGGTTTGATTTGTATTAGCTTTACGGTGATTTGAGAAAAGGTGGTCAGAGTGGAGTTTTTTTTTCGCTGCCTTTTTCTCCACTACAGAAGGCTCCAAGGCAGCGGCTAACATTATACATAACTGTATGTATATTGACATTCAACAAGCAGAATGTAAATTCTTTACATAAATTTTTGAATTTTTTTGAATTTTGATTTGGAAGAATGGTCTCCGCGAAAGGGCGTTTTCTAGAGTCTGGGGGAGCCTCGACTGGAGTGACGTCCATAAGAACACCCGACCCGCCATCTGAGCCTGAGCCACCTGGGTCGGGTGGCTCGTCACCCATCTTAACCTCTTCACTTGCTAATTAGGAAAATAATAGGACTTACACTGATAGACACTTAACAAAACATGCACTACACAGAAAAAAGCACCACAGAGGGGACTGGTACAACGTAAATAACGCTGAAAAAACTAAATTCCACTGAAAAGCGTGCGACTAATCCTCACTTTGACAGCAGAAAAACCAAGTCAGAGGCCTTAAGGCGGCTTGAAAACTTCTGACAGTAAGACCAGCCACTAGTCTTACAAGCCTCCACCAATCCGGACTTGGCCCCCGTGGTGGAGTAAGTCCTATACCTTCCTCAGGGAAGAGACCCGTGCCCCTCGGTGGGGACATAATGGGTTGATGATGATGATGATGAAATTGTGTATTAATATGAAGGTTATAAGATGAAGATAATGCTAATTAGCATTAAGGTCGGCTACGTGCATGTGCACAACTTGTGTTTTCATGCAATAAAGAATTTTAAGAATAATAATAAGATTTTTTTATTTTGAATGAACAAACGTATAAAAAAGTTACATCACTTACTTCTAGCAGGCGATATTGCTTACGTAAAGTAAAGTAAATAAGTGTTTTTAACGTATTTGTTAAATAATACTACTTATTCTAAAATATTTTTTACCACATTTCACATATTAGATCTTTTATAATCCTTTTCTCTATTTATGTCATACAATTCTCTATCAATAATTTTTTTAGTACTCAAAGTTTTCATTACTATTATGTATTTATTTATTCAATTAATTGCCGTACGAAAAAAAGAGAGCCACCGTTGCCCAAAGCCTGAAAACATAAGACTGTATGTGTGAACACACATACTTACAACATACTTCTATGGTGTTGATTTGTCGTGTCGTAACGAACTCTCAAGATTCATTTTGAAATGAACTTCTTTTGTTTACGCTGTTATTGAACTCCGAATTGAATGAAAAAGAGTGGATCATGTCATTATGCGACAGTAATAGGCTCTGATGTAAGGCGCTTTGCCGCCGCCCCCGCCACCTCCGCCGCCCCCGCCGCCCCCGCCGCCCCGCCACAGCGCCGCACCACGCACCCGCGCTAATTTGACTTTTTTTATATTGACAATAAAGCACTTCCGTACAGAATCACTACGACAGAAGGGAGGCTTGGACGCCAGTCTATCTATTTCTGGCAATAAATGGTTCTCTTCAATTTTTTTATGTCATGTGCTCTGGTTATATTATATTTATTTAATAATGTTAATAGGCATCTTATCATCGAATATATGACACAACCCATAAAAAATCTCTTTTCCGTTGCGCCAACTTAGCTTTGACTTCATCTGCCCCCTATACCCACTGGTGGGTATACGCCTTTTCCCTGTTACCTCAATAGCTTGAATTTTGTATTTATTGTGGTTCTAGCTATCTATGTACAAATATGTGAATTGTCCACATAGCCAGACAATCTGTAACGTAAGCAAGAGCCACCACTCGTTGACATTAGCCGGTTTCTTCCAACCATCAGAACCAGACATAAGCCGACCTCCAGCTGAGCGGCGCGACGAAGTTGACAAGGCGGTTGGCAAGAGCTGTAAAAGTAAAAGTAAAAGTATTTTATTCGTAAAACATGAGTACATGATGTTGGAATTGTTACATATGAGTCCTATGCATGTTTTGCCTTAATAGGCACACGAATTTCGAGAAGGCACCTTGAGAGGAAAAAACTGATTGAAAATTTAAAACAGAAAACCTTCACCGCAAACGCAAATTATCATTAAAGATATGTCAAGAATTATTAAAATATTAAACATGTTCATTTCAAACTCAAAAATAAAACTTAATATGTATTAGTTATGTATGTCGTCTTAGTAATATTAATGTCAATGATTTTTGAGTTTACAATGTCAAGATCTATCAGTCAGAAATTCATTAATATTGTAATAACATTTCTCATTAAGGATATTTCTTAACCTAAATTTAAAACTATTGATGTCAAGTTCACGTACGTCTACATTTATTTTATTGAAAATTAAGGGCCCCCATACAGAATATACTTTTTTGCATTAGTGCTGTATTTGCTTTGTGAACGCCTACTCTAGTAGAATCTCTCTGCAATCGACAGCTGCTATAGGCTTGACTGGTTTGAATATTTCTGGGTTTGATTTAACAAATGAGGCTACTTCTAGTATATGCATGGAATCTTGTATTTTTTAAAGAAAGGCGCGCAACTGTCGGTTTCTTTCAATCCAAACATCGACCTAATACATCTTTTTTGTGCTTTAAAAGCTATTTCTCTGTCAGTTGAATTGCCCCAAAAGATTTGCCCGTATCTTAGTACAGAAGCGACTAAACCATGGTACGCTGTGACAGCTGCATCTGTATTGGTTATCGGCGCAAGTTTGTAGAGTAGATATGCCGATGAGCTAATTTTAGTAACAAGTTGTTTAATGTGTGATTTCCAATTTAATTGCCTATCAATTATCAACCCCAAGAATTTAGTTGTTTCTACCTCTTCAATAGCCTGGCTTTCAAATTGTATGTTTAACTTTTCCTTATCCACTATTCTTTGACCAAATTGCATGCGTACTGTTTTAGATAGGTTTACTTTTAAATTATTGCTGTTTAGCCATTTCACAATAGAGTTTAGTGCGTTGTTGATGTCGGTTTGAAAATCGTTTTCACTATTACTTTGTATTGTGACTGTGCTGTCATCAGCAAATAATGATACGGGATGTAGTGTGGATTTCGGCAAATCGTTAATATACACAATAAATAATAATGGTCCCAACACACTGCTCTGCGGCACTCCATATGTGACCTCACGCAGTTGAGACTTATATATTTCCTCAGTTTTCGATTTTAGATTAATCCTAGTTATTTCGGTGTATTGGATTCTGTTTTGTAGGTAAGATTCCATTAACTTCCACACGTTTCCCCGGATACCGTTCATTTCTAATTTACTAAGTAAAATGCTGTGGTCAACGTAATCAAAGGCCTGTGTCATATCCATGTATATAGTACACACAGGTTTTCTCCTATCGACACAGTTCAGAACAGTATCCAAAAAATCAAAAATAGCCATATTTATTGTCTTATTTTGCCTAAATCCTTTTTGTTCGGGTTATAAATATATTTTTCAAATATTTTTGCAAAAACTGGGATTAAAGCAATTGGTCTGTAGAACTCTAGACATTCACGATTCTCTTTTTTAAACAGGGGCTTTATTATTGCATTTTTAGTGACTGCGGATAGATTCCTCCTTCAATAGAAAGATTAATGATATGACTCAGGTGTCCACAGATTTCAATAGCGACTGATTTTATTATTTTTGTGGCAATGCCGTCGTCACCAACGCTTTTAGTGTTTTTTAGCCTATTTATTATGACAAATACGTCATGCGGTAAACTAGGGGCCATAAACATAGAATTATGGCGTTTCGTAATGCGTTCATTGCTATGTTCTTTAGCAACCTTTATTAGCTTAATCTTGTCTATGAAAAAATCGTTAAATAAATTGCAAATAATTTTAGGGTCATTTATCACTTTGAAAACAATAGACTAGTCAAAGACATAAGCTACATCCTCCACCAACGGGTTGTAATAGAAGACCCTAGAAAGAAAAGAAGTATTGCACAGTGCGAAAGGTGTCAGCAATATGGTCACACCAAAAACAACTGTATGCGGCCCTACAGGTGTGTCAAATGTGCAGGATCACATAAAACAACGGAGTGTACAAAAAGCAATAATACTCCCGCAACATGTGCATTGTGTGAGGGAAGTCACCCAGCAAACTACAAAGGTTGCCAGGTATACCAAGAAGTTCTTGACAGAAAATCACAGCAAGTTAAGAGAAATAAAAATAAAAACCAAGAGATAACACAACCCAATGGTGAAACAAAAAATATTAATAAGGAGACATTACCTGGAACAAACATGCATATGAAGAATCCCATACGTACCTATTCCAGTATAGTAAAAAATAATAAAGATGACCACGAGTCACAGCCAGCCATAGTCACCCCAACAGCGGCAGAGGAAAGAAACCAAACTACCGGCGACTTCCAAACTATTCTAATATCAACATTAAACAAACAATCTGAAAAAATTTACCAACTATTACAGAACATGGGCATTCTACTAAATGTCATAACCACACTGCTTAATAAATGGCCCTAAATAACTTCAGGATTGCCACATGGAATATAAACGGGCGCCTAGCAAAAATGAATTAAAAACTATATTAGAAATTAATAAAATTGATATTGCTCTCATATCTGAGACACATGAATGACCAGAAGAATGTCAGTTTCGAAAATTATAAAATGTATTGCACTAATCACCCCAGTGGAAACTCTCATGGAGGGTCTGCTGTGATTGTCAAAACTAATATAAAACACCACTTCTTTGGTTCCTTCCAAGAAGAGTATTTACAGGGTACTACGGTGACTATCGAAAATATATGTGGACCCATCAACATTAGCGCTGTATATTGCCCTCCTAGACACACAGTCTGCAAGGAGATGTTCTCACGTTATATGAAAACGTTAGAACGAAGATTCATTAGCGGTGGAGACTGGAATTGTAAACACACTCAATGGGGGTCTAGATTTATTACAACACGTGGTCGTGAGCTGCAGAAACGTATTGATTGTCTTAAACTGTCAACGCTATCTACTGGGCAGCCGACTTATTGGCCAACAGATAAAGAAAAAACACCAGACCTCCTTGATTTCTTCATTATTAAGGGACTCTCGGATTTGTATTATGATGTCGAGTCATGCCTAGATACTACATCTGACCACTCATTAATCATTGGCACCTTCCCTTCCCACTCCCTTGTACAAAAAGCCGGAAATAACACTGTATAACCACATGACAGATTGGAATGCTTTTGCGGAATATCTTGACTCAGAACTAAACCTTAAAGTAAACTTAAAGACTGAAAAAGATATTGAAGAGGCGACTTTCTACATTACTAATAAGATCCAAGAAGCAGCATGGCGATCTACTCCTGACTTAAAAACAACCTTAAGACCTATCAGTATACCACTCGAAATTGGGAACAAACTACAAAAAAAAGAAAACTTAGAAGGAAATGGCAGTTGAGCAGAATACCAAGAGACAAAACAGAATACAACAAAGCAGCGAGAGAACTTAAGGACATGATAGATGAAAATGTAAACCATAAGTTTAGAGAAAAGCTATCTTCACTCTCAGCCACAAAGAGAGACAATTATTCTCTGTGGAAAATTACAAAAAACTTAAAACGACCACAACAACAAGTCCCATCTCTTAAAACTCCTGCCGGAACTTGGGCTAGAATACCTCACGAGAAGGCAGAGCTATTTGCTTTGTACCTCAGCGATGTTTTTAAGCCAAACCAATCGTCTATGACAGATTTCGAAGAGGAATTGGACTGTGTGATAAACAGTGACCAGCAACTGTCGTCGCCGCTAAGGATAGCCACACCAAAAGAAATACATACTACAATATCCAGATTGCGCAACAAAAAAGCGCCTGGATATGATCTCATAACTGGCGAAATTCTGAAGAACCTACCATGAAAGGCGATTGTTTTCCTGACAATGGTTTTTAATGCAATATTTAGAATCCAATACTTTCCAAAGCTATGGAAAGTATCCCACATATGCATGGTACCAAAACCGGGCAAAGTTCTTACAGAACCTAGTTCATACAGACCAATCAGTCTTCTGCCACTACTCTCTAAACTGTTTGAGAAAGTTTTCCTGCGCAGATTGAAACCAGAAATCCACGATGGTCACATCATACCAGACCATCAGTTTGGCTTTAGAGAGAAACACTCAACCATAGAACAAATACACAGAGTCGTCAGCAAACATTGAGAATCGTTTGAAAAAAAGGAGTACTGTGCAGCAGTGTTTTTGGACATCCAACAGGCCTTTGACAGGGTGTGGCACAAAGGCCTGCTATTTAAACTAAAAAATTTGCTTCCCAACTCGATTTTCATGGTACTTAAATCCTATTTAAGCGATAGATGCTTCCAAGTCAAAGTCGGTGAAACAACCTCAAATCTGTACCCTATTCGAGCCTCAGTACCACAAGGCTCCGTACTGGGGCCAGTACTCTACTCAATATACACTGCAGATCTACCAAATACAAACAATGTGGAAACTGCAACTTTTGCAGATGACACAACTTGTCTTTCAAGCAACATAGACCCACAAATAGCAACCCAGAAGCTCCAATCACAACTGGATAAAATTGACGAGTGGTTACAGAAATTGCGAATAAAGTCAAGTTCAACAAAGTCCATACAGATCACATTCTCCTTGCGTAAAGGAGACTGCCCACCAGTCACAATGGGAGGTGAAGAGCTGCCAAGACAGAACTGTGTCCGTTACCTCGGCATGCATCTAGACAAACGGCTTACCTGGTCCGAACACATAAAAAAAAGAAAACTGAAGCTCTTCTTCAGTACAAAAACCTCCACTGGTTGATAAGTAAAAACTCTCCCTTGTCATTGAATAACAAGCTCCTAGTGTACAAGTGCACTCTTAAACCGATCTGGACCTACGGAATTCAACTGTGGGGTTCTGCAAGCAACTCCAATCTGGAGATTTTACAGAGGTTCCAGAACAAAGTTCTGAGAGAAATATCAGGCGCAACATGGTATACGAAAAATACTGAGATCCATGAATACCTACAAATGGCTACCGTAAAGGAGGAAATAAACTCATTCAGTAAAAATTACAAGGAAAGGCTAAAAAATCACACCAATAAACTGGCAAGAGACTTATTAAAGGTCGGCCCAAACATAAATCGGTTGAAACGATGGCACATCCTCGCCCTCGATGAGAGGCGATAGACTTGGTGATACAAGCATAAAAACCAAATCATAAAAAACAACCCCGGGAGATGGTAATCACTGGATCGCCACCCAATTTACAATAAAAAACTAGCAAGAACCCATCTGATAAAGACTTTAGAGTCGATAACAGATATTATAAATATACAAAAACAAAAAAAATTATCTCTTTGTCGTCAATTTTAATTTTGTTAATCGATTCTCTAGGTACATGTGGTTTAGTGTCATTAATAATTTGCCAAGATGTTTTGGATTTATTACACGATGTCTTAATTTTGTAAATGTTTTGTGCCCGTTTTGTGAGTTGAATAATTTTTTTGTATGTTTTATTATATGTCATAAAGTTAATTTTATTTGTGGTACAAGGTTTACATCGGTACAACCAAAGTAACTGCCTTTTTTTGCGGCTGCATGCATTTACTCCGCGTGATAGCCACTTGGGGCTTTTATTCGTCTTAATGGTGATAGTTTTTATAGGAAAACATAGGTCGTAGAAAAATTTAAAATTTTCCAAAAAACTATTGTATGCTTCGTTAGGATTATTTGTAGCATATATTTCTGAGAATTGAAAAGTAGCCATAATTTCTCTGAATTTTGACATATTTTCGATGTAGTCTCTCGCCGGGACTCGCCAAAAGGGGATCAGGCAAATCTTTTTTATAGGTAATTTTATAAGTTGAGCTGTATGGTCAGATAATGCTAGTTCCAGAACTTTAGTTTTACATTTTTTACGAATATTATGTGCAATATTATCAAGGCAGGTGTTACTTGCTAATCTAGTTGGTTGTTTTATTTCAAACTTCAGATTGTAATTTAGTAAAAGACACTCTAATTCTGAGGTGATCTTATTTTTTTTCATCATATCAATGTTGAAGTCACCGGCTACGACAAGATGTGTTTTGCTGTTTCTTGATACGATTTTTAATATTTTTTCCAGCCGTTCGAAGAACAGTAAAGTTAACATAGTGCAGAAGCGTCTTGCTTCACACATGGTGGTTGCATGAAGAGACCCTTGTCCAACAGTTGATATTGATTGACTGGAAATTATGATGTTAGCTAATGTAGCTGACGGTGAAATCACAATGGCGATAGTTTTTTGAGTGTTCTTCCTTTACAAACTGAAACTTTTGGTTCGAAGGTCCAGATATTTGAGCTTCTAAGGGATGGGCACAATTCGATGACGAGTGGGATGAGAAATGGGACTTACTTGGACTGGGACTTACTTGAAATAAATACGAATGTTTTCAGAAATGCACGTGAGCTGATTTAAACACTTCTTTAGAATGAGCAACTGATTGTTATTTTAGTACAGATCTGGTCAGTATATTTATAAGCATAATCATACGTAAACATCTAGATACAGACACATAATTGCTTCCGGCCTCACACTAGGATAACCCTATGTCGTAGGAACAAAAACCAGCGACATCACAAACATGTACACATCCGAGACCTGGGATTTTTGTCCCTAGCAGGAATTCGAACCTGGGACCTCTCTCATGGTAGGCAGATGCGCTAACCGCTGAGCCACAGAGTTCGTCATTCCTAACTGTCCGGTTCCAGCGAGGGGTGCCCTCAAATCAAAGACTACAGAATATTTGACTGCGTCGTTGGCCTGTATCGTCAATGTGTTTAGTTACTAAGAAAGAGGTCTCGTGTTCGATTTCCATTGGTGGGCGCCGTATGGCCTCAGTTGGTATGTTTTTCCATGATTGTTATGTTCTTACTTGATTACCATAGCACAGGGTATCCTAGTTTTAGACCAGGTCAAGTGATTGTGTTCTGTGGAAGTTATTATTATTAACGAGGTATCACATTGTCATTAAGTCATCAGACTTTCTTGATTCCATCAGACTTTGTACTTTAAAAAACGTTAGATTAGGTTACTTTTATATGCACGATTCGAAAGACCGACTTCTATCTACCATCTCCATCAAAGCCGCGAGAAGAGTACATAATTGGTATTTCGTTACATAAACATTTTAGGCCACTAAAACATTAAGTTTGTGAAAAAGCAGGCCAACGCGTATAAAAAATACAATATGTAAATAGGAACCTTGAGCTTCGTCAGAGCGATTGATTCAAGCACACGATAGTGCATTGTTAACCTGGGGGTAAAAGTGACGTGTTTAGTCACGAGGAGACGTTTGACGCATGATTATAGCGAGGGCTCCAATAGATAGAGGAACTAAATAAGTACTTAACCCGAGGTGAACACTGTACTTTTCATTACAAATATAAAGAAAGTATAAATAAAAACAAGAATTAGTTCCAAAAACATATGGTGAACCACTACCACTATGTTGATACCACTCGAAAAAACAAATGAAGATCAGATTGCCGCTTCTCTGTCTGTTTTATAAGCCAGCTATTTGGCCATTATTTTTCACTCTCATGATTGGAAAATGGTAAATATTTGTCACAAATCTATATAATTAAAAAGGAACAGTTGAATGTAGGTAAATTGTAATTAAGTCATTTAAACAATAACTATTTTGCTAAACCTTAACTTTATGTTATTTTAAATTTATAATCGTAATTAAGTGGCTGAATAGAAAGGAGCCGGGGATCTCTGGGCCCAATTGTAATAAACTGAAATATGGTTTAAAAAAAGCGGTATTATTTTCCGTTTCAAAATATAAAAAATCTGCTCAATTCACAATCTGGGAGATGAGAAATCTTAAAAACAAGTTTATTGCACTGATGAAATAAAGTATCGATTACTATAATCGATTACTGTGAATGATTTCAACAATTATTATTGAACATAAAAACACTCGCATCGGATGATGGATTCAATCAAAGTGAACAAAATCTACGGAATAAATTATTATATTGTCAATAGTTTACAATAAAAAAGATTATCAACTTTAAAATCGATTCTCGTAGATTCTCGTTTACAGATCGATTTATTACTTATGTTTGTCAAATGTATTTAATCTGTGCTGACAGTGACAGCTCCCGGACTTTCAATCGGGAGACGATAATGCACGTACCGCGAATGCACATCCTGAGAACGTACGCCCCGGTAGTGTACAGCCATGGAATCCGTGTACATGTACAATTATACATGGATTCCCGTCCGTACGTTCTCGGGTCGTGCGTTATCAGGCTGTACAAAATCGGTACAGGCGAGGATCCGTGAACAGCCATAGACACGACAGAGTGGTGCCTCGGTGCAGCAATTCCAGAAATTCTATTCCGTATTCCCCAAATGTCAAAAAGTCCTGATATGTAGTGAAATTAATTTCTAAACGAATCCCAAAAGAAATACACACTCCACACTCACACATTCCAGTAAAACGCGCAAAACCTATGATCTGAACAACGTAGTGATTGTATTCTCTGTGATGTGAACGAGGCACCGAATGGTCACCGATTCCAGGGCTGTACGTTCCCGTCCGTGCATTCCCGGTACGGACCGGGAATGCACGGACGGGAATGTACAGGCAGGAATGCACATCCCGATAATTGGTGTCATTTGGGCACGAATTCCCGGGCTGTACATTCTCGTGCCGTACTGTTATAACTCCTTTAGTTTAGACAGTCGATACCCTAGTGATTATTGCCTAGTGATTCTTGTTTATGATTTGATTTGTCATTCTGCATGAAAAACGTTCAGTCTAATAATAATAATAATAAATATTTTTTATTGCCATTCACAAAACTAGCTTTGAATTAAAAGTTAAACATTATGTATTGTAACATTATAATTTACAAATAGTCTAGTGAGGCAAAAGGGAATGACTCAGCTGATGCTATCACGCCTCTTAAGATGCGTGTAGCGCTGATTTTCAGTCGTTCCCTACTCCTCGAGCTGTTGTGTGGGAGTATTTGTAGTTAGGACACGACTGTACTTCGAAGTAACTTAAAAAAGGTAAGTAATTAAAATTATGTTAAAATCTAAAAGATACAAAAAGTTAAAAAACAATCAGTCTTGAGATCAATTATAATATTGTGTGTGTGTCAGTGAGAGTGAGAGTGTCAGTGAGAGTGAGAGAGTGAGCGGGTAAGTGAGGGAGTGTGAGTGTGTGTGAGAGTCTGTGTGTGAGAAAGTGTGTGTGAGTGTGTGTGTGTGTGTGTGTGTGTGTGTGTGTGTGTACGTGTGCACTTGACTGTGTGATTTATCTACCCATGTAAATGGAAGTGTATGATAGATAGAGCATGGTAGCCTTATAATTAGAATTTTTGAGGGTAAAAATTATATTATTAACTAAAATAATCTTTCACATGGATGTCTTTCCAATAAGAGCGTTTCAAGTTTTCCGCAGCAACTTGTCTTTTTAAGAGTGCCGATTTGTATTTAGCTTTGAAAATATTTTCGCTGATCTTATTTCTCATAGGGGGTGGAAGGTCATTCCAGATCTTGGCTGCGCTAAACTTGAAACAACCCCTGTATCGTGTAGGTTTATGGCTAGGTAAGGTGAGTAAGTTCTGTGATGCGGAACGGAGATTTCGAGATATCGAGTCGCTAGCCCATCTAAGTTTATTTCATTAAAATCGTAATATATACTTCGCTATCACGCTAGATTCCACTGCCAGCTAAGCGATCACTCTGCTACACGTACATTCTCGGTCCGTGCAATATAGTGACCCATTCAATCTATGACCATGATCACCGGATTACCTACTCGTCTTGTATCGGTTATTGTTTGCGTATTTCAATTATATTCATCGACCAGTGCTTTCTCTCTACGGACTTCTAGTATATTGTTTAACTTGTACGACTGTGGCATACCGACTAATCGATGTAATACACTGGGCCGACGAGTTTTAGACTATGATATGACACAAATCCTTGTCTTCCCTGTCTTTTAACCTATTTGTGAGTTTCGTTACATTTTCCCACTCAATACAATAAGAACTACAATTAATGTAATAAATAACTGTCTATCATATGATCATATTTATAAAATCAGCTGTTAAGTATAGGTTATTGTCAATTTGTTGCATAGTCTCACTTTTACTAAATCTCTTTTAACTTTGCTCTCAGATTGCTAAAATACGCAAAATTTTCAAAGATGGTCTGACAATATATAAGCTGTTTATTGACACCACTCTCGTCTTTTTACATCTGGGCCCAAGAATGTATGAAAGCGTTTCCGTCTCCTTTAGAACATGGTTCAACAGAATTGTTTTTAACAATTTGACAGCTGTCAGTTGAAAAAGACTCCCTGGGGCTGAAACCTTCAACCCGCTCCTCAGGCAAGTTCAGACCTACTTGCCGAGTATGAGTAATAAAAAAGCAATAACAGCAGCTCACAGATAGCCAGCATTAGCTCTAGCAATTAGCAATTTCGAGCGAGGCCTCTACATTGTAAATCCTCCAGTGACCAGGATCACGATCCTGTTAGTACATTGTATTACTATTACAGTTACGTGGAATGGTCACTTGACATGTTTTCTAATTTCATAGGCGCCCCGAGTTATTTTGTGATACTTATGGTCGCGTTGACTAGAAGCGACAAAATTAAATTTCGTGATTTCAGTTCATGAAACCGTCATTGTTTTTTGAACTAAAACTTTCGTAAGCACAACACACACCACCACAACATCCGTAAGTTGATCCGGATTAAATGTTTACAAACTGTCATTGTACTACAATGCATCAGCAGAATACAACTCGTGTGTCCTCGCGCGCTTTAGGAACTGCCACTAGTCGGCTGGGTGTTGCCATAACAAATACCCACAACTGCACGCTAGCTCTGAAGGAAAACGTCTTGAGGAAACCCACGGCGTGGTTGGATCCACACGTCTTTCCTGAGGGCTAGGCCACCAAGCTATCAGTAAAGAGGTAGTATAGATGCTAGGCAGGCCTCTCCATCTAAAAAAACAATATACTGGACGCTGCATAAATCATCTCATTATCAAGTCATTCTCATGCAAAGACCAAAACGTTAGGCGACTGGGGCCCGGCGATCGCCTGCAATGCTATCGCCTGCATTAAGTCTACAAAAGAGTGGTCCTCCTACAGCTATTCTTTGCCTACATTTAGTTATCGATCCTTAGAGACAAGAATGTCTGGTATTAAACAATATTTTAACTAGAGGATTGAATGTATTGTTCGTATTCTAAGAATTGTATGTATTGTTCAACACGTCCAGGAGTAATATTTTTAAAGTTTGAAAGTTAATTCGGCTAAAACTGTTTGGAAAATAATAATTTTGGAGTTTATCTATTAGTTTCTTCTCCACGTAATCTATTAATTGTGAAACTAACAGCTTCGACGTTCATAAAGTTAACATTTTGTCTCTACTATGAATACGAGTACTATACAATTTTTGAATTTGAATATCGAACCTGTTTAGTTATAAGATCATTTGGATCGAGTAACAACTCAACAACAACTTGATTCTAGTTAAGCTGTCAGGAGCAGACGGTATGAAAATACTATTTCCATAGTCCTTGCGAATTCCGAATGATTTAGAAATTAAAATCAAAGTTCAAACTTAGAAACATTAATTATCACAAAAATACATGTTTGTGGTTAGGGCGCTGAGATAGTAGGTATATTAAAACCGCTAAAAGGTTTTTCTGTTTATCTCAAGTTTACTCGATTAATTAGGAATTTAATCCGAAATTATCGGAAAAAATTGGGAATTGTACGTGGAATTTCTTACCTAAGCTGACCTTATCAATATGTCCTCTCGGAATTTGGCGGGCAATAAAATGGGATCACGTGGCCGTGGCTGCGGCTTTCGGGAACCCCCCATTCAAATGACTATTAACGAACACATTTGCGAAAGAAACCCAGAGCTAAGTATTGCCGATAAGCGTCACCGAGTACCGACACCGTTCTTTCTTGGTTGACATAGGACAGGGTATCCCAGTTTGGCCCCAGGACTTGTGATTGTGATGTGTGGACGTCATTATTTTTACATTTCTCATTATTATACTCATTATTATTCTCAGTCATTATTACCATCATTACCAGCACAATACAAATATTAGTTTTTTACCTAAAGTAATTTTTTGATACCCGGACGACAATTTAGATGCTTACCTAATTTTGTTCTATTTATTTTATTGACATTGCGTCTGGCCCCACACTAGGATACCCTGTGTCGGGGGAACCAGAAACAGTGACATCACAAGCGTGTAAACATCCAAGACCTTGGGTTTTTTCTGTCCCCAACGGGGTTCGAACTCGGGGCCTCTAGCTTAGTAGACAGACGTAAATAAAAATGAAAGCGAGGTAAGATTAACCAATCGGGCGCTCTCCGCAGGTTTCTGCCTTCATAAACACAGAGTAAAGTTCTGTACGCGCCGCGCGAAGCTGATAAAGAGATTTGGTTGAGCTTCCCTTACTTTATTCTCTCGGCTAGTTTGCTGGTAATTCCGGGGTCCTACTGTTAATAAACCAACGAGAGATAAAAAAATACTTAGCTACAGATTTACGGTAAGGAGCGATGCAAGTTACAACTTTATCTTTTTACCTTTAGAAGTAAACAGACCTCTCAAAAAATGGTTATGCAAAAATTGTTAACCACTAAATAATTACAGATTGGACGCTGGACAGGCCGATAAGAAGAATTAGATCTTCTCCTCATTAATTTAGACCGGTATTAATTAATTAACGTTAAGATAAGAATATTTTTTATTGAATAGATATATAATAGATAGGCTTTATTGCTAACAGCAATTTCCCGGGGGAATTTCAATTACCCCGTTTCTCTTCCGCAGTTAGGTGACAATACTGTCAAGGCCAAACAGTTAGTTAATGTTTTTTTATTGCACTAATTTTACATACTGCAGGCGAGCTTACTTCTATCAGCGTCCTGCGTGGTAACCCAGTGGGTAGAACTATGAATTCGGAAGCGTGATTCAGGTTTGATTCCCAGTGCCGGCTTGTAGATAGATAGATAGATGGCTCTTTATAGCACACCAGTAATTACCTTTAGTTATTACATATGTATGTATACCTATGACTTTGTTTTCTAAGTTAAGTACATTTGTGAAGTTATGGTAGTAGTTGTACCTCCCTGACTGTAAAGGAAAACATCGTGAGGAAACCTGAGTGTCCGAGCTTCATTTGACTGTCCCGTTGGTTGAGCCGTTAAGGTGCTTAGCTAACAAGAATGAGGTCTTGGGCTCGATTTCCACTGCGGGTTCCTGTCTGGGTATTTTTCGATGTTTGTAATGTCCTTGCCTGGTTACCATAGGGCATCCTAGTTTGGGACCAGGTCAAGTGATTGTTGTATGCGGAAAAACAGTTTCAAAAGTTATATCTCAGCGCCAATCCGCGGTGGGCACGCGTGGTGGTTAAGCCCATACTCTCTCTCTCTCTCTGAGAGTAGGCCTGTGGGACGTATATAGGCTGCTTACATCAGTGTGGTGCGTGCGACACATCATTTGGTACAAGCGTAGGCAGCCCGCGTCGGCTCCGCGCAATAACGCGGGATTACAGGCTGGCGGCGGCGGGGGCGGGGCGGGGCCGCGGAGGGCAGCCTATTGCCCGCGATCTCATCACGATCCTCAGTAAGCCTTTTGATTGATTCTTCAGAGGAAGACGCCCTGAGGGCTTTCATTAAATTTGCTTATTGGCAGAAGACTTAAAATTGTTTTGTTGCGCTGTCAACGTCCTTCAAAACAGTTTTTTTCTTAGCTCTGTAGGCATATTTACAACTAATTTTTTATATAATATTTTGAATGTAATGTAACCCAGCTATGTTAGGTGAGTTAAGGGTAAATAGCGATAAAAATGATGCGGGTAAACGTAGACCAAAAACTCCGTATGCACAGCTTCGGATGACTTTTTCTACGCTGAACTGTAGCGCTGCGATTCTACGGTAAACCTTCTTCCTTCCCCTTGAACACAATAATCTTTTTGTTTATGTTTTTTTCTAAGACGACCTCTTTTCGACGGCTTCTTTAGTAGGGTACTAGAGTACTTAGACTAGTGGGGTACCTATGTAAGTGAGCAACCAAACGCGTGGAAGATGACGTGTGTGCAGGCGGTCGGCCGGCAGCGAGCTGTGACGTCACAGCTGGCGCGCCGCCAGCTCGCCCGGTATCGCGCCCCACTAATTGCTTTTATAGCTCGCGCCGCCCATTGTCCGGACACAGGGAGAGTTTGTTCACGTTCCGTGCTTGTATGTACACTTGTACAGAACATCCTGTTTCACACTGAACACCTCAATTCTGACCAACTGGCCCAAAAAAACTTGAGTCGACATCGATGTAAAACCTCCAAAGCAATAAGCTCGCCTATGTACTAGTCTATGATAAGCTTTTTTAGAAATAAACAAAAAATAATTGGCACAATAAAGTGTAATAATTACTCTGCATTGTTACTGCGAAGTCGCCTGTAATTTTGAGTGCGTCCATCTGAAGAGCGATGTTGACTACCTCATAAATGTAAATGCATATTATGCATTTGGTTTGTGTTAGCTGTTAAAAACATACAGGGAATTGCTACGTTCTTAAAATAGATGGTCAGTCCCAGTAAGTGAATTTTTGACATGAATTTGATAGTCGTTTCGCGGGAAACAAAACAGCTTGCCCGCCTCCCTCTGCCCCGCATCCCCCGGGCCCGTATTTTTACAAACAGCTGCTCCGATTAAATATAAAAATCAGAAGTATACGTCGGCATAAAACCCGCGAAACTGTTGCAGCTCTCAATACTTTTCTAACAATTCGCAAGTGGTTGGTACAAGATCAGCGCAGCCTCTTTCGTGCTGCCTCAAGCATTTTCCGGTTCGTTGTAAGGTTACGGCTTTAAATAAAGTAGAACAAAAAATAGAGCTATCCCTCTGTCACATTAATATCACGGCTTCAGAGGTACTCGGACAATTTATCGCTCGACAATATTAAAAGTTCCGACGCTCAATGAATATCTTATTGTGCTCGTTACATCCATCGCGGCTCATTTCGGATTTAAGCCGAGATTGAAATTTCAAATGAAGAGAGAGAATGCGCTGAGAATTCTGACTCAATTCGAGAATAAGAGTGAAGATGGTTTGTTATTATTATTATCTTTCTCTGCTTAAAATATCTAGTCAAAGGTATTTTGAGGCAACTACATGAAATTACGTCACCTCATTGGTGCGACTCTTACAATGGAATGGTCGCAGTTAGTCTAAGAGAGGATTCATTCTGATCCGCAAAACAATGCAGTAGCAAATATTGACTCAGCGCACTCCCATCTGGTCCAGCCGCTGAACACCGTTGCATAAACATGGAGTTGATTACACGACTGCAAATCGGTGACTAGACCAACAATAACTTTAGTAAGTACTTATAGCTCCAGGGTAGCCGTAAGTAGCCCCAAGTTATACGTTTCAATAATGAGATCAATTTAGGGCTGTTTATCTTCGAACCATGAAAATTATGTACCAGTTTTAAATCTGGAAGGTCTGAAAGTGGGCGTCAATTGTGCCGTATAAAAGGTTTAAAAGGACATATCAAGTTTTGGTTAAGACTTTGGTCACCTTACCTAGCCTTAAACAGTTGTTGTCAGCCGACAACAATAGTTCGATTATCGACGATTTTCACATTTAATTGAATAGAAAAAATATATTGCACTTAAAAAAATTGACAAATAGACTATTTGACAGATTACTGAAAACCATCTCAGATTTATGTTAGTGTTCGTTGAGTGCTCAGAAAGTGGTAATAATGTAAAATTCTTTTGTGTATTTCTTCCAAAATGGCAGACGAAAATTTATTTGGCGTCGCACAGGAATCATGACATCACAGGTCAGTAAACAGAACACGAATGAATGACTGACGCCATATTTACTGACTTGTGATATTATTATTATTATATCTTCGTGAGGCCCAATGTCTTCAAGTGATCACATAATCAATTGTTATTTTCAAGGTCGGGCCTTACGAGCATATATACTTTATTGCACATGAGACATTGAACAGAAGATTACATAAAAAACAACATGTACCTACTTTCGCGAGCTTACCTCTGTATGAGATATTCATAGATTCGGCCAATCCAGGCCGTATTCGATAAAATTGCTGCAGATACATAAGTGTCAAATTTTTTCCCACATTTTTTAATAAATAATCCAGTTATTTAGTTAAAATGCCTGAAAATTTTTTTAAGACTCATAATTTACATGAATACTAAAATAATAATATTATAACAATAATACATAAATAATACTTTTTTTACACTGTCACATAGCATAATATTCGAGTTCGTTAAGCACTATAAAAAAGATGACATGTTTTCATCTAGTTAATCTTGGGTAATTTGGATGGTGGAGAAAACAAGACAAACTGTGGAGTGCCAAGAAACAGTTATTGGAATAATGACATAAATAACAAAATACCCCGCGAGTCGGAAGGCACGAGCCCGCAAAAACTCATAAAAGCTGGATTTGCGCGATGATCGGAACACAAACATCTGCCGGAATTTAAGCCGGCGACTGCTGAACAGATAAAACGGACAAGTGCAAGAAGCACTCGCGCCCACAGACCTACGACCTGTCGCTTACTTTACACACTTAACTCTAGTGGAAAAGTATGTGTACATTTGACATTTGAGTATTTATGTACATTTGACAGTTAGGTAAACTTAAGTAAATATTTTAAATTAGCGTGGAGTTCAAACGTCACAAACAATAAGGAATAAAATAGTGAAGTAATAATAAATAGGAACGAGAATCTTGTTCTCCACGTACCAACCTAACTGCATTTAGTTCACGCCAATAGACATAGAACTGCGCTGCAGGTATTGGTAAGTGCTCAAGGCGGAACAGTTTGGAAGTCCAATATCAGTCAAGTTAGTAGTTAAACTGAATATTCGGCGGCTAATCCGGAGTAGGTCGGGCGCTGCGGGCACAACTTGCCTCTGTCGGTGCTATCGGCAACTCAAGCCTAAGCCTGCGACTATAGGTGGAAGCGATAGCGTGCTCGGGAACTATCTACCTTATGGAACTCCGTTTATGTGCGCAGAGTAGGACTTATCTGGCATTCAGTGCAGTATGGAGTCGCTCCGCTCGTCAGTGAGTGTGAGGGCGCGGCGGCCGCCGTCCCCGTGGGACGCATCATCGCTGCGGCTCCGGCGACGCTGCCATTGTGAGCCCTCCCCCGCCCCGCCCGCCCCGCCGGCACCCTCACTGGGACCTGCTCCAACCTCGCTCATGCAACCGACTTCCATGAATTAACCAACTCGGAGACGCTGCCATATTAATTGCTGTTTAAATCATCTTATGAGCGAAATCGCGATCAAGCAGCGGGACTTGTTTATGAAAGGCTTAAGCAACTCTTTGGGTGAGCACTGGTAACTTTTCCCATTAGGGAATCATTAGGGAATGCAAACAAACCGACGACGGCCGGGCCGCGGCGTGGGGCGGGGCGGGGCGGGGCGGGGCGGGGAGGGCCCAAACTGAAAGACAAACACGCGCGAAGCCGCGCGCTGCGCCCGCCGGCACGCGCTGCGAGCATCGGGCTCGGGACGCACCACCAGCGAATATATAATTAATCCGACAGATCACACGCGAAGCCTAGTTCTCAGTTCCGGTGAAGACTGGACAGCAGGGGAACGTATGAAACGCAGGTGCTTAAAATAAACATATTTTATGTACAGAAACTCCAAGAAAGATACTCTGTAGTAGGATTGAAGAGTACATCGCTTGTTGAAGATTGAAGAGTACCCGCAAGTAATACTTATTATTCTCCATAGTGACCCTCATGGCAACAACGCCAATTTGCATACAACGGCTATCATTATTAATACACGGAAAGTCAATAACATTGGACTCCTCGTGGAATTTAATAAAACGTCCAATCAATCGCCGGCGAGGGACAAACAATGGCGGGGCTTATATCACGTGCTGTCGCGCAGCGGACCGGCGCTGATTTATGAAGCAGCATGGCGCCCGCCGCCCGCCGCCCGGCCGGCAGCGCCGCTGCTGCTCCGGACTGCTAATTAACTGTTCTATTTCGTTTACATTTCATTTATAGATTAACAGCGTCAGTCAAAAAGTTCTTTCACTCTTAAATTCAACCTCGTTTAGTGAGAATTTGCTAAATTTTCTTGACATGATCAAAGAAATTAATGTAATTCTCGTTGATTTCCACAGCTTTAAATCCTGTTGAAATCCTAAAGTACTCTTTTGGAAGATAATTTTTAACTGTCTTTCCTTAGAGTCTCGTGGTACTCTGACGGCTTGTACGGCTCTAAGAACTATTTCTTCCCAATTAAAAATTACTGGGTCTACCAGCTTAGGTTGCGCTTTGTTTGTCAATCAGTCATAATACTGCCTTAAAGCAGTCTTTAGTAAAGACCTATAGGTATTTATTGATTAGCTGTGTTTGTTGTTAAAATGTACGTTATTGGACATACAGTAATAGGTGCTGGAATCTGAGACAATCCGGGGCTGTAAGCCACGGCGCGGGCCGGCCGGTCCGCCGAGAGTGCTCCCCGCCGCCGCAGCGCCGGCTCAGCGCTCGGATTACTGCACTCTCCTGCAATGATTAATCGAAGTCCGCAGCACTCGGTCAACACAAATGGCCTAATACGTCTCTCATACACTCACGAGGGAAAATAAAAACACTAAGCCTATGATGGTCCCGAGCTTCAAACCACAAAATCCTCTTTCAGATTGCATTCAGGCGCTCAATCAGTAAAAAATGCAGGACTAGCTATGATGATCCGTATGAACTGAGCCATACCAAAGTACAGAAGCCCTCAATGGTACCGGTGTGGCGGAGAGACGAGTCCGCGCTACTGTCAAGTAGAATTATTCACGCGGCAGCAGTGAATGGTAACTCTGGTACATCTAGCTATGGTAACATTTCTGAGTAGTTGAACTTAAATAAAAGCCATTTCAGTGTTGAAAAACTTTTTTTTTACGTAGCCTCGTTTGTTTCCTACTGTTGGGCAAAGGCCTCCCCCAACTTAGACCAGAATTTTCTGTCTTGTGCCACCTCAGACCACTCCGGCATGTGTCGATCGAGATCGTTTCGCCAACGTCTTCTTGGCCTACCTTTCTTGCGACGACCGCCTTGTGGCACCCACTCGATGGCAAGTCTCGCCTACCTATCCGGGTGCATTCTGCTGATATTCTGCTGATATTCCCTACCCAGCTTAATTCTTAAAAACCTAATTCATGGAAAAAAATTAACATTGTATTTTTTACTCTGGTTCATGCATTTTTCTTTAAGATACATTTATTTCCCGTTATTATAATCAAGAATGTTTAGAAACTTAAAATTACATTAATATTAATAATTAACTTACTATAAATAAAAATAAATATAACTTAAATATAAAACGTATAGTTTTACCTAATTTTAAGTTTTTAATATTTAGTTTAGTTTTAATATTTAGTTTATCATTGTTATTTTAAATTTAGTTATCTTAGAATCTTTAGCAATTTGATTGATTGAGACAATTAATTACCTACAGTGGCGGACAGCCAGATTTTCCTACAACTATTCTAATGAAACTCTATTGGGAGTCAAATGATATTGGCGAACGCCGCCTACGCTTTTCAATAGAGAAACCACGATCATCAAAGCAGAATCTTCAAAGCGACCGCGCAGCAGCAGCGCGCTCTGGCTCCACGCAATATGCCGGTTTGGCACGGGTGGCCGCTTCACTTCCATAATATAATATGATAAACAGTTTGTGAGAATCCTGTCTTAGTAAAAAGACACAAATTTTTTTTTTTCTAAATAGTCATCTCGACAATTGGATACTGCATCGCAAGGCAATTCCCAAGAAACCAAGATGTTCGGCCAATTGCTTTTCCTGGACACTTCAGGACTGGACACGTCACCGCGCGCTGCCTTTGAGCATCCACGAAGAAGCAATTCGTTAGAGCTCGGCTCGCGCTCGGCTTTGTTCGGGTTTGGGCTCGCCTTTGTTCAGGCTTAAGCTCGGCTTTGTTCGGGCTCGCGCGGTCCCACCCTTCACATCACTTCACAGCTGAGCGACGCGGGCCTTTGTCTCGCTCAACTCTAGCTAATTACGCTTGTTAGTACGCGGGATACTCTACTGCCGTAATGAAAGGTAGAGCACTTTAAAATGTTTTTTTTTTTATTTCAAATTAATTTATTTATGTAATGATATCATACATTGATAACTCTTTATTGCTCACCAGTAATTTACAGAGATTAGATACTCGATTTATTAGTACTATACATGTACATGTAAATGAATGTGAAAAAAGATAATTTTAGTACATATAAGAAAGATAAAGATATACACACAGACACATCTGCTTCTGGCCCTACAATGGGATAATCTGTGTTGTGAAAACTAGAAACAGTGACATCACAAACATGTAAACATCCAAGACCCAGGTTTTTTTTGTCCCCGGCTGGGATTCGAACCCAGGATCTCAGGAGGCAGAGGCGCTAACCGCTGCGCCATAGAGGTCGTCAATAATAATAAAGGTAGTATTAATAAATAAAATAAAATAATCCTTTCATTGAAATATTAATATTATACCATTGGAATAGTCGCTGTGGTAGATAAAACTTCAGTTAATTTAGTTTTTTTAGACTTGCGGATCAGCTCATGCGAAGTCGCAGCGAGTCACTTTGTTGTCCCTTTATTCACCCGTCCCGTCGGTCTGTCAAACTCTTTATCTAAGAAATTATCACCATATTCTTAAGTCTACGCTCCCCTAAATAAGGCCGTTTATGTTGTCGAAATTCATAGCGTAGTTTCCGTTAATGTGAAACTAGTTGATGTGAAACTTGGTAAGTAATGTTGTGACATGCTAATAAAACAGAAAAAGCCTAAAACATTACATTTTCGATTAAATCATTACAAAAAATTTAAGTTCATAGAAATCTCGGAAAATCTGCGAGTGGGCAAACCCAACTCGCTCTTATCCAGTTTTTTTTACGATTTGCTTATCTAGCAATACTTACACGCATGTATATGTGTAAGAAAGATCGCATGCGAGTATGTGCATATATGAGGCAGTAGCGACATAGATCGGTATCGTGTGTGACGTCACTCACCGAAAGCGGCCAGAAGAAGCAACGCCGGCGCCGGCCGCATCGCGCCTGCACACACAAACGTACAGTTACTACAGAAAACGAATTGTACATAGTGGTCCATAAAACAACGCAATTCATACAATTCAGCTTAGGAAATATTCTGTTATAGCGCAAGTGAGCGGGGCCATAGTCGTCCCGCGTAAAGGAGTTTCACATAAATACACGCGATTTGCATTTCATGATGAACTCTTTACTAGGCAAGGTTTTACTGATTCAATAATACCCCAAGTGCGCATATTTCCGGATTCACGCTATCAATTACCTTAATATTCTTAAAATGGTGAAGTGTCTGCAAACTTGTATTTCATTTTGTTAATTAAAGCAACTACTCGTATATCAAAATACACTTACCTCGCACAGTTACTGCTAAGTTCCTCCAAAAATCAAAAGTGCACAAAGTACATTTACAAAACACACGAAAATATTTAAATGTACAAGTTAACAAGTAATTAATCTGTTAAGTTACTACAGTATTAATAGGACGATCTTGTTAAAACTAACTTAAATTCATCACAATCTTCCCTCAAAATGTTCCGGAAAACATTAAACGTCAAAGTTTTTTATTCACCCGCGAAAAACTTCGTAGCGGTACGAAGTTCCGCGCAACTCGTCTCGTAGCCCCGAGTGGCGACCGCGCGCGCTGCCTCCGCTTTAGTGAGTGCGCTACGCCGTAGCCGCGCCGCCCGCTACGCCGTAGCCACGCTTTGCACGAGAGCCGAACTTCCACGGACTTGTGCAAATTAATCACGAGTGTCACATTAATATCGTCTGTTGTCAGTTTGTATAGTTGTGTTTGTATTGCGTGGACCGGTCGTTAGCATTCGTTTGCTTCGGAAATAATTAAATGTTTTTGAGCCGTATTTTGGTTCAGTAAACAGTACAATATTTTAGCGTTTCATTTAATCGAAATGGTCTCACCTGTAAATTTTCCTCTCCATTTTTCCTACAGAAGCCTTGTTTTCGATTAGTTTTCAAACAAAATATTCTACCTGTCTTGCTTGCAGGGAAGAAAAAGTTGTTTTAACCCCGCTGCACCGGTAAGCAGCAGGTTGGCGTGTATCGCAACTTGAGATAAACACTCAAGCAAAAGTTAACTAAGATTATAAAAAACATAATAAATTATAAAATAACAAAAGATAACTAAGTTAACTCTCAGTGACGGGAGGAGGGGCACCGCACAAACTAACATGCTATAAACGCCCTGCTTGGTTCATGTTCAAGCTGTCATTTCCACGATTTAGACCTGCGACATACTTAACGGGGCACTGTACACGGTTCTTTAATAAGATTCCTCAAGATATTAATATAGAGTTACTATTGACTTGGTTTAAAAATCTGTTGAGCATATTTTGTGAAAAAAAACCTACTATGATTCTAAGTATTATTCGGAAGACAAATATATCTGGTATTTAAATAATGTTAACAGGGACAATTTTATTGTGTCTAGTGTAGTGTAACTTAAATTTGAGAACGCTATAATCAAGCCTGTTTTAAGAAAAATAAAAGTGCAGCTTCTTCTATTTCTGCAGCTTCTTCAGCCTTGACGTTTATTATATTGTAAGCATTTTAATTTTAAACTAAGAACCGCGCTGCATAACTTTAAAAGAATAATTTGGTATTGCAGCCTATTCCTTGGTGTTTGACTGAGCAGTCGAGGCTTCTGCGGGCAGCGGGGCGGCGGCGGGGCCGGGGGCGGGGGCGCTATCGCCCGCCGCCAGCCGACACTTGCACACTTTACACTTATTCCATCACTCGCGCGACTCCACTCCACCGACCAAGTGGTGAAGCTGGTCTTACGTGTACATTCTGACTTTTTCATAATGAAGCTAAAACATTACGTGATACCTGACATATTGGCAGAAAAACACGATTATAGTTAAAAACGGCTACGATCAAAGAGCTGTTCCTTTTAAAATTTTGCCTATTTAGCACTACTAAAGTATTTAGTAACTGACTCACGCTGGGAAGTCCGGATCGAAAATCAACTCACTTTCAAGTCTTATGCTACCTAACTTTTAGCTCGAAAGAACCTTTTCTGCATGAAAAGCCTTGATGAAGCCATGATCATGGCCTTTTCGCTCGGTATACCTAAAACGCAGAGTAGTCTAGACGATATGTACCTTTTTGGACGAAATTTTTGTATAGTCTCCGAAAATAACGATCAAGATTCGTAATATGATGTAGAAAGTTGAAGGAAAAATCCCGAAAGGGGCCGATAAAAATTATATATATATTTTTTTTTTTTAAATTAGGCCTTTCTTTTTTTCAATATCTTAAAAACCACCAAAGATATTCGAAATTTGAAAAAAAGAACATGACTTCGGCTCACTGCGTTTTAGGTATACCGAGCGAAAAGGGTTCATAGGTTTACGTTTATTTATGATTTTGTATTAACTATAGCTGTGAGCTAATGGTTATGCTTCCTATCCCTGAGTTTGAAGCTCCACAGACTCCCCACGGAACCCTTTGTGCGCGAGTCCGACTCGCATTTGCCTGTTTCCTATGTTGTCGAAGCTTTTTGATAGATAGATAGATAGATAAATAATTTATTTGAACTTCTTACACACACACGCACATTCGGAAACATAAAACAATTTTCTTAAACCAAATAATACAACAACGGAAACTTAAAACGATGCACATACATAAAACACATAATATTATAAAGTAAGAATTCGGCATGCATAACCAATTCAGAGCAAAAAAAACACGACAAAGTTAAAACGAATGAACACCATAGTATGGCGTGTGCGTGGTGCAGCAGTACAAAATGGCCGTATCTCAGCGTCATTATCTGCTCGGTAGAACAGATCGCTGATTTTCAGCTACAGCCAGGAGGATGTGAACGGAACATGTACACGTATACATATATACTAATTAACAGCAAGTTACATATTATATCTATTTGCATTTAGTTCGATTCCATTTAGTTCAGTATTTAATATGTTGAATTCATTTCAGCCAATTAAATAACTATTCCATTTCAATTCAAATTATCAAAGGACAACGGCAAATGGTGTACCGCCCTATTAAAAGAATGTTTTGGGGTTATATTTTCCCGACTTTAGTATTTCGCAACTGGCTCTTTTTTCAGTTATTCAAATATATTTTTTAAATTGGGGGAACAAAATAAGACAATAATTAAATAAAACGCAATTTACAAACAGAAACGGAACGCCATCGATTGTTTTATCTTGCAAGCTCAGAATAATCTCTGCTTGCAAGCCAAGAAAAAAACAACTGTCATGTCAAAGTGAAAATCAGAAGAGTTCGTTTCACGAAAGAAGTCCCATGAGTTAATGAATTTTGGCTTTTTGTTATATTATTAAGGATCTTACCGTGGGACTACATCACACCAAACAGGTGAAACGTGGAGGGAGGTGAAACGATCTTTAGGTGTTCTGTGGGACTGCCTCGGGCAAAAATAAAAAAAAGAAGATACTTGCCATCTCCACAACAGACTTGACATTGGCAGAATCCTAGTGGTGCCATTAAAAAATAATTTAACTGAATTTAAGTCTCGTCACTCTTCAGGAAAAACATACTTTGTTTTTATTGTAACTGAAAGAGGTAAGCGTGGCAGAGAAGCTATAATAAGTTATTGTTGCAACTGCAATGTAGGGGGTGTTGCTCCCATGTGATGAGTATCATCTGGTACCTGGGCTATGCTCTCCATGAGGGAGTGACGCGACAAGCTATGATTGAATATATGATATGATTGAAAGGGCACCGCTATCCACACGTTTTTGTACTACATGTAGATAAGATCTGTATTTATCTCTAACAGTCAAGCAAACGGGATCGTAACATAACCTCCAAACTTCTTAAAAAAACAACCTTAAGTTATGACTCCCAACTTTATAAAAAAAAGAAAATTAATGCAACAAATTCTAATACAATGATCTATTAAATGTAAATATTTCATGTTTCAACACGACTTTTTGTAGGTGTACGAGACTTCCACTGAATCCTGCCATTCTCCTTTAAATTATGTCATTTAGATAGACAGAGATAAAGAACATAAAAAGGAGACTACACATTTCATTAATTAATTTAAATTCATATTGTTTTACACATTTAATTAATTTACTTAAATTCAAATTGTTTTACTCCAATTTCTTCAATATACATCAGTATTATATAAATTATTTTCCTAATAATAATACAAAGTGTTGTTTCCCATATGAAGCAGAACCGCTACCTGCACCAAGTGTCAAAGGTGAGACCCCTAGCTTTTGTAGTTCAAGAAGGTAAGCTTTTATGTTAATGAAATTACTTACTTAGTCTAGTAATCGTAATGCTCAGATATACCTATGAAATCTAATTCATGAGACTGGAGCTTAATTTAACACCTACAAATATATGTATTTAGGTATAAAGGCTTCTATTTCCAGGTAGTACGGGTCAGTTTACACTGTTTAAGTTGAGATGCGTAGTGATTATCGAGTAATATCCAATAATCCTCAGCTGAATGGTAAGCTGAAAAACACAGAAGGTTTCATTTGTTGCAAAATATTGAAAGTATAGATCAAAATTAATTAAGTTTGGAATATTTTTTTCCAGTTGCCTTCTTCTCCACTATGAATACGGCCCTAAGGCAGCAGCTAATCGTATAGGGTGAATCGACATCTAACAGAATGTGAATTCTCTATGTTGAAATAAATTATTTTTATTTTATTTGATTCTTCATCGAATTGCATTGTACTTACAAAATTAATATTTTACACATGCGTATGTCTGACTAGTATGAATTCCGTGGTTACATAATTACTAATTAAAAAGGGCATCTATGTAGACTATAACTTTTACGAATAGACGTAAATACTTTATTTCGAGTTGAAAAATCTTGTCTATAAAAATGCACGAACAATTATTACCGTCTCTCCATCTAACAGAACAATGACAAGTCCTGGACGAGATGTTTTTGAATAGCAATTTTTTAATAAATTAAAAAGCATTTGCTATGTTTGTCTACTACGCTTACTACGTTGTCTAACCAATCTAAAATTAACAGTGAATTAATACAGGGGAAGAGGTACATGATACTTCCCAACAGGTTGACTTTTTTCATGGTCGGAAAGGTAAATCGACAGATAGAGAATACTTTATTACATATGCTCACGTCTAGGATACAGAGGGGTAAACAGAGACCAGGTACTGCCACTTGCCACGATCCTGACAAATGCAACGACTGCATGCACGCTGGTTTCGGGTAGTTTTTATCTTGCCCTTTGCTAATACATCCCCTATTTGGTCAAAGTAAGTCCGCTTTGTTCAAAACTTTATTGTATATCAGAGTGGTAATTATTTTTCATTAAATTTAAATAGCCATTGATGCCCAAGAACAGGTCGACGGTCAATGGGCAGACGACATTATGAAAGCGGCTGGGAAACATTGAAATTGGCACAGGATTGGATGGATTAGCGTCAAAGAGAAGGGGCCTTTGCCCAGAAATGGGCTCTGTATAGGCGCCGATTACATAGATAGGCAGACTTACATTTTTTGTGCATCTATTTTTATCATTCTATTTTGTTTATAATACGTTTACGTTGGAAGAACATGTTGCAACCAAGCAGTGTTTCTGTCCTGATATGTATGATATCTGTACCATAGCTGTATGAATAAGGTATACACACGCATGTGTGCGGACGTGTGCACCCAATGAAATGCGCGCTACTGAAATGTATAGACGCAACTACCGTGCCATAATTATCATATTTCACCCGCCTGGCTTTAATTTAACAGTGGTATCGATTTCTGTCAAATCAATAGACCTCTTAAATTCAAGTTGTAGCAAATTGGAAAATATTTTTAGCAAAGCAATCTATTCGGATCGAGTTAGAGGTGTACATCGTCAATGCCTTTCTTATTTCAACTAGAAGCAATGTACTTTGGTGTCACCGAGGCCCGATACTGTGCTGCAGCTGCTACTATTGGTCAGCTATGCTTCTTTGATGTGTCCGAGTGTCTTTGACGGTTTCAAACTACTTAGCTTAAATTAAACTACTCGTAGTAACTGAGGCTAAATCTATCAACACAATTTTTTTTACATCCTTGACAGTGAAATATGAAGAAGAAAAATGACAGACTGAAGCCGTTTTCAAAAACAGTTTAATCAAAAGTTGAGTTGAACAATCGATTGCCAGGCTTTTAAAAGTCCATGGCTTTTATTCATTTACGAATTAATAGTCAGACAAAGACAGACAAAGAACTCAATTCTAGAAAAAAAAACGTGGAGAGTAATTATTGAATAGTATGAAATTGGGGCATTCCGGCCGATCGCAGTTTGATCAAAGAGCAAATTACATAACGAGATCAATCAAACGCCCCCCCCCTCCCCGCCCGCCCCCAATCCTCCTCCCGCGCCCGCGGCCGGACCGTCGACTGCACACGCCCGCAGAAGGCTTCTGCCTCGTGCAGCAACTTGACGCGACCGACCTCTGCCAACGAGGTAATCTCTACCTTCATCCTTCTGTCTCTTTAACTAAATAAACATAAGATATAGACAAATCGGAAGATTATAAATAAACTTTCACAAACAGGTACATACATCGCTTCTGGCTCCACACTAGGATACGCTGTGTCGTGGGAACCAAAAATAGCGACATCACAAACATGTAAACATTCAAGACCTGGGGGTTTTTTTAACTGTGGCTTTCGCAATTTGCTAACCTTCAAATTGATTTTTGTGATCCTAAAAGAAGGTCTGTGCAATTGCACAAATTGC
Source organism: Yponomeuta plumbellus (assembly GCA_947310845.1). Taxonomy (NCBI): domain Eukaryota; kingdom Metazoa; phylum Arthropoda; class Insecta; order Lepidoptera; family Yponomeutidae; genus Yponomeuta; species Yponomeuta plumbellus. The sequence goes on along the minus strand of OX371193.1, from coordinate 166,384 downwards.
ACTGAATTCAGTGGGACGTGAAAAGCCTTCTTATGCTACATTATACGTAGTGGTCTCGACCGTTTTGTGTATCACCCGAGTAAATAAAACTAGCACTTACTAACGAACGTGCGAAAGAAATGGACGATTTAAAAATACATGAAGTAAATCTTCTAGATTTTCCTGCTACCGGATGAATAAATAACAATAAAACACAATGGCAGTGTTGACCACGCGCGGCGTCTGGCGTGTGTGTAAGCGATCGCCGGGCTCGGCTCGGCCGCCAATTAATAAGCAATTTCGGTCAAAGAGAGCCTGCGGGTGACGGCGCGATGGCGGCGACGCGCGGCGAGCCAAATCTACCGGCCTAATGTACTGGCTAATACACTAGTTGTATTTATTGCATAGTTTTTTGTACTTACAATCGCCCCCATTACACGATTCTCGTAATTAAATCATGCTGCGAAAAAACTTTGTTGACAAATTGTGACATGATGCTAACGATCGCATGTGTTTCAGAAAGTAGTATTCAGAATCGGTACAAAGTTGCTTCCGGTCTTATTTCGTGTCGAAAGCGCCGACTCCACCTAAGGCATCTCGCTTTCAAAACCGAGCAACTGCGATTGCACTGGGTGATGCTTCCATGAGAGCCTGTAGGCTCCACTGTGGCAGACGAAATTTGTAGCGCAGCGGTTAGCACATCTGCCTACCAGGCGAGTAGTCCCAGGTTCAAATCCAAGCTGGGGACAAATAAAATCTTGGATTTTTACATGTTTGTGATGTCGCTGTTTCTGGTTCCCACGACACAGGGTATCCCAGTGTGGGGCCAGAAGCAATATATGCGCCTGTGTGTAAATCTTTATGTTCACTGTGGAGCTTCAGGTAATTGTAATAAAGCCCATCACCGTGCCTTACCTCTAGATCAGTTCTTAACCTTTCGCTTGGCAAATGCCCGCAGCGGGCACCCGCGGCCATTGCTTAACTATTGTTATGATAATTACCGCCAAATGAAGGGTAAGATAAGATAAGATAAGATAAGATATTTATTGAGCTTTCTTGTTGTACATGAGATGTCTTAAATAGTAGAAGTATCAAACAAGAACCCTGCTAGGGCGCTGCCAATATAAATTTGTAAATATGAAATTATGTTAACTTAAATAACTAGTTCATACTATAATTGCAACTTTTCTTTTAGAGACTCTTATTATATAACATAACAATCACTATAATATTCATTTAGTAGGTAAGTACAAGCTATTATTCCATTTCATTAAAGACAAAAAAAAAATTATATAAATCTTTTAGTAATTTAATAACTTTAAGTAGTATCATCATCGAAAAATTTCTTCAACGAGTAGTAGTTCTTTTGCAATAAAAATTTGTTTAGTGCGTTCTTAAATATGTTTGTTCTTTCGTTTGATTTAGTTGAATCAGGTATATGGTTGTATATTTTTGCAGCCATTGAATGGGGGCCAGAATTTACTAACTGTAATTTTGATGTGGGCGTTTCTAATCTTTTATAGGGTCTTAAGTTTTTAGGGCGTGTATATTGAGGGAAAAGGTCAAGGGTTAAAGTAACTTTCTTCTGCTATTTCGAGGTTTCCTGTGCTCAAGCAACTTCCTACAGATTTACGTGTACTGGTTTTGTCTAACCACCTACCTACAAAGACAGTGGCACACCTGAACATTTGGATTGCTTTCCAGGCTGTTGATGAGTTGGGCAGTGGCGTAGGCAGATCGTCCGCGCACGGACTGCGGCCGCTAACAGTTCCCGCGGCGTCGATGCTCCATAATCTCTTACATACATTACTTTTATTGCTTGAAATATTGGACTTTAAACGCAGTTAGAGCTGCTCCGAACATTTACATAATGGCCACAGTATCCGAGCAGTAGACTCGTTTGGCTAAAAATATTTTGCTCCGGTACCACGTACCCACCTACCTGCCTAGTGGCAATAAAAAATTCACTCATTAATTTTGCAGCGAACAGACGGATTGCCGGCTTCGACAGTTGCGAATTGTGGATCATGATCACAAATGGAGTGTGTATGTTTGTGCTGTTTTACTATTGTTTTTATCCGACTCAACGATATTTATCATACTTTTTTGTATAAGTGCGTCAAACTTATTCAAATGATTTGACTGTTTCTTCAGGATAAATCAATTCAAAATCAGGTACTTTAGTGTTATTGTAAGTAGACCTTATTTCAAAGATCAAAGAATTTATGTGGAGCGTTCACCTCAAATAAGGAAATCTGTTCTAACAGGGGTAGCATAAACGACAGCTAAAATACACGATATCGATGTTCAAGTAGTGACTAGTGATCAGCAATGAAGGGAATGAAGTTTGTTACGATCATGGTAAGAGGCTGTCCTGCGTTTCCCATTCGGGATAAAGGAGTGTTTTACACATCTTATGTTTACCATTTATGCACTGATATCTCTTTAAGATACTCATATTGAAAAAATAAATATAAGAGAAAAGAAACTGAAAAGAAGAATTGAAAGCATTTCAATTTTATTGACAATTCATCAGTCACAATAAAATATGCATATTATAAACGATGATCCATTTCATGCAGAGTTTCGTAATCAATGTGAGCGTGTGTGGGCCTGCACTTGTACTGCTATGTATTCCAGGTCATCAGGAGGCGCGTGTGTGCGTGACACCTGCGGCCGCGCGCTGGTGTGCGTGCGTGACGCTGACGTCATCGATCGGCGTCGCAGCTGCAGCGCTGGTTCCGGCCAGCTCCCCTATTTCGCCAAACAAACGCGCTTCCAACATCTGGAATACTAACAATGTTCTTGCTTACGCTAATTTATTATTGTTATTCTACCAGTCTATACCTGAAAAGAATAGCTTAATTAATAGCTTAATATACCTTCCTCAGGGAAGAGACCCGTGCCCCTCGGTGGGGACATAATGAGTTGATGATGAATAGTATAATATCTCTTGGTTCTTGTGTGCAACAATAGTACATTACTGCAGCGGCCAGCAAAAGAGGCATTGATGGACCAACATGGACATCAGTGGGCTCATTATGTAATTTTCGCAACGGATATTCATACGTCATGTATACCACTACTGTATAGCACTATATTATTTTAAGACCCTATGTAAGAGCGAGACAGTACTCCATACGACGTCGGTTTTTGTGTTGACGTGACTTTTTAAGACGTATGAATATCCGTTGCGTAAATTACATAATGAGCCCACAGGACTGAACCAGCAAGCAAAATTTCAAAGTTATAAGGAAATTAGAGGGGGCGTCCCCAAACTACCATGCGATGAGATGGGATGGGAAGACGTGGAACTCTTCGCTCAATACAGCAACAAGTGGAGATATTCCTTTGTCCTTAATGAGAGAAAACAGTGTGGTTCTCTGTCTTGCAATATGTACAATTGTACATTTTGAATAATCCTACTTCATATATAAATATTTTGGAGCAATGTATGTGCCTGTATGAAAATGTTATGTTATGTTATGTTATGTTTGTTACTCAATCACGCAACAACGGCTGAACGTATTAAAAAAAAACTTGGTGCACAGATAGGCAAAGATCTGAATTGAGATATAGAATAGATATTGCGGTAATCCTCCGCAGACAAATACGCGGGCACCAGCTAGTTACTAATATACAAGCAATCGTTTCAATAAAATTGTGTAAAAATATGGCACTTCAAAAGTATGATGTTGCAATGACAATATTATTTTCCCTTAAGGCTACCATACGGATGGTACATGGCCACACAGTAAGCCCCTACCCCGAGAACTAGTGACGTGAAATTGCAACAATTAGCAAACGGCCACGCGGGGACCGGCGACCGGCGACCGGCGACCGGCGACCGGCGACCGGCGACCGGCGACCGGCGACCGGCGACCGGCGACCGGCGACCGGCGACCGGCAACCGACAACCGGCAGCTGGCAGCAGTCAGCGCCACGCGCGCCTTTGATCTATCGCCACTAACGAACACGTCTCTGGCTGTTCATGCGACGGAGGGAAGGCAAAGGGATCTCTTTACTTAGTCCGACCGTGGTACAAACGGATGATAGGGTTTCCAAATGTAATTTTACGAAAGGTAATAACGACGACTGTGTAGCTCGGAACTGTCGGGAACGGATATGTGCTGCGGAGAGCGAGAATATGGAGTCCAAGGACAGTGCATCGTATTGGGTACAAAATTAAAATGTTGCATGGCTTACCATGGATAGATAGATAGATAACACTTTATTGCTCAACCAGGATACAGACAGATAGACTTTGTTTATATAGAATACTAGCCTTTTAATCACAGATAATTTACGACCGGCCTGCCTGTTTGTAAAGTAAGTTTTGACCAAATCTTTTTGAACTAAAACTTTCGTAAGCACAACACATTGTAAACTTTTAGTCCGTTGTAAACTCCGTCTCTGCTCACCATGATTAATCTCTGCGAATCGGAGCGAAACCTGGTCGGACTCTTCCGATATAACAACACCCGTAAGTAGATCCGGACTAAAAGTTTGACCAAATCAATGAACCTAATGTACCTACGTTATTAAGATAAACTAGGTGATTGAATTGCAAAGGCCCGAAGTTACTAACAGCGATTCTGATTGGAGCTCTTAGAATCTAATAGGATAGGCTACGTTTGCACATATCTGTATTGCTATGCAGCATTTAACGCACTTGACCTAATTCCCGAATTACTCTGAAATGCAGCAGCGGCCGCGCTGTGCCGCGCCGTAACACGGATTCCGCGTAGTAATTCTTTGCAGCGCGACGCGCCGCCCGCGCTTTGTTACCGGCGCTCGTGGTAACTGTTGTTACGGCATGGCCAGATGGCCACACATGGTTGAGTGTTTTGTCTTTTAAAGAATAATAATACCAAGCGAATATGTTGTAGGGAAACTAGTTTACGCCTAGTAATTAGGGATATGGTATCGAAACAAAAGTATCGATACTTTACTCATGAGTAGTATCGTATAAAAAGTACTCGATAGGTACCTGTACGGTTTCACCATGCATAATGTTTTGCTTACGCGGCATTTTACTCAGGCCGCGCATCGTTTTTGTAATAAAAGTTAGTTGTCCACGTACAGTCGAGAGAATACGTCACGTGTTTCATTTACTTACTTACTACTGAACTTTACTCTAAAATATCTATTACAAGAGTGTGGAAAAGCGCCGTCTACTAAGCGCTGGACTATACAATACCGGTATCGTACTTGTATAAAAAGTATCGAGTTACTCAGGTATCGAGTACTTTTGGCACCCAGTGTAGTTTAAATAAAAAGGAAAAATATAAAGGAATCAAGCTTAATTTCAACTCGCAGTTACATACAGATATTTAACAATTATTTTAAAACACTCTTCATACAATAATAAAATTCTTATAATCTGAAAAAGACAAAGAGGTAGCTTGAATGGTAGGTTGACACTCTTTGTAAAATTCGTGTCACGATATGTAGATCAACCCATAAATAAAGCTCAAAAGGCTGAACTTCATGTGCGAATGCAGTCAGCTAACGTTTTTTTTATAAGTTTAATGATGTTCAGGATGAGCTTGAATCAATCGTTAGTGATGACGATGGGAGTCAGTTAAAGTACAGGGAGTCTTTTGAAGAGTAATTTTATAGTTGCATGGCCACTGCACAATGTCTAATTGATGGCGAAGACGAAAGTCCTAAATTAAATTCCTCATCAAATGCAATTAGGGCCAATGTAAAATTACTCGACATAAAACTGCCTGCCTTCGATGGTTCACACGATTCTTGGTTAGAGTTCAGGAATTCATACGAGTCCATGATACAAAGTCACACAGACCTTGATCCAATCCATAAATTTATTATATAAATCAAAATTTAAAATAAACTTGAGCGCCTACAAAATCTCGCAATCAGGTTCATATTTGGACTACGCAAATATGACCATGTCTCCGATTACCACACTAAGCTCAAGTGGCTCCCTATCCGCCTTCGCAGGAATGCTCACATAACTTCTCTTCTCTACTCATTGCTGTTCAATCCAGCCACCCCTTTATATCTTAAAGAGTGTTTTGTCTACCTCAGTGACTCCCACAGCCGGGCACTTCGGTCTGACAGGAATCTGATGCTGAAGATTCCAAGTCATTCGACGAGGTTCTTTGGCAACTCATTTGCTGTTAGGGCCGCCCGACTGTGGAACGATCTGCCGGTTTCGATAAGGCGCTCTCCTTCCCCAGCTATCTTTAAAAGCAAGGTTTATGATTTTTATTTATCTTTGTAATTTATTAAATAATTTTATTATTATGGTTTTCCTGAATGTAGGTAACTAGGTATGTCTTTTCTTTTATCCTATGGTAGAACTTTATGTTATATTATGTAACTTTATGTATGTTTATAATTATTATATGTATAGAATGTAAATGTATGTATATCCTCGTGAGGCCCGACCTTGAAAAGAACAATTGATTTTGTGATCACCTGAAGACATTGGGCCTCACGAGGATATTAGTATTAAGTATAAGTATTTGTTCTATGTTCTTATTTGCACCGACTACCCGTCTCTCTCTTTTCCGTCAGCAACTTTCCATCGTCGGTTGCCTGGAAGAAATTGCTTTAAGCAATAAGGCCGCCCCTTGTACTGCATCTTATTGTTAATGTTCTGTAATTATTTTTCTTGGTACAATAAAGAATATTCTTATCTTATCTTATCTTATCATCGTTATCAGGAAGTGCCCTTCAGGGCATTAGTGCTTTGGAGTTCACCGCTTCTAATTACCAGCATGCATGGGAACTCCTAACGGCTAGGTTCCATAATCATCGCCTCCTAGTATATAATCACGTCAAGTCGTTGTTTACCATGCAATCAGCAAACAAAGGGTCGCCCATTCAAACTAGAAAAATTATTGATACCGTTTGCCGAAACCTGCGCGCACTAAAAACACTAAACGAACCGACCGATACGCGGGATACATTAATTATTTATCTCTTGGTCTCAAAACTTGATTCTTCAAATAAAGATCTGGGTTGGCGTGACATGGAAGAGCCCTATGCCCAGCAGTGAGCTCTGTTTAAGGACTGTATAGATAGATAGAGCGATCTCAAATCAATTTCTGATTCAGTAGTGTCATTTTCAATTTGTTGACTGATAAAGACAAGCTTGGTGCTAAGAACTGATGATTTCAGTTTTATTTAGTCGCTCAACCTGTTTAAAATGTGCTAAATCTACCTACATAAATGGCAACACTGTATGTACAAACTATGCAGGCGTTCATTTGTTTCTTCAATTAAGCCTAATTACTTAGGACATAAGAGTCACGCTTACGCATAATAAATTGCTAACTACACCTATTTCTAATGGGGACATTCCCTATTTCTGACGGGGACTTTCCCTTAATCTGACGGGAATTTTCCCTCATCGCAAAGCTTCTTGGGACTCATAGACCCATAGACAAGACGAATGACATGAGGGATGTTTGATTCAACGAAAAAAGTATCGATTACTGTGAAAAGTAGCGATACCTACTTAGTATCGTATTAAATAGTATCGAGTACAAAAATACTTGGTATCGTAACCAAAGTATCGAGTATACTTAGGTATGGATACTTTTTGCGGATCCCTACTAGTAGTGCGGCATATCTTCGACTGCTGTGGAACAGCTCTCCTGGGCTGCGACTTAGGCCCAGGCTATAAACATAATTTTGCGGCCTATACTGCTCCACTGTACTGCAGGAGCTTTTTTATTGAAGGCGAGAAGTTGGCCAGCTTTTTTACATTACATCTAATGTCATAACTAATTTAACTTGAGGTACCCTAAGGCCACCGTGGCGATATATCTGCTTAAAATGGATTAACAAAACTAAAAACATTGGCCGCTTGATAACCATCACTCGAATAATTACCGTAGACTTTTGATGACTTATTAGAGAACGAGAACGACGAACGATTGGAAACTGTACTGGATAGATATACAGGGTGATATTTTTACCGGTACAATAAATCAACATACGTAATACTAAGTCCAAAATACAAATACCAACATTTTTTGTTACTACCCCGTTGGTACAAAAAAACAAAACTACCAATGTCTGAACTTATCCGCAAATCTTAAAGAAATATGGACTCATTACGCATGAGCACAACTAAACGCTCGAACTGGCAACTGCGCGCGGCTTGCATGAAGGAAAAGAAGCGACGGCGGCGGCGCAGCCAGTAGGTATGACTTATGTATGACGTAGCAAAAAAAATCTTACTTGATTTCAATTCTTCCTTCATACTTGAACGGGCTTAGGACCGTCACCGGCGTGGAATGCTTGCACTGGTTGGTAGTGGTATGAATTTCCACACCACGTACTGGCTAACGCCGAAGTGCGCCGTGCGCACCGCGTCGTTGGTGCTCCTTCTGGGGTCTTCCTCGAAGAACGCGAATATCTGTTCCTCGATCTCCACGGCCAAGGGAGGTCTCCCTCCTCGGCCTTGAGCGTGCGCTTGTGCAGTGAACTGTCCGTAGTCTAGCAAATGCTGCGTCACTCTCATAAATGTCCTGGTGTTGAGTATTTGAGGTTCAATAAAACCGGCATTTATCAGGCGGGGCAAACTTTCTTCAGCGTATACCCAACGAGCTGCACTGTATTTTCCCCACTGAGAAAGTAACTACGAAACATTTCGTAATACTCGCGGTTTGTAAACATCGTGCGCGCGTAATTTTCGACTGCAGGAAGTGCGGAAACGGCGCACGTGCACTCACCTAGGTCAATGCGCGCGGACTGAATGAATGACCGGCCAAATCGTGCGCCGGCCAGCCCGCCACCCGCTCACTCACCCCACCCCGCCGCCCTCAGCCTCGCACCGCGATGACACCTTGTAATGGGTGTCCATGAGTTACAAATTGGATGAATGATAAATTAATGAAAATATAACAGCGTGTTTAAATTCTTCCCCAGAGTCAGCAGAATCCTTGATGTTAGAAAATATAAAACCGTGCACAATAGCATTTCAATTCTCCCACGTTAGCCCCCAAACCATTTTGAAAGCATTCAAACAAATAAATATAAAGAAAACCGAAGATCTCTGGGGACTATCAGTTAAATTGATATCCACGGTAATTCATATCACGGCACCACACCTTGCTATAATTTTTAATAAATGTATTGATCAGGGGACGTTCCCTGATCTATTAAAGTTTAGTAAAATTGTTCCAGGTGACAGTGATGATCCGAATAATTTTAGACCCGTAGCAATACTTCCAGTATTTAGTAAAGTATTTGAAAAAATCATTTTACACCAATTGCTGACACACTTCACATTAAATAAATTCTTCCATAAAAAACAATTCGGTTTCACTAAGGGTCGTTCAAAGACAGACGCAGGTGTGGCGTTGATGAATCACATCTTTGATGCGTGGGAGGAGGCGCAGGATGCCATCGGGGTTTTCCGTGACCTATCCAAAGCTTTTGATTGCGTAGACCACAAAACCCTCCTTCGTAAGATGATCAGATACGGTCTCAGTAATAAATCTTTAGAACTTCTTAGATCGTATTTAGCTAATAGAGTGCAGAAAGTTGATATTAATGGAGTTAAGTCACCCGGATCCGATGTTAAAATAGGAGTTCCTCAGGGTTCAATTTTAGGGCCGTTCCTTTTCTTAGTGTATGTTAATGATCTGCCGTACCTAGTTGAGAAATTGTCACAAATAGTATTATCAGAATCAGAATCAGAATTAGAAATTTGACACTTCTCTAATTTTTAAAATCAAGAGAGGTCAATCTAATTTAGACGATGTAATCAATGCTCTTTCTAAAATTCTGAACTGGTTTAACGTCTTCGGTTTAATCTTATGTTAAATGCCAAAAAAACAAAATGTATTAAGTTTTCATTGCCCAATGTCAAAAAAGTGGACACAAGTTTAACAATAGCTGGTGACAGACTAGACTTAGTTGAGATAACGGTGTTTTTAGGCATTACAATAGACTCAAAACTACAATGGGATCGAAAAGTTTGCGGGTAGGTTGAGTTCAGCTGCATTTGCAGTTAGAAAAATTAGACAACTAACAGATGTAGAAACTGCGAGGCTAGTTTATTTCAGTTATTTCCACAGCATTATGTCATATGGTCTGCTACTATGGGGGCGGGCGGCAAATATAGAAACAATTTTTATTCTCCAAAAAAGGGCTATTAGAGGTATTTACAATTTACCTGCCAGACATTCACTACGTGAGTTTTTTAAGGAAATAGGAATTCTTACGCTAGTTTGCCAATATATATTCGATAACATAATGTATGTACGTAAAAACATAACTACATTTAAGCTAAACAGGGATACACATAACGTTAACACCAGAAATCGAAACAAAATTGCCTCATCTTGATTCAGATTAGCCAAGGTAAATACATCATTTGGAGGATATAGTGTACGTGTTTATAACAAAATTCCTGAAAGTATTCTATCCCTGCCAGAAAATAAATTTAAATTTGTTATTAAAACTGCGCTGTGTAAAAAGGCATACTACAGAATAGATGACTTTATAGATGATAAAAACCCTTGGCAGTAAACCAATTCCACAACGAGCTTGTTATTGGTATTCTAATAATATATAGCATTAATTCCACCTTTTGTACACTATTGTTGGGCAATAAAGAATTAATAATAATAATAATAATATAGGGTTTAATAAATATCATACATATGTACAGACGCTGTGATTGCATATCAAAACTATGCTATTATTATAGATAACTGACAAGAACTTTATCACACAAGTTTGCCAAAGGCCATGCGAATGGTGGCGCGGTGGCCGGGTCGCCTATCTCCCTCTAATATGGTTGAGACTGGTGATGGCTGACCTCTGCGTTACGCTCGTGAACGGGTGCCGTCCGTGTGTCTGGCCGCAGCATTGGTGTTTTATTACCTTTTAAGAATATTAAATGATGTTTGACTTTGCAAGTATTGATTGCACTCATGGATCTTGAGATTCTTGGTATTCGAACACTCATACCTAATTTGTATTAGCTTTAAGTTGATTTGAGAAAAGATGGTCAGAGTGGAGTTTTTTTTCGTTGCCTTTTTCTCCACTACAGACGGCCCTAAGGCAGCGGCTAACATTATACATAACTGTATTTACATTGACATTCAACAAGCAGAATGTAAATTCTTTACGTTGAAATAAAAATTTTTGAATTTTCAATTTTGAATGAAAAAAAATATATGGTAATTTTATTCGATAAATTTAATCTATTATCGATACCAATGATATGGTAAAATTTATTGTACCGGTGAAAAAATCAGGCTGTATAGTGACTTCTGAGTTTTATCTTTTCAGCGATTACCTCAATTTTTTTTATATGTGAGATGTGAGGCCGAAAAAGGCTTGAATCGACCGACGACTTTAGGAATGACCTATTTAACTTTATTCCTACAACATTTTCTATACAACCTCCGTAACATGAATTACCAAAGGCAGGGCGAAGTCCTCCCCCTTTGCAGGTAGGATGACCTCGACAATTTCTTGCCGGATTGGTCAGAGGAAGCAAATGACTGCAAATCTTGGTCTAGCATCAAATTAAACAATTACCTCCTTATTCATAAAAAAATTTAAGCATTGGTTAAGTAAACAACTGATTAAATGTCATGCTGTCCTTTATATTTCAATGACATCTGTCAAGGACAGCATGACATTTAATCAGTTGTTTACTTAACCAAAGCTTAAATTTTTTTATGAATAAGGGGGTTTGAGTCTGACAAGCGAGTCCTGGGACGCGATTTATTTCGGATTCTTCATATGGACACACTCTGACTGTCAAACTTAGGTATTTCAGCTGCAAGTAGTACAGCCCAAACAGTTTGATACTCGTCCTTGATTTAAACAAGAAAAAAACTTTTGTTTCTATTCAACATAATTTTACCTATGTTTTAGTATGTACGAGTAATAATGTTTTAAAGCAAACATGAATTATTTCTTGTTGTAAGGTCTTTCGGATGACGAAAATGTTAAACGTCCGATCGAAGACTTAGTCAAAGAACCCAAAGATGTTGAGAAAAAAGATATGAATCAGATTTTGATTATGGTTCAGCATTAATAAATGTTTTTAAGTTTATGTGGTGCATCTTTATTATCCCTGTTTTTTGGTGGAGTGGAAATGTTGGTTTTGATGTAGTTAATGTTTTCGTTTTGTTTATATTTATTTATGTTTGGACAAAATTCATTGGAGACTCCAAACTAATCAAACAAATAATCAAGTTAACCAAAAGTATCAAGATGGTTTATTCAGACGATATGCAGGGTTATCAACTAAAAGATTTTTAAATTTCCCGCCAAAAGCTTGAGCCACGACTCACTTGTCGCACTCTAAAAACCACATCTACTCTGCAGAGGAGTAACAACCGCGCATGTTAATTGTGAGAGTGTGTGTCATCTCGCATCGCCGACGGCCGTTAGGCTGCGGCGCGCTAGACAATGCCTGTACTTCTGCATGCAAGAACGTAGTACGCCTATCGCCCGCTGACCGAGTTTGGTCGCATTCCCCTCACACCGCACTGTATTACCATAATTATCATACGATTATATCTTTGCAATCGAGCTGCATTCAATACTGCACTACCCATGTCCGTTCGTATACAGCAGTCTCTATTTGTGTATTTTTGGAATATCATATTTTATGCAGTATTTGTCATTGCTTCCTGATTTACCCAAAAAGGGAAGGGGGGTTTACTCATCATTATGAACAACTTTTTCATGGGTACTAATTACTTTGAAATCACCTTATATATAAAAAAAGGATCGCTGTTCGTTAGTCTCATTAAAACTCGAGAACGGCTGGACCGATTTGGCTGATTTTTGGTTTTTTATATTTGTTGAATTCCAGGGAAGGTATAAACGCTTAGAACGAAAACAAAATGTGATACAAAGTTCACGGGGTCAGCTAGTAAATAAATAAAATCCAACGACTGACATTTTAGCTCGGTCTGTGGTCTATCTATACAGGTGCTAGTTCAAAATTAGTATTTACCAGTATTTTATTCACATTGCTTTATCGTATCCTAATTACGCGTCGCCGTATTTCAAGTTAATAGATCTGTATCACGTCCTGCTGCAAGATTTACTCTCAAAAACGTTCAAACAGAAAAAAAACCACGGTCAGCGGAGTGGGCTATGTTCGTGGTCAGGACAGGTGACACGGCGTAGGCGCGCACGGGGCCGGCGCGGGGGCGAAGGGCGGGCGGCTGTGCCGGGCAGGCGAGGCGCTCGCTCGAGCACGCATCGCGTCACCGCCGGCGGCGGCTGCAGATGCCTGACAAATTTTATTAAAAGTAAATAAGATTTATTGAAATTATTGCAGTGTATAGCTAATCTTTTTAACCAGCCTATATACGTCTCACTATTAATTAAAGGCTTATCAATACACGTGCCCACCGCGGTTTGGCGATTTCAAGCGAGTTTTATAGCTACTGTAATTTGTGGCCTCTGTGGCGCAGCGGTTAGCGCATCCGCCTACCATGCGAGAGGTCTAGGGTTCGCATCCCGGCTAGGGAAAAAAACCGTAGTTGATCTATATCATGCCTTAATGTTATAAGCTCGTCATGAATTCCCAAGTCGGGTTTCTATTAAAATAATAATGGTCTTATACAGGTACGTTTAACTTTGTTTAACCAAGTTTAACTCAACTAGATCATTTAATATTTTTCCCAGAGTAGCTCTCATAATAAAATTTGCGAGTGTTGATATGTAGAATACGTCTGGATAAATAATCGTTTACGGGATCCCTACAAAACAGCCTGTATGAAATATTCCGAAAATATGTTTTTATTATCACAGAGTACTGTTATTATGTTAGCTCAGAGTGGCCTCGAGTTACTCCGAAGTAAACTCTTCACTCGGAGAGAAGACGATGTAGAACCGAAAAACTGGTACATTGGTTTCCAAACGTGGAATAAACGTCTGGATAGTCCTACAGGTGGCGTTAGAGCTACACTCGTGTAACAGCGCCACCTAGCGGGGACCGCGAGCATCGCGCAGCATCCCGCGCTTAGAGGCCCGAGATACACTGAAGGGACGTAGCGCTAGGGCGCGACATCTGCCAGAGTCGGGATCAGGCAAGGTGGTAGAGAGCGCTTAAATGTTCTTGGACAGAAGCTAGCACCGCGGTCGGTGTGGGTGTGATAATGCTGACAGATGACAGCACCAGCTGTTAGCCTTACTCTTGAAAGCAAGAACCGAGTCGGACTTGAGTTATTTTTACGTTTCGTGTTCGTAAAACTTTATTTCATTCGTTTGATTAATAGTAAACCTTAAACTACGCTTGAAGTACACTACTCTCCACAGCAAAAGGACGATATTTTATTTCAATCGGAGGGATGATGTTTCTCATCGTTGTCATTACATAATCATCTATAGCCTAGCTTTGCAGCCCAAATAAATGTTTTCTCACATAAACCGACTACAAACGTTCAAACAAATGTGAACGACAGTTAGTTCTTATTCGTAGAAACAATTCACCGCATTTCGTACAAAAATAAAATATCGACTCAGTAGGTATTCAGTTTTTGTAGTCGGTCAGTAGTTGACTTAAATTCTACTCAGTATTAACTTACAACCGCATGCTTGCGCGCTTTCAAAATATTCCCTAAAATGGAAAGATCGTCTAGTCTTTTCGATTTAGTACCTTCAACTTGAGGATGTATAGAAAGATTTTTTGCAAGTACTACAACGATACCTTATTGACGAATAAGTGAAGGGACAACTCAGACGCTGCAAAGCCTGTGGAGGGTATAGTTCGACGCGACCCTCTCGCCTAGCACCTTCTCTTTCTATCGATACTTTCTATCAATGTACTTATATTTACATTTTTGTCCAACTTGTACCACTGAATAATGAATTTAATGCAAGAAAGAGAAAGAAGATCTAGAAAAAAAACCTGCGTTCCCAAAATTATTTTAGATTTTAATTTTATAATTTAAATTTGATCTTTAAATTAGAAAAATAAAAGCTTGCTGCTCTGCACGCCAGCGGGCCTTGCGTCCATGGTTCGTGCCATCGTGCCATATTTAGGTATATTTTGCTCATATTTTTTATTACATATATATTTTTTGGCTAATTTTAAGGGCAGGAAAGGAAAGTTCTAACGATATACTTTAACTGTGTAAGTGTCTTATGGAAATAAAGTTTTTATCCATCTAGGAAACTTTTTCTGAATATTTCTTTTAGCTTTCTTTAGCCTTCGTTACTAGAGCTTGTGCCTCGACTCAACCCCCGGTAACGTGACACCTGAGACATTGTTTTTTAGATAGAGTAGGCTTGCAATACAATATACAATATTATAAGTAGGTAGCAGAACCCTAGCTAATTGGTTGATTATAGAAACGTGAACAATATCAAGTCAGTAGCATATAATATCATCATCATCATCAGCTTTTTGACGCCCACTGCGGGACATAGACCTCCCTCATGGTTTTCCAATCTTCTCGGTGAAATAATGTAATAACGTATAATAATTAACTAATTTATAAAGAGACAAATTCGTAAAAATCCATTGAAAATTACTTAGTTTGTAAAACATGATGAGACATGGAATTTACGGAACCCTAAAAAACATGGGAACAGTTTTGAGTTTAATTATCGGTCAATTAAACTAACTGGGTTAAAAGTTAAGCTAACTAAACTTCTTGCGATTGAAAGTGTTTAATTAACAAATATTTTACTTCAACTCGAATTTCAAACTTCGAAACATTTTATTTTATTTTTATATTTATTTACTTTAAAGGTGAATTTATAACTAAATTTTCTGTAAATATTTCAGACCTCTCCCTTGTTGTATCGGCAACAGAAATACATCATCTGTGAAAATTTCAACAAAATAACTATCACGGTTCATGAGATACAGCCTGGTTACAGACGGACGGACGGTCGGACAAAAAGCGGAGTCTCAGTAATAGGGTCCGTTTTACCCTTTAGATACGGAACCCTAAAAAACTTGGTCCCCCTGTGAACGCAGATGGGACCACTTTCCTTTTATAAAAATAAATAGCTTCAATTTCCAAGTGGGCACTTGTTTACAGAATGCATAGCTTGCAACTTGTGCTAGTAATGAGATCGCGGCCGCCGGCGCTCAAGTGGCGAGTGTCCGGCGGCACAGCTCGAGTGTCACCTGGAGGCCTGGAGCACCCTCCCCTATGACACCGATCCGCAGCCGCGACCCGATACACTGCATATCAAACCCTGACAACACACACAAAGCCCATCCCCTTTGTTAGAACGAGGAAACGAAGGACTCCACTAATTATTTCCTGTATCTCGTGTATCACGGCAGCCGGCAAGATGTTTTTATATTGTGGAGTGCAATAACGCCCGTCCGTCCGTTTCCTCAAAGCTCTCTGGAAAGATAATGCGAACAAAGAAGAGCCTTATTGTTACTGCTTCGCAATATAACCGCGCGGCCGGCCGGCTCGCGGAGAAAAAGCATCCTTCAAACGCAAACATTCTGTGTTTATCTCTTTTCTGCCCGAGGTAATATAATCTTGCCACGTTGCTATGCTTTCAGGGTTCCGTACTTCAAGGTTTCCAATTTATTGGAATTCATATTTAATATACATTATTAATTGTAATCCGCATACACTGTGATATTTTTAAATCACTGGATAACTCATAGGGGAGAGTGGGTAGGATTCGAACACTTTTCACTTCGAGCCCTATAGCAGAAAAACTAAACGCTATTTGAAAACAATTTGAGCAATGATAGCTTGCTTATATATTTGCCTACAATATTCCGTTAGACGACTTGTTCATAGAAAGAAGTGTTTCCAAGCTATGACGATTTAAAAAAAAAGTGGAAGTCGTACGAATGCACCCCACTCACGGGGTAGCTTCGTACATGTGTTGGGGTAGCTTCGTACATGGTGGGATACCTCCGTACATCATGATTAATAATGCTATTTATAGAAAATTTACCATTTATTGAGATCAAAATTTCACGGAATCAGCCTTGGGTGCCTAAGTACTTAATAATAAAATAGTTTTAAATACAATAATTAGTTAAGCTTTTTGTTTTAACATCATTTAACTTCCTATGTCCTATAGAAATGAATCAACAATAATATTTACCATTGGGGTAAAAAGAGTCATAATATTTTTATGAATCTACTTAATGCACATTGTACATAGACAGATCTTTATGAAAGCTAAATGTTAGCTGTTCTTGCTGTAAAAGCAGATTTGGGTTCCGGCAATATAATATACGATGTCTGATATGTAAACAGTCCCTTCGTCTATGTTATTGGGAAAAACAAAATTCCAGGCGCCGGATTTCTTTCTTAAAAATGAAACTTTGTACCCAGTGGGACTATATTTTGTAATCACCTGACCAACATAGTGTTTGACCTCTGTTTGACAGATTTTTTCTTCTTGAACTTCACTAGAATAAAGCCTTTCTCTTTCACAAATTCAGTTAAAACTGGAGTTTCATTCTCCACATAAGATCCTTCAGCAATCACTTTAATGGGAGAACAGGAACTTTGCCCTTTCTTTTTGGTTTATTTAATCTTTACCTGATATCAAATTTAATGCCCTCTAGATTTCTTTAGCTCTTTGTTTTATCTCTTGCTCTTGCTTCTTTAACTGTTTTGCTTTATCTATTTTGTTTCGCCAATTTTTTTTCGGGAGTATCTGTTGTTTACCTTTTTTGGACTTTTTGGTCACATCTCTAGCCACTTTAGGGTAAGGTTGGATCATTTCTGGCGTTACTAATGCTTGAGCAGATATCGATGGCAAATCAAGCTCAATCAGCTACGACAATAAAGATTGTATATCATACGTGGGGTACATTCGTACAGTACGAATCCACCCCGTTCAGACCTGTACGAAGCTACCCCAATCAAGAAATTTTACTAATATATTGAAAATAAAAATAACTGCTGAGATTATCTTCAAGTAAATGTCGAAATAATAAACTGAAATATGTACTCAAGCACCACAAAAAATCAGTTAAGAATGGCAGCAAAACTTATAGAAGAAAAACACGTTTAAAGTTGCATCGAAAAATTATTTACGCGAAGCGAAAACACGTAACGACCTATCACATCGAAGTCGGCGGCCGCACGGGCGAGCCACTCCGCGGTTAGATTATGCGTGTGAGTGGGCATCACATGTACACAGATACGAAGGCACCACTATTTTGCGTATTCGAATTATGGCCGTTGTACGAATGCTCCCGGTGTACGAATCATACCCACTCTCCCCTATTATGTCACAATTTATCAGTTAGGATAAGGAACTAGTTTATAGTTAGATTTTAAGCAGGTGAGTGCTGAAAAACATCGCCGTCGAAAGACATAATTGTGACGTCTCTGGCGGCACACGCTAATCTAGTAATTTAATGTTTATTTTTTTGTGAAATTGGTATTTGTTGGTCACAATAAACGCATTTTACTTTACACTTACTTGACTTTTTGTCGAAAGTGTCCGGCCAGGTTTCGCAGTGATTTTTCCGACGAAAAGTCAAGTAAGCGTATCCGCAATAAAGTTAATAACGTCTAGTGCAAGCGAAACTTTTAGTCTAATACACATTTTGAAACTTTTGTGGTTGTAGAAATAAATTAATAATAATGATGGGAATTCCGTTTCTATCATAATAATAATTATTTTCTCATATCAAATACACTTGCAAACTCACCACCAAAAAATATACTTTTCTTTTCGTTGACCTAACTATTAACAGAAACAATTTTCACCTTTTTATTACATGATTACTAACTTACCCAAATTGACGTGCGTGCATGCAACGACTAATGAATGTCGATAAAGCGAAAGTCATTTGTCAGGATCGCGGCGAGTGGCAGTCCCTGGTGTCTGCCTACGCTTCTGGAATACAGGTGTGAGCTTATGTAGGTACAGTCACGAGCAATAATATGTATAAACTGTCACATTTTCTAAAAATCTTAACTTAAAACTATCTAGAAAGAAGTCAACGATAATTTGTCCTAAATTATGTAACCAATTGCGACATTCGCTTGTTCCTGCCCGGTAATGAGGAAACAGCAGTCGACAGAATTGAAATGTTAAAACTAAAAATGTGGCCAGAGCCACCAAAAATCTGATTATTGTCTGAAAGCTTTGAGCTATCAGGGCCTTATTATAAGGAGATGAAAGAAAACGGTTAGTATTAAGCACAATCTTTATTACCTAACGTTTCTTTACAGATACCAATAGTATAATTGTGAAACCTTAATGTCCAAACCCAGACAATTACTTAATTAAATTCTGAAAAGCTCAGAGCAGAGCGGGGTCGCTACAGAAAGTGGTTCTTATTGGTTCACAAGTTACACTGTCTAAAGTTGTTAGTCCCTACTGAAAACAATCAGATTGCCATCAATTTTAATAATTATATTTATGTCTTTAAATCCTAATTCCCTACTTTATAACTGAAATTGTTTCACAGACCTTGCTTAGAAGAAACCTTCATGTGAAGTCAATCCGGCCGCAGGCGGGGATGCACAATAATCTCCAAAAACAATATTCTAAAATTTCCATATTGTTTGAATAACATTTACTTGTATTTTGCATTACTAGCTGTATGAAGTCTTTGTTTATTATGTTATTATCATCATCATCATCGGCCTATGGTTGTCCACTGCTGGACATAGGCCTCTCCCATTGCACACCACTGAGCACGGTCCTCGGCTACTCTCATCCAGCTCTTGCCAGCCGCCCTGCGAAGATCATCGCTCCACCCAGTCTGAGGACGTCCTACACTACGTTTACCGATCCGTGGTCTCCACTCAAGAACTCTTCTACCCCATCGGTTATCAGTTCTTCGGGTGATATGGCCGGCCCACTGCCACTTCAGCATGCTAATTCGGTGGGCTATGTCGGTGACTTTGGTTCTCTGTCGGATGACTTCGTTTCGAATTCGATCTTTCCCTTTCCACAGCACGCTGAGCGACTTTAAATTTGTGGATCAGCCCGACCGTGAGTGTCCACGTTTCGGCACCGTATGTCATGACGGGTAGGACGCGCTGATTGAAGACTTTCGTCTTTAGACTCTGTGGGATTGGCGATGTGAAGACTCGACGTAGTTTCCCATAAGCTGCCCAGCCCAGCTGAATTCTTCTATTGGCCTCTTTCTCGAAGTTTTTTTACCTAACTGCATGGTTTGCCCGAGGTAAACATGTCATTATATTTCTATCTTTTGATTAAATAAATGATATTCATCAACACCTGAAGTTACTATTTTTCCCTGAAATGGGGTAACTAGATTTCCTATGGCATCCCAACAATGCAACGACCAATCACAGGCGGCCTCTCACCAAAACAAACCTAAAGAAGAGATGTCAGCCTACAAAATTCTATGGTGATACCAGAGTAAATCGAAACCTGAGCCGTTCAAGTCATTGCAGAAAACACACAACGTGACACAATGGTTAGATAATTTAGGACAAATTGTCGTACACATGTGCAGTACAAAACAAAAGATGTACGTCATACAAAATGTGACAGTGTATACATATTATTGCTCGTGACTGTATGTATGTACTAACTTATTTCTACAGATGGAGTGTATTAACACATCGTAGATATGTAAAGTTCCTATTTTTTTTCTATTCTAATATAAAAAATGGCGTGTCACAGTGTTTGTTCTCAAATTCCTCCAAAAATATTTCGGTTGTATATTTGGCAGGGCTGAGAATGGTCACAGGCTAATTAACATAGCAAAACAATATTTGCCGGGTCAGTTAACTATTTTATAGTTTGTTCAGAACCCTCGGTACGCAAGTCCACTTACCGTACCTTCCGTTCTTTAGTTAGAATCATGCTGCTATATTTGTATTGTGGTGTTAATATTTTCACGCAGGTGCAGTGCTCAAATTACGCTTTTTGCGGCATTGGTCCGGTGAGGTGTGGAGCGGCGAGCGGCCAGTGACAGCGGCACCCTCGTCACCCGCTGTCACGCTCACGCCGGTTTAGGCCGCCCATATTTACAGCCTTTGAACCTGCGTTAAAAATGTACGAATGCGTGCCGCGCCACCCGCGTCCTCGCCGGTCAATCATAATTAAACACGCCTAATAATATCCTTTGAAGCTGCTGAATCGCGGAGCAGCAATAAGCTACAAAGAAACAGAATAATTGAACCGTTGCTTCTGCTCCGGCAAGCTCGCAGACGGCCGCGGGGCGCGGGGCGCGGGGCGGGCGGCGGGCGGCGGGCGGCGGAGTTAGCTCGGATATAATTTGCGACAAACTCTGTAAGTAAATAATCCACCGCGCAATGCTCTAATGAACTTTGCAGAATGCCTTCATCTTTGTCTCTAGGGATTCACGTTTTCTTATTACTTTGACGATCCAAGCTCCGCTCAGCGAGAGGACAGCGGGGGTGCAACATTGCTGTTGCTTTGTCTCGCCGCGCGCCGTCTCCGGGCTTACTGCTGCTGACTACAAACAAGGACGGGTAAGAAGGTTGCATGTATCTTGTTTTATTTGAAAAGCTATTTGATTGATTCATTTATTTATTAGGCGGGCGTGTACCTATGACTTTGTTTTTTAAATTAATTAGTGAAGGTTTAGTCGCAATGCCACTCGATAACAGTGAAGGAAAACATCGTCAGGAAACCCGAGTGTCCGAGCTATTCAATACCTCTTGCTGGCGCTGATTGGCGCTTGAAGTCGCCAGTCCGCGGTGGGCACGCGTGATTAAAGTCCATACTCTCTCTCGGAGAGAAGGCCTGTGCCCTACAATGGGACGTGTATGTATAGGCTGCTTCCAAAAAAATACTACCCACCAAAATTTTATATTCATCGTGCTAATAAGTTTCATAGTTCCTTCTGTGTTTTACCGCGCAGTTGACGCTGCCTCAGTACAATGTAGGCGGCATGCAAATGTAATAACGTTCCGTTCCACGTGAATGTTTTCGGTACAACAATGCGCCCTAGGACGGAGTTCGTACATACTGCACACCGCACACCGCACACCGCCGCGACTCTATTTTGCTCAAGAGAAAGCACTCGGGACGACCTACTTATTCTGGTTGAGATAGCGACTAATTAACCACTTAATACATCTAATAAAAAAAAATCGTGTCATATCTGTTATCGAACTACTCCGAAATTACTTCAACAATTTGTATGTATATTTGGCAGGTCTGAGAATAGGTCGTAGGCTAATTAATATACCAAAACGTTTTTCAGGTCAGCTAGTGTACCTATAATTATATTAGCACTCAATATGGTAAACCTCCAAAGAAGTAAGCAAACTTGATAACTATCCCGCACTGATTGGGCCCTCGGAAGATTCAGGTCAAGAGTAGAGTTTTAGTGTAAGTCAAAGTGTAGAGAGCTATGTAGGGTATCTCACTCCAAGATCGGAACTGAAATACCAGAATGTGAACGAGAACGAAACTGACCGACAAAGCCAAGTTGATTGCCCTTAAGAAGAAATGGGCTGGTCATAGGTATGTGCAAGACAAATGCTAGGGTGTACGTACAAGTGCTGATCTGGAGGCCTAGAAACGGGCGAAAAAGTGTGGACAGGCAACCAACGAGATTGACTGGCGACCTGGTCAAGGCGGCAAGAAAACAGGATGCAAAAAGACCAAGACCGAAATGAGTGGCGTGCATTAGAAGAGCCCTACACTCTGCATGGGTGCTGGAGACAAAAATGCCGTTATAATTTTTATGGCTACTTTTTTTATCCAAAGAACTTAATAAAGCTGAACAAATACGGAGCCAGCACCGAAAGCCCTCTTCCGTAACAAAATCTAATCTTGTTTTCTTCTATTCTTATCGAAACGTCGATTAGGTAAAATTTGGTCCGACACATTTGACAAAACAATTACAAATGAAATGATCCGTTATATTGCATTTGGTGGGCGTCTGTTGCATGCGACACAGTTGTACTTAATTGGATTCCTGCAACGAATAATCCGGAGTGACGTCACGCGGCGGCGGCGGCGGCAGCCCGAGCGGACTGTGCCTCGCTCAATTACATTAGGAAGATGTAGCCTTCTGGGGGCCTTTTCCATAGAACTACAAACAATTTTATTCACATTGCAAACATGTACAAACCTTAGATTAGCCTCAGACAAGTAGACTCGGCTACGTAATGTACCCCAAATCGTCGTATTCGACAAATTGTTGTTTTATGAAACTCGGCCCTGGTGCAAGTATGAAAGCTGGGTACAAAACCAACGGTCTTGTCTATAAAACACTAATTCTCTAAGTCACTAATCAGAGCCAGTTTATTTAATCTGTGGGTACGAGTCTACCTTGTAAAATCTCTACCACAGAGTAATATGATCTGCCTTTTGCGGGTATTTTAAAGAACAGTGTTCTTATAAAAAAGTCCCAAAATGTTCATAAAATGCTAACTAGAATTTTACGAAACTGTGTCGAGAATACTTCACATAAAACTTTACAAAAAAATAATGAATGCTGCAGTATTATAAAACTAATAATTGCGATGACGCCACACACGGACACGTATTACCGACGCATCGGTAGGTAATATGTGTGCGTGTGTGGCTTTCTCGGATGCACGGAGTGGCTCATTCGTTGAATCCAACTTTATTTTTATAGGTAGTAATTTATTGATACGGTTTGATGGAAGCCTAGATACTCGTACAATAATACGGCTGAATAGACAGAAATCTATAACTTTCTTCAGTATCTCAAGAAGAGTAGACATAATAGCAGCGGTCCGTACATTAGTGACCAAATGGAATGGCCGAACATAATAGGTTTTGTGTCCACCGCCGCGGGCTCGGCCCGATATCAGTTCCATTACTGACAGTAATAAAACGAATAGTTAGTACCTTCCGTCACATAATATTGCTCGGCGCAACCTGTAAAACTTTCAGTCTACGTAGCGAATTATGTAAGTCTTCCCTTGAATATTCCCAACCACCCTGGGGATATAACCCTATAAAATATGTTTTATTGGTAATGGATTTCGTCGGACAATGGAAACGACTTTGAACAACCGGAATTATCTGAAAGGCGAACGGACAAACCGCGCGGAGCCGCTCGGCTAGTGCGACATGAACATGATAATATCGCAGCCGGAGCGGGTTCCATTCCGTAATATGTTTGCAGTTTATCTGGCATCCGCTTTGTGCCAGAACGTAATCTTTTAATATCTCGGGGCGCCTGCTCCGCCCCCGCAGCCCCCCCGCCGCGCGGGCCCGCTCAGCACATTGCTTGTACCCGTATAATAATATGTAACTCTCACACCTATTGTCTAACACATTCGGTCAGGTCAGGTGCGATTTAGCAGCGAAAACAGAAATTCCCTGAGACAGTGCACGACAACAGCTCAGCGGAAAGCGCGCGGCTTCTTACAAGATTTAGGGAACGGTCCTGGGGAACTCCGGCGGCCGGCGGCTGGCGGCCGTGGCCCGCACAGTAAGAGGATCAAAGTTTTAAATTGAGACCGCGGGCTAGGGCGCGGGCAGTGGCGGGGTTGGGGGCAGGGGGGACGCTGGCTTGCGCCAATATCATCTCTTTGCTTTGCTCGCTGCTTTCAAACTTCCGTCGCCACAGAGCACTTTAATAAACCGCTCACAGACCCACGATATTCTATTGTTGCGTTATTTTAAACGGAACTGGCGCGGCATTTAACTGCCGATTTCTACAGCGACGCAGTGAGATTGTGACATCTAAGAATAAACTTGGGGACTGTGAAAGCGCGCTGTGAGCTCGTTCTATTATACTGGCGCGAGTAAGGCCGTAACGGCCGAGTCGCGCCGCGGGGGCGATGCCGGACTACGACGATTCCGCTCAACTCAACTGCAGTCGATAGTATATCGACCTTTACACTCGTGCATTAGCTCCCATTAAGTCCGATTTACACTTCAGTAAGTACAGCAGCGAGTTAACTTGCGTCGTCAGCGAGTTAAGTCGCTTTTGCCGTTTGAACGGCATTTGTACCGCAAAAACAACTTAACTCGCTGACGACGCAAATTAACTCGCTACTGTACTTATTGAAGTGTAAATCGGGCTTTAGGGTTACTCAAAAACAATAACGTCAAGATCAATCTGTCGTCAATTATACAACAAACTAGGTAGGCTCGGCTATGTATTGGTTCTAGCAAGGCCACTCGTGTGCTCTCGAGAATACGCTGTCTGCGCCACCAAGAAAGCATTTTATGAAAACCATTTGCGAAGAAAGTCATTACGTTCATACAGCTATACCTTGTAATAGCTTAAAACATAGCTTTTGGTAGTGCCCAAAATTAAAACCGGTTAGATTATATTTCTTGCTATATATTCTTGTAAAGGTCAGATTTTTCTTTGCAAAGTAAAATAGCGCAGCTTCTTTTCCTTTGATAACTCATTGTAAATATCCGCAGTGAGACGCCGTCTCTTCTGCATAGAAACTTTTCTCATTAATCGCCGCGCGCTGAGCACGCCGCGCCACCGTAACTAACCCATTTATATAGTACCCTGCTAATCAAACAAACAAATTATTAAGAGTGGCGGCTAGCAAGGTATTGTGGTAGTATGGTTAATACAAAGTTGTGTCAAATTTAATTGCAGTTTAGCCGACCGACGTCGGCAATTACATGAGTTGTATGACGTGATGTATTGATCAATCTTCAATATTGCTTGGCCTAAATGTCGTCGCCGCGAGTGATAATCTCGGGCCGTGTCAGCGACCCGGCTCGGCGGCGGAGGCTCGTGTGAGTGAATGACGCCGGCGGGTGCGAGTGAGTGTCTCTGAGTGAGGCTATTGTTTGGCGCCGAGCATTAACCACCGTGTACTCCAGTTTCAGCCCCTTAATGCAAACACACGGAAGGTTCGCTTCACAATGACCGAGAAGACAAGCTTTTGTTGATGTTGGTATTCAATTCAAAACTCTATTACGGCAGGTGTCGACGACTGCAGTTGGCACTGTCATTGGTTACGTGCCGCCCATGTATAAACGCCCTTACATGCGATAAAATACACAAACTAAATAGACGGTCACGACTTCTCGACGATACTTCTGTGCCTTTGTGCACAGGGGTATTGGAGTGATGGCCGCCCTATTGTCGGCTTTATCGCACGGCTCGTGAAATATGGTTATTATTGCGCCGCTATCCCGTGCGGCGCGGTACTTGTGTCTGAGAATGAGAACTTGTATGTGAGACTTCCGTCTCGCATTTCTACATAAAAAGTTCATAGGAGGATGAGTTCTTAGCCAACAGGGGCTCTGTGCACAGATTTTATAGAGGTTTGGAATTGCAGTGCGTCTGCGACGGATAGTAATGTAGCATGAATCGTAACATTGGATATCGATCAGCCGGGCGCTGCCGCCGCCGCCTCCTGTGGAGACATTCTTACAGCTGGCTTTGTCCGCGGCGGATCCGGCTCTTGACAATGCCGGTGTTATTTATCACCCCCGCCCGCGCCCCGTGCCCCGCGCCCCGCGCCCCGCGCCCCGCGCCCCGCGCCCCGCGCCCCGCGCCCCGCGCCCTATCGCCCGCCCGCCTCAGTGCGCCGCGCTCGCTGAACCGGCTGCGGCTGCACCAGGAGCCAAGTTTACACCTACTACGTACTTACTTTATTACAAACCAAAAGTAGAACTTTCAGATAAGATAAGACTCCTAGCCATTTGAAGACGGCAACAGTGACTGGGCCGCAATCAGCGCACGAATTGACGTGACTTGGGGTTTTCTTTATTAAAAAAAAAATTTCGTTTCCAATCATTCATACATAGTGGTAGGGACTTCCTATTAAGTGTGTAAACACTTGTGCCAGGAAAACCCGCTCTTCCTTTACTACATTGGCATTAACTTAGGTATTTATAATAGTTAAGACTGATTCACAATAAAAATATGACTGATTAACAAAATTTTCAAATATTTAAATAATCTAAGTACAAAAAGATAAATAGTCTGTCATTTAGCGAGATATTTACAATTCATTCGCGATTAGCTATTACTATTTATTAATGTACCATTTTTAAAATCATTATAATTAAAAATTTATTATTATTGATTTATTAATTCAATCATTATTATTATTATTAAGTAAAATTAAAATAAACGATTAAGTAAATGAATTGTGTGTGTGTGTGTGTGTGTGTGTATGTGAGTTTCTTTATATTTTGCTATATGTAAGTTGTCATCATATATAAAGTCTTTAAGATTATGGTTTCACTCAATGGTTTCACTTTAACATATTATCAGACTTACAGAATATTATGATTTTCGTTTAAAAGTCAGAAATAAATTTCAAGGTAAACAATTTACATTCTGTTTGTTGAACGTCAATGTACCTACCTAAGTACTAGCCGCTGCAGCTTTCCGAACCTGAAATATTATTTTCTTACCTCACGAGTCATGAATGTTATTCAATCAAAGTGGTTTATTTATCAAGTCAATGAGCGTAGTCCGATATCGAAGGCAATCAGTCGACGGGCCGGGTGGCCACGTGACCGGCGCCCGCCTTTAAAAGTAACATGGAAAACACTCTACAAATCGATTTTTGTGCTAAAACCCAGCGGTATTTTTGCATTCCGTTTTAATTCTTTGTTGGTCAAACCATTATAAAACACCTATTTTTAAAATTTATGTAAGTAGGTATATCAAATTTCGCTAGTTGCTTCATACCTGGCTTTTACTCTTTCAGATGGGATATTTCGCAAACGGCCATTTCGCTCGACAGTGGGTACTGGATATACATATATTTCTGCGTTTGAACACACAGGGTGTCTTGCGATGAATCTGACCCCAACAGCCCTTTCCCCAAAAAGAAGGGCAACGTATTTGACTGATATGTTTTGAGTTTGTACAATTCCTTGTTCCCCCGTAACTCCTTCATCAATTGTCAAATGGTAACAATTAGGATCTCAATTGTTTAGTCATAATAATAGGCATAAGTTGTATGAAATCAGCATAAATCCGACAAAACAATTATGAATACAAAATAGCACTTTTTTTTAACCCTAGACTCATTTGTCGGACACTCGTCTCGGTTCGGTTGACAACCTTTGTCGGTTCGACAGAAACATTGTTGTGTTTTCGTGCTGACGCGGATCTGTGTTGTCTCAACTGGGTACTCGTCAAGGTTTGTCAGAGGCAACGAATTCCGGTAGCTAATTGTGTTTTATTTTATTTATTTTTACGAAAATACCTAACTGCTTATAAGCATATAAAGTTTTTTCTAATGTCTACCGTTTAAGTTTGCCTATAAAATGGACGACAAATTTTAAAATTTCAGTTTTAATTAAAAAAAACATGAGAATGTTGTTGTTGTTCACACTTTCCTTCATTTTGACAGCCGTTTTTACTTAATTAACTTATTAAACTTTGTCCCATTATTAACCGTTCGTTCAGAGAAGCCAAGCTAAGCATAATAAACTTTCTCCTGAATTTAAATTAGTTATAAATCTACCTAATCGCTCCTTAAAATTATTACCTGACTCACTTTTTACTCATGCGACTTACACACATCATCTCACAAACTAAACTTACACCACACTACATTAAAATACACCCACCACATCACTTACTCAACCAATCAGCCACTCCTGCCTAAGAGATAAATAATAAGATCCCTGGTTTTTCATAAAAATTTAATTTTTTTAATTTAATTTTTTTATATAATTGTTTTTAAACTTTAAAATGTTATTATGTACTACTTTTAATTTAATTGATACAAATGTTATTGGTATTATTGTAATGTTGTTTTTCATACGCCATGTCAAGTTTTGTCAGACTGACTTTCCTTCGGTCACCACTATACAGGTTTTACGCCTAGTGTGGAGACCGCTCATATAAAAAAATAACATAATATAACCTAAATAACAGGTCAATAATAGAGGTCTGTTTTCATCTGTATAAATGGGGTATACGTGCGAAGGTTGGGTGTCTTAGGTCAACAATAATTAACTCGACTGCATTAATGTCTAGAAAGGCAGGACACAAATTGCATCGCACCTTGTATGCGAGTTTTTGTTATTCATGTTTCAGTTTTTTTTCTCTCCCATAGTTAGCTTAAAGACACCATTTGTTTACTCAATCATATTGTCTCTGTGGTGTGTCAGCCGCAGAATGCAGATTCCCTCATTACTGAGTTGTGCTGACACGTCTATTGACCTAGTTGCTTATGTGCATGTGCAGTAGCACATAATCCGCCGCTCGGCCGACAATACAAACGAGATCGTCCCAAACCGAGCTAATCACTCAATTGACAATGTACTTATGTGCTATACATCAGATGGTAGTACGCTATTGTTTAGGTTATATCCTATATCCTGTTGTATAGACATCACCGGCCGGTAGTGCAGTGATGCAGTCGGAAGCTAAGCTTCGATGGGTTGAAGCTCCCGTCGCTAATCCTAGAGTGCACATAGGTGGGCAGACTTAATTATAACTTTAAAGTGTAATGGCACTGAATAGCCTTGGGTAACTCAGGAGCCAGATATGATAGGACACATATCTCCCCAGTCGTCAAGTGTGTCCCTGTTATATCTCGGAGATTTCAATTATATCTGGCTCCCTCTCCTACTAAGCTCCTGCTACTTTATCCAGCTCATACACAGTGCGCGAGAGCGAGATCGAGATCGGCTGTCATTGGATACATTCGGCCGCATTTCTCGTCGTAGTAACAAACGAGCGACGAGAGAAAGATCACCAGATTCTTAAGAATGTATTGACTTGGTGACCTTTTTGATCGCTATTGGTACGCCTGGCTTGTTCGGCTAACATCGTGCATTCGGGCGCAATACTCGTATTAATGAGATGAACGGTTAAGAAGATAATCATATATGTTTGTCACGCTTTAATTACCGATTTGTGAAACGGAGGTCACCAGATTCATACTAAATATATCGTTTTGGTGATCTTTTCGATATCTTACTTTGGTGCATAGCACGGGAAAGTCAAAACTAGTCTTTATGTAAGTCACAGACGGTAAAGTTAAAAAAGCAATTAAAATTAGGCACAAATGCGAATGCATTGTTTACGTAAATACTTGTTTTGAGTTAGTTTGCGATTGAAGGTCATCAAGCGATCTGATTTGACGTGATTTTAAATATTTTTAATCATTGTATATTTTCAACTTTTAAATATGCCCACCTCAACATGTTTCACAGTCTAATTTGTTCGTATATTTGCTACTAAAGTGATACATTTATATTAACTCTGTTCAGGTTGTCAGTCCTAAGTCTGTAAAGTATGACGAAAATTTGAAAATAATAGTAGGTACAATCTGTTGTGATTATGAAAGAAATTGTGAGCTGGATATAGTAGGAAATAGGTAGACTAGACTCAACACTTGTGTCGCACGGCTCTTATCTCCACTCACACTCTGTTGTACGTCGTATGAGCTAGGATATAACGGTGAGTAAGATATGATTGGGATATAATGTGTCCCGGTGATCAAAGATATGAGATATAACAACTCCCTCTAAGGACACACTTTGCGCAAGTCTAGCACTGAAGACATTTAATATTGATCGCAGTCCTATAAAGTCGGCACAGAAGGAGCGTCTACTGATAGCGAACAATATCGTTTGCGTCGCAGCTTCTGCTGGATCCAGCCGGCCGGTGTCGGCCGCGGCGCGAGTCAATCGTGTTTGCGGCGGAAGCAATCACACGGGCGCGGGGAGGCTGGGCGGCGGGGGAGGGATGGGGACATCCTCACTGATGATTGACGAGCGCTTGGACGAGAATCAACAAAGCGACGGAGAGGCGCTGTCCAGCGAACACTACGTAGCCCCGCACGGCGATTGTATGTATCTCATAGAGGTACAAAAGAAGACTCGCTTTATGAAAGATTCTGAGTGTACCCATCTTCTAGAAAATCGTAAGATTTTATAATCTTTCTACTTTTTCTTAATGAAAAAAAAATGGAACAAGAGCTTGTCGGGCCACACGCATTGTACAATTAGGATTAACATCCACCAGCTCGCTGCAGCAGCGATCCGAGGTCCGAGACAGATTTCTGGCACGAGCTGGACGATGTGGGCGAAGACAAGAGGAACAATAGATGAGTACGAACTTATTTATTGAGCGTACTAGTTTCCTCAACTCCCTGTTTTACAGAACTATAATTTCATTTCATTTCACTTATTTTCAATGGAATTTGTATGAAGTGTTCCTTTTACAAGTTGTTAAGCCTATTTAGTTTTGCCTTGAAGTTTTTTTCTGCCAAATGGATCCGTGAGTCAAAATCGTTTTCCTGCGCCCCAACATCAGGTTATCTTAGCCCATACTATGGAGTTCAAAAATGTGCCGTCCATTTCAAAGTACGGAAGGTAAGTTTTTAGGATTTGTGAGGGGTAGATATATATATTACCGGAGTGATAGATAAACACGTTGTATGGTAAATTTTGTTTTCTCTCCTACATCAATCGTAACTGAGCAAATCCGTAGTTAGCCTGAAGTATATGAAACACGGCAAAAGTATAAGGGCTCTTTATTCACTTAAGCTTGCTAACTTAAGGAACCCTTAAAACTTCTAAGTTGGTGGGATACAAATAACACTGTGGGAATAGTACCTGGCTTGCTGCAACAGTTATTTTAGCTTTTTCCAGGTGCCAGTCCGTGGTCTCTGCCTACTCCTCTGGAATACAGACGTGACCGAATAGGTATATTAATTCAGTTTTTCCATGTTTATGATACTTGTCTCATTACTTTAGTACATATTACGATAGTTGGCGACCTGCGCTCTCAGTGCCGGGCGGCGGCGGCGGCGGCGGCGGCTGGAGCGCGGCCAACCACTTTAATGGCATTATTATTATATCGGCGCTGCGACGTGACGTCACAGGGTCAAACGCGTCCGGTTCCCGCAAGTCAATGGACCAACTATTTAACACAACTTTCGTTATCACCGCACTTGTGATAATCGTAAGCTTGCGCTGTTAGGTGATTATGATTAAAAGTGTGTGATGTTGTTCAGTCGTCTCGACATCGGTTCGGTTATTCAAGTGAATTGTTGCATTCTACTGCGAGCACGGCCTGCATTATACAAACATCCATCCCGCGATGCACTCGTCCCACCCTCCGCGCAGGATCTAAAGTGCCCTGTAAACGATCAAATTACCTCGACAAAGTTGGTCAAACTTTACGTTTTCATCAAACAATAGCTTAAACGATCAAACCGAATGTCAAACAAATTTGTCATACAAACTTGCCAGTAGATTCGGATTTTGAACATTTTGAGCGAAAAAGTTTGACAAAGACCGCCGTTCACATTCAAACTTGTTTGTCAAACACGACATTAATCTATATTTTCATCAAACGCGCCAAACACGTAGCCTGTTGGGGCGCAGGAAAACGATTTTGACTCACGGATCCATTTGGCAGAAAAAAACTAAATAGGCTTAACAACTTGTAAAAGGAACAAAAAAATTCCATTGAAAATAAGTTAGATGAAATTATAGTTCTGTAAAACAGGGAATTAAGGAAACTAGTACGCTCAATAAATAAGTTCGTACTCGAAATCTGTCTCGGACCTCGGATCGCTGCTGCAGCGAGCTGGTGGATGTTAATCCTAATTGTACAATGCGTGTGGCCCGACAAGCTCTTGTTCCATTTTTTTTTTATTAAGAAAAAGTAGAAAGATTATAAAATCTTACGATTTTCTAGAAGATGATGACTTGACAAACAAGTTAACAAACATAACACAGGTGCGCACTATCAAATAATAGAACATGTAAAATTTGACAAACAATTTGATCGTTTACAGGGCCCTTAACTTTCAAATGTCTCTGAATTCATTCCAAGTAACTCGTTAAATCTTGAAAACCGACGAGTCGTACAACGAACAGAGGGAGCGTCTCATCATAAGGAAATTAATTTGCTACAAAAAAGCCGTCGATGCGAAATAAACCGGGGCCTATTGTGCGGAGAGCACGGCGTTACACTCGCGGAATCTAATTTAGCGGCTCCTGCGGAGTGGAACAGAGCGGCGCGGGCGGTGCGGGCGGGGCGGGCGGGGCGGAGGGCAGCCGTGTGAACTGGCCTGAAATGCTGAAAGTGATGCTGGCCGGATATTAATATCCGTCTTTAGCCGGAAGGCCGCGCCCGCTTCCGGCACTGCCACTTGACTTAGCGCCGCGCGCTCCGACCGCGGCAGCCACTCGCACGGCGCTGAGCGAACCTTGCGTGTGGTGCCACTACAAACTCGCTGTACTTGATTACGTTGTCATAGAGCTAATAAGCATTTAAACCAATAACTACATAGCGAAATATTCTGTACACAAGAACGTTTATTCATAACAAAAAGAAAAGATTTGAAACATCTGCTTATTTCTAAGCTCCACCCTCTTAGAACATCACTCGACGAGTCTGTCAATAGCTCTCAAATTACAAAGCGTTTGTGAGAAAAATATAGATGAGACCCGAGTTGACTCTTTCGTCCCTGGCCCCACTCCCCCCCCCCCCCCCCCCCCCCCTCCTTCCCAAGCCGCCCGCTACTGAGCCCTTGGTGGGTCCAGATTGGACTCTTCTTCAACTTATGTATCAGGATATACAAAAACGCGTACAAAAAAGTATTTTTCGATTCAATTCATTCTCCGTTTGCTAAATATTAAACGTAAAACATCCATTTTGTTAGAGTGGGCGACCCCTGCCTCCTTCTCATGGCTAAACGGTTGTGCGTAGAAACAAAGATGATTAGAAAATGATCCCAGCTAAGTACACTTTGCACGTTTATGAGTAATGGCTGACCACAATATGAAAGGAAAATTTTGTACCTTTCAAAATTACTGTTGAGATTGTTTTGTAAAACATGTAGATCTAAGAAAGTAGAAAAAAAGTGTTAATATCAATTAGAATCGCGCGTAGCCTGGGCTGCCTGAGTGATCTTAAACGATCACTACGGTAAAGCAACATAAGGCACGTTCAGTCCATGGATGGGTGCGCTAGTGGCATTTTTCCGAGCGGTTCCGTGCTTCCCAAGGTACGTTAAGCAGAGTGTGGAGTATGGCCTATACCTTCCTCAGGGAAGCGACCCGTGCCCCTCGGTGGGGACATAATGGGTTGATGACAATTAATTAGAAAATACTTCTTCCTAGTCCGTATATGATGACAACCAATGCACGTTGCCCAACACACACTCAACCGGTTTTTCCTGGACATCTGTATTGATAGACGATGGTATTTAATAGGTGAAGTTCACAATTCAGAAACCGGCGGGAAGTTTGTTTCTTTATTAAAGATTATTGCGCAAAGTAACAAGGAGCGATCCGCTGCCGCCGGCGCACAGCGGCGGCGGCCGCTACTTCACTGTCTCCAGGAAATTGCTGTTTTGTTTGAGTTAACTCGGTTACTCCCACTCGTTGCAAACTCTCCGCTGTCGACGGAATTCCTTCATAATGAATGCCTTACTACCGTTAACACAATTAATCAACTCTTCTATGGCGAGGCACTCAAGTAGAGAAACAATGTTAAATTCAGCTAAGTGCTACTAGTGGCGTCATTCAAACATTGAAGCACGGAATTTTTTAAAAGTTCTTCGTCAACGTTCATAGTGTCCCGTTTTCAACAAGAAATCCTTATAAATTTGTCACATCCGTCTGTCAGCCCACTTTCCAATAAAAGGTTTTTCCTCTTTAACCGTAGGTAATAGATAGCCAGTTGAAATTTATACGGAAAATGTGTTGGTATAACGAATGGCCCCGTAAAGAAAAATAAAAAAAAATACAAAAACGTTTATGCCGGCCAGCGTGATGTAATAGAACTGATGTAATATTATTCTGAGCATGATACGAATTTTGGTGTTACAGAACCCTCGATGCGCTAATCTGACTCGCACACGGCTGCACTTTTATTCTTCATACCCTTCCGTTTAATATTATCAATCACAGTCAATATGTATGAAAAACATTGGGAATTCGAAACTTTTGCTTCCAGCGAGTTAATTACTACGATCTGTTGGAGGCGTCTCTATATAAGTCTTTCAAAAAAAGACACTTAAAATGGAAAGTAAAATTCATTGATATTAAATGAGAGGTCGCAACCAGCGCGGATGAAGGACGGCATATTAGGGCAGCAAGCATTGCTGCTTACATACTTAAGGTATAGCAGGTCGTAAAGTTTCGTGTTACTTCAAAAACACGTTGTAAACACGGAATGGCACCCGATGAAGCGCGCCTACAACGCCGACTGGGCTTTAATTTACTTTCGTATTGTATTTTCTAACCTTGGAAGTAAGAATTAATTTAATCTGACATCGTGGCCCACGGCGTAGCAAACATCTACAAAAGTACAGCTCTTCACCGTAGCAAATGCCTACGACGTAGTTCTGATTTAAGCCGTAGTAAATGTCCACGTCGTCAACTTCCAAGAGTACATAATTATTAATAAGGAGTAAAGTGTATAATATTTTATCTGCATCACCGTGCAGTTACTATTGCGACATATTTTGTTGGTCGTAAGTATCTACTCCAATAAAGGGATACGTACAGACGTGTTACTACGAACGGACAACTTTGACGTTCATAAAGTAAAAAAATGTTTTATTTAAATGAATAAAATATTTGAATTTTAAATAACTATTTACATGTGGCCAACTTTCACAATGCGTTGCATTCAAGATCTACATAAACGTAATTTCTTCTTTATGCTTCTCCTGGTCTACTTGGTATGGTTTTCGTTACCAAGAGTCAGTGTTTGACCAAGTTGGACGTACTCCACAACTCGTTTGGTCCTGCATGCGTAAACTGTGATTTTGTAGACTTATTAATCTTTGTGTTTGCCATGTTTTATTAAGAAAAGGAACTAGGGGTTTGCTGATGTGTGACGTCACTCTCCTGCACAAAGCGCGCGCCGCTCATCCGAGCAATTACCTAATGACGCTCGCGGCGGCGGTACCTGGGTTCACTTTCCACTGCTTCCATTTATATCGCTATTAGGTAATGAATAACAATAATTTAATATAAAAATAGACATACACAAATTCACGTCTGTATCTCGGAGGGGTAGGCAGAGAGCAAGTATTGCCACTTGACATGATTCTGAATAATTTTACTTTATTTATCAAACCGCATTTAGGCAGACTGGTTCCGGATAATTTTATTGATTTTTGCATCCTATTATATTAATTCGTTGTCAAACGGATTTGGTTTTTTGTTACATTGTAATATGTGGTTTAATCGAACAGTAATGTATGCTACTGTGCCGCACATAATCAACTTGAATCGAATAATTGTGTTAAAAACGTGGAACTTAGTTTCTCTATAACGTTTCAGGTCAAATGTTGAAAGACCTTACGGAGCGGCTGCCGTCTGCCGAGCACATCGGCGACTCACAATTTCTATTCCAAAGACGTAAATTTATCTATTGGTTCCGATATGTCATTGTGCCTCCGCCGCGCTGGACCTGGGTGAAAAATATTGAAGCAATAAGCTAATCGATGGCAGATTTATGCGACCACGCGCACTCGCGAGATTGTATCAATTTTGAAATGGGGATTGCTTCCATCACGTTTTGTCGCTCGTGTGTCGCGCCGCGTCGCGCGGTCAGTGCGGGTCGACAAGCAGCGAGATAAGGCCGCGAGCGGGCGCTGTCTACAGAAATCGATTGCCTTTGCCAAAGGAAACCGATACGACGCGAGGATGCGTTACCATAAAGAGGTTATTTCACGTATTTTCTCTCAAGCACCTACCGAGCTCCACACACTAGCTTTAAGCAAACATGCGAGAGAGGATAAATAAACCAAATGAACCAAAACAAACACACGCTTAGCAATCAGAAGAGAACTAGGTGAGCAGCCGCCCGCCCCGCCGTGGCTACTGCCGGCACCAATTATTCAATTCGTTACACAAGAAGCGGCTGCGACTTCCAAGAAAAACCTGTCGTAAACTCGTAACCCATCTATTTGTGAATCATATTGCGTCGATTTTCAGACCTTGAAATTGGGTTACCTACCTAACGCTAGATAAATCATCGGGTTTAGTGTATCAGAAACCGTAATAGCCACCATAAATCTTATCAAACTTGCGATCTACGCAGAGCCATCGTTAAATCATCTTTATCCGTAGAGCGCATAGAGACTAGTCGAGGCGCAGGGACAAGCGTGTCGTATCAACTGGAGGCGAACATCAAGCGAGTCCGGCCGCACTCGACCGTGAAAACGGATACGTGGTGCGCGCTCAAATCCGCGAATGTGCGGCCGCGCGCACACACTGATACAGACATGCCGTGCACACGCGACCTGCGCCGATGTGCGTGCCGGCGCTGCCGCCGTCTCTACACTGCGCCGCGCTGCCGGCTTGCCGGAAACGCTTTGAGACGATGGACCCGTTTCCTGTGACGATAGCCTTCGATTTTTGCTCGTTATTTTGCACCACTTTACTCAGAAATGATATAATATTTACGTATATTCTGGTAGTCCTTAGTATTGCAGCCACGGAAATACACGGTATTATAGAGAAAGTTCTGGCGGCGAAGCTCAGATATCCGGTGCAGCGAATGCAGGAAACAATGAGATAACAGAGGGGCGATGCGGGTATCCGCGGGCGGGGATTGGAGCAATTAGTTCCTAACATCAACAGTAGATATAGCAATATCTAAATATTACTAGTTAATAGCATAAAATATCACCTATCACCATGTATCATACCTTTTAAATGCAGCAGTTGATCGGTTTAACATAATTCGTAATCAGGGAGAATACGTCGTATACTGCAAGGGAAGTGCTGTCAAGGAGGTCACCACTCACTGCTATAATGTCATTTGTATAATTTTCCTATCGGAGCTGGATTGGCAGCCGGCAGAAACTCATAAAACGGGCTGGATTTAGTTGAATGCAGGCATATTTACGAGCGTTGCGTCTGCGGGCATCTTACGTTTATTTTCCTTATTCTAAAATCCTTTTATTAATTCAAGCTCGGCATATTCTAAAACAAACTCCACTTGTCACGGTATAAAATAATTATCTGCTTTTGTGCGCTTTACTCGGCAACTAGACATTCATTGCAATTCTAAAGCTGGCACTAGCAGTTAGAGAGTGTACTGCAAGTGAATAAGACACGAATAAAGAAGAATGCACGGCACGGCGCGGCGGCTATTCATCCGCGCGGCGCGCTGCACCGCCGCCCGGGCCGGCATTCACCGGGATCCTTTACAAACATAAACAAACATTCTAGTTTGTCCGCGTTTTTATGCAGTTTTCGCTGATGAAGCTCTCCTGAATTGAGTGTGAAGCTAGGCGTGAGCGGGTAGGGGCGCGGGCGCGGGGGGTGGGGGCGCGCTGCCGCGGGGCTCGCATAACAAAACTATCGCAGCGTGAAAATGAGACGTCCTCTGTAAGATAAGACGTGCCTTTTAATTTCCACCGCCCCCTCCCGACCGCCCGCGCCGTACCCCCCGGCGCAATCTCGTCCGCAGATAGATGACACTGATGTGAGCCGCCGAGCCCACGAGCCGCCAAGAGGACGGGCTGATAAGTTTAACACAGCTTTATCTACTCGTAACCAAAGATAGCTAAGAGGCTATTGCAGTATTCCATACAGGTACGAACTAAAGTATGTTAGTATACAGGGTGGAATTTTGTAATGCCACCTGAAGGGGAAGTACTCTTAATGCTGTAGATAGAAAATTTTACTCAAAGACAACATTCCTTTATTTTTGAAAAGAAAGAAAACTGCATTCAAAGATTTTTTAAATTTCGCTTGCCTCACCCGGTAATCGAACCTACTAAAATCTGTGAAAGTTGCACCGTGTACTTTTATTGCATCGATCGTTAGGGTCAATTATAAGGATGAAATCTCTGTAACAAACTTCATAAATTAAATGAAGATTACTAGAAATGAATTCGTTAGAAGAATAAATTTGTGTATCCAAGAAAATGGAGCCCATTTGGAGCAATTACTTAATTAGTTTCATCATTATCATCATCATCATCATCATCATCAGCCTACGGTTGTCCACTGCAGGACATAGGCCTCTCCCATTACATGCCACTGAGCACGGTCCTCGGCTACTCTCATCCAGCTCTTGCCAGCCGTCCTGTGAAGATCATCGCTCCACCGAGTCTGAGGACGTCCTACACTACGTTTACCGATCCGCGGTAGTTTACCAATAAATAATTAAAACAAATTAAGATTTCATTGTTTTCTTTTCATTTAATTTATGAAGCTTGTTAGAGAGATTTCATCCTTATAATTTACCTTAACGATCGATGCAATAAAAGTACAGAATGCAACTTTCACTGATTTTAGTAGGTTCGATTACCGGGTGCGGCAAGTGAATTTTTTAAAATCTTTGAATGCAGTTTTCTTTCTTTTCAAAAACAAAGGAATGTTTTCTTTGAGTAAAATTTTCTATCTACAGCATTAAGAGTACTTCCCCTTCAGGTGGCATTACAAAATTCCACCCTGTATATTATACTCGTAATCCAAATCCGCATTAATCAAGTTCTGCGGGTGCTCGTCTCATTTCCGAGCAGCTACCTGCACTGAACAATCGAAGTACCTCCCCGCCCGCGCTGCGCCTTCCCCGCGCCCCCTGCTCGAGACAATTTCGTGAGATGCGCTTCGACTCGCACCGAGGCCCAGCCCGGCCAGCCTCGCGAGAGCTCTACTCCGGCACTCCGCACGCCGGGCACGGCGGCGCGGCGCTCGCCGACCTAATGAAATTTGCTCAGCGGATGAATGAAGGATAAATTCATTTACCTTGTGTAAAAGTTTACGTAAGGTTTTCACTTGGTGGTCAGTGATACGTCAAATCTACGATGATTTTGATGATGATGGGGTGTTTTCTGTGTTTGCTTCGATTCCCACTGGGCCTGCCATACTTGTCTCAGTCTCACTGTTTTTCCATAATTGTGATGTCCGTGCCCGCATCACATTTCTTTAGGATATCAAATGACTGTATTATTGATATTATTCATGAAATCTAATCTAGTCGGCTCGGTTATTTGATACAAATGACCCACCAACAAATAATAGTTTGACAGTTTCTACAACTCATGTCAAACACACTGCCGGCCCGTATAAATATAGTATACTAGCTGTTGCCCGCGACTACGTCCGCGTGGGCTTTAGTTGATTAAAGTGTTTGCAAATAAAATAGGGATACTTTTAGCGCATGCGAAAGAGCTTTCATACTAACTTCGCACGCCTCTTTTACCCCCTTAAAGGATGATTTTCAAAAAACTTTTTTACATGTATTTCATCAATTTTAATGAAGGAACCTCGTAACCCCGGCTGCCTGAGTGATCTTGAACGATCACTAAGGTTAAGCAACATACGGCGCGTTCAGTCCATGGATGGGTCACCGTCTATGACTAACGCTAGTGGCATTTTTTCCGAGCGATTCCGTGCTTCGCAAGGTACGTTAAGCAGTTGGTGCCGGCTGCCGTCCATAGATGGCAGTCGTTAAGCCAAGTCAGAGGCCTTTAGGGGCGGCTTGAAAACTTCTGACAGTAAGACCAGCCACTAGTCTTACAAGCCTCCACCAATCCGGACTTGGCCACCGTGGTGGAGTATGGCCTAAAAAACCTTCCTCAGGGAAGAGACCCGTGCCCCTCGGTGGGGACATAATGGGTTGATGATGATGAATGAAGGAACTTCAAATTGAATTTCATTCGAATAACTTCAAAAACAGCAAAGTTTCGTACTAACTTTGCACCCCCCCACTTACCCCCTTAAGGGATGATTTTCGAAAAACTATTTTACATGTGTTTCATGACTTTCAATGAAGGACCTTCATATTGAATCTCATTCGAATAACTTCAAAAACGGCAAAGTCTCGTACTAAGTTTGCACCTCCCTTTTTCCCCCTTAAGAGATGATTTTTAAGAAACTATTTTACACGTGTTTCATCATTTTATATGAAGAACCTTTGTACCAAATTTCGTTCGAATAACTTCAAAAACGGCAAAGTTTCATACTAACTTTGAACCCCCATTTTACCCCCTTAGGGGATGAATTTTCAAAAATCCTTTCTTAGTGCTCCCTTACGTTACAAAAGAAACTCCTGTGCAAAATTTCAAGTTCCTAACAGTCAGTCAGTCAGTCAGCTTCTCCTTTTATATATATATATATAGATAGATAGATTGATTGGGACGGCTTGAAGAACATTGATTGAAGCACAAAGCAATGTGATATCGCGGAAGATATTTGAAGAGCAGGGCTTCCGCGTACAGCTTATTTTATTGTAACCACATTGTATCTACACAATTTAAGTTTAAACATTAAATAAAGAATGTTTCTATTTCATTAAAGAAATGGCATTCTAAGATTAAAAATATATTGGTACCAAGGCGACCATACGAATATCAGGCGCCTCCTGCGACCGGCCGGCCGGCAGGCAGCCCGCGAGCCGATGGCTCGATCACATGATTAACGCGGCCGGAACCACTCGGCGGCGACACTGGGAGAGGACCGGCTGACATCCCCGCTTACGCCCAACAGAGAATGCATCTGTTCAAAAGCAGGTTACATAAATGCAGCATTTACGTAGCCGAAAGATCATTACTACACATTATATTCGATCGAACTTGCACCACACGCCTTTCAATGAAACCGATGGAACACCGAACTGTTGAGTTGGTGAGAGATCGAGATTACGTAAGTGGTAAGCTTAACTCACAACAATAAGGCTGGCCGCATACGTTCGTTTTCAAACAAAAGTTTTCATAATGCGGAATACAGATTCGTATATCCGTGAGCCTAGTGCAGACATTAGTTTTTCTTCATTAGGATAATTTTCTGTACGGAAAAAAGACGTATGTATGCGGTAGTGAATGCCACAGAACAAAAAAAAAGAGTAGAAATAGTGACATGACCTATCAGTAGGAAAACCAGTGTGACCAAACTCACACACACAAATCAAAAGCACACTGTGAATGCCAAGCTGCCATTGGCAAATAAAGGCAATTCTGAAAAGGTCTACATCACAAAAGTTCCAAGTAAAATATGAACCTTTTCAATCATATAAACAATGATCAAAATCAAATGATAATTATGAAATTAAGTTTGACATACGATCTTTGCTTTGTAGTACCGCTACTCTACATTAGATGGAACTATCGCCGCGTGTGATCGTCGAGAAGCTTTAAGTTTTATGCCATAAAGTCGAATATTGAAAAATAACTATCTGCTATGTTGCTACTCAGGCTAACGATGGGACATATTGCAATATCGACAAATTATAGAACTGTTTCATAAAGCGACAGTTGAAAATGAATTTGTTATGACAATATTTCTTAATCATTTATTTTTTCTAGTATCTACATTGACAAAGTAACATAATGTATTCCCTTCTGCCAAACTGTACCACAGTTCGATGTAAATTACGAAGCCGGCTACCATATTAACTGTTCTTCTGGATGATTGGCTACGCAATGTACCTATAATGGAATTCTCATAATCTAACCATAGTCGCTTTATGAAACGAAGCCGAGCAAACTTATCGTGTACAATTTATAGAGAATAAGAAAGCCTATTGTATATATTTTTTTTAACTGTAACTTTTATTTGTCTCTTGCTTTTTGTGTGCAATAAGGAATATTCTTTTTTTTTACGTAGCCTCGATTGCCACAGAACAGAAAAAAAGAGTAGAAGGTGTGACATGACCTATTAGCAGGAAAACCAGTGTGACCAAACTCACACATAAGCCAAAACCCACACTATGAATGCCAAGCTTCCATTGGTAAATAAAGGCAATGCCGAAAAGGTCTACATCATAAAAGTTCCACGTAACATATGAACCTTTTGGTGATATAAACAACGATCAAAATCAAATGATAATGATGAAATTAAGTTTGACATTAGATCTTTCTTCGTAGTACCGCTACTCTACACTAGCTGGAAATCCCGCCGCGTCTGACCAGAAGTTTTATGTGATAGACCATAAAGTCGAAAATTAAAAAACAAGTATGTGCAATGGTGCTTCTCAGCTATGGATGGCCTATCGACAAATTATAGAATTGTTTCGTAAAGCGACAGTTGATATTTAATTTAATTACAATAATAATTCGATGTAAATTACGCAGCCTGTTAGTATATTGACCTACCTTCTGGATGATCGGCTACGCAACGTATATGGAATTCTCATATGAAACTAAACATAGTCGCTTTTGAAACGAGGCCCAGCAAACTTAT
The DNA here is from genome assembly GCA_947310845.1 of Yponomeuta plumbellus. Classification (NCBI taxonomy): domain Eukaryota; kingdom Metazoa; phylum Arthropoda; class Insecta; order Lepidoptera; family Yponomeutidae; genus Yponomeuta; species Yponomeuta plumbellus. The sequence continues at coordinate 123,418 of OX371193.1, read as the reverse complement.
CGTATGTATAGTTTGTTTATTTTTTTATTTATTTATTTAAAATGTCGTTATCCATCAACGCTTGTGCTTCACTTATATTTTGGAGATGACATTTGCCAACGAAAGTCACGAGACTTCCCCATAGATTTATGGAGTAAGCGTTGATTAAATTATCTAGACCCCCCCAGATGATTTTACTCTACGAGCACATAAAATCATCTTACTTTGAAATTATGCATGCTGGTTTTATTTTGATGACAATACGCCAATCTATACTAATAAAAGTGACATGTTTATTGAACTAAAACTTTCGGCACAACACATTGTAAACATTTAGTCCGGATCTACTTACGGGTGTTGTTTTATCGGACGAGTCCGACTAGGTTTCGCCCCGATACGCAGAGCAGTGAGTGGGTGGTGAGCAGAGACGGAGCTTGCGTCGTTCGGTTGCTCGTCTCAAAATGGGATGGGTAAGTTGATCCGGATTAAAAGTTTACAAAAATGACATGATACTGCAGTCAGGACTAAACAGCGTCAAGGAACATGATCAATAAATTTTGCGCAGTATCAAAAATAATTGCAACTAAAAATGTGTTAAATAAATAATAATAATAATAAAAGATGATAATAAATACTTACATACAGGCACATACATTGCCCCTGGCCCCACCCTGGGATACCCTGTGTCGTGGGCACCAGAAACAACGACGTCACAAACATGTAAACATACAAGACCTGGGATTGTTTTTTGTCCCCAGCCGGGATTCGAACCCGGGATCTCTCGCATGGTTGTCAGATGCACTAACCACTGCGCCACAGAGGTCTTCAATTAAAATAAAATAACGACAATTATTTTCCCAACGTACCTAATAAGACGCAGGTACTCTACCTAAAGTACCGATAATTATTTATTACTGCTAAGTCATAGACAAAATATTATCGATAGATTTTTATAATGTTGTGTCCCAGCTGAATTGAGTAGCATTTGAGTAGCATTCAAATGTTGACAGAAATTTGTAGAAAAAGTACACAGACTTCGACGAAAATTGAACATTATATTCCAGTAAATAAAGGTGGTTTTACTTTCTCACTTTCGGATTGCTTTCATTGTTCATGTCATTGCAAATTTAATTTCTATTAAATTAAATACAATGGAAATACTACTTACCGATGGAATATTACGGCATGATCGGTACATTTTGGTCCCCAACTTTTATTTTTGCACTCTAACACAGCACAAAAACAATTGTGAAAACAGGCATTTTAGTAGAGTTTTCACAATTGTTTTCTTTACTAGATGCACGGCACGGCAACTGAGGTAAGAAAAACTGTCATAGACTACGCTTTGGCAATACATTGCTAACTTGAGGCACGCGGGCACCGCCCACTTACGATTTCTACTCTTTTTTTTTTGTTCTGTGGTGAAATTATAATATAGATTTGAAGCATTTGAGAACCCAAATACGGAAAACGAAAGCGAAAAAACGTGTGCGGAAAACGCATGTATGCGGCCGGCATAAATTGGTCAAACTTCATGCAATCTCCTTTCCAATCATATTCTGTTACAACCCTAATCAAGCGAGAGAGGATGGTAATCTAATCATCGATTTCAGTCGGTTGGAAAATTTTCTTACAATAGATAGATAAAAAAATTGCCGTGCCAATAACACACACAACAAATATGGGACAAGTAATAAATAACTCAGTCAGACCTCATTAATGTATGAGAAATCGATTGTAATTGTCTTCTTCTTAGCTTATCGATGACTAAAAAAAATTAACAGTGCGTTTTAACAGTTGCGACCCAGAACCTAGTGACACTGACTCCGTTATGACTTGCAACCATTAGGTCCTCCTGAATTGGGACACGATGGAAGAATAGTATTTGCGATGAATAAGTACAGCCGAGAGCAGGTGAAGCGGCATGCGGCGGCGTGCGGCGGCGTGCGGTAGCGGCAAACGGCAAACGGCAGGCAGCAGCAGCAGTCCGCGCCCGCCGACCACCGCGGCCCCACGCCGCCCGCGCCGCCTCCGCCGCCGACTGCGCGCGACGCGGGAACTTGCTCGTCGCAATGTTGTGTGTGACTCGCGGTGTGCTATGATAACAAATAATGGGTTTTTAACTATCGGATGCTTCTTGGAATATAAGTTACACTTGAATAAAGTTGCAAACTCTTGGACGAGCTCTACGAAACCAATTATACGGATTTTGATATTTAATTAGACTTTGTGTAAGTGTTTAAGCCATCATCAATCACCATCCCCTGGAGAGGCCCCGTATAAGTATTTATAAGCAAGCAAGTAACAAGTACGCAAGTAAAAGTATTTGTTTTGAGTTTGAGTTTTAAACTCTGACGTAAACCTTTCATATTAGAGATTTTTTTTAACAATGGTCAAACACCTCACCAGCATCTTTTATACGCATCATTTCATTTTCAATTACGTCAGACATTTATCCACGTTGGTATCTTGTACTAATTTTATATTATTTACTTCTTTTCTTACATAACAAGTAAATAAATATTACTGTAGATAAGTGTTGATAGAGATAATGTACCTATGTGTATTGTATTGTGCTGTACCTACTGTATTTATATATGTAATAATAATAATAATAATAAACTCACGCCCGTTATCCCCGAAGGGGTAGGCAGAGGCACCAGTCTCTAGAACTGGACCCACGTTTTGCCGAGTTTATTAGAGTCGCCGTTATCCGGGCACAATTTATCAGCGAACGGTGTTGCTGTACAAACAAATGTACGTAACTAAAAGTCATTGGTACATGCGTGGTTCGAACCCAGATCCTCATGATCGAGAAGCAAGGGTCAACCCCACTACGCCACCACCGCTTTATATTTCGTTAATATAATTTAATTATATATGTAATTAAATTATATTTCGTCAAAATTCTAAAATTTCAAAACTATTTAGAATCTACCTACACAAATTTGAGTCAGAGGAATTGCGATGCTTACCTTGATGCCGTAGGTAAAGTAGTACAAGAGCGGCACTCGGCGGCGGCGGCGGCGGCGGGCTGCTGCGGCTAACTGGCCCTTTACCAGATAAGTGATATAATTGGATCGTGTAGAGCCCGCGCCCGACAAGCAATGGCCGCCGCCGCCGCCGCCGCCGCCGCTACATACGCCGCTTCTGCGAGTAGTTGCATGTATGTACAAGACGTAATTCCATATAACAACTTTATAACACAGAGCAAATTCTAAAATGTACAGTTTAATGCCTCTACAAATAAGCATATAAAAACACACACACACACACACACACACTCACACACACACACACACACACACACACACACACACACACAATACATGTCAAATTACGCACGTTTTTCATTAATTGTAAACTATTTTACTGTATTAATAAACTTATTTCTCGGCAAGGGCTGTGCAACTCGATATACAGGGTGTAAAAAAAGTACGTGCAAAATTCAAGGGGGTGGTTAAGAGTCGAATCTAAAATACATGAAAAATATTTTAAAAAATCTTGAAAATATTTTTTTTGTTGCAAATAATTTGTTTGATTGTTATACAGAAAAGTTAACTGCCCATACATCCATAGTAATTAGTTTAAGTAACTAAAGCGAAACCTCATCAAAATCATCAATTAATCAATTCCTATAGTAGCTAAATAATAGACTAACCCCCAGTTTCTCAAACGTTAACAGTCTGTCTACTGTCAACAGCTGTCAGTTGGTTTTTTTGTATGCAGTTTGGCCAACTGACAGCTGTTAACAATAGATTAACAGTCTGTTAGCGTTCGAAAAAACGGGAGTCATTTATTGGCAATATTATATGTTTTTATAATTTTCTTAAAAATATTGTTTTATATCTTTCATGTATTCTAAGCTCGATCGACCACCCCCCTTGAATTTGGCTCGTACTTTTTTTTACAACCTGTATATTAAGTGAAGTTATTTCTGTAATGTAAACAAAAACTATGACCCCCTCGATACAGGGACATCCTAGTTTGGGGCTCATATCTCATTTACAACGATGCCCATAATGTGATATATTAATAATTAATTTTAATTGCTACAGTCAAACTTACTAATAGTTACTTTCTAATCATGTCTACTAACTAATAATATTTTTTAATCTTCTATCGCTCAAGCTTGATGACACTTTCGTAGCAATCATAGTGCGTCAGGAACCAATATTTGTAGTTTGACAATCTTTTTCCCACTGAGCCGCATTAAGTTAAGTCCTTTTATGCCATTACTACTTAAGTCTTTTTGGAAATAAATTATTTGATTTGATTAGATTTTATTTATATCTCATATTTGACAAATAAAATAATATCATTATCTTTAATATTAAGACCTCAAAGACATCGCTTCGGGGAATTCATGCAGAAACGCTTACACAGCCCCCATAGCGCCAATAATGTCGCTAGCACACACTGAACAGATACCAATATCGAGTGTGTTAGCTCTTGAGTGGGTATTGTAGATCGAAATATTAATATTGGCTGATCATTGATTTTATCATATTTTTATTTTCTCGTATACTAGTGACAACCTAAGAGAGTTAGTAGGCCAAAAGAGTTATTACCAATGTTAGTTTTTGTTTACAGTAAAACACAAGCCACAGGACGTAGTTAAGGGACTTCTGTTGACAGTTTCTGCCCGAGTAAGCATAAATATGAGATAAATAGTGGTGCCAAGGGCAAGTCGTTGGAAAGTGGCTACAGTCAGCAAGGAATGGTTCCCAAGTAGAGAGGAAAATATTATAAACTGTTTGGCATAGGGCACAGCCAGCGAAGAGCGAAGCACAGGCAGCAGGGAAGAAGGTACGGACGGCGAGTAACAGGGCAGAAGGAGCAAATACCAAGTCACGGACGGACATCCAATAACAGAGCAGGAGGGCAGGAGCAAGTAATAAGGCACGGAAAGCGGAAATAAGCCACGGTTACCGAGGAGCAAGTCATAGACAGCTGAGAAGAAGGCAAAGTCGGAGAAGCAGCGATGTGGCGCGCGCTCGCCGTGTGTGTACTGCTGTTGCGAGGTTGGTGTCAGTAGTTCGATCAGAACCTCCTATCTTCATACAATATAGCCTTCGGGCTTGCCATCGTTGTCCAGAGTCGATTATTATTGAAACACATTATCGTCCAATTAATAATGACCAAATAAATAAACGTTATATACGTTGAGAATTCAGACAGATTAAATTGCAGTTTCTATTGTACTGAAATATTTTCAGTCAACACTCTCGAACAACTCCACTTCAGCCGCGTCTGTCTCTTTGTTCTTGGGAGTAAATAGTTGTACGGAGTTGGGCTCAACTCGTTGGGAGAGGCATAACGCGCGCCGCTCGCCGCCAGCTTTTAAAATTACACGTCTGAGGACGATCCAGACTCTTTATTTTACAAAAGTTTTGTGTCCAAGCAAAACATTGTACGATACAGAAGACTCGTTTCGGTTCAATGCGTATTTCACTACCCAATACAGTCAGGAAGAGGCTGATCAGGGCCGCTTTTTTGGTACTCTGTATTTCACTTGGACTTTCTGTCTTTCCACTATGAACCCCATGTGCAGGCGGTCGCGGGTCACGGGGCACGTGGGACGCGGGGCACGGGGCGGGGGCGGTCATCGCAACTTTTAAGTGGCTCAACGCGAGTTTTTGTTGGAAATTTCTGAACCTGTGTAATGTTTAAAGCCACTCGCGCCCACAAAGGGCCTCGTGAGCTCAGAACTGAGCGTTGTTTATGACCAAAGTAAGTAGGTATTTGCTTGGACTCTTGTTAGTTTTTTGCTTTTTTTTTGCGTTTGACGACCTCTGTGGCGTAGCGGTTAGCGCATCTGCTTACCATGCGAGAGGTCCCGGGTTCGATCCCCGGCTGGAGAAAAAAAAAACTCCAGGTCTTGGTTGTTTACATGTTTGTGACGTCGCTGTTTCTGGTTCCCACGACACAGGGTATCCTAGTGTGGGGCCAGAAGCAATGTATGTGCTTGTATGTAAATGTTTATGTTTATGTTTATTGCTACCGATAAAATACAATGATATTACAGCATTGAATGGTTAGATATTTCGTACATCTGGTAAACGATTTTTATGTATCACAGGGCAACAATTTATGTTAGGTACCTTATTGGTTTATTGAGGAGAGTCTACCTATATCGTTGTTAAATACATGTAATGTACCGACCAACTCCGTCCTCAAGCGTCTACTAAACTGTTATTTGTCGTGCAGCGGGCGCGGAGCCGGGCGCGGGGCGGCGGGATCAGCGCAGGTATTGTTGAGCAAAATGATAACCCATTTACAATGGACATCTCCACAGCCCACAGACAAATTTCGGGTATGTAACTGAAACCATTCGGGTCGAGAATGCTCCATTAATACACACAGGTGTCCGGGACGGAACACATAACAATTTCCTTACCCTAATTAACTGGTAGAAGTAGAGCCGCGAGCCGCCCCGAGGCGGCCGGCGCGTTCGGCGCGGCACAGCTGCTGCTGCTGGCGAATGAAATGAAAACACTTCTTAATTTTAAATCAGGCTCGCAAAAAATGGTTATATTCTAGTATAAACAACCTTACCTAGTATTAACTAGTATTATTCTCTGTGATATGTTTAGCTAACCCTCTTTCAAATTAGGTGGGTTTTACAATAACAATGATGAAAAAATATTCCCCGATAAAATTTACCTTTGAATTTAAAAGACATCGAAGAAGACAATGTTCCCAAGAAATTATTGTTTTCTTGTTTGTGCGTGTCTCAACTTTTTTGAATTATAAATCATTTTGTTTTCATGCAGCGTGGAAAAACTTCGGGGCAACGGTTAGTATACAGATATACAGTACCTTATGTTTTTTACGCACCGCCCACCCACCTTATTACAGGTTAAAGCACAACTAAAACAAATTATAATATATGTAACTCAGATAACAATGATATCAGTTTTATGAGGGTATATATTACTTTGTTTCCGCTCAATTAGACCTTGGGTCGTGCGTGCGGGGGCGGAGTGGAGCAATGGCGCGGCGTCGGCTTGTCCGCCGATATCGGGATGGAACGAGCTCTCTTTCGTCGACAGACGCTTTAGGTTCCTCAACTCATTAAATCAAGGTGTACCTGTTGCGGTGGCGAGAATTGCTTGTAACTTTTACAAGCAAATTAATAAAAAATACCTTTTGAATAGCCTTTTGTATGTTAGCGCTTACGAAAGTTTTAGTTTGAAGAAGTGTTTTTTTTTTATTTAGATTGCTATAGAAACAAAACACATACAATCTACCTATACACAGTTTAGTGACCCCAACAATGCCGATAACATTCCATTTCAGTTATGAAAATCCAATAAAAATTGGAATTAAATGATAAGTAAATCAGACATGTTTGGCTTCCGTCAAAACATCCAATCAGCTCAGCCACTTCAGATTTAATCCATTCGATTTCGGACCTTAAAAGAACAATTAAAATCTATTGTTTCATCCTTTCATCTAGTTCGGGACCAACACTAGGCCGTTTGTAGAGTTCGGTAGTCGTTCAGACCTTGTCGACCTGGCTCTTTGTAGAACATGAAAATTTTAACACAATAGCAAATACAACGAGGTTAAACGGAAAACTACCACGGTGTGCTTAGTGGGCCACCACTGAGTGAGCTTCTCGTATAAGTTAACGAAATAGCTCACAAAATTATAAAAGGATAACTTCGTACAAATTCCATTGAAAATTATTTTAATGACAATGTTACCTGCGCAAAGCAGTCATAAAGAAAACTCCTTCTTGGAAACCCAACACTACGCGTGGGCGACTCGCACATGGCCGGTTTTTTATTATTTGTTGTTATACTATAGAGACTGCACTATTAGAACACTTACTATTGACTGGCTCGTTGCTCTAGCCGTTAAGGCGCTTCGCTACCAAGACAAAGGTCGTGGGTTCGATTCCCACTGGGGGCCGCCGCACATTTGTACAAATGACCACAGTCAGGGTGTTTTTCTATATTGACCCCCGTAATGACCCATGTGGTATATTGGAAAAAACTAGTTCAAAAGTTAAAGCCTTATAAATTGTAAACACGCAGCTCAGGCAAAGTTATAGAATAGCTAACGCTGGTAGCCTTTGTGCGAAGCCCCAAAAACGACGAAGAGGTTCTGGTGGTGAGGTTTTGTGCGGCGGCGGCGGCGGAAGGAGCGCCGACGCCAAGTTCCCGCACACTTCCCCCGGACGCCGGACGCGGCTCGCACTCCGGCCGCCGCCGCCGCCGCCGCCGCCGGCCGTGTCCGCGCGACGAGTCTGTTAATTAACGCGATATCTCATTTGTGAGCTCGCTGGGTGCGGGGCGCGGACGCGGGGCGCGGGGCGCGGGGAGGCCGTATTTCACGAAGCGACGCTGATAAATGGTCCGTGGAGATACAGGAGCCTTATTATCTCGAGACAAGGAATTAGCCCCGACATGCGCCCGCCTTTTAATCTCGCGCCGTAAATCCACCGCCTGAATTCATTAGTTATTACACATTTCGATGCGTATGCTTTCACACGCAAACATGAAACAGTACTAATCTTTTGATATTCCATCCGCCCCATCTGCTCGTTGCAGGAGAGTCTCGCCAGCCTCGGCAGGCCGACCAGCCCGATCAGCCCGGTGAGTGTTCTTGCTGTTTTTTACACAGTTAACACACATAACACACTGATGTCTGTATCACAGGTTATTTTAACCTAGCATAGACATCAGAGTTGCACATAGTGTAAGTAGATAGATAATGATTTTATTTACACACCAAAACACACATTTTACATTTAGGTGAAATAAGAACTAAAAAAGGACGAAAAAGACAAAATTTACAAGCTAACTCGTAAACTTAGGACTCTGACTAACAGATTATTTACTCTCTTAAGACTTATTTTATTGTTACAAATAAACATTTTCATTAATTATGTATGTTTGACTAACGTAACTGTTCATATTAGGCTAATCAGAAACTCTACCGCTTCACAATACAGGTGTAAATTTATCAGAAATCAGAAAGCTAAGAAGCTACTTGGCACCTAAAAAGCAACAATAAAATCATTAGAGAAGCATTTTCATTAGCATCCAGCGTTTAAAAACTGTGTTTTCATAAAAACAGTAAAAACAGGGTTATCAATGTGAAATCATAAAAAAAAATAGCATTACCATTGCGTCCGTTAAGGACGATTTGAGCAGTGTCTAACTAAGAGCTTGAAAGTCTCCCGAATGATAAAAAAGTCTGTTGCTACAAAAGATACAACTTTGGGAAACTTCCCGAATGTCCTACAGGTCGATTAGTTTGCATAAAGTAAGCTCATAGTAAAAGTTTTGGAACATACTGTTAGAAGTAGAGTTGTGCAGCGGAGAGAGAGCTACAGCGTTGTGTATGCAGCCAGGCCTGTTTCACTACGCGTGTCGGTATCGACCACTCCGGAGTGGCAAATAGGTTTGAATTCAGGCGCCAGACGAGGTAAGAGTTACGCGGCAGAAAGAGAGGCAACATGTAGCTGAATATAACGTAGCTTTTGTAGCGCCGTGCGATCTGAATTGCACCTAATTGTATCGCTGCTGGGGTCCCGTTTCCTTTAATTGATTTTGCGGAGTGAATCTTCTATACCTGTAGATAGTATTATGTAATCTGTGGTGCGGCAGGCGCGCCGCCCGTGCTCAGCTACACGTTCATCGAGCAGGCGCTGCGCGGCGGCGGGGCCGTGCTGCTGCGCTGCGCAGCCGCCGCCGCGCCGCCGCCCACCTTCACCTGGACCAGGGACGCCCGCCCGCTGCCCGCCGACAGGTATGCCGCCCTACTTGGACCAGCAAGAACTCGCTTTCCGCCGACACCAGCCAGACATTAAGCCCGTTTGCACTGGAATGGACCAATAGTATCGAGTACGAAGCCAACAAAAGTCACACTAAAGTGCTTGAAGCCTGTCTACTTCGCTATCAAGCTTCCAAGTTTTGTAATTGGATTGGAACGAGCTATAATATAATTCAAAAACAACTCCTGGTGTTTCATCATCATCAATCCATTACGTCCCCACCGAGGGGCTCGGGTCTCTACCCTGAGAAAGGTATAGACCATAATCCACCACGGGGGCCTAGTTCGGATTGGTGGAGGCTTGTAACACTAGTAGCTGGTCTTACTGTCAGAAGTTGGCAAGCCGCCCTAAGGCCTCTGACTTGGCTTAGCGATTCTTGGTGTTTGTAACGTAAGAATAGATTTTCAAAGTGCTAAATGCCTTACGACGATGTATTTGTTTATGAAATTACTTCGTAATTGAAAAAGACGTTGATTTAATTCATATTTAATAAAAATTATGATATTTTTGATTAAATTAATTAATAAGTGAAACAGTCGTTGATTCAACCCGGAGCCGGAGTTAAATTAATAATGTGCATGGGTTACGAAAGTTTTAGTTCGTATGCCGTGGACTTGTTGAGAGTCTTCACCCCTGCGCAGGTTCACGGTGGAGACGGTGCAGCTGGGCGGTGGGGCGGGCGGGGGCGGGGGCGGGGGGGGCGAGGTGGTGTCGCAGCTGCGCGCGGCGAGCGTGTCGGCGGCGGACGGCGGGCTGTTCGCGTGCCGCGCCGCCAACGCGTGGGGCAGCGCCGAGCATGCCGCCAGGCTCAACGTCTACGGTCGCTGCATCTTTTTGCACCATCCCATAACCATACACACCACTCGTACAAACTTGCATATCAAACTTAGTAAATCAGCTGCGCTCAATGGCATTTCATTTCATCATCATCAACCCATTATGTCCCCACCGAGGGGCACGGTTCTCTTCCCTGAGGAAAGTATAGGCCATACGCCACCACGGGGGTCAAGTCCGGATTGGTGGAGGTTTTAAGCCGCACTAAAACCTCTGACTTGGCTTAACGACTGCCATCTGTCGACGGCAGCCGGCACCAGCTACTTAATGTGTCTTGCGAAGCACGGAACCACTCGGAAAAATGCCACTAGCGTTTATAGTCATAGACGGTGACCCATCTATGCACTGGACGAGCCCTACGTTCCTTAATATTTGTGCTCGTTTAAGATCACTTAGGCAGCCGGGGCTATGAGCGATTCGGCATTTCATTTCTTAAGGTATTTTTTCTGCGTTTGAGCAAGAGCAGAAGTAATAGGTCTGCAGTATTCTACACACAAGTTCATTTAGCCAACCTTTCGTAGAAACCGTTAAAATATGAGAAGTAATAATGTCTTTTAATAATGTTGTTCGTCCTAAGTGATTAATTCAAGAAATGCAACCCCTAATGAGCACACCTACTCCATCTAAACAATTTCCCAGGCAGTGCCACTGGACGCTGTAGAAATCATCTCAATACGCAACCCCTAGCAAACTTTTGAGTTTTATATTGTTTGACAAGATATTGAAATAAAATTAAATTCGCTCTAGGATCACTAAATGGTCATTTAAATCATAGGCGACTGACCCCGATGTAAGCTATAAAACTATAAAGATTCTTTGCAACAGTTTCTGATCCGCCGCTCCCGAACAGGTCCCCCGTCCGTGCGGCCGCCGGGCGCCGTGCGCGCGCTGGCCGGCACCGACGTCACCGTGCTCTGTCCCTACGCCGGATACCCAATCAGGTCCATAGAGGTGCATCGCACACTACCACAAATACTAAATACATTACTATTCAACTTGGTTTCCATTCTGCGTTTTTCAATTTGACACACACACAACACGACACATGCCCCTCTAAAAGTCTAACAAAACTTTTTTATTAGTAGGTACATGTGACCATATATTACGCTCACCAAATCCTGAGTCCTGAGCGGTTATATTCGTCTGGCTGTCAAATTAGTATGGAATTTGACAGTTGGACGATGGAAACCGCTCCGGAACTGGTTTAATTAGGGCCACGAGCAGCCCGAGGCTGCTGCAAGCTGATCGATGTAATGTAAATAAGCGAGTGACTCCTTCCAGCTCGGTGTCGTGGCGTCGGGCGGGCGGCGAGCCCATCGGGGCGGAGGGGCGGGTGCGCGCGCGGGGGGGCGCGCTGGCGCTGGCGCCCGCGCTGCCCCCCGACGCGGGCGCCTACACCTGTGACGTCACCGCGCCCGACGGCAGCGCCGCCAGCGGCCAGCTCGACCTGCACTTGCTGAGTAATGCCTTCACTTGTTTTGCTATACATCATATCACCAGGGGCTTCTTAATTTTGAAACAAACGTGGCAAAGAAATGTTATTATCATAATAAATTATACTTTGTATTTTTGTGCAATAAAGCATAAAAAATACAAAGTTTTGCAAACAGACAAGCTTCACTGAAAATCATATAAGTTCTACTCTACATTGCTGGTTAGTTCGGGGATTACTCGTACTTGGTGCGCGAAAATTTACGTACTTATTAGGTAGGTATATGTTGGCACACACGATTTGTTTAGGTCGATGACAATATGGCGGCGTTAGGCATAAGGGAATGTTGACTACTTCCAATTTGAATCGCAGTAGAGGATTTGCTAGAACAACCGATGAAAATTAATCATTATTTATGAAATTGCGGTTCTCAATTTATTTCACCGAAAATTTGTAGTGCTGTCCCGTAGCGTGACATAAATTTCCTTAAATATTTTCTTAGTGAAATTCTTAATTCAAAAACCGGTTAAACCGGCCGTAACACTGTAAATCCGGATTCAAAAAAACACACCAATAAAGGGACCTACATACGAGGAGCGATTAAGTAAATCCCCTGATAAACTGAGCCTACTGAGCTAGCATTATGAGGAAGATTATCTTGAGACTTTATGCGAAGCGACATCACATACTAGAACTGCAGAAACGCTTCTATATCCTCGTGAGGCCCAATGTCTTCAAGTGATCACAAAATCAATTGTTATTTTCAAGGTCGGGCCTTACGAGGTTAAGACAGCTCACGGAATATATCTGCTCATTGTCATCGCAGATAGCGGATATAATACAAACAAAAGTGAAAGTGGAAAAACTGAACATTGTATTTTTCTTTATAGATCCTCCCAAGATTGCTCCGTTCCAGTTCTCGTCAGAGCTTACAGAAGGCAGCACGGCGCAAGCACTATGCAGCGTGTCATCGGGCGACAAGCCTCTCTACTTCTCTTGGCTCAAAGACGGCGCACCGCTGTCTCCCGACCTGCAGGTGCGTGCGTTTGCGGAGCGAGTGCGGATCATTCGCGGTTAGCAACCCCTAAAATACCTAAGTGTGTCGCACTGTTAGGCACAGGTCTTCTCTCAGTGAGAGAATATGGCCTTAATCACCAAGGATACCCACGCGGATTGACGATTTCAAGTGCTAGGGTATGTGGATAGTTCAGTCACTCAGATTGACGATGTTTTCGTTCACCGATATCATTCGCGATGCGAGTGGGAAACTGAAGCTTCCGCTTCCAGATCGAGGAGAAGAGTTTGAACGAGTTCTCTCTGCTGGTGTTCCCGGCGCTGGGCGCGCGGCACAGCGGGCAGTACACGTGCGCCGTGAGCAACCGCGCGGCGCGCGCCAACCACACGGCGCGGCTGCGCGTGCTGGCCGCGCCCGCCTGGCGCCGCCGCCCCGCCGACCTGCGCCTGCCGCTCGCCGCGCCGCTGCGGGCGCCCTGCGACGCCAGCGGCGACCCGCCGCCCAACATCACCTGGTATCGGCGCATAGGTCAGCACGCGCTCCATTCATCCTGCTATCCTCGCGTTACAAAAAATAGCTTCCGAGAGTACTGTGACATTTATTTATTTATTTATTTGGTTCTTCAACAGAAACACACTTTACATTTACAGAACAATTACAATAAATCGAGCCACAGTGTGAATCCAGTAACTGAAAAACACAGCATTTACAATTATATCAAGTAAGACTTACATACTACAAGTTGGCATAGTTCCCAGTACAAAGAAAAATAGAATATAATTTATACTTATCTAAAATTTTGGCCTAAAACTTTCATAATTGGTAGTTTGTTGAATTTGGGAATAATTTAATTAAATTTAATCTAAAATTTCTAAATGAGCCAGAAAACAAATCAAAAACAAGATTGTCTTTTACAAAAAGTTCATTATGCTGTCTACAAATTCTGTTAATTATAGAGTATTTACCAATGTTGGTTCTTGATAAACGAAGATAAAATGGACGGTAATTGACGACTCGTGAACCGCGTCGTGGAATCACAAATTGAATTTGGAAAGCCGTTGAGGACAGTTTATCATATTATTAAAAAAATTTAATAAAAATATTTGGTCAGCGTTATGACGTCTATCTTTCAAGGATAACATATTAAAATGCCGCAATCGGTCAGAGTAATGGGCCAGAGACCGACGCTTGCCCTGATGTCCGCTCAGATAATAGAGGAAACGTTTTTGTACTCTTTCGATCCTATCTATGTGACAGTTGTAGTGAGGATTCCAGATTGTAGAGCAGTACTCTAAAGAGCTACGTACTAATGCACAGTATGCGACTTTAAGAGCATTCACATTTCTGAATTCTCGACAATTGCGCCAAATAAAAACCAACATTGCAACACCTTTTTTAACAATTTTATCAACGTGAGAATTGAATGTTACATGATTGTCCACTATGACACCCAAATCACGTATCTCAGACACCATTTCGAGATTCATCCCGTTCAAGTTGTATGTAGCACATATAGGGGACTTTCTTTTTGTAAAAGATATTACTTTGCATTTTTTAATGTTTAGGGGCAGTTTATTAGTGGTTCTCCATTGAAATATCTGTGACAAATCTTCCTGTAATAGGGACACATCTTGAACGCTACAAATAGGCCTGTATATTTTTAAATCATCTGCAAAAAAAGAATAGCTGGAATTTTTTATGATTTCAGCGAGATCATTTATAAACAAGAAAAATAGCTTAGGACCGAGATTTGAACCTTGTGGGACGCCGGAAGTTGCCGCAAATAGAGAAGATTCAAAACCAGCAACAATTACCTTTTGACTTCTATTGGACAAGTATGACTCGAACCATTTCAATAAGTTACCATAAACACCGATTGAACTAAGTTTATAAAGCAGGATCTTATGGTCCACCCTATCAAAGGCCTTACTTATATCCGTATAGATAGCGTCCACTTGAAGTCCTTGATCCATGTACTCTTGGAGTTCAGTTATGTAACAAGCAAGGTTAGAATTTGTAGACTTTTTCTTTAAGAAACCATGCTGATTGAAGTTAATTATAGTGTCAAGCAATTGTGAAATTCTAGGACTTACAACGGACTCAAATATTTTTTCCATTATACTAAGAAGTGATATCGGCCTATAATCTTGAATGTCTGTTGCATTACCATCCTTAGGAATAGGAATCACATTTGCCAGCTTCCACTTATCAGGGAAAATTCCAGTTTCTATAGACTTTTTAAAGATAATATACAGAGGCATCACAACTGATTTTACGCATTTTTTTATAAATATTGCAGGAAGACCATCGGGTCCCGGGCCTTGATTGATATCAAGTTTGCAAATAGCCCCTTTAATATTCATAGGAGTTATCTCAATGGTTGACAGGTAATCACATAATAAGTTAGACGTAGGACTACTTCCAGCACTGCCGCTTACATCACCAACATAAACTGAAGAAAAATGCTTCGCAAAACCATCACAAATAGCCTGAGGAGTGGAAAGCTTATTGCCTCTGAGATACATTGTGCTAGGGATAGATTTAATAGAGTTTCGCTTATTTTTTACGAATGACCAGAATGCCTTTATATTTTTTGAGCATATGCTGTCTTCTATTGATTTTAAGTATTTTTTGTAGCAAGATTTAATTGTTTTATGGCAACACTATCGAACTTCGCAATAGTCGCAATAATCTAGCGGATTTTTATATTTTTTATATCCAGAATGTAATTTGTTTAATTAAGTTTAAGCGGTGGTGCCGTAGTGGGGTTGACCCTTGCTTCTCGATCATGAGGGTCTGGGTTCGAACCACGCATGTACCAATGACTTTTAGTTACGTACATTTGTTTGTACAGCAACACCATTCGCTGATAAATTGTGCCCGGATAACGGCGACAGGCTTGCCACTTGTCACGTTTGGGACCTAATAAACTCGGCAAAACGTGGGTCCAGTTCTAGAGACTGGTGCCTCTGCCTACCCCTTCGGGGACAACGGGCGTGAGTTTATTTTATTTTATTTATTAAGTTTAATTAAGTCACAACTGTACCACACTGGATATTTATTATTTTTAGGTCTTTTTTTAGGAACATGCACTTTTATTAATGTATTTAGAGTATTATAAAACTTTTCCACCATCGTATTTACATTACTTTCATTACCAATTTCTATTTCCCAATTTATGGCATTTAGGTCTGCATTTAGAGAATCATAATTGGCTTTTCTGAAATTGTAACGCGGTACGTCAAGCTTATTTACAAAAGTAGGTGAGCTTAGAATTTCAATTTCGATAAGGAGCGGTGGGTGGTACGTGTCAATTTTGGAGAGCGGTTCTACCTCGATTACCGTAGTGTTATGAATTGAGCATAAAACTAAATCAAGTATTTTATTGTCCTTATTATACACTAGATTATATTGATATATGTCATGCAATGCTAAAAAATCGCACAAAAGTTCATAGGAGTTGTTTTGTGGCGATAGCCTAGAAGGTTCCAATTTACCGCATTTATCATATGTCCAGATTATATTGCCAAGATTGAAATCGCCCACTATCAAGGTCTCCTGATTGCCATCACAAATTAGTGTACGTAATGCGTTTGTCAAATCGTTCAATTGATTATCTAGCTTTTGCGGGGTGCACGGAGAAGGAATATAAACAGCACAAATATTTAAGGTTTTTCTAACATTTTTACACCGATAGGGAATAGAGATCAATATATCTTCACCTGCACTTTCTAATTGTAGGTGCCTATAAGACTCAAAACCTTTTCGGACTCCAATGAGCACACCTCCACCGTCCATTTTACCCGCATCAGTTAAACAACGATCCCTGCGATGAATTACAAAACGATCATCTAAGACTTCACCATTCATAACACTATCATTTAACCACGTTTCCGTTAATATTATCACATGATAATCACATAATAAACTTTTAAGATATAAATTATTCAGTTTCCCACGTATACTTAGTCTGGCCATAAATACTGTTACAATTAAAAATAAACAAAATATTACAATGGAATCTGTCATTTTTATATGATTGTTCATTGTGTTTTCTCATTTTGGCGCCAATATATTGTACAATATTTTGCGATATTAAAATGGAGTGGGGTGATAAAGAGAACCGAATCGCTGTGATTGCCTTACACAAAGTAGGTATGGAGCCAAATGCAATTTTCAAAACTCTCCATACGCTTGGTATTAGTAAAATGTTTGTGTACCGGGCTAATACAATGAGACCTCCTCTGTCCGTGACAGAAAAAGATCTGGCCGTCCACGTAGTGTTCGTACGAAAAAGGTGGTCAAAGCAGTAAGGGAAAGAATTCGAAGAAATCCTGTCCGAAAGCAAAAGATTTTATCTCGGGAGATGAAGATAGCACCTAGAACCATGTCGCGTATTTTAAAAGATGACTTAGGACTTGCAGCCTATAAGAGACGTACTGGTCATTTCTTAACTGATCATTTAAAAAAGAATAGGGTGGTAAAGTCGAAACAACTACTGAAGCGGTACGCAATGGGAGGTCATAGAAAAATTTTGTTTACGGATGAGAATTTTTGTAAAAAAATTGAGCAACATTTTAACATACAAAATGACCGTATTTATGCTCATAGCTCTAAGGAAGCTTCCCAATTAGTCGACAGAGTGCAACGTGGGCATTATCCGACTTCAGTGAGGGTTTGGTGGGGTGTTAGCTATGAAGGAGTGACTGAGCCATACTTTTGTGAAAAAGGTATCAAAACATCGGCGCAAGTATATCAAGATACCATTCTTGAAAAGGTAGTGAAGCCCCTTAACAACACCATGTTCAATAACCAAGAATGGTCCTTCCAGCAAGACTCGGCGCCGGGTCATAAAGCTCGGTCTACGCAATCCTGGTTGGAAACGAACGTTTCGGACTTCATCAGAGCTGAAGACTGGCCGTCGTCTAGTCCCGATCTTAATCCGCTGGATTATGATTTATGGTCCGTTTTAGAGAGTACGGCTTGCTCTAAGCGCCATGATAATTTGGAGTCCCTAAAACAGTCCATAAGATTGGCAGTGAAGAATTTTCCCATGGAAAGAGTGCGTGCTTCTATTGATATCTGGCCTTAAGGTTTAAAGGACTGTATTGCAGCCAATGGTAACCACTTCGAATAAGCTTTTTATATTTCAAATTGTTTTATATTTATGTATTAAACTAACAGACTGTAAAAGTAATAAATGTATTTGCAAAAGAAAAAAAAAATTTTGTTTGTTACTGTATTTATGGCAAGACTACTTCTACAGTTTTGATAATATATTTTTAATACAACCTCTTTGATAGAATAAAATTATAAGGAGCGAGTGTAACTATTATACCCAAATCAGTTATGCAATTTAAAGTCCCAAGAGTGTGTCCTTAATCCAAGTACTTGGGGTACATTTTTTCTAATACAGAGTCCGGAGGTGAGGAGCAATGGGAGCAGATCGGCACGGCGGGGTGGGGCGTGGGGCTGCGGGTAGAGGCGGGGACGCTGCGGGGCGAGGCGGCGGGGGGACGCCACCGAGGCCGGTATCGCTGCCGCGCCGACAACGGCGTCGGCCCGCCGCTCGTCGCCGACATCACCATCGAAGTGCACGGTGTGTGAGTTGCCTATCGTGACATGTGTTCAGTCATTCTAATGGTATCGATATATTTTATTTAATCAGACCGTGCCTTGCGAGGAGGCAGTGGGTTATGTTCAAGGTCTGATCAGATGGATAGTGAGTTGCGTACCTTCACCAGAAGCAACATCCACAGAGCCAGCACAGGTGGTGGCGGGTTCTGCGGCGCCACGCAACGTGTCGGTGGCGCGCGGCGCGGCGGCGGCGCTGGCGTGCGTGGCGCGCGGGGACCCCCCGCTGCGGCTGCGATGGGCGCGGGGCGGGGGCGGGGGCGGGGGCGGGGGGCCGGCCGCGGGCACTGACGGAGCCCCGGGCCCGCGCTGGGTGCTGCACGAGGCGCGCGCCGGCGCCGAGCTGCGCGGCGAGGCCCGGCTGCCGGCCGCGGAGCCCGCCGACGCCGGACCGTACTACTGCCTCGCCGAAAACCCTTACGGCCGGAGTGAGGCTGTCATCTTCTTGCATGTCGAAGGTATGTACTTAAGACAAAGTAAAGACGTTTTATGTATTCTCCAGGTCTTGGATGTTTACATGTTTGGGACGTCGCTGTTTCTGGTTCCCACGACACAATGTATCCTAGTGTGGGGTCAGAAGCAATGTATGTGCCTGTATGTAAATGTTATGTTATGTTATGTTAAGTAAACTGATGGTAACTTGCGTAATCAATAAACTGTTTTATTCAGAACCCCCACAAGCCCCTACCAACGTGTCACTGCACGGTGTGGCTGCGCGGTGGGTTCGAATACGATGGCGCGCATACAACGAACCTGTAAATTATTGGACCGCGCGCCTGACACCGCTGTACGCTCATGCGTCTGCGCCTTATAGCCTCAACCTCACCGCGGTACCTACCGAAAATACAGGGTGAGTTTTGATTTTTTTATATAAGTAAAAAAACTGTAAAGTTTTAGAGATAAGTTCGAAATTCTAACACAATCGATCATCATATTGGTCAACGTAGAGTGGATCTCGATGGTTGGATAACACTGTCGGGCGAAGTCCGCGGGCTGCGGCCGGCCACAGCGTACTCGCTGCGGTTGGTGGGCGGCAACCGCGTGGGCCCCTCCCGCCCCGCGCCTCCGCTGCTGCTGCACACGCTGGAGGAAGGTGAGCGCCTCGCACTTGCCTTGCATTGCATGCACTGCGGTCGAGCGGCCACGCTACATCGTAATTCTTTTCCTCAGCACCGACGGGTGCACCGCAAAACTTGCACGTGAGAGCTACTAGCACCGAGGAACTGCTCCTATCGTGGTCGGTGCGTATCTTGCATGTAGCATCACCACAGCATTTTTGTATGCTTATAACATCTTGTGCACCGGTAGGCACCAGAACAGGACAGCTGGAACGGTGAGCTACTGGGCTACGTGGCGACGTGGCGTGCGGTGGGGGCGACGGCGGGGGCGGCGGGGGCGGCGGGGCGCGCGGTGGCGGCGGGCTGGGGCGGCGGGGAGCTGACGCTGGGCGGGCTGCCCGCGCACGCGCTGCTGGCCGTGGAGCTGCGCGCCTACAACGTGGCGGGGGCGGGCCCCCCCGCGCGCGCCGCCCCCCTCCCGCTCGCGCCCCCCGGCGTGCCCGCCGCCGCGCCCGCGCAGCTGCGCTGCGACGCGATCTCCCCGCACGAGATGCGTGTGCGCTGGATCGTACCGCCGGATCCTAATATCTTAGGATTCGACGTCCAATACTCTGAAGTCATTGAATCTGACGGTAAGATTTTTTATGTAGATATGGCTCTCTCTGGCTTCTGCTTCACGGTGTATCATTCTATTGCTAATTTATGTATTTGCATACACAGTCTAAAGTAAATCTTAATGGACGATGATGATGTTTTGTCAGCGTGGAGCGGCCCAGTGAGCGAGTCGTGGCAGCGCGTGGGCGGCGGGGCGGCGGCGGGCGAGGCCGTGCTGCGCGCGCTGCGGCCCGCCGCGCGCTACCGCGTGGCCGTGCGCGCGCGGGGCCACGCCGCCGCCGGGCCCGCCGCCGCGCACGTCTTCTGCGATACGCCGCACGACGGTATCACCTTTTCTTATACCTTCTTTGCTTCAGCTCGCCACTAGATCGATCGATGTACGAGCATAAGCGTGTGCAGCCCTCGCTCCGTCGCGCAGCAAGCAGCACAAAAAGTAAACCCTTAGATTAAATTCTTCATAGCAGTTATTGATTTATTCAGCAAACGCTATCTCGATTCCAAAGTGTGATGTTGCTGTGGTCAGTGCCGGGTGCGGTGACGACGCTGCGCGCGGCGGCGGCGGGCGGCGGCGCGCTGGTGGCGGCGTGGCTGCCGGTGGGCGCGGCCACGCACTACGCGCTGGCGGCGCGCGAGCGCGGCGCGGCGCGCGCGGCTTGGGAAGCGCGCGTGGAGGCGCGGGAGGCGCGCGCGTGCGGCGAGCTGCGGCGCGCGCTGCGCCCGCTGCGCGCCGTGCCGCACGAGCTGCGCGTGCAGGCCTTCGGCGCGCGCGGCGCGGGGCCCGCCGGCCCGCCGCTGCTGCTCACTCCCTCCGACCACGGTTATTATACTTGCCACTTATTATTTTGTTCTATCAAGTTCGTACAATAAAACAACAGAAATAGAAACAGAAAGCCAACAAAACGTTTTTACAGATATTTTGGTAGCACAGACAAGTAAAACAATAATCAGTTAAAATCATTTATAGGTTGAAATCATTAAAAACATAATTTAAAAAAAAAAACAATATAAAGGTCGAATCATGGATGTAATACCTAATTAGTACCTATTGATTTAAATTCTTATCAGTGACAGTCTCAATTTTTTTAGGTGCCGTCCGCGTAATCTCACCGTCGCAAGAAATATTTGTGACGGAAAGAGGGCGCGTGCAGCTGTGCTGCGCCGTGGCGGGAGTGGCGACGCGCGCCTGGCACCCGCTGCCGCGGCGACACGCGCTCGCCGACGACGGCGACCTCATAGTCGACGGTGAGGCCTGCGACGCGAAGCACGAGTGCGAAGGTGACAGATGTTACATTTTTATTGTATCTACGTACCTGCAGACGTAGACGCCAGCGCAGACGGCAACTACACGTGCAGTGCGCGAGGCGCGGAGGGTGCAGACAGCGTGACGCACCGGATCGTCATCCTGCGGCCTCCGCCAGCGCCCCCCGCACCCCGTTTAGTGCGCCGGACACTTACCGCGCTCCATCTCACTTGGGACCCCCCGACTGACTCGCTCATGGATCCTATATTGGGTAAGTATGAATGATATTTTCGTAAAAGTCCTTCAAACTTTTTTACGCTTTATGTTGTCAAAACTAAATGTATGATGTGTTACGTCAGGATACACAGTGTGGTGGCGCACGGACGAGGGCGGCGCGCAGAGCCGGCGCGTGGCGGGCGAGGCGCGCGCGCTGGCGCTGGCGCCGCTGCCGTGCGGCGCGCGCGCCCGCGTCACGCTCACGGCGCACGCGCGCGGCGGCGCCTCCCCGCACTCGCCGCCGCTGGACGCCGCCACGCGCGGGGAACGTCAGTTTTTATACACGCCCATACGAAATTTGGTATATCGAATGTGATACTTGCTGACTCGAACAAGTTCTGGCACCCGCAGCCCCGCGCCCGCCGCCGGCCCGCGAGTTCGTGTGGGCCAATAGCACTGCGCTGCGACTGAACGTGCTGGCGTGGCGGGCGCCCTGCCCCCCGCGGCTCACCGTCGCCCTGCGCGCTCTTCCCGCCGGCGTCTGGCTAGCGCTACCCACGCACGATGAGTACATTGAGGTATGGCTCACTCAGTTAATCCTGCTCGTAGTTATGGTAAGTTAATAGGAATACCGGTTAGACTCTAACGCAGTGTGTCTGTGCAGGCGGGCGGGCTGGCGCCGGGCACGTGGTACGAGGTGCGCGTGGCGGCGCGGGGGGTGGGGGCGGGGGCGGCGGGGGGTGCGGCGCGCGCGCGGTACCGCGCCGCCACGCTCACGGCGCACGGCGGTGAGTGCCCGCCGCATTGTACGCTTGGATTTCACCCCATTTCCAGAAGGAATCGCTGACGGCGCTCCCGGAATTCCCGACAATAGGTCAATATCTCGTGGCATAGAAGTGCGAACTGTTTTTTGGATTGCTCAGGTTGCACATTACGATATAGGTGACATTAAGTTTGTTTTGACATGAACATTCCGTTCACTGTCATTAAATTCTATGACAATCATCATAGGCCTTCACGTCCGTTACGGACGATTCAAGCAGTATCCTGTGGGACTTGAAGGGATATGGTAAAGAATTAGAGACGATTTCAACGATAAACTTGGATTTATTGTAGCACAAGAACAGTCGACATTGAGCACAAAAAAGAGAGGGGGACCACAGACAATCCCTTTTAGACATAAAGATTGTGTTTACGAATAGAGGCAATGGATACATTACACGAGCATTTATGAAGAATCTAACACTGCCCCTTAAACCAATCTGGTATAGTATAACTAAACTATGTACTATAGATATAACTATGTACTATATAACTATGTACTTAAAACAAAGTTTAAATTATGTAAACAAAACTTATAAACTTTAAACCAAAGCAAAGTTTAAATTAAAACAAAGTTTAAATTAAAATCAAAGTTTCACTTAAAAACAAAATGAATAAGTTCTGTAAACTAGTACAAAGTTACAGAATCTTGAAACAGTTATTTTAGAAATAATTACATAATATTATTTCAATTCTATGTCTTTACATTACAAAAGAAATTAAAACATAGTTATCAATTTTTAACATAGGCATAAACCTTTCACAAACTCGTTATGTTTTTCTCTTGTTAATGGTTTAGTCAAAACATCTGCTATCATTACATCTGTAGGTAAATACTTTACAGTTATTAAATTATTTCTAATAGTTTCTCTGATAAAGTGATGACGAACATCAATATGTTTAGTCCTACTGTGATACATATTGTTAGTAGTCAGTTTTTGAGCTGATTGATTATCATTATAAATCAATATTGAAGTTTGTTTATGTAACAATTCGTTTAGAAAACTTTTAATAAATAAAGCCTCCTTACAGGCATCTGACAAGGCCATGTATTCTGCCTCTGTGCTAGAGAGAGCAACAGTTCTTTGTTTGCGACTTTCCCAGGAAATAATTGAACATCCTAGTTTAAATACAAACCCTGTGTAGGATTTGCGGTCAATTCCATTCGCTGCCCAGTCTGCATCGACATAAGCAGTGACATCAAGTCCACCCTTTTGGAAAACCAAATTGAAATGAGACGTACCTTTGAGATACCGCAGCACACGCTTGGCTGCTTTCCAGTGAACCTCTGCATTTGAGTTGTTGAACTGGCTGAGAACACTTACTGCATGAGCAATATCCGGTCTACTGCAAACTGAAATATACATGAGACAGCCAATTAAATTTCTATAATTAGAATTTTCTTCTTTTTCTTCACTTGGAGTAAACTTGTTTCCTTTTTCCATAGGTGTATTTGCGGATTTACAATCATTCATGTTAAATCTGTCTAAGACTTTCATTATATACCCAGACTGATCCAAGGTTATTCTGTCACCTTCTCTGCAGACCCGCATTCCTAGTATTTGATGGACAGGACCTAGGTCTCGCATTTCAAATTCTGTCATAAGAGATTTCTTAATTTTTTCTTTGTTTATAGAATTCTTGCTTGAAAACAACACAATGTCATCAACATATAATGCTATTATTATCATTTCATCTTTTGTGTTCTTGAAATACACACACGGTTCTGATGTGATTTTATTGAAGTTCATTTTCTTCAATAAAACTTCATTTATTTTATCATACCACATTTTTGAAGCTTGTTTGAGGCCATATATGGCCTTATTCAATTTACAGACCATATGCTCTTTGCCCTTTTGTACAAACCCTTCTGGTTGTTCCATAAACACAGTTTCATCAAGGTCACCATTCAAGAATGCAGTTTTTACATCCAAATGCTCGATATTTAAGTCATTCTCTGCTGCTATTGCTAGTAACATCCGTATAGTTGAATGTCTGACCACTGGTGAAAATGTTTCTGAATAATCTACACCATATTTTTGTGTGTATCCTTTTGCAACAAGGCGAGCTTTGTATTTTAAAAGCTCTCCATTTGAATCTGTCTTTGTTTTAAACACCCATTTGCATTTTATAGCCTTCTGGGCTTCTGGTCTCTCTACCAGAGTGAAACATTTGTTGTGTATGAATGAATTATACTCATCTATCATTGCACGCCTCCACTGCGCTGCTACCGGGCTGCTTAAGGCTTCCTCCACAGTCTCAGGATCATTGTAATTTTTGCATAACTTTTTCACCATCAGTACAGCTTCAGATGACGACTCAAAAGAAGAATCTGAAGTTTCTGCCGGTGTGGACTGTCCTGGAACGTAAGTTGAATCCGAAGCAGCATTTGTTGTGACACTTTGATCACTATCCGAGTCATTCACTGTGACTATGCTGAGTCTTCTTTGTGATTGGTCATCAGAAATTTGTGAACTCACAGTGGATGTTTCGGTTAGCCTTTGGGGCTGTGGCTGATGATCAGTCGTTTCAGTTGTGACTGTTTCATCAGACACTACATTCCCAGATTGTGGGGAATCTAGATTAAAGTTTACATACATCTTTTTATCATCATGTGACCTATTTTCATTGAAACAATTTTCCATAAATACTACATCCCTGGCTTTGATGAATTTGTATGAATTGTGTGGGTCAAGTAGCCGGAATCCTTTCGTATCCTCACAGTAGCCTACAAATATGTACTGCTTTGTTTTTGAATCTAATTTGGTTCGATTCTTGATCACTGCATGGGCTTTGCATCCAAAAATGTGTAAATTATTTAAATTTACCTTTTTGTTGCTCCATTTCTCTTCCGGAACAAGTCCAGCCACAGCTTTAGTTGGGGATCTGTTTTTCAAGTAAACAGCCGTGTTGACGGCTTCTGCCCAAAACTTGTTGCAAAGTTGAGCATCCCGGAGCATACACCTTGTCTTTTCCATTATGGTCCGGTTTGCACGCTCGGCTACACCGTTCTGTTGAGGAGAATGGGGAACTGTAGTATGATGCTTTATACCATGTTGTTGCAGAAATTTCTGCATTTTTGTGTTGACATATTTACCACCATTATCACTCCTAACAATTTTAATTTTAGCATTTGTTTCATTTTCTACCAGTGCCTTAAATTGTTTAAAATATTCAAAGACTTGATCTTTCGATTGCAAAAAATAAACAAATGTTTTTCTACTATAATCATCAATGAAAGTCAAGAAATATCTTGAACCACTGAAAGAAGCAGTTGGCATAGGGCCGCACAAATCTGTATGAATGAGCCCTAGTACTTCGGTTGCTCTGTTGTATGACTTTTTAGGGAAAGGTAATCTAGGTTGTTTTCCTTCTACACAAGCATTACATGGGCTAAAACTATCAGTTTTATAATTAATACCATCTGCCATACCTGCTTTAAGTAGAGCCATACTTCTAGAGTTAAGATGACCCAGCCGTTTATGCCAGATCTCTTGGGATTCAGTCGATGATGCAGTCATGGCCGCCGCATTGTCCAACTCGGGTGCTGATGTCACTGCCCTGTAAGATCTATTGCTCGTCTCTAAACACAGAGGCCTACCTACAGTATCCAGTTGATATACACCATCACAGAGAGTTGCAGTGGCCAAGAGTTCTTGCCCATCTCTAATATAACAGTGTTTGTTGTCAAATATGACTTTATATCCCTTTTTCACTAAAGAGCTTACCGATAAGAGGTTTGCTGAAAGGTTAGGAACAAAGTAAACATTGCTTATTGTCCTTAAACAGTCTTTCAATTGAACTTTGACATCACCATGTCCTGCTGTTTCAAGTTTTTCACCGTTTGCTACACTGACACTAATTGTTTTTTCAACTCTGAAATTGCACATAATACTTTTGTCATTGCATATGTGATTAGTAGCACCGCTGTCTACATACCAGAAATCACTTTTTATACCTGCTGACAGCGCGGTTAATAAAGCTTTTGTCGCATCCTTTCTTGCTGCCTTCTTGGTACCACTGTAGCAGTCTTTGGTAAAGTGGCCTGATTTCTTGCATTTGAAGCATTTAGGGCCTTTCTTCACTACTAATGCAGTCCCTTCCTGGTCCTTGTCATTCCTCCGGCTTGATTCTTGCAGTAATTTGCCACTAACAACATCACTTGTTAATTTGAGACTGGAATTCTCAAGCGCCATTATGAGGGGATCAAAGTGGGACGGCAATCCACTTAGCATTATAATTGCTATAAATTCATCATCAACTGGTGAACCTATGTCTTGTAGTTGCTGCGTCAGGTTTGTTATTTTGCTCAGATAGCATTGCATGTCCTCACATTCGGTGAGTTTCGTACCGAATAATAGTCTCAATAGGCTGAGTCGCCTGCATAGACCTTGGTCTTCGTATGCCTTTGCGAGGTTTTGCCACGCCTCGCGTGCTCCTTTGGCATTTCTAATATGTGGAAACGCTGCCGGTTGCACAGACAGACTGATCCGTGCTAATGCCTTTTGTGACTTCTTCTCGTCTTTGATTTCCACACTCTCAACAGCCTCCCAAAGATCCTCATGGATCAGTAACATCTTCATGAGAAATTTCCAAGTGTTGTAATTCTCAATTCCTTTGAGTTTCTCAATAGTGTTACTTGGCTGGTAGGAATTCGCCATGCTACCGGCCGGTGTGGCTATGAGGTTATTTTTGTTGAAACCTGAAATATGCTGAAATACGCCGAAATACGCGAAACTAATACTTTTGTTATATTGCGGAAACGTTCTGGCCCATAACCTGAAGGGATATGGTAAAGAATTAGAGACGATTTCAACGATAAACTTGGATTTATTGTAGCACAAGAACAGTCGACATTGAGCACAAAAAAGAGAGGGGGACCACAGACAATCCCTTTTAGACATAAAGATTGTGTTTACGAATAGAGGCAATGGATACATTACACGAGCATTTATGAAGAATCTAACAGGACTTCGACACTTTTTTGAGTGACTGAAAAGTCCAATTCGAGAGCGGCAGCCCCTACCGCATGTGGGACATATAAAGTGAAGGTCCGGCGTCGGGTCTGTACTGTACGGGTCTGGCTCTTTTGTCTGCCAGTGCCGAGCACCATACTTCGTCGCAGGTCTTACGGCCCTCCCGAACCTTCGCTCTCCAGGCTTCTCTGTCCACAACGAGTTCCTCCTAGCTGTCGTGTACGATCCCAAATGCCGCCATATCACGTTTAACGCAGTCCTTAAAGCGCAGTAGCGGTCTGCCGACACGCCTCTTGGCGTGCGCTACCTCACCAAGCATGACAGCTCTCGGCAGACGCGTAGAGTCCATGCGTTGCACATGCCCCAGCTAGCGCAAACGGTGCTCCTTGTGTAAGGCTGTGAGACTGGGCAGCTGTGCTACACTGAGAGGCACAATTAACCGCCCACTTTAATTTTCCGACGTAACTTGAAATATTCATTAGGGAATGATTCGCACTCGCCATGACCACTCACGTAGTACCTTGATGCCGTGGGTATACCCTATCGAACACGTTTGGGTCAATTTTAAAAGGCGCGTGGAAATCATTCCTTAATTAATATTCCAAGTTACGTCGGAAAATTAAAGTGGGCGGTTAATTGTGCATCTGAGTATAGTTCAAGGACTCTCTCGTTTGTGACTCTATCCTCCCATGTAATGCCTAATACGTTGCGAAGACAGCGCATGTGGAAATTGTTCAGCCGACGTTCCTGTTTTGCATACGATGTCCAGGTTTCGGCGCCGTACAATATTATGCTCAAGATGCATGCCTGGTACACGATCATCTTGGTCTTGTTGGTAAGATGTTTATTATCCCATACTCTTGCCTGGAGCTTACCGAAAATTGTAGCCGCCCTGCCGATGCGGGTGTCGATCTCCACATCTAGTGAGAGATTGCTCGATACATGCGAACTCATGTAGCAAAACTTATTGACTACCTCCATGGCCAATCCATCCAGCAAAATTAACGGCTTTTCCGACGAGCCTTGTGCCAAAATTACAGTCTTCTTCGCGTTAATAGACATGGAAAACAAGGTGCACGCGCGGGAGAACCTGTCTATCATAGACTGGAGCTCTTGCGGGGAGTTTGCCACAAAGGCTGCGTCGTCAGCAAACATCAGACTATCGACATACAGATCGTCGCGTTTCCGCCTGGATCTGAGAAGAGAAAGGTTGCATGTCCGGTCGATCCTTGTATGTAAATGGATGCCCTGCTGGTTGTCGCCAAAAGCTGTTTTCACGAGCAGCGAGAAAAATATTCCAAACAGGGTGGGAGCCAAGACCCACCCCTGTCGCACACCTCTGCCCATGTCAAAATATGGGGATGTGTTTCCATCAAACACAACAGCATGACAATATAGCAATATGTTTTCTTATTTCTTATTAATGGTAACGTAAATTAAGCCAATCTTTCTTGATTTCCGTATTTCAAAAGAAGAAACGGAAGCCTTATATAGAATCACTTTGTTCTCTCTTTTATTGTACTTCCGATTGACTAAAAACGATTAGCAGATTAGCTAAAATCGGCTTTGAATTTTGAGAAAAGTTCGGAAAAATTGCGTGACTCGATTCCAGCTCCACCTATTTATAATATTTACGTAATTTCCTACAAATTTGTGGGCAACTCTCGGTGGGCAAGTCTGAATCGCATTTGTCCGGTCTGTCTTGCCCCGAGGAATCGCCGCAATGTAAACTACGGCGCATTCCGTTTGGCCCCGTAGACCGGCCGGCCGGGTCGGTCTCGCAATTGCACTTTGAATCGAACTGTGAAGATGATGTAGACCACAGTTGTATGAGCATGTTTTATTCTTTGAAAAGTGTGATTAATTTTAAATATTACTCTGTAAGTAACTAACCTAACGGGGAAAGAAAGTGTTATAAGCCTGAGGGGTTAATAGTGTAATCATTGGATGGCAGAGCGGCTGGGTCCACCGGAAGAGCTGCCAGCGGAGGCGTCGGCGGCGGCGGGCGGCGCGGCGCGCGGCGCGGCAGCGGCGGCGGCGGCGGCGGCCGCACTGCTGCTGGCGGCGCTACTGCTGCTGCTGCACCGCCGCCGCGCCCCCGCCCCCGCCCCCGCCGCCCCCGCCCCGCGCGCCGCCCCGCCGCCCACGCCGCTCTACTGCACGGAGCCCAAGCGGCAGCCGAAGCTGCCACCCGACGACGGTATGCACTGAATTTTGCTGATTGTATAGCTTACATCGAGATCGCTTATCATTTTCTTTAAATCTCGACACTGATCCTGGTCGATTATGACCTTGAAAAAAACAACCGAAAATCATTGTCACGGTGGCCCGACCGGGTCCTCTAAAATTCTACAGATTACCATCAACGTAAGGAACATTCGAAGCCTCCTTCCGTTTCGGATTCGGGTTACCAATCGAGTTTTCTGTGAACCAAGATTCTGTTTTGTAGATCTCCACGAGATCAGCCCTTATGCGACGTTCGTGATGGGCGGTGTCGACGGCGGCGGCGGCGGCGGCGGGGGCGGGGGAGGGGGCTGCGCGCTGCACGCCAGCGGGCGCGCGCAGTCGCCCGGCCTACTGGCCGCGCCGCCGCTCTGTGAGTACCTACTGTGCGCGCCGCTCGCTGGACCGCTGACAGATATCAACGTTTAGTACATCAGAGTTTATCTCAGACCCAGTTTAATCGATTCTATGGGAAGATTGACTTCGAGGTCATTTATTTAAAGGGTGCTGGAACACATTCTCACAGGAAAACCACTCAACGAAATTACGTATTAAGTATTACAATTGCACAGGATACGGTTAATATTCATAAAATATATTTTGTACTACCCAGTACAAAATATGTATTGGGATCTGTCAAGAACTCGATCTGTAGGTTTACCAAAGGTCATCGAATGGTGTCGTGATGGCCGAGTCATCTATCTCTCTCCAAAATGGTTGAGACCCCTGCTTTATGCTCGTATACAGGTGCCTGTTCGTTTGTCTTGCCGCAGCTTGTGTGTTTCTCCTACTTTTGTAAAAAAATGTAATAATTTGTATTTTCGTAACATAATGTTCTTGTGTACAATAAAAAATGATGATAATAATATTTGTTAGTGGACCGGGCGCAGAATAAGGCGTTTTCGGTCGCCATCACTGTTCCATTATGATGTGAACCTCGTGAAAGCCGAAACAGATAAGAAAACCTAGTACCTATTTGGACCTGGCGCACGAATTAGGTGCCGACAGTGGGGGGTGGTGCCGGCCAAAATCGTTCTAATCCCGTCCTGTCCGCGAATGGGTTAGTTTCCAATCTTGCTATCCATCTGAGGCGGTTGGAACTCCGTGTTGGCATGCTTCCGGTTGTCATGTAGAAGCCGGTGCTGCTTGGTACAGCCCGGATAGTCCTGCAATCCAGCAGATTCCCGAGATATTTTAAGAAATGGTGGTCAGAGTGGAGTCTTGTTTGTCTGCTCCCTGTTTTTCACCAAACGTAGGTTTCGAAGGCAGCGAGTAATATTGTAGGTTATTATTATTAAAATGCTTCCTTGCCCCAAGTAGGTAAATATTGTACTATAGGCAAATAATTTCATTGATATTCGGCAAACGGAGTGTAAAATGTCTGTAAGTTGCTAACATTAACTTTTGATTTATGACAGAAATAGTCACACTGTTTTCTACCACGGTATTACGGAGAAGTACAATATTATTGTACATAATAGGCACGACTTCTGCAAAGTTTTCTTAACCTTCATAAATCGGTGTTGCATCTCATTTTCATCAACTTCCAACTTTCCCGGCTTATGCAGTCCTTTGACATCGCCCGGTCTGCTTAGCTGACGTAGTTAAATTTCTTGTCACGCTACCCACACTGCCTTGATCCATTAAAAGGTGGAAGCAATTTCCGCTTAATCTTAATTTAATCAATCAATAACGATGATAAAAACCACAAAGAACAACAACAAAAAACATTCCCCAAGCCGGCCGGTCACCGTGGGGAATTAGACCAATACCCTCCACTAAAAGACACAAAATTAATAAATTCAAGAAAATGTAGAAAAACAGAAACCCCTCTGTATATCGGGACACTAAATGTCAGATCATTAGTTGGCGTTGGTCGCCAAGAAGAATTAGATCATGCCTTGAAGAATCTTAAATGGGACATAATAGGCCTATCAGAAGTTAAAAAAGAAGGAACACATATTTTAGAATACGCAAATTATATTTTCATGTACATGGGCAAGAAGGCAAGAAAAGCGGAAGAAACGGAATTGGTTTTATAGTTAAGAAAGAACTTAAAACAAACATCATAAATTTCACAGCAATCTCTGATAGAGCTGCTCGGCTAGACTTGACTATAGGAGAGCAACCTTTAAGCATTGTACAAGTATATGCACCTACTGAGAAAGCTAAACTAGAAGAATTAGAATGTTTCTATGATGAAGTCCGGAATGCCATAGACATCGAACACTCAAATGTTTTTATATTAGGAGACTTTAATGCCAAAATTGGCGACAGAACACCTGTAGAAAGGGCCGTCATGGGTCCCTGGGGGTATGGCAATAGAAACGGAAGAGGCAAAGTGTTACTAGAATTCTGCACGGAGAATGAGATGTTTGTTATGAACACTTATTACAAGAAAAAACCTAAACAAAGGTGGACATGGCGCTCACCAGATGGTAACACCTATAATGAAATAGACTTCTGTTTAGTGAAGAAAAATAAAATAAATAATATACAAAATGTTGAAATTATTAAAACAACCTTCCCAACTGATCATAGATTGGTGCGAATAACATACATTATGAGCAGTCAAGAAAGAAAATCAAGATACACATTCAGAAGGCAACAATCTCTTCTAACACCATTAGAACGCGATTCTCTAACTAATATTTTTAAAAACTATGATAAGCCTCAAGAAAACCTAAACATCCAAGATAACTATGCAACCATCATCGACAACATCAAGAAAAGTGTCACAATGTTTGACTTGATGTGATAATTACAGAAAAAGTTAAACAAATGATACTTGAACGAACAAACCTAAAAGAAAAAAACAATTAAGACTTATTCCGAGAAGATACGGCTTAAAAACCTATACCAGAAGATACGTACAAACATAAAGAGAAACAAACAGAGACACCGATCTAAAATAATTGAGGAAGAACTAGAGAAAAGAGGATCTGTGAAAAGAGGCACAAAGCGTCTTTGCGACATGCTATGGATACCAGCATTAACTACTATATCTGGTACAATTTCTACTAACAGAAAGGACATCTTAGGTACGGCCACGGAATACTATGAAAAATTGTATAAATCTATATGTACGAATAACAAAGCGACCAACCACTTACCTAGGTCGAAAAGCGAAGAAGTAGCTCCTTTTATAGAGTGTGAAATAAATAAGGCAACATTGTCACTAAAAAACATGAAAAGCCCCGGAGAAGATGGTGTAACCAATGATATTATTAAAGCCATGATAGAGCCTCTAACCCCAATATTTAATAGCCTGTTTAACAAAATATTAGAACATGAAACAATACCTAAAGAATGGGAAACTTCAATCATAACATTGCTTTACAAAACGGGTGACCCACTGAACATAAATAATTACCGTCCAATTTCAATGTTGCAATCGATATACAAGCTATTTACAAATGTTGTTTTGAACAGATTAAAGAAAACTCTTGACTTTGAGCAACCAAAGGAACAGGCTGGTTTCAGAAACAATTACTCCACACTGGATCACATCTTTACTATGACTCAGTTAATAGAAAGATATAAAGAATATGGAAAGACTCTTTACATAGCGTTTGTCGATTATTCTAAAGCTTTCGATACTATATCGCACGAAGCTCTCTGGATTACACTTTT
This sequence comes from Yponomeuta plumbellus, assembly GCA_947310845.1. Lineage (NCBI taxonomy): Eukaryota > Metazoa > Arthropoda > Insecta > Lepidoptera > Yponomeutidae > Yponomeuta > Yponomeuta plumbellus. The sequence goes on along the minus strand of OX371193.1, from coordinate 89,951 downwards.
AGAGCAAGGCGTTAACATAAAATACATTAACATACTTAAGGAAATATACAGCAAGAGCAAATCTAAAGTTAAGCTTGAAAGAAAAGGAAAACCTTTTAAGATCCAACGAGGGGTGAGACAAGGAGACTCTATATCTCCTCCTTTATTCACTGCTTTGCTAGAATATATCTTTCGACAGCTAGATTGGTCTGGAAAGGGAGTGAATGTGAATGGAGAATTCTTAAATCACTTGCGTTTTGCGGATGACATTGTCATTATCACCGAGAAACACGAAGACCTCGTCAATATGTTAACTACGTTAGATTCTGAAAGCAAAAAATGTGGCCTCGAGATGAACCCAAATAAAACTTGTGTAATGACCAATGGAAAACAATTTTTTACCGAAATAAACTCTCAAAAAATTGAATATGTCCAAGAATATGTGTATCTGGGACAAAATCTTTCATTCACAAAGCCACCAATCGCAGAAGTAGAGAGAAGAATAAAAAAGGCCTGGGCAGCTTACTGGACCCTCAAGCACATTTTTAAATCAAAGATGGACATAAAACTTAAAAAGAAGGCATTCGATTCAGTCGTAACACCAACTCTGCTCTACGGGTGTCAAACATGGCCACTAACAGTTGAAATTACTGCAAAACTGAAGGTATTTCAGCAAACTGCAGAAAGAAGTATGCTGGGATTGAGATTGAAAGACAAAATACGCTTGGATGTCATACGAAAGAAAACTAAATTAATAGATGTCGCTAAACAAGCATGCCGTCTAAAATGGAGATGGGCCGGTCATCTAGCGAGGACCCGTGACGGGCGTTGGAGTGAGAAGATGTTACAATGGTACCCACGCGAGTCGCACCGCCCCCCGGGAAGGCCGCGACGTCGCTGGCGAGACGATATAGTGGCTTGGACTAGCATCACCTGGACAAGGCTAACAACAGATAGACATGCATGGAGCGAGATGGAGGAGGCCTATGCTCGACATACGAGCAAACCAATTTGCATGAAAAAGTAAAATACCTAAATTAAGGAATATAATTAAAACTAAATTAATTAAATTATCAAAATAAATATGTACTATAAATCAATGTCAATAATTTGTTAATTGGATGAGTAATTTAAATGTACTCGTATAATAATAATTTATTTTTGTAGAAGGAATGATATAAATTATAAATGTAACTATAATAAGCATGCAAAAAGGAAATAAATGGCTATATTATTATTATTATTATTATTAAAATGCTTCCTTGCCCCAAGTAGGTAAATATTGTACTATAGGCAAATAATTTCATTGATATTCGGCAAACGGAGTGTAAAATGTCTGTAAGTTGCTAACATTAACTTTTGATTTATGACAGAAATAGTCACACTGTTTTCTACCACGGTATTACGGAGAAGTACAATATTATTGTACATAATAGGCACGACTTCTGCAAAGTTTTCTTAACCCTTAATCGGGCACGGATAGTATGAATTTTTCATTGGTTTTGGACTTTATTTCAAGTTGATAAGGTTCAATTTAATGTGGGAGCTATTTTACCACGGTTTGATTAAGGGTTTTAACCTTCATAAATCGGTGTTGCATCTCATTTTCATCAACTTCCAACTTTCCCGGCTTATGCAGTCCTTTGACATCGCCCGGTCTGCTTAGCTGACGTAGTTAAATTTCTTGTCACGCTACCCACACTGCCTTGATCCATTAAAAGGTGGAAGCAATTTCCGCTTAATCTTGCTAGCTAGCGAGCGAGACTATGTCGGCGGCCAATCGGGCCGCATCTCTGAACAATTTCGCGGCGGCAGCGGCAGCGGCGGCGGCGGCGGCGACGGACAAAGCCGCGCGAGCTCCGGCTGCCCGACCGACGCGACCCGCCGCGCCGCTGCGCCGCCTTCGCTTGCAATTTCCGTTTCGTTTGAATTTATTATAATGTTGTAACTCACTTGTCGGGCCCAGGATTGCGCGCCCACGCTCTAAATTATATTTCAGAGGAAAACACTCACTAGGAATTTCTAAGTTACCTAAGCAATTATAATAATACTATATATACAGGGTGGAATTTTGTAATGCCACCTGAAGGGAAAGTACTCTTAATAATGTAGATAGAAAATTTTCCTCAAAGAAAACATTCCTTTATTTTTGAAAAGAAAGAAAACTGCATTCAAAGATTTTTTTAAATTCGCTTGCCTCACCCGGTAATCGAACCGACTAAAATCAGTGAAAGTTGCACCCTGTACTTTTATTGCATCGATCGTTAGGGTCAATTATAAGGATGAAATCTCTCTAACAAACTTTATAGATTAAATGAAAGGAAAACAATGAAATCTTAAATTTATTAATTCAATGGGTCAAGTTAAAGCACTTTTACTCAAAGATCCGTTTCTTTATGTTTACTTATGTTATCTATATATATATATATATATATATAAAAGGAGAAGCTGACTGACTGACTGACTGACTGACTGACTGACATATCAACGCAGGGCCTAAACTATAATGGTTAGAAACTTGAAATTTTGCACAGGGGTTCCATTTGTAACGTAAGGGAGCACTAAGAAAGGATTTTTGAAAATTCATCCACTAAGGGGGTAAAATGAGGGTTCATTCTACCTGTCGCGCTCGTTTCGACCGGTTGTGTGCTCCCAAAGTCCCACCGCGTGCCTCCATAGAGTTAAGTACTACTAGACACGACACACATCACAATGCCTAGAAGACGCCAACTTGGAAATACTCTTCTTCGGACCCCACCAAAAGAAGATCCGGTCGAAGAGACAAGTACATCCACTGTGAACTCTCAAGGAATGAATTTAACCTTTAGAAAAGAACAAGGTGATGAAGGCGGAGAGAGCATTGATACCAAATTCGAGAACTTTAAGAAACAAATGGAGCTCTTGCTAAAAACCATGTTCGAAGAATGGCAGATGAAGCAGAAGGAAGAGTTTAACAAGATAAACGAATCGATAAAAGATATGAAGATTTCCAGCGAAGAAACTACTAAGCTAATTGATACAATAAATAAAAAATATGATGAAATAGATCAAAAAATTCAAACTTTGGAGAATTATTACAAAAAACAGACGAACCATGTTTATCTGCTTGAGGAGAAAATTGAAGACATGCAAAGGATGATTCAATTAACATCGCTAGAATTGAGAGGTCTTCCCTACAAGAAGAATGAAAACCTTCGTGCGCTGCTCAACAAACTCTTTACTACAATTGGGATGGATCTACGTGAGGATAGCATCCGTAACATATACCGCCTACCGAACAAAAAAAATGAAGACAAACCTATTGTCCTCGAATTCCCCAGCCTATATCTCAGGGATACGTTTATCAGCTCCTTTAAAACGTACAACAAAGGTAAAGGTGCAAGCAGGCTGTCCGCTTCAACTCTGGGTTTCACTGAGAGTAAGTCGCTTATATATTTATCAGAATTTCTGACACGAAAAAATAAAAGACTTCATTACCTAGCCAGGCAACTTACGAGCGATTTTCAATTCAAATTTTGCTGGACAAAGCTTGGGAGGGTCTATTTGAGGAAAGAAACAAACGATCCTTACATATTGATAAAATCTGAGTATCAGATAGCAGAACTTAGAAAGACCGTTTCAAACTCACAAATCTGACTGATATTGACTAACACTACACCATCAGCATTTATTGAGGACCATGCCACTAGCTTCAAGTATTTATATAATTTGGTACTATTTTTATCCCACTATGTATATATTGTTATTATTATTATTAACCACCACCTCTCAACTTTAAATGGAAATCTATACCTAAACATAAGCGAACAAGATTATGATATGCAACGAATCTCAACGTTTTGTAATTTCCCATATATTTATAAAATAAAGATGCACCTTAACAGTTTCCCTTTTCTCACCTGCATCCTCAATGGGTAGTACAACTGAAATAATAGATGACATCGATTTTATCAACACCCCAACAGCCATTATCTGTACACCTGAAGATTTAAACGATTATATAAAAGTAGAAAATGATTCTCTTACTGTCATGACACTTAATATTAGAAGCATTAATTGCACCAAAAACTTTTCAGAACTTAAAATACTATTATTAAGACTTAATCGACGTATTGATGTAATAACGTTAACAGAATGCTGGCTCGATGATCTTAAACCTATACCTACTCTAACTGGCTATCAAAGTTTTCGTACAAATAAATATATTAATCAAAATAATGGAGTTGTTGTGTATGTCAAGGATGATCTTAAAGTTACAGCCACTGAACCAGGAATAGACGAATGTGACTGTTTAGTTATAAAGTTAAAAAATAGTTTTACAGTTGTATCTATCTATCGTCCTCACCAATTTAAAAATCCTACTAATTTCATCCACGCACTAGACAATTGGTTGTCTACAAATTCAAATACCACCGATATAGTGATATTAGGAGATATCAATATTAATATCGAGCCTTCAAATATTGACAACGAATCGCTAAAATATTTGAATACTATTGTCATGCAGGGACTTGTACCTATGCATTACCTTCCAACAAGAGAGACGAACTGTCTCGATCATATACATGCTAAAACCAAACATGAAACCTCCACAGCTGTCATTGAGACTCAAATTACTGACCACATGGCTGTTTTCCTTAATTTATCGAAAACTAGATTAGATCGCACAAAGACCTTCCGGTACTACAAAAAACTTGATTTTCACGCAATTTATGAAGAAATAAATAAAACCGACATGTCTCCGATTCTGAATGAAACATCTGCAGAACAAGCTACTAATTTGCTAGTATCCATTCTTAAAAATGCCACAGACCGTAACACAGTCACACAAAAAGTTCCTAGGTCAAAAAATAACCTAAAAAGTTGGGTTACTCCTGGTGTTATAAAATGCATAAAGAAGCGTGATCGTCTACACACTATAGCAAAAAAAGATCCTAACAATTTTGAAAAAACGAAAACTTATAAAGATTACAGAAACCAGTGTAATAATATACTCAAAAAACTTAAAAGACAACATGAAAGAGAAGAAATTATGAAAAATCGTAAAAATCCGAAAAAACTGTGGGAAACACTTAAAAATATATGTTATATAAATAGACGCACTGAAGAACCCATTGAACTACTAACTTCAAAAAATTCTATAGAGGAGTCAATCAATCATACAAATAGATACTTTGTAGATGTTGGCAATAATTTGGCAAAAAATATACTCACAAAACTAGGTAAAACTGAGCCGCAGTTTTCCATTCCAAATAATTTTCAAACCCAGTGCAATTCGTTTTTCCTCACGCCTACTAATGAGACTGAAGTATTTGGTATTGTTAGGCAACTTAAAAATAACTGCGCAATTGGTTGGGATGGAATATCCACTCGACTGATTAAATGTGTAATTGATCTTATTATTCATCCACTAACGCATATTATTAACCTTTGCTTAGAGACCGGAGTTGTGCCAATGGCCTTCAAACGGTCCGTAGTCCGGCCAATACATAAGTGTGGGGAGCGAAACAGTGTCGAAAACTACAGACCTATATCAATTCTAACAACCTTATCAAAAGTTTTGGAAAAAATTATCAATAAACGATTAATTCATTATCTGGAAAGTAATAAAATATTATCAGAAAACCAATTTGGATTTAGGTCAGGTCACTCGACTGATGATGCAGTTTCATCCCTTACGGAATATATTATAAAAGCTAATGATAATAGATATAGATGCACCGGTATATTCTTGGACCTGGCTAAGGCTTTCGACACTGTTTCGATCCCCTTGCTTCTAAACAAACTTGAGTTACTAGGTATCAGGGGCACACCTCTTGGTTTGCTGACAAATTACTTGACTAATAATAAAAAAAATAAAAAAAAAAAAAAATCATTTATTTCTGGTATCGATGACCCATATTAATAATATACAATTAAAAAAATTTAGAATTTAAAAATTAAATTAATATTAAATTAAATAAAACAAAATCCGAACTAAACTAAAATTCACTTACATTAAAGTTACCATAGAATGGTAGCGATTGGCTTGTGCATATCACCGCAGTGCCGTAGGGTTCAAAGAGTCAAAATTGATGATCATAGTAGTGGAGATCTGCCAGTTACCTGTGGAGTTCCGCAAGGAAGCGTCTTGGGTCCAACCCTTTTCTTGGCATACATAAATGATCTCTGCAGTCTCGAAGTGCCAAGGGCAAAAATAATCACCTTTGCAGATGACACAGTTATCTTGTTTTCTGCCAAGACCTGGTTAGAGGTACAACACCTTGCCAACACGGGCATGAAAGTTGTTTACGATTGGCTTAATAACAACCTTTTAACACTAAATCACAAAAAAACTAAATATATTAATTTTTGTATAAATATAAAAACACATCCTCCTCCTGAAAGTTTTAAAATAATAACACATTCCTGTATTGGACCTCAAAGTTGCAGCTGTGAACCATTCACAGAAGTTAAATCTATTAGATACTTAGGAGTAATAATAGATTACAGATTGACCGGTCTTGAGCACATAATTTTGCTTGCTTCCCGCATCAGACGTTTCATTTACATCTTTAAAATACTCCGCTACATAACTGATCTAGATATTTTACGTCAAGTTTACTACGCGTTGAGTGAATCTATTCTCCGATATTGTATAATGTTCTGGGGTAGCGCAGCAAAAACACATCTGATTAAAATAGAGCGTGCTCAAAGAGCGGTTCTAAAAACAATGTTATTGAAACCATACAGATTTCCTACTACTGAAGTATATCAAGCCGCCAACGTTTTATCAGTCAGAAAATTATATATACAGTCTATTCTCTTGCGCCAACACACTAAACAAATATTTACACACAGTACGGTACCCACCAAACGACTCTCATATAAAGTATGCAATCCACCCCAAACAAAAACTAAGTATGCGCAAAATAGCTTCGTGTACCATTGTCCCCATATATATAATATTGTAAACAAAAAAATACACATCTTTCCTCTCACGAAATATAAAGCCAAAGTCGTCATATTTAATTGGCTTCAATCAATGACATATGACGAATGCGAAAAAATTCTTAAACCAATCGGCTGACTGGACGCATCTAATCGTTCGTAATTCTATGGTAATAGCGCTGTAAGCGCATCACTAGACTCCCACAGTCAAACTCAACCCGTAATGTGCTACTTTTACTAATGCTTCTGGTTGATTTTTCTATGCAGTCTTGTTTTGTTTTTTGTTCGACATACCGACATGGTATCAATGTTTGGTTTTGATTTCCGTTGCCCATAGTATCGAGTTTTATTGTGATTATTAAATATATTTAGTTTATTATTAAATATATTTAGTTTACCTATACTCCTATTGATTACCGTTTGTACTCGTATTTATGTTAGACCTTGCATGCATCCGGTCTTAGAAATGTAGACGCCTTTTTATTATTTTTCTCTTTATATTTTGCACAAAGACAGTAGAACCACTGGCTTCCATGATACAGGGCAACCTAGTTTGGTAGCCAGGGTAACAACTGAGTGGGCCCGGACGGACTGTTTTGCACCTTGCATTAAACTTTAAATAGGTATGTAGTTAGGTATCCCTGAGTTATTGGTTTGGTACTTGCGGTCGGCGGCGGGTCGATCCTTATAGCACGGCCACATGTAACGAAAATTAATTAATAGTGTAAGGTACATAATATTGAGGATCGAATCGCTGTCGATTGTGTTGTATTGTATAGTAATACCTATAATTTATTTTCTGTCCGTGGCAAATTTAATTTTAGTTACTAAATAAATTCATTTTCATTTTCATTTTCAAAGTTAGTATGAAACTTTGCCGTTTTTGAAGTTATTCGAATGAAATTTGGTACTAAGGTTCTTCATTTAAATTTATAAAACACATGTAAAATAGTTTTTCGAAAATCTTCCCTTAAGGGGGTATAAAGGGGGTGCAAAGATAGTATGAAACTTTGCCGTTTATGAAGTTATTCAAATTAAATTCAGAATGAAGGTCCTTCATTGAATGTCTTGAAACACTGTAAAATAGTTTTTCGAAAAACATCTCTTAAGGGGGTAAGAGGGGGTTGCGAAGTTAGCATGAAAGCACTTTTGCATGCGCTAAAAGTGTCCCTATCTTATTTGCAAATACTTTACTCAACTAAAGCCCACGCGGACGTAGTCGCGGGCAACAGTTGGTTAATTAATAATTATCATTGACATCATTTATCCATGTGTGACGTAGTTTAAATATGGAATGTTACATTTGAAAATAGAATTTCATCTGTTATTTGATTGTTTTTACAAATCGTTTCATATTAGTTTCAAGGTAAAAATAGCTTATCAAGAACAATTTGATTTAATGGAAGCTTACTTTTTAAATAACAAAGATGTGAATCGTGCTCTGCGGTGGTATGGAGAGAAATATGCGGTGGTATGGAGAGAAATAATAATAAGACTTCGTAGTCCAGCGCAACTACTAACTACTCCAGCGAGCACAGTTCCGAGCGAGACATCGAGGCTAACGTTCGTGGGGTTGAAGCTACATTATGCGAAAACTGTATAATCGGTAGCGGCCCTCGTAGTAGACCAAAAAAAAAAGTTTTTTTTATTAAGTGATTACTTAAAATCATTTTTCTGTTCAATAAACAACATTTCCAAACAGCCGGAAACGGCTGGTCTTTTTGGAAATCCATGAAGGGGGCCTATGCCCAGCAGTGGACTTCTTGTGGCTGAATGATGATGATGATGATGAAACAACATTTCAGCACTCATTAAAAAGGTACAACGTCAGTTCAGAAATCTAAAGTTACAATACACAAATAAAGTCGGTACAATAAAGAATATTAACAAATATGAAACGATTTGTAAAAACAATCAAATAACAGATGAAATTCTATTTTCAAATGTAACATTCCATATTAATATGGCTAACATTATACATAACTGTATGTACATTGACATTCAACAAGCAGAATGTAAATTCTTTACGTTGAAATAAAAAATTTTGATTTTCATTTTGATTTTATTCTATCTATCGATCTACTAAGTACTTTATTTTAAGGTACTATGCACTTAATTAGACAAGTCTTTAAGAAACGTAGTGAAATCCCACCAACATATAAAAATAACAAATGAACTAACTTCTTATCTCAAACAAAACAAATACGCAATTTCCTTAGCTAATCTTTAGCACGGTTACCGATATAAAACTATTCAGCATTTTCTACAGAGTAGAGTCACACAATCTGACAATCCGTGCAGATGAAGCTTGAAATGCGAATACGCGAGCAGTGACAGGATATCGAGGAGCCGGTCGGAATAATAGTTGACTCAGCTCAGGCGGCGCAATATCCTGCGACGGGATGTGCCGCCCCCGCCCCGCGCCCCGCGCCAGCCCGCCGCCGGATTGCACCACTGTTTGTTTTATTGAGTTCACTCCGCCGGAGGACTGCTGATGCGGGTTAATTGAATACTCTGCTTTTGCAAATGCATACGTATCGGTTGGTTTCGTTTTCAAGCTTACACTTTAAATTATTTCTAACTTTCGCATTCCCGCTACAAATATTGTCGCGCTTGCTCGAGAACAGGGTAGAAATGAGAAGACGAGACAAGTACAGTATTCACCAATGATTTATTTACAGAAATAAATAGGCTGTAACACCTTGCGAGGTCTCGGTAGTACAGATCAAAGGCGCTTTATAATCCTACTCTATCACACGTTAAAAATTATCATAACTTCCACACAATACAATCACTTGACCCGGTTCGAAACTAGGATACCCTGCGCTACAGTAACCAGGCAAGGACATTAGAAACATGGACAAACTCCCAGATTGAGGCCTCTTGTATAGATGTGGGCCGCCCACAGTGGAAATCGAACTCACGACCTCTGCCTTGGTATAAAAGAAGAAGTGATTGCTCTCCGTGTCCTCTCGGCCTCTTCTGTTCCCCTTTTCCCTCTCCGATGCTAGTTCTACTAAAATAATCCAGTTCTACTAAAGTCCTACTACGCCCGTCATGGCAAAATCAATGTTGAAAGTACTCGGAATTTGGCATATTACAGATCTTCAAATTGAAATTTCACGTAATAGTGTTTTCCCCTTATTTAGAAATCGGTGCACGATAGTGTTTGAGTAGTACGATTTTTACATCTGACAACTTTATTTTGTATTGTGCCTGAAATTGCTTTTGTTATCCTTAATGTTTAAAGAGGCATGAACTATAGTAGTTAGTAGCAACAGTTGGTACCTACGCGTGTCAAGTGAGACATCTGGGCGCTGTCTGGAGTCAGTTGGCTGCGAATTGAACCGCTTTATACTTAGAGAAAAATCCTCGGGCAACCTGTCGGTAGTTGTGTTTATTATATCATGTAGGTAGATGAGTTTCGACAATATAGCAGTTCAATACCTCACTTGTTGTTTCATTGACGCGTGTCTCTGCCCACCCTCTTAACACAACCGGCGAGGTGTCCTTAGCGTTATTTTCATGACCCAATTCATCGATCCTAATTTTTTAAACGCACATTGTATGTATGTTTGTTTTTTTTTCACGAAAAAACTACTGCAATTAACTGAACTACTGAATTATTGACACTACAATGATATAAAACTTTCGTAACAACCCGGCCAACTTACGTACAGTTGATCCGGATTAAAGGTTTACAATAATATAGCTTGTACATCAGAATAACACATAGGCTATAATTTATAAGGATGTTGAACCTTAGAAAAGAAAATAAGCTACTTGAAGTAGATCCTGAAATATGATCACGTTTCCGATTTTCGTTCACAGCTCAAGTGGCTCCCAATCCGCCTCCGTCGGAATATGCACATACTTTCTCTTCTCTATTGCATACTGTTTAATCCAACAACTCCTTCCTATCGAAAAGAACGCTTTGAATTCCTTCACTCTTCTCATATCCTTACTCTTCGCTCCTCCCAAAATCTTCTCCTAAAAATCCCATCCCACCGCACCACTTTCTACAGCAGCTCCTTTACAGTGCAGGCAGTCCGCCTCTGGAATGACCTGCCGGTAGAGGTGCGGAAAGCCAAGTCACTGCCTATTTTTAAGACTATGGTAAAGGTTCACTATCTCGCTGGTGTACTGTAACACTATTGCTATCGTTTTAGGTTATACTTTATTGCACACGAGACATTAAACATAACATTACATTGAAACAATATGTACAAAGGCGAGCTTATCTCTGTAAAAGATTTCTTCCAGCAAGCCTTAGCGAGTCGGAGCAGCAGTAAAAAACGTTTTATTTGTGTCCTGTGTGTATGATATATCATTTTATGTATTTAGATAAATTATATATATATTTTAAATTATTTAGGTATTTGTGTATATTATTCGTGTGTATCTATTGATATTTTATGCATATAATTTGGTTAATTAGGCATGTGTAATGAATATATCTCAGAAATTATTATATTACTTATTTTGTACATCTACCTCCTTCTCCAATGTTTAGCTCCAGTACATCCAAAGGTTGTCTGGAAGAGATCACTTTTAGTGATAAGGCCGCCGTCTGTACACTTAGATTAAGAAATACCTGTGTAAACTCCTTTTTTATGTACAATAATAATAATAATAATAATAATAATTTAGATTCATATTTGGTTAGTACATTTTAAACTAAAAAAAAACTAATAAAGAACTAATAAAGTGTTCTCTATCTCTATCTATCTATCTAGATACTGCGCACGCGGGCACCAATTCTTATGATTTTTAGGGTTTCGTACATCAAAAGGGAAAAAGAAACCCTTATAGGATCATTATGCTGTCCGTCCATCTGTCTGTCTGTGAAGACCCGATGTCTCTGGAAAATGAGGTATCGGGTTTTATTTAAAACATATATCTACGGTCCCTTGAATGAATTTGTAAAAATCAAACTTCTAAGTTAACATAAAAAAAAGGATACGGCTATGCTGCAAAAACTTATATTTCATAAACATAACAAACATTTGCATACAGGCACATACAATGCTTCAAGCCCAACACTAGGATATCTTGTGGAACACAACCCTCAATCAAATCAAAATTCATAGTCAAAATTATATTCAAAATTCAAAGTTCACCTACGGAAGCCTCGGTAGGCGGGCCAGACACGCTCTTGTATTTTTCTTTCTTCTTTTTTCTCTGTATATTCTTTTTTTTCTGTATATTCGGTAGATCTGAGAATATAGATTGCCGGAAAATTCATATGGCAAAATATTGCTTACCGAGTTTCTTCTTTGAACGCGTCGCTCATTCGATAAGTTCATTCATCGCAGGTTATTCCGTTCATTCATCTAAGGCCCTCGCAGATCATTAAAATGTTTCCTACTACGGTACTGAGAATGGCGGTGGTGTTTGTCCGCAGACGGTTGTGCGGTGCGGGGTGGTGCGCGGGGCGGGGGCGGGGGCGGGGGCGGGGGCGGGGGCGGGGCGGACAGCGACTCGTCGTCGAGCGGGTCGCCGTGCGCGTGCCGCGCGCTCACGCTGCCGCACGCGCCGCCGCCGCTGCGCCGCCCCGCGGCAGGTCACGCCCGCACTTACTTGTTTTATAATAGCCTCTTGACACTGTGAAAAAAACAGTATTATTTATATGTATTCGTATAAATTATGGGGCTTAAAACCGCTTTAAGGCTTTTTAACTAAAAAATAGTATTTGTATAAAAACACAGGATAAAATTTGATAATTATGTATCTGCAGCCATTGTATCGAAAAGGGCCTGGATTGGCCGATTCTATGACGACGTCACAGTTCAGTAAAAATGGCGTCTTTCATTCATGTCGTTCTTACATTCATTGGTTTGTTTACTGACCAGTGATGTCATAATTCCTGTGCGACGCCATGTTGCCCGAGATAGTGTTTAGGCGCCTTATTTCAAAGGTAAATTCTCGTTTGCCTTTTTTAGAAGAAATACACAAAAGAATTTAAAATAACCCCTTTCTGAGGATTTCATGAACACAAACAAAAATATATGAGATGGTTTTCAGAAATCTGTCAAATAGCCTATTGCGTAGTTATTGCTTTTTTTAAGGTTACGTATTAACCATAGTGGGTTTGACAATGCACCCTTTTTTTAAGTCTCAGAACAAATAAATGACAGACAGTGTTCAGTTCAATAAGGTAAGTATGAAAATCGCGCTGATCGTTGAAAATTGCACGGATCTACGTACTGTCGTGAGACACGTGAGGCGCCGCCAGTCACGATCGGCTTGTTCGCTCCGCAGGGCCGGCGGGCGCGCGCGGCGGCCGGCGGCGCGGGGGCGGCGGCGGCGGCGGCGGCGGCGGCGGCGGCGGCGGCGGCGGCGGGGGGCAAGGAAGGTGATACAACACCCTTTCCTATTTGTAACTCATTTAAATTTACTCTGGCAACCAACGCTATCTTCAACATTTTGTTCTAAGAAGAAGAAATACATTTACATCAACAGTAGCACACGCAACAATAATCATAATCCATAAGAAAACATAGAACACTAAAAACAAAATATACAATAAAACTGGTTTTACAAACACTAGAGGCGGTGTGTCTCTGTTGCTGCACAAGGCAGCTGGCTCGGCCTTTGCTGAGGGCTGATTTCCACTGCGCAGATTTTCAGACAGTGCCTGTTTTCTGACAAACCAACTTGTGTGGTGGTGTAAATGAGCCATAATCTTTATAATTGTGACCGCGCCATTCATAACCACAGTTTTCTTTTCCATCCATCAAAGCCACCGATTTTAAGGATAAGGATCATATCGAATTTAGGTAATAAATAATGTTTAGAAGCACTCGTGACCGTAGTACCCGCTTCGCTAGCCCCCGTTTGCCGCTCGAAGACATCCTGCATGTGCGTAGTGCCGCGGAACCTAATTACAGCCAATTAATAAATAACACCTATTTCTCATTAATCACATATAACTGATGTTTATATCGTTAGCCGAATAACATAAAAATAAATTGAAAAGGTCTCCTAGGTTCATTGAACTGGACACATTACAATGAGCCTAGTAGACCATATGAAAAAGTAAAGTCTTGTTTGACGTGTGACGTGTGCGTGTGCCGTGTTGCAGGCGGCGCACGGCCAGCAGCGGCGCATGACGTCACGCCGGCGGCGGCGGCGCGAGACGCTCTGACTGACTTCACTCAATTACATTATTGAATTACTTTGTACGTTCTTTTATTTATACGTGTACTCCCACCTTTGTCCTAATATGCTGATGTCAATCAGTAAATCCTTAGGAAACGATATTCCACAGGAACTACTGATTGATACCTTCGTTTCATATTTAAGACTTACGACACTCAACTCAACAGTTGATAAATGAGTAAAATCTCCGTACACTTTTGCGACGTACGTCGACGAAAAATCTGCCGAGTGAATAGGTTTCTTACAAATGCTGCCTCAGCGGTAGCCTACAGCTGCATGCTATTTATGAAAAAACATAATGCGGACCGTAAAAGGCATGTATAAAAAATCCGCAAAGATATATATTCATCTGCTTAAGATCATTAACAAATCAATAGGTATAAGAACAAATCAAAAACCCCAGGACTTGGATGTTTAAATGATTGCGATGTCGCTGTTTCTGGTTCCCACGACACAGGTCATCCTAGTGTGGCGCCAGAAGCAATGTATGTGCCGGTATGAAAATTTTCATGTTTATGCTTAGTAACAAAATTACTTCGCTCTGGGTCACTAGCTCTACCAAGTAGTACACCTGGTATTACTAATCACCCAATTGTATATCACTCTTGAGAGAGCTGAAAAAATATAGAACTGACTTTACCAACGCGCTGCTCAGGGTATTTGCTGATAAGCCGGATGGCCCTTTTATGCGACACTGGGTGGGTGTGCACATAAATAAAATAAAAATAAAAAAGCCATTTATTGCCCTTCATAAAAATTAAACAATATTTAGAAGTTTATATTAAGTATTATGATTTTTAGGGCACCCAAAACTTGGTGTAGGCCTCCTCCATGCGAAGCCATTGTCGTCTGTCTTGTGCCTGTCTTGACCAAGTAGCGCCGGCGAGCTGTGCGATGTCGTCGCTCCACCGTGCGCACGGGCGGCCGCGCCCCCTGGTGGCGTCGCGCGGGTACCAGTGCAGCACGCGCGCGCTCCATCTGCCATCTGAAACACTAGCGAGGTGGCCCGCCCATTTCCACTTGAGCTTGCAGAGCATCGATACTGCATCTATGACCTTAGTCCGTCTTCTTATCTCGGCGTTCGGGACTCGGTCGATGAGTTTGAGACCCAGCATCGATCGCTCTGCAGCTCTTTGGAACGTCGCTATTCTTTGAACTAACTTTTTGGTCAAAGCCCACGTCTGACAACCATATAGTAGAGATGGCAATATGGTGTTATCCATCAGTCGCTTCTTAAGATGTATTGGGATCTTGCTTTTGAATACATCTTTATTGGCCCAGTATTTTTTCCATGCTATAGCTGTTCTTCTGTCGATTTCTTTGGCGGTAGAGTCGTGCATCGTTATTAGCTGTCCTAAGTAGACATACTCACTCACATACTCTATGACTGTATCGTCCAGCTTGATAGGGATCGAGTCTCTGTTGGTCATGATAAACAATTTTGGCGATACAGGGTCTCCTTGTTTCACTCCTCGTTTAATAGAAAAAGTAGGACCGACTCTCTCCGTTTTAATTTTGCCCTTACAGTTGCTGTAGATTACTCTAAGCATTTCGACGTATTTTTCATGAATACCTTGTTCTTTCAAGCTCTCCCAAAGGTATTTATGTGATATAGAGTCAAATGCTTTGGCGTAATCGACGAACGCTAGATATATTGTTTTATTGTACTCGTTGTATTTTTCTATACATTGTGTTAGCGTAAATATATGGTCAACTGTGGAGTAGCCCTTTCTAAAACCGGCTTGTTCCCGTGGCTGTTGTTCGTCTAAGGCGGTGGATATTCTGTGCAGGATTACTGATGAAAATAGCTTGTATAAGGTAGGTAGTAAGCTTATTGGTCTGTAATTGTCCATCATGTGCGGATCGCCTTTTTTATAAAGTAGAGTAATTATTGAGTGGTGCCAGTCCTCGGGAATTTCACTGTTCTCTATCATATTGTTAAATAGTCTTGTTAGTTGCGGCGCTAGGGGCTCTACCATAGCGATAATTGTATCCGTCGTATGTTTCAAGCATTGTCCATCAAACAGCGCCTTAAAAAATAACAAACAAAATAAAAATTGTTCTAAACATTGAATTTCCTTCTAAATTCAATGGTTCTAAATAACAAAGTTTAATCTCTGATGAGCATTGTCCTGATTTTTTTTCGTATTTCTTTTAAAAAGAAAAGGTACTTGGATACGAATTAGGTGTGTTGATGAAGGGCTCACACACAAAAAAAAGGAAATCGAAAAAAAAAAAGAAAAATTAATTTGTCAAGTCTCGAACCAGGGTCTTTTAATTACGGTATCGTCTTACTTCCCACTTGAGCAACTGCAATCTGACATGTCGTTGCGAAAATTACCTTCTTATAGTGTAGCAGTTATTTCTTTGCCTAAAACCATGGTTAAAACGACGTTTTGTAAAAATGAAACCTACCTAAATCGACTAATCACCCCCGAAACCCCTTGCATACTAAATTTCATGAAAATCGTTTTAGCCGTTTCCGAGATTCTGATTATATACAAATATAGATACAAGAATTGCTCGTTTAAAGATATTAGATATAGATGGGAAGTACCGGATTTTACCACAACACTAGAATAACAACAAGATGTACCTGTAAAACCAAAAATATTGGGTTACTCTCCATTAATTAAAATAAATAGAAATAAAATAATTATCTATAAACTACGACGCAGCAATCATAGAGCTACGGCGTAGCAACCATTATATCTCATCATCATCATCAACCCATTATGTCCCCACCCAGGGGCACGAGTCTCCTCCCTGAGGAAGTTATAGGCCATACTCCACCACGGGGGCCAAGTCCGGATTGGTGGAGGCTTGTAAGACTAGTGGCTGGTCTTACTGTCAGAAGTACTCAAGCCGCCCTAAGGCCTCTGACTTGGCTTAACGACTGTCATCTATCGACGGCAGCCGGCACCAACTGCTTAACGTGCCTTGCGAAGCACGGACCCGCTCGGAAAAATGCCACTAGCGTTAGTCTTAGAACGGTGACCCATCCATGGACTGAACGCGCCGTATGTTGCTTAACCTTAGTGATCGTTTAAGATCACTCAGGCAGCCCAGGCTACGAGCGATTCAAAACCGCTTTAAGGCATTTTAACTAAAAAAAATAGTATTTATAAAAAAACACGGGATAAAATTTGATAATTATGTATCTGCAGCCATTGTATCGAAGGGCCTGGATTGGCCGATTCTATGACGACGTCACAGTTCAGTAAGAATGGCGTCTTTCATTCATGTCGTTCTTACCTTCATTGGTTTGTTTACTGACCAGTGATGTCATAATTCCTGTGCGACGCCATATTGCCCAAGATAGTGTTTAAGCGCCTTATTTCAAAGGTAAATTCTCGTTTGCCTTTTTTAGAAGAGATACACAAAAGAATTTAAAATGAGGATTTCATGAACACCAACAAAAATATATGAGATAGTTTTCAGAAATCTGTCAAATAGTCTATTGCGTTGTTATTGCTTTTTTTAAGGTTACGTATTAACCACAGTGGGTTTGACAATGCACCCTTTTTTTAAGTCTCAGAACAAAAAAATGACAGACAGTGTTCAATAAAGTAAGTATGAAAATCGCGCTGATCGTTGAAAATTGCACGGATATGCATAAATGTACAGCATCATATTAAACCAAAAGAAAATAATCTACCAAAGAAATATAAATGAACGTTACCCATTTTGTCCTGGTTTAATCGTCGAATCCAACTCGGCTGGGCAGCATTCGGAAAACTCAGAATAGCATATTTCATTCCAAGTGAGGAAAGCCTGTCATTGCAACGAGTTCCACCAAATGTCTACCCGAGCCGAGGCGCAGCCGAAGGCGAGGGTTGACAGTCGGAACAAGTTGCAATGACGGTTCCGCACGTGTACTGAACAACTATTTGCCGCTTTTAACCGGTCTTTTTGGAAATCCATGAAGGAGGCCTATGTCCAGAAGTAGACTTCTTGTGGCTGAATGATGGTGATGATGATGATCATAATAATTTAACTATTGAAATTCTTAAAAATAAGGCTTAACAGCACTACACTCAAGGAATGTGACTAGAAATGTAGGAAAATAGTTATAATAATAAAAATAAGCAATCCGCCGCACTTTGTCGCTAGTTAGTATTTGCATAATTCTACACAGTTACATAAACGTAGACAGTCTGAGTCAGTCGTGAAAAGGGGCTTCATTGATTTTTTGAGCGCGATATTACTAGCCGAATACTGGCCACTGGCTCGGCACGACATGGCTCGGCCTGGCTCGGTCTGGCTCGCCCTAGCTCGCTTGGCTCGCCCTGGCTCGGCCTTTTTTTTTGTTAACGGGGTGAAATGTTTTACGCACCATACCCGCCACCCTTGGGGGAGGGCGACGCCCGTGTGTCGGACTCTCCTCTCCTAATAATAGGAGAGGCATACGTCCTAAAACACCCCGGGGGCCGTCCTGTCGCTCGTGCAATGGGGCGCCGCCGGATCTCGCTTGTGGTGGATCACGTTGCGAATGCTACAGCGGCGCCCCGGCGACGTCGACCCGACTCGCAGGGAGTCGGGCCCACCCTCACTGGAGAAGGGCATGGGCCCCCCACCCCCTTCTCCCATCACGATTTCGGACGGCAGGTCCCCCAACCTGCCGTCTGTGACCCTCCCTCAACCTCCTCTCTCGCCCTCCCCTCGACTCGCCCTAGTTCGGCCTGGCTCGGCCTCACTCGCCCTGGCCCGGTCGGCGGACGATGCTGCGGTATACATCTGCAGCGTAATCATAAATGAGCCTTACTTTTTTATGACTCGCAGATCTTTTTCGTAGCTCTTGGTCTTCCGCAAACGTATGGTGTGCTTCACTAATTCAGGAATATTTTTTCACCAGTACATTAAATCAACATACGTAATACTAAGTTCAAAATACAAATACCAACATTTTTTGTTACTACCCCGTTGTTACAAAAAATCAAAAATACCAATGTCTGAACTAATCCGCAAATCTTAAAGAGATGTGGACGCATTATGAATGAACATAAGGGACTCCACACACGACAGCTATAAGGTAAAGATGTATATTATAGCACGATATATCTCATTACATCTTTACATAGAAATCGTCAGGAGACCACACACGACAGCTATAATATATTTTATTTTTATTTATTTTTATTTTTGAGGAAATCTTACAGCTAAAACTAACAAAACGAAGAATTTAGTAGACAACAAAAAGCTAATTACAAGTTTTCACAAATAGAGACTAATTAGTTAATCATTCGTTAAACTCACGAGTTTTAGACTCGTAAACATAGGAACTCTTAAATTAATTCATTCATCTTATCAGCTAGCAATTTAATTAATGCACATCTCGCCTCACCCAAACCAGTATTAAATAAATCAAAGTCCAGTTTGTTGACAACTGAGTTGAAATTTCTGCACGCACGCAACATATACGTATTTCTCCTGTAATTCGTGGAACTAAATTGTGTGTGTAAAATAGTATTATGTCGCTGGGGTCGAGCCGGTACATGGATGCTTAACTGCGCTAAGAGATCGGGACAATCGATGCTAAAGTTAGCAATCTTAAGCAGAAACAGCAGGTCAGCAATCACACGGCGGTGTTCAAGGGGAAGAAGATGGTGCTTACGACACATGTCAATATAAATAGATGGCGAGTATTTAACTTTTGTTCTATAACAGAGATACTTAATGAACCTTTTCTGTATGGTCTCTATACGTGTAATGTAATCATTATACATAGGATTCCAGATTTGAGACGCATATTCCAAATTGCTTCTCACAAAGGTACAATATAATATTTTAAGCGTTTTAATTTGTTTAAAATCTTTAGAGCAGCGAATCACAAAGCCCAGCGCACGAGAAGCCTTGGCTAAGATATGTTCTACGTGTGCATCGAATAGTAACTTTGAGTCGTGATACACCCCCAGATCCCGAATGACACCAACCCTGGGAAGTAGCGTGCCTTTCAGCTCATAGTTAAATGTAACCAAGTGATGTTTAAAACATCTTTACATCTTTTATACATCTTTTATACATCTTTTATACATCTTTACATCTTCGTACCTTACTGAGGTACTGAGCGATACGAAGATGTATATTTACCTGTCGATACATCTCAATATATCTCAATTTATTTTCGTATATTACGATACATCTTTCTTCGAACAGGGTGTACAAAAAGTTTCTTGGTGATTCAAATCTCCACTACGAGTCTTATGTCGCTAAACGACATAGGTATTCAGAGTCCTGTCTCAAAAAATTAATTTGCTCCACATCACTTGTAGTCCTATCTGTAATCATTAAATGGTCTCGCTAAAGGCCGGTTTCCGAATTGAGAATTTCACTTAAGTAAATATTTAAATGACGTTCTGTCACGCTTTTTTCTGAGAAATTTGTCGAGACAACACTAGAGTTAAGTAGTTACTTAGCGAAATTCTCAATTCAGAAATCCACCGTAAGCTACGTTTCCTAAGCCTGAGGAAGTTATAGGCCATACTCCGCCGCGGGGGGCCAAGTCCGGATTGGTGGAGGCTTGTAAGAGTAGTGGCTGGTCTTACTCTATGGCCTCTGACTTGGCTTAACGACTGCCATCTATCGACGGCAGCCAGCACCACCTGCCTAACATGCCTTGCGAAGCATGGAACCGCTCGGAAAAGTGCCATTAGCGTTAATCATAAGCGGTCACCCAACCGCGCACTGAACGCGCCTATGTTGCTTAACCTTCGTGATCGTTTAAGATCACTCAGGCGGCCAGGGCTGCGAGCAATTCTTCGATTCAGTCGATTGCTGACCTATGATTTTATAGATATAACATAGGAAGTTACAAATTATATAGTGATGGAATATAACATTAAAGTTGCCTTTAACATGAAGGATAGTAACAAAAATCAATCTACCTCAAGAAAAGAAAAAAAAGTGTTGCAACACAGTGATCATCAATTTTGTAATAATATCATGCCTGCCGACTAGGTGGCGATGTCTGATACTTCCGCATATAATTTAGACTCTTCGGAATTTTCCTTACTTTACTTTACTCATTACTTTTCCTTACTTACGTTCTATTTTTGGCACATGAGCCAACGCATACGCTCATCAAAATCTCAATCATCTTCTGATGAACTACCTATCTAAGAAATCTAGTAGTAAGTAAGTCGACGAATCCATAACAACACCCTGTATAATACCTTAGCAGCCGGAACGTGTGTCGGTAGAGACGTATGTCAACGAAATGAAGCGAAATATACATTACGTTACCTGTTGCGTGTGTGATACTTTAATATAATGTAAAGCTATACATCCCGGGATGTAATGTATATTATAGCCGTCGTGTGTGAAGTCCCTTACTAAACGCACAAACTGGCAACTGCGCGCGGCTTGCGGGAAGGAAAAGAAGCGGCGGCGGCGGCGCAGCCAGTAGTAGGTATGACTTATGTATGACGTAGCAAAAAAATCTTACTTAATCCCAATTCTTCCATCATACTTGCACGGGCTTAGGACCGTCACCGGCGTGGAATGCTTGCACTGGTTGGTACTGGTATGGATGCATGCCTGCCGTATTTAATAATTTCCACACCACGTACTGGCTAACGCCGAAGTGCGCCGTGCGTGCCGCGTCGTTCGTGCTCCTTCTGGGGTCTTCCTCGAAGAACGCGAATATCTGTTCCTCGATCTCCACGGCCAAGGGAGGTCTCCCTTAGAGACCTTAGAGTACAGGAGGCAGCGGCGCTGTATGAGGCCAGGCGGGGGCAGCACTGAGGGACGCAGAGGTGGAGAGAGCGACTCCGTTCATCGAAACCCCTCACCCAGCCGAACATATGTGCCTGGAGTTCGTATGCCTGGACGACCAGCAGTTAGTGAATCTGCACAAAAATCAAGCGGTAAAAATATACACAGACGGCAGCCGGATTGACGGCTTGGTCGGAGCAGCATTGTCTTTTTGGAATAATGAAGCAGAGACCAGAGCCGTCAAGCTGAACCTGTCGCCGTACTGTACGGTCTACCAGGAGGCTACAAGGGAAATCCTCAAAAGCTCGGAGCGCAGCTTCGGTATCTATAGCGACTCGCGATCAGCCATAGAAACCGTTATAAACGCAGGCACACGGCATTCTTTAGCCATAGAAGCGCGAAAAAATATTAGGACCTATGTACTCCAAAACAGGGAAGTATCCCTATTTTGGATAAAAGCACACGCGATATTGGTAGGGAATGAGAGAGCAGACCACCTAGCAAAAGAGGCGGCCCTAAAACTAAAGAAAAAACCCGAGTACGACAAATGTCCGGTGTCATTCGTCAAGCGACAAATCCGTATGGACTCGCTTGACGAATGGAACCGGAGATACAAGAAAGGAGAAACTGCCTCTACGACAAAAGCCTTACTCACAGGGCACGGCGGGTTCTCCGAGTACCTAAACAGGTTTAAATGCAAGGATAGCCCGTCATGCGTATGTGATCCACAAATTGCTGAGAGTGCACTACACATAATAACTGACTGTCCCATGTTTGGAAGACAAAAATAGAGACAGAAATTGAGTTAGGCATTAAAATTAGTAGAGAAAATCTTAGTAGTATAATTAGCAATAAAGATGTTAGAGATAAGTTTGCACAATACTGTAGAGAGATAGCAATAAGAGTGGCAAAGAGAAATAAATAAGTAAGGAAAAGAGCACAATTTATATAGCAAATAGTGTCTACGCTGACATTAAAAGAATTCCTTTTGGGTTCAAATAAGATATAATCAATAATAAAATAATTTTTACTTTAGCATTTTGCAGAGTCCTTTAGAGCGAGTGACAGGCGCGAGGGGGCGCTCTCGTCGTATTCGTCTCAAAAGTTCCAAACATAAAAAAGGTTCAATATGTACGGCGTGTACATCATCGGGGGCGTTGAAAGCACAGCTTTCAATATTATCTTTAATAGTATTCACCTATAAAGGCGTTAGTGTCGTTGCTGGATCTTGACTGGGCTCATTGTCTGGAGTTGTATTCGGTAACACACACATATTGAGAGCCCTCTTTATTGGCCATAAGGACATCAGCTACACGACTTATTCCATCTGCTCCTGGAAATAGACAGCTGATCCGCGCCAAACGCCATTGCAGTGGAGGAATATTATCTTCCTTCAGGATCACTAGGTCTCCGGCACGAAGCTCTCGCTGACGCGTTCGCCACTTCGTACGCTGCTGGAGTTCGGCGATGAGCTCGAGGCGCCATCTCACCCAAAAGTGCTGCCTGAGCTGTTCAATGCGCTCGTATCGGTTGGGGCGCTTTACCGTGATAGGTGTGGATGGCAGCGAGGTGAGAGGCCGCCCGATCAGGAAGTGCCCAGGGGTCAGAGGAGTTGGATCATTAGGATCGGACGAAAGAGGAGTGAGAGGACGTGAGTTAAGAATAGCCTCTATTTGGCAAACAAAAAGTAACATTTCAAAATACGGTTACCCTTGCCTTTACGGCTTGAAATTATAAATGGACAGGCTGTAGAGGTTTTACCTTTTAGGCGCGTGCAAACTACACACTGCTTAATCGTACTGCGTGCTAGAAATCTGCTACCCACTGGCCAGAACCGCTCTCTAACAGAAGCGAGAGGCAGCTTAGGACCCGCGTGAAACAAACGCAAGTGCTCGATAGATATTATTAATATTGTAAATTCTATACAACTTATTTACATTAGAGCAATTGGTGAATGGAATGACAGAACTCTCATTCACTCCCACACGACATTAATATAACTTATCATAACATTGTACATTTTGTACATTTTTATTAGGTATGTATTTTATTTCTAGTAGGTTGTGTCTGTCTACGTGTTTACTTAGGCCATTTGCATAGATCTGACTTGAGGAACGATGGTCCTTGCCACCAAAGAAGACAAGACATTAAATGTAGGGTTGGTACCATCAGACGCCAGATCCTGTAGGCACATGGCAGAAAAATAAATTGTGTATAAGTTCGTAAACCTATTTCGTTGACACGATTACAGACAAGGTGAGATGCGTCAACAATGTATCTCAATGCTACTTAGATCATTGCTTAAGACGTATCTTGGGATATTTATTTGAGGAAGAATGGAAAATTCTAGGCATTCTTATATAATATGTATCACCTGGTGCCTGTTCAGCCGCTTTTTTAATAGGCATCTGAACAGAGAATAGACCGTTTGGCAAACGTTTTGTGTTTTTTACAAAATGAGACTCACAGAGTTTTTCTTTGACAGAATAGGTTTTCGTGGGGGACAAATCGTCAATAGCCCAGAACTTCTCTAATGAGTCACGTATTTCTCGAGTGAAATTGCCTTGAATGAGTTGCCAATAGGACCAGCAACTAACCATCCTAATTTAGACTCCAGTAAAATTGGATTATGGACACCTAACTTAATAGTACTGGAACTGACGAGAGTCCAGTAGACATCTGCACCTAGCAGGATATCTATCTCGGCAGGGCGATGAAAAGTAGGGTCAGCAAGTTTGACGTGAATAGAGACGTTTAAATTAGAAACGTCAACTTTTAAGTTAGGTAGTAAGCCGGTTATTTGCTGCACTACCAGGCAATTTGCTTCAAAAGTGAATGAATTGACCTTTGAGCCCATAGTGAGACGACATGCCTCCGTTATATTGCTAGCAACATTGTCGATCCCACAAATATTAATAGGATTTGTCTTTTCGCTAGCTAACCCTATCCTCTTTTTGAAGGCACTCGTCATGAAAGACGATTGGCTGCCCATGTCCAGTAGGGCTCGGGCCGTGTAGGGTTTCCCATTACTTACGACTTCAATAAGCGCAGTACACAGCAAAACTTGACCTGTGGATACAACAGGGAGCGAGACATGTAGTGAGGAAGTAGAGGGTTGAGCGTTGTTGTTGTCTGCAGCGGTTGGTGAGCTGGTGTGTAAGAGTGAATTAGGTTTCTTTCTACATACGCGACATAAACCTCTTAATTGACATTAAACTGCACTGTGACCGCCACGGAAACAGTTCTTGCATAAATGCAAATTATTTATTTCAGTGATCCTATCTGATACACTAATTTCTTTGAACTTTGGTGTAAATAATGTGTATCTTTGCATAGAAGGCAATTATTATGTTTCTTGTTGATTGAAACAACAAAACTTTATGCTTGGGGAGAAGACTGGAACGTTGTCTCCTTAGGGTTCGATTTGAAATAGTCACTTTTGTCATTACGATTGTTGTAGGCAGTTTCGAGCACATCAGCACGACCTCGCAGGAAAGAATAAAATTGGCTCAAAGTAGGCAACTCTTCTAGGTTGCATTTGAATTCCTCCCACTTTGTACTGGTGCTCATATCTAATTTAGTCGAAACTATATAAATGATTAGTGCATCCCACTTGCCCGTCGGTTGGCCTAGGTTATCTAGAGCGCGCAGATGTTTGGTAACATGGTCAATGATAAACCGCAAAGCTTTGTATGATTCCTTTACCATAGACTCTATGCTGAGCAAAGCTTTCAAGTGGTTATTCATCAGAATATTCGTGTTGTTGTACCTTTGGCATAACAAATCCCAGGCCGTGGTATAATTTCGTGCGCTAAACTCTATCGATTTAATGACTAAAGCTGCGCTTCCCTCTAAAGATGCACGTAAATAGTGGAATTTATTTATAGGTGGTATAACATCACTGCTGTTGATCATTGACTCGAATGTGTCCCTGTACTCTAACCAATTTAGGTAGTTCCCGTTGAACGTAGGCAACGCGATAGTAGGCAATTTGATAGAATTGAATTGATTCGATTGACAGCTGTATACCGAAGCTTGATCGTCATTGCCTAAGACAGAGTTTGGTTTGCTTTGTGATGAATCATTTCTTGTGCAAGTGACAAAAGTGAGACAAATCGGTTCTCGATAGAATTTCTCTCTCTGACTTGTTCGTCAGAATCAGAATGTAAAATGTCGATTGTATTCTGTAAATTGTCGTAAACGCTCATAAGCGATCGGACCGTTTCTACCTTCATTTCAAGTTCTTTGTGTTTCTTTGAATCGATTTCGCCTGAACTAGATACACTAGCTAAGTAATCCGCGAATTTAGTAAGACGACCTTTAATAATACCGCGTTGTTTTACTAATGTTGTCAAATCCATAGCGGGAGCTGGGTTATTTTGGTTAGAGCTCTTGAAATCAGTCATCTTTGTCAAAGGTAGAACGTTGATAAAATCTACAGACGGACTTCCCAGGTTCAGCCGGGAGCACGTTAGGCAGCGTCGAGCGCCGCGGTGTCTTGCAGGGTTTGCTGAAAAGGTTCGGCAAATTCCTTTGAAATAACTGAAGAAAATTGCTTTGGTTCAGACTCTCGAGTCTGTGAACCCCTTCGCAGAATAGGCGTGAGGTTTAGGCTAATACATATGATAAGAAAAAATCGGTAATCAGATCGCAATAGACAGTAAGCTTAGACTGTGGCAATTTGATTACATATCATAGGAAATTCAGCAATTATAGTGCTTTCAAATAGAATAGGCGTATAGCTCAATAGACTTGCTCGAATAGCTTGATTAGGATAACTAGACCTAACGCTGGTGATGCAAGTGTGGCTTATACTTTCGTACTGTTATGACCCTTATTTCTATGGTTTAAATGCTAAGTTAGCACAGCAACTCATTCTAGTAAATTTCCATACTGTAAAGTGCAGCGACAGCATTTCCCCATGCCTGTCGCATTATCGAGCTTCCATAGTTTAGTTAGAATCTGGTATTCGCGAAGAGCGGTCAACACCGCTCCCTCCGAAAATTTGGGAAGTCGAACAAGTCCGTGTATATCTCTTAATAAATTAGTGTTAGACACTTTGTGGTTTTTTTTTTAAAAAGACAAACGCCCGCCGCGTCCTAACAAACTGGTGTCAGAAGTGGGATGTCAGAAAGTCTCCGGAGAGACCCTGGCATCTGAATCCTAGGCCGCGTTTCGTCAAGTGATCGACAGTAAGACTAGACCCAAGGTCGAGCCTGCATCAGCCACACCTAGCACCGAGTGATCCGACGGTCAGTCTCCGCTCTACAGCGTGAGCCCGCGATCTGCACAAGAGGACTACAAGTACTTCGCCAACCTGGTCGACGGTCAGCCTCAGCTTCTTCAGCCTGAGCCCGCACCAACAGATCTAACTCACCTCCATCTACAGCAGCATACCTCACCGGCATCAGTCTCACACACCTCACTGGATTGTGGGAAAATCTCACGGTACCGCTGCCGCAGTCACGCTATTACCAGAAGTCCCGTCATCTGATACCCTTACGGCGCATCTTCTACCTACACCGCTGCGCTTTCGCCGTGCCGCGTTTACACTCCTTCCTGCGCCGCCTGCACTTCACCTGCGCGTGTCATCACCGAGTTCACCGACCACCTACCGGCACCGACGTCACAGTATGGGACTAAAGGACATCTTCGTCGTGTTTTTGTGAGTCGAAATTCAAGTTTTTACAAGTGTTTTTTTTTTCTACATGTGTTTTACTACTTTCTACTATTTTTACTATTTTACTATTTTACATGCTATTTTACTAAGTTTACTATTTACAACCCTTGCAAATAAGGTTTAAAGAATTTCTAAATTGTTAACACCTGTCTAATATCACATAGCACTAGGTATTCATGCCCGAAGTTAAATCGGAAGCTGCTCATACTGAAACTGAAAAAACCCTAGTTAGCGAAATGTCTGACAAGGTCACTCTCTCAGTTCTTACCAAATTTGTCAAGCCTTATAATGGCGATAAACAATCACTCCCTGCCTTCTTAACAAACTGCGACAATGCTATGTCGTTAGCGACGCCAGAGCAACAAAATGTGCTCTGCAAATACATACTCTCTCAATTAGAGGGTAAAGCCCAAGTAGCATGCAGCTTAAAAAGCTTTACGAAATGGGAAGAGATTAAATCCTTCCTCCGGACCACCTTTGGCGAGAAAAAGCACGCCACGCACCTCCTAGTTGATCTCCAAAATTGTAAACAAGGTCCTTCCGAAGACGTTACCAAATATTCCTTGCGCATAGAGTCCATTTTAACAAGACTGCAGTCCGACATACACTATAACTGCAAGGACCCCAAGGAACTTCATGGGCGTATAGCTGCCATGGAGGACCTTGCGCTCAGCTCATTTATACTAGGTCTCAGCGACTCTATTTGCAACATTGTGCGGTGTAGAAACCCCTCAACACTAAACGAGGCGGTACAGCACGCCACTGAAGAGGAAAAGCTCTTTAACTTAAAATCATCATCCTCTAATCGTAACGCCAAACAGTGCTCAACTTGCAACAAGTCAGGTCACACCTCCTCTGAGTGCTATAAAAATAAAAAGCCTCATAAAACGCATTCACAGAACTTTCAGAGATCCTTCCATGTTAACTCTGCTCCTAATACATCCGGCCAAGCTTCTAATGTTAAACAGTGCAAGTACTGCAAAAATCTTGGCCACACAATTCAAGAGTGCCGCAAACTCCAATTTAAAAATCGCCAAAACGGCAATTCATCTCAGGGTCAGACCCAAGCGCCACGCACTAATCTCCCAAACGCAAATATGCATGTTATGCGTGACGACGGAGATGAATCTTTAAACAGCGAATGATTTCGGATAAGTGCCTGCCGAAATCGTGCTCTAAAAACGGCACAATTAAACCCACTGATTTTGACTCAATTCAAAAAACATCTCGGGCTATGCCCCCGAGTTTTCCTACACCTCGGAAAAATCCGAGTTCATCTCAGCATCCACTGAGTTTGCAGATTTCACTGCATTCACTGAATACTAATAATACACCTCTGCCTTTAGGTAAGAGTTTTACTAAGTTCACATCTCACGTGTCCCAACGCGAGCACACGTTGAGTCATAATAACACACCTCGGGATAAACCGAGTTCTACTAAGTCTACTATGTCAAACGAAAATACATCTCGAAATGACTCGAGTTCTACTACTTTTACATCCCGGCAAAACAAGCCGAGGTCCTTAAAACAAAGGGTAACTACCCCTTCTACTAATTTCACTGAATTACAGCCCAATGAAAAATCTATACCTATTTTTGAGACTGAAATTCATAGTAAAAAGGTCTCATTACCACACGTCTATTTACAAACTGACCATGCGACGGAACCACTGTGTTTTCTTATCGACACCGGCGCAAGTATCAGTATTGTCAAAAATTCAAGTCTGAGAGAAACTCCAGACCTTTCACATGAGATCGTAAGACTCAAGGGCATAAGTAACGCTGAATCACTTATTGAAACATTAGGTACATTCCAAATGGTCATTAACCTACCAAATAAAATACTTAACTACAAATTTCACGTCACAAACGATGACGTCAACTTGGAAAACTATGATGGCATAATTGGTAGTGATTTCTTTGGCCATTTCAAAGTAAATATCGATTATCAGTCAAAGTCCCTAATAATTCAAGATCAATCCTTACCTATTGTTTACAATCAACCTACTTATATCGTCCCGGCCCGCTCCGAGGCCGTTATCGAATGCGCAGTATCAAATTACTCGCCCGCACTGTATCACAATAACGAAGCCCTCGTTCTAGATCATGCCTTAAGCGAAGGCGTATATGTCGCAAATTGCATTGTCTCCATTAAACCTAATGGTAAAATTAATATCTCTGTTTTAAACACCACCGACTCAAACATCGAAATCAAGGACTATTCCGTAAAATTAACCCCTTTTGAGGTTCCTGCCCCCACTGAGTCCTGCCACAGTGTCAATTCAGTACCTACTACTAAATCCAACCGGATAAATCAAGTCCTGAGCCAAATTCGATGTCCTCATCTCAATGATGAAGAGAAAAAGTCACTCTTTGAGTGCTGCTCCCAATACGCTGATATTTTCCACCTTGAAGGTGACCCTCTGACTTTCACTAGCGCTATCGAGCATACTATTAATTCAGGCAATACACCGCCTATCCACGTCAAGTCCTACCGCTTCCCCGAATGTCACAAGGAGGAAGTTGACACTCAAGTTCGGAAAATGCTCGATCAAAACATAATCCGCCCCTCTGTCTCACCATGGAGCGCCCCTGTTTGGGTTGTCCCTAAAAAAATGGACGCCTCAGGCAAAAGAAAGTGGAGGATTGTTATCGATTATCGTCGTTTAAATGACGTCACTGTTTCTGAAAGCTATCCACTGCCTTTAATCACTGATATCCTGGACCAACTAGGTCACTCCAAATATTTCAGTACTCTGGACCTTGCTAGTGGGTTTCACCAGATAAAAATGAGCTCAGATGACGCCCCAAAAACTGGATTCTCTGTTTCTACTAACTCAAGCAGTTCTGGACACTATGAGTTTGTCAGAATGCCTTTCGGGCTGAAAAACGCCCCTGCCACCTTTCAACGCCTTATGAATACGGCGCTTACAGGACTTCAAGGTCTCCACTGCTATGTTTACTTAGACGATTGCATAATATACTCACACGACCTTGAGACCCACATGACTAAGCTTAAGCTTGTCTTTGACAGATTGCGTAAATTCAATTTAAAGCTCCAGCCAGACAAGTGCGAATTTTTACGTCGCGAAGTCGCATATCTAGGACACATTATCACAGATAAAGGCGTGTCCCCAAATCCTGATAAGGTTAAGGCTGTGACTGAATTCCCCGTTCCGACAAATGCGAAACAAATAAAGTCGTTTTTAGGCCTCGTCGGTTACTATAGACGATTCATAGAGAATTTTTCTAAGTTAACAAAACCGCTGACTTCACTCCTTAAAAAGGATGTCCCTTTCATCTGGACTCCTGAACAGGATTCCTCTTTCCAAATTCTCAAGGAAAAGCTCACCACGGCTCCTCTACTTCAATACCCTGATTTTTCAGCTCCTTTTGTAATTACCACGGATGCTTCTGACTATGCCGTAGGTGCAGTTCTCTCACAAGGTGACATAGGAAAAGATAAGCCTATCGCCTATGCTTCTAGGACACTTAATAAGCCAGAAGGTAATTATTCCACCACCGAAAAGGAACTTCTCGCGATTATATTCGCAGTTAAAACCTTCCGTCCTTATCTCTTTGGCAGAAAGTTCAAAATCGTTACAGACCATCGCCCCTTAGTATGGCTTTTCAATGTAAAGGATCCCGGAAGTAGACTCATTCGCTGGCGCCTTAAGCTCGAAGAGTACGACTACGAGATAGTCTATAAACAAGGTCGCCTTAACTCTAATGCTGACGCGTTATCACGCTGTCCTATTAATGCTATCGATGCTAAGTCCCTACTAAATTCATCTTACGAGAAGTATTTCAAAAACCAGTTTACTAATAAGCTCTCGAATTCCAACACCATCATTGAAGAGCACACTCAAGCTCTTCACTTATCCAAATTCAAAGCAATCGCATGTCCCGTCTCATTGGACTTTGACCAATCTATACCTCACTGCGAGGAAATACTATCGCAACTTGATAATTCCGCTGACTTACTTAATTCCGAGCGCGAACCTTTTACTATTCAGAGCGTAACTGATAAAAACAAAGCGTACTATTTTCTATATACAAAGGTCCATCATTATGAAGAGACAAAGTTCAAGGACATTTACAACCTTTTAATAAAGCTCAGAGATCAGATCCTGAAGGATAATCCTGAAACCACTGATCTTTCTATATCCGACTTTTCAGACCCCTTTTCAAAGCTTTCTTATACAAAGGTCTATAACATGATCTCTCACATATTTAACAACACTAACATTAAAATACATATATACAAAAATCAATTAATCTACCCGACTCCTGTCGAGGTACCAAAAATCCTGAAGGAAAACCACGATTCAACCATCGCTGGTCACCCAGGGTCCAAGCGGATGTATAATCGAATTAAAGCTGCCTATTACTGGAAAGGCATGCGGTCAGATATAGAGGACTATGTCAAAAAATGTAGGCTTTGCCAAGTCAACAAACCTCTGCGAAGGTCAAACAAGGCTCCAATGGAGATAACTTCCACATCTACGAGACCATTTGAAAGATTGGCTCTCGATATTGTAGGCCCCCTGCCAGATGCAGGTTTCCAAAAATTCAAGTTCATCTTAACCCTACAAGATGACTTAACCAAATTTTCAAGCGCATACCCCATGGTCACTGCGACAAGTGACGAGATAGCCCGAAATCTCGTACACTTTATGTCTCTGTTTGGTTTCCCAAAAATGATACTAACTGATTTAGGTACATGTTTCACCTCCGATTTGTTCAAACAACTAACCGAAATTCTGAAGGTTAAAGCTCTGTTTACTACCCCTTATCATCCCCAAACTAACGGAGCGCTAGAACGCTCACATGCTACTTTGAAGGAGTACCTAAAGTCCTTCGTTAACGAAAACCAAGACGACTGGCACTGTTATCTATTCACTGCAATATTAGCCTACAACACTACCCCTCATTGCACCACTGAATTTACACCATACGAACTTCTTTATGGTTACAAACCTAGCATTCCTAATTCATTATACGAGACCTCTAATAACGCTACCTACCATGAATACATACGCGCCTTACAATATAGGATGCGTTTTAGTCGCGAAAGGGCTATCGAAAACATTCGAGCCAGTAAAGAAAGGTCTAAACAATATTATGACGTCAACTCTCGTGACGTCACATATAAAACCGGAGATATGGTCTATCTTAAACAGCACCACCGGTTAAGAAAAGCGCTTTCCCCGATATGGAAAGGCCCCTATAAAATTATTAAGGTACACAATAAACACAATGTGACCTTACAAATAGGCCGTAAACATGTTAAGCACCATACTAACGAGATAAAGCCTGCTACATCCTAATTTTTCTATTTATCTATTTGTTTCCAGAGCCTTGCTCTATGCATCAGACGCCGAGTGGAAGATCACTCCCATAGTACATAGCCCAGGGATTTATTTTGAACCTTTTACGACTGTTCATTTCTATAATGACTATTGGAAAGTGATCACGCACATTGACCTTGTATCCCTTGAACCATACCTAGATAACGTCGAAACTTTATTGCATAAAACTCAAGGTCTCTGCAACAAAGTACAATCGTCGGAACTGATCCAATGTAAGGATGTGTCCGGTCCGATTGAAGTCTTACTTGAATCAAACAGCATCAAATTACAATCCTTATCTCATATTATCTCGACAAACACCCCGACCAAGGTCAAGCGATCTTTGGAATTCGGAGGAGAGATCTTAAAGTTTTTCTTCGGCACACTGGATGCAGATGATGCCCGAAAATATGATGCTGCAATCGAATCTTGTCAGAAGAGTGAGAACGAGCTGTTCCACTTAATGAAAGATAACATTCATATTGTGAAATCAACAATTAATAACTTCAATACTACGATTTACAAGCTCAACGAAAATGAGATAAAGTTAAACGCCCAGATCAACAATATGAATGAGATCTTATCTCAAGTCTCTAAAGCTGATAATGTATTATATACTATGTCTAGGATAAATAGCTTACTTAATATAGTCGAAAGTTCTCTACTTTCTATTTCTAATTTGCTAGATACTACGTTAAACGCTATTCTATTTTCTAAGGTTAATATACTACACCCTAGTGTGATAAGTCCCTCAAACCTATTTGCTGAGCTGTCAAAACACAGCAATCAGATAAATAAGCGACTAGATTTCCCAGTTCCACTGAGTATGGCAAACATTCACTCTCTTATAGACGTGTCTAAACTTAACTCTTATTACTATAACAAAAAGATCGTTTTTGTTCTGCAGATACCACTGATAACCCCTGATAGGTTCATTGTTTATAAAAA
The DNA here is from genome assembly GCA_947310845.1 of Yponomeuta plumbellus. Lineage (NCBI taxonomy): Eukaryota > Metazoa > Arthropoda > Insecta > Lepidoptera > Yponomeutidae > Yponomeuta > Yponomeuta plumbellus. The sequence continues at coordinate 56,190 of OX371193.1, read as the reverse complement.
CATCCCCTTACCTACCCCTCATGATGAGTCAAACGTCAGAACTTTTACGCTAATTCAGCCTTCCAATACATACACTGCCTTGAGTGATGACAGATCACACTATGCTATGTTAGACAGTGTAGATAGATGTAAGATAGTTAATAATAACTACTCTGTATGTGAACTTGTCTCAATCTTTTCAACTGTTGCTAACCCTAATTGTGAATCAAAGCTCCTTACGGAGGTAACGCTATCCTTGCCTCCACAATGTAACTCTAAACTGCTAATTGGTCAGATCGATATTTGGCAAAAACTCCAAAATAACAAATGGATTTATGTACAGTCAAATCCGAGCAAGATATCTTTAAAATGTGATGACGAAATTGTCGATTACTCTATTATCGGTACAGGTATTGTAAAACTTACGGAAAACTGTATTGGCTTTTCAAAGACTATTCAGCTCATGCCAAGTAGCTCCAAATCTTTTGTAATGAAGTCTCCTTTAGATATTACTTTTGATATTACATTAGACGACTGCTGTAAAAAGGAAACTTTTAACAAGTCCCTACCCCATTTATCTCCGATAAATCTTAGTAGAATAAATTTAGAGTCTCTGAAGTATGCCACCCACAAAATGGATCATCTGGAAGATGAGTTGAACCGACTCCAGTCTGAGTCCCATTTTGTTAAATATGGTAGATACTACTCTAGTTTTACATATATTTTAACTATACTAATATCCTTATTTGCCTTGTACAAGCTTTACAGATGTTACCGAAGCCGCAGCGCTAAACGCGATTCTGGATGCTGTATTCAGATATTCAACCAATGTCATAATAAGAAGTCAGTTAAACATAAATCTAAGATAACTAACTCTATTGAGATGACCGATGTATCCACGTCAGACGATGAGAAGAAATCTGTTAAATCTTTGCCAGCTCTCCAAACTAGCTATAAGTCATACGATAACATTCATGGAATCGAGCTCGCCCATTCGTCAAGACGTAACCTTAATTTTTAAGCATCCTTAAGATATAAGATAAAGTACTTCGTAATATTTTCTGTACTCTGTCGTGTTAACTATAAGCCCTATATTGTAATACGACTTCCTAAATTTTTAGCCAACCCTCTCTTCCTAATTTTGGTCTCTAGACCTCCGCTTCATTTTTAAAAGGATGAAGCTTCGTCAAAAGGGGGGAGTTGTTATGACCCTTATTTCTATGGTTTAAATGCTAAGTTAGCACAGCAACTCATTCTAGTAAATTTCCATACTGTAAAGTGCAGCGACAGCATTTCCCCATGCCTGTCGCATTATCGAGCTTCCATAGTTTAGTTAGAATCTGGTATTCGCGAAGAGCGGTCAACACCGCTCCCTCCGAAAATTTGGGAAGTCGAACAAGTCCGTGTATATCTCTTAATAAATTAGTGTTAGACACTTTGTGGTTTTTTTTTTAAAAAGACAAACGCCCGCCGCGTCCTAACAGTACGTATTTCTTACGTTATTATGCACATAGCTTAGGCTGAAAGAACTTCAGTACAAGTCCTGAAGAAGTAGGTGCGCGAGTAGCTAATAGGCTTGCATATGAAGCTTGATTAGGCAAGAAAATATACCTAACGCTGAGAGGCAAGTAAGCCGTGCGCACAAATAAAAGAAATTACTCAGACTCATTGTAGGGAAATAGAAGGAAAATTGGGCTGACTTCCCTCGGGATAGACCTCCTAGGATGCAGATCAGTGCGTGAAGGTGCCCTGGCAGCAGCGCTTTTCTCCTTGTTCCGTAGTCCAAAGTTAGTAGTTGACTAAGCAAAATGGCGAAATAGTCTTGATGTCGGGTCGCTTCGCTGGCCGCATCTTTCGTCGAATTTTGATTTTTTGCGAAGATTGCAGTATTTTGCTTTTACGGTCGCCAAAATGTCTACGCTGACATTAAAAGAATTCTTTTTGGGTTAAAATAAGATATAATCAATAATAAAATAATTTTCACATTAGCATTTTGCAGAGTCCTTTAGAGCGAGTGACCGGAGCGAGGGGGCGCTCTCGTCGTATTCGTCTCAAAAGTTCCAAACATAAAAAAGGTTCAATATGTACGGCGTGTACAAATAGTATATAAAGATTGTGACCTATAAAATAGTATACAGATGTAGTATTGTATAAGCAAATGAAAAATGTAGATAAGATAGTAAATAATAAGAAGCATAGAAATGTAATAAATTGGTGACGGGTAAAAGATGTAGTATTGTATAAGCAAATGAAAATTGTAGATAATATAGTAAATAATAAGAAGCATAGAAATGTAATAAATTGGTGATGGGCATAGGATAAGAAATATGCTGTAATAGAAATAAGACAAAAAATTGAAAAAGTTTGATGAACAAAAACTCTGACTCCTGTTAGAGGAAACAAGAGAGGCATACGGTGTTTTTAGCCGGCACTGCCAGGGCCTCCCTCCAAATATATAAAAATATATAGGTATATGGTAATTTTATTCGATAAATGTAATTTTTTATCGATACCAATGATATGGTAAAATTTATTGTACCGGTGAAAATGTCACCCGGTATATTTATTTAATACGGAATTAGATGGAAGAAGACATTCGCAGAAAACAATATAACGACAAAAAAACTACTAACTACGGTAAGAAACCGAATGCTGTGGCCATATTACTGTTGTAATGTAAGGAGATGCAAATAAATGTTTAAACAATCAATCAATCAATATTAATTTGTCCTTGCGTTGGTTTTATACACATGGAACGCCTATCTTCGGGACGGTGTAGATAGGCCACATCGCGTAAGTTAAATACTCGTACAGTAATATTTGCTTATGAGGGTCAGAAGCCAATAAAACTAAGCCTGCAATTCTGGATTCGCTAGTATTTTTAATGTAGCTAGCTGTAACAATTATTAGGTAAGTCGGCGATTAAGGTGTTTTATTTAAGTTTAGCGACCAAGTAGAGAGATGATTCGAAAGCGAAATAAACCTCTGAAGTGAGACATGTTTCTGACTCTGTCCTGTCAACAAGTTTCTGTAATGTAGGTAGTTTATAACAGAAAAATATTATTATCTAAGGGTAGTAGTAAACGTTTTTGTCAAGCTTTGTCTTCCAATAAATGGAGTCTGGATAACATTGTTCCGCCTTATTATTGCTAATCCGTAGAACTAAATTGGTATTTCTCAGTGGCGACGAGATTTTCGGACGTTTACGTGTGTGTAGAACAATAAGTGGCGTTTTTACAATGTCGATCGGCAAAATCGCGGAGTTTAATATGGACACGGACAATTGGAGGTTATACGTGGAGCGCATAGAACAATATTTCGTGGTAAACAACATCAAGGAAGAACTACGGGTGCCAACTCTGGTCACAGTCATGGGGGCAGCAAGTTACGAGCTGTTAGTAAACCTGTGCACACCGAGCGCACCTACTACGAAAACTTTCGTACAGTTAACGGAAATTATGGAGCAACACTTACAACCACGTCCAAGTGTTTTGTCGGAAAGATTTAAATTCCATCACAGGAAGCAGAATAGTGGTGAGAAAATAGCCGATTACATAGCAGAGCTGCGGAAGCTAACAAAAACATGCGAGTTTGGAAACTGGCTAGATGAAAGTTTACGCGATAGATTGGTATGCGGGTTAGCAAGTGAGACGATACGACAACGTTTGTTTTCCGAGGAAACACTCAACTTCAGCAAGGCGTGCAAAATAGCCTTGAGTATGGAAGCAGCAGAAAAGGATGCAGCGTTGGTTCAATGTGGCGGGAAGACCCAGGGGGGAACATACACGACAGAGTGTCAGGCCATGACGCGGGACCGGGGCATAGGCGCCGGGACGTCACGCGCGCGCATTCCCTGGCGCGGTACCGGTGGCGTGTCACGGCCAGTGCAGACCACCGGAGGTGCTGCACCTTCACGAAGCGAAGCAGGTGGCAGCGGCAGCGGGGCAGGGCCCGCACGCGAGCCACGCGACACATGCCGGGTGTGCGGCAAGGAGCACGGCTCGACAGTTTGCAAGTACCGTCGCTTCGTATGTCGTGTGTGCAATCAAGCAGGACATTTGCGCCGTGTGTGTCCGCGAGTAACGGGAGTAAACTATGGTAATATGGAATATACGGACGAAGCGGGGGCGACCTCACAGATGGAGAATCTAAATCTCAGCGTGAGCAGTGGCAGTAGCGAAGAGGTAATATTTACTTCTATTAATCAACTGTTATCGTTAGACCCTTATCCACCGATTAGGATACCTTTAACTATAGATGGTAAACAGTTTAAGATGGAGTGTGACACAGGCAGTGGTGTATCGTGTATTAGTCATGAAACTTATTTACAACATTTTATCAACCACACGATGGAAACGTGTGATTTAATGTTACGTTATTACACGGGGGAATTAGTGAAGCCCAGGGGGATGATTACACCGTTAGTGAGGTATAAAGATGTGACAAAACGATTAAAATTGTATATCATAGAGAATGGCAAAACAATGTTGCTTGGGCGTCAATGGATAGTAGAATTAGGCATACAGCTGACGGGTATGAGTCGTCAGGCTAATGTAAACAATGTAACAAGTGATAAGGAGTTCAATGTTGACAAATTCAGTTCCAGATACTGTAAGGTGTTCGCGGACGGCCTGGGTCGGTTCACTGGCGGCACCGTAGGCATCCACTTGCGACCGGGCGCGCGGCCCGTGTACCTGCGCGCGCGGCCGCTCGCCTACGCGCTTCGCGAGCCGGTGGAGCGCGCGCTCGACCAGCTCGTGCGGGACGACATCCTCACGCCCGTCGAGCGCTCCGACTGGGCCACGCCGATAGTGCCAGTTCTCAAGAAAGACGGTAACTTACGTATCTGTGCCGATTATAAGTTAACATTAAACAAAGTCTTAGAAATCGACCGCTACCCGCTACCCAAAGTCGACGATTTACTTGCACGGTTACATGGAGGCCAAAGATTCACAAAGATTGACCTTTCTCAAGCGTATGCACAGTTGGTATTAGACGACTCAAGTAAATACACAGTTATAAATACGCATAAAGGTTTGTTTAGGTACAACCGGTTAGTATACGGTTTGTCGTCTAGCCCAGGCATATTTCAGAGGCGCTTGGAACAAATGTTTGCGGATTTGCCCCAGGTCGGTGTGTTCTTGGATGACGTAATCATTACAGGTAGAACTACGCCGGAACATATAGAAAACTTACATAAAGTGTTTGATCGCTTAGAAAGGTACGGATTAAGAGTTAAGAAAGAAAAATGTGAGTTTTTCGCGAAATCAATTACATACTTAGGATATGTCATAGATAAGGAGGGAGTACACACTTGTCCAGATAAAGTAAAGGCAATAGAAAACACAGCAGTACCGTCAAACGTGTCAGAGTTGAGGTCTTTTATAGGCATGATAATGTACTATGCAAAGTTTGTAAAGGACATTAGTACTATTTTGGCACCCTTGTACGCATTACTGAGAGCGGGCGTTACATTCGAGTGGAGTAGCGAGTGCCAACGAGCGTTCGAAGAGGTGAAGAGGAAACTGATGAGTAGCTCCGTGCTGGTACACTACTCGCCGGACCTGCCCCTGGTCCTTACGGCGGATGCAAGCGGCGTAGGAGTCGGAGCGGTCATCTCACACATGACGCCTCAAGGGGAGCGACCAGTGGCGTACGCGTCACGCGCGCTGTCCGCCGCCGAGCGGGCGTACTCACAGATAGACCGAGAGGCACTAGCTATAATCTTTGGGATCAGGAAGTACCATCAGTACTTATATGGACGTAAGTTTACTCTGAGGACAGACCACAAACCACTGACGTATATATTTGGTAACAAGGTAGGTATACCAGTGATGGCTGCGTCGAGATTGCAACGCTGGGCAGTGTTATTGACAGGCTATTCGTACTATATCGAATATGTGGCGTCGACAAAGAATTGCGCAGACGCGCTGTCGCGACTTCCACCCGTAGATAGGAAGACTAAGAAGATTATTGAGGTCACTTACGTAAACTTTGTAGAAAAATTCTTGCCAATCACTAATGAGGATGTCAGGAAGGAGACCGCAAAAGACGTAATTCTTAGTAGGATTTTATTGTACATTAGGTCAGGCTGGCCGAAAGAGTGTCCGCAGGAAGGCTTACGAGCTTTTTATACTAGGAAACAAGAATTATATGTGGATAATGGGTGCGTTATGTGGGGTTACAGAATGTTAATCCCTACGTCATTACGGAGCGCAGTGTTGAAGCAACTGCACAGCAGCCACATGGGCATAGTGAAGACGAAAGGGCTGGCGCGCAGCTACGTGTGGTGGCCGCAGGTGGATGCAGATGTCGAGGCGCTGTGTCGCGGCTGCGAAACCTGCGCCACCGAGGCTGACGCGCCGCCGCGCGCGCCGCCCGCCCCCTGGCCTTACACTGCGCTGCCGTGGACTAGGTTGCATGTAGATTTTTTGGGGCCGTTTATGGGGAAAACCTTCTTTGTATTGATTGATACCAGTACCAAGTGGCTCGAAATATTTGAAATGAAAAGTACTAATGCGCATAGTGTTATAAGGGTTTTAAGAGTGACTTTTGCTAGGTTTGGCTTACCGTATGAGTTAGTATCGGACCAGGGACCTCCTTTCACAAGTGAAGAATTAAAACAATTTTTACAAAATAACGGCATACGGCAAATGTTTTCTCCAGCATATCATCCGGCATCCAATGGCGCGGCTGAAAATGCCGTAAAATTATGCAAGCGAGCAATTAAGAAGGCATACAGGGACAAGCTAGATATCGAAACTGCATTAAGTACCTTTTTGCTAGCCTACAGGAATTCTGTACATAGCACCACGGGCGAAACGCCAGCCATGATGCTACAAAAGAGGTCTTTACGATCACGTTTAGATTTGTTAAGTGGAGATCGCTTGATAGAGGACAGGGTGCGGAAAGCGCAGCAACGACAAGCACAGAACACAGACGGTACTTTGCGTGAGTTTAGTCGGGGTGAACCGGTTTGGGTCCGAGGCTACGGTACGCAGGACAAGTGGATAAAAGGTACAGTGGTGCAGGCGGATGGGTCCCGTAGGTATACGGTGGATAGCGGGGACGGTCGATTGGTAAAAAGGCATACAGATCAAGTGCGGCACAGATCACGTTTATCTATAGCGTCCATCCCGGATACGGAAGAAGGCAAGGATGTCGGACCTTTGCGCGAGCGTAGGATTGAGAATCCGGGAGAGGCAGTGGTGGTGGGAACACCTAGAGCGGGAGAAGGTGATCAGGGTACGAGGTCAGATAGCGATGAGAACAATGCGTATGCTTCGTTACCATCTAGTGCGAGTTCTTCTCCAAATGCTACACCAACCCCTGCACAAGTGAGTCCCCCGCCACAGCCAGCACCCGCGCAGGCGCCGGATCGCCGTTACCCCAGACGTACGCGAAAACCAATTATTAGATTGGGAATAGAATAGAAACTGATTTATATTACCTATATACGTTTCTTTGTAAGGTCTTGTACAACAATTGTGGTAATGTACTTGCAAGTAGGTTAAGATATAGGAACATGTTTATTGATAAGTATAAAACAAATTATATTAAAAAAAAAGATGCATAGATATTAAGGAAATGTTAGAATAAGTAGATTTAACGGTGGAGGTGTAATGTAGGTAGTTTATAACAGAAAAATATTATTATCTAAGGGTAGTAGTAAACGTTTTTGTCAAGCTTTGTCTTCCAATAAATGGAGTCTGGATAACATTGTTCCGCCTTATTATTGCTAATCCGTAGAACTAAATTGGTATTTCTCAGTTTCTAGTGCACAAGTTTTACTTGGTGCGCCCCTGAGGCCTAGACCCACTACTTAGTCTGCCGCAGCACCACGTAGAACGTGTACGATGACTTCAGGATCTGTAACATAAATACGCAAGGACGGTAAGGTATATAACACGTTTAAAATGTAATCTAATGATAAGAAGGCGAGAGCCGCACGTGCGCGTGTACCTTGACGAAGGTGTCGAGCGAGAGCGGCACGAGGCGCGCGGCGCGCGGCGCGAGCGGCCGCTGCGCGCGAGTCATCGCCAGCAGCACCGCGCGCCGGAAGCCGCGCGCCGCGCCCCCGCCCCCACCCCCGGCTCCGCCCGCGCCTTCGTCCGCCCAGCGCGTGCAGTACAGCGCCGTGCCCAGCCGCGTGCTCTGCGGACACAGCGGGCCGGCGTCACGCTGGGTGCAGTGTGGCGCCGTGCCCGGCCCAGGACACAGTTTGTCCACACGTTTGGACGTGTGTGTGTATGTGTGTCGGACGAGGAGGAAAAGACACCGCCTTTAAAAGAGATGGTCGGTAGTGTGGGATTTCCACCCACTAAAAAAAACCCCCTCTGCTTCTATCTTCTGTTTCGCCCGCGGGATCGCTGTTAGGCATTACTTCACGGGGAGAGGCTTTACCTGATGCTCTTCCATTTTCAATTCAAAGATACTGCTTTGTTTTTAGTTCGCTGCCTTTCTGCCCGGCGGAGGTCTTGGAGGACCTCCGTTGCAAATGCATTTGCTGCATCCCACGCTGCCTTCAATGAAAGCATCCTTCCTACCATAGTCTCTGGTTGGATTTTCTGTCTGAAGACAGTTTCCAGAGTATTTCGCTGCGAGTTGAAACTGGGGCACGCAAAAAACACGTGTTCCGCATCTTCTATTGCTCTAGGGCAGCTCGGGCACTCCGGAGAATCTACATGCTTAAACCTATATAGGTATGCTCGGAGACATCCATGTCCTGACAGCATTTGCGTCAGATAGTATTTGACATCGCCATATTTTCGGTTTAGCCATCCATCCACATGTTTATAAGGCGGTATGTCCACCTGCGCTCTGTTGCGGCATCCCACCGCAGTTGCCATCGACAAATACTGTTTTGCCGTTCTTCAGATCTGTGCTCGTCAGAACCCAACGTAGTCGTTTTTTACGCCTGCAGAGAGCTTGTCGTTCCTCGGTAAGTACTGCAATGGGCAACATTCCCGCATTCCCCCGTCGTCGTGTGTGTGTGTGTTTGTTTGCGTGTGTGTGTTTGTTTGCCTGTGTGTGTGTGTTTGTATTGTATCAGTGCATGGCGCTTAGAATTTGTTCAGGTTCTGCAGACACAGTGTGTCAGGGATTATGCGATTTAGCCATGCTCCACCCCCGAGTGCCCGCCCAGGTCATACAGTACAGAATCGTGTCCAGCTGCGCGCTCTGCAAATAGAGTTTTGGTTTACGTTATGTTTATTAGTGTCTCACCTCTACGGTGACCTCATTCCCGTAGTAGCAGTACAGCAGCAGCTCGGTGAGGATGCAAGTTATGAACATACACATGGACGCGAACTCGATAGACGGCACCATCAGCTGCAACACACACACATAGGTACACACACTAACTAGCCGTCACACTCCTTTAAACGTTCTCAGATCACGTTGTAGCACTCTGTGCCTAAAAAAAAGAATCTTACACAGAATCACATTACTTAACTACAACTTAACTATATTGGTCCATGTGCGGGTCAATACGGTTTTCGACGAAGGTTATCAAATTAAAGTTCTTTGCTTTATTTTTTTTAATTATTTTATGGTCTAGTTTCGGAACAAAAATTTTGCCTCTGTGCTTCTTGGGCCACTTTTAAGAAAATGATATATTGACTTAGCCTAATAAAATGTTTTTTTTTTGTTTTTAGAAACAGTACCTGGATGACCGAGCTTTGCTCGGTATTTTTTTGTTAAATCGTGTTTTTTGGAAATTACACTCGGACTAAGGGCAAGCCCCTGCACGCTTACACGCGCCAACCTCCAGCCGCTCCGATTTTCACTCTCTGTGGCAGTCGGCCTAGGGCCTTGCTAGATACTTTTGATTGAGATTTGATGCATGGGAACATGTATGGTCTTGGCCTTCAGCCTCAGCCTGAACGGAGCTCGGCTTTCAGCCTCAACCTGAACGGAGCCTCAGCGAGGTTCCTCTTGCCCGCTTCGCGGAGCTTGAGGCCTCGCAAATTTGTCCTATCCGGCTTTTCATTGTTAATTATACTTCGCGCATCGTCTTCGAGATTAGTACATAGTTTAGTTATTTCACATATGTAGTAACGCATAGGTACCACCACTCATGCACTCAGTTGAGGGTACAACAGAAAAAAAAAACAATATTTTATCGAGGGTAGTTGTCATATTTCTGCCTTCACCCGTTTGCTCCGTGGCTTGTCATTCGCATACAAGTGCTCAACCACTCATCACGTCAAAGTATTTTCCGAGCAGGTTTTCTAAAGTATTGTGCTATAATGCCGAAAACGGCTAAAAGTAAACGATCTGACTCGGATGGATATGAATCCATATCGAAACAACTTAAGTTACTGCAGGAAAAGTTAGAAGAAAAACATGCCAAACGTCGCAGCAACAAACGTGGACGCCGTCGCTTACGAGTCATCGAATCTTCGTCCTCGTCATCCTCGGTGTCAAGAGACTCTTCACGTACTCCGAATAACCTTCCAGGTAACTACTTCACCTAAGTTAAATACATTTACGATGAAAAGTTATTACATTCTACTTTCAATTTATAAACTTACCCTTGTTTACTTATTGCATTACTGGTACTGCGTTGTGTCCTAGGGGGACACAATCTTGCCTTCCATTGCAACCGAGCTGTCTCTGGGACTGTCTCACCGCAAACATCAAAAGGGTTTACGTTGTATCCTAGGGGGATACAATTTTACCCTACCTAAACTATAAACAAATCTGAATAATATTTAGTGCTGTATAAAAGGTTTGCGCTGTATCCTCGGGGGATACAGTCTTACCTAATAAGTAACATAGTTTATTGTCCAAAATAAGTGACACAAGGACTTTCGAATCATTAACCGCAAAGTACCTAATCGGAACGTGCGATTAAAATCTAAAAAATACGTTCCAGGCGGAGAAAACATGGACATCGGAGATGTTGATACGGCAGCAGAGCCACAAGTGACGGACACTAATTCCCAAGGCCCTACCCTCGGACAAATCCTCGACGCAGGATTAAGCCCTACACCTACACATGACGTCGCCGCTCTGAATAATGACGCTCCCGACGAGGATGCGCTGTACAGCGACATACTACAAATACTAGGCGACGACCCCACCGCGACCGTTGCTTATGGAAAAGAGATTCACAAAGAACTCGTAAACAGGCTCGAACACGCATCAACATCAGGGCTCACTAAAGAAGCACGTAAAGAGTTGTGTGACAAATATCTTGTGCCGTCCAACTGCACACGCGTTGGGGCTCCCAAGTTAAATGTTGAGATTAAAGCAGCATTAAATGAATCGCTTGTGAAGCGAGATCGCGTGATCGAGGCCAAACAAAAACAAATCGCCACGGCAGTATCTTGCTTGGCCCAGGTGGCCACAGAACAACTTGCCTCCAAAAATACGAACCATGATCTTCTGAGAAAAATACTGGATGTTGGTCGCCTTATCTGCGATATACAATATACTGAGTCCATGCAGCAGCATTTTCCCTAAAAAAGGACATGAAAGAACACCTACTTAATACGAAAACAGATACTTCTCTATTCGGTGAAACCCTTGCAGAGACCCTAAGATCAGCTAAAGCTATATGCAAGTCCGGATCAGAATTAAAAGTTAACACGCAACCATCTAAAAAGATACGACCAACAACCTCAGCACAGAAGCCGCCACCTACGAAAAATTTAAACTGGAAGACCCCAGCTCCGGCTCGCAGGCAGCCAGGGCCGCCGCGGGGCCGCCAGCCTGCTCCTCAGCGCAGTCAGCCCGAGACGTCATCGAAGCAGTCGTCGTATCAGCACAGGTCGACGCGCCGGCAGTAGACCCGGTAAAGTACGCTGGTCAACTTGCCTATTTTCAAAAACAATGGTCATTAATCACGAAAAATCGTACCATTCTCTCTTGGATCAATGATTATAAGCTGTCTTTCTCTAGCCCTGTGATTTAAAATTGCGAACCTCCACAACAAAAAGTGTCTTATACTGAGAGAGTACAACAAAGCAATTCACAATCTTCTCCTTAGTGGAGCAATTTCACAGTGTCAACCTTGTGAACAACAATTCTTGTCAACTATTTTCCTAAGACCTAAATGAAATGGGAAAATGCGCCTTATATTAAATCTTAAAAGTCTCAACAAACATATCGACACGGAGCATTTTAAACTAGAGGATTTGCGCACGGCAATTAAATTTATAACTAAAAACAGTTTCATGGCCACTCTGGATCTAAAAGATGCCTACTTCTTAGTAAAAATACATTCAGAATCCAGAAAGTACCTACGATTTGTGTGGGACTCAAATACTTACGAGTTCAACGTCTTACCATTTGGTTTAAACACAGCACCATTTATATTCACAAAAATTATGAAACCAATTGCAAAGCTTCTAAGGTTGTGTGGCTATATATCAACAATATATTTAGATGACATGCTACTAATTGGCAATACATACCAAGGTTGTATAGATAACATCAACATTACGAACAAATTACTTACCGCCTTAGGGTTCAAAATCAATCACGATAAATCAAATTTTTCACCTTCCACTTGCTGTAGGTTCCTGGGCTATCTTATAGACACTCAATCATTGACCATAACATTGCCGGTTGATAAACAAAATTACATTAAAAACGAACTACTTAAATTTATGAAACTAGAACAATGTAAAATAAGAAAATTTGCTCAGTTATTAGGCTTATTAATCTCTGCTTGTCCGGCAGTATAATATGGCTTATTATACACAAAACAATTGGAACGATGTAAATTTTTAAGTTTAAAAGGTCATGACATAATTATGAGAATTCCAAAATCAATATTGCCAGACTTGGGCTGGTGGCTAAACGCAATTGACAATCCTACCCATAGGATTAAAGACGATAACTATACACGCGAAATTTATTCCGATGCCTCAACTACGGGGTGGGGTGCAGTGTGTAACGGAGAGACTGCCAGCGGTATGTGGTCCGCAACGGAGGCTACGCAGCACATTAACTCTCTTGAGCTGCCTTCATTGGCCTAAAAATATTTGGCAATGGATTACACGATTGCCAAGTACTGCTACGAATAGATAATGCAACTGCTATATCCTATATTAATCGTATGGGAGGAATTCAATTTCCGCACTTAGTACAGTTATCTAAAGATATTGCAGTGGTGTGAAACCAGAAGTATTTTTGTATTCGCAGCTTATGTAGAGTCCTCAAATAACATAGCTGACGCAGAGTCCAGGCGGGTCCACCCGGATATAGAGTGGGAACTCACAAATACAGTTTATTGTTCTCTTACCGCAAAATTTGGGACGCCACAAATAGATCTTTTCGCTAGTAGAATAAATAGAAAGTGTGAAAAATACGTATCGTGGCATAGAGATCCTGATGCTTACGCAATTAATGCGTTCACCATAAGCTGGTCACACTTGTTCTTCTATGCTTTCCCACCATTTTCCATGATCTTAAAAATGCTAAGAAAAATTCAATCGGATCAGGCTCAAGGTATTGTGGTTGTGCCTTATTGGCCGACACAACCATGGTACCCAGTTTTTTCCAGTTTACTTAAATCAGACATCGTGACTGTACAACCCATTGAAAACCCAAATAATATCTCATTCCAGCCAATTGCAACGCCGGAACATACTGGGCAGCCTTACCCTGGTGGCCGGCATATTGTCCGCACGGCGCTGATAGAACAGTACCAGAACACGCTGCGGACATCATGCTAGCGTCCCTATCACCAGGTTCTTTTAAGCAATACGAAGTCTACTGGAAAAAATGGTTTGATTATTGTAACCAACAAAAGGTTAACTTGTACGAGGCGTTAATATCAACAGTTCTTTCTTTCCTTACTGAAATATATAACAACGGCAGTCAGTACGGCTCACTTAATAGCTGCAGATCCGCCTTGTCTCTTATCTTGGGTCCAAATATTTTCGATAGTGACTTAATAACTCGTTTCTTTAAAGGCATGTTCAGACTTCGACCAACAAAGCCAAAGTATGATATTACTTGGGACACAAATTTGGTGCTTAACTTATTAAAAAACTGGTATCCCAACGAAGATTTATCGTTGGAGCTATTATCTAAAAAAATAGTGACACTATTAGCCCTTGTAACTGCCCACAGAGTACAAACGCTTTCCAAAATAATTATAAAAAATATTGAAAACCATACATCACAAATCCTCATAAAAATTCCGGAATTTATTAAAACTTCACGCGTAGGAAGCAAACAACCTGTGTTGGCTCTACCTTTCTTTAATGAGAAACCGTCAATATGTCCGGCTAAAACTCTTACTACTTACCTAAATAAGACATTACCATTACGCAAAACAGACACACTGTTCATAAGTTTTAAAAGACCTTACGCTGAAGTAGGTACACAGACTTTAAGTTGCTGGATCAAATCTGTCCTTACGGACAGCGGAATTGATACAGCTTCTCTGTTCTCAGCTCACAGCACACGTCATGCCTCCACATCAAAGGCACATAGTGTAGGCGTTAATATCGATTCAATTCGTAGAACAGCTGGTTGGAGTGGGACCTCCAACGTATTTGGAAAATTCTATCAAAGAACAATAATAGGTGACGATGATCGTACTGCTCTGGCTAACGCAGTTATGCGTTCCAACTAATCATAGTTTATTGATGAAACTGTAATGTATGTTTAAGTAAATACTCAATGGAATATGATTACTAAAATTAAGCAGGGAAAAATAATTATTAATTGATTATTATTTTTTTGTATAACTGATGTACAACTGATTAGCATTTTTAGTAGTGTTTTGTTTTTTCTGATGAAAAATAAATTTATTTTATCTCACATATTATGTTATTTTCAAAACTCACATTTCCTGATCCTACTCTAAAAGTCTACATATGTGAAATAACTAAACTATGTACTAATCTCGAAGACGATGCGCGAAGTATAATTTATGATTAAACGAACTCACCTGTGAAGTTCTATCATAATTATACGAAGCGCATCGTCTGAAGAGATTAGTACCTAACACCCGCCCACCCGGCTTAAAGGCCCTAACTTGTGCGGCCCAGGAAATATTCGTTGTCAATACACTCTGAACGAAATGACAAGCCACGGAGCAAACGGGTGAAGGCAGAAATATGACAACTACCCTCGATAAAATATTGTTTTTTTTTTCTGTTGTACCCTCAACTGAGTGCATGAGTGGTGGTACCTATGCGTTACTACATATGTGAAATAACTAAACTATGTACTAATCTCTTCAGACGATGCGCTTCGAATAATTATGATAGAACTTCACAGGTGAGTTCGTTTAATCATAAATTTTACGCCGGAAAACGGAACGTCTTGGCTTTCAGCCTTGGCCTGAACTGAGTTCTATCTCCGGCCTCGCCATGGCGGGTCCACAGTGCCCAATTTGCGGAGCTCGGCCTTTGGCCCCGTAAGTTTGTGCCATCTGTATTTTGCATTGTTTCTTTTACGCTGGAACTTGCAACATCTTAGCCTTCGACCTGGTACTGGATGGAGCTCGGCCTTTGGCCTCGCCTCAGTGGAGTTCCTCATCCTCGTTTTTCCTTTGCAAAGTTTCTCGCGCTCGCTTCGCGAGGCTCGGCCGTCGGCCTCGCAAGTTTGTCCCATCTGGATTTTGCATTGTTTTTTTTACGCTGGAGCTCGCAACGTCTTAGCCTTTGATCTGGTACTGGATGGAGCTCGGCCTTTGGCCTCGCCTCGGTGGGGTTCTTCGTCCTCGTTTTGCCTTGTCAAACTTTTTCATGCTCGCTTCGCAAGGCTCGGCCTTCAGCCTCGCAAGTCGTCCCCTCTGGATTTTGCATTGTTTATTTTACGCTGGAGCTCGCAACGTCTTAGCCTTTGACCTGATACTGGATGGAGCTCGCCTCGGTGGAGTTCCTCTTCCTCGTTTTGCCTTGTCAAAGTTTCTTATGGCTTCTACACACTATTGCTTATAGTAATAAGGCCGCCAATTGTACTTAGATTTATAAAAAATTGTAAATGTTATTTATGAGTACAATAAAGAATATTCTATCTATCTATGCCATCGGCACGGCCGGCGGCTATGACGCCGGCTATGGCGGGTGATTAAGCCGCTGGCAATGCCACACGAGCTGAGCCGCCGGCTGGCTGGCGGGGTGTGCCGGCAGGTTGCGCGGTGAGCCGGCGGCAAATTATGCTTCCGGGACCGCCCGATTTCTCACTTGAGGCAATACAACCTTGTATAGTATAAGGGGGTTTCAGGGCTCCTTCAATAATTTATTTTATTCGTTATTCCAAAACGGTTTGTTTCAAGCTACGTTAGATTCGAATAGGTAAGATAAGCAAGTAGTGTATCTATAAAAAACGTAGATTCTCAGCGACATAGGTAGGGCTATTTTTAGTTTATATTTTCGTTAATAGATGGCGATACATGTTGCGGTAATGTAAATATCCAATAGATGGCGCTAAGTGTCAAGAAGTAGATAACTAGTACAGTGCCACCATCTTATCTGTTCAGTTGATAGCGGCGCTAGTGGAGAACTTAGTAGTAACATTTAAGAAATTTCCCTAGAAAAATGAGAATATTTTAACCGTTCTTATTGTGCCATATTCTATCACATCAGCTATTGTACCTAATTTGTGGATAGAGAAATAAAGTTTATTTGTATTTGTATTTGTAATTTTAATGAAAATATATCTATAAATCTTATTAGGTGAATAAATAAAATAAAAATGGGGAACAGGATTTACAATTAATTAGTTAGTTACAATTTTGCCCACCTGAACATATAACTTGGGGGCGCTGTAGTTGCGCTGACAACCTTGTAAATTTCCGCGAAAACCAACCTTCGTATTCTGACAAGGAGAATTCCAATGATCAGTTTTTATTGCGTAAAAGCACTGATAAAACAACGTCTTCTAAGAATTCTAGTTAGATCGATTAATTGCTCCTGAAACCCCCTGTGTACTAAATTGTGAAAATCATGAAAATCGTTGGAGCTGTTTCCGAGATAAATTCGAGCTTTGCACGCCCTAGCAATGACACAGCTTCAGGAAAATGATTGTTTTGCTTCGAAAAAAGGCCATAATAATTTGGATGTATAATTACCACACGATTAAAACGTATGATTTCTAACATTATCAATCCAAAAGCGCCTTAAAAAATAACAAATAAAATAAATATTGTTCTAAATAACAGAGTTTAATCTCTAATGAGCATTGCCCCGATTTTTTTTTGTATTCTTTTGGAAAATATATTTGGATACTAATTAGGTGCGTTGATAATAGGGTTCCTAATAAAAGTTTTTCACATAAAAGAAAAAAAAATTAAAAAAAGAGAAACTTTATTCTCAAGTCTCGAACCAGGGTCTTCTGTTTACAGTATCGTCGTATTTCCCACCTGGGCTACTACAACCTTACAGATTAATGCGAAATTTACGTTCTTATAGGGTAGCAGTTATTTCTTTGCCTTAAAATACGGTTAAAACGACGTTTTATAAAAATGAAACCTAGTTGGATTAATTAATTGCCCCCGGAACCCCCTGCATACAAAATTTCATGAAAATCGTTTGAGCCGTTTCCGAGATTCTGATTATATACAAATATAGATACAAGAATTGCTCGTTTAAAGATATTAGATAGATTACGGAACTGAATCCAATAAAGTGGAGTGCCATAGTATTAATTTTAGGGTTGTTTTTTTTCCTCGTATATGTGAATGGTTTGCAATATAAAATACCAGTTGTAGGTAGCCAAATTAAAAATTCAAATTCAGAAATTTTGTTAAGAATAAAATCAAAATGTTTACTTTATGAACGACCACGTTATTAGTTTCACAAAGAATAGATTACATGGAGAAGAAACTAACAAAGAAACTCCACATTTATTCTTTTCAAAGCAGTGTTTCAAACTTAAAAATTATTACTCCTGGATGTGTTGAACATAAGACACAATAAAATTCTCCTCTGAATACATTTAATATTGAACCACTGTTTAGCACCACATATTCATCATCATCATCATCAGCCCACCGCTCCCCATTGACCGTCGCCCTGCTCTGGGCCACTACTCTTAAATGTGAGAGATCAACATTCTGTCTACTCCAGCATCCTTCGGGAGTTTTTCTTCGAACAGCTTTGGTAGGAGATCTATTCTTTGGTTGCATTGATAGCTTCTCCCCAATAAGCTTTGGGCAAATTAGAATCAGCCAGCATGGACCTAGCTTTTTCAACTAATGTTCTATTAACCCTTTCAGCTACACCATTTTGTTGAGGGGCTTATAAAACAGTGGACTGATGTACGATCCCGTTTTCCTTTAATAGTTTTTCAAAATTTGTGTTAAAATATTCTGTTCCATTGTCAGAGCGTAAAGTTTTAATTTTCTAACCGGTTTGAGTTTCTACAAGATTATTAAATTCGGTAAATCTGTTAAGAACTTCCGATTTGTGTTTTAGTAAATATGTAAACGTTTTTCGGGAAAAGTCATCAGTAAAAGTTAAAAAGTAAAACGAGCCGCCAAAAGATGGAGTACTCATAGGTCCGCAAAAAGAAATTGAAGAAACATCAAGCTCCATCTTACTACAACCTGAAATAGAAGAACCTATAGATCAAACTACAAATGAGGAAGAAAGTGAGGTTTTTCACGATTCTATTTATTTTATTGTATGGGTTCTCACGCCAAATCAAGAACAGGCACAAGAAAGACGATATCCCTTAAGAAACAGAACTGCCAAAATATGGCCAGATGACATGAACCTTTATAAAGCCACTGAAGATGATACACCTTGCACATACAATGAAGCAGTATGAGCGAAGATAAAAACTGTTGGCTGGATGCCATTCAGAGTGAATATAATTCACTAATCAATCATAATACTTGGGAACTTGTTAGCAGGCCTAAAGAGAGAAAAATTGTTCGAAGTAAATGGGTATTTAAAATAAAAAGAAATGCAAATGGTGAAATTGCTCGTTACAAAGCAAAATTGGTAGCGAAAGGCTATACACAAACCTGTGGAATTGATTGTTTTGTGGCGTGTGTTTTGTTGTTATAATAAATTTTTCTTCTTCTTCTTCTTCTTTTTATTATGACGAAACGTTTGCTCCAGTGGCAAGGATGCCAACTGTAAGAATCCTATTCGCTTTTGCCGCTCCATGGAACCTTACGATGGATCAACTAGATGTTGAACCCGCCTTTCTGAATGGTGATTTAGAAGAAAATATCTATATGGAACAACCCGAGGGTTTTATCAAAGAATGCGACAAGGGGAACTTATGCCTATTAAAGAAAGCACTCTATGGCCTCAAGCAATCACCCAGACAGTGGAATCTAAAGTTAAATGATGTAATGATGCAGTTAAACTTGAAACGATCGCAACTTGACCACTGCCTGTACTATAAGAATGAAGAAGAGTCCTTATTAGTTGTCGCAGTCTTTGTAGATGATTTTTGCATATTAAGCAACTATGAAAAATTGAAAGCTATAAGACTATAGGAAAGGTTTACAACGTTTCTTTAAAATCAAGGATTTAGGATCAATGAATCATTTTCTCGGAATGAGGGTGACAGAGGTAGAAAATTTTGTTTATGTTGATCAGGAGGAACATAATTATAAAAGATATTTTGAATTATAATTTGTATTAGATACTTTCCTAACAAAATAAAAGTCTTTATTATTGTCTAATGCAATATTTTAATTATCCATTTCTAATTGTATGATCGCCTTGGTCTACCTGACGTCTTCCTGCCTTGCCAGGTGTCCCGCCCATTTCCATTTCAGTCTTGAGACTCTTTCGCCAATGTCATCAACTCTTGTCCGGACACGGATGATGACATTGGGTACTCGATCTAAGACCTAGCATGGCTCGCTCCATTGCTCTTTGTGCTACTTTAATTCGGTGAATATTCCGCTTTGTGAGCGTCCAAGTTTTGGCTCCATATTATGTGATAATGGGTAGAACACACTGGTTATAGAGTCTGACAAGCGAGTCCTGGGACGCGATTTATTTCGAATTCTTCATATGGCCACACTCTGACTGTCAAACTTAGGTATTTCAGCTGCAAGTAGTACAGCCCAAACAGTTTGATACTCGTCCTAGATTTAAACAACAAAAAAAAAACTTTTGTTTCTATTCAACATAATTTTACCTATGTTTTAGTATTTACATACGAGTAATAATCTTTTAAAGCAAACATGAACTATTTTTATTTCTTGTTGTAAGGTCTGTCGGATGACGAAAATGTTAAACGTCAGATCGAAGACTTAGTCAAAGAACTCAAAGATGTTGAGAAAAAACGTATGAATCAGATTTTGAGTATGGTTCAGCATTAATAAATGTTTATAAGTTGATGTGGTGCATCTTTATTATCCCTGTTTTTGGTGGAGTGGAAATGTTGGTTTTGATGTAGTTAATGTTTTCGTTTTGTTTATATTTTTTAAGTAAGAAACTGTTAGTATCCTAAATGAAAAGAGAGAGAAAAAAAAATGATTTATGTTTGGACAAAATTAATTGGAGACTCCAAACTAATTAAACAAATAATCTAGTTAAGCAAAATTATCAAGATGTTTTATTCAGACGATATGCAGGGTTATCAACTGAAAGATTTTTAAATTTCCCGCACTCACTTGTCGCACTCTATGTCTTGGTCTTTAGACATTGCAGAATCTTTGATTTGAAAAATTTTCCTAAAGCAGCCCACCCAAGCCGATACCGCCTCGTGATCTCCTCTACCTGGACTTCTCGGTCAAAAGATAACCAGATATTATTATCTTCTAAATAATCGTTCATTTTATAGTTACCTTTTACAAAATCTAAGCCGTTTCGGAGGAGTTCGATAACAAACGCTGTGATATAAGATTTACATACTTATTAGATTTTATTTTTTATTTATTAAATTACGCTAGCAAGACGCTAGATGAGATGCCAGACGTTACAGCAGCCTTAATTTATTTCTCTGCAAATTTTCAGTTTTGTGGCATAGCCAGCTTTTAAGATAGATGGCGCTCGAAAAGGGCTCGAGCGGATTTGTGTAAATATGTATATGCGAGGGCTTCATACTCACACTAACTAGCTTGTACGCTGCCATGCACAGAATCCAGCCGCCGATGGCGAACTGAATGAGGATCGACAGCCCGAAGGTCTCCTGCAGCAGCGTCGTCATCCTGAACACATGGTCACGAGCACACAGTATAGCTTATTAATTTTTATTACAGATTTAGATATGGTCTTCTCAAAGCCATCGCACTTATCTATTAGCGTTCTTAAGAACATAAGAAGAGAAATAACGGATTTATTCTTAAAAAATGATGTCTAAAGACATAGGATCTATCTTTACTTATGGTGAAGTAAAAAGAGGAAAGGCTCACTCGACTGCGCGCTGGTGCCGTGCCAGGCATGACAAGAAGCGGCGCATCACCGCCCGCGCCGGGTCCTCCCCCCCGCGCGCCCCTTCCATTCCCTCCGCCCCCTCCGCCTCCTCCACGTCCAGCAGCTGCAATTCGTCCCTGCCGGCACGCAGCACAGCTGTCAGCATCTCGTGCCGTCGGCAAGTGCGACGCGCACCATGTTAACATTTTACCTGAGGTTACGTAGCTGCGTCTTGCTCTGAAATAGCACGGTGGCCATGAACGCATCCATAGTCGTGTTAGCGATCCCGACCAGCGTTGTCCCAACGTAAGTGTACAACAGCGTCACCGTGAACCTGAACAATGCGGGTAGTTAGAGCGCGAGTCGGGAGAGGCGCGGAGCGGGCGGCGGGCGGCACTCACCAAGGCGTGCGCGAGTAGTCGAGCGGCATCCAGAGCGGGAAATCGACGGGCTCAGCGCGCACGTGGCGCAGCACGGGGAACACCACCCACAGGAGGCACGTGGACACGGCCGTGCCGGCGTACCAGCACACCAGCCGCTCGGCGCGGGCACGAGTATGCGCCAGCCGCCCCGCCCCGCGCCCTGCGCGCCGCCACCCTGCGTCCATCCGCGCCAGCAGCGCGTCCACCGCCGCCGCGTCCCAATGGAACACCACCTGCTTGGCGAGCGACGTCACATGGCACAGCAGCAGGAACATCACGCGCGCCAGCTTGTCCATGTCGGCGCGCTCCTGTTTTCAGAAAACAAGTGTAAACAAGGGCCCGCCTGCGCGCCCCCCCCGAGGTGCCAGTCTCCGCGCACCTGGTACGCGTAGACGAGCTCCTGCAGCAAGTAGACGGAGGTGAGGGCGAGCACGGCGCGGCGGTAGGCGGCGTGCGCGGCGGAGGGGCGCGCGGGGCGCAGGAAGCCGACGCGCCGCAGCCAGCGGCAGTGCAGCGCCGCCGCGCCGCCCGCCAGCGCCCGCGCGCCGCCCGCCAGCGCCCGCGCGCCGCCCGCCTCTTGCGACTCCACGCCATCAAACAACTCTAACATGATGGCAGATTTAAAGAGTGATTCCCTACTCGTAGCTGTTAGACGAGCTTCCCGCGTACCTCTAACTAACACCGAGAAACTTTCCTTAGACAAATGTAAAAAGTAACGTATAGTGATTAATAAGTAATCAGTTAATGAGGTGGTCCGCGACAGCGGGGCGGGGCTGTTAATTACACGGAGCGACAGTGAAGTCTCTTTCAATTATTAATCATCCTTCATCCAACCAACCCGCCCCGTGAGAAAATACAACTTTAAACTAGAGAGCTAGGTGTATTTCTTTTATTAATCAGTATTCACTTAACATTCGATTCGGTCAAGTCACACAGAACTGTAAACGGTTTTCACCAGCTTGGCATCCGACATTTTTTTAGGTGCCACTTGAAAGGTACAAACTATGTTGCTCATGCTGTCTATCTGTATTACGGTTTAAAGCTTTGTCTCTTGGGCTTGAACTTGGCGAATTCCTGAGTGTCATGTATCTCTCAAGACGAGAAATAGGCCATTTTTTACATTCACCAAGGCTTAGGTGAACTTCCACTTAACTCTATGTGAATGTCAAAACTCTGCATTATGTACTTACATCATTAGGTCACGCCCAGATTATTGATCTGAAGTTCCTCGATTCGATAAAGCCTACAAAGTAGAGTTTGTATTGGGTAAGGAGGCAGCAAAACAACAACAAATTCAGATTTTTATTTTTATGTTGTCAGGGTTTATTATGATTACATGGGATTTGCACTCCATTTATACACTAGCAATAATGTATAATTGAACCAAACACAGGGTATGAATAACAAATTCTGATCGTTTTGTTTCAGACATTGCGTATTTTCGAAATAGCTCTGTATACTTGATAGACCTTTGAATATAAAACAATAATAAAGGCCCAGCCTGATGTCTGTGATGCAGATACCCCTATGGATAATATCCGCTGTATTGAGGTAAATCTAGCTGAATATTTACAATCTCATTTAGCCACCTCAGCATTGACTTGACTTAGGTAGATGAAATTAATACTCAGCAATCGCACATATCAAATCATCATCAACATCAGCCATAACAGAGCTGTTGCCGATTTTAATAGGGTGCTAATTAAACAGACTTCTTTTTAACAGCATTATTTGCCTCTAAAAATCTACACTGACTTCTAAATTATGTACTAAGTCAGCCACAAGTAACGAGCGTTTGAATTATAGGTACTATCTTAGCCTCTAGCTATCTTCTATGTAAGCCACTTTAAATACAACTCAGCATGGTGATTATTTTTAGCATCTAAATTTGTAACATGCATTCAAGCAGTAAGCTTCTATACCTAATATTAATATATGGCATAAAAAAAAATCTATTAGCTTCTAATATTTAACTCAGTACGTTTAAAATGTAACTCATCCCACCTTAATTGGTCGTCAAAATTTAGCTAAAATTGTCATCAAATAGAAGATTTTGGACACTAACTATTGAGGGGAGAGAAAATAAAAGACTTTATTTTTGAAAAATCAGTTTGTACGTATATCTTGATGTACCATCATTTTAGTTATAGTACCTGATTAATAGAAATATATAGTAGATAGGGATAGGTAGCTAAGCAAAAGAAAATAAAGCGTTACTGGATTATTAACGTTTTTGTGACAGAAGTTGATTTTTATTTTTGAATCCTGAGGTTGGAGCAGATTTGAAAAAAGTGAAACCGCGAACGACTAAGGCAGAAAGAGTCAAAAAAGCGGGGTAAAAAGCGGAAAAGTGGTGTATTCGGTAAAAGGCCTTTCACACGATCGGAAAGATTCTCCGACCAAGGTGACATTGGTCGGGTTGGTGTAAAAATTTCACGTGTGGAAGCCGGTTGTCCAACCAAATATTGGTCGGAATCCAACGGCCTTGGTCGGAAGCGCATCCATCACGACACGCTTGTGTTGGCGGTCGGAATGGCTCGTGTGGAAGGCTGTCATCCGACGCGAGCGCTTCAGTGAGCCGTTGGCCGTCGCTGCGAGCGGATGTATGTCTATGACAGTAAGTTCGAATTCGGTAGTTGACACGATTAACTATAAATTACTTCGTATGCTCGATTAAAACAAAATATTTCGGGAAATATATCTCTTTCAGTTAATTATTACTTATTACAATTGTAAAATAGATGAAACATAAAAAGAGTGCTCTGAGTAATCTGCCGCCGTACGGAGAAAGGCCGTAACTCAAGTTTTTGGCAAAATTTACTTAAGTACTAATTTCAAGCAAAATCAGCAAAGAAAAATCTATCTTTCGGTCTATGTAAATAAGGTCTAACTCCTACCTAGGCGAAAATAACAGGGCGTAAAAAGCCATCCTCCAACAAAAATCGCTTGAATTTTAAAATGAAAGGCCGCATTTTGATTGTTATGGCTTTTCACATTATAAATCACGTTTGACTAGTATGAAAGGCCGTAATTGAATCCAAAGATTATGAATTATGAAGAAAAATTCACCGACCAAATGCGACAGATAAGCAACTTAAAAGCCACCGTCCTAGAGCTGAAACAACAAATCAATCGACAAGAGCAAACATCTATAGAAAATGAACTAGAGATAATTGGGCTACCAGAATCTGAAAACGAAAACTTACAACATCTTGTTCTGTTGATAGCTAACAAAGTTGGGGTGGATCTTCGAGATTCGGACCTAGACTTGGTATCTCGTGCAGGTCTGCGCCGACCCACCGCCGAGCAACAGCGCCACATCTCCAAGCTGCCTCGGCCCGTGGTAGTAAAAATGGTGAGACGCGCCAAGAAAGACGAACTTATAAAGGCAGCCAAGACACGACGTGATCTGAACACTGAAGGTATCACTAACGGAATACCTACGAGGCTGTATGTAAATGAGCGTCTAACAAAACAAAATAGGTTGCTTTTTCGTGAATCTAAACTACGAGCAAGACAACACAATTTCCTCTACTGCTGGATACGTAACGGATCTGTCCTTGTTCGAAAGGCTGAGAGAGCCCCTGTTAATCAGATTCGCTCTTTTGATGATCTGGAAATGCTTTTCGGAACCTGTAACAACCAAGCCAGTTCAGACTACCAGTAGAGCCCACAACAACCTCGTGACAATCTTTCAAGAAATTTACTGCTTTTTGATATTCATAAGCCAATTTTTCATGAGCTTTCAAACCATTAATACGAACTGTTTTGTAATTGTATTCGCAAACACTATCAATACTGAGCCGGACTTTGTCTATCTCGCACTCAAAAAACTCATAATCGCAATATTTATATCTTACTCGTCCCAAACATATTCAACCCGAATGAAATATTTATTGTTTCCTCATATGAATAAAGTATGTCCTCAGACGAACAATACTGACAGAATATATTTAAAAAAAACCCACATTACTTATACATGTCTATTTTAGAGTTATCACAAGAGTTAGACAAATCTTACGAGGCAAAGTGTCATTTCATGGATATTCCTGAGGACAGTAGCAACATCTTGTCGAAGTATAGTATCAAAATACTTACACTAAATATCAGAAGTATGCAAAAAAATTTTGATGGATTTATGGTGTTTCTGGAGCGATTAAATACTAGGTTTGATATCATAGTCTTGACAGAGTGCTGGATTAACAGTAGATCAATTATAAAATCAATAAATGGGTACAATGCTTACAGCACTACCAAATATGTTAACAAAGCTGGCGTTGTGGTTGTGTACGTAAAGGATGATTTTCCAGCTAATGTCAGCGAACCGGACGTTTTGGATGCTAACTGCCTTCATGTAGATATTCCTCACTACCTTTCCCTAATGGCCATATACCGATCCCCATCTACGTCCTTCAGTAATCCTCTGGTCTTTCTCCAATCCTTAGAAAGCAACATAAAAAGTTTAAAAACAGGGCCATCTTACGTTGTTACTGGAGATATTAATATAGATATTTGTGACTCTACAAGAACTGATGAGTTATCCTCTCAATACCTGTGTCTCATGGCTGAGCTCGGGCTCACACCAGCAATCACCCAGCCAACTCACAATAAAACATGTCTGGATCACATGTTCATTAGCGTTAAGAGCTCATTTGAATCCCTGATCTGTTCATCGGATCTCACTGATCACGATGCTATCATGATCGGAATAAGTAACAAGAATTCTTGTCCATCTAAGCCTCAAAGAACCCAACTAAAGATCGACCATACTGCAGCAGCCAAGGAGTTGAGTGATAGGAATTGGGCTTCGGTACTGAAATCTTCATCAGTCAACGAAGCATCCTACCACTTCTCCGCTATATTCTCATCTATAATAGACAAACATAGTCGTGTAGTGGTGACAAGTCGAAGTAAACATACTCTAAAGCCGTGGATGACCCCTGGACTCATTAAGTGCTCAAAACATAAAGACAAACTTCACTCAGCTGCTAGAAAAAACCCTAATGATCCTGTCAAAAGACTTGTCTTTTCGCGTTATAGAAATTTTTACATATCTCTATTACGACGTGTCAAAAATGCATATGAAAGTGACGAGCTAAAGTTAAACTCAAATAAACCAAAATCTCTTTGGAACTCAATAAAGCGCATTGTAAACCGCTCTAGCAGAGCTAACAGTGCTTTTGAGTTGACCAAAATAAAACCCACCCCTTCCGAATCTCTTGACGAATGCAATAAATTCTTCGCTACTATCGGTCAGGAACTTGCAAACAAAACAATGAGCGCAATTAACGAAAGCCAGGACACACTTACTGCCAAAGTCAAATTGGATCCTCCTGGTTTTCAATCTTTCTTCTTAACTCCTACAGACCCAAATGAAGTTGGTGGCCTAATAAGAGACCTCAAAAGTGTCAGTGCACCCGGAATTGACCGCGTAACCAACAGGTTGGTTAAATTGGTCGCAGATGGTATTGTGGTGCCTCTCACTTACATCTTTAACTTGAGCCTGCAATCTGGCATTTTCCCAAAGGCCTGGAAGGTGGCCGTAGTATCCCCCATACACAAAGGTGGCAATAAAACTAGCCCCAGTAATTACAGACCCATATCTCTTCTGGTTTGTTTCTCCAAACTACTCGAAAGGTTAGTGAATAGGAGACTGACGAAGTACTTGGAAGTAAACAGCTTGCTCTCCAGCAAACAATTCGGCTTCCGTCAACGAAAATCTACGGAGGATGCCGTATCTCTCATTACCAATCAGATTGTGACGCACTTAGATAAGGGAGAGGTCTGCGTGGGCGTCTTCCTTGATCTGGCGAAGGCGTTTGACACGGTCTCCATCCCAATTCTTTTAAAAAAGCTCGAATACATGGGCGTGAGAGGTTTGGCCAAAGATTGGTTTACCAGCTACTTAACTGAAAGATCCCAGTGTGCCAGAGTAGACGGCGAAACAAGTAGCTTCCAAAATATTTTATTTGGTGTCCCACAAGGCAGTATACTGGGACCTACCCTCTTCTTGTGCTACCTAAACGACCTCGCCTCAATTATGCTAACTAATGCTGAGGTGGTATGCTATGCTGATGACACTGCTATTATTTTCCATGACAAGACTTGGCTAGGGGCACACTCTACTGTGGAGACGGGAATGGGTAGGATTGCGAAATGGTTGGCTCAAAATTTACTTACACTAAATGCGTCAAAAACAAAATATTTGTGTTTTCACAAGACTCTAGCCTCTGCTCCGCGGTCTCTCCCACCAATCCGGATCCATATATGCGACTCCCACCGTAGCGATTCCTGTACCTGTATTGGTATTGAGCGGGTTGTAAGCATTCGCTATCTGGGTGTTATATTGGACGAGAAACTTTCCTTTAGACAACATATTGATCTCATGGCCGGTAGAGTGCGAAAGTTAATACCAATAATGAAAGCACTTCGAGACGTGGCTGAAAAGTCTTTGCTAAAAAGAATATACGTGGCTCTATGCGAGTCTTTACTCACTTACTGCATCTCCGCATGGGGTGGCTGTGCCAAAACCATCCTAATTAAACTGGAACGGGCACAACGATCAGTGCTAAAGGTAATGCTAAGGAAGCCCTTTGGGTACCCTACTACCAGTTTATATTCCGATGCTCAGGTGCTTAGCGTTCGAAGACTATTTATTTACAAAATAATAATAACTGGCCACAGAAATATGCTCAAAACACCACACCCCAAACCTAGACCGACACGACGCGACCACCTATTACCCATACCCTCCCTAAAGACGGCCTTTAGTAAACGATTTACAGCATTCCTTATTCCACACCTATATAACGTTATCTCCAAGGAGTGTAGCATTCGAAATTGTAATACACGAGATGCCAAAACAATTGTTCGCAATCATTTAAAAGACAAAAATTACGACAATGCTGAAGCGTATTTAAAAGTTGTGTCATGAATAGCAACTTCTGATTGTAACAACCTTATGTAATGATAGATGATTTAATTATTTGAGAAAAATTTGTTAAGTTATTTCATTTGTATGTTACTCAATTGTATGTACGAATTCAATTAAAACATTGTGCTTCAGTTGATATGCATGTGGTACACAATTCAATATTTATGCGACGTATTGCTGAATTAATAATTGATTACGAGTAGAATGAATGAATAGAATAGAATAACTTAATTAATTTAATTTATGTAAATATTATAATTGTCTTGATTTTATTGTATTAATTTTATTTTATCAATACATAGTTAGAGAGAGACTGTACTTTACGTAGTAAAATCCGCACAAATTAGTATATAACAATTCGTCCTGTGGTCTCCACGTTACAGGCTATGCCTAGTGTGGAGATCCCAAGCTATCTTACGAAATACAAAATTGTGTAGTGTGCAGTGAACATGTCTCTGGAAAATGTTTTGTTTTGTATTGTTAATGTAATTGGCAAATAAACTCTATTTATTATTATTATATTATAGATTTTTAAATAACAACAAACCTTAATGTGAAAAGCCGTAATTTCCAAGTTGCTGCTTTTCATGTTATTTTCATATCTAATATCTTAACCTTTATAAAATTATAAGATATATTTTTTTTTTAAGCAAAACAAAAAAAATCTTATAACTATAATTCAGTAATTTCAATAGTAATAATAATGAGTATCTTTAACTTTAACATTACTAAATCATCTACACACTTAAGGAAATAATAGGAAAATGTATCGATCACAACACAATAGGCTATTTGACAGATTTCTGAACACCATCTCATATTTTTGGTCGGTGTTCATGGAGTCCTCAGAAAGTGGTCATTTTAGATTCTTTCGTGGATTTCTTGTAAAAAAGGCGAACAAAAATTTACGTTTGAAACAACCCGCCAAAACGGTATCTTGGGCAATATGGCATTGCACAGGAATTATGACGTCACATACCAGTAAACAAACCAATGAACGTATGAACGACATGAACGACAGACGCCATTTTCACTGAACTGTGACGTCATCATAGAAACGGCCAATCCAGGCCGTTTTCGATACAATAAATAAAATAAAATAAATAAAATAAAAAAGCCTTTAATTCATCCATAAATAAATCAATTGTATAAAAATTTAAAAATTATTATGTCATGCATTTAAATATTATTAATTTGATTATAAAATTTACTTATTAATTAATTAATTAATATTTATTAACATTATTTATGGAAGTCGCCTCCTCGGCGTAGGCCTCCCCCTGTTTCCTCCACTCTTCTCTGTCTCTGGTTTGCTTTCTCCAGTTTGGACTACATCTCTGCTTGAAAATATCTTCCCATCTTTGCCTTGGTTTTCCCACTTTTCTTTTCCCATCTCGGGGATACCAGTCAGTCACCTTTTTTGCCCATCTGTTGCTATGCATTCTACATACATGTCCTGCCCATTTCCATTTCAGTTCTCTGATTCTTGTTACAATGTCTGTTATTTTTGTTCTTTTTCGTATTGACTCGTTGGTGTTTTTGTCGGATAGTTTGATGTTTAGCATGCTTCTCTCCATTTTCCTCTTATGTATGGCAAGTCTCCTCTCGTCCTCTTTTCTTAGAGCCCATGTTTGGCATCCGTAAGTCAGGCAGGGGAGAATTGCCACTTCATACAGTTTCCTTTTGATCTTTAAATTAATTTTATTATTTTTCATAATTTCTTTTAATTTCTTTTAAAGACCAGTATTTCTTCCATGAGATATGGCAATTCTTCTATTTATTTCTTTCTCTGTCTATTCTATTTCTTTTTCTCTTGAAGGAAACTGCTTGGCCTAAATATATATAGTCTTTAACATACTCTATTGTGTTTTCTTCTACCATTATAACTTCTTCTTCTCCATTCGTAATAATCTTTGTTTTTGAGGCATTTAGGTATAGGCCGACTGTCTTACTTTCAATTGATAATTCTGTGATCATGCTTTCTAGTTCTTTCGGATCTTCAGAGAAAATAGCAATGTCATCCGCGAATCGTAGGTGGCTCAAGTATTCCCCGTTTATTTTTATTCCTTTCCTTTCCCAGTTCAAGTTTCTGAATATCATCTCAAGCACTGTTAGGAATATATTGGGTGAAAGAGGGTCGCCTTGCCTTACTCCTTTCCTTATTGGAAATTCTGGTCCATCTCTCTCAAGTCGTATTTTAGAAGAGCAGTTTGATTACAGGCTATGTAGTATTTCCACGTATTCTTCGTTGATTCCTTGTTGTAAAAGTGCTTTCCAGATGGCTGCATGTTCCAAGGAGTCGAAAGCCTTCGTGAAATCGATAAAGCATATGTAAAGGATCTTCCCATATTCATTTGTTTTTTCTATTATCTGTGACACTGTATAGATATGATCAATGGTTGAAAAGTGTTTTCGGAAGTCAGCCTGTTCGCAGGGTTGGTTCTCTTCTAATGTTTTTGTAAGTCTGTTAAGCATCAGTTTTGAAAAAATCTTGTATGTGTTTGTCATTAAACTAAACTTTCGATACAATAGTTGCAGATAAATAAAATTATCAAATTTTATCCTAAAACTTTCGTAAGCACAACACATTGTAAACTTTTAGTCCGGATCAACTTACGGGTGCTTCGTACTGCAAATCGGAGCGAAACCTGGTTGGACTCGTCCGATAAAAAAAACACCCGTAAGTTGATCTGGACTAAAAGTTTACTTATCCTGTGTCTATTTTATAAATAATATTTTTTTAGTTAAAATGGCTTAAGGCGGTTTTACGAATACGTACAAATAATACAGTTTTTTTCACACTGTCAAATAGCCTATTTAAATGTTATAGTACAAAGATCAAAATAACCTCCTTGCTTATAACATACAATAAAAACAAACATTCGAATAACTGGCAATAATTAAATCTTTTTTTTTGTTCATAGCGTTCATTTCGATCATTTTTGTTTTAATTTTGATACCTTTTTTCCATAAAATTAAATTTCATGCCATAATATTAATAGTTAGTTTTCTTAATAGAGTTTTCTTTGGAAAAAATGAAATTAGGGCTTTTTCAACTGAAGAAATTTTTTATTTATTTATTTTTAGCCATTTTACCTCACACATTATACATTTCAAATTATATTCATGCATTCTAAAAGTAAATAAGTTTTGATCAATAATATAAGTAATGAAAATAATCAATTGAACATAACTATCAATACATTTCATCATATTTCAATATAGTCATTTTTAATATAAAATTACATTATTAAAATTAAATAATGATGTTAGGTTTTTTATGTGTTTAGGTGGGGTACCCATCTCTGGGCATAGGCCTCCTCCAACCTCTTCCATTCTTCTCTATTTTGAGCAAGGCGGGTCCATGTAGGTCCAGCGACTTCGAATATGTCGTCACACCAACGACGTCTCGGTCGACCCCGAGGTCTCTTTGAATCGCGTGGGTACCAGTGAAGTGTCTTTTCAGTCCATCTGTTGTCTGAAGTTCTCGCGATATGTCCGGCCCATCGCCATTTAAGTCGGCATGCTTGTTCTACGGCATCTAGTATGTTAGTCTTTTTCCTAATATCTACATTCTTCTTTCTTTCATGCCGTTTAGTGCCTAACATACTTCTTTCAGCGGCTCTTTGAAAAACATTGAGTTTCTGCACATGTTCTTTGGTAAAGGCCCACGTTTGACATCCATACAACAGCGTCGGGAGAACAATTGTGTCCATAGCTTTTCTTTTTAGTGCTATTGGGATATTCGACTTGAACATCTCTTTTAGAGACCAATACTTACTCCATGCTTTCTTTATTCTTCTTTCAATTTCCCCAGTTGTTTGATCAGTAAATGATATTCTCTTCCCTAGATATATATACTCATCTACATAGCTTATGTTATGGGTGTCAGTTGTGATTTTTATTTTTTCATTATTTGTCATAGCAAAAGTTTTCTTCATGTTCATTTGAAGTCCACACTTTTGGCTCTCTATGTCTAACGTGTTTAGCATATATTGTAGGTCCTTATGATTATTGGCTATCAGGACTATATAGTCGGCGAATCGTAGGTTATTCAGGCGTTCGCCATTTACGTTAATTCCTATTTTTTCCCAGCTTAGTCCTCTGAATATATGTTCTCAGAGAGCAGTAAACAGATTTGGGGAGATCGGGTCCCCCTGCTTCACTCCTCTTTGGATATGAAAAGGCTCTCCTTTGCTCTCTAACTTGACTATGGCTTTACTGTTTTTATACATTTCTTGCAGAATCTCTATATATCTGATATCGCAACCCTGTTTTTTCAGTGCCAGCCATAAGGGCTTATGGTGTATGGAATCAAAGGCCTTGGAATAATCCACGAAGGCAATGTAAAGTTCCTTCCCATATTCCGTGTATTTTTCTAGAACTTGTGAAAGAGCATAGATGTGGTCTATTGTAGAATATTTTTTCCTGAAGCCAGCTTGTTCTCTAGGTTGGTTGCTATCCAATAGGCTTGATATTCTTCTTAAAAGTACACTTGCAAACACTTTGTACATAGTCTGCTGTAAGCTTATTGGCCTATAATTTGCTAGGTCCATCGGATCTCCGTTTTTGTAGAGTAGGGTGATAATAGATGTGCCCCATTCTTTCGGTAGATCTCTTAGTTGTAGTATATGATTAAATAGTCTTGTTAAAACTGGTGTGAGAGGCTCGTTGATTGCTTTAAGGACGTCATTTGTGATTCCATCATCTCCAGGGCTTTTTGTTGATTTAAGAAATTCGATGGCATTTCGGATTTCGCTCTCTAAAAACAGCGGAACACTATCACTGTACTCATGATCAGTGTAATTATAATCCAGTTCTTCGTTTCCATAGAGTTCCTTGAAGTATTCAGTAGCCGCTTTGATCAAGTGTTTTCTATTAGATATTGTTTTGTTTTTATGATTTAGTGCCATGATCCAAGGTTTGGATATATTTAGTCTGTTCTGTGCTCTTTTAACAGATGCTCTCTTCTGTAGTTCTTCTTCAATTATCAAGTATTTATATGATTTCCAGTCACGTTTTATTTCTTTATTGATAAGCTTGTAGAGGGCATTAAGTTGGCTTTTTTCAGATCGAGTTCTATTTTCTTTGTGTTTTAATCTGTTTCTCTCATTTATAAGTTTTTCTACATATGTTGATAATATTGGTTTGTGTTTGTTTTCTCTTGTTGGTAGTTTGCTAACAGCGTCTTTTATGTGTTCGGTTAGTTTTCCATATCCTCGTTCTATGTTGTCAAACTCTATGTTTGCTATTTCGTTAGCAATTAATTTGTTTAGTGGATCTTTCTCCAGAGGGTTTAATGGGGTTGCTTTGCCTTTGAACTTTTTTCGTGATCGGATTTTCTTTTGACATAGTGGGTAAATAGCTCTAACTAATCTGTGGTCTGTAGAGAAGGTCGTATTAATAACTTCCACGTTCAAAATGGTCTTTATGTTTTTAACCAGGATGAAGTCTATTTCATTATGGATATTTCCATCCGGCGAAATCCAGGTCCATTTCTGCTTAGAGTTTTTCTTAAAGTGAGAGTTGGCAATGAAAAACTGGTTTTCAAAACAAAACTCTATTAGTGTCTTCCCTCGGCTATTTCTACTACCATAGCCCCACGGGCCCATTACTTGTTTATCATCATCTGTTGGTTCTCCAATTTTTGCGTTAAAGTCTCCCAGAACTAACGTATTTTTGGTGGTATTTTCTAATGCCGCTCGTAGATATTTGTAAAATGTATCTAATTCTTCTATAGTTGACTTTTCTGTTGGAGCATAGCATTGTATCAAATGTAGTGTCCTATTGTTGAAGCACATATCTAAACGTATAACTCTGTCTGAAAATGTTTGTATGTCCATTATATTTGATTTGAACTCTTTCTTTACAAGAAAACCAACACCATTTGTTCCACTCTTTTCGCCGTAGTAAATCATTATGTAATTTTCAGTTTCTAGTGTTTTTTTCCTTCCTTTTTTACTTCTGATAAGCCAATTACATCCTAGTTAAATTTTGTAAGACTGTATAGCAGCTCTATCATTCTTGTCTCGCTAACCAGTGATCGAACGTTCCAGGTACATATATTAAGATTTTGGTTGTATACAGGTTGTCCCGTGCATATATGTGCGGGTTGGGTGCAGGGTTTTGGTCTAATAATCCCGCGGGGACCAGCCGTATTGGGAGATATTGTAGAGTATTTTGGTACATTTAATATTTTTGGTTCGGAGGGGGCCTCGGTATCTCATGCATTCGTTTGTACACTGTGCTGTTTTTTCTGTTTGTTTCATGTAAGCTGTGATGTCATTATTTCCCTTAGTTTTTTTTGAAGAAATATCCAAAATTATATTACTGATGACTTGATAAATTTAACAAGAAAAGCCTTAACTTTCTAATTATGGCTTTCTTGCTTAACATTATATTACTTAAAATATTTTTTTTACTTAAGTGAAAGGGAAATCTGCAAATTATTAGAAAGGCTAGTCTATACGGAAACAAAACACAAACCATAAAAATGTAACATATTTTTCTATACATTTTAAAACTACTACCATCGGCTTAAAGTTAATATTAATGTTTCAAACTTCAATTCAAACAAGATTTTAATTTACTCAAAACTAGTTTCAACTAAGTTACGGCCTTTCTCCGTACGGCGGCAGTAATGACTTCATAATGCGGTATTTTCATAGGTACAAAATTCCGTTTTAAAAGTAATTTAATTGACATTTTGTCAACTACCCAATTATGTTTCGAATTATGGTTGGAATGACTTCGCATTTTGAAAGCCGCGAACGGGAGGTGTTGACGGAATTCATATCAATTTACACATAAAATAACATTTACATACAGGCTTGCATTTACATACATCGCTTCTGGTCCAACACTAGGATACCCTGTGTCGTGGGAACCAGAAACAGCGACGTCATAAGCATGTAAACATGTAAGACCTGTGTTTCTTTTTTTTTTGTACCCAACCGGGATTCGAACCCGGGACCTCTCACATGGTAAGCAATTGCGCTAACCGCTGCGCCACCGATGTCGTTTCGTACAGTCGAGAGCACATCATGTTATACACCCATGCACTCTGCCCCGTTGCATTACCCCGACTGTACGTTGTCAAGTTGTCCGACCGTGTGGAACGAATTCCAACTCGACCAAGGCCACTTGGTCGGAGAGTCTTTCCGATCGTGTGGAAGGCCTTCTGTGACTAACCTGAATCGAATGGCGCTCTCTGATTGGTGCAAATGGCCGGTCGCTGTCGTCTGGCACACTCGCGCCAAATCTACCAGTGGCTATTCTCGCGATAAAATTTTATGATGCATTATTACAAATGCTAAGTTATAATAAATGATATTGTATATAGAAGCTTGAATTGTATTTTTTTGAGGACGTCGCGTTGAAGCTGTAAAACGTAAAATGCTGATGAGATGAAAAATCCGAGGCTGAGTTAGTAAATTAGGTGGCAATGTATAAAAAAGAAGGATACGCTAA
Organism: Yponomeuta plumbellus; assembly: GCA_947310845.1. Taxonomy (NCBI): domain Eukaryota; kingdom Metazoa; phylum Arthropoda; class Insecta; order Lepidoptera; family Yponomeutidae; genus Yponomeuta; species Yponomeuta plumbellus. Next base: position 20,086 of record OX371193.1, on the reverse strand, counting down.
AATAGTTGTTGATCGTTACTCGAAGCTTTCTATAGAATAGTTAGTTGGGTTGTACGAAAGACAAATTATTTTATTAGAGGCCAACTCACTTAGTTAAGAAGACATTATTTTAATTTAAAAACAATTTAAACTGCATTCACAGATTTTTTAATTAATTACTTGGTTGAACCGGGTGTCGATCCTGCTACACGAAAAAAACTACCCTATAGCTTTATCTTACCGATCGAAAGACATCATCATAAGGACTATTTTTTTCCAAATAACATAGTGTCAGAAATAAAAGGAAAACCATTAATTTTAACAGTTTTAATAATTTATGAAATGCTCTAAATTACGTAGGCTGCTACTTATGTATGCGGAATCTGGGATTCCAATAATTTTAAACGCAATGTCTGACCTCCTTCGTTCTTTTTTTAAATACTGGCCGCTAATAATTTTCTCTTATATACGTTAGTGTTTTGTTTTTGTTGGGTTTAAAATGTCATATCGCTGAAAAAATGGAACTCACTCGTGAAAATATTGGTGCTGTGATTTATTACGATTTTCGACGTGGTTTAACGCAACAACAGTGCGTAGATCAATTAACTTCGACTTTTGGTGGTGAAGCTCCATCAAAAACGACTGTGTATGACTGGTTTAGTGAGTTTAATCGCGGGCGCATTAAGCTCACGGACGAAGTTAAAGAAGGTCGCCCGAAATCGGTGGTTGTGCCACAAAATATTGAAGCTGTGCGAAAACTAATAATGCAAGACCGCCATGTTACACATCGCGAGATAGAGGCTATTCTGGGCATATGTATGACGAGCATTCATAGGATATTACATGAACATTTGTCTGTAAAAAAAATTTGTTCGCGTTGGATCCCGCACAACTTAACTCAGGATCAAAAAGATGCTCGCGTCGAATGGTCCAAGAAAACCTTAACAAAATTCAACGGAGGCGACTCATAATCTGTTTATAATATCTACACAGGTGACGAATCCTGGATCTACGCGTACGAGCCCGAAACTAAACAACAATTAACAGTTTGGGTGTTTCAAAATGAGACCAACCCTACGAAAGTGGCTCTTGCAAAAAGCACTGTAAAGCAAATGGTGGCCTGCTTTTTTGGTATTAATGGCCATGTGGCTTCAATACTACTGGAGAATCGCAGAACGGTTAATTCGAAGTGGTACACGACCATTTGTTTGCCGGAAGTATTTGAAGAAATACGCCAAAACAACCAGCGACGCAGAATCATACTTCACCATGACAATGCCAGCTGTCATACATCTCAAGAAACAACTACATTTTTGGATAGTCAAAAAATAGAATTGATGGGTCATCCACCGTACAGCCCTCATTTGGCTCCCAATGATTTCTATTTATTCCCAAATTTAAAGAATAAATTACGTGGTCAACGATTTTCGACCCGTGAAGATGCGCGTTCAAACAGCACGTTTTGGAGATACCTTAATCGGAGTGGAAAAAGTGTTTTACAAATTGGTTTCATCGAATGCAAAAGTGCATCGATCATAGTGGAGAATACTTTGAAAAACAATAAAAGCATATTTAGCCATATACATTTGTTTATTTTTTCTATTCCGCATATATAAGTAGCAGCCTCGTACCTCCATTCTGTTGAATACAAAGTCGCAATCTTTCGATTATTTTGCTCTCTGTCGATTTTTTTATCATGTTTTTTTATCATGTTGTGGTGGATAATAATAATAATACGTCTAAGTTCTGCTTGTAGCGCGTGAACACTTTCATACTGGTTTTTGTAAAGTAATATTTTTACATAACCCCATAAAAAAAACTAACGGGGTCAGGTCTGGGATCTCGGCGGCCATTTGATTAGTGCATTTGTGCCCATCCAGGAAAGAATTCGAGAAAATAATTTGCCACCAATTATATAATTATTTACAAAAGTACAATTTACTAGCCCCTCAACAGAAACGGTTTCAAAAACATAAAAATATTAACTTGGCAATGCATGACCTTACCCAGTTCATGCAGTTCTGCATGACCCAGACTGTAATAACGAGCACGGACCAACATATTCCGATGTTGTGCATATTCAACATAAAGTCCAGTCTTAGTCTTAGCCAGGCCTGCAACGTGTATTTCGCAAATACTAGAAACGAGTGGTTTTATAAATATCAAAAAAAAAAAAAAAAAAAACCGGAACCGTGAGGCAACGTCTCTGAGAATAAGAGAAACTCATAAACTACCACTAGTTAAACAATCACAATTATTTCTCTTCTCTTCTTACCTTACCTGCTACTTCATGACGAGAAGTAAACCACCACAACTTTTTTTTTTTTTTTTTTTTTTTTCGATTTGGACACCTTATCGTGTCATACCGATATGAACGGTAGCGATGGGGCGATCGAAATCAAATATGTTTAACGATATCAGCACTAGGTGGCGTTGCTGTCATCCTACATCGCGGTATGGTTGTGTTCAGGCAAACTATATAAATAATTGTCGAAGTACAAATTACGACTTCGTCGAGGTTAGGTTTTTTTTTTTTTTTTTTATGAGTAAATTGAGGCTCCATTGTGTGCTCGCGGTGCTATTGGTGTACTCCGTGAGCACACAGGGTGATTTTATTGGTTGGCTTTATGAGAGTGTTACAGAGTAGATTTTGATTTAGCGCAACTTTGCTATTGGATACAAAGTGCGTCTTTAATTTAGATTGATTTTTATTTCAGAAGTTTTCAGGATTTTTAGAAGTTGAAATTAGAAGATTTGTTACATGGAGATTTGGTAGTTATCTTGTTTTATAGCATCTTTATATATATATTATAATATAAAGGGCATTTTTAAAATTGGTGTTATTTACTATTGTTGAATACATGATTTAAGTTTGTTTGATTAGTTATAAGGCATTAAGTAATTGAAAGGATTAAGTTTATTGATGTGTTATTTTATTTGTGGGTGTATATATTTATTTATTTGTTTACATTTAGTTATAATAATGTTTTAAGACGGATTTAAAAAGATTTTGTAGAGTTACTTAGGCTTAAATATTATCAAGACATGCACAGAGCCGGGGGCACATACGCGCGTGTGGTTGCGTCGCCGCTGCTCTTGTCGGTCGCGGGTGTCTTAAGCCGATGAATGTATTGTCGGTGACACTCGTGACCGGGAGCAGCCGCAGTAGGTAGAAGGTGCGCCCCGCGGCTCCATACGAGTCCTGGATAGTTATAGGTGAGTTTATGTTTATTAGGGTGAGGTGGTATTACTCGCCGTAGTCGGTCCTTGAGCGAACAGAGTTGGACATGCTGATGAAGCGGGGGCATGTAGCGGACGTGGCGCTATGGGCAGAGTCTTGGTCAGTGATGTTTCTATTTTTGTTGTGCGTGTTACAGTTGTGACAGGATAGTTTATTAGAGTCCTCCTTAACCGGACAGTCTTTGTAAGCATGTTGGGGGGATGAGCAGTGGGAGCAGGTGGTAGTGCTCTCTTTACACCATTTTTTAGTATGGCCGTACTGAAGGCAGCGGTAGCACTGCAAAACCGGAATATATGTTTCAACGTGGACCCTTTGGTGGTCCACATTGAGCTTGCCAGCATCAATAATGGACCGCCAGAGGGCAGGGCTGGTAGTGTAAGCAGCGTTATAGAGTTTCGGATTTCGGTTTCCGCGTTTAAATTTGAGCTGGAGGTCGTCGGGTCCGTTGTTCTTAACCGAGTCATTTTGCGTGCGGAGGATGGTGGTAAGCATTTCAGGGGAGATGTCTTCAGGTATTCCTTTGACAATAACCATAGGTTGTAATTTCTTAGAGGGTTCTGCTTGGATCTCGGATGTGGGACTTATTTTGTCAAGGGTTGCCTGCACGTGCTCTGTCTTATCAAACTCGACTCTGAGCTTGCTCTTGGAGACCGGCTTGACACTAAAAGGGGCGAAGTTTGTGTCGCGGAAGCTGATATTCTTCTGCCACGCAGAGAGGGTCTCAGAAGTGGTGTTAGAGTTTTTTGCAGTGACTATTATTGACGGTTTATAAGGAGGTGGGCGGAGCGGGATGGAGGGAGTTGAGGCAACCTTGGCGTATGAGAACTGACCCGGAGGAGGCGGAGTAGGAGTCGGCAGAGGCGCCTGAGCGGTCGGCGCAGGCACCGTGATTGCCCTCATCTCCTCACGGATACACTCTCGGATGACCGCCTTAAGTCCCTCGGTGTCAGCAGAGGGGGCAGGCGGGGGAGGCGGGGCAGATGGCAGTGGCGAAATAGTGAGAAGATGCTCAAGCCTGTCCACGCTTGTTAGGATATCGGCCTTGATACCCCTCTTGAGGTTACCCGAGCGGCCCACGGCTTCTCGGATAACCTCAAAGAGGGAGAAAATCTCGCTCTCCGGGTCCTCAAAATAGCCCATCTGTAGCGGGACAGGTTTAGCGGGCTTAGCAGCGGGAGTGGCGACCGTAGCAGTGGGAGTGGCGGCTTGGCTGCCGTAACGGAGCGGGGGCATCGCACCAGACGAGTCCGGGTCGTCGCTGGTGTGGGAGTGGGGCGTTAGCCCAAGCGGCGTCCTCAACATACTTAAAACACGCCCAGAAACGAGAAAATTTAAAAATTAATTTGCCAGAAAAGTCGATGACCCAAGGGTATCGACAAAGGGTCGGTGGGGCGGGGCGGCAGGGTGGGTGGCGGCAAAAATCGGGGGAGGCCCACGAAGAGAAGTGTAGTAGATGCGGAAGAGGTCCGACGGATTTAGAAAAAGAAATTAAAGAAAAAGGCCGAAAAAAGTTAATTTAGAAAATTTGTAAGTGTTTTTGCAAAATCGAAGGAAAACTATTGAATTTACTTTTATTTTTGTTTCAGGTACAAGGAGCTGAAGGCGAGACGCTTGTAGGAAGGTGCGACACAAGTGGGTGAGAGGTAAACTGAACAAAAGTTGTTTTATGTTGTACTGAAAATACACGCCGCTTAGGTGGATTTTTTACGACACGTATGTATGGAGAAAGACAAAAATTTCGTCGTATCGGCACAAAAGAGGTGTCAATCGACGCGGGGGAGGCCCACGAAGAGAAGTGTAGTAGATGCGGAAGAGGTCCGACGGATTTAGAAAAAGAAATTAAAGAAAAAGGCCGAAAAAAGTTAATTTAGAAAATTTGTAAGTGTTTTTGCAAAATCGAAGGAAAACTATTGAATTTACTTTTATTTTTGTTTCAGGTACAAGGAGCTGAAGGCGAGACGCTTGTAGGAAGGTGCGACACAAGTGAGTGAGAGGTAAACTGAACAAAAGTTGTTTTATGTTGTACTGAAAATACACGCCGCTTAGGTGGATTTTTTACGACACGTATGTATGGAGAAAGACAAAAATTTCGTCGTATCGGCACAAAAGAGGTGTCAATCGACGCGGGGGAGGCCCACGAAGAGAAGTGTAGTAGATGCGGAAGAGGTCCGACGGATTTAGAAAAAGAAATTAAAGAAAAAGGCCGAAAAAAGTTAATTTAGAAAATTTGTAAGTGTTTTTGCAAAATCGAAGGAAAACTATTGAATTTACTTTTATTTTTGTTTCAGGTACAAGGAGCTGAAGGCGAGACGCTTGTAGGAAGGTGCGACACAAGTGGGTGAGAGGTAAACTGAACAAAAGTTGTTTTATGTTGTACTGAAAAGACACGCCGCTTAGGTGGATTTTTTACGACACGTATGTATGGAGAAAGACAAAAATTTCGTCGTATCGGCACAAAAAAGGTGTCAATCGACGCGGGGGAGGCCCACGAAGAGAAGTGTAGTAGATGCGGAAGAGGTCCGACGGATTTAGAAAAAGAAATTAAAGAAAAAGGCCGAAAAAAGTTAATTTAGAAAATTTGTAAGTGTTTTTGCAAAATCGAAGGAAAACTATTGAATTTACTTTTATTTTTGTTTCAGGTACAAGGAGCTGAAGGCGAGACGCTTGTAGGAAGGTGCGACACAAGTGGGTGAGAGGTAAACTGAACAAAAGTTGTTTTATGTTGTACTGAAAATACACGCCGCTTAGGTGGATTTTTTACGAGACGTATGTATGGAGAAAGACAAAAATTTCGTCGTATCGGCACAAAAGAGGTGTCAATCGACGCGGGGGAGGCCCACGAAGAGAAGTGTAGTAGATGCGGAAGAGGTCCGACGGATTTAGAAAAAGAAATTAAAGAAAAAGGCCGAAAAAAGTTAATTTAGAAAATTTGTTAGTGTTTTTGCAAAATTGAAGGAAAACTATTGAATTTACTTTTATTTTTGTTTCAGGTACAAGGAGCTGAAGGCGAGACGCTTGTAGGAAGGTGCGACACAAGTGGGTGAGAGGTAAACTGAACAAAAGTTGTTTTTGTCGAGGTTAGGTTAGGTTTTTTTTTTTTTTTTTTTTGACGCGGGGAAATGCATTTGCGCACTTCGCCACTCTGCTGCCGGGGGACAGCAGAGCGACTTTGTGGTGGACTCCCAGCACTATCGAGCCGCCTGCTCAGTGCTGGACTACCCCCTAAAACCCCGCGGTGTTCCTCCGCTACTCTACCGGGCCACAGGATAGGCCAGAGGTTAATTCACTGTGACCCGGCAAGAGCTCGCCCCCGAAGGGGCTCTACTGGTGGGGAGCCAGATTGGCTCCCCGGCGGCGCCACTCACCCCATCGCCCATACGACGAGGCAAGGAAGCGCCGCCCCTCCTCTGGGGGGCCATAATGGCCCCCAACCGCTTCCTCGCGCCGCCCTCCCCCGACCCGTCGCCCATACAACAGGCAAGAGGAGGACGGCGCGACGCTGCGACGCCCGTCGCTCGCTCTCCAGCACTTCTCTGAAAGCAGAGAAGGTGGAGAGCGAGCGCACGGGCCCTCTCCTTGCGCGAGAAGGCACCCTCGGAACACACGAGGGTGCCTTCCGGACCGCCGCGATCGTGGGCGTCGGGTCCCCCGACCCTCCGCCCGCGGCCACTCTTATCCGACTAGTTTGAGGCGCGACTGCGCCCCCCCCTAGCCGGACCTCCTTCGGTTGGTCGCCTGGGTCCCGATTCACAGAGGAATTGGAACCCACGCGACCCCTCGGGCCAGATCATTCGCCGTTAGCCAGCAAGATCCCACAAGGAGAAGTCACTGACTAACGCTCAGGGCGCACCGACCCCACCACTTGCCCTTCCATCTGGTTCACAAGGAATCAGAGGGAACGGAAGCGGAGGGGTACACGTGAAGGTTATCTGGCGTGGCGCCCCAGGTTAGGTTAGGTTAGGTTAGGTTAGGTTAGGTTAGGTTAGGTTTTTTTTTTTTTTTATAAAGAAGTTGAGGTTCCTTGTGTGCTCGCAGTGCTAATGGAATACTCCGCGAGCACACAGAGTGATTACAGTGGAAGAATTATGAAAGAGGGTTACAAAGTGCTATGTTGATTATCTTATCTTTGCTATTATATACAAAGATCGTATGTAGTTAGGTTGATATTTAAGATTGAAGATGATATTTAAGATTGCGATTGAAGATAGATTTATTTCAGGGAGATTGTTTTTGGTTACTTTGTTTTCCCCGCATCTTTAATATTGCATTAAAGTGCGTTTTAATTTGATGGTTGTTTACTGTAGTTAATTTAGTGATTTGGATTGATTTAAGTTAGTTGATTAGTTGTAAGGGATTAAGGTATTTGCAAAGGATGAGATTTTTAAATGTTATTATGTGTGTAAGGGTATATATTAATTTATTTGTTAACATTTTAGAGATTATAAATTTATAAAGGGATATAAAGAGATTTCGTAGAATTACTTTTGCTTAATTTTAGTAAGACCTGCACAGAGCCGGGGGCACACAACGCACTGGATTGTCCATTGTCTGGATAGCTGCATGGCAGCTGGTCTTGTCGATCGCGGGTATTTAAAATCCGATAACTGTTTTGTCGGTAAAAATACGCAACCGAGAGCAGCCGCGGTAGTTGGGAGGCGTGCCCTTCAGCTCTATACAGCTCCTGCATGTTACGGGTGTAGGCTAGTTTTAATAAGTGGGTTGGGGCTACTCGTCATAGTCCGTGCGCGAGCGCACGGAATTACTCATGCTAATGAATCTAGGGCAAGAAGTAGATGTGGCGCTGTGAGCGGTGTCTTTGTTAGAGATGTTGTGACTTTTATTATGAGTGGTGCAATTGTGACAAGTTGTTTTTGTGGCGTCTTCCTTAACCGGGCAGTCCTTGTATGTGTGTTGGCTGGAGGAGCAGTGGGAGCAGATGGAAGTGGTCTCTTTACACCATTTTTTGGTATGGCCGTATTGAAGGCATCGATAGCACTGCAATACCGGGATATATGTCTCAACGTGGACCCTTTGATGGTCCACATTGAGCTTACCAGCATCTATGATAGACCGCCAAAGGGCAGGGCTGGTGGTGTATGCAGCGTTGTAGAGCTTGGGATTCCGGTTCCCGCGCTTGAATTTCAGCTCCAGGGTCTCAGGCTCGTTGTTTTTAATAGAGTCGTTTTGGGTACGGAGCAAGCTGGTCAGTGTTTCGGGGCTAATATCATCGGGTACCCCTTTGATAATAACCATAGGTTTAAGTTTTTTGGAAGGCTCTGCTTGAATGTTAGATGTGGGGGTGATTTTATTGAGGGTAGTGGTCATGTGTTCCGCCTTCTCGAACTCGACTCTGAGTTTGTTTTTGGAGACCGGCTTAACGCTGAGGGGGGCGAAGTTTGTGTCGCGGAAGCTAATATTCTTCTGCCATGCAGAGAGAGTTTCGGAGGTGGTGGTTGCGTCTTTAGCGGAAACAATGATGGCTGGCTTATATGGAGGTGGGCGGAGCTGGACCGAGGGAGCCGAGGCAACCTTGGCGTATGTGAACTGACCCGGAAGAGGCGGAGTAGGAGTCGGCAGAGGCGCCTGAGCGGTCGGCGCAGGCACCGTGAGCGCCCTCATCTCCTCACGGATGCACTCTCGAATGGTTGCCTTCAGTTCCTCGGTGTCAGCAGGGGGGGCAGGCGGGGGAGGCGGGGCAGATGGCAGCGGCGAAAGAGTAAAAAGGTATTCAAGCCTGTCCACGCTTGTCAGGATATCGGCCTTGATCCCTCTCTTGAGGTTACCCGAGCGGCCCACGGCTTCTCGGATAACCTCAAAGAGGGAGAGGATCTCGCTCTCCGTGTCCTCAAAATAGCCCATCTGTAGCGGGACGGGTTTAGCGGGTTTGGCGGGCTTAGCAGCAGGAGTGGCGACCGTAGCAGTGGGAGTGGCGGCTTGGCTGCCGTAACGAAGCGGGGGCATCGCACCAGACGAGTCAGGGTCGTCGCTGGTGTGGGAGTGGGGCGTTAGCCCAAGCGGCGTCCTCAACATACTTAAAACACGCCCAGAAACGAGAAAATTTAAAAATTAATTTGCCAGAAAAGTCGATGACCCAAGGGTATCGACGAAGGGTCGGTGGGGCGGGGCGGAGGGGTGGGTGGCGGCAAAAATCGGGGGAGGCCCACGAAGAGAAGTGTAGTAGATGCGGAAGAGGTCCGACGGATTTAGAAAACGAAATTAAATAAAAAGGCCGAAAAAAGTTAATTTAGAAAATTTGTAAGTGTTTTTGCAAAATTGAAGGAAAACTATTGAATTTACTTTTATTTTTGTTTCAGGTACAAAGAGCTGAAGGCGAGACGCTTGTAGGAAGGTCGTTAGGTTAGGTTTTTTTTTTTTTTTTTTTTTTTTTAACGCGGGGAAATGCATTTGCGCACTTCGCCGCTCTGTTGTCGGGGGACAACAGAGCAGCTTTGTGGTGGACTCCCAGCACTATCGAGCCGCCTGCTCAGTGCTGGACTACCCCCTAAAACCCCGCGGTGTTCCTCCGCTACTCTACCGGGCCACAGGATAGGCCAGAGGTTAGTTCACTGTGACCCGGCAAGAGCTCGCCCCCGAAGGGGCTCTACTGGTGGGGAGCCAGATTGGCTCCCCGGCGGCGCCACTCGCCCCATCGCCCATACGACGAGGCAAGGAAGCGCCGCCCCTCCTCTGGGGGGCCATAATGGCCCCCAACCGCTTCCTCGCGCCGCCCTCCCCCGACCCGTCGCCCATACAACAGGCAAGAGGAGGACGGCGCGACGCTGCGACGCCCGTCGCTCGCTCTCCAGCACTTCTCTGAAAGCAGAGAAGGTGGAGAGCGAGCGCACGGGCCCTCTCCTTGCGCGAGAAGGCACCCTCGGAACACACGAGGGTGCCTTCCGGCCCGCCGCGATCGTGGGCGTCGGGTCCCCCGACCCTCCGCCCGCGGCCACTCTTATCCGACTAGTTTGAGGCGCGACTGCGCCCCCCCCTAGCCGGACCTCCTTCGGTTGGTCGCCTGGGTCCCGATTCACAGAGGAATTGGAACCCACGCGACCCCTCGGGCCAGATCATTCGCCGTTAGCCAGCAAGATCCCACAAGGAGAAGTCACTGACTAACGCTCAGGGCGCACCGACCCCACCACTTGCCCTTCCATCTGGTTCACAAGGAATCAGAGGGAACGGAAGCGGAGGGGTACACGTGAAGGTTATCTGGCGTGGCGCCCCCGTAAATAATAAACTCACGCCCGATATCCCCGAAGGGGTAGGCAGAGGCACCAGTCACTGGAACTCGGCCCACGTTTTGCCGAGTTTATTAGGTCCCAAACGTGACAAGTGGCAAGCCTGTCGCCGTTATCCGGGCACAATTTATCAGCGAATGGTGTTGCTGTACAAACAAATGTACGTAACTAAAAGTCATTGGTACATGCGTGGTTCGAACCCAGACTCTCAAGATCGAGAAGCAAGGGTCAACCCCATTACGCCACCACCGCTTCGTTAGGTTAGGTTAGGTTAGGTTAGGTTAGGTTAGGTTAGGTTCTTTTTTTGATCTTTTGGGGCTAAGAGCTTAGGCTGTACGGAGTTTTTGTTAGTATTTAGTACTGCTTGGTGTTGGTGTTTTTCTTTTGATTTTTGTTTTTTTTTTTTTCGGATGTTGTTGGTAGTATTTGGAGTTTGATTATTTTTTGCAGATTTACGTAGGGTTTTCCAACAGTTGGAAAAATTATTTCTCCTACAGCGTCAGTTGTGGGCAAGGCCCTTGACTGGTCTATGGAATCGGACGAGATCTCTGACCGTGGCGGAGGGGAGTTGCCACGGGCAGTCTCGTCTGTCTCCCCAATCCTGTCGTGCGTAGGGGCCCAATCCCGGGAGAGCCCAGTTGTCAGGTCGGAGTCGGAGTTTGCTGATGCGAAGACGCGGAAGAGACCGATGCCGGAAAGTTCCAAGTTCTTCGTGGGCGCTTCCATCTCGGACTCCGAGTCTGATCTGCCACTGGTGGAGGTGCAGCCACCGAAGGTCCCACGTGCTCGCAGAGGCAGAGGGTACAACCACAGTGTGGGTCTGTCCCAAGCTCGACGCGAGCTCCATGCCGTAGATCTAACGGACTCGGAGCAGGACTCGACTCTCACTGAGGGAGACGGAAACCCGGCAAAGGCTTCTAAGGCCGCAAAAGGAAGGAAGTCACCAGAGCTCACGACGGAGGCTCTGATTGAGCGAGCGGAAGAGGACGCGGGTCGGCTGGTGAACGTGTCGAGCAGATCAAAGAATCTGAAAGGCACGTTCGTCAAACAGATCCGCGAGGCCTCGAGCTCCATGATGCTCACCGTCCGAGCTCTGGCGGCTAGGTCCTCCAATGAGGAAGTAAAGAGACTCCAGGCGGACAACAAGCGCCTGAAAGGTCAACTGGCAGCTCTTCAAGAGGAGGTGGTAGCTCTGAGACGGGCATTCTCGGAGCAGAGCGTCCGTCGTAAGAGCCCAGTTATAGTCGAGACGGTTAACCCTCAGGGGTCGGAAGGTCTCTCCAGGGCGGAGTTTGCGGAGGTGATCGACCGGCTCCAGAGGGAGCTCTCCGACCAATTCGGGCGCATATTGGGGGCCCGCCTGGAGGGTCTCGAGGTGGACGGCCGGCTGCTCCCCACGCAGTCCCACCGACCGCCTCTGAGCACGGACGCCAAGCGGTTAGAGAAGGAGAGGGGAACCCACTCCCTTGTGGACGTGGTGGTTCCTACTACTCTCACCCCGCCCGCGAACTTGCCGAAGGAGGCGAGGCAGAAGAAGGCCAAGAAGGCCCCAGCTGCCTCGGCGAAACGGGCCTCGCAGCAGTTCGCGGGCACGTCCCGCGAGGAGCAGCCGGTCGTCCTCGATGAGTGGACGAAGGTTGTGAAGAAGCCAGGGAAGAGGGTCGCACCAGCGCCTGAGGCTGTCAAGGCTGTCAAGGCTAAGCCCCAAAAGCCCAAGGTGCCCAAGCCGCCTAAGACCCTGGCGGTGGTGCTGACCCTCAACCCGGAGGCTGTGGCAAAGGGCGCCACTTATAAGGACGCCATCGCAAAAGCGAAGGCGTCGGTGAACCTGGGGGAACTGGGCATCGGGCCGGCTAAGTTCCGGACTGGGATGACAGGGGCGCGAATCATCGAGCTCCCCAAGGAGACGACAGCCTCCCAGGCTGACACCCTGGCGTCCAGGATTGGAGAGGCGCTGGGAGAGGCTGCCAAGGTCACCCGTCCGACCAAGATGGGTAGTATCCGGGTGGTGGGGCTCGATGATTCCGTCACTGAGGAGGAGATCCGCTCTGCCATAGCGGAGAAAGCGGGATGCCCACCGGAGGGGATAAGGGTAGGCAAAATCGCGGTTGGACTCAGGGGAGTGGGCTCCACGATCGTCTCGTGTCCCACCGAGTCCATCGCCAAGCTGGCCGAGGCTGGGCGGATCTGTGTGGGCTGGAGCTCAGCCTCTATCCAGGTGATGGAACAACGCCCAATGCGGTGCCACCGCTGCATGGAGGTCGGCCACCCTCAGGCGCTGTGCCCCTCGGAAAAGGACCGCAGTGGTCTGTGCTACCGCTGCGGCCAGGAGGGTCATATGGCGTCGGGATGTACAGCCGCCCCTAGCTGCGCGGTGTGCGCAGACCGAGGGCTACCGGCGGGGCACCGCATGGGCGGTGTAACCTGCAACCCACCTCCGGTCAAGGGCCGCCCCATCCAAGGGGGTGCCGCCCCCCGTCCCTCGGCTACACCAGCCGCCCCTGCAGTGACGCCTATGGAAACCGCCAATGCCAGTTAGACCCATAGGCAAAATACTGCAGGGGAACATGAACCGCTCGGCTGCGGCCCAGGACCTTTTGTGTCAGTCAGCAGCCGAGTGGAACATAGACCTGGCAATCGTCGCGGAGCCGTACGTTGTCCCATCTTCCCCCAAGTGGGTGGGGGCGGCCGACGGCCTCGCGGCGATAATGGTTACTGGTGCGGCCCCACCTCTGGTGATGGTGGAGAGAGGAAAGGGGTATGTGGCGGCACAATGGGGAGGAGTGGTAGTGGTGTCCACCTACTTCTCCCCGAACGGCAGCCGGGTTGACTTTGAGCGTCTCCTGGCTGCCGTAGAGGGAGTGGTCCGCCGGGCGGTCCCCAGGTCGGTGCTAGTGGCGGGGGACCTAAACGCGAAATCCGCAGCCTGGGGGTCCCCCGTCACGAACGTCAGAGGAGGTATCCTGGAGTCCTGGGTTCTGTCCTCGGGACTCCAGATACTCAACAGAGGCACCGTCCCCACCTGCTCCCGGTGGCAAGGCACGTCCAGAGTCGACGTGTCCTTTGCCACCCCGGCACTCACGGCCCGCACCAGTGACTGGCGGGTGATGGAGGAAGTGGAGACCCTATCGGACCACCTATACATCCGATACGAGGTCTCCACGGTGTCCCCTGGAGCCCCTCTGCCGCCGGGTCACGTGGCAGGCGCCTCGCCCTTCCCTAGGTGGAGGCTTGCACTCCTCCGGGCGGACGTGGCAGAGGAGGCGGCGATGGTGCGAGACTGGGCTGAGGCGCCAGTTGCCATCGCAGGGGATGCCGACGGCATGGCGGACCTATTTGCGGATGACCTGCAGGTTGTCTGCGATGCCGCCATGCCGAGGGTGCGGGCCGGAGCAAGAAACAGGGGGCAGGTGTACTGGTGGACGCCTGAGCTTTCGGGGCTGCGCGTCACTAGCATGGGGGCCAGGCGCGCATATCAGCGGTGCCGCAGGCGCGCCACAGGAGTGCCTGGCGAGGAGGAAACCCTCCGGCGGGCCTACTCCGAGGCACACAAGGCCCTGCGTATAGCTATTTGCAGGGCCAAAAACGATGCCTGGGAGCAGTTCCTGGGCATCTTAAACCGGGACCCCTGGGGACGGCCCTACAGAACAGTCAGAGGGAAGTTTTCCTCGCCAGCCCCTCCGACGTCCAGCATGGAGCCGGGGTTGCTGCGAAGGGTCCTGGGGACTTTGTTCCCGAACCCTGGGCCCTTTGCACCCCCACGCATGCCGCCCTGCGAACCCGCTTCGGGGGAGCCGGCCGACGGTCCTCCGGTGACGGACTCGGAGTTCGACGTGGTCCGAGAACGGCTTCGGCGCAAAAAAGGGGCGCCGGGGCCGGACGGGGTGCCAGCCAGAGCCCTGGCTATCGCTCTGGGCCCCTTGGAGGGCCGGTTTCGCGCGTTACTGGACGCTTGCATCGCGTCGGCCCGCTTCCCCAGGCGATGGAGGGTTGGGCGGCTGTGCCTGCTCCGTAAGGAGGGCCGCCCAGCGGATTCTCCAGCGGGCTATAGGCCAATAGTGTTGCTCGATGAGGCGGCGAAGGCTTTTGAGAAGATACTCGCCTCCCGCCTCATCGAGCACCTAGAGGGCTCGGGGCCGGATCTGGCAGAGTGCCAGTACGGCTTCCGGACGGGTCGGTCCACGATGGACGCGGTAGGACGCCTCAAGAGGTGGACTGAGGCGGCTACGGCTAGGGGGGATGTGGCGATCGCGGTGTCCCTAGACATCGCGAACGCCTTTAACTCCATCCCCCACGAATGCATAGAGGAGGCACTTAGATTTCACAGAGTGCCTCCTTACCTCCGCGCTCTGATCAGTGACTACCTGCGAGACAGGGTAGTCCTCTACGAGAGCGCGGAGGGCCGCGTCGAGCCGTGGAGTGTGACGGCGGGAGTGCCCCAGGGTTCCGTTTTAGGCCCACTCCTATGGAACCTGGGGTACAACTGGGTCCTGCGGGGTGTGTCGCTGCCGCGGATGGATGTCGTCTGCTTCGCGGACGACACTCTGGTCGCGGCGGCGGCTAGAGACTGGGAGGAGGCGGTCCACCTTGCGTCGGTCGGCACCTCCATGGTCGTCCGACGCATCCGCCTCCTGGGGCTGGACGTGGCCCTCAGCAAAACGAGGGCCATAACGTTCCATGCCCCACGACGCAGGGCCCCGCCAGGGCTTCGCGCCCGAGTGGAGGGGGTTCGGATCCCGGTCGAGGTGCATATGAAATACCTCGGCCTAATACTGGACCCCCGGTGGAGATTCGAGGAGCACTTTCGGCTCCTCGCTCCTCGTCTGTGCGCCGCTGCAGCCGCCCTTGGGCGTCTACTCCCCAATGTGGGTGGGCCGGGTGCAACGTGCCGTCGGCTGTATAACGGGGTGATACGGTCGATGGCACTATATGGAGCCCCGGTGTGGGCAGAGTGCCTCACCCCCCGCACGCGAGCTCTCCTGCGCCGTCCGCAGAGGACCATTGCGACCCGCACAGTGCGGGCCTACCGCACGGTGAGCCACGGAGCGGCGTGCGTCCTCGCCGGCACGCCGCCCTGGGACATCGATGCCTCTGTGCTGGCACAAGTTTACTGGCACAGGCGCGAGTCTCAGGTGCGGGGTGAACGACCCGCTCTCGAGGAGGTGGTCCACGTAAGGACCGAGGCGCAGGAGGAGGCCCTGCGCCGGTGGACGGAGGCTCTCGCCAGCCCGACCGCAGGCCACCGGACAATTGATGCCATTCGTCCGGTGCTGGAAGAGTGGCTGGGGCGCCAGTGGGGCACCCTCTCCTTCCGACTGGTGCAGGTCTTGACCGGACACGGGTGTTTTGGCCATTACCTGCACCGAGTGGCACGTCGGGAGGAGACACCGCGGTGTCACCACTGCATGTCCCCTGACGACACGGCCGAGCACACGCTCTTGGTGTGCCCGGCTTGGCAGCAAGAGCGCCGCGAACTCACGGCGGCGCTCGGAGTCAGAAGCCCCGCCCTTCCAAGCATGGTTAGAGCCATGCTTGGCAGTGCGGAGGCATGGGAGGCCGCCGCTTCTTTCGCAGAGGTGGTCATCTCGGCGAAGGAGGCGGCGGAGAGGGAGCGGGAAGTAGATGCAGCGGCCCCTCCCCTCCGGCGCAGACGAACGGGCAGGAGAAGGCGGGCAGTCCAGAATGCCAGTCTTGTCCAGCCTTAGGGTGGCCGGCACGCGCCAGTGGCACTGGCGCGTGCGTCGCACAGGTCCCCACGTCTGGGGATTACCTTGGCTTTCCTAGGTAATCCCCCATCGGCGCAGATGCCCGGCTAGATGCCGGGCAGCCCCGGGGGCGGTCTGGTGAATTTCACAGGTCCCAGATCGCCTCCAACAAGGGCATGAAGGAAGGCCGGGGAGTTTTAGTGAGTATTCCCAGCGATTAGCGCTGGGCGAGTCTCACACGAAGCCCACTGCCTAGCCAGCAGTGGGTAGTCCGCAAATGGATTTCTCCCCGTAAAAAAAAAAAAAAAAAAAAAAAGGTTAGGTTAGGTTAGGTTAGGTTAGGTTTTGGGTGCTCCGCGGCAGACTCCTCCCCGGGATGAGTGTCATCTGCTATGCAGACGACACTCTGGTCACCGCCCGGGGAGGAGACTTCAAGGAAGCCTCCCGACTCGCCACAGTAGGGGTGGACTTGGTGGTCGGGAGGATCCGGCGGCTGGGGCTCGAGGTGGCCCTCGAGAAGACGGAGGCCCTTCTATTTCATGGGCCCCGAGCCGGGCCGCCGCCGGGCGCGAATATCGTCCTCGGCGGCGGAACGGTGGTGAGGATCGGGGCCCAGATGAAATATTTGGGCCTCATCTTGGACGGGCGCTGGGGCTTTGGCCCCCACTTCCAGGAGTTGGGGCCAAGACTGGTCAGGGCAGCTGCGGCCCTCGGGCAGCTCCTCCCTAACAAGGGAGGGCCCAATACGAGGTGCCGCAGACTAATGGCGGGCATAGTCCGCAGCATGGCGCTGTACGGTGCCCCCGTGTGGGTGGACGCCCTCTGCGCTGCCAACAAGTCGCTTCTGAGGCGACCGCAGAGGGTGATCGCGCAGAGGGCGATCAGGGGGTATCGTACGGTGTCGTGCCGCAGCCACTGTCCTGGCCGGTGACCCTCCCTGGGAGCGAGAGGCCGAGGTTCTCGCCCAGGTATACAGGTTCGTGGCGGAAAAGAGGGCCCAGGGCGAGAACCCGGCCCCAAGGGAGGTGCGCCACCAGCGCCTGGAGGCCAAGAAGGACCTTCTGGAGAAGTGGGCCGAAGACCTCGAGGTGGCCCAATATGGCGGGTGGACCATACAGGCCGTCAGGCCGGTGTTGGAACGCTGGATGCGCCGCAAGCGTCGGCCTCTCACCTTCCGGATGGTGCAGGTGCTTACGGGACATGGGTGCTTTGGTAAGTACCTGCACCGTATCGGGAGGGAAGAGACGCCGGCGTGCCACGAGTGCGGCGCTCCAGCGGACACGGCGGAGCACACTCTGGCGGAGTGTGCGGCCTGGGGTCCACAGCGCCATATTCTGGTGCAATACTTCGAGGACGGTCTCTCCTTGCCGAGCATGATCCCAATCATGCTCCGCAGGGAGAGAGCGTGGAAGGCGATGGCCCACTTCTGCCACCAGGTCCTGGGGCTGAAGGAGGCCGAGGAGCGGCTGCGGGAGGACGACCCGGAGTCCGCGCCGCTCCGTCGAAGACGCACCGGCGCGCGTAGGCGACGCTACGCGCACCTTATGCCGCCGGTGCAGTGAGGGCCACAGACGGCAGGTTGAGGGACCTGCCGTCTGACACGTGGCGGGAGGGGGGGGTGTGGAGCCCACACCCCTCCTCCAGGGAAGGGGCCCGGCTTCGGTCGGGCCGACGTCGCCGGGGCGCCGCTGTCGCATTCGCGTTGTGGTCACACCACTTGCGAGATCCAGCGGCGCCCCATTGCACAAGCGACAGGACGGCTCCCGGGGTGTTTTAGTCAGTATGCCCACACTCGGTGGGCGAGCCTGACACACGGCCGCCACCCTCCCTCAGGGGGCGGTGTCACGGTGCGTAACTGCATTTCACCCCGTTAAAAAAAAAAAAAAAAAAAAAAAAAAAAGGTTAGGTTAGGTTAGGTTAGGTTAGGTTAGGTTAAGGTTGGGATAGTTCTGACGGGAAAACGGGCGACCCGTTTCGGGCCGATTTTAAGAGACCCGGTTCGAGTCATTATAAGGTCGAAGGAGTTTTTGTTTAGCTCTGTGTGGTTATTGGGTAGTGTAGTTAAGTTCTTATATTAGATTCTGCTTAGTGGTTGTATGTTTATTATTTTTTGTGGTGGTTTTGGGAATTTTGTGGTGTTAGGCTAAGAGCTTAGGCTGTATAGAGTTTTTGTTAGTGGACTTGATATTTTCGTGGGATTTGTCGAAGGAGTTTTTGTTTAGCTCTGTGTGGTTATTGGGTAGTGTAGTTAAGTTCTTATATTAGATTCTGCTTAGTGGTTGTATGTTTATTATTTTTTGTTTTGATACGGTCTGGGAAGGTTTAGTTAAGGTTTAGTTAGGTGTGTGCTTAGTTATTAAGGGTTTGGTTAGTGTTAGTATTATTATTTTGGGTGTTGGGTTGCTGTAGGTGTTAGTACTGTTTTTGGAATTGCTTAGTAGTTAGGATATTAGCTTTGTTAGGTTAGGTTGTACATTGGCTTGGTTTGGTAGGCTTGGTGCTACTGAGCCTTGTGCGTCCATTACGATGGACACGGATGATTCATTGTCCGCAAGTGTGGACAGAGGAAAAAAGAAGAGCGGGGAGGACGCAAAGATGAAGGGCGGGGAGGACGCTTCGGCGGCTTCAAGTGTGGACAGAGGACGGAAGAGGGGCGGGGAAGAGGTGATCTTTTTCCCGATGTCGGCGTCCGACACAGAGACGGAGGCGCCTGCTGCTGCCAAGGGGCCGACGGGGAAGCGCGGGAGGACGCGTCTTGCCTTCCAATTCTCGGGTTTGTCGAGGGCCAGGAAGGCCCTCAAGGAAAGGGAGGCGGAAGCCCGAGACGAGGCCTACACGAAGAGCCTTCATAAGAAGGCCTTTATGAGGTCGTCGCAGGCCGTCTTGGCCTGCGAAGATGAGGGCGAAGTCCACGACTCGGAGCCGGAGCCCGAGTCGATGGACTTCCAAGCCATGAGGGCCCAGGTGGGGGGGAATCTCTCCTCCATCCTCGATCTTGTTGGCAGGTCCTCCAACTTGAAGGGAGGATATGCCAGCAAGATCAGGAGTTTCGCGGCGGGCATATCCGAAACGGTGGAGGAGATGGCTAGGACAAAGACGTCCGACGCCATGCGCAGGCTGCGGGCGGACAACGTCCGCCTCAGCCAGGAGCTCACCAATCTTAGGGGAGAGCTCCGGGCGTACAAGCGGGATTTCGAGGCCCTCAAGGCCTCCGTGGCGGCCTCGGGTCCGACTGCTGGACTGACCGTGGCCTGCGCGGCCCCCCCATCGGCCGAGGTGGGGGACGAGCTGGTGGAGCGCCTGCTGGCCGCCCTCCTCCCTCCTCTAGCGAGGATGGTGGAGGGAAAGGTGGCGGGGCTAATCTCCACGCAGGAGAGAGCTCGTCCGCCACTAGCGGCGGACAAGAAGAAGGCGGTGCCCGTGGCGGCACCCACGGCAACGCCCGCGGCGGCGCCCGCGTCTGCGGCAAAAACGGGGAAGCCCAAGGGTAGGAAGGCGTCCTCGGCGGCGACCCAGGAGGCGACTCAGGGGTCGCAGCCGGAGCCCCCACATGCTCTGGCCACCCCGGCCCCTTCCACCTCGACCATGACCTGGACCGAGGTGGTGCGAAGGGGCAAGAAGGCGGCGACGCCGGCAGGGAAGGGGCCGTCCCAAGCGCCGGCCGCGCCCAAAGCGGGCCCCCCGCCTCAGGAGGCAAAGAAGAAGGTGCCCAGGTTGGTGGCCCCTCGGTCCGCGGCCGTGGTGGTGACCCTGGCCCCTGAGGCTGCGGACCAGGGCGTCACCTACAGGGACGTGCTGGCCAGAGCCGAGGAGGCCATCAACCTGGAGGAGCTAGGTATTGAGGGCCTGAGGACCCGCCAGACGGCGACGGGAGCCCGCATGTTAGAGATCGCGGGCTCCCAGAAGGTGGAAAAGGCTGACCA